>OZ001245.1:16683993-18121588 GCA_963924025.1 Ischnus inquisitorius | reverse complement strand
TCCTTGCCCCACGTCCTCGCTCTCGTTCGCTTTATCGTTTGTCGTCCAACCTTCACCCTCCACAGACTCCGTTACGTACTCCTACCCCAGTTCTTAATTAAATTTCTCAACCCTTTCTCCATTCAATCTCGATGATAATACATAAAGACCCCCTGAAACTTCCACAGTCGTTGATCCGCTCACCGAAAAGCACCAACAAATTACAAGTTTTGAGTATCCGTCGATGGATTTATACTTTTCGTCGCCAAATTTATGCCCGACGAAAAATTACAATAGTAAAGCATATTTTGTAATATTGCGATGAAATTCCAATTGGATTTTTAATAATAATAGTAATTGTTAGTATTAATATTATTAATAATAATAAATAATAATTCAGTATTATTTTTTGATGCGACAATTTTAAAAAATGCTATTGAGTCATATTGAAATAATGCAACATGAAAGATTTTGAATTGTTAATAAAAAATACCATCGTTGGAATTTTTTCTCAAATTATGCATACGACAAGATTTTCTCTGGCGAATCCGCGGATTGGCTGATAAACTCGATTGGTATATATTTGAATTTTCTCATTCAGAAAAACTGATTTACTTGCCGTTCGCCCACCAAACATTATCGAGTTGCATTACGCGAGAGGCGCGGTTTCGCGTGTCTCCCCGAGGTCCTCGTTACAAAAACCCCGACGACTCCGAGTTCCGTCGAGCGATAAATCATCGTTTCTCAATCGGCTCGCGATTTAGCGACGTTGCGGAGAAGAGTCGCGCACGGGGATGGGGAGAAATTGAATATACGATTTCGGTTAAAGTGCGTCACGCGCGAATTGCCCCCCGAACGAGACGGTTCACGTGAGCCAAGAGTCATGGGTGCAGCGTCGAGATAAATGGGATTCTCGCTGACGTCATACAGTTGTAAATCAGAAATCCGCGTGTATGTGTAAGAGCTCGCGCGCGCGACGGTGAAAGAGCAGCCGGCGCCCTGCCGAGAGTACGTCGCCCACTCTTTCTTCGCTTCCTATTTCCTTGCTTTTCTCTCCCGTCCCTTCCCGCTCGCCGCAAACCGCATAGCTCTACTCTTTTGTCCATTTTTTTTTCTTTCACACACACACACACGCACACATTGCGAGCTCGCAAATAATCCCCGTGAACAGGCAGTTTTGCCATCGATTTTCGCACGATCGAGCTCCGGAACGCGAGAGCTCTTTTTCAGGGATTCGTTTTCAGATTAAAAAAAGGCCCTACCGTACCCGAGCGATTTTGCAAGAAAGGTCGAATTAGTAGGCGAGGCGAGAAAAACATAACGTCAACACCTCGCAAGCGTTCCATTGGCCGTTCTTGCGGAATTTTTTCGTTTTTTCACTAAAATCCTCGATAGTGCCGCACAACAGTCGAAAGTTTCGTCGTGTCATAAACGAAGATTGTGCCAACGCGATTGGCGCGACCCGGTTACGGTTTAATTAAACGCGAAAGGGGCAGAAAAATTACGGCCCATCGCGCGGCTTCGGAACTTTGAGCTCGCAGATGTTACTCATTGCGACCCTCAAAGAGCTTTGATGAAACTTCGTCCATGGTTTTTTTCCTTTTTTTTTTTTGTATTAACTATCGAAAGGGCTGTGCAATAACCATTTCGCGGAGCCAGCGGAAAACTGTTCTCGGCGAAAACTTCGCTCTGGAACAGAAACACGCGAGGATTGGTATCTTTTCGCGCGCTGAATTGTCGAAGGATACGCCCCCCTGTTTTTCCACGATCGAATATAATCGTAGTAACGCGGTGTAGCTTTTTCGAGAGAACATCATATTCTCCGAGCTCTCGTTGGATATCGCACGAAGCTGAGGAAAAAGCATGTATTGAAATTGCCGCGGGCAAAAAGAAATACAATATCGCGAAGTGCGTAGTTCGCCGATGGTACAAAGGCGAACGAGAAGCACAGATGTTAGGAAGAGCGGGGTAGAATGGCATACCTGGGCAGAATGGTACGAAATGGTAAAATAGAGTCATCTGTACGATAGAATTGGGGCAAAATGGAACAAGGGAAAGTCTCATGGAAGTCGATTTTTTGCTGTCCCATTTTACCCCAATAGCATTCTCTCCTGGTCTCGTGTATGATTCAATGAGGGTAAAATGGGACAACAGAAAGTCCCATTGATGTCGATTTTTTTGCTGTCCCATTTTGCCCCAATACCGTTCTGCCCCGTTTTCTCCTACTATTAAGGTTTTTTTTACACTTATCCTTATTGTTTTTAAAGTGTCTCGAAACTGAACGATATTGAAAATTCTTCCGTTCGCGCGAACTACACTGTCGCCGAGGAAAAATGCACGAGGCGAAGGTTGCAAGCTCTAAGTACTCGCGTGGCCTCGACGATGTCATTTTTTTTTCTTCTGTCTTCATGGAACGAATGATCGATGCGCTTGCATCAATATTGAAGCCATCGATTTCGGCGAAAACGACGTCTCGAAGCTGGAATATTCGCGCATAAATGTATAGAAATTTTGGAGAGACAGCGCGAGACCCGCGAGGGAAAAGCTTCGATGAATTTTCATTGCAAACATTTTATATCGGAAAATCGTTTCGAGACACAAATTTTACGTGCGATTACAGATCTATGATATTGAATATTTTAAGAAATTAATTGAATTGACAAACTCGAAATATATTCAAGTTCAAAACGAATTAAATTGAGGATATCTCACGGAAAATAAATCCTAAAACGCTACCAGCTAAGCGAATCCTTAAATACAAATTTCGATCCATTAAATACCAGAAAGACCTCATCTGATATTATGAATTAAAGTTTCTATTAATTAACCTAGCGATTACAACGCATTATCGTAGCGTATTTATTTTTCCAGATCATACTATTTACTAATTGTTCCTTATTAATTGATAATTAACTTAATTAAATTACCAACGTATCAAATGATCATATTAATTTTGTCCAATTAAATAATACTTTCCTAAACTAACATTTGTTAACGATAATGAACTATTCAATTTGTCCATATTCTATCTCCCTATTTGTTGATAACAAATAAACACTTCTCCCAGTCTGGATTTATCGAGTACATTGATGATCAATAAACGAAGAGGTTTCGCGGTACTTGACCCGTTTAGTCGGCACGACAATGCGGTATCGGGTAAACATTTTCCCTCGTCGAAAGCGCCAAAGGGGGAGAGTGTGCACAAATTAGCGATAGGCGACGGGCGCTGGTGCGTCGGTTGACCGAGCGATGCTCGAAATGTTGTTGCGAGTGTTGCCAAAGGGCGCTCTCGGCCGTCCGTACTGTTTGCTTTGTCATTTCGTCCGTCCGATTGTTCGACACCCGGACCCTCATATCCGCAGCGCGCTTAAACGCCCACATCGATACGCTGCAACAGACGTACCCGTGCGAACCGAAACCAGAGTAGCGAAATTCGGTCTTCGCGAGAAGCAAAGATACGACCGTTCAATTTCAACGATCACGCGTTCGACGTGTACAGAGAAATTGCACATGCACCGACACACGAACTGCGCCAACGAAAACAGAGACGGCTTGTCGTTCTACCGGTGCTATCTCTCGTGAAACTGATGTTGCGGCATGCTTTACGCACGCCGTGTGATTGAACTGGGTAATTGTTTTCGACTTGCAGTTAATTGAAACGTGATATACCTACGCTCGCGGCGTTCTCGCATTTCCCTCGTTCCCTTTGGCCTGAGATGGCCAACATGGATTCCAGAATTTTCGCGTTTTTTCAAACCCTTTAATAAGGGTTTTTCTGAGACATTGTTTTCCTAATATTCATACATCGTACACTATCAAATATAACAGAGCTTGACGAAACGTACTTACAGTTCTGAGTACACATTGTATGAGTAACAAGTTCTTGAAGGTGATGTTGCAGTATTGAAGTACTAGAAGTACATTGTGCTATGTACTTCTACTACTTTAATACTGCAACATTGCGTTCAAGTATTTCCTACTTATACTATGTGTTCTTAGTACTTAAAGCAGGAGAGAGCGGGGCAAAATGGTACGAAATGGTCAAATAAAGACCGCCGTATGATAGAATTAGTGCAAAATGGGATAAGAGAAAGTCCCATCGAAGTAGATTTTTTTGCTGTCCCATTTTGCCCTAATACCATTCTGTCCTGGTCCCATTGTGCGTGAATACAATTTTGCCCCGGTATGCCGTTTTGCCCCGCTTTCCCCTACTTCTGCCCGGCTCTAAATTAGAATTTTTGACGATTTCCCTTTCGTAAATCCATTTAGCTCTTCGACTATCACCTGCCGGAAACTGAATACAATTTCATCACATACTAGACTATCGAAGACTTGAACTATTTCTGGAATTTCACCGATTGGTCCGTAGTTCGTTATCTCGCCCTTCTTTCCATCCTTATGTACCGGAATTACATACCTTCTTTTCCATTCTATCGGGAAAACACCTTCTGGTATTGATCTATTCTAAAGCAGAAAGATAAGATTAGACAGTCCGAGATAACGATTTCTCGATACCCTGGTGGGTGTACCGTCGGGACGTGGGGATAAACCCGTATCGAGTAATCTCAATTTATCTTCGGCCTCTCCTTCCGGAATACTTATCGCGCCGAGACCTATCTGTGAAGGTTGCACCGGAAGGGACACCCGGGCCAGATTGCTCGGGTTGTAGACCGATTCGAAGAATGTTGCAAACATATTTACAATACTCGGGACCGGCTCTCCTCCGCACATTATTGAGAGACATCGCGCTGGGCATCCCCTGGTCTTTCCGAAATCCATTTGCATATTTCCAAAAGCTTTCCGGGGGCCAACTCAATACTGTTTTCGACACTCTCCATATACTCTTAACACAACATTTGGCACTGTTTACAACGTGTTCGTAGCGTGCAAAAACGATGGTGGTCTTCCTCGCTGCCCGATTTTTTATACTGTTGATGCGCAATCTTTTTGCCATTCATCAATTCTTCGAACTCCATCGAAAACCAATTTGGGAACGAACTCGGCCTATTAATAAATACTATATATATATTTTTTATAGTTGTTATATATTATATATAATTATATAATATTATATAATATTATATAAATTAAATATTAATAAATAGGCCGAGTTCGCTCCGGGATTAGTTTTCGATGAAATTGAAAGAATTACAATTCCTACGGAACGACCGCAGGAGTAAAGAGCGAAGTCGTCTTCCTGGTTATTTCGGAAAATGTATATTATATTATTTTCATTTATTTTTTAATATTTTTACCTCCGGCCTAATGAAACGTATAGTTCAGGTACACTTTTTATTTTATTATCATTAGTCTCACGATTATTCCATTTATACGAGACTCAAAGCCGCAGAAGTTTCTCGGGAAACTTGAGTTAAAACATTTGTCGTCGTGAATGAGAAGCTTCCATAAATTTCTTTTTCTTCCCCACTGATTGCTGGCTCGCCACTCACTCCTACCTCGAATGCAGGATGATAAAACATTTTTTTCCATCTTTGATTGCAGGGTTTCGAGGATCTCGGATCGTCCGCGATGGCTCGTAATTCCAGTTTCTTCATCGACTCGCCTTCCAAGGACTGGCCAAACGAGAGGATTCCTCGGCGTCGTGAAAAATCGCAGCATCAACTTTCAGCGTCTCGTCTCGCGTATCAAATGTCAATCTTCGTGTCTGATTAAGCTCGAGAAACGGATCGCGGTCGCGGAGATAAAGACGACGACGACGATATCGAGGCTGGCGAATCCAAAGAAGGCAAGACCTCGAAAACTGGAGCGAATTCCGTCGCGTTCGCCAATCGGGAAGAATGGTGACGTGAGCGGACCGAGGTCTCGCGACAAAGTAGAAAAAGACGACGACGACACGGACGACAACGACGACGACGACGAGAATATCGTAGTCGCGAAGGGAAGAAAAAAGTACTCAATTGGTTGATCGAACAAAATTGATAAACAAATACGTGCGACGAGAAAAATTCGTAACGATGGAAGATAGCTCGATGGGGAATGCCACCGATGCTGCGAACAATACCGCGAGTGAAATCGCGAATCTCAACAAGACTGCGGAATGCGGCGCTCTGTTGACCGAGGGTGCGCTCTTCGAGTTCATCACGAACGGCGTAATGCTCAACGTCGTTGGACTCTGCGGCCTCTTCGGAAACGTCATATCCATGATCATTCTTTCACGGCCGCAGATGAAGTCGTCCATTAATTATCTACTCATCGGCCTCGCTCGATGCGACACGGTGCTCATAATAACTGCTGTAAGTTTCGCATTCGTCGAGATTCATTTAAGAACGTACGGAAAGACCCGCCAAACGTGACTTTCAGAGAGAACATTGAGTACTTCTCGATGGGATAAAAATCTGTGAAAAATCAAGCATGTAAAAGGTGCCAAAAAGATTGATTTAGCATAATAATTTGAAAAGTTATTAAAACATTGATGAAACTAATATTGTTTATCAAATCACTCGTCAACCTAACTGTTTTTTATGGAAACAATTTGTTTATTTTTCTGAAAAGGTATGCATTTTTTCCGAATTTTGTCTAATCATTGAAAAAAATTGTGTTTTCATACGTTAGTTCGATCTAAAAAACGTAATTCTAAACAATTGGGCAACACTCTGGAAAAAACCATGCAGAAAATTGAACAAATTATTTTCATACCAAAAAAGTTAGGTTGACGAGTGATTTGTTGAACAAACTTCTTTATCATAGATTTTTCAATAACATTTTAAAATTATTATTATGCAAAATCTATTACCCCTCATAGATCCTAAATTGCCAGAAAATAAAACGAAATCCCGGACTAAAAAAGTGCATGTCTCTGAATATAATTCTTCAATGGATAATATTCAGTAATAAAATGAAACTAGGACGATAAATTTTTCGTTCTCTCGGGCTCACGAAGAATTTTCCATCAATTTCGTATTCTCGGGTTCCGACCTTCGACCGGAAATGAATAGCAACACGTAGTTGTAGAATCTCGATAATCGCGTGGGCAGTTTGATGTACGATATCGTCGATATTCTCGAGCGTTTACTCCCACGCGCGGGTATCTCTCCCGTTCAAGGGGGCGTCGTAGGATCCTCGGAGGTCCGACATGTCCCAATACAAGTAGTTCGAGGCTCATCAATCGCCGCGTTAAGCTCATGCAAATGGGTTTATACAGGGCCGAATCGTAACGTTTCGAGAGTCACCCGTGAACTTAGCGACGAACCTCGCCCTCTCCCACGTGCATCGGTGTATCCCGTTCGGACCTCCATAAATCCCGGATTAACGAGATTAACCGAGCTCGGTGGGAGCCGAACGTTAAAGGAACGCGGTATCGGCGAACAAACCGCGGAAACTCACCCCGCCCGTCCATCCGGCCCTCCTACTCGTCTTATTCGATTCACACGCACGATAAGTGAGAATAGACAAAAGACTCGCCTGTCGTTTATCTAAATCGTTCGATCGAACTACGATGCGACTGAAATTGATCGACTTTTGCTGATTCAACGAGAGAAAGCTCTAAACGGTAGCTTGACGGCAGCGTTTAAAATGGAAATAGTCTAATAGATTCGAGTTACATTCAAGTTTCATTCGGTCAAAGAAAATCGATGAAGAATCGCTGTGAAAAAACGTTTGCTTAAAATGCAATGCACTGTTACTGGAAGATTTTATGGCATACTCTAGTACGTTAAATTCAATGTAGAATTGTGATAAAAAATTCATGCACGGTGTATAAGCGGCAGAAATATTTCAATTTCAATATCTTTTTTTTTTTTTTCATTTTTCTGTAAATTACTTTTAATTCAATAACTCACTTTAATCTCTGTCAAAGTGGATTGCTCGGTCAGCGCTGGTATTTTCATTTCACGATTGCACTGCAAACAACTCTGCACGAAAATTAATGCAGCGTTATTGGAAGCTTTTATGCATAAACTAGTATATTAAATTTAATATAAAAATGTTTCATAAAATGTGTGCGCGGTAAATAAAAAATTATTTAAAAAATGGTATTTTCAATGGGATGCTTCAATACTCAAATTATTTTCAGATTCCTTCAAAAGTACTGTAATTTCACATAATATTTATAAAAAAAAACGATAAATTTTTTGACTCAAGAAATAATAAGATTCGTTCACAAAAAAACGCTAAGCTAGAATTCGAGAATTTCCCCCGAGGATATCAAAGGTACAAAGCCACAATTTCAAAAGATCTCGCGTTCGCATATCTTCACGGTGAGCGGCTCTCTAAAAGAATCTTGGACAAGACACATCAATCCGAATATAGCTCCGAAAAAGCCCGAGGGATTGCGTTATAAAGAAAAAAAGAAAAAAAAACCTCGGTGCTGTTGGATATTGTTGAATTTATTGAGTTTCAAACAAAAAATAAATCATATTTAGATTTATTCCGATGCGATGGGCAAAAGCTCACGCGTTGCCGCTGACGAATGAATGGATTTTTTTTTTCGATTTACACCGTGCAGAGAGTTCGGTGTCTATCGCGGAGACAAAAGCTTTCATTGATTCGCCGAGTGTGTTATTGCGCTGCGTGTTATTGTATCCGCTCGCTGACAAACCGACTGAGCTTTTCATGAATCAGAACGACCAAAAGCTAAACGCGACGGCTAAAGCTTTATTGTCGTTCGAAAACAAACGATGTTCCATCAACCTGAAAATAGTGACCGGTAATTAATTTTTTTTTTTAAACAATTACAGTGAGCGAATAAAAAAAAATGTTTGAATTTTTTCTACCAAAGTTCCGGTTGACATCAGTCAAAAAGTAAATCGAATTCGAATACAATAGAAAAAAATCCGTGCTCTGAAAAAATGTTTTTCGAGCCTCCGCCATTATTTGCAATAAAAACATAATGAAGTTTGAAAGCACGAGATTTTTCCACGTGAATTTCATGTCCCGGATTTTCTTACGCACCTCGTCGTCTATTAATGGACTCATTGATACGTTCCGAAATATATACCGGCGAATGAAGTGCGCGAGAAGGGGGAAGCATTTTAACGACTGTATATCGAACTTCCTGTTGGCAGGTGTTGCTCCACGGTTTGCCAGCTATCTACGCTTACACGGGTCTGCTGTTCGACTATAAATTCGGTGTGTTTCCGAGGATCGTCAACTATCTCTACCCGCTATCGTGCATGGCCCAGATGGTCACGGTTTATCTTACCTTGGCCGTGACAATGGAGCGTTACGTCGCTGTTTGTCATCCGCTGAGGGCGAGATCCTTTTGCACGTACGGGCGCGCCCGCCTCGCTGTTATATGCATCGTCATCGGTTCCGTTCTCTACAATCTACCCAAGTACGTAGCCGACAAGATTTTCGCTCCGAAGGGAAAATAATCGCGAAACGAAAAAAAAAAAAAGTGCTTCAATTTTTTAAGAAGATCTTTAACATATATAATTTTTTTTTTTTTCCATTTAGGTTTTGGGAAGTCGAAGTGAGGACAGAATTGCACTGGAAGTACAACGTGACGATATACTGCGTGTGGCCGGCGAGAATTCGTTCGAACGAGATCTACATCACCGTCTACGTGACGTGGATGTACTTCGTCGTGTACTATGCATTCCCATTCGTCGCGTTGGTGATCTTCAACGTCGCGATTTACCAAAGGGTAAGGATCAACGTAACGAGACTCGTAATTTTCCTCAAGTCGATCGGTAGCGTACGAAGAAACGACGAATCGGATTCGCGACGAGTTCGCAAAGTGAGGAGCTTTTAGAATCTCGCGCAGTCTCCATCGGTCGTGGAACTCTCTCGGCACTTTGAGGGTTTAGAGATCGCCGGAGAGCCGAGAGAAGAGCCCTGGATAGGAATCTTTCGCCTCTTATTCTTTTTCTCCACTCGACATCGCATAATCAAGCGCGCAAGGAAGAAACCGAAGAATCCTCAAGAAGAAGACGACAAACCTCGGCTCTCAGTGCTCTTGTTTCGAGCTCTCTCGTTTCGAGTGTACCAGCGACCTGAATATCTAACGGAAGAATTGAAAAAAAAGGAAAACGGCTATGAGAGACGGGTCTAACGGAGGGACGCGGCAAAATACAGAATGGCGGAAGATCCACAGCGGCGTCTAACCCAGTTTCTCGCTTGGCGTATCGCTTTCTTACGGTACATCTGGTATCGCGTGGCGTTTTATCCGAGCCAGTAAAAGTTAAATTCTCTCGTCTCATTTGTCTTCGCGTCGCGAAAAGTAGAGCGTGAACAATCGCGAAAACGGGAGACTGAAAAATATTTTTCGTACTCGCGATAATCGTACATTGGCTTCGCCTATAGTAAGTCGTTAAAAAGTACAAGCTTCACGAACGCGAGTGCCAAAAAAATCATGTCGGAACACAAAACCGTCGGTTCTCCTGAAAAGAGAAATTCATGCGAATTATTCGTCTCATGTTTTTCATGCCAATATTAGTGAATTCAAGACAGTTCTGTCGTTTGGTGGTCGTTTCGCATAGGTTCGAGAAAAAGGAGAGAAAAATGCAAGTACTTCGCGATGGCATAATAATCTGAAAAAATTCATTCGTATTAAAGGCACTGAAAAGATTAATTTCACCGAATAATAATTCCAACATGTTATCAACAAATTGATGAAAAATTCGTCATTGAAAAAAATTGGGTTGTCGGGTAATTCGTTAAACAATTCATTGTTTCATGACTTAGTTAATAACATTTTGGAATTATTTCCATGCTGAATTAATCTTTTAAGTGTCTTCGATATGGATGAATTTTTTCATATTTTTATACAATCGAAAAGTATTTGCAATTTTTCTCGAAGTGCTGCGAAACACCGAGCGACAGAGCTGCCTTAATTCTTTCGCTCGTCCCGGAGTGTCGGATTCTCGTATTATTCATTTCCCGTTTCCATTATTGTATCGTCTGCATACCTAATTTAATACCTGCCAGCGTCGGCGATAAAATTGCATTAAGAGCTTAGAGCGGCGATGCGCCGGTAGACAGTCCGAGGATTTGCAACGCGAGTAGTACAGCCGTCGGTGCGATCCGACGTATTGTAGTCAGCGCTGGCGCGTATCGGGTCCCGCGTCCGGGCTGAGTGCGCGAGTCCGCGAGTCTTCGGGCTCGAAGACTTCCCCGCAGCGACGCTATTCTATACACGTATCGCGCGGCGGTAAGTGCTCGCGTTTCTGTGTTTCCGACGCGGCTCTAGTTTCTCTATAGCAAAACCATATATTTCGCCGGATAAATTTCCTCATCTCTTCCGCTCTCCGCGCTCGCCCACGCTCTCGAGCGCGAGAGGAAAGGAGAAAACTTCGTTCCAATTTCACGAGTGGAGCTTTGCCAGGTTGAACTCAATTGCAGCGTTTTGCCACATCGCTCTTTTCTCAACTCCAATCCTCTATAACGCGCGATAACAATCTCGAGAGCTTTAAACTCTCGCGAAGAAAAAAAAACGGAATTTTCTTACATCCCTTATTTTTCCATAGACAACCCGACCGAAAATTAACACCGGCACCGAGCTCGTGAATCAGCTCATGAATAAAAATAGATTTTTCCTTTCCTCCACATAATTCGGTACTTTTATCTCGAACAATTCCGTCACGGCGAGGCTATTCCCGGCACAATTGTCTCGTGAAGTAAAATTGTTCGTCACTCGAAGTTCCAGAATTAGAAAAAAAAAATTGAGGCGAAAGAATGCTAACGATCCAATTTCGGAGTCTCGCGGCTCGTGGACTCGGGGTTGTCCGCTCTAGGCTCTCATTTTTATGGTTATCGTCGGACACGGCACATTATGAATACGTGATAAGCGCATTGGGCATTGCCCATTGACGTGAATGTCCGTGCGAGAATGACAATGTGAAAAAAAAAAAAATCTAACGAGTGTCCGAGTGTGAATCACGCTATTTTGTCGTCGAGAATCACCGAATCATTCGCCGCCCGTGCGGCTTATTCAACGCTCATATTTGCCGATGACGCAGCGAGTAAAGGAGTCCGCTAACCCGGGAACATAATCGTCAGTCCACGGGGTTTAGTGGGCCGGGTCGTGAGAGTGTCGCCGGGTCGTACGGAAAAGTAGCTTCGACTACACCCCACGTGGGACCACTTTGACCATATATATATATATATATATGTTTTTTTTTTGTTCTCGCACCGCAACCTCAGAGTCACTGAACTAGCGAGCCGCTCGACGAAACCCCACCTTTTATCCCTTGTCGAGCCACCTCGGGGCTCTTTGACGCTAAAATAATACTACAGGCTCGTCGTGTGTTAAGAACCGAGCTGGAGAGGGCTGAGTACGTCGCCAGGCCGGAGAAAAAGACAAAAGCGAAACGAGAAAAAATTCCGCGGTCTCGATACACCGGGGAACAATGACTATTTCTCACGATTATCGTAAAAGCAACAAATTCCCGTCTGTATATGGAAAATTATCGCCTCAACCAATCCGGAATAAATCTTTCTTTGATAAGACAATAGTGTATAACATTTGTTTGCTATTGTCTCAGTTTATCGAATATTATTGTTATTATTATTAATTCACTTTTATTATTATTGATAATTTCGAGTAATTTACTGTTCTACTATTGTTGCCAACATCACTAATAATTGTCAAAATAATTTATTTTCATTTATTTATTTTGCGGATTTCTTCTTCAGAGAAGTTTTGGAGAAAGAATTCATTATTTTACGTTCAGTTATTCTTTGGCTGACTCTACCACCCACGCTATTCGTATGATAATATAAGTTCTCTCGCTCTTGCCTGAAATCTGATGATCGACTCCCCCGTAAAATTCAATGTCAAAGTTTTGGGGGCACGATGTTAGCGTATAGGGACACGGTAGCACTCGACGCGCGCGGATTTTTGAACTACTTGCCGTCGAGACGCTACCGCGTCTTTTGATTCTGAATTCAAATTTCCTTAACCACACAATCTTGGTACGATCCAGTTCGGCGAGTAGGTGGGTTCATGCGAATTCTCATGAAATAGATTTCTTTGCATATTTCTAAGATTGGTGCTAATAGCGACGCACAACTCACCATAATAATAATAATTATTATTATTATATAATCATAAATAATATATTATTATTATTGTCATATAATTATTTATAATTATCATTTGAATTTTGCAGACGGCGAGGTATTTTCACGAAAAATGTATGGCTTGTTTGTTTGTTAACAGGTGAGAAAGGCGAACAGGGATTTGCAGCACTTGTCTCGCCATCAGCGCCGCGAGATCGGCCTCGCGACGATGTTGCTCTGCGTCGTAATGGTATTCATAGTCTGCAACGTTCTGCCGCTGGCGTCGAACATCTACGAGAAGTTTCAAGTTCAGCCCCCGAACTGGATGGTGCAAGCGGGAAATCTTCTCGTCACGATAAACAGCAGTGTCAATTTCATCGTTTACGTGATATTCGGTCGCAAATTCAAGAGGATATTTCTGCGCTTGTTCTGTAGTTCAAAGTTCTTCGGGCCCGGCCGCGACAGTCCGGAATTCCCGACGAACGACGAGTCGGTCGTCACCAACACGACGAACATCGAGCTGAGAAATTCTATAAGACGCTTTCACATGAATCGTTCGAACACGATAGTCAACAGGAACAACAACGTGCATCTCACGAACGGCAGCACGAGAAAGAGCCTCAAGACCATAGGAAGGTCAGCCAGTCCCGGACCATGCGTTTATTATCCGGCGAGAAGCCCCGTCCGGAGTCCTAGTCAAATATCGAGAACCTCGAGCGCGCACAACGGATGGAGCAAAAAAGACGTTGTCGAGACGGTCATACAATAGCGGGACGGAAATCTCTTTCGATCTTCGTTGACTCAACGGAATTCTTCCGTTCCGTTTACCCAGTGAGATGCAACACGGTGCCAAAGACAATAATCGAGCCTGTTACTTTTAGATCGTTCGGCGGAGACGAAACGTCCTCCGCCCCGTCGATTGCCTATCGAACGAAACAAAAAAACGAGAAACCTCGCGACCCTTCGACGAGAATATTTGCTCGGTGAAGTTTCAATCGAGATACCGAAAATTCTGTACCGGCGAGCGAACTCGGGAAGCGATACTAAGAGAGATAGTCGTTCAGTCGCGCGGCGACTTCGACGAGACTCGTCGTTTTTTTTTCGAGGATCGCGAAGGAAGCGACCCGACCGTGCGAACTAATCGAAAGTGCGGCATCCCGTCGATATCTCATTGACGAGACGCGAAAGGGGAAGCGTTCGCGGAAGAATGTCCCCCGTTCTTCCGGTAAAAGTAGTCGACGAGACTTTGCGAGTCACCGCGGGGTAAGAAAAACTCGTCCGAGCGGCGAACTCCGAGTAAATACGTGCGGGGGTCGAGAGAATAATTTCGCTCGACGCCGCGCGAGATTCGTGGGACGTTCGCTTCGCCGATACGCGACGCGTGTCGAAGAGCAAAGAGCGGATATAACACGGCGAACGCGCGACAACGGGAGTGCCGAGCCAACGTCACGTACCGCGAGGAGGCGAGACGAGTCGAGAGAGTTCCTCGCGGGAGTAAATCCGATTTCCCGGGAAGTTGCGCCGGTAGAGCGAGCGTGAAAGGAGAATACGATGGGCTCACGTATGGTCAACTTCCCTGGAGACTGGAGTTATGCAGTTCGGAGTCTTTCAGTTCTCGTCATTCGTTCGGTCTTTCTTTTCTCTTATTCGATTTTTTTTTCCAAGAGCGCGAGTTTGATGTACATATTGGGAGGGGGTCGATACAGATATCGGATAATTGTACCGAATTGCGAGGGAGAAAAGGCAAACGAGAAATACACTCGGGACAAAGGAGACTCGAGAGAACGCAAGTAAAAAGTTTTCGCGGGGGTTCCGTTGAGTTCCAGGTGTGTGCGTGTATATAAAAGGTCAAGGAGGGTGTATCGTAGCATTGACAATTTGTTTACATTTATATTTACAAATTCCTTGCGGGATAAAATGTTCATCGAATTGTCCGGGATTATAACTTTTTTTAGCAGAAGTTGGCTCGTCAATTTTTTTGCATACAGTATACTTTTTTGTACATTTTTTTTGGGGGTTTCAACATTGATAGGTGTTTGCGAATTTGTTTGATACCCTCGGGTAAGACCCGGTTGAGAATTCAACGATACGCTCTCCTTAAGGCGATGTGGTAAGCCATAAGATGCTCCGATGGTAACGACTCATTTTCCCTATTTTTTCCGAAATGGTGACGTCTACAAGCAAATTAGGCTTTCTTACGTCCATGAGGAGACTACAAAAACCTGGTTTGCTTTCAATGGCCAGAGCAAACATTTCGGCGACGAGGGGAAAGGCGATTTTGTTACCGACCGAGAAATATAACGATTTTCTTCGAAACGCATAAAGATAATCGATGAAACGAATTATTTGTCTAATATATCGATGCAGCCGGAGTTATGAGTTTTTTGTGAAAAAAATTCATTTTGAGACAAATTCGAGAGAAGACAAAATCTTCGTATTCCGGTCAATATCTCTTCAATTTATCACCTCTCTTCGAATTGTATTCCGTGAAAGCGTTTCGCTTCGGCATGCGAATGATGTGCCCATTGTTTTAATTTTTTTCATTGTAAATAATTCATCGAACGCGAAAATTGATCGCAATATCATTTTCCTTCGTCCTTCGATTTATCGTCGAACGCACATTTGGTTCGCGAAAATCTTCGACGAGCTCGAAAAACGATGCGTGAAAACAAAATATTCGACTAGACAGCGATGCAGTATTGTGTGACGTGCGATATGGATCCCAGAGATCCTGGATGTGATAATAAAACGTAAAACGAAACGGCGGCGGCCCGATGGATCAAACGAAAGTGAGAATGATGAGAGTCGCGCGAGCGTAACGCTTGAATTACGAATTTATTGGACGAGATTGTGAAAAATAATGATAAATAACAGAATATGAAAATCTGTTTAACATTCATAAGAGTGCCGTCTCGACGAGACTCCTCGTGTATATCAGAGAAGAGATATTTATCAGAGAGAAATACCGTATATTATCACATGTCATATGTATAGTTAAGGACGTATGCACGCGAGACGGTGCTCAACGCCCTTAAAAGAGAGAGTTCAGAGAGAATTTCGAACACTTCTCGGTGCAAAAAAAATCTGAAAAAAATCGAGTGCATAAAAGGTGCTAAAAAAACTAATTTTGCATAATAATAATTCCAAATTATTATTAACAAGGAGGCGAAAAAAAAGTTAGGTTGATGGACAATTATTTTAACAATTGTTTATTTCGCAATTTGTTAATAACATTTTGAAATCAATATTATACAAAATTAATTCTTTTTAATTCTTGATTTTCTTCAGATCTTTATGTCATCGAGAAGTCTTCGAAATTCCCTCTGAATTGTGAGTTTCGAGCGCGTTGAGTACCGTCTCGCTCTCATACCTGCCTAAGTTTAATATTAAGCGATTACACCCGAGCACGACACAAAATATTCATAAGTATTTTTTCAATTAACCATTCTACTCTAAACATAGTATATCGAAAGAAATTAAAATATGATAAAATAAGACATATTGTTCCTCCGAATTTCGCAGAGTATACTCGTGGGTTGTGTAGTAATTTATTTTACAGCAGGCGAACAAGCAATGTATGATTCTTTTTTAGTTTATCGTCTCGACGTCTCGCAGGTCCTATGTAAAATAACAAAAAAAAAGAAAAAGAATTGTATTATCGTCGCGAGAGAAGAAACTGCGTACCGAGCCAAAGACAAAGTTATTTATACGATTTAAATCAAATCTATCTCTAATCCTCATAATTTTACTCCGCGACCTCTCGATAATCCACGACATTGTTGTATGTAAGAAAGTAAAAAAAAGAAGATGTACGATTAATTCTGTATTATGTATATATAAGAAACAGAGGGAAACGAAAACGCTCTCATGGCTGTACGATGAAATTCTACCGTATTCTAGTCATGGAATTTCTATCAGGCTATCATTAAAGAAAAACAAAAATTCATAGATAAACGAGCATAGACACCGAATATATTGTGTAAAAATGATAGTACGATAAAATGAAAAAAAAAAAAAAAGAAAAAATGTATTTAAGTATCTTCTCATCGTATAAAATCGCTGACTGCCGAGATGAGCCTCGAACAGCTTGAAAACGATCGTTTCGTCGCACGCTTCGTGTTTGCGTGTAAAAAGAAAAAAGAAAAATAATAATTCACTGAATTTAATGACATTATCTTGATAATAATCGATCGCGTCTCATCTTAACTTTCGAGTTAATCGACAAATATTGATTCATAGCTATCGCTCGAATTCGCAATATAGTCCTGAGAATAATATATATATATATATATTTCTTATCGATATTCCAAAATTCGATGTACGTCCGTTTTAAAGGCCTCTTTCGTTGCGTGACGCTGAGTTCTTCGCGACTAGACAGTTTTGTACTACCGATTTGTTCTTTCTTTACTCTGGTATACGCAGCGTCGTAACGATGTCTTGTAAATAAATGAAATATACGAATAATATACATAAGAAACGCGCGAAGCGCTTTGCGGTCGATTTATTTATGACCTTCCGGAAGCTTCCTTTGCGACTCCGAAATCTATGGTGCGCGTCTTTTTTTCGTGACGTCGCTTGTGCAAACTACGCGCTCGGGATGTTTGGGCGAGCGCTCAAGGTTAATAAGAAATTCGACGAAGGCTTAGCTAAATGTATATTCCGTAGAGCGTAAAGTTACATTACAAGTTTGAAGACGAATAGTCGTTACGTAAGAGCATTGCGGATTCTACAGTCCCCCCTTGAGGGAGGGAAAATTTATCTTCGATGCCGCATTTACTTCTTGCTCTTGGGTTTCAGGGTGAAGTAGAGAATGAGGACACCGACCACGCCATACGTCGCTTTTGCCACCTGAAATTCGTAATTTTTTAGATTTTTTTTTTTTCCCCCCCCCCCGAGATTGTTTTTAGGTTAGACTAGTCGATTGGAAACGTCGAGGTTAACTCGTTATTTCCGTTCGATACTCACGTTTGCTCGGCCGTGGAAAGTCGAGTTGTTGAAATACTTCGAGAGTCCGGTAAACTTTTGCTCCTCGGACATTTTTCACGAGTGTAAATGACTCGGTTTAAAATTCAAATGTACGCAGCTTATTCTATCAGCGTAGTGTCCGTCGCAACGTTTCGTCTGCTAATCGAACGCCATTTTATTTTCTTCGAGAGCGGCGCCGCGACGCAACGCGCATCTCGAGATATATCGAGGTATATCGAAGTGCAACGCGCGCGATGTTGAAAGCCGAAAAAAATAGGCGTTACATACAAGTGTCGTCCGTAAGCCAATTCTGTCCCATAAGCAACATGCCTATGCAACGTCTCTGACATACTTTGAGTCTAAAATGTTTACGGGAAACAAGCACAATGTTTCAAGACCGAAATTAACAAAATATTAATCGGCGTGAAATGCCGGATCATTCTCCTGCTGTCATTTCTCTATCGCGTTGTGTCGTTGGATATTTTTTTATGAAAATAATAAAATTCTCATCTCGATTTATTTCACACCAATCCTCAATGCGGCGACCAATCGCCTTGCAGTAAATGCGGAACCGACCAATCGTCTTGCGGTGAGCGTTTCGGACGCGAACGAGGCCAAATTATTTCGCAACGGGGTAGCTTCAGCCGTGATCGTGATCTTACTTTTTTCTTCTTTTCGTCGAATGAAAACTATAGGAAAGAAACAATTCATGATTGTACGGGCTTTTTGCTTTTGTTTCCGTAAGCGATTTAAGATTCAAAATGTGCCCGAGACGTTTGCATAAATTTGCATACCCTATCGGACAGGATTTACTTCCGGAGACTTATGTGTTACCCGAGAAATACTTGGAATTGTAATTTGAAAAATTTGCCGTGAAAAAATGGAGCTGACGATTTGCGTTCGTTAATCGGCGAGTAACGGCGAGTATCGGCGGATAGAATTGACGATTAAGATCTCGAGTGTCTGAACTTCCAGTACAGAAAAGTCAGCAAGGCCGTGGCGTAAGTCGCTTTCGCAACCTGCAACGAAATTTCGATGAGTTTCATCAATGGCGAATTTGATTAATCTCACAATGGTGACGCAATTCGATGGCTCTTTCGCACGCGAGATCAACGAAGATTACTAACGTTCGCTCTGCCGTACATGGTTTCGGAATTGAAGTATTTGCTCATATTCAAATTGGGAAGTTTTTCTCTCAGAGACATCGGTATCAGCGGTTTATCTCCGGTTTTGTCGAAATTCTTGGCGCCGGAACCTCCAATTTTCTTGAAAACTTTACTCATCATCGACGGCATTTTTTGCAACTCCGATGTCGTCGGTATCTTCGGCATTTTCGTCATAATCGTTTCCTTGTCGGGAACGGCACGACTCAAGTCTCCGGCAGTCTCCTGCCGTATTGATCGACACGTGTGTTAAAGTGATCATTATTTGTAGTGTTGAAAATTAAGTAGTTCTGTCGCTTGGCGTTCATTTCGCACGAGTTCGAGAAAAAGAGAGAAAATTGCAAATACTTCTCGATGGTATGAAAATTGTACCATCGATAATTATTTGCTATTTTCCCTAATTTTTTAGAACTCATGCGAAACGAACACCAAGAAACGGAACTACCTCAAAGAATTATTTGAAAATCTCGAAACGCCGTTTGGGATAACAAACTTTCATAGCGTTGTACAATCCGTCCATGGCGCTGGTAACTCTTTTTCCATAATCCGTAACCACCGATTGTAGATCCTTCGCGAAGTTATTCGCCGCTTCGTTCTTCCTCATCGTCGAAATGATACTTTCCGTTATCTTTCGGATCTCCGTCATTCTCTCGTCGATGTATTTGACGAAGCTCTGCACCTCGTCGGCGGTCGGGAGTCTCGTTCGCAGCTTGCTTCTTATCTCGGCGATACGACCGATTTTCTCGTGAGTTGCTTTCTCCAATTGCGCTTTGTAGTCCGAGAGAGCAGCGTGGATTTTCGTCAATTCGTCCTTCGACAGATCCTTCAATTGCCGAAGATCGTTGTCCAAGAAATGCGAGATTCTCGTCGCCACGGCCTCGTAGAATTCTTTGATCCTCTTCTCCGCCGCATTGAGCAACGCTGCGACGTTGTTCGGCAGAGACTCGCTCCGCGTGTCGTTCGCCGCTGGCGATGAGGTTCCGGCGCAGAGTTTCCGGAAAAATGTTTTCGCGTAATTCGACGCTGCGGCCATCGGTTTGCCGGGCGAGACTGGATCTCTGTCGGTCTCTCGGGATGCTTCGTTCTTCGCATGGCAGTCGGAAATTTTCGATTTTTTGTCGCTCGATTTGTCGTCCATTTGATCGATGCTTCCTCGTGACAGACGGTCGTGTCACGGCAATTTTGGTTTTGTAGGTTCTCCGTGCATCGACACACCGAACTCGCTGCCTCGTTGCACTGTTTCGTTCGATTGAAGTTTGTGAAAAAAAAAAAAAAAATAAACAAAATAACGTTTACAGATTTTTTTTTCAACTCAGAAAAGTACTCTTCTGTTGTGTAATTTCTCAGTCGTATGGACTACTGAATTTATTACTATCATTAGCAAATATATTTTTCTTACGATTACGATTATCATTCGTTAATACTTTTCGGCCCATTAATTTTACTGCATCGCTCCGAGCAATCACTATCTTAAACACTTACAGAGATAACCTGAATGTGTGGAAAAATTATGAAAGAAAAATGAAACTTAGAATTTATTCTTTTAAAGAAAACAAAAAAAACGCGATTTCAAAATCATGTCAAGGATAAAAGTTTTTTGTTGACGAAGCCACGAGAAGCCCTGATCCTCCTCGGCTTCTTGTATTCCCGTTGAAACTTTTACTACACGATTTAGATTCGTATTTGCGCGTATTCACTAAACGATCTTCTACGGTATGAAATGTGCCGTTTTCGAGATCGCGAGAAACGAAGGAGACAAAAATAAAATAAAATAAACTTATCGCGATGATAAATAAGCAATGATTCGTCAAGATATCGTAAAAGTTTCGAATGAAATACCGGCGGAAAATTGGCCCGGTGGCGGTTGATCGATAAAATTCTTCAACCGCGCGGAAGCACGGCTGAGATCGAAGATGCTCAATTCGAGTCCCTTCAGTGCACGCTCGGCGCTTGCAGCGATCGTTGAAACTTCCCGTACTCTTCAATCACCATTACAAGATGGTCAAGCACCTGCGACTTTTCCGGCGAGGCCCCTTTGCCCTTCATTTCCTGCTTCGTGACAAAGTGGAGCTTGCGCAATATCTTGCTGCAACTCTTAAGCGGGGTCAGATGAAGTATATCGCCGATCTTGTTGTTCTCGTCTCTCCGTACACCGA
The DNA here is from genome assembly GCA_963924025.1 of Ischnus inquisitorius. NCBI lineage: Eukaryota > Metazoa > Arthropoda > Insecta > Hymenoptera > Ichneumonidae > Ischnus > Ischnus inquisitorius. The sequence goes on along the minus strand of OZ001245.1, from coordinate 18,100,365 downwards.
TCGACGTTCTGGCAAAGATGAAAAAAGAAATTACCAAACGACGATACAACCTCTGCGATAAATTCCGAATAGCATTTCTCCAATAGTGCGTGTAAAACGGATGTGAAATGAACGATACCTTTCGAGTTTTTCGAAGAGTCGTAGATTATTCAGACGGCTGAGAGTGCGATAACACACGGGGACTTTCATTCTTCTGAGAATATCGACCATCGCCGATGCGCCCAAGTCCATGAACGCGACGGCGAATTCCTCCGTAGCTAACCATCCCTCGTTCTCCATATTAAATATGTGAATTGTACGATTATCGGACATTTCTGAAAATAAATCAGCGATTCGATCACTGAAAATGATTCGTTTGCTCCTCCGAACGCGTATGAATTTCTTCAGGTTTTTAAATTGACTTGCATTTTTTTTTACACGCAAAAATGTGTGAAAATCACACATCTTTTGCGTATAAAAACGATATCAAACTTTGAAATATTGATACGATTATTTTTTTTTCTACTTACGATATTTTGTGAATTGACAAGCATCCGAGTCGACCGGATCACTCATAAGTGCGCGATTCGTTGCGATCGATTGCTTCGCAGTGACGTCCGTCTTGACGCTGCTGTCCCGAGCTATCGAAACTTCCGGCGTGTTCGATCGCCTTATCGCAAGTGCCACGGGTTTGCGGGTCGCAACGGTACTTTTAACGTCTGGCGTTTTCGGCTTGCATCCGAGACTCGCGAAAGACTCGTCGTCCGCGAAATTATCCGAAAATTCCGCGGCTTTGAGCCAAGCGATGTAACGTTCTTGTTCTTCGAGGGGCAACGCGTTGAAATCAAATCTCGGCGGTCTCGGCGGCAACGGCGGTGGAGTGCGCGCCTTCGTCTTCGCGTTTGTTGAAACGCGCGCGGTCGCATCTTCCGCGACGTTCGAATTCTTCGACTGTTCGGACGAGAAACGTTCGTTGAGCATTCGCGAGTTATGCTGCTGGGGAATTTCGTCGTGGATTTCCGTTCGATTGATCCCGCGAGAGAGATCAAAGCTCTCGTTGCTCGCGGCGACGTTGCCTCGATGCGTTTCCACGAATTCTCCTCGTTTACTCGATAGGGAACTTGAGCTGCTCGTATTGCTCCTTGCTTTGTCCGTTGAATGGTACGTAATTGGCGCAGCCTCGTAGACCATCTTCGTTACAGGTGGATTCGATTGATTCAGTGGTTCCATCGCCGTGAAATAATCCCACGGCTTCGGCGCGGGTTCTCGGCTCTTCGCGTAATTGTCGTTTTTATCGAGAACGTTCTTGAAGGGATTCGTATCGAGTAGCACGCTCGTCGAGGGTGCCGCGAGATTCGACTTCCCGCGAGCCTCCGCGCGGTCGAAGAAATTCTTCACGCTACTCTGCAACGATCCTTCGAATTTCTTTCGCAGCGTGGGCTCCCCCTTTCGCGGCTCGAAGTGAGACGTTCGCGGTATGCTCGACAAAGTTGCGGCGAAATTGAAAGGCGAAGAAAACGGCGGCGGTCCCGACGTTTCGAAGTTCGTTAAATTGATAGAAGGATAATACTTTGTCGTTTGAGAAACGTAATCGGCGGAGAAAGCAGTCGTTGGATAAGCGGTGAAGCCGCTGCTTGCCGAATCCCGGAGTTTCGTCGTCGCGTCGAGATTTACGATCGACGGCGTCGGTTTCGCCGTGGGAAAGTTGCTGCTCATCGTATTCGGAAGTTTCACCGTCGCGTTGGGTTTTGTGTTCGACGGCGTCGGTTTCGGTGCAGGAAATTCGCTGCTCGTCGTATTCGGAAGTTTCGCCGTCGCGTCGAGATTCACGATCGACTGCGTCGGTTTCGCCGTGGGAAAGTTGCTGCTCATCGTATCCGGAAGTTTCGCCGTCACGTCGAATTGTACGATCGACGGCGTCGGTTTCGCCGTTGGATAGCTACTGCTCGTCGTACTCGGAAGTTTCGCCGTCGCGTCGAATTTTTCGATCGACGGTTTCGGTGTCGACATGAGAAATTCGAAATCCGCGAAGACAGCTTCGTCTATGCGATTGCAACCGCCGTTGACGAGTGGCTCGGACGTTTCGCTCTTCGAAAGGAAAGCGCTCGCGGATTGTTTCGGCAACGAAGGTATCGGCGGAGGCACCGATTCTTCGGGAGCCGACGACCGCATCTCGTCATCGGTGCATCGAGATTCTAAAACTCGATTCTTCCGTTCTAATAACTCGATCCGCTCCTCCAATTGGCGAATACGCATTTCTGTAGCCGATTCTACGCTGTTCTCTCTCTCTTCTACGATCGTGTCCAGACACTGTCCAGGCGGCTTGCGTAATCCTTCCGCCAGAGCCTGATAGTATTCGGCATCCACGTTGATCGGATCACACGTCGTATCATTCATGTCGACCGTGTCACCCTAGAGAGCACGGAAGTATATATTTTTGTAGTAAGAAGTAAGGAACGGGCGAAGCATTAATCGAACATAGCACGATCACGACTTGTATCGTTGCCTACTCTCAAAAAAACCGGACGATGCAAAGAAAGGATTAGCGAAAAATGTAATGCAAATTCAATGCAATCAATTATGATAAAACATGTGCTTACGATGTATTAAAAATTCTACTCGATACTTCACTATTAATAAAGTATTTTAGCTTTACTGTAAAAGTACTTTGAATCAAATCTTTTACTTTAATTTCAATAAGTTTATTGATTTTCCAACACCATTATACGTTGTTTCATGAATCTGTTCATGCATATAAATGGAAGAGAAGAAGAAACGTATAAAGAACTGAAGAAAAAAACAAACAACTGCGAGAACGAAAGAAAATCGTCGGTTGTGCTACGTTTGATTGAGCTCCTGCGCGGTGAATTAACGACACCAATAGCTAAGTAACAAATCGTTTTTATTAGTATCAAATATTCACATTCCGTACAGTTTCGCCACGATCACGGGGTGTAATTAAGGATATACTAGAGGAACAGACAGATTTCCTCGTCTTTCACTAAAACAATGTACCTCCGATTTGCTACGTTCGTCGATCGAGTGAACGGCAAAACAAATTGGTAAAAGAGAAATTAAAAAGTGTTTGGTCCTGATTAAAAAAAATTAACTCGATACTATTCTCGAAAATAAAAGAAAGAAACAAAAATTATTTCGTAGCATAGCAATCTCACGCCAGCAAATGAACTAGGCTGAATTAATTCAATGTCAAGCCTAATCAGTTCAATGTTAAGCTTCTGGAAGGAGAAAAAAGAAAATACGATTGACCCTAAAAAATAGCACTTTGCTGGAAACCAATATTTTTTTGGTTCACTTAGAATGAAATCGGAAAGGGAGGATGTAAGCAATATATCTCTCCCAACGTTCTATCCAATATAATAAATGTTATAAAAATTGGCAAAACTACTAAGAGATCTAAAACGAAAAAAAAAATGTTGGTAAGCTATATTATACTTGAAACAACTCGGATCCACAGGGCCCATGTGCTAACCAGCTAGCCCATTGCCTGTAGTCAAGTTTTGTAAATAAAAATTGAACTTTAAGCATTGTCACTCGAGTTGTACATATGTTTCAAAGCACTGATCAGCTTCGCGAGGCTACTGCCGCTCGACGCCTCGCTCGTCGAGTCATTCTCCAATCCCGTCGAAGCTTTCGCGACAGCGGAAATTTTCGACTTTTTAACTTCGCTGAGAATCGAATACGGCGAGGCAATTTTTTCAATGTCATTGCCACACACTACAGGTTTGCACGTGAAGAGTTTGTCGTTCGAGCTGAATCGTTCATCGCTATCGTCAGTTCTGGCTTTTCTACCGATCAAGTCGTTCATGAGACGAGAAGGACTCCGAAGCTTTGAGATATTGCGCAAAGCTATGTTATGATTCCGGTGCCTCGTGCCGTTTTTTCGCTTGTCGTCGGATTCGTCGTTTCTCTCGTGATTTTTGTCGTCGATAATCTCCCGTCGCGATGATTCGCTACTGTCGGTCTCCAGTTCGACGTGAGAAATTTCCGAGCTACTCCCGTCGCAGCTTGTGCCATCAATCGACGAGTCGTTTCTCGAGCTCTCGAGAAGAGGCCTCTCATCTTCAGGATTTTCCAAGTTCGACTCGTCGCAGTCCGAGACTTCCTTCGTCGAGTCGTTTTCCTGACCCTCGAGAAGAGGCCTTTCTTCTTCGGAATTCCCTGCGCTACTCTCGTCACAACTCGACACTTCCTTCGTAGAGTTGTTTTCCGGAATCTCGAGAAGAGGCCTATTTTCTTCGGACTTCCCTGCGCTACTTTTGTCGCAACTCGATACTTCCTTCGTCGAGTTGTTTTCCGGAATCTCGAGAAGAGGCCTGTCTTCTCCGGAATTCCCATCGCAACGCGATACTTTCTTCGTCGAGCTAATTTTTTCATATCCCAAGGCAGGCCAGTCTTCTTTGAAATCCTCACCATCATCGACACCATCGATGTCTTCACCTCGAGCCAGAGATTTCGAGATGAAGTCCGGTAACTCGCCGAAAGGTGAGAAATCCCATATGTCGTCATCGTCGTTTTCTTCGAACTCGCGGTCGTCGAAAACTGGAACAACTGACTGTGATTTTTTCGTCAATTGCAGAGCCGACGCGCCGACAATGGTGTGTGAAGTTTCGGACGCTTTGGTTTCGGCGATTGTCTCCTCGACGACCGATTTTTCGGTCACGCTGATCGTTTTCGGGGATTCATTGTTTTTCTCCTTCGGAACGGCAAGTTTGTCAATCTCGACCAAACTTTTCGTCGTCGAATCGAAACTCTGGATCAACGTGGGATCTTGAAATTCACGTCGTTCGCTGGATGAATCTTCCGTCCTATTCTTCGCGTCTTTGACTTCTCTTTCCGAACTCGCGGTCGACTTTGTTCGCCACTCGTTCTCAACATCGTCGCGGGAGAGATCGTCGGAATCCAGTACAGAATCGTTAGTTGTTTCGTGAGAAGCGGCGATCAGTTCGGACAACTTACTCATCAGCCTGGGATTCGGTTCCGCGACTGCGCTCGCCGTGCAGAAATTCGCTTTCATTTCCGTCGAAATGGACGATCGATATTTAAGTTCGGTGTCCTCTAAATTATTCGGTCCCGATTGTAGAATTTCCGGAGAGGTGTTCAGAGCCTCGTCACTCATTGTCTGCAAATCCTGTCTATCTTTATCGGCGGAGACGTGCGATTCCATGCTCAGGCTCGCATCGGTGTTGAGCTTCGACGATTCCCGCGGCGAGTTTGAACTCTCGCTTTCTCGGACTATCGCATCGAAAGAACTTTGATCAATGTCGTTGGATCTAACAGTTGTGTTCGGTGGCTCCGCCCTCCTCTCCGGCGCATTGGAAGAGGAAGCCAAATCGGTTCCGTCGTCGCTGTCTCTGAAATATTCCAAAACCTCGTCGGGAATCATGAGCCGCGGGCGTTTCTCGCATCTGTCCGCGTCCAAACGCTTCAGCGCTCTTTTCACAGTGGTTGGAACATGGTTTGTTATTCTGATAATGCCGGCGCGCTCGATAGCCGCGTGTCTCGAACATCCCTTCGGAAGAGCGCAGTTGACTGTGCGCAAAAAACCTTTCTTAGCACTTGGTAAATTCGTCCAAGGCTCGATTTTCGGCTTAGAGATATTCTTGATGACTTCCGTTCCAATGCGCGACGAGTGAGCGACGTTATTCTTGGGAGAGAGGACGTCGCTCCATTCGACCGGAGCCATTTGACCACGACCACCCAATGGACTATGGAAATCACCGATGGCGATTCCTTTCTCCTCTTTCTCCTCTCGGTATTTCTTCGTCATCTCGATATCGAATACGGAACGGTTCGCAGTAGGCGATGTCGTTTTCTCGGTGGGCTCGTCCGTCGCAGGATTTTTCGTTTTACTCTTTTCAATCGTTTTCCGGAGTTTTATCTCCCATTTGGGAAATTTAGCGGTAGGCGATGTCGTTACTTCGTTGTACTCGTCAGTCGCGGAACTCCTCTCTGTACTCTTCTTAGCCATGTTCCAGAGCCTCATCTTCGATGGCGGAAGTTTCGGAGTCGACGACGTTGTCGATATTTCGCCATGTTCAGCGACGTCGAGAGACTTTTCTTCAGTCTTCGCGCCGATGTTCGATACTTTTATCTCCGATTCCGGATGTTTGGGACTCCCCGATGACGTTGATACTTCGTTGTCATTTACAGCGGTGGCGGGAGAGTTTTCTCCAGACTTCGCGGCGATGTTCGAGAGTCTCATCTTCGATTCCCGATGTTTGGCAATCGACAATGTCGCCGATACTTCGTTACCTTCGGCGTTGTCGAGCGACTTCTCTTTGATCTTTGCGGCGGTTTTTGAGAATGATCTCGACGAGGATCTTGCATCGCGTTGATTACTCAATTTATTGTGCCCGGCAGGCGCGCTAGCTCTGGCACTGCGAATTTCGTTCGGCAGTGATTTTTTCGCTCTCTGCTTCGTCAACTCTTCGGCGATCATTTCGGTTGCTTCGGCGCCGCTAATTTTATTCCAATCGATAGGCTCCATGCGCCCGTGTCCCCCGCGTAAGCTGCGAAGATTACCGAATTCGGAATTCATCGAATTTTCGACGTCCAGCTGCGGTTCTTTCAGATGCAATGGAAGATTTCCGAGAGAATTATTTTGTTCGCATTGATCGTCGTCCTTGATCTTAAGCTCTGCATTATCAACTTTTCGGTCTCTTGTAGCTTTTTCGGGTACAAGAATGCTGGAGGAGCTCGACGAGGCAACGGATTTCGGACTGCTGCGCAATGTTTCGCATTTAGAAGCGTTGCGTTTGGCGCGATTTTTGCACATCTTCATGAACAAACCTGTGCTAAATTTCGAGAATGCATCGTCGTCGTTCGTCGTCTTGTCAAGCGATGGTATGGAATTTTTATCTGTCCGCGATTCGATTACATTAGGGATCTTCGGATCCTCTCGTTTCGAAATCGATACCGCGACATCGCAAACATCCGGCTGTTTCGTACTCGATTTCGCTGAACGACGCAACTCTAACAATACTCTATACCATTCGAGATTTTTGTCGGTTTTTCGCGACGCAAGAGGCGACTCGACAACTTCGTTGTTGTCGGTCAATTCAACGATTTTGGATAATTTTCGGGTTGACTCGGTACGCGAACGATTAACAACATCATACTCGCATTCCAAGAATCGTCGAAATGGATAGTTTGGAGGCCGGATACAAACCATTTTTCCATAAACCGCTAAACCATTCTGAACCATCCAGTCGTTGATGTGGAAATCCTCGGTTCCCTCGGTGTTTGTCAAGCCGATCAACATCGAATTGTTCTGAGGAAGAGGCGAGGCAATGAACGGTTAATCATTGAATTATCGATGATAATTCGTTTGACGATGATTCTCGGCTCTACCGCATCGGCGAGCAAACTTACATCCGTATCGATGCTTCCGATAGTAGCGACCAGCGGTTTCTCCATTACTTGCAACGAGAACTGGGCCGCGGCGCTTTTCGACCACTTCTCCGTATTCCTTGGCTTCACGTTGTAGAGACCGCAAGGAATCGCTTGAGCCGGCAAAGACGAGAACGTACGGTGCAAGAAATGAATCTCGTCCGGCGGATAACTCTGCACCGTGCCGTAGTCGTAGAACAGTACCTTATAAAAGAGCAGACAATAAATATCTCGAATGAGCGCAGATAGAAAAATATCGGAGTAATCCGCATATTTGAGTGGCAAGTTTAAGCACCAATATCCACGAGTATGGAAAAAAACTAGCCAGGGTGCCGAAATATTGTTAAATCGTCGCACAAGTATAAAAATTATTCCCATAATTTTCTTTTTCTCTGATAAACGAAGAAAAGCGCGCGTTTGTTTACAATAATTATTGAAACTTACGGTCACCGTATTGTCGTATTGCACAGTCTTTATCATGCCTCGGTGCCACTTATTGTCGTATTGACAAGCACAGTTCAGACCTTTCTCCATTACGATGATCGGCATAGCGTATTTCTGCGCGTTTATCGTGTAAAACACGCTGAAACATACGAATTTACATTGATTTGAAGAAACTTCCTAGCATCGTGGGAATATCGAGTTAATCTTTTCGTTGTTCATATACTTCCTACATCGTCGAGTGGTTCGAGGAATTTCAGTCTTACATTTATAAACGATACTCACTGCAAATCGTGCATGAATTGGCCGAATTTTATCGTGCGGTTAAGAAGCTGAATCCAGAAGAAGGAAGGGGTGAACAATTCCACGACCAGGACGTCGATGTACTCGTTTTCGCCGCCATGAAGTTCGGTGACGCTGATTTGTGGAACCGTCTCTCCTACCGTCATCACGCCGTCGGGAATGAGCCTCTGAGACGCTTCGCTTGGCTGTAAGACGTTTTTCAATCTTATAAATCCGCCATTTCTTACCGCCCTCAAAATATGTTTACATCAATCGCAATCGAAGCCGAGCTATTTGCAATAATTGCCATACGTTGTCGTAAATTTACGCGATTCGAATATTTTTTGTGGTGATACCCGGAAAGAATATGAAGATTCCTTACCAAAACAACGGGTACCGGAAGCTCCTGTTGATCTCCGTATGAATCATAAATATTATGGTAAGCAGCGAGAGTTTGCGAGCTCTGTCTCCCGCTGGGTTTCAAATTCGGCGGTGCGGCTTTGGCATCGAAGAGCTTGAAGTCGCCCTTGTCCCGCGGCTGGAGCATGTGAAACACCTCGGGAAGATGGACGGCGAAGGCGCTGACGCTGCCGAAGCCGAGCTCCTCGTAGTTCAACGACATTTTGTACTCTTTCTCGTAAAGATCCGGCAAATCGGCGCACCATATGCCTTCCGGATGTTTCTGCACGAGTTTCTCGAGGCGAAATTTCGTGCGCTCGCTGATGAGCGCACTGACATTTTCCGGATCGCCGCTGTCGTAATCCTCGCAGGCTTTGTCGTTGTCCTCCGTTTCGCGAACTTCGCCGCGCTCGTCGACGTTCTTTGCTTCTTTCGCCTGCGTTGTCCCGTTCTTCGTTCGACCGTCTTCGTTGCGAACGTTGCCGTTCGCGTCCCGAGCGCTCGTCGCGGCGTAGTCGTGGGTCGCCGGACGCGCCGAATTCCTCGGAAAATCTTCCTCATCGTCTTCCCTGTCCGAATTTCCGGCGGCGGATATGCAGCTCGTGACGCTAGTTTCGGCGATGTTGTTATTCGCGCGAGAATCGTACGCGTGAGCGGCGATGCGCGCAGGCCTCGCCGGCTCCTGATAACCCGAAACCGAATACACGACCCCGCGTTCGGCAACGACCTCGTGTCGAATCTCGCGCAATTGGCGCATCAGATCCTGAAGTTCGAAGCTCCCGTTCGATTTGGTCTGCACATATCGTAGAACTTCGCTTATCGGCACACCGTCGCGACGATTTTTCGCCATTCTCACGACATCGCCGAGGGTTCTACTGTCCAATCTTCGGGGCGGGAGCGTCACATGCGGATACCAGGGGACGGCGCCCCTCGTCACCGGTCTTCGGCCGCCCCTCGGCCTCTTATGCGAAACCTTCTGTCCCGCCACCAGCGAACTAATGTGCGCCGATCTTTCGCTCACTATCGGATAAACGACGTGATAACCGTTTCTCTGGCCTACCAAGAGCGAGGACGACATGCTGCGCAGAAGGTCCACGAGGCAAGGGTAGCCCAACTCCCGGAACGGTATGCGCATACCCTCCTGCTCTTTGTACTCTTGGTCCAACCGCGCAATCGGAACGCCGCATGTCGAAGATTCCTTACACGCTATGAGCAGAGACGACAAAATTTGCTGGAGCTCCTCGCGCGTCGGCACGCGTTGAGGCATTTTTCGTGCTTTTCCTCGAATATGACACTGAAAACGAAAAATTATTTTATGCATTAATCATTTTGATATGTCATCAAAAAATTTAAGAAATATGCGCGAAAAATTCGTAATTTTCTTTATTATTGTTATAGATACAATTTTGAGATACATAAAAAATAATTAATTTTGCGATAACGGAATTTCATTCGTTGAAGGGTTGAAATATACGATAGGGCACTACAAATCGTTGATATCGTAGGTAAAGAAAAAATCATGAAATTCAAAAAAAATTCGAGCAATCAACTGATTGGGATATAAAACTTTCATTTTTCTTCTTCGATATTGGCCAACGAACTTTTTGAGGACGCAAAGGCTTAAATGATAATGGTTTTTGCATGAAATCAAAGAATTTGCGGTAGAAGAAAAAATATCGTAACAGTTAAATTCCAAATATTTAAGTTGTGGTTGATCATTTTCTTGACGGAAGAAAATATCGCTGACAGCATTTGGCCGTTCCAATGTTAATTATCACAGTTTTCCTTTCGACCTTACAATCGTTAATTCTTTGGAATGCACAAATTTCCGGATTAACAGGGATTTCCATTATTATGATTATTAATACAATTTAATGACAAATAAAAAATAATCCATTTTCTGTAACTTACAGAGTTAATTTTATTTGTTCGGAGAGGTTGAATCTTTCGAAGAAGTTTTCGTCGACGAGCCCAATCCTACCGATATATATACGTATCGCATAGTTTCGTTGAATCTACATCAATGACGAATCCCTTTGGTTGCGCCTCTTAGAGTTTTTCTGTTGACCAAAATTATGCTCAACGTTATCGAGATCTTCAATAGATGTTTATTTTTATTTCACCAGATAGATAAAAATACATACGATACGACACTACAAATCGTAGATGCCGTGGGTACAAAAAGAAATAGTATAAAATAAAAAATATTTTTTTTCTTCTTCGATATTGATTGACAAACTTTTTGAGGATGCAAAAATTTCAACGACAATGTTTTTTGCAGATAATTAAAGAATTTGTTGTGGAAGAAATAAATACCGAAACGGCTAAATTCCGTACATTCACGTTACGATTGATGATTTTCTTGTTGGAAGAAAATATCGCGGACGATTCGCCGTTCCGGTCTCAATTATCACGTTTTTTCGTTTTAACGTTACGATCGTTTACGGAATACGCGACTTTCAGGATTAGCGCGAGACTCACGAATTTTAGTTCTTCGCAGAGGCGAGAGTTGAGGTCATTGGCAGATCATTGTTTACGAATCGTAGTATTATTTTATGACTGGCTCGGGCAAGCGATAGCTCCGTCGCCGTACGGCCATTTGCCTGTTAACGAATACCGGTCGCCGCACAAACGCGAAGCGTGCGCGCAAGATCCTCGAGAGTCGCGTAATTACCGCTGCGTCAACGATCCAGCGTCGATACTTTCGAAGATATCCACATACTTAATGCACTATTCGATTATTTGTATATTCCAAGAAAGAACTATGAAGATATCATTGTCGAGCACTTTTCGGGGGGGTGAAAATAACACTTATTGAATCCGCGGAAAGCAGACAAAGCCTCGAGAGCTTAGCCGGGCCGGTCGCGAAGAACAAAGAAACTTTTCGCCCGATAACACGTGCCTCTGGAATCCCGTATAGTATCGTGCGAGCCTAACCAATAGCGTTCGACAATTCTCCCCCCTCGAGAGCCGACGAAAAAAAAACTTATATTTGTTTATTACGGTCCCGAGGTGCTCGAAAGACCTTGGGGTCGAATCTACCCGCTACAATGCTTTATGTCCGAATCGTAACGAGCTGTTCCTACGGACATTATTTTTACCGATTTTACAAACGACCGAACGACATTTTTTGTTTCAATTTTCACAAATTCTCAAAATATAATGCCTTACGCTTCGGCACCTGAGGAAACATCCTGAATTGTATGCAACGGTTAAATAACGATGAATAATGAACAAAGACAGAAAAAAAAACGCTTTGTACGTTCATCTACGAGATTTGAACAATCCCTTCGGATCGTTCTGCAAATTTTTACGAGCCTTTTATTCAAACTTTATCAACTTACCGGGACGATTATAGAAGATACAGTCGAACTGAACGCGCACGTGGACCCCGCGACGTAAGGTGGCTTCAGCCTCGTCGACGGCGAGAGCTCGACTGAGGATTGTCACAAAACGCACCGAGCCCGAACTGTGCTATAGCGTCTCGTATAACTCTTCGAGCCCGGCGCAAAGAAAAACAAAGCAATATTCAGATACAGTAGCGCTATCGCGCATGAAAACCGCGTGTCGAGAGCCGGTAAAGAAGAATCGAGAAAGAATCGAAGTAATGAAAACTTAACAATTAATTATCATGATTGTGATTTCCACTCTTCGAAAAAAGAATATTGTCTCAACAATCAATTATTTATAACTGAGGATAGTTTTTAGACATTTTCTTTGTACGAAAACTTCTTTTGTCGATACCCAAGAAAACAAGATCTTATCTTCGCTTGTTAATCCTTTCGCGATACAAAAGCGCCAAAAGGTATCGAAAGGCATCGAAAGGAGTAACATGCGAAATTGTTGATTCTTTCGATGCTAAACCGGCAAAATGTAATAAACTGTCGATCGAAATATCGTAAAGAAATTACTCGACGCTGGACAGTAGTTTTATTCTTATTCGTCGACATTGATCGTTGTTGCGAGAGAATTTACGGCGGGCCGGCATCGGGGAATTTTTCGCAGTGGGTGAGAAGCGGCGCAGTCACGTCAGTGCCGCAACTGCCCGCAGCTGCCGCGCGGTTATGAATGGGAAGCGCGCTATTACTATATAGCGCGCGTATAGTTGAGCTCGAAGATTGGAGGCGCTGATAAGCGTCATCCCCAATTTGGCATACGCGTACGAAACTCGAGGCGATGGGTTTAACGCCGTGAGGAAGCCCACGGCCAAGCGAAAGGGGTTTCCGTCGTGAACAACGGCCGAGAAATAACGCGACAGAGAGAAACGCGGAAAGCGAATACGTCGTCGCGAACCGTGCGTCGACCGTGAAGTCCTCGACTCGGTAAACGCCGGCTCTCGTGTCGCTGGATCGAACGCGAACGACAACGAAAACGGGGAGAGCGAAAGAGTCGAAGCAGCAGCCCCGCGTCGTGTGTGCGCGGGTTCGTCGCGGACGCTTCGCCGACGAAAAGAAACAAAGAAAAATGGCACCTTCGTGCTTCGAGGTGATACTCGTCGCGTTCATTCTCGTGCTGCCCTTTCTGTACGAGACGAGCCGCACGTTCAGATATTACTTCAAGTTCTTAATGTACTACGGAATCGTGATGGCCAACGCCATACTCGTCATTCCCATTATGATGTTTCGGCCGGGAAACGTCAAGAATCTTCTGTTAGTAAGCCTCGACAAAAGCAAAACTCTCGCTTCAGTCAAACCTCGCTGGAATGTTTCTTTCGCAAAAACGCATGGAGCCTGTAAGAATTGGTTTTTTCGTTTTTTTTTTCCGTTTTTTCGACGTATCGATTTTTCACACCGTTTTTATTTTTGCGTTCCCTCTCGCTACCCTAACAATATTGTTTTTTCGCATCGAGGAGACTCGTTCGTTATCTAGGCTTACAACGCGCGGCCAAGGTATCGTAGCGTATTTTCCGCCGTAGTTCTTTCCGTCGTTAAACCTGTGTGAAAATGCCAATCTTTCTATTACATAAAAAAAAAAAAAAAAAAAAAAAAAATTTCAAACCATTGCTGACGTCGCTGATTTCAATTCGCAGACTCGCTTCCTCGATTTGTCATCACGTCAGTACATTGCTGGGCTTGCGCTGGGAGCTCAGAGGGCGAGAACACTTGGAGAAGGAGCGAGCGTGCATTATCGTCGCGAATCATCAAAGTTCCTTGGATATATTGGGAATGTTTGATATATGGCCCGTGATGGATAAGTGCACGGTGGTCGCTAAGAAGGAAATCTTTTACGCTTGGCCCTTCGGCTTGGCAGCTTGGCTCTGCGGCCTCATCTTTATCGATAGAATGAACTCTGAGAAAGCTCGCACGGTCATCAATACTGCCACGGATAACATAAAAGAGAAAAAGGTACAATTAGCAGTGATTCCTTCGAATTATCCGCGACAAACGCATTCTTTTTGTTTTTCATCTGTAGTTTCGAGAAATTGCATTGCTGATGCATACTACCAATGGAATCCTTTCGTCGAGTAGAATCCTTTCATGGATCTCAATCCATGGGCCAGTTGATCACAATTGTCAGACGCAGACACTTTTTGCCAGAAAAAGAAAATATTTATCACGAAACAGTCCCAAAAGTACTATCGATATCGGAGATTAGTGGAGGAAAAAGAAATGAACAAACGAAACAAACGTTGTATACAATTTTCTAAGCTTGCCGGTACAAATCTTGATTGTCGGTTGTATAATATTATTGTTTACTGTGTTACACGAGAAAATTCTTTATCGCCTGTGGGTCTACGCAGAGATTACTTTGTTTCTTTCGCTAGTTTTCGTAAGATTGTAAAATTTACAAAACTCTGTAGGCCTTCTTTGAGGCATTCTAACAATTGTGTTCGCGTTGCTAAACGAGCGGACACCCGAAATTAATCGAAAAAAGCTCCTGGAGGCCAAGTAATGTAAAGGAATTTTCTGCTCTCCCAAAGATGCAATGGACTTCAATTTTCAATGTGAAGCCCCAACGTGAAAAAAAATTCGACAATTGCCTCATTGGTTGGGATTGAAATTAACGTGGGCGAGTCGACGTTAACGGAAGTATTACCGTCTCATAAATCGTGAATGTAAACGATCTTGTGAAATCTTATCGCCGCGGCGTCAGCTTTTCGTCGGTAGCGGCCGAGACTTATCGCCCCGCCACGCGAGTCAAGTTTCGGATGTTACTTTCTTTACAGCTCACGGTTTAATCCCTACCGAAACTCGCTGGATTTAAAGTAAACCAAAACGCGTAGGGTAAATTCGTCAACTTTGCTAACGCTTTGATCCAAAATAACACTCGTCGAGAAATAAAAACGCGGAACATATTTTTTTTTTTAATTTTGTACGAAGAGTTTGAAACGAAGGAAAAAATCACATTTATCGTTTCTCTGCTCAGAATGTTTCAATGATGCTAATTTTTTTATCGCTTGCATTACAGATCAAGTTATGGATATTCCCCGAGGGTACGAGACACAATACCGGTCAAATACATCCATTCAAAAAAGGTGCCTTCCACGTCGCCATTAGTTCTCAGCTCCCCATATTGCCAGTTGTCTTCTCGTCTTATTATTTCCTATCAAAAAAAGAAAAAAGACTAGATCCAGGTAAACAAACTATGTAAAAAACCGAAGATTCTAGTCAATGAAATTCGATTGAACAACATCATGATAAAATTATTTCTCGCGCGTTGCTCACAGGTCGCGTTGTAATCACGACTCTTCCGCCGATTCCCACCGAGGGTTTGTGCACAGAGGACATCGAGGATCTCATGGAACGAACGAGAAATGCCATGAGCGACGTATTCCAAGCAACCAGTCGCGAGGTTCAACTCTCTCTCGCTTCGTCCGCGCTTCATGTACAATAGCCAATGTACAGCAATGTCAGGCGAAATGGGGACAAGGGACAGAAACTCGTAAAAACTTCCGCGAGAACAATCCGGTAAATGGAAAAAAAAAAAAGAAATTCTAGTATCAAGAAATCGGCTAAGCGATATTACATATAACTTTTATCCACGGAACCAAAGACTTACAGCTATACTCGTTCGTCTGTATTTTGACAATTGCGACGTTCAGTCGAGCCTCTCCTTCTTTATTCACACGGTAGCAAGAAAAAAAAAGAGAAAAAAAATACACACACACACACACACCCACAACACACTTTTACGAAATACGGCGAGATTTTACGCCTCGCTCTCACGGGTTACGAGCCTCTTTGATCTTCATTTACTTTTTAACTATATAATAAACCTTATACAATTCTCTTAGCTTAGATAGAGCAGAGTTTTGGAAGCATCAGTCCAGATGAATAGTTTTTTTCGACGAGGATCTTTCAACTAAACGAGTCCTCCATTGTACAATCTTATTAACTTTATACTCAGTTTTATTGCCATATCGGTAGCCATATCGGTGGATCTTGAGATTAATCCGAGTCGGTAGTAACTTTTTTTGTTTATTTATTTTTCTTCAATAGACACGCTGAACAGTAGAATCTTTTCTTGGAGTGACGATCTCAATCCATGGGCCAGTTGATTACAATTAACGCGGCACACACACTTTTTACCAGAAAAAAGAAAAAAAAAAAGAATATATTTATCACGAAACAGTCCCAAAAATACTATCAATATCAGAAATCGGTGGAGGATAAAGAAATGAACGAACGAAACGAAACAAACATTGTACAGAATTTTCCAAGCTTGCCAGTACAAATCTTGATTGTCGGTTGTATCATATTATCGTTGAATGCGTTACGCGAGAAAATTCTTTATTGCCTGTGGGTCTACGTAGGATTTCCTTTTTTTACGTACTACGTAGATTACTTTGTCTTTTTTTTGTCTCTAGTTATCGTAAGATTGTAAACTTTACAAACCCCTTTTAGCCTTCTTTGAGGCATAGCAACAATTACGTTCGCGCCGCTAAACGACTAACTTTAGATGTTGCTAGTAAAAGTGAGATAAGCTATTTGTACAAGTGATTTCCGGTGACGAAGCGCGATCGAATGAGCATCGATGCAATTCGCGGCGACGTAGCATTTGCGAGTTGTAGAAGCACAACGAGAGCGCCGGAACGAATTCGGCAGGGATGCGTGAATCAGTGTTTGTCGGAAAGTCGAGATTTGTTTTAAAATCGAAGTCTCTATTGGCTCTCGCGTCAACGAAGGCTGTTCCTATAGTGTATCTTGTACACTTTCGTTTAAGAAGTGATAGGGAAGAAACGAAAAAGAAAAAGAAAATCAACCGGCCGAAAGCTCCGTCTTCGCCCTCCTTCGCAGTATTATTTTGAAATTTCTTCCTCGCGAGCGTCGATTAATCGTTAGTTTTTACTCGCGTTTTTCTTTTGTTTTTTTCATTCGTTCTTTAGTTTACGCGCATGTGGTCATTCCATTTGTATCTAGACGGGAAAGTCTGTAGGAAAAGTATGCATTACACGAGGATACGAGATCGATGGTATCCGCTCTAAGTCGCTATTCGATAGTCCCAAAAGACTGCATTCAATGCCTCGTTTACTTTCATCACATTAATTTACGCCTCATTTTATCTTTATTTTATTCTTTTGTAAATAAACATAAGTGACTACGTTTTCCATAGCATAGCGATGAAACGTTGAACAGACGAGAATTTATGTTCGTACTTTGCGTGTTGAGTGTTTTAGTTTTAGAAAGTATAATTTTTTTTTTTTTTTTTCTTCGAGACTCCACGTCGATCGACGAGAATTTTGCGTGTACCGATCCAAAGAATGGAAGTTGCCAGGCTGTGATTCTGCCATGTAAAGATATTTCCCCCATTGTCGGTGCGAAAGGAGAGAAAAAAAATATGCGTGTGAGCATGGATTATGGCAGTATCAATCGCGTCGCGAGATAAAAATTATATGCTAACAGTGAAAGATATCGTAAGCTAACGACAAGAGGAAAAGGCGAAATAAGATTTACCCCAGGGTAAGACTTGAATCTTTAATGTGGCATTCGCTTAAGAACGTTTTGTAAATTCGATGTTATTACGACGAAGCGAATCGGTCTTCGAGTTTATAACCGAGCTGACGATATTGTAAGGCGAATGAACGGTAAATTAAGGATTAAAAATAAAAACGAAATACAAAGAAAAGAGAACGAAGAAACGTGTTTGCTTACACTTATGAACCTATGTTTATTGGCTTCGTTTTGGAGCGAACATTTTGTACATTTTACCATGAAACAAAATCACTGCTGAATAGCAACGTCAATACGAACGAACGAACAAGCGATTTATTTATAGTGAACTTACGTTAAAAATAAGACCCAGTAAACTCGACAAAATTCTGTATTTTGAACAGCCATGCATTCTTTTTTATGATTCGACTCCGCTCGGCCATCAGGAATGTTTTTCGCTTCGAGGCCACGCGAGAGCACGACGAAAAATCTAATGAATAGCTTTTGTATTTTCGTATGAAAAATTGGAAAAAAAAATTAGAGTACTAAAAATTCATGTGATTCTCGCGTCGGCCGTAGAGTTTCTCGGGCAATTTAGAGCGACGGAAAATCGGGAAGCGTCGGCGTCGAAGTTTTCTTGTCCTGGCTCTCCGTCCACGCTTTGGCGATGATTTTCTTCATGTTGTCGTCGCCGTCCTGATACATTTTTTTCATGAGATTCATCAGATTGGCACCGCCGTCTTGTCCCTTGTCCGTGTCCGGCAACGGCGCGGTTTTCGCCTCTTTTATTCTCTTCTCGACGCCCGTCACGTGCGACCAGTGCTTCGGAGTTTTTTTCGCGAGAAAGACGACGACCATGTCCGTTTTGACTTTGATGTAACTCTTCGCCGTGTCGATTTCTTCGCAGAGATTGCAAATTGGCAGTTGGTAGTTTCTGTTCTCCAGACCTCGGGCTCGAAGGTCGACGGATCTTTCGGTGAAGTCGCAGGTCACCGCACCCTCCGGCAGCGTGTGAACCTTCTCCAGCGTGACGTAGAGCTTCATGTATTTCTCCGACTGATCCCAGCCGTAATTGTTGAGTTTAACTTCGTAGCATTTCGGCGCTGTGCTTGGCGCGGAACTCGCGTTTTGGACCTCGTTTGTTTGCGTTGTCTCGATGATTTTCGATAACTCCGATTGCAATCTCCGGACTTCCAAGCTCAGCAGATCTTTAGATTTTTGTCGTTGAGCCTGCTTCAGCAGCGCAGTCAATTCGTCGATATCCAATTTCAACTGAAAAAATGTGTCATATTAGGATAACAATTTTTTAAATAATAATAATAATAATTTTCTTTTAAAAATAGTAATTTTTTAAAAATAAGAATAATAATATTTTTATAACAATAATAATAATTTTTAAATAATAACAATTTTATTCGACGGATTTCTACTTTACATATTTTCCTTTATTTTTTCATTTTTTATTATCGTAAAGAACACAAATTAACAAAACGTATTATCAACGATTGTTTCGCAAAGTTGGCAGAGTCGAGACAACAAAAAAAAAACAATCGTCGCGTGCGTCGAGACTGAGGTTATAACCCAGAAAGACACTCACCTCGTCTGCTTTGGATGTCATTTTCGGTTCTGGATAAATGCGTTTGAAGAATAATCTCAATAGTCGATAATTGAACGCCTATTGCAAGTTATTGACGCGGTTTCTCAACGGCGATTGTATTGCAACTCGTGAAACAACGTTTGTTGAACTGTGATGCGTTTCGCTTTTGATTGTTTCGCAGATGCCGGGCCTGGAAACTTCTACGGAAGGTTTCGCGAACTCTCGAAACTCGATATTTGAATGTGTTCGGTGGGGATGCAATTTCTCTCCCCCCCACACTCATCCCGGGCTCAATCGGTATGAAAAACTATAAATATCTTTTTCCATACTGGCATTTGCAGCTTAAAAAGAAGTCTTATCTGTCATGCGGATATCATCATTGCATCGAACGAGACTCTCTTTTTAATGCCTGAAAAAAGTTGTTTACAGTTTTTGTTACCGACCGCGGTATTTAAGGCGAAGTGACACACAGCGGTTGGTAACAAAAACTTTAATTATCTTTTTTCGACCGGATTTCTAATGATTGAGTGCGAATAACATTCCTCTGCAACACCGACTAACGCAGTGAAATCCTATTTTAATTTAATTCCAGAATTGCGAGACCTTCGAAAAAAGAGCATTCAAGTTTTTATTACCGACCGAGCTCGGTGTAAGTGTGAGGGATTGCGTGTCACTTCACCTTAAGAGGGGGTGAAACACGTTTCGGAGTGCCTCTCTCTCGCTCCGCTGAGAGCGCCAATCACGCTATCTCTGTCGCACCCATACAAGTTTCACATCACCTTAAGACGAGCTGAAACACACGTGAGTGTTTCTCTGGCTCTCCGCCGCGACGTCGATAGCGCTATCTCTCTCGCGCTCGGTAAGATTTACCTTGCCTTAATAACCTCTGCGCAACTCTCGGGGCGCGCGCGTCGCCGCTCTCGATATTACACTGCGGTGTGTTCTCTTGCATGCGCTACTCTCGCGTCCATGTTGTCAATGTCGCGCTTTGCTTACGTGTAAAGTGACATACCGTCGCCCGTCAGCCGGCAGTATTTGTCAGTTGTTAACGGAGCGCCCGCGACCGAGGGCAGGTATGAATAAACAAAACACAACAATTGGCCGTTCGATCGAAAAAAAACTTCGTCGCGAATGAATCAAAACGTTCCATTATACTCCTCTGTTAAAAAAGTGGAAAACATTCAATTGTTCGTCGACTGTCCTGTTGCTCGTTCGTTTCGAACTCCGATTGATCTTTGATACCCGAATTTAATCGTTTGCCAGATATAAGATGACGGTGAAGATCACAGTCAAGGATAAATTGGAGGACAGCACGTTGGATTTGAGCTGTTGCGATTTGGAGGACGTGCCGGTAAAGGAAATCGTAAGTAACGCCTCTTTCGTAACCTCGTGAGCTCGCGTTTCGTTAATTATCAGATAAAAACGTTTTATCGTCTTAATTTACTTCAGGCGACCCTGAAAAAAGGAACCCACTTGGATCTGTCGAATAATCAATTAGTTAGACTGCCCGTGAGTACCAAAAAAATATAACAATAAAAACGGTTCGATAAAAAAAATGTTATCATATTTGCGATCACGGCGAAACAATTCGTTTGATTTTAGCCGACATTCGTGATTCTTACTCATATCGTGAAGTTGGATCTCAGTAAGAACCTACTGGAGGAACTACCGGAGAACATTGGTCAACTGAGACAGCTTAAGCATCTGGACCTTTACAGCAACAAGGTATCCGATAGAGAGTCTCAATCGAGTTGCTGTACTCAAACACAATGTAATTCATTCTTTGCATTCTCACAGATCAGCCGGCTTCCTCTGAGCTTTGGAGAACTGAGGAATCTGAAGTGGTTGGATCTGAAGGACAATCCTCTGAACGGAGTTTTATCCCTTTTGGCTGGTCCCTGCAGCAACAATGAGCAGTGCCAAAACTGTGCCTCTCTTGTGATAGCCTATTACGCGGAACTCATAGATTCCATCGAAAAAAAGAAGCAACTCGCTATCAAGTCGGCTGGTAATTGATTATTTTATAAACGCTAAAAAATTGCTCATTCGGTTTTAAAACTAATTTGATACACCGAAAGTTCTTAATCCAAAGTGTGATTGTGATGAAAAACATAAAATAAAATATTTCGGATTTTCCAGCCGAGGAAGAGCAAAAAAGAGAAACGAAACGGAAGAAGAAGAAAAAGAAGAACGCTGCAAAAGAGAGCGTTAACCATGACGAGAAGGAGAAAATCGTTCTTCCCGAGCCCGTGAATATACCCGCAGAATCGACCGATGCGTTTGTCGAGAATACGCATCGGGACGTTGTTTACGAAAATCCTCCGAAAGGTAAAATAACTACGATTATTTCTTTGTGTTTTTTTTTTGTAACAACATTTATAAATTTATTATAAAATTTGTTTCAGCCGGGCTCTGTAGCATGTTTTGCCACAAGATATTCTCCTTGCTACTGTGGCTGGCAGTACTAGCATTCGTATTTATACTGATGATCGCCGTTATTCCGAAAATCGATACCGAACGCTCGGATCAGTTGGTCCGATACATGGAAGCTCACACGGGCCTACCGGTGAAGGATTATCAGCGCGAGGGAACGAAAAAGCTGGATGCTTTCGTCGACTATGCGGGCATTTTGTTCAACAACACGAGGCTACTCATGATCGACACGTATCTCCGGCACTTCGGCGAGGAGCCGGTCGACGTCGACGACGGCGATTTGTGAATTGAACGTTTTTACTCCACATCGTTGAAATAAACAGTTCGCAAAATTGAATCGTATCGCGTTCATAAGAATTATTGTACGCCCTTTTCCATACTTTTCCGTCGTTGTTAGTAATAACAAGAAATATATTCGTTGGTATTTAGCAATAAAGCGAAGACATTGTTTGCGAAAATGCAACATGCATGGATCGACTATTCGCTCTTACGCGGTTTGTTCGAAGGCGAATCAATAGATTTAACCGAGGGCTTGCCCAACGTGCTTTCAACTTTGTTGTAGAGCTTCTGTAACTTGTTGAGCTTGGCGGCCTCGTGTTTATCGGCACTGGTGAGAATACTGTTAGCGTCGCTCGCGTCTCGAAGATCGGTATTAGAAATATTTTTCTTCGGTGCTTCGACCGCGGGGACGTTGCGCGCGACGATCTTTTTCCCGCTACCAAATCGATTCCACGGCTTCTTTATGCTTATCGGCAATTTCTCCCCGGCGCTGATCACCGAGTCCCGCTGTTTCGCGCGAAAGTCCGCGAGTATCGCGATATCGTCGTATAGTTCTTGCTGTTGTTGCTGTTGCGACGCGACGCAGCATTGGTTCGAATGATGAGAATTTCTTCGGGGTATCTGATAATGATCCGAGTCGAAAGCGGGAAGATTTACCGCCGAATTATCGTTATTGTCTTGTTCAAACATCGCCGATACTCGCGAGGCTAGAGTACTCTTGTGATCCGTGATTCCGGATTCTCCGTTCTCGTTTCGCGACTCTATCTTCTGGTTGTCTCGATAATTCGAGATATCGTCGTAAACTTGCTCGACAATCGGTACTTCTTTGTTATCTTCGCTCTTCCCGATCGTGGAGACTTCGTTCCGAGTCGAGGATTTCGCGTAAATCGGTCGCGGCGGGGGCGGACAATTGTAATTGGAGAGAAAAGAATCGACCTTCGTGCGTCTGTCGACGCACTCCGAGACATCGTCGTACTCGGTGACGATATCCGGTTCTTCGGCGATCGGTAACGGATCCGATGCGACCTTTTCCTTCTCCTTCTCGAGCTTTTTACGGCATTTTCGGCCCTCGACTCGCGGCTTTTCCTCTTTCTTCGGTGAATCTTTCTTGCTTCTGACACGGTCGAGGAGAAACCATCTCTTGGGCGAAGACTTCGTCGGACTGCGATCGACTTTGATTGGGAAAGTTTCTCCGCTGTTCGGCGTTTCCGAATTCGCGATCGGCGAGGCGCGAGCAACGTCGTCGTACGTGCAAAAGGATTCCTCCTTTTCGCTCGAGGCTCGATCGTCGCGGATCTCGCGGGCGTCCTTTGTCGGCGAAGTGCGATTTTCCCGTGCGATCGTTTGGACGTCGTCGTACGTTTCGATGATTTGCTTCGCGGCCGACTCTTGGATCGTCGATTCTTTGGGTTTCTTTCGCTTGTTCGCCTTCTTCAATCTTCCTTTCTGAGAAGCGACACCGCCGGATTTTTCCTTCACGTTCTCGTACGAGAAATCCTCGATCTTGTGATATATGTCGTCCTCCTCGTAACAATCGTCCATGGGCTCGTACGAGGGTTGGCTGACGATTTGCTCGCTGGGTAGCGACGGCAGCCGCCTCGGTAATAATCGTACGGGAAGAACCGGCGGTGAACTTCCGATCGATATTTCGATCGATGCCTTTTTCTTTTCGCAACTCGATGGAGCCTCTTTGTTTCCATTGCCATTATTCGGCTTCGCAGTTGCTTTTCCGAGAGGCACGGATATTTCGGGCTTCCGACTCGTGAGGATATCGCTCGATTGTGGGAGATCGATCATTTCCAACTTGTTGCGAATAACGTCCTTGCTTGAATCGGTACTCGTTCGATCGATCGCCATCACCCATTCTTCCATTTCTTTCGGTGATCCTGCTATAAACTGCACGGAAATGTAAATTAGTCATTAATCGATATATCGTGTGGTACGCGAAGCGTAAAAAAGAAAGATTGTAAACCTGGAGGGTCTTGTTTCCTGGACAAAATATCTCGAAAGCGGACTTTGCACGTTCCGGATCCTTGGGCACAGCGCTCGGCGCGGCTCTCGCCTTGTATCCGCGGATCGAAATGATTTCCGGCGGTTGTTTGTCGTCGTTGTTCTCGTATATGATTAAATGCGATCCGACGAGACCTGTATAGATTAACAAATAAATTTTCATTCATTAATCACACTCACGGTCTTTGCAGTACAAAGCAATAATAACACTAATAGTAAATTCATTATACATTATTATTTATTATTTTTTATTTATTTATATAATTATTATGTTATCAAAGTTAATCTCCACTTATTGTAATTTCACAGTTGGATACATAAAATTTAAAGTTAGAAGAAAAAATAAATTTTGATTATACGTTATGATAATTAATAATAATAATTATTATTATTATTACTATTTTTTTTTATTCAAAATGAATTGGGGTTTACTTAATTTTATTTTGAAATCTATAATTCAATCTGCAAAAGTCGAAAGAAAAAACTATATGAACAAAACATAGAGATAATCATTTTTTAAACAAATCATTCTTATGTTGCGTTGCAGACTAAATTAAGAGCGAATATACTCTTATATTGAATGATCAAACTTACCGATCCAACAAGGCCGTATAGTATCGCGCAGGAATGCGAAAGATTTCCGTTCGATCTTCTGCTCGAGATTGCTGTACTTCACGGCCTTGCTGCGAGTGTCCGCGCGCGTAAAAGTCTTGTAGATGTCGCGAAGCTTGTCCTCGAATTGTTCGTCGCGCGCGTAACCCGTCGACGCGTTGATTCTGCAAGCGTTCGCAGCGCCGAACTCGTTGAAGCTCTCGTAATAATCGGCCGATTGACGGGACGACGGTGCGCCGTTCGCCGGCTCGTCGGCACCCACGTACTCCTCGATCTCGTTCCGCTCGACTTTGGTCATTCGACTTTGGAGCAAACCTTTGCCGGCATTCATGTCAAGGTAAGGCTCGGGCGACGCGGACTCGCGGCTGCCCGTCAACGAGGCGAGTTTGATCCTCGTTCGCTGCGCCAGATCGTCCCGCGTGTTCGCGACATCGAGCGGAAGATCGATGTCGCCGAGGGACTCGAGGAATCGCACGATATCTGAAAGGGCAAAGGAAAAAACGCTTTGGCTCGCTTACCACGATTATCGAGACAACAAACCGGGAAGGTTTGATTACAACGGCTCTTTAGTCGTCCCATCACTCACCGCTGAATATAACGCTCAAATCCGTGTCGACTCCCATCGCTGACTTATCTATAGCTCGCTATTGATACTGATATATTTATTTGTATTTTTTTCAAATTTTATCAACGCCTCGCGCCCGACGCTCAACGGCGTTCATTCGCGGCAACAACGTCGCCGATGGTGCATCGCGGCACGAGCACAATATTATTATGTCCCTCGCATGAATCACTCATCACAGGATGCGCGCTTGTAACCGAACGAGACGATAAGATACTCCTGCCTGTCCGCGCTACTCGACCGGAAAAGGGCGGGTTGTCCCGAATACCCGAAAAAAAGAGTAAATACCGCGAGTAGAAACGAAAGAATTCTCAGTCGAATCGCCGATAGCGAGATTCTTGCGCCCACGGTGAATTCTCACTCGAAGTACAATTGGGCTAATGCACTGGTCAAGTGGTCAATTTACTCGCGGTCGCGCCCCTCTCGAGACCGTTCCAATTCCTCCCAACTTGGCCACGCCGCATCCTGCCGATTCGGCGTTTTTTCGCTTTTTCGAACTCACACGGAATTCTTCGTATCGACGAAGGAATTTTGAATTATAATTTTTTTCTATCGACCACGTCGAATCTTTTTTGCACTAACAAACGCAACGTTGCGTTAACTCAAAGAGGATCTGTTTTATTATCACCGGACGTAAAAGCGCGCGACTGACAAGTTCTTATTAACGAGACGGAGACAGCGAGACTGAGCGCATCGGGTCAAGTCGACGAGAGACTCTCGTCGCAATTAAAAGCGAAAGCGATACGGCACGCGCGAGCTCGGTGAGGCGACTCCCGCAGCGTTGGCCGGGGTACGCGCACTCGGCTCACAGCTGAGAGACATTCCTATTCGAGCGCTCGTCACAGACATCCTCGGCTCTGTCGCTCCTCCGCTATTAAGCGCGTAGGAGCCCGAGTGCCTATATATATTTGTATATATTTTCTTGCCCTCCGCGGCTGATTCACTCGCGCGGCGATCGGACTCGCATAGCGAACGATACGCGATCGTGTCGGCGCATCGTCGGGCATCGCGCGGACCCTGCCGAGCCGGTGGACGCGTCGCGACTGGCGGGCATGATCGATATCTCGACAATTTTCCGATCGAGAGCCCTCCCCCCCGCAAAAGAGATTTTCGTAATGCGAACCACTTGCCGCAACGATTTACGGATTTGATAGAGGCAAATTGCTTCGACGAAGTATCGCGAAACGAAAGGCTTTTCGCGATAGTTTCCCTCGAGTTTCGGCGCTCGTTTGTCTCGCCCCAATTTACCGGCAATGGCAGAACAATTGTTGCGCTATCAAAAGTACGTTCGGGGAATACGAAACTTATTGCTGTTCGCCGGTCTGTGGCCGAGCAAAAAATGGGAGGACAATTTCGCTTATCGTCGACTCTCGTTGCTGAACGGTTTCATATGCTTCACGATGAGTTGCGTTGTTCTGAACTTTTGTCGGCATCACTCGACGAATCTCGATTTGCTGACGAAGAGCGTCGGCATTATGGGAAGCTATCTGTCCGCGGTACTCAAGGTAGTAAAATAAAAAAAATGTGAAAATGTATATAATTTATTTGTATACACGTGATAGTCGGAGGAAAAAGACGAAAAAATAAGTACGAGCAGTCACGTAAGAGGTGCGTGCGGAGAGTTACGAGAATTTTTATTAAAGGTCATTTGCTTCCTCGTTAATCGCAACGAGCTCGTGGCGCTGCATCGCACGCTCGAGGCTCATTTTCGCGAGGACATTCTCGATAACTCGAATCTCCGGGACGCGATATTTCGCGACTCGCTCGGCGTGTTCATAAATCCGTCGATGGCGATAACGATACTGGTCTTCATCGGGACTCTCGTGTTCTTCCTCACGCCGATTATCGTGCTGATAGTGCAGTACGCGAGCGACGCGCCCCGACCGCTGAAATTCATTCTACCCTATCCGGGAAAGTATCCCTGGTCGCTCGAGGGCGGCAGCCTCGTTTACTACCTTCACTACGCTTGGGAGGTACTCGCCGGCTCTTATCTGTTCTGCGTAACGTCGGGAGTCGATTCGCTCTTCGGCTATTACGTCTTTCAAATGCAGGCGATTTTTCGCACTATGAGCGCGCGCATGAGGAAACTCGACAGCGCGAGCGTCGAGCGCTGCGGAACGATCATTCGCCGTTGCGTCTTTAAGCACCGAATTCTCGCGCAGTGCCGCGATCGTCTCGAGAGAATCTACGGGCCCATCGTTCTGTGGATGTTCCTCACGAGTGCCATCATAATGTGCACACTGATATTCCAAGCCTCCGAGGTAAAACAATTCGTTTTTTTTTTTTTTTTTTTTTTTTTTCCGTCGTTGACGCAGCTCGTAAACTATCGTCGAGAACGTCTAACATCCCGTCGTCGTGAAATTGCAGACTCGAGAAATGACGGTCGGCTACGCTATACTATTTATGGTCTATATATCGATGAAACTTCTTCAAGCGCTGATGTACGCGTGGTACGGAGGCATAGTCTTCACCGAGGTTCGTCGCGTTTTTATTTCCGACTACTTTCCTTCTTTTACGATACAGAATAAACTAAACCTTGACGTATTCCGAAACATCGCCGGGGCGAAAAAAAAAAACATACAACGAAGAGCCAAGAATTCCGAGAGGCTGTGTACGCGAGCGACTGGCCCGGTTCCGGGGACAAATCGTTGATGAATAATATTCTCATAATGTTGTATCACAAGCCACTGGTATTGACGGCATGTAAATTTCTCATTGTTTCGACCGACATGTTCACGGCGGTAAATATAAATTTTCCTCTCTTACACGTTACCAATTTGCGTAACCGGCGATTATATTGTTACGAATTGATAACTCGACGACGTACATATGTATATATGTATATATATGGATTTTTGTAATACGTAGATCGTCAATGCGACCATGTCCTATTTCTTCTTATTGCAAACATTGGACGACGGTAACTGAAAGTATACGTAGAAGGTCCAATTTCGCCGTCAGATTCGACACGAGATCGATAAGAAGAAATTTACTTGTAAATGGATAGGCGAAATATAAAAATAGAGTATACATCTCTCGTGGAACGCCGTTGATAGGGATGAAGGGCGGGGAAGGGCGGGGAGGGAGGGGGAGGGGGGGTTAGAAAAGATTCGAATAATACGAATTGAGCGAGAAACGCGATATTTATTATGAAAGTGCAGGACGAGGATGAATCGTGGAAGGTAGGGAGAGAACGAGGAGAACGCCGGGGCGAGAGAGATGATATTTCCGAGGCACGCGACGACCTCGCTGCTGCCTCGAACGACGCCTCCAATCTTGTCGCCGAACAGTACAGTGTTCTCTCGGCGCTCGACATCGTCAACACGCTAGAGCTTAAATATTCCCAGTCACACGTTCGTTACCATAACGTCAACATATTTCTTTCGCCGAGCCCCGATCGCCGTATTTCCACAATCGCTTTCGAGCCAAATTGACGGTTCGAGTTTCGTTTCGTCGTTTCGCTGCTTTGTCCTCGCGAAAGAATGATGATTCACGAGACTTTCGCGGAACGCGACGATCCGACGGTGCTATTAAATACGGAGGATGAGCCCGCGAGCGAGGAGTCTGCGAGCGTCCCTCCGGCGCGCGCTTATCACTGGACAACGACGAATATATTCGCCCTCTACGCGAGAGTGTTCAGCATCATGCTCGCCAAGTGGAAGAAAACGATCGAGGATGCTCAGGAAGCCGAGAGAATACGAGTGCTCGACAGCCTCATCGTGCCGAGCGATCAGAACTGGCGATACCAGGTTTATTATCGCCTCGTCGATCTGCAGCGGGAAATTGATAGTCCCGCCGCCAACGCTGCCCCCGACACCGGCGAAGTCGAGTAAGTGAGGAGCGGATTTTCTTTGTTTTTTTCGATTTCTTGCGATTTTTTTTTTTATCACGAACTTGACACACATGCACGATTTGTGACGAAATTTGGAAGGATGAAGGGCGGGATTGTCGAGGATCCGAACTGGGAGCCCAGCCAAGCGATCGAGTACCCGCTGAGGCCGAAGAGCGGCAGTATCGACGCAACAGTGGCATCTCTCGCGGCGATAAAGGAGACGAGCGGCTCGATGACGGAGGCGTCCATCGAGCCGGGCTGGCGGGTCGGCGATATAATCCTCGCCGCGATGGTTCTGCAGGGCGATTCACCGTCGCCCGCCTACAAGGACGAGGCGGAAATGCGACGTGTCTTCGGTCTGGTTTACGACGTTTTGCGCTGTGAGTTATCCATCCTCGGGGATTGACGTTTCGTTGGAAATAGAAAAAAAGAAAGAAAGAAAAAAAAGACGAATAGGTACGATAGGTTACGACCTATCGACCTAGCAGCCGCCCTCCCTACATTGGTATCTCCTCCTCCGCGTAGACAAGGAAATCTTGAATCAGGCACTCCACGACGTTGGCTTCTGGTATCGTTACGGCAAGCACAAAAAGCGCGAGAGAAGCGTCTGGCTGCTTCTCTACGACATGCAGGGACGAAAATTCTCGCGTCGCGGCGATCCGACCATGATCGAGGTGCGCGAGCGCGCCTTCAGGGAAGCGGGACTCGAGGAGATCGAGAGGGCACTGCTCGAAACGAAGACTCGCCTGGCGGCGAGCGTGTCGCGCTTGCGAATCGGCGGCTCGGCTCTGACGCTCGGTAAGACTCGGTACACTCGACACTCGACTCGTCGTCGATGAAATATTGAAAATATTGAATATTAATATTTATGGATATAAATATAATATCTACATTGAATGTATGAATAAATATTAATTTATATACATAATATTTATTTAATGAAATAATATTTTATACTAAATAAATAAAAATGTTAATGTTATTATTTAATCGAAAATTAATAATAATTTTTTTTTGGCACTTCCGAAACGCTGCCGGTCAGAACAATTGTTGCCGACTCATCTGCGCACGGTCGAGGGCGTAACGTGGGGCCAGGACGGTGCCATAGCGTCCGGTTGGGTCAACACGATAAAGATACCGAGCAAGGCGCAATTCATCGGCGAAATGGCGAAGCTCGAGCTACGCTTGTCCGTCGATTGCGGCGACACGGAACTCGACGAGAATCAATACGTGTTCGATCCCTTGTGTCCGAAAGTGATAAACCTTCACGACAAGGCGAGAGAAAGACTGGCCATGTCCGATCTCGTGGCGAGTCATCGATTCGTTTTTTTGGTACGGTACACACGCGGAACTCGATAGATCGAAGCGATACCGGGAAAGATTGTCACGAGGATGTTCCCGAAATCAAGGTCGCGCGTGAGAAATGAAAGAAACGTTGACACGAACTCCGGGGAATCGTCGCGAGTACTGACTGGTCCTTTCCCTACCCGCGCGCCGCGTCGATCGATATGCGGAGTGGGGAGGGGATTGTTCGGAAAATTCGAGGTTCGCTCTATCGAGTTCCAAATTTTTTATTCGACGCCCTTTTCGCACTAGTGAAAGATGCACAGATGAATGTCTCTTCAGGAAAGATCTCTGTGCCTGGGAGCGGCGGCGATCGCTCGCTCCGTACGGTCGCGACGCCTCTGCGGACCGATCGTGCTTACCCACTCGATAGCTCCGCGCCACACGGCTTATCTGGCCGGTCTATTGGCCGATATCGAGGATGCCGGAAGACTCCTCGCCTTCGGTGCCGGGGATCAGCGAGCCGTATACGAGCAATATTTGACCAAACTCGGCGTTACCATTCAGCACTGTCGAGTCTTCTCGGAAAGGTGCAAAACATTTATTTTTCCTTCTCTTTGAAACAGAAAAAAAAAAAAACATTTTTATTTCGCTCGGTGCGTAAAATGCGGTTTTACGTACGCTTTGGGTGCGATAAACGTTTTCTGAACTCGTGTGATAGCAACACTCGTTAGACAAAGTTTTATCGCGCTAGTATCGAAATATACCATTGCAGATACGTGAATCCTCCGGCTCTGGGCGAGCTCGAGAGAGCTACGATAGTCTTGGCCACGCCGCCTTGCAGCTACACAGGAGTGAGGGACGTCGTCGATCTCGCGGTTGCCCGCGGAGGCGACACCAGCCTCCTCGAGTCCCTGACGAATATAAATATCGAGCTGGAACAGCCTCGATCTCTCCTCACCGAACAACTCACCACTCTGAAGTACGCACTCAGCCGACCGAACGTTCAATTTCTCATCTACCAAGCTCACAGTATTCTTCCATCGGAAACTGTGGAGATGGTC
The DNA here is from genome assembly GCA_963924025.1 of Ischnus inquisitorius. Taxonomy (NCBI): domain Eukaryota; kingdom Metazoa; phylum Arthropoda; class Insecta; order Hymenoptera; family Ichneumonidae; genus Ischnus; species Ischnus inquisitorius. The sequence goes on along the minus strand of OZ001245.1, from coordinate 18,069,251 downwards.
AATCAGGTCGTTAAGTACGCCAATCGTATGGCCGCCGACAAGTACGCTCGCGAGCATCCGGTAAATCCATTCATATTAATATAAATTCCATATTACTCTCGAAATAAATGTAAAAATGTCCTTTCGGTAAATAATGATAATCATAGGAATAATGATAGAAAATTAATTTGTTTTTGTCATCGGTTATTGTTAAATATTATCACAACTATAGCCGAAAAGAAAGCCCAAAGAGGCCAAAGATTCCGCGACGAACGTCTCAAGATCCGGCAAAACTGCAAAACGCGGACAACCAGGAGATCAGAAGAAAGAACGTTCGGAGGATCGAGCTCAAGACGAACAGGATGCAGCCGCTGCGGCCGCGGCTGCTGCGGCTGAAGAAATCGAGGCAAACTTCCACATTTGTTCCATGGATGTTTTTGAATGATTAATTATATAATTTACCATATATTTCAGGCGGTGCCCGACACCGATCTCTTCGAAATCGGTTCGCCCATCGAATTGTACGGCAGTCAGAACGTCAAATGGTTCAATCACGGGTCTTACCTCGCTATCATAAAGCGCAAGGAGATGATGCAGTTCAATTCCCTATTCATGATCAAGGTCGCCGAGTCGAAAGGACTCTTCGGCGACCCGTCGAAACAGCGAGAGGAGCCAAAGGAGGAAGAACAGCAAGCGCAACGCGCTACTCCGTCGGCTATGCAAGAGTCGCATCGCAAACTCGCCAAACGCTCCAAGGTCTCGCCTCCGGATAGAAATATTTTTTCCAACATATCATGAGTTGTTTGCGAAGAAAAAAATAATAATGCATCACTTTACAGATCGAGGCGGATCGCATAGCAGCACCGACGCATTCTTCGATCGTGCGATCGAGCAGAGGAAAGAACGACGAAACGGCACCGAGAAAAACTCCGTGCCCGCGACACAGTCGTCACGTTGGACTGGAGCAAAGTTTGTCGATGGCACAGGTACGTGAAGCGAGACGTCGCGACGCTCGACGATGGTGGGACGAATCCGCCCAATTCTTGCAACACGCCGCGTCCTGCGGAACGTGCAAGTTTCGTCTCTTCCACACGGATCCGTGGAGCGGCAAAATTATATATCCGCGCCACGTGCAGGATATCGTCTTCGATCGCGAGATCGACGACAGCCAAAAAACTAGACTCGAGATTTTTCCGAAAAACTTCAAAGCTCTGGCCTGGAAGCGCAGCAACGAGTCCTCGCTGGTTCATCGATTATAAGTCGGGGACACGACGATATGATGATAGTTATATTAAACCGAACTGCAGTAAGAGCGTGTGAGATGTGATTTTGTCGCGTGATGATACGACAAAGTTAATGAAGAGAGGAGCATTTTTCCTCGACTAGAATACGATTTTGTCGTGTCGTGCACTGTTTTCATAAATTCGTACAGTACGCGACCCGATAAATTAATGTCTCCGAATCGGACCAATGACGCTACACCAAATGAGTAAATCGCCATTAGAAAAACAGAAACAGCGGATAGAAAAACAGTAAAAAAGAGATCGAGCTTGACTTATCCGCGTATTTTCTTAACTCATCCGGAAGCGTTGGCGCGTCTGATATTAACTTACGTGGTAGTAAACTGTATGTAATGAAAGCGCATTCCTTCCGACCCGGTACCGGGTGCGCATCAACGGAGGAATAATCGCATACAAGTCAAAAAATAAGGATCAACGATGAAAAGAGTGTCGAGAGCCCCGACAGTTCGGAGCGAGCGGAACTCTTTGCCCGAGCAATATAACCATTATTTGTCTCGCTTTATCCGACCGTTCTCTCGCGTGTCCCGTAACAGTCGCGGAAATGATAATAATGGGCTTCCGCAGACCGTAAATTCTCTTCACTCCTCCTACACGCCCTACATCCCCTCCTTCAACAGCCTCGAACGCCCTAGACCGACGCGATTGCCCTCCCCGGACTCGCCTATTATTCTCGCTTTTATACGTAACCCTCGTTCTGCGATAATCACCGAGCAATAAACTAATTAAGCCACCGTCCTTAACGACATTATTTCCTACTGTTCCCCGTCGAACGTCGTTAATCATCGATAATGTCGTTGTAGCGTTACCCAAGTGCGTCGAGCGGTCGCTCGATCGGTGAGGCACGGCAATTGAAAATTCGACGGCGTCGCGACGAGAACGGCAATTGGATACCGAGCTGTTCGACCGTCGGTGAGACATCTCGCATCGGTGAGGCAAGTATCGAAATTCCACGAGAACTCCGCTTTTTTCAACGTCGTAACGTTTTTGGCGAGAAAATAATATTTCGTAAAAAATTAGGATTCCAAAGTTGTCGATTCGAGTTGGAGAAGTGCGAAGTATCGATCGGCATCGGTAATGAGATCGGTCGAAGATAATACAGATATCGGATGGCCGACTTGGCGAGAGAGGTAAGAAGCATAAACGATAATACGGAGGGTATTCTCTCGGGAAGGCACATTTTTTTTTTGTTCTTTGAAGATCGTTATTGGATGATACATCGAAGAATCCGAACGCAATCGGAGGCTACGGTAACTCGAGTACCTTCAGTTTCGGATATGGATCTCGGGCTCTCACCAACGCGACGCGACCGATCTTCCTTGACGAAGTTGCGGAGGGCCGCGACAACGAGAATCTATGGCAGTTTCGACTCGGGCAAAAAATCGCCTTGGCGCCTACCCGGCGAACATCGCGTTTGTTTCATCCGGGTGGAAACCTCAAGTTCAGCAGGGTCGCAGATTTTGATAAATCGGACTCGGCTAGTAACGAGCGTCGAAACTTCGAAAATTTCTTATAGCCGAGTAAAAATGGATGTTGCATCTGAGTAATTTTTCTAGTTCGTTGTTTGTGAATATGAAAAAAAAAACTGATATTTCAGTTTATGTTGTCGCCGGCGGTATTTCTCGCACTCGCGGGATACCGACGGTTGTGATTTCATGAAAACTTTGAGTCTAACAGAAACGAGATTAATCCCAGAATTTAAGAAAGAACAGCTTTTTGAAATTACAACAGAATTCGAGTGATTATCAGGCCGGGAGGATTATTTCCACTTATCTCAAAGGTTTGTAAACAAACGCTCTCCTCGTCAGTGATTGGCCGCGGCACACAAGCTACCGTCCAATCACCGTCGAGATCGCAAGTGGCAGTTCTGTATGTGCAGCCGGCACTGCGTAGAAATGTGTGAGTGATAAACAATAACAGTCCAGAAATTCGCGATGAATTCGGTAACCGAAAAAGTACAACTCGATTCCGATGAAACCAACAAGGCAATCGACGAGGCCCCGAACAAACAGCCGAATAACAGAATACAGTTTCGTTGGAAGGGCAAAATAGTCAAAGAATCGACTTACAAGCAAAAGTTAGCTCTGCAGGAAGCGGTGAAGAAACGTAAACTCGCGAGCTTGGTGCAAGCGGAAAAGCAGTACGCGAAAATCCCCGTCGACGGACGTCGTATAGTCGATCTCGAGTTGCTCGCGAATCATTTGAAATGCAGCGCGTGCAACGAAATTTTGTCGCTCGCGGACACCGCGACCGAGACTCGACGCGGTTTGGCATCGATCTTGCACGTACGGTGTCGCAATTGTTCCGAAGTCACGTGCGTACCGACTAGTAAAAGTGTCATCGACAAGGAATCGCGGGGCAGGCTCTACACGGTGAACAGCGACGTTGTGAGCGGTAAGTACGAAACAAACGACCGAAGTGGAAAAGATTTCGTCTGATTGTTCGTCGAATCTTTAGGCGCGACCGAAGTCGGTTTAACCTGCAATCGTCTCAACAAACTATTGGCTTCCTTCGGAATTCCTCAACTGCAGTGGAAACTCTTTCAAAGATACAAACACGAATCGACGATCGCGACGGCGGACAGCGATACAGAAGAAAAGAGCGATATTTCGGCGGGAGTCGCATTGACGACGGCAAAAGACGTCAAGGACACGAAAGAAATTCAGAAGGCGCCCAACGATATTGTTAAAAAATGACCGCTTGTGATTGTCGAATAAGTTTCATTATTAAAGCCTAAATTTTGTTAATCGCATGTCTATTTTATTATTTGACATTTATCATTGATATTTCCCAAAAAAAAATGTGTGTCAACAATTCGTCAAAAACTCGTGTGGCCCGATAATTCGAGTCGGCGTTTACTAACCTTACCTCTACCACCTGCCAAAACTTCAAGGTCAATCAACAAAACTCCGAATGTTGGGTTGGGTTGTGTTGGCCGCGTACAGTGAGATCGTTTTTCCAACAAGCGAGTACGACGATACGATTTGTCACTACGCACTAAATGGTTACTCGTTTTCCAACTATCGCGAGAGAAGGGTATTCGTTGCGGAGAGCGCGTCGAAAAAAGATCCGGTACGCGTTTGTGCGTGCGCGCGTTGAAAACGTTTTTTGTCCGGAGTTATTTGGAGGTTAGTGTTCTCGAGGCGAAGAGATTTCGAAGACTCGTTCGGACGGGGTGCGCGTAAAATAGGCTCTCGTTTACGGTGTGGGCGTGTGCATTTTTCAGAACAATTGAAGAAAAACATTGAACGAAAGCGAAACAATGGAAAAAACAAAAAGAAAAAAGTATTCGGAGGAAGCGCTGAGAAACGCACTCGCGGCTGTCAGCAGCGGTAGGACGATAAGAAGCGTGAGCAAAACATTCGGCATACCGAAAACTACGCTGCTCTACAAGCACAAGGGTATAATACCGATCGGCAAGAATATGGGTCCTCCGCCCGTACTGTCGCAGGACGAGGAGAACAAACTCGTCGGCTGGATGATCCAGGTGAGCGACCGAGGTTTTCCCATAACAAAGACTCAACTGATAAACAGCGTGGAGCTGCTCATAAAACAGTGTAAAAAAGTAACGCCGTTTAAAGACGGCCGTCCCGGTCGTCACTGGTACGAGGGTTTTCTGCGTCGTCATCCCGAGATATCGAAACGTTTCTCTCGGAGCGTCGTATCCGCCAAGTCGTCGATAAAAGAAAATTCACTACGAGAATGGTACAAAAAGGTACAGCGGTACTTGACGGAGAAGCAACTGACGGACATAGATACCTCGCGAATGTTCAACTGCGACGAGATAGCATTTTTCTTGAATCCAAAGAACGACAATGTTTTGATAAAGAAGGGAGACAAGGCGGTACACAATTTCATACCCTACGACGAAAACGAGTGCTTGACGAATCTCTTCATGACGAGTGCCAGTGGAATTTTGGCGCCTCCCATGGTCGTGCTCTGCTACGAAAGAATTCCTTACGGCGTCTCGCAGAGTATACACGAGACTTGGGGCATAGGAAAGTCCAACAGCGGCTGGATGACGGGCGAGACTTTTTACGAGTACATCGTCAACGTTTTCGAGCCTTGGCTGACCACGAACGAAATTCAGAGGCCCATAGTGCTGTACGTTGACGGTCACTCGTCGTACTTGACGATGGCTCTCGACGATTTTTGTTCCACCAAGGGCATCGAATTGATCGCTTTGTATCCCAATGCGACTCACATAATGCAGCCGTTGGACGTCGCGTTTTTTCAGCCTCTCAAAGACGCGTGGAGAAAAGCCGCGCTTCAGTGGCGCATCGACAACGACGCGAAACGCTTGAGAAAAGAAAATTTCGCGTCGGTTCTCGTGCAAGCGTTGAGCACGCTCAATATCGATCAACTGATCCCGGACGGATTCAGATTGAGCGGTTTGCATCCCTTCAGCGCCGACGCGATAAATCACGCGAAAATCTTCAAACAAGACGCCGACGCGAAACCGGCGCCGGCTCCGCTGGCCGTGGCCAATCCCGCGAGCCGGGACATCAGTAAGAAAGGCAAGGAGACACAGAGACACTTGAAATTCATCGAACAACACATCGAGGCCAACACGCTGTTGGCTTTTCGCGACGCCGAAATAATCGGCAAGTGGTACGGCGACGTGAGGGACGAGAATCTTTTTCTCTTTTGGTTCAAGCTACGGAGACTCGCGAACAACGAGTCGTGAATAAATTGCGCTTTTATCGTTTGTCGTCTCGATTTTACCTACGTAATTTTCCTCTCGATTCCCAACTCCCATCCCTCTCCTTTGAGCTTCTTGCAGTTAAATCTCTTCGAAGAGAAAAAGATACTTTCTAACGATAAAGATATTAGTTATCGACGTTCGAACGTCGAATTATCCCGTCTCATTGTTTTATTATAATTGTTATGTCGTGTCGAGAAAAATCGCGCCGATCGGTGCTGGATCGAACGCTCGCGATGTTTGAACGGCGTCGCCGCCCCCACCGTCGCTTCGCGTTCGCCGAGTCGATTTTGTATCGATGGACTATTTATGTAACCAAAATTATGGTGGCTCCGGCGAAAGAGCAGCTGCTTAACATGGTTTCGTCATGTTTACCAAGCGATAATGAGACCGCGAGGGGAAACGATGATAAGAGGAATCGTCGCGAAAAAAGAAGAAAACCGTGGCGAGCCAACATATTGGATGTTTTGATACATCGAGAAAACACGTGCCATGTATCGAATAACGAGAGATGTGTTTTTGAGGTAATAATCGTTCTCAACCGATTACAAAGATACATTTTTTTTTTAATCAACAAAAAAGGTTTTATTCCGGCATTCGAATTTCACAGGCGAAACATAACCTTTCGCGCCGAGCGGGAATTTTCAAGGTCAGCGGAACGAAGTGAAAGAATCAGCAAGGTATTCATTCCGAAAAATAGTAATTGATTTTTATTTTTTTTCCATTGGAAGTTAATGCAAGGTCAATATTACAGGTTTTGATCGCGAACCGAGGCGAGATAGCATGTCGCGTTTCGAGGACGGCGAGAAAACTTGGAGTGAAGACGGTGGCTGTTTACAGCGAAGCCGACAGAAATTCTATGCATGTGGAGTTGGCGGACGAGGCTTATTGCATAGGACCGGCGCCTTCGGCTCAGAGCTATCTGAGACAGGACAAAATAATAGCGGTTGCCAAAAACTCAAAATGCCAAGCGATACATCCGGGCTATGGTTTTCTGTCCGAGAACACAGAGTTTGCTGAATTATGCCAGCGCGAGAAGATAATCTTCATCGGACCTCCAGCGAGCGCCATAAGAGACATGGGAATAAAAAGTACTTCTAAGGCCATTATGGCTCGAGCCGGAGTACCCATTATTCAAGGTATTTACGCGTTTACATTGCAAAGAAACTTTTTCAATTTTCTTTTTTTTGTTGATTAAAATGAAATTTTCAAAAAATTATTTGAATATTTATGCAAAAAGTAAAAATAGTATTTTTCATACTTTTGGGTATGGAAGGAGTAATGTTTTTTGTATGTTTTGTATATACATCTTTTTTTTATTGTACTCAATGAGTAATGTTTTTTTCGTAGGATATCACGGGGACGATCAAACGAACGAGAAGCTGTTGAGCGAAGCGAAAAAAATAGGTTTTCCATTGATGATAAAAGCGGTGCGGGGCGGCGGTGGAAAAGGAATGAGAATCGCCGCTAAAGAGAAGGATTTTCTCGAAGCTCTGGAATCGGCGCGTACCGAGTCGCAGAAGGCGTTCGGCGACAGCGCGGTGCTTTTGGAGAAATACGTCGCCGAACCGCGTCACGTGGAGGTGCAAATATTCGCGGACAAGCACGGCAACGCGGTTCACCTGTTCGAGCGCGATTGTTCGATACAGCGCCGTCATCAGAAAGTGATCGAAGAGGCTCCAGCGGTAAGGTTCGATATCCGCTCGAAGAAACGTACGGTTTCCCGAACGTACGGTCACGAATCGTCTGTAAATTATGCATCCTTCAGCCAGGTATATCGCCGGAGCTGCGAGCGGAATTGGGCGCGGCTGCGGTTCGAGCGGCAAAAGCTGTGGGCTACGTTGGCGCCGGGACCGTTGAATTCATTATGGATCGACACGATAATTCTTTTCACTTCATGGAAATGAACACGCGCCTCCAGGTCGAGCATCCCGTTACGGAAGAAATAACTGGAACGGATTTGGTCGAATGGCAACTGAAAGTAGCGGCCGGCGAGAAGCTTCCACTCGAACAAAAAGATATACATCTCAGTGGCCACTCCATGGAGGCTCGAATCTACGCCGAAGTAAAATTATACAGTAGAATCATTGAACATACCTTATTTAAATGCTTCGAGCAATCTGAATGAACGCCTTCCTCTTTGTTATTTGCTCGCTGAAGGATCCTCGTGGAGGTTTTTTGCCCGGAGCTGGACCCCTTCGTCATCTGACGCTTCCCCAAGTTACAAACAACGTCAGGGTCGAAACCGGTGTCCGACAAAACGACGAAGTGTCGGTACATTACGATCCTATGATCGCCAAACTCGTCGTTTGGGGCAAGGACAGAAACGAAGCGCTGAGCGTACTCGAGGCTAAGTTATCCGAATACGATGTACGATTTTTTTTTACATTGACAATTGATTTTCTACTTTTTTACTCTATTTTCGTATAATCCATCTCAGTAGTCCTGAGTCTACATTTTACGATGATTGTCGTTAACGATACTGTAGATCGCCGGCCTGGAGACGAACGTTGAATTCATCAAGGATTTGTGTCGCCATCCGAAATTCCAAGCGGCCGAGGTGCACACCGGCTTCATCGACGAACACTACTCGAGCCTTTTTCCGAAGCTTCAACCACCGAGCGAAATATTTTCCCAGGCCGCGCTCGCGTTGATACTGTCGGAAGAAATCGCGTCCCTCAAGTCGGCTCTGCAACGGGACGATCCTTTCAGTCCGTTCAACACCGAAATGGGACATCGGGTCAATCATACGTTGAGAAGATCATTCGATCTCATTCTTCGGGACGTCAAGCAGACGGTGCACGTTGATTACGTGGAGCCCGAAGTATACTCGATGCGAGTCAACGATATCGGCCCTTGGCAATTGGTTACCGGAACGTTGACCAAACAGGACAATAGGCTGATATTGCGATCGGAGATCGATGGTAAAAAGACAAAATCGAGAATCGTTCGCGTTGGCCCGGAATTGTACATATTCGCTGTAAGTCCATCATCTACGACGTTTCAAACGTCGATGACTCGATTATTTATTGTAACTGTGAAATTATTGAACAGGAGAGAAAATGGAAATTGACGATACCCCAGGATGCGTTCGTGGTGAATCTTACGAAAAAATCGGAAATCACCGAAGGCGCTGCTACGAGCCCGATGCCGGGAATCGTCGATAGGATACTCGTGAAGCCGGGAGACGTTGTCAAGAAAAACGATCCATTGATCGTTATCGTTGCAATGAAGATGGAGGTATATATTTTTTTTATCGCTTCATATTCTCACTAGCGTATTCCAGAGTTCGCGCGCTGCGTGCGCTCGCAGTCGAACAAAATCGACAGAAAAATCTCTCTCCATATATATATAAAAATTTTGAGAGAGCTTGGAATATTTCGAGCCAATTCGAGTATTGTGCGTTTAATAAACATTGATTTTTTTTTTCCAGCACATTATCAGAGCCTCTACCGATGGAAAAGTCGAGGATATCCTTTGCGCCGTCGGTGAGAACGTGGCGAAGGGCAAACTCGTCGTTAAACTCTCGGAGCCAAGCGACGCAACCAAAGATTCGTAAAAGCTCTAAAAAAATATATTCTCATTAAAGATGTCTGGAAAAATTATATTTTTTATACGGGTGTTTTGTACAAAGTTATCGTTGTTACGAATATATTTCATTATCAGTGTAATGTCTTTATTGTTTAGTTCCATTAACAGGAAAAATTCCATTTTTTTAATCGTAAAAAATCCGAATGCTTGACTTATCTAGTTATGTACCGTAAATGAGCGCTTATCGATATTTTCGTGGAGGATTTCATATTTTTCTGTTTGACTGAACTTTGATTGCGATTGTTTACTCGGGTCTTTCGATACGAGAGTTTATCGCGAACGATCTGTTTACCGGTTGTTTTCTCGCTCGTTCGTCGGATGCACAGGGTTTGTGTTGGCCGAAGAAATTTTCACGAAAAATCATTGAGCGCACACGGGCGAAAGCGGTTATTTAGGATAACGCTGAGCACGCAAGATGGTATGGCCGTGTCGAGTATAATAATACGGCGAATGGACTGGAAACGCGTACGGTATTCGGCCCGGATTCCCGAGCAACTTTTATACTAGCAGCAGTCACGAAGGCTTGGCGAAGTAAGATAACGATGGGAGGCCGACTTGGGAGGGGCGCGAGAATCCGAGATTATCGTAATACCATTACCGGATTCTTTTTTATATCGCCAAACGTTGACTCTGAACTGGTATCGCGTGTTACTTTATTACTATAATAAGCACCATTCAACGACCGTATCATTTGTCACTTTGCACAATCGTGTGAGAACAATACGAAAAAAAAAACACGATACATATATACGCCTATTATCAGGTAGATTAATTTCACGAGAAAAAATGTTAGCGAAAAAAATGTATATTAACGATTATCGCCACTTACGCTTGTTATATCTTTCGTGACCAATTTTTCAAACTGTCGCAGATTTTCTCACCTGAAATTTAATTAATTACGCGCAAAAGTAGTCGCTTCTTTTTTTTAAGGTAGGCCTCGCGCATAGTGTTTATTTCGCATACGATTACGAGAAATTGAGAACCATTCTCGATGGTACAAAAAACTGAACAAAATCATGCATATCAAAGGTATTGAATAAATAGATTTTACTTAATAATAATTCTAAAATGTTACTAAAAAATTGATGAAAAAATAAAATTGTTGAACAATTTTTTTAAATCAATTTGTTAATAACTCTGGAATTATTATTATGAAAAATTAATCTTTTCAGTAGTTGATATGCATGATTTTAATACCATGAAGAAGTGTTCGCGAGTCTTTCAATTTTCGAAATTTCATGCGAAATAAGGGCTATGCGCGAGGACTGCCTTAGTACGTTACACGATCAGAAACGCACCGATCCACGATCGACCACGCCGACGTTACAGTCGGAAATGCAATTTCATTATGGACCTTAGGATGATGAGCGAGCCTATGTACTTAAGCGCGAAAGGTAGAGCCTTCGCCGTCGATCCGCGATCGATCTTCGTAACGGAGGCGGTTGGTAATTGGACTTGGCGGGTAACTAAGCGAACACCCCCGCTTACCGATCGATCATTAAACGCCCACGCGCGCGTTAGCGTACCAGGGGTGTCTGACGGTATGAGCAATACATATTCATACATATCGGCGTATTCTTACCTCGGAGCTTGTAACAACGCCGCACCTGGTACTGGACTGGTAATGCACCCTTATCGCCTTGTGAGCATTCGCGCAGCGTTATATACACCTGCACGTATATTCGCGTACGACGCCGTTCCTCGTAGAATGTAGTCTCTATTATAGACGTGTATATATAGTCGCGAGAGGCGTCAGAATTGCTGCCCCAACCTCGAATGTGTGCGTGTTTTTGTTAAACACATGCATACGCGGAGGAAAGATCGCGACGCGCGATCTCTATAGACGAGCAAGAGAGCCCTCTATAACTCGCTGTGACCGTGAACTTTACACAGCGCCGGGCGAATCGTGACGCGAAGTTCGACCAATAACCAATCGCCGCACGATTCCTCGCATCATCGTCATCTCGCCGGATATTCTCCAATCAAAGCTCGCTTCCGTACCAAACATCACCGATGTACCTGACTCGTCCTTTTAACCACCGTTTAACAGTTACGCGCGAAGCTATTAGCAACACGGACTAGTTAGCCCGAAGTTTCGCCTCGCCGCCCTGCGCCTTGTATTCCCCGTCGAAGTTTTCGCGTTCGAGAACGAGATACAGTTGCGAGCCGAGATGAATATCTCGGATAACGTGTATAATTGTTATTATGAAATTCGCGAACGAGATCATCGCGAGAGATACGCGCTTTATACGGATCGACCTTGAATTCAGCTTGCAAGCAAGCTGGATCGGCCGGAACAGAAAAAAAAATTAAGGCTTCTTTCCCCTTGCAGCGTTCGACACGTACGGCTGAGATGGAGAGAAAAGGATATTTTCGACTTGGCGCGTGCCTGCGAACTGTTCCCATTAGGGGTAAATTTCGTACGATCAAAACTTTCGCGAACCAATCAAATTGCCTGATGGGCGCGGAGCGAGAGAGCAGCTCTGCGATGGTAGATTAGATTGAATTCGATATTCAATTTGCCGAGCCGCTCGATTATATTGCTTCTCTCTCGATTCTTAGGAGAAACTTGTGAAATATATTATTTAATTCCGGAGAAACGTGTTCTTCACGTTTTTAATTCTTCAAAAAGTTCTCGTCCGGGAAGTCATCGTGATAAGTGAATCGATGTAATAAAAAAAGACGACAGGTTTCGATGCATACGGTGCGTTCAAGGCTGGCGATGGAGCGCTCACGATCGACAAATTGAAAAATGTTCATTTGTAACGACAGGGTGTCGTGGCCGTAGGGTAGATCCAGCGCTTCAGTTCATTTCGCATAAGTTCGAGAAAAACGAGAGCAAATTGCAAATACTTCTCGATGGCCTAATAAAATGAAAAAATGCATGCATATTAAAAGTACTCAAAATATTAATTTTGCACAATAATAATTCCACAATGTTATTAACAAATTTTCCGGAAGCCCAATTTTTTCGATCTTTCAATTTGCTTCGAATTTTCTACCTTGTTACATCTTTTTTCCATTTAAAAAAAAGTGCATATTGAAAAATCTCAAAAAACTCGTACGTATTCAGAAAAAATGAACGAATCAATCTCATAAATAAACATTAGGTTTCCAGGAAATTTGGTAAAAAATGTATATTTTGGTTAGTTTGTTAATAACAATTTGGAATTAATATTATGTGAAATAAATCTTTTTAGTACCTTTAATATGCATGAATTTATTTTTATACCCTCGAGAAGTCTGCAATTTGCTCTTATTTGGCTCGAATTTATGCGAAATGAGCGCGAAGCGACTTGAGTATCTTAAATCAAGTCAGGTGCGTGATAGCCGTTCGATCTGTAACGCAATTGAGTAGCCGAGGTACGATTAGAAGATCAAGACGAAGGATCCTCCAGCGAACAGAGGGAGGTGGGATACGCGTTATATACGCGAGGGGAGGAGAGGGGGGGGGGGGGGGGGGGGGACTAGCCGGGCTCGGGGTGTTGGTAACAATTACTCGAAAGGTTTAGATGGGCGCCGTGGGCTGTCAGTCAACGCGTTCCTCCCGAACCGCCAACCACCCCAGGGGCTTGTCGGTTCTTTCCAGTAAATAAGCTGGTTCGCACTACTTTTCTACCCGCGCAACGAAACTCTTTCGCAATTCCGGCAACTCTACCGGCCGAGACCGCGCCGCGCGGTCGATCGGCCTATCGCACGAATTTTCACTCGCTGCACCGCACACGCGTTTGCGTTTGCAAATCGTCGAATCGTTCTCAACAATATTCGTTACTCGGACCTTTGCTCGCTCTCGTAAAACGCGCGTCGATGATGTTAGGGGTAACCGTATTGAATCTCGTAATGCTGTTCTCGAGCGCCGGGTTTAATCGTTAAGTTCGAACAATTCACACGCTCGCTCGCGCGCACGGTTTGTCGCACTTGTAAGAATGCACGTCATTCGTCATCCAACGGCGCCGCTATTGGCCAGCTGAAGCTACGATCTATTTTCCGAGATAAAAGAGAAGAATAATCGTCATGGATACAGAAATCGCGTCCGAGGCATCCGGCTCGGCGAGAAGAACCTCACCGGTGCCGAAGACTCTCATCCGACGCGGACACGAGACGTCCAAAGAGAAACCCACTTATCCCAGAGACAGAGGTAGGATTTTCTCCGCTATATCCTTTCGTCGATATTCGATAAATCAATCGCTGTGTCTATATTTAGCACCTTTACCTATTACAGACATGAGAGGCTCCAATAAAATACATTGAATTCAACATTTTTTTCAGTGCATTGTTTTTTTTTTAAAGTATATATGTGTATTTAAGTATTTAGAAGTATGTAGATAATGATTTTCCACACGTTTCCAAATTTACAAAATACAAACATTCAAAGGCAATCTAAAAATCTGAAAAAATTCTTACGTATGCAGAAAAATGAACGAATCATTTACACAATAAAAAACATCGGGTTGCCGGCAGATTTGTTAAACTATTTTTTTCTCATCGATTTGTTAATAACGTTTGGGAATTATTGTTATCCAAAAATAATCATTTTAGTACCTTTAACGTGCATGAATTTTTCCAGATTTTGATATCATCGAGACGTGTTTGCAAATCTCATTTTTGTCGAACTCGTGCGAAATGAACGCCATGCGCAGAGACTGCCTTAAACTCTCACGAGTTGTTTGGGTCATTACTGACCTTGGTGGACACTTGTGGAGTCATTGCGGCTTACAAAACGCAGACGAGTCCCAAAATATGAATGTTTGCATTTTGTTCGCAAAATTTCACTATCCCGAGTGGATTTCCATCCGCAACCCTTGTTAAGGGCATCTGACAATTAAAACCATCGAAAATTCAGGGTCATTTGCCGAATTCTCTATGACGATGAAAAAAAACACGAAAACTCAAGGCGATATCAAAGTTAGCAATCCACGGGATAACACATGCTCGTTCCGACACGAACTTATAATCCGATCTTCATTACGCTCGAGCACGCCATTGCTTCCCGAGTGGAAGGAAATAGAGTAAGGATGAATATAGCCTAATAAAACGATCGAACGATTCCTTTGCACGCCCTACCCCATATTTGAAACGACACTTTTGTCGAAATTTTTTTATGTCTCATTTTCCAAGGTAATCTTGAAACCTTAACGAAACTCTTCAATGTTTTTTTTTTTTTTTTTTTTTTTTTTTTTTCATTTTTCAGGATAATCTTGAAACATTAGCGAAATTCTTGGAAATTTTTTTTTTCAAGGTAATCTTCGAATATTAGAGAAATGCTTCGATATTTTTTTTTTTGCAATCAAAGCTTCTCCACAGGAATCGACGGATTCGTCTGTTCGTTGCAGTGCACGAGGTGCGTGCTCTCGGCTCTCAAACCGGAGCAATCGATCAACAGAGTGTCATTTGCCTTCACGGGATTCGGAGAATTCCGAACCTTCAAGACAATTCGAACGATCCGCGAAATTCCCGAATTTTAACCTCGAAGTGATATCGGATAGACGTTAGTAGGCCATGTCCAAGTCTACGGTCGTTTCTGCCGTTACAATTGACATGTTTCGTGTCGGGCGCGCTGAGAGTCACGCTGAATCTATATAAAGGGGTGTGGATTCGGGCACGGCTCGCAATTCATACTCCATATTTCGGTCCGGCAAGTTGTCGACGCCTAACGCCGTAGCGAAACCAATCCCTAATTACCTTTTTCATTTATTTGTAAATATAAATTTGCGTCCAAAATTTTTCTTATCGGATCTGTTCCGCGTGATATCGAAAAATTTCATTTGTAAAAAATGCTTCTGTCCGCCAGGGCAGCCCGATGCGCTGCTCTGATGGCCGAACCCGATCAACTTTATCCAGGTGCAGTTTTTTTTCTTCTTTTTTCATTTTTAAATTCCGCGAATCATTTGAAATTCAGCGTTTCCACGAAAATAACTTTTGTCATTGGAAAAAGATTTAAAAAAAATTCTTCTCTGTGTTTTCTGTGTTTCAGAGCGTATCATATATCCACGGAATACTCGAGCTCTTGTGAAGACACCGGTAACCGGAGGCACCCCAATCGATGAGGAAACGTGCATGGTACAATTTTTTTAAAAATCTGTCGAAAAAAAAAAAATTCAATTTTAGAATTGGAATTTTCAAATAAAAAATCAATGCATTTTTTAAATAATTTATTTACTTATTTATTTATGTACCGGATTTCTCTTTTTATGAAAATTGATATTATAATAAGTTTTAGAAAAAGAATTTACAGACTTATGCTCTATCGGTTCTACAAATATTAATAATTAACACTAACAATAATATATAAATAAATATTTTCGACCCTTTAATTTTTTCTGTTTGTTTTTAATAATGCATGAAAAATTCGGTATTGTGAATTTTCAAGGAAGAAGTAAATTTCATATTAAACATTTCCAAACAAGGGTTGCAAAAAATTAAATTTTTTTGTTACTTCTTCTCAGGCTCTGCGAATGCTGGTGTTCGGAACATGCGCCAGTCCCCCGAAGGCGGAGTGGGCGAGAACGGGATTGACGCTGCGACCGTGCGTACAGAATTTGGCATTTGGACTGAGGGCGCCGAGGAACTCGACGAGAGGCCTCGTAACGGTCACACAAGCGGTGATGCTCAAGCATTTGTTGTTCAAATGCAACAAGCAGGACAGTCGTTCAACGCCAGACGAGCAAGTTCCTCGCTTCTTCTTCTTCTTCTTCTTCCTCTTTTTCTTCTTCTACTTCCTCTTCTTCTTTTCCTAAGCCGTCATGGCTTCTATATCTATATTGAGCGCGTTGCGATTACGTCGTCGGTCACTCGAGCTTAATGTGTGCTTTTTGTTTGTTTTTCTCTCCCTCTAATCGACGTTTAGGCTCCTCAGACCGAATCACGACAGGCAGGTGGAGGTGCTGACTTGCGCCATTTCCGAGATTATTTGGCGTTGTGCCGGCGGCAACGTTTCCCAGAACGCGAGTTGTTCGGCGAGCATGAGCGGCGTTACCGGCGGCGGCGTTCCCAAAGCCGTTGTCGTTTTGCCACAAGAAGTGCCTTACATACAGCATAGCGTGCAGTACCTTCAAGATGGACTGACAGAAACGGTACTTATTTTTTTTTTCAAATTTACTCGTCGAAATTCCATTATATCGCACCCTATAAACTATCTTGCGTGACATCCATAAGATACGGGACAAAATGAAGAAAAAAGTTAAAAGTTAAAAACGCGATCCCAAACGAAAGAAATCCGAGAAGCATTGGCGTTGGGCCAGTATTATTTTAATCCGGATATGAGAATCTCGCCTTTTTATAGAGATTCCTGTTTTTTTCATTTTTCGACGAATTTTATAATCGAAATATTAACGAGCTGTCGCTACGGATGTGTCTGATCAAGAGTCACGAATATAATGCATAAACGGTTCGCGTTTCAGCTTCACCTTTACGAATTTACGTCACTGGAGGATCTTGAAATATTTATTAAGCGATATCTGTATCTGGTGAGTAATTGAATGAAATAATTAGAACCAAAGAAATTCAATAATAATAAATAATGGGTATGATATGAAACAATGCGAGTGAATTAATTAATTCATCATTATTATATAAAAAATTTATTTCCCTTTGGGTGAGTGATTTATTGTTTATTTATGCAGTTTCAAGACGAAGGTGGTCCAGGAGCGATACTTTTACTGTACAGCATTCTGCTCTCGAGAGGCCTTGCCAAGTGAGTCGCATTCAATCTATTGTACAAAAAAAAAATTGGTTAACAAATTTCCCGGAAAACCAACTTCTATTTTTAATGAAAATGATTTTCAAATCTTTCTGAATACGCATGAATCTTTTCAGATTTTCAAATTTGCTTTGAATTCTTTTTTTAATATGGAAAAATGTGGAAGACCATTTTTGTGCGGGAAAACGGAAAAATAGTGAAAAAGTGGCAAATGTGGATTTCTTTTTTACGGAAACTCGATGTATGAAACAAACGCGTGATGAAATTGTAATTTGCAGGATTCGAAACGACATGGAAGACGCCAAAGGTTCTATATTGGGCGGATGCCCGGAAGAGGGTCCTTTGGTCATCGTCGTACTGGCATTGACCGGGCGAGCTTCCCCGCATCTCCATAACGGAGTTATTCACGTCGGCGACGAAAATACCTACGTAAGTTTCTTCTACATGGAAACAATGATTTACCGATAATGAAAAATATTAATATTCAAAAACGTGAAAAAAAAAAAAATTATAAACATAATTAAACCGCTAAACAACGAGTATTCGGCAATATTTCGAATTGCAGGCTGTACCACAGTGGGGTGTTCTCGTCAGGAGCCAGGTCGGCTTTTTGGTTCACGATGCCGAAGGCCAATCGAACAAGGTCCCGGGATCGCGACTGAAAACTCCGAGTCTACCGATCTGGTTGACTCTTTGCTTGGGTCACTACGGCGTACTGTTCAACACGAATCGCGAACTTTTGAGAAACTATCATGCGGAAAGACGGTAATTTTGCAATAACTTTTTATCTTTAATTTTTTTATCGGTAAGATAAATTTAAAGAAAATTCAATCGATACGAATTTCCAGCCTAGTTATTTAATGACGTTGACATTTCCGTTCAAGCTTCGAGGTCCAGTACTATACTTGCGGTGGGAGCCACGCTACATTGACGATAGACACTAGAGCGAAGGACAGCGTTTCGGGACACGACATTCAGACTTCGAGAGATTCGGCCACGGATATCGCCGCCACGCCGTTGGAAAAGCTCATCCATTCAAAGTTCGTGAAATGCCTTTTTTTTCTAATGTTTAAATTGCGCGCTATGTTAACCGGTTCGTCCTTCATTTTTGACTCTCGAATTAACTGGAAGAAAGAAAAGATTTCTCACAATGAAAATGTACACAGCATGAAATAATGGCAAATTAAATGTTCTCGGAAACAAAGAAAATTGGTAAAGATCGAAAATTAAAATACCATCGAATTTCGAAATATTAAAAAAAAAACGAAATAAAATAATTTTTTTTCATTAAAGTGCAAACATTGGTTAAAAATTTAGAAAGTGTGTATTTTTTTTCAAAGATTTTGTTTGTACATTTCAATATGCTGTTTAAAATTGACTACGCGTTTCGAGCATGAAAACTTCCACTGTCGTCACGGAATAATCGATCATTGCTTTGCAGATGGCAAGACGCTCAGATTCAGTGGAACGGAACGCCGGTTCTGTAAATTAACGTGCCGTGATATATACAATACAACTAAGGTAGTCCCATTTTTGTTTCGTGTCAAATAAATCGATGTCTAGTTAATGATCGTTCAATGTTAAAATCAATGTCAACTCGAATGCCTCTACGATAATAGCCGTTAGTTAAAGAAAAATGGATGGGTGTACAAAAAAAAAACACATTCGCACCGAATAAACAATATTTTTTTGCCCAATCTACCTTTGTAAAAATTATTTTCAAGAAATCGATCGTACGTACGTCGAGTAGTTCGACTTCGACTCTAATCGACGATGCTTCGGATGTTAGACGGGTTTAAGCTCTTGGGAAGATGCAGAGGGATCGACGTCGACGTCGTTGGCTCATCGGTCGATGCATCGTCAAACAGAGCAGTGTTTGACCCTGCATTCGTAAACCCTGCATGCATCACGCTAAGGACTTTGCATTAACGATTCTTGTGCCGTTTCCCCGCCCTTGTTTGATTTTTTTTCACGAGCGCTCAATTTCTGCAAAAAATTCTAATGCTTCCCCATAAAAAAAGCTTTGTTTTCGTCGACAAAAGTGATTTTTACATATTTTTATGTATGGCTGTGTGCGTGTTCCATGCGAGGAAGTATTGCAATTAAAATTTTTGCGCTTTTTAATTTTTATCTCGGAAAATCGTTTAAAGCAATTTATTGAAAGTTGGAGAAAAACTGTACATACCATACATAGCGAAATACATGTATATACTTATATAGAATAAACGTTTCGCATTGTCGACGGGAAGTAGGTGAAATATAATAACAATGTTACTTGTGCCATTTTCCTCACTAGCTAGTTTCGTCACAATCGCGCGATTTTCGCAACGAAATTGCACATCTTTCGACCAGAACAATTTTTTTCTCGGTCCATTTAACGAAAATTCGTTTAAAATTGCTCATCGATAACTGTACAAAAACTCGACACTGTATATATACATATATATACCGAAATGCACACTTGTATAGAATAAACGTTTCGCGTTGTCGGCGAGAAGTAGGTGAAATATAATAATAATGATGATTACGGTCCGCGAAGCCGATTGCCGTAGATTCGATCCGGATCATCAGGCTGTAAAATCATAGCCGGCCGAACGTTATACTCGACCGGTCGTGAGAAATTCATCGAGCTCGGAGATCCTTCGCCGTGTCCAGCGCCGGACTCGAGGAAATTCAGATTTGCTTCGAGCTATCTCTCGCTCGATTAATCAACATTTTCACCGAGTGCAACATATAGAGCTATAGAGAAGTGGACGCGCATATATAGACGAATCCTTATGCATTCGAGCGCTCCTATTCATAAACTCGATGGAAATTCGAGTGAAAGCTTATCCAGCTTTCTCTCAACGCTATACCCATTAGTGTCAATTTGTCTTTTTTGTTCATCTCGTATCAAATGAGAAGATATCCTTAAAGAGCCTTCGCATCAATTATCTCTCTTATCCTTCAACGGAGACAAAGCGCTATCATTGCTCGGGCTCTCCGAACTTTTTCTTCCAATTAACTCGGCACAAAAGAAGGATTTACCACGCTATCGAAATCTCGCGTATTCCCGACGAGCCTTTTATGTACACACTCATATACGCGTTTGTACAATTGAAAATACAAACAATATTTATTTCGAATGCTAAGAATCGGGGCGTCCTCTTTTCGCGCCGTCTCACACAAACGACACGGGGATATTCTTTCTGTTTTCAAGGTTATCCTTGGGCATAGTGTTCGTTTCGCGAAAAAATAATCGAATCATTTTGGGGATGAACAAAAATTGGCTTGCCGTGTAATTTGTTAAACTCATTTGCTCAATAATTTGTGTATAACATTCTGGAATTATTATTATCCAAAATTAATTTTCAGTACCTTTAATACGCGTGATTTTATTCGGATTTTGATATCGTCGAGAAGTGTTCGCGATTTCGCTCATTTTTCTCGAACTCATGCGAAATGAACGCCAAGCTCTCTTAAATCACCGAAATATATGCACTTAGACGATTTTTTTCGGTTCGGAAGAGTAGGCATTTTTATCTTTAAGGTTCTTCAATATTGTTGAACCTGCTTGTGTGAACATCGTCCGAGGACATACAGGCACATAATTATCATACAGCGTGTCCCCCTGCGAACACCTGTGCAGCGTGGTCCCCCTCTCGTCGCCGGCGCTCTCTCGTTCCTCCGTCTCTTTTGCTCATGCACACACGCACACAACTTCCCGAGCAGCAACTGCCCTCTGTTTCGTAGTACAACAAACCCGCACGCCAAACCGTTTCACAGACGGACGTACAATCCCGATGAAAGCCGGTGCGCGTTCTTTCGTCGATCTTTTTCGAACTCGTCGAGTTTTCGGCTCCGACCTTTCGTTACTATTTCGTGAACTTCCGCCAGAATATCAGCGGTTTTAATCGACAATCATCGTATTTTCATATTCACGCGAAAATTTCACAAAAACAATATTTTTCGACATCTCGGATGTGGTTAATGTTTATCCTATGCGAGTAATGTGACGAGCGCAAAAGTATAGTGTTTTTTTTTAAGTGTGCCATGTTAAAAAAATACATGGATGTTTTCAACACTACTGGAAAACAAACGCATCTGCACGCACCGAGTTTTGTCCACACATAATTGATGGATGTTTTGACAAGGAATTTTCGTGGTAAGTCGCGGAACTTTGATTAAGCGTCGAACGCACGATAAAACATTGTTTGGTACACACGGACCGAGTAGAAATCTCGACAAGCGCGCGTAGGACTCGTCGACGTTTGTTTACGGATGGCCGGCTTTTGCGTGTGATTCATCGCTCGGACGCGATTGCGCGAACGAACCCCGGTCGGGCCACGTTTTCGATTGTTTCGCCGGATCAGAACATTTTTATTAAAAAAATAAGCGACGATGGTTATCACAGTCTTGTTTATTTTGACCGACACGAGTTTCTTCGGTTTGGCACGGTTTTCGAAGGAAAAATTCAATCGGTGCAAAATTCGATGGATGAGACGAAAAAACAAACAGCGGTGTTCGTTCTGCTTTCTAGCGTTCGAATCTATTCGTGTGTTTCAAGCGTCTTCTATTGCGTGTAGTTTGAGCAAATAATTCGCGAATCGGTGCGATTGATGATTCGGCAGTTAAAATAAATTGCACTGTCTGTACCGAAAGAATAAGTGCAGTCATAGCGAAAGATTGTGATTCGCGCGTTCGAGAAAAATGAGCGAAAATTCCAAATACTTCTGAAAATAAAAATCTGAATAAATGTATGTATATTAAAGGTAATATTAAAAAGTAAAATGTATATTAAAAAAATATATATTGAAAGCATTAACAAATTAATCCAAAAATTAATTATTTAACAAATTACCCGACAACCTTTTTTTTTCATTACGAAAATAATTTGTCAATTCCGTATACGCATGGTTTTTTTTATTTTTAAATTTGTAATGAGTTTTGTGTTTTTCCACACATTTTTTCCATACAAAGAAAAATAATTTGAAGAAATTTGAAAATCCGAAAAAATTCATACGCACTCAGAAGAATGAGCGAATCATCGTCAGTGCCTTTGATATGCATGCATTTTTTTAGATTTTTTACCATCGATAAGTATTTGCAATTTTTCCGCTTTTTTCTCGAACTCATGCGAAATGGACACCAAGCGACGAATATCACCTGAAATCTCTGAAAAAAAAGACGGGGTCAAGTAAAAATCCGATTGTTTTAACGCACGCGGAAATAGTGACTAATAAGTCCAATTACGACGGCGATAATAGAGCCACACAAGTGGCCATATACTAGTAATGAAGGAGTTTCTCTGCATGCTTTCTAGTCACACGTCGTACGCTTATGTTATCCGTATTGGGCAAGCTGTTATGACTACCTGGACATCACGACGGTTACTTTGTGAAGAACATTTTTTCTCAATCACAAGAATTCTCCGAACAAACGAGTCTCTATATATTATTATCACAAATTTCCCGTTGTGAAAAGTCTTCCGTTAAATTTATCGAAAATATATTTGAACAAAAGTTGCGTCGACTATTTTTTCGCAATAAAATCGTTCTTATTATTATTATTAATATTCTTTAGTTATGAGTGAAACCTTTTTACATGTTTAAAAAAATTTCTTATCAGTATTATTTATCATCAACATTTATATATTATTATTATTATTATATGAATATTATTATATTTTTTTCGATAAAGAAAAAAAAGTTGAAATATCGTCCCTTCCCAAGAACTATAAAGTATCGCCTATGTCGTAAGATGCGCGACTATAGCGATATCTGCTACACCGGAACAATCATGTTGCACGGTAGGATGAGCGCGGGAAAAAGCTATAATCGATCTCGTCGAAGAAGCCCATCGTCGTTACGACCAGTCGCAATAGTCGGTACTGTCGCTGGGGTAGCTTATTAAATTGACGCAATAATTTCGACATTTAAACCTCCGTCTAGAATTCTTCGGTAGAGTCTCGAGTTGGATTTCCGGTTAGAGAAGGGGGGGGGGGGGGGGGGGGCAATACGAGGAAAGGAAGCGCCGATTATTTATTCGACTTATTTTCCAGATGTTTAGGGCAATGCTCGAAACGGTGGATGGAGATCTTGGATTAACATGGGTGACGTCATCCTGAAGCTTCTGCCTCTCGTCTGTTGGCTCATACATCAGAACTTGGGACAAAGTGAGTTGTCGAGAGATTTCATGTTTCTAGCTCTGCGCGCGGGCGTACACACGCAATCTTCGCGAGCACGCAATACGAAGTATTCGCTGATTTATCACGAGGAAAATGATACTTGTTTTGTCGCATGCCATAGCTGTAAACACAATATATATACGTATACCATGTGTACGAAATAAAAACGTTTTTCGAGCCATAGAAGTCGCAAGCCAGACTCAATTAGTTCTGCTCAGGAATAACAGTGCCGTGAGCTTAATCGCGCCCGCGCCGACGCGATGTAAAACTCCTCGCAATAACAATGGGAAACGAATGTAAAACCGCTCGGTAGATTTCACTATAAAGCACGAGTCGTGCGGCGAGAAATGCGAGAAGGCTCGATCGGGCCGGATTAATTAATCGAACAACGGCGCACGGTCAAGTTAATGGTCCGGCAGTTTTGTGCATACACAGAGCCGCGCGGGTTTTCCGGTGCGGCCTCTGAAAACTTTCTCGCGCGAGGTCGCACACAGCCAGAGTGAACGTCCGTGTTCCACTGGACGTCGATCAAACAGCGAGAACAATAGTTCCATCGGCTCGAACGAATGTACGCACGAGCACCGGGCCTTTTCACATGCATGCTTCGCCGCTCGTTTTACAATCGCGAAATCATCGTCGGGCCGATTCGGAGACACGTGCGGAGACCCGGCGGAGTCCGCGCGCGATGATAGCGCCGCGCGTGTGTCGTCCAGCAATCGCACGACCTCCGGGTCCTTCCTATTCCGATCGACACGCGTAAAAAAATACAATTCCGGGAAAGTTTCGCCGGCGCGCGGCGGGGAGAGGGGAAGGAAAAAAAGGTACAAAAAGAAAATAACGAAGTTTGTGGAACACGAGAGTGCACTGGATAGTAGTCGATGCCGTAGACTCACCGCGGCCGGAACTTCGCTCCAAGGAAGCGCGCATATCTACCCCTCTGTGGATGCCTACACATACACCACTCGCAACTCGTTGTCAGTGTGCGTATATATATGCACGCGCTTGTGTTTACGCGCGGACCGCGTCTGTATTGCGCATACATGAATACCGCGGACTGTTCTATTTCCTTCTTTGTGAGTATGTCCTGGAATACATCACATACGATTCCTCTCCAAATGTATTAATAATTAATAAGTGCCAGGATGGTTAAAAATGTATTTATTCCAAAATCTTTACAAATCGAGTGAAATAAAAGAAATTTTTTAATTTTAAAGTAAAAGAAAGAAAAGTTCGTACACAATTATCGCAGTGTTCTATTTCCGCCTTTATGAGTATGTCGTAGAATACATTTCATACGATTCTTTTACAAACGTATTAATCATTAATAAATATCAGGATTGTTCGTTTGAAAATTGATTTATTCGAAAATCATTAAAAGTCAAATAACGTTTTATTTATTATTCGAATAAATGAATTATTTTATTAATAAAATAAATTTGATAAAATTATTATTATTATTATTATTGTTTATTTATTTATTATTTTTTAATAAAAATCAATCAAAATGAAAAAATGTTTAACAATGTTCATCGTCTGAATAAATTGAAGAGAAGCACCGATAATTAGTTTGGCCGTTGAGCTCGGTGCCGGAGCCCGTAGAAATTTAGAGCGGATATTGCGGTCTGATAAAGGCGGGCAGGTGATGATCAGCGCGTAATCGCAAGACGCGCCCCGCGTATCGATTACCGAAAACTCGTCGCAAGACGAGCAATTCCCTTTCATTCGTCGCGGCTCCTCCATCGCGCAACAAAAGGTTGAAGCTGGAGAGAGGCCCGAACGGGTTTTTTTTCGGCACGGAAACTCGCGGGCTCGAACCGCAAGTGAGAAACCTGCCGGAAATGTGGCGCGTCTCCTGGATGTATGGGCCCTCGGGGGTCTCGATTCCTCTACCGGTCGAACGAGTCGCGTCGTCGATCCCACGGTCTCCTCCTTTTGTTCGCTCCCTCGGCAAACGTTTGAATAATTTTTTTTTTCATTCAAATTTTTTTTTTTTTTTTTTTTTTTCAATGAAAATTTTATTACATTTCAATAAACTTGACGAATGTAGAAAAAAATATTACTCTTCGATCCTCCATTTGAGATTTTTGAAACGATCTTTAGGATTTACGTACTTTGTAGACGAAAGTTTTTTTTTTATATAATATTGAATTTTTTAGAGTAGTTACAAAACTGGAGTTGACGAGAATATTTTTTTAAATTGTTTTAACAGTAATTCGGGACACGCGATGTTTCTTGGAAAACGGTGCAACGGCGTCTCACCTCTTTGTCAGCGAAGACCACGAGGTCGGCGACACCGTTGGCGTGCTCGGCGTGTTCGGGGATCCGGGAGCGAACGGTGACATCGAACTGAGACTCCAGGAGCACGACAGTCCGGTGACGATATCGCCGCACTCGAGAAACCTGACCCTCTCGAGACCGCTCGACAAGGAGGGCATCGACGGCCCGGCTAGCGTTTTCGTCAACGTCATTTGCGAGAGGAAACGAACCTTGGATCCGGTATGCATCGCGACGATTATCGGAGATTGAGAGTTCGACGTTGTTTCAGATGAAAATTACACGTTACATCGATTCCTTTTTTTCCTTGACCACAGGGTTTCGTAATTCCGGTCAATATACGAGTTACCGACGCTAACGACAATGCACCTCAATTCATCAACGCTCCCTACGTTCTTAATATTTCCGAGGTAAGAGTTCTTAATAGAAAGAATTGAGAAAAATTAGAGGAAATTGCAAATTCTCGATGGTACAATAATCTAAGAAAATCCATACACATTAAAGGTACTGAAAAGATTAATTGTGCATAACAATAATTTCAAAATGTTATTAACAAATTGATGAACAAAGAAATAAGTTAACGAATTTTCCGGGAATCCAACTTTTTTTTCAATGCAAATTATTCGTTTGCTTCTCTGAATACGTATGAATTTTTTCAGATTTTTATACCATCGAGAAGTATTTGCTATTTTCGCTTATTTACCCCGAATTTATGCGAAATGAAGATCAAGCATCAGAACGACCTTAAAAGCATTTTTATATAATATAAAAAATGTACATATTTATAAAAAATTATATTCTGGGTGCAACGCCCGGCAATGTTAAATTATTATTATTTTTAACAAAAAAAAATTATTCCTACAGGTAACAGTCGTCGGAACGAGAGTACTGCAGGGCGTTAGAGCCATCGATGCCGATCAACCCGGCCCTTATTCAACGGTTCAATACGCCGTTTTACCTGGACCAAATTCGGTAAAAAAATTATTCTCTATTGAAAAAAAAAGGTTGCCTATAATGTAAAATACTTGAGTCAAATATGCCGATTTTTTGTGTTAACGCAGCCTATTTTTATCGATAACGAAAGAGTTTCTGTCGAGGTACTTGACAAGTTCATTGTGTAGGAGAAAAAAATATATAAAAGGAGAAAAAAAAAGAACCAAACGGCAATTATCATTTACAGGAATACTTTGTCTTCGTGAACGCCCTGGAGGGAACTCTTGTCCTCAGGAAACCCCTGGATTACGAAACGCTGAGCAACTTTTCCGTAGGCATTCGTGCTCAAGTAAGTTGATTGTTCGAACACGCGCATTATTGCCAAGAGAATTAAGGATATGTGAAATATCGCGGTCGGTACTAAAAACTGTAATGGTATTTTTACCGATTTTTACCAAAAATAGTATTACAATTTTTTTCATAAACTATCTTAACGAGGATTCATTGAATGTTTAAGGACCAGGGCAATCCGCCACAATCATCGGTTACGACGCTTTTCGTGAACGTCGTCGACGCCGACGATCAAAACCCGGCTTTTCTCAACGATCAGTACAAAATTGTTGTCCCCGATCATGTAAAAGCGGTAAGTTTCACCTAAATCATTAGAAATATTGCTGTTGTACCGAAGATATCGTTGCGTTGCAGAGAACAGTATTGCGAGTCGATCCCGCCTCGATCCAGGCTGTGGACCAGGACGTAGGAATTAACGCCCCGGTGAGATATTCCATTCAAGGTGGAATTTTGCCGTTTCTCACGATAAACCCCGAGACCGCGGACGTCGTCGTGACTCGACCATTGTCCGATCACGAACTAGTTAGTCCGGCGACTATAGTACTTAAGGTAAATCATAAAGGGAACAATAAAATGGATTCAATGTATTTTCCGATATTCTAAATATTTTGACAATTTTTCAGGCCACGCAACTCGACAATCCCGACAGATACGCACTAGCGACGGTAGTCGTGTCCAGAGAAGGTGCGCTGGGCGTTGGACCCACCGCCGGCGGACGTTTGCCAGTTAAATTCGTTCTAAAGGATTACGAAGCGAACGTTCCCGAAAATACGCCACCGGGAAGCGTAATTCTCACAGCCGGAGTCAATAAAATCGATCCGGTGAGTCGAATAAAGACCCGGCCCGGAATTTTAAAATGATCGCAGAAACTCTGCACTAAAAAAATTACTTTCAATACCGGGTTCGAAGCTTTTATGCATGAATTTCGAAGAAATCTGTGGTGGATTTCAGAAGATTGCAACGTAATGAAGAATTCGATAAATTCAATGAAATTCTTTTTTTCTTTATTTAACAATATTTTGGAGATTTATTTCAATTTTCTATTGTTGAATAGTCAATTTTTTTTATTTTTATGGGCATTAAATTAACCATTTCTTTTTAGAGAGTTTTCATTAATGTCAATCAATCTCGTATTTTCAGAATTTAAGATTCTGGTTGGTCGGCGCCGTCGAAGATTTGGAGCGTTTCTCAATCACAAACTCGGGCGAGCTGATACTCAAAGGAACGCTCGATTACGAAAGAAGAATCCAGCACAGCTTTTTGGTTCACGTGACGGATGGAACGCATGTGAGTGAATATTTTACCATTTTTCCATCTTTCTATCAATTTTCAGAAAAAAATCTTTGCCCTGAATCAGAGCCGACGAAACATAACTCTCAAGACTTTCTCTCTTTCAGAATGACACATCGCGCGTCAACGTATCCGTCGAGGATGTGAACGAGTGGGAGCCGAGATTCCGACATCCCAGATACGAATTTCACGCGCGAACTTTGCGCGAAGGGTCGATAGTTGGTTGGTACACTTTCGTAGCATCGTATAAATATCGAAAACGCGTTGACAGGCGTTAAAAAAAATTCAAACAATAATATACAAATAATAATACGGTCCCGAATGCAATGCAGGCAGACTGGAAGCTGCCGATGGCGACAGAGGCGACAGAGTCGTGCTATCGTTACGAGGTCCCGATGCAAGGTAATTCATCGCTACATCAACAAATCCTACCCGCAAAATATTCGAATTAAAACGAAAAATTTATCCTCAAAAGGTCCTTCGAGATACGCGATAACGGTGAACTAATACTGAGATCTACGGGTCCATTCAATGGAACTTTGGCGCGATTGGTCGCAATTGCTTCGGACTCCGGAAAACCGCCCCGGTGAGAACTACGATTTCTAATATTTTTTTATGTATTCAATTAAGCGTTTAGTTATCAGTCCAACAAATTTTTAGCCGACAATTGAGCGCATAGTTAAAAAAACAATTGAAGCAAGTACTTGAAAGTAATTTTTCTTTTTATTGTTTCTTCAAGGACTAGCATGATTCCGGTGATCGTCCATTTACCAAATACAGGATCCGTGCCGATCGCAGCCCGCGCGGCACCGGCGTGGCTCGGGAGCAGCGTTCTGCTCGTCGCTGTTTTCGGAGCCGTTTTAGGTCTCCTCGGCGTCGTTATCCTGATCCTTATTCTATACATTTATAAACAGTGAGTAACGACCGTGGAGAATCGTGTATCTTATCAGCATCATTTATCATATTCACAACCGTATCGGATTATGCATCTCGAATGTTTGTTTTATCTTCTTTTTTTTTTAATAGAGTATATTTTTAATTTTCATTGAGCGTATAAAAATATCGTTGGAAAGAGTCGACTTCAAAATTTACTGCGTGCATTCTCAATTCAAAGATACAGTAAAAATTGAGGGTATAAAAAATAAAGCGATCTACTCGCGTCTCATGTTTCTTATCGAATTCTCGCTGGTCCTGATTGAAGGCGACCCGTCGGCTCGCGGTCTCGTCAGCTCTTTTATCGTAGCCAAAGGCTCTATGTCTCAGCCAGCGATCTTTGTCGGGATCTCGGGCGACGCGATATTTGTATATCCGTCGGTACCGAGAAGCGAACGTTTACTCTCGCCGAATCTTAATACCTCGGATGACGTCGCGTCCGACAGAAAAAAATTACACGATACGATGAAAATGTGCGCGAAGCGAAAAAAAATACTTTGAGTTTAAAAAATATTTTCTGGGATCCTCATAAAATTTTATAGTATCAAATGAGTATTTTTTCGTGTGTATATCTCACGAATATCGAGCATTAATGGCAGAGTATTGATTGGCTATTGTTACTTACACTTTCGCATAGCAAAAGGCCGAAGAGCGGAGGTTCCGTGAGTTCCGTTGGAACTGGTTACCGGGAAAAATCTCCAGTTCCCTCGGCTTTGAGCCCGACGCCGCAGGTTCTGGGTGCGAGCATTCTTGAGGACACGCTCGACGGTCCCAGGGAACATCGGCTCGGCGCGAATGACATAGACAATCCTGTCTTTGGCGAGGACAACGAAAGCCCGTACAACGTCACAATAAAAAGTAAGCCGATAGTCTGAAAAAAGATTACTTTTTGCCACTGATATTGGAAGCTTTTGTGCCAGGTTCATCTACAAATTTCAAAAAAATGTATCCTAATATTTCAAAAAAATCGTCAAAACGAAAAATATGGAATTGATTTCATAATTCAATGATTTTGTTAATTTACAGACAAAGTTGTTTCAATTTCGGATTAATCTACGACGGTTTACAATTTTTTTTCCCCGAGCAGATTAAATTTACCACTGTGTTTTTTTTTTCCAGCGAACCCCAAAATTATTTTGATTCTCCTTTTTTCCTACAAATACCTCGTGCTTTTTTATTGCAGGTGTGACGTCAGCGCGGCAAATACCTCTGTACAACAGGCACAAAGTAGGCCCCATACCGAATCCCCCGGCGTTGTCGGCAACTTCGAACATTCCTAACATAGGCGGCCTCGTGCAGAATATGAACGATCTCAGCGCGAGAACGAATCTCGACGCTGGTTCCCAAAATTCGTCAAATTATTCCGGTGACCCGCCCGATTCGTTGGCACCGACATGGCCCGCCGGCTCGCCGTCCAGAAGAGTCAAAAAACTGTCTTGGGACGACGACGACAGGGTAAGTTCTTTAAGGTCTCTTCCGATACAGTTCCTTACTCTTTACCAAATTATTTTTACATTTATTAAAGGTCAAAGCTCGAATTAATCCTCCGTCTCGAATCGAGCTTTTAGCGTAATATCGATTAAATTTATGCATATCGAAGGTACTGAAAAGATTTATTTTGCATCATAATCCTAAAATGTTATTAACAAATTGATGCAAAAAAAAATTGTTTGAATTTCTGGTAAAACGACTTTTTTTTCATCAATTTGTTAATAATATTTTACGATTATTATTTATGCGAAAATGATCTTTGCAGTACCTTCAATCAATGAATTTTTTTACATTTTTATACTATCGAGAAGTATTTGCAAAGTATTTGAAATGAAGATAACACGCTGAATCTACCTTAAACGTTCATGATTTTCTCTTATTACATTTCGCTTCGAATGAGATTCAATTTTTTTCATCAAGTAACAGTAGGTTTGTATTTTTTCTATCACGGAGCAGAAAGTGGGCTCACTTTGCATCACGAGTGTTCTCAATTGCTCCGTCTCCAAATCGCTCGTTCCCTTGTGTATTTCTTGCGCGAGTGCACGACTCACGTTGCAACGAATAAACACTGCGGAGAGGAGTCTAGGCAACAGGAACGCTCGTGATGCAATTGACCTGCAATGCAACTGACGGAGCTCTCATCTAGCCAACGAATAAAGCGCTTTAATAAAATGCATTGGACTGGAGGATGTTATCGAGGCTCAAAATTGCACTCGCAGCCACTTCCTTATCGTCAATCAAGCGTCTTAATCAACGTAAACGATAAAAATGCACCTTTACTTTTCGCAGACAGACGACAGCAACGACGTCGGGGCGGAACAACGTCCGGGTGTCGGTCAAACGGTAAACGAAAAGCTCAACCTCACCGTCTACTTCTGAGCTCTGCCGAGTACGTGTAATTAAATAGTTAATAGCGATAAAAAAAAAACTATGAAGAAAAAGAAGAATCGTGTAATTAGATTTGGTTTACTGAATAAAACGACAAAGATATATCTGGAATTAACGATTCCTGGTAAATTCTGAAGTGCGCGAAATAGGGGTCAGTGGGCCAACAGTCTCGGACGTTTGCAGTGCATACAAGCATGAAGATTCGCTTTGTCGAAGCGCCGCTGAAACTTGTCATTCGCTCGCTCGCGCTAATTATATCCTCGAAGGTTCTTTTTTCATCGCATTTCTCTTTTATCGTGCGGAAAATTGCATTATCGCGAGAAACGGAGAAAATACTTTCATTTCGCGATTCCTTTGTCGTTTTCCAACGGATTTTCTCTATTCCTTTTGCCTTGCGCTGCGGCTTCCAAACGACCTTAATTTTGAAGTATTCAAGTTAAGTTGTCAATTTAAGTTAGGTTGATTTAATTTTCCATTTTTTCCGTGTTTCTTGTCTTTTGTTCCTGTACGAACATTGTCTTTTGGTTGAAATTTGTGCTTCGCTTAAAATTCGTCCTTTCATAAAAATTGTTTTTTAGTTGTTTTTTTGTTGTGTTTTCGCGGATTTATCGGTCTTTTCTGTTATTGAGTCACTTGTTTTTATATCGCCATCTCTCGACTTCGACTTCGAAAACTTCGACTTTTATCCGAAGTACAAATTTAAATAAAAGACTACATTAGTGACCAAGAAATGAAATAAGAACGTTTTTGTATTAAAGAAAATAGACAAACAAGTTTTATCAACTGAAGAACAAGAATTTTTGGTAAAGGACGAATTTTAACCGAAGAACAATTTTGACCAAAAGACAAGACATGTGGGGAAAATGAAGGATTAAATAAACTGCAAATTAAACAGTACATTTTCTTTATTATTTATAGGTGCACAGATGTATATAGTATCGGTACATTTCGAATAACAGGATGTTTCGAGCATCATGCCGATTACGAGTGAATGTAAATAATAAGGTCAGTGGGTTAACCGTGTGAAAACCGCGAGTCGGGCGCGTTCGGGCGTTCGATCATCCGGATCGTCCGATCACCTCTGACTCGACCGCGCGAAAGCAAACATTCGAATGGTTATCTCGTATCTTTCGCTCGCGATCTTCGATCTTCTAATTCACCGCTAACCGGATGTCGAACAAACTGGATTCCAATTTTTTTTTTTCCCCTCAACGACGAAACGAATCGAGAGACAATTTATTTTATTGTCCAAAGGATCAATAAAAATGATCTCAGATTTGCGCCGAGAAGAAAATGATGAGTAATTCGAAGAAAAATTTTGCCGTTCCAGCAATCTTTTTTTGCTCCAGCAAAATCCTCGCCGTTCGGAATAACAATTTTTCCCCAGTCGCCACATGTGGAATGGATCGGGACGGGGGAGAAGGTTGAATCGTGTCAATTATATTAACGAGCGATGCCGTAATATTCGATCGGACACGGTAATAGCGAGTTGAATAGGCGAGCCTTACCTGGTATCGTGGAAAAGAAAGTGAGACGCGCTCCTGAGGTGGGGAGAAAGTGTCCCATGAAGAACTCCGCCGAGCGACCGCAGCCATCGCATCCTTGACTCTGGTTCTTAGTTCGAGACTGGTCAACAAGTCCAACGTGTCAGCGTCCGGACCGTACGGACCGAGATTCTTCGATTACAAATATAAATTTTTTTTTTTAAGTCCCAAACCGCAAGTATCGGCAAGCGTGAGTGAGTCGAATTTCTTCGCTGTGGACCCAAATTATTTTAACGCTACTTCGCTCAAATTCAATCGCACTTCCACATCGGCGCATCAAAGAAATCGTTTTCGCACTCGCGATTAAACTCCTTCGTAGCGACGAGACTAATTGAGTTCTATGAGCCAAACGAGCTCGCGATAGCTATTAATCGTGTGTGCGTCACATCGTGTTCCAAGATCTCTGCGTCACGTGAAATTTCCGGGAGAAAGTTGCGCTCCGTCCAAAGCCCGGCCGGTGTACTTTTGCACGCAGTTATTTCTTCTTTCATTTAATAACGACATTTTTTTGTGATTTTTCCTACCTTTTTCTACCTGTTCAACTTTCATCGAATTTTTTTCAAGTTTGCTTCCCTCGAATCGTTCCCGTGACAATATAGCCGATTCGAGATGACGAAGTTTGGAGGATTTTTCGTTATATTCGTCGCAATTAATTGTCAAATAATCGGTAAGTTTTACACTAATATCGTTTCTTTGAAAAAATTCAACTCGTGAATAAAAAGTTATTAGTAAAATGGAGTAATAAATTATTATTATTATTATTTATTATTATTATTAATATTAATGATTATTATTATCATTATTAATTATTATTATTATTATTATTAATAACCATTATTAATAATTATCATTATCTAACGAGTATATTTTTTCCCAAGTCGAATCAGCCGCTAGTAGAGACAACAGTACGTCGCAGTATCGACAACAGAGTTTCGGACAACCCGGACCATGGAGCGAAATTCTCGAGGATTGGATTGTGTCGAGTGGCGAAAGCGTGAGTGCGCGTCAAGCCAAAGTAATGAAGTACGGCGACAAAGGATTGATGGTCTCTTACAAAATATCGCCGCAAAATAAGCGCGACGTGTCGGAAACGGATCTTTATCTTCTCGGTATGTGGTATATAAAATAATAACAGAAACGACGACAAAGCGAAAGGTATCGAGATGGATTTTACAAGACGTTTGATTCAAGGCGCGATCGAGAAACTCGTCTACAGAGTGGATTATCTGGAGAAGCGTCTTCGCAGAGCCGAGGAACTCTTGTACTACGTTATATCCGGAAATAACAACGAAAAGGGTAACGAAATCGTTAGAAAATATTGACTTGCAATTTGTAACAT
Source organism: Ischnus inquisitorius (assembly GCA_963924025.1). Classification (NCBI taxonomy): domain Eukaryota; kingdom Metazoa; phylum Arthropoda; class Insecta; order Hymenoptera; family Ichneumonidae; genus Ischnus; species Ischnus inquisitorius. Next base: position 18,034,773 of record OZ001245.1, on the reverse strand, counting down.
TTGAAAAATTAGTTCGAATTTATAAGGCGATTTTTTGTGAATCTTCAGACGCGTGCCCGTCGAACTACACGAGAGTCGGCAAGAACTGCTATCACTTCAGCGTTCGCGAATTCGATTGGAAATCATCGGCGAGCTTTTGTCGGGGAATGGGCGGAAATCTCGTGGAACTCGAAACGGTCGAGGAGAATCAGGATCTCGTGACGTATCTGCAGGCGACGAAAAGCATAAAAGGCAAAACGTTCTGGACCGGTGGGCTGAATCCGGGATTGTTGTGGATTTGGGCAGCAAGCGCGAGACCCGTTCATCAGGACACGAAACAGACCGTCAACGGGGACGGAAGGTTCGTCGTTATTTTTTTTCTCCAAAATAACGTTATTCCGCGCAGATGAAGAATTTTTTATAAATACCGATTAAATTTTTTTTTTTAATACAATTTTTTTTTGAATAACGATTAAATTTTTTATAAATAACGATTAAATTTTTTGCTCAGATGCCTAAAGTTGGATTACAACCCGGCATCGCGAATATACTCATACAAGGGCGAGGATTGCGGCACGCGGCAGCGTTACATCTGCGAGCTGAGCAAGGACGACGACTCGGCCAACAAGATCGAGCGAACGGCGCGAAAGCTCTTGAACGCGGAGACGACGGATTAGAGGCGACAAAATTGAAGAAATTCGATTAGTAACAATTAACAATGGTTTATTTATTCTTGTACATAGATGGAAAGTAAATACAATAAAAGTATCGTCGAAATGAAAATTAATCGAAGGATCCCGAGCGACTACAGCGGACTTCAGCGTTTTTTTTTTCTTCAGGATATGTGAAAACGAGTTTCCGGTTGCGTAAAAAAATTACGCAATTCGTCGCTGACGATTGACGATCCTTTATCTATTATTGTAAATAGAGAGAAACTAATTGTGATAAAAGTATTGTCGAAATAAAGATTAACCGAAGCCTCCCAAGCAACTAAAGTGAATTAAAGCATTCTTTTTCTTAGGAACTAGAAAAACCGCAGCGGCCGACTGCGCGCCGATGATCCACATACGATACGGCGTCGAAGATAATTTGCGCAGTTACTCCTCACTATGTAGTCGCGTCTCGACGCAATTCGATGATTCGTCTAACTGTCGTCGGCGTATTCATCGCCCGACCATTTCTTTCCCAAAGCCCAAGCCGCTTGCTGAGCCATTATTAGGCTGCGCTTTTCGCCCCGCGCAAGTGCAACGACCTCGTTCTCGTTGGTGATCAAGCCCCCGTTCGCCGCGATTATTTTGCGGGCCTCGGCGATGTCGTCGGTATCGACGCCGCGACAGAGATCGTCTATCAGCGCCAAACGAAAGCCCAAACGGAGACCATCAAGGCACGTCGCTTTGACGCACACGTCGAGGGCGAGACCGCAAACGTAAACGTCCGTTATTCCGTTGTCGTTGAGAATACCCAACAGCTCCGTCGAGTGCTCGGCCTTGTTATCGAAAAATGCCGAATACGCGTCCATATCCGGATTTTGACCCTTACAGACCTTGTCGCAAATTAAACATTAAGAAAAAATGATTGTTAAAAAAAACAAACATTTTTAGCAACAATAATCTTTTTTCGAAAAATTGAAAAAAAAAAAAAAAAAATAACAATTATTATTATTATTATTAGTAATTTGTTATTATTACGATTATCAATTAATAATTGTCTATAATAATATTAATTCTTTTGCCAAGGTAAAAGTGTGCACCTGATCGGAGTTCGGTGCGACAATCAGATCTTTGTGCAATTCGGCACCCCACGAGTCGATAACGCAATGTCGCGGCCACAATCGCTGCTCCAAATCGGGCTCCAGAAATCGCACGGTATCGAACGCTCTCGCATTTTCCTTCGAAATCTGTTCGAAAAAAAATGCTCTTATCGCTTATTGACGCGAAAACCGGAAGTCGATTAATTCTTCTCATTTTTCTCATTTCCGGATCGGCTGCTTATCAGTTAGCGCGCGCCGACTATTGTCTTATCTAATACACATTTATCCATCCTTTTTTCCCGTCTTTCTTATTATCTTCCTATTTTTATTGTTACGTATCAAAGTTGATAAAAGACAAAGCGCTATGATTCTTACTTTGGAATCCGGATGAAGTTCCCGCATTTGCAGATTCTCGTAGAAACCGATATGCGTTTCCGGATGCCAATCGCGCGAATAAACGACCTTTTTCCAACAATTCTCGTTGAGGAGCCGATTGATTGGCTCGACAACGTCGACCCCGTCCTCGCCCGCGCCGCAATTCTTCAGGGCCAACGTGCCGTCGATAAAATCGTTCTGCACATCGACCACGAGTAAAACGCTCACGGGATTCACGACCACGGATATCCACTCGTCGTAACATCTGCGCGATCGCGTTTACCGTCGAGATGAATAATAATAATAATATCCTCTTTACAACGTCGCTCATTTAAAAAATTACCTTTGCCATTCGTCGCCGTCGAGCTGTCCGTCGCCGTTGCGATCGACGATATCGAATATATCGCGGATTCGATATTCCGCGTCTTTGACTTGGTCAGTGCCGAATAGGTGTTCGCAAAGTTTCGTGAATTCGTCGAAATCCAACGCGCCGTCTCCGTTCGCGTCGTACTTCGCCAGAGTCTCTTGCGCGGACTTCCAATGTTTGTCCGTAGCATTCATCGTGTACTTGGTAAAAATAATGGATAATAATAATGATAATAACAATTATTATAATACAGGTGTTACATGATATGCAAGCGTCAGTCGGTCTCGAGCGCGCTTCGCGAGTTTTCCCGTAAATCAATAGTCTCGCTGCTTACCCGGTTCGTCTCGTTCAATGACGACGCTCGCACCCGACAGTCGGCTTCGTGCGCAAACCCGTACGCGCGATGACTAATTTGCGAAGTTTCGTGCGCGAATAATCTTTTCGTCGGAAGCTCGGCCCTCGACTGAGCCTGATCGAATGCGCCTTTTGGCAGGGAACGCCCGCGGCCCTTGGGGAACGAACAAAAAGATGCGGTTTATCGATGAAACTGGCGCGAAATGTTGCTTGGATACCGGCGAAACGTCGAGTGAATGGCGTTGACTGACGGCCGCGTCGTAACACGAATGGCGCAACCGAGCGTAAACTTCGCGCTTCTCTTCGCCTCCCCACCGTGCATGGGATTTTTTTATTTTTATTTATTCGTCATCCGCGTCCCATTCTCGTCACTACCGGACAGCCTAGCTCTATCGCCTATCGATGCACGATGCAGTGCGATGTGTATAGTCCAGCCGACGCGCGCGGGGCCAGCCCGAATCAAACCGCTACCACTTGATAATTTTGTCGATGCGTTCTGATCGCCGTGCTCGGTCTTCCTTGCAGTTTGAGGCGCGGTATTCATACAGGATATCCGCTCTTATCGTCGATTATCAATTAACGAGAGGTGGGAGCGTTCGATTGATTCGGATTAAAAAATCTTCACTTTCAACGATTTAAGAAAGAAGTTGCAAAAACTCGATATTAACAGTCGTGAGTTAAGGTACATTTTTTGGGACAAGTTTAAAATAAAAATAAAAAAATGAAACTTTTTCGTAATTGTTACTTTTTTCTAAAAAAATGTAAAAACAAAAATTAAACTCTTCCGCAACTTTGTCATTTTTTTTTAGTATCGTACTCTATCCGTTATTTTGGATTTTTTTTGTTATACATACGGAACACCGTTTAAGAATATTCGAAAATTTTCATATCACAATTACAAAGAATTTATGAACAATTTATAAACATTTTGTGAACAATTTATGAACAATTCGTTTTTTAATATTGTTTAGAATTGTTTATACAAAAATAATCACCATTTTCGAAAATTTTTTTTAAAGGAACTTGCAAATATTTGTGTATCCAAACATCGTTTTAAAAAAACTCGCAGGAAGTTGACGATTTGTCATTGAAAAACAATGTCTGGGACATTCCGTTAGTAACGGACGAGAAAAAAGAAGATCACGACAAATATATCGTCGTTTTCTTATCGGTTCAATAAATTCTCGGGTCTGTGTGCTCGACGCCATCGTCGCGCGCGATGCCGTTTTATCAGCGGCAAGGTAGAGACGGGGATAAGGAGAGACAACAAATTATACCGAAATGTAACGAGCTTTATTGCAAGCTTCACTGCAAACTTATCTTAACAGATTTTCCTCGAAGTTTCGTTTCTCTCAACATTTGTACCATTTCGCATATCGTTAATAATACTCAATGACAATGTAGATCACGCTCTGTGAGAGTTGTTAACAACCGCAGTTGCGAATCGTGGAAAACGATTATCGATTCGATTACTTAGGGTAATATGTCGAAACTCTATCCAATAGCGTGGTTGGTCTTTTTTTCTAATCTTTTCAATCGTTAAAACAACTTTAAACATTAAGGACGAAAGCACGAACGAGTATTCACAAGTGGAAGAAAAAAAAAACGAATCGCTTTTACGAAGCGCATTGTGTGTTCCTTGGCAACGAGTCGATTAATCGACTGTAAGGTCAAGTTCTCGTCGTTACATCTGCAATGGCCTATTTAAGCTCGGCCAATTCATAACGCAAATGCACAACTCTCATTTACCAATTATTGCTGACCTTCGAAGAGTTTCATGCGAATAATCGCGAAAGTTTTTTTTAATATCACTCAAAGCTGCAAATCAGCTAATGTAAGATACTTTACGTACAAAATACGATATTTAATATATTAGGCAGTAACGTATTGATTCGAAGGTTCTAAAAATTATATACTAACGAATGAGTATTTTTTTTCGGGAATAGATCCGATCGTTGCGTGCTTTTCTCATCTCGAAAGCGGTCGTTCGCTTCGCTCGCGACTCGTCAATCTTCCGCTGTGTCGGTCGTCGAGCCGCAAAGCGCATTTCTTTGGGCGTTTATTTCCTCTGCCATTTTGCTTAAAAAGGGATGCCTTATCGTTCCGTGCGTCGCGGTGAAGAACTCTTGCAGCTTGCCGGGCGTCTTATCGCGCTTCTCGTACTCGAAGGCTTGCATAACGAGATCCAACCTGTCCAGATCTTTGACGTATTTTGCTTCGGGTGACTCTTGAGATTCGTATTCCTGGAATCGATAACGGCGGTTAGACGCGATATGTTTTGCATTGTTCTGAGAAATAGATTTGTCGAGACGCCGACGCGCGACTTACCCGGAAGATCTTGATCATCTCCGGACCGTGCTCTCCCAGCAGTTGGCAAATTTCTTCCATCGCCGCGTCCTCTCGTCTGTGCTTCTCGTCGACCGGCACTCCGCAATACGGCGTTATGTCGCCGACGATGCATTCCGCGAGATCGTGCACGAGAGTCATCTGCATTATTCTGAGTAAAAAATAATTCTCGTTTAGTCGTTGTTCGATCGTTGTACATTTAATTTTTGACGTCGAGGAAAGTGAATGGCCCAGTTATTTACGGAAATTTAACACTACATCATCAGATTTTTAAAGATACTTCATAATTTAACAGTTTCGATTAAAAACAAAAATTAAATACCAGTTTTTATGCATCAAGATTGCGATAAATTGCAAAATGTTCATTGGAATGCTAAACTTTTTTCGAAATGACGAGATATTGGGTAACTATGATATTTCTGTTTTTTATTTTGATTATTTTTTCAACCCCAATTTCGACCAATAAGAGCGCGGCATTTGACATCACGTGGCACAACTAGGTCGAAATTATATCGATAATTTTTCGGAAATTTCCCGGCTAGGTTGCTAGGCGATAAACAATAATTTTGCTGTCACTTGTAACCTATGCGAATGTTTAAAACGTCAAATTACTATTCACGACCATCGATATGAGTGAGAAAAGGAAGCGATTCTGTGATGAAACTCTTAAGAATATCTCTTAAAAATAAAATCTGTCCACTGAAATGTTAAATACCACAATCTTATTGGTCGAAATTGAGGTTGAAAAAATAATCAGCCGAATACCCCTCAAACTTTAAAATTAATCGGGTATTTCCCTCTTGTTTCCCTGCGTAGCATCGATTGAGATAAGTTTTGCTTAAAAAAATCCCCCGTGCTGCGCGCTCGGGATTTTTTTAAACAAAACTTATCTCAATTGTTGCTACGCAACGAAACAATCGGGAAATAACCGATAATTTTCAAGCTCTCGGGGTATTATAACCGAGAATTTATTGCACATCCACAGATCAGGGCGTCATAACTTTCAATGCATTTATGACAACTGTTAATCAAGTATATACGAGTACGTTAAGGTTGTTGTGGGGTCTGGGCCTGCGACGTGAGGCGGAAGGGAGACTAGGGGGCCCGCGGTGTGCGGTGCGGTCGGTGTGCGAGAGAGACAGCTGCTTGTCAGTTCTCGAGCGAAGACGATGAAGAGTTTTTCATTAATTAATAATTAAATAACGGTGCTGTAGATCTTCTTCGGAAAATGCCAAACGTTAGAGCGATTATCATTTAAACTATACATAGGTTTTTCATGTACGTGGTAGCATTTTCTTAGCTGTTAGAACGTAAATACGGCGAATCGTTGCGTATTCTCCATAAGAGTAATGCAATGAGCTGCAAACTTTACGATTTTTTTTCTCATTAACGATGCTGTACATCGTTCTGAAATTTAACCACACTATTTGCAAGGGGATAATATACATTAGCAAAAAATTTCATGGCTCTGGTAGCATTTTGACTTAACCCCACAACAACCTTAACCCCACGCGTACTGGGTGCTGACAATTGTCTCAGTTGCCGGGTACTAACGCGCTTTAACGCGTCCGTTAATTCGTTAAACGCCCGGTGGGACTGGAAATCCCCGCGTTATAAGCGTATCGAGCTCGTACATGAAGTGGAATTTGCCAATATTTATAGTTTTAAAAAAAGATAAATGCATCAACGCGTGGGATAATTTTTGTATTAAGTCAACTTAAAATCTGTAAATATTCTTTACTTTCAATAATTTTCTGCAATTTTACTATGAAAATACTTTAAACCCAATAATATTCGTGAATTTCACGGTAAAAGTACATTCTATTTTCGTTGCCATGGTGACAATTTTCATTATATGTGCACCTGTAGAAGCATAAACATTTCTGTATGTCAAATTCAAATTTTTTTTAATTTTTGAATCTCATATTTTGAAATCAAAATTTAATTTTTTTTTATTGCATACTTTCAGATCTTAAATTTTGAAACGAAAATTCAATATTGTTTTGCAATGAATACTGATTGGATCAAAATCCCGAAGTTTTTCTCGTCCAATCAATAAGTGGGACATTCACTTTATCTATCAAACAAAGCATACTTTGTCCTATCCAAATTTTCGTTGCTATCAACAAGGAAGGAGAGCATGGCCATGCGATACATATGCCCGGCTATGGATTCGGGGTCACTAATGTCCTTTCGTACCCAGCCAGTTCTCTTCATGTGCTGAAAGAAAAAATAAGTAGCCCAATGTCAACAAGTACTTCTTAGAATCTCTTGTTTACGTTTCTCTGATCAATGAGGTCTCGAGCATGATTGTTCGTTTTGTCGCGATAATTACACATCGATTCCTTTGGCAGTCGGCTATTGGTTTAAATTTACTCGAAAACGAATATTCATTGGTACACAGTTCGATAGCTTTTTTTTGTCTGAAATCGACCGCCAAATGACTGACAAGCGTCTATTTATTGAACCGTCTTCTGTAAACTGTCCGATAATTGCAATCGGCGATATTCTGTCGATTTATTGTCTTTCGATAGCGCCTTTGGCTTCCTATTTTTCGATAGTAATTCACGTCTTTTTCGACAACAAATTGAAGGGAGACGGAAATATCATTAGATACCGTTTGTAACATTGTATCGAGTTAGTTAAGTGATTTAAGTGAAATGCTAGTAGTCTGAAGGCTCCGAGTTCAAGACCTGATTTTGGTGGTTTTTTTTTCGGCTATCGGTTTGCTATCGTTTAGCCAGCGATTTCGGGCAAAAAACTTGCAATCTTGTGGTCGAAAGGCGGTCGACAGTGCCGACGGGGCGGAACACGGGATTCAAACATTACATCGAAAACAATCATTTCCAAATGAATTTCTATTGTTCGTTTCGATTGGATAACTATGCCGAATTAACCGAAAGGCAAGGCTGAAGCAATACTTGGACATCGAATTCATTTGTCGCGGAGAAAAGTGTATCAGTTAGAAAAAATATTGGTAATTCGAACTAGTGAAACAAACATTACGAGGGTCATAAATACCTTGAGTCGACCCACTAATTCCATAAATTCGTGCAGTTTCGTCACGTCCATATCGTTTTTCTTCTTCGAAATATTCCGAATAAATGAGTTCTGTCGTAAGAATCGTCGAGAGCCGCGGTTACGACGACGAAAAATTGGCCAACGCTAGCAGACAAGTCACAGCACGTTACTACACGAAGTGTGAACAGCAGTTCCACACGTGAGACGGACGGTCGAATTGAATGTTCTATTTTTTTCGTCTTTCTCTTCCGTGGTTCCAGGGAGGCCACACACACGATGACTCGACTAGTGAAAAACGAAAGTTACAGGAGAGTTTTGTTACGTCCCGACCGGTGGCCCGCGAAACTATTCCCGTAGACCTTGAACGCCGATTCGTTGGCTGCTCGACGAATAGAAATTCGACTCCAAGCCCGCGAGATTTGGTGAAAGATTCAAACCAAATATTTTTAGTCGAACGCGATACTCCGATATCCGATACACAGTAAATTTATTGTTATTATGGCAAACCAATAAAACATTAAGAAAAACGCAAATTATTATTCAGAATTAACGCAAGATTGTTAAAATAGAACACAGTTTGCCGAAATAGTAGCAATTCATTCGTTAGTCCCGAATCAAAGATTGATGTTAACAGCGCGACGTATTCGAAGTGACTGCCCGCTTGCGACGCGATTCCGTAGACGTTTCGTTCTTTCCTTCACAGGGATACAAATTTTCGTAAGAGTGATCGGGGGTAGAAAGCACCCGCAACTCAAGCGTTGATTGGTCAAACGGGACTCCGCCCGCGTACTTTTCCCCACCGTTCAACTCGCCTGAAAGATTTCTTTATTTCCAATAGGAAAAATCTTTCGTCCTCGTTTTCCGAGGCGTCAGGTTTGAAGTGTTTCCCAAAGATTTGGCGACCGGCTGTAAGTGTAAGTGGCTTTCAGCCCGGTATGAAAGACAGAGGAATCTATTCAATTTTACTGCATTTCTCAAGGGTCTGAGAGATCGAACAAAAAAGGACTTTCTCTTTAGAAACTACAAAACGTTAACCTTCCGAAACGTTCGAGAGTCGCGTTCGCTTTTACAAGCACTCCGGTATAATATTTCCAAACAACTCTAAATAAATATATACCATCATTGCGAAGCGATAGCAAATAAGCACAGAGGCGTGCGTAGATAAAAATTCGTCTATTAGAACGTTGAGGCGATGTGAAATTCCCTCTTTGTGTCTCTACTCGTACGAAGTCAGTAATTAAAAATGTAATGCTATTTTTTGTAAGGTGCCTGAACTTTCCCGTCGAACAGAGATAGAATGCAATTGGGTCAATTAATTTTGCAGTGGCATTTTATTTCCTTTAACGCGATGTGAAACATATTCTCGGCACGTCTCTCTTGCTCCGCCGGAAGCGCCATTCGCGCTATCTCTCTCGCACTCATACAAGTTTCCACATCACCAGACAGCGCGAACATTTTGGAGAAAATAGGAAAGGCGGTTTCGTTACCGATCGAGACTCTGCCACATCGCCTTAAAATCCAATTTAAAGTATCGCGCCACGAGTCAGGCTTTCGCGCGAGCGCCGCGCTCGTCGTCCGTCGGAACACCACATACGAAGTGTTTTCGACTCGCGAAATTCTCTAGGTCGCAACGCAAAAGCAACGCGAAAGCAACGTAGCCGCAGAGACGTCAAGCACGTCGGACAGGCACGTACTGGTCGCGCTGTACACGTGCGTACACGGCATTTACTCGATCGAATCTCGCAAGGGCTCTCGTCATGTCGGAATCGAGCTCGTTGAATGCAGAAACGGGGGTGAGCATCGTACACATCGTACGAACCAAGACGAATGTACTCCGCGCGTCGTTCGAGATCGCTATTGAACGAAATCGCGTCAAAACGGGAGGGAGACCCCATATTGATTTCCGACACATTCGCGTACCGCCTATCACTGATTTTCTTTCAGAAACAAACAGAGCCCAACGATCTCGTCGCCGTGACATCGGACATGTGCGAGAATAGTGAGAATGACGAGTTCTACAACTCGGACGAGAGCGAAAGACCGTCGGGCGAGCGTTGGGCCCCGGTCGGCGCGAACGACGGCGACAACGATTTCGGCGACGAATACAAATGCTCTCACAGCATGGAAAAGTGAGTATCGCTCGACGACCCTGTCTGCGCACGAACTCACGCTTGCGTCTCGAATGCTTACTAACGCCGAGTAACAATGAGTAGCGGAGCTAACGGTTCACTAACCGGGGGATGACATAAAAACTAACATAAAATTTGCAGTCTTTCGTATGACATGGACAGGCTCAGGTTGTTGGAAGAGGAACAGGAAATGCTTAATTCATCGTTAATATCTTTAACAACCCATTTCGCTCAGGTACCACGTATTATTTCTTTCCCGCCCAACGATATTCTCTAACGCTGCGTCGTTGTAGGTTCAGTTTCGTCTGCGACAAATCGTCGACGCACCGGCCAGCGAAAAGGAGAGCTTACTCAAGGAACTCGAAGAATTCGCTTTCAGGGGAATTCCTGAGGTTACGACCAATCTGCCGTACGCCAGTAGATCCATCACACCGTTATCGCACCTTCCTAATGTAATTAATCTTTCCTCATCTTTACTTCAATGTGAGATTATTTAATTTTTTTTTATTTAAAAATTTTTTATAAGAAATTGTTATTGTTATTTAAGTAATTTATTATTATTATTATTATTATTATTTGAATTATTATGTATTATTATTAAAATATAATTTATTATTATTATTATCCTTTTTGTTTTTATTTCTTAAGTACAAAGAAATTTGTTTAATGAGAAATTCTAAACAAAATTTTATCGGCAGAATATCGGCTCGGCGAACGATGTGGAAATCGAAACGAAAATGGCATTGCAAAGATCGAAACAGAGAGAATTGATTGGTCAACTGAAGCATCAACTCCAAGATCTCGAAGCGTACGCGTACGAAACGGGAGGACAGGATTTGCCGCAGAGCGTAGTATTGGAAAGGCAAAATATAGTAATCGGTAAGATTCTTCCCGTTTATCCCTCAACGATGAAATTTAATGAAGTTTCGAGTCTAATAAAGCGTCGATTGAATTTTAGATCACCTGAAGGAAAAATTGAATTTGAACGTTCAAGACATGTGCAAGCTTCCCGTGGACGATTTGCGGTGGCAAGTCGATCACGCTATAAACCAGGTAAAAACATTAAATACGAGTTTGGGACGAAAACAAATGAAAAATGTATTTTTTTTGTATTTCTTTTTAACAGATCGTTAGTCCGTTAAAGATGAAGGAACAATTGGTGACGCAACTGAAGACGCAGATAGCCGATTTGGAGAGATTCATAAATTATCTTCAAGGCGAGGTGAGCACGGAAACGTTGGCTTGCAGTTGCGCGTGTCCGGTGCACAGCAACGACGTCGCGACGACGTCGAGCGAGTCGAAGAAGCGAGCCCCGGCGCGGAAGGAATCGGAGGAGGAGAATCGAACGAGAACTCTCAACACCGTGAGAAAAGTCGTCGCCTTGTTGCACATGTTTCTCATGTCGCAACTCGGTTGCGGCAGTAATCGCGTGCGACGCACGTTCGAGAAAAACTCCGTTTACAATTGGCGAGATCTGCGAACGCGACTCGACATCGCGGTCGAGCACGTTCTGGAGACAATCGCGGAGGTCGATCGCCGCGACGAGGAGGACGAGAACGAGAGCGTTTATACGTCCGATTCCGACTCGTGGAAGGTATCGTCGAATTCGGCGGTCACCGTGGCCGTTCGCAATCATCTCGCCGTGTCGATCCGCGACTTGATGCAACACGGTTTAGTCTCCGACGTGCGAACGACCAGCGTCGTGCCGTTCGTCGGATGCTTCCCGCATAAAAGTCACTCGTCCTCGAACTCGATTCACGTTTGGCAGCTCATCATAAAATACTATGAGATCAAGAACGGCCATCGGTACAATTCTAGTCCGGCGCAAAAGCTGTCGCAGAGCTTCAATCTCGATCTCGTTACCGGAAGGGGCGCCTCGGCTAAGCAGGTACGCAGGCTCCGTTGATCTTTATTTATTTATTTATATATTCGTGAGATGAAACTCTTTTATAAATGTAAAATAAATTATTGTCGCCAATTTCGCATTGCTTTTTAAAGAGAATTTGAAGAAAATATGTTTTTTCAGACTCTACTTACGACTATCGGGAATATCATTGCCTCGCATACGCTGTATAAAAGGAGTTACGATTCTCACTTGAAGGCATTCATTTGCGCGGCATTGAAGTGAGTATTTCAAATACATTTTTAAAAATAAAAAATAGAAAAAGTTTCTCGCACGAGTATCGTACGAAATTTGACTTCACGAGTTCGCGAAATAAAAGAATGTTATATCAATGTTAACGTACTTAAATTTCAATCTTTAGCGCGAAGAAGCTGGTTGCCTGGTTGCGACTGATCTTGCAGTGTCAGTATCTTTTGGAGAATTACTATGCGTCTTGGAGTTACGTCGTTAAAACTGGTAATTTTTTCTTCTTTCAATTTTTTTCTTTGTCGAAAATAAAATGCACTCTCAAGCCGCGTTTCATGTTAAAACAGGATTTCAAGACGCTTTCCACACACTCGATCGTTTGACCAACAGCAACTTCGATCTGCCGGTCGACCTGGCGGTTCGACAATTTCAAAACATAAAAGACGCGTTTTGATGGCAAGTGGTTGATTCACTTCGAAAGATCTGCTTGTCGACGAGTACGTTGAAATTGCATTATCTTAATGCGACGACGAATAATGTCCGAACGGATATGTGTAATATATTTATAATAGAGTATAAATACTGTTAACCGTAGTGTGTACATGAGAATCTCCGTACAGCGTATAGGATGTTAAAAATAGGATTTGTTAAGCTATAATCCAACTCCGAGGTGTACTAGCATCCGCGTCCCTGCAAATTAAAGGACATTGATCGCATTTATGGAAGCTCATCAAAGAATGAAATAATATACAGTATTGCATCGACGTGCTGCATTGAAAAAATCATGTTCATCAATCGTACTTCATGTTTCGTTGATCCATCATGAATTTTAATTGAATCACGCACGTGCACTCATTTTTTTGCACAAACGAGAATTGTTGCTTGCCCACCCAGATCTTTAACTTTGTTAAAACAATTTGTTCGTTGTTCGCGTAATTCTCACACTCGTTTTCGCTGCAAAATAATGCAATCGACACCTTCTATTACGAAAATGGTTCACGAAGAATCTATCACGTCGCATTTTATTGCATATATTGCATCGTTGTGAATTATTTAAATGTGCACTGTAAAAAAAAAATCTAAAGTATGAAATCTTGCCACGCAGGATACTGTCGTAATTCTAACAAATCGAGTACATAAAAAGTGCAATCTAATATTGATTTGGTGAAGTTCATTGCTGGAAGTCGAGGTCCCTTTCCCGTAGTTCGAACGAACCATTTTTATAAAAAAAAAAAGTTGGTTTTCCGGGTAATTTACTGACGAATTTGTTCATAAATTCTGGAATTATTATTATGCAACATTAATGTTTTCAGTACCTTTAATATGCATGTATTTTTTTCGGTTTTTGTACCATCAGGTTTGTAATTTTCTCTCATTTTTCTTAAACTTATGCAAAATGAACACAAAGCGTCAGAACTACCTCAGGGGAATTAAGAACAAGGACCAGCGAAGGAATTGAAGGACATTCCATGACTTTTCCAGGACAGGAAAAATCCAATTTATCCAATTTTATGTAAAAAAGAAAATAGTAATTCACAGGCAACAATGAAACTTAAAGCTTCAGAAGCATTACTATAAGCGTATTATTTATTTATATAACAACGATAAGATCATAATTTTGTTTGTTCTTCATTATAAGTTTGTAACGCTTCTCATTGGCGTGTTGATCAATCCCATGAGAATGCAATCCGCTTCCAAAATTGTGAGATCTTTCGTAGCGCCCAGAAATCTCGTCGATAACTCCAAGTCTTTTATTCGCAATCGCACCGTCGCTCCGCGCACGTAATCGCTGAAATTAATTTTTCATTTAACATTCACAATACAATTGGAATTCACCTGATTAATGAAAATCATTGAGCTTCTCACCTTCCATTTTTCACAGGTCGGGGACAAACGCAGTGGAACTTACTGCCGAAATCGATGTACAAATCGTCGCCGACAATGTGAAATATTTTTCCGGTTACGAGTTTTCCTTCCGGATTGCCTAGCTGCGCGTCTCGATTAATGACAATCTTGCATCGATTCGAAAATTGCTAAACAAGTTCGAATGAAAACAACTTACGTCGATAAACTTGGAGTGACGAAGTAGATGGGCGAAGGTCTCGACTTTCTCCGGCTCCTTGACCGCGGGGGTGGCAAACTTTTCGAAAGCTTTGGCGAAGCCGCTGCGCTCGACTTTTTTCGACTCGACTTGTTCCTCGTCTTTCGGGACTTGGTTTTCGCCGTCGTTTTTCTCACTCGCGAAGTATCTGATCGAGCGCGGATTCGGCTTCACGAAATCGCGCGTTTTGCACAGCCGACCGAAGCATCTCTGATAACGTTGCATTTTCTTGCGATATCGCGAAAAATGATTATTTGATCCCACGAATCTCGGTAGTGTCGGTCGTTTAATGTGTTTTCATTGAAAAATAAAATGATGTTTTAAGGTTATGTCTCCGTTATCATATCGACTTATTCGCGGTCTCCCCACCGCGGCGCGCCGGTTCCCTCGTTGTTTACCGCGCTCAACCTGCCCTCTGTCGTAAGCTGATCGCACGAGAAACAACGTGTGTAGTTCGCTGTCACACAGCGATCCGGTCGGACACCAATGCATACCGGTGATTGGCTGGCGCTTCGTGTTGGTGTTCGACCGGCGCGTCCGTGTTCCGTACGCAGTTTCGTGTGCGAGCCCCCTTATTCGAATCCAAGAAAATCCATTATTGTAGGAAAAACACGAAAAAGAGACGTTTTTTTGTCATGCCATCCGTCAAATGCGCGAAGTGTAACGACTAATCAATAAATAAACAATACCACGAGCGACTTTCCATCGTCGTAGAAATTGGATTGAAAAAATTCTGGCTCTGCGAAATTCTTGTAGAACCGATATTCGAGTGCCTGATTGGTTGTTCGCCAGTGAGCATCGAGTCCACTACTATTCGCCCACCAGATTCGGACCTTTTTCAGTCCGATCTCTGCGTCGGTGAAAACACGCTCGATACTCGTGAATCGACGATAATAATGTTCGACCGAGAAGAATGTGAGATTAACACGTTACGGAATCCGTCCCGATGAAGGAAACGGTCTCGTTTTCGGCTGAAACGAGACGCAACTCGACGACACGACATTCGATAATTTGACAATTTCTTTCGCTCGAGGGTCATCTGTCACTTCTTCTCGATTGCGCGATTGGTCAGTTCCGCCGGAACGCGATGTTTCATTGTGTCGCGGGGCTTTCCGCGCGTGTCCGTTAAAAGAAATCATAGAACATTGTATTTCCGCGAGAAACACGTACAGACGTCTCGTGTCATCGAGATGAGGATTTTTGTTATGTGACGAACAATCGTATGATGGCTCATTATTTCAAGTGTTCGATGTTATTCAAACTTTTATGATGGGATCCAGACTGAGGTGAGTCGAAGCGTTTTTTTCACGCCAAGCAGAAACCCCGACTTTCGCGTTCGAGTAATCGTAATGTTGATCGACAGGTTAGACATTCTTAGCTCGATTCTTTCGCAATTTTTTTCTTCTTTCAATTTTTCGCGTTGTTTCGTCATCTTCCCGCTCGAACAATTCGATCAACGCAAACACTTTGACTCGCGGAAAAACAGCGGTGAGGATCGCGAAAGGAATGAGCAATGTTTATTCGTTCGCAGAGAAAATGTCAAACAGCTATTCGAGTGTTTCTGCGAAGTGGCAGCACCCTCCGGCGAGAAGCAACCGTGGATACTCCAGAAGTATCCGGAATCTTTCACCGATCGCGAGATCCTGAAGTCCGTACCAAAGTTCGCGTATCCCTGCGAATTCGAAAAGTAAGCCGAGTAACTTTGACTCGCTGTGCAAAAAGCAAGAGAAAAAAAAATTCATTTTTTTATTTTTAGCTCGCAGATTCAACATTTCTCATTCGTCCTAACCAGCATCGATTCCAAATGGACTTTTGGATTCTGCAGGCACGATCCCAAGACGGAAACGGCCCTGGTGGTTCTAAGTCCGCTTCCTTGGCACGAAATATTCTACAAGTAAAATTTATCGTAGTTTTTTTTTTTTTTTACTTATTTGTTTTAGACAAATCTCATTTAGTTGTTTTTTTTTTCAGATTTCTGAATCACATCGCTTCTCTAACGTCGAGCAGCAACGCCGGCGATTTGTGGAAATTTCTGGGAGACGTTTACAGCTGCGGTGTTCCGATGCCCGGTGCTTCCATCGCCATTCCTTTGCCCGATCCAAATATTGTGAGTCAAAAAAAAAAATTTATCGAATTTTTGTTTTTTATGAAAAATATTTATATTCTCATTGTCATTTATTTATTTATTTTTTTAATAATAAAATATTGTAAAATCTAATCTTTGCTTTCTACTTATTTTACGATTATCTACTTAATGTGACTTGTGTGAATTTTTGAGTCCTAATGCCAATTCGATTTTCCAGACTTTTGTGGTTCAGAGTCCAAGACAATTTCAGTTGCCGAGTATACCAGAAAATGTTAGTAGAAAAAATGCATTCTTAAAAGAATGTAAGAACGGAGATAATCGCGATGGTGTTCGGGTGTGAATAACGATTTTTTGAATTTCCTTTTACAGAGAAATTTAACCGAATATTATAGCGCGGTAGATTCGCAGAATATGATGATAGTATTTGCCTCGATGCTGTACGAGCGTCGTATAATATTCACGTCTAAACGCTTATCGAGACTGAGCGCCTGTGTCCAGGCTTGCAACGCTCTTATCTATCCGATGATTTGGCAGCACATATATATCCCGGTATTGCCGCTGCCGCTAATGGATTATCTGTTAGCGCCGATGCCTTTTCTCATCGGCGTTCCCGCGCCGATTCTCGTGGTACGTAACGCGAGAACGCGTCGAGACACTTTGGCCAAGGCCACTCCGAGACACTCTAATTGTTCGCCGTTCACGACTTTCAGCGAGTGCGAAAGAGCGATTTGGGCGAAGTGGTCGTTCTCGACGCCGACAATAACACGATAGAGACGCCTTTTCAAGACTTGGAATCGCTCCCGTCGGACGTGGTAAATCTTCGACCCTTCTGCGATCTTTCTCAAATACGTTCTTCCTTTCTTTCGATTAATCTATTCTATTACGAACGGCAGGTTACGAACTTGAAACGAGCGTTGCGCAATCGGCCGGCCCTCCTCGGTGACGGCGTTTCGAGGGCGTTCTTGCGAGCTCTCGTTCAACTCACCGCCGGATACAGAGAAGCGCTTACTCTGCAACAAGGCGAGCGGATAACATTCGATCAGAATGCCTTCGTGGAAAACCGTCCGACCTCTATGCAACCATTCCTGCGAAAGATGTTGGAGTTGCAAATTTTTCAACAGGTTCGCATCGTTCCGTCGCTCGTTCGCGGGAGCATCGCGGTTCTGGGTGAATGCTAATCCTCTCGCTTTCGCAGTTTATAGAGGAAAGACTTCACATGCTCAATTCGGGCCTCGGATTTTCGGACGAATTCGAAATGGAGGCTTGCAACTACTCCGACAAATCGGGAAGCAAGTTCGTTCAACAATATCGCGAGTGGACGTACGCGATGCGCAAAGAGGGCTCGGCTTTTTTTCGCAGTGTTAAGGACAAGGTAAGTCGACTCACCGCGGCGATGGAAACGTCGGTCTTTTTTTACATGGACTATTTTTTTTTTCAGGCGAATCCCGCGGTGAAGTACGCCGTGAAATCGGTAAGTAAAGAATCGCTTCGAGAGAAGAATGACGAGAAACAAATTCTAATGTCTAATGTTCCTTAACCAGGTGAAGGATAAGGGTAAAGACATGAAGACTGCCTACAAAGTATTGAAGTGGAAAGGTAATTTAACAAAAATTAAACCAATGCCCAAAAAGGAATGAAGGAAAGAGCAAAATTTTCATGTTCCCAGGTCGCTCGAGGGGCGGCGAACATGGGATGCGCTTTCAACAGCCACGCTCGGCGCCGAGTTCGCCGACGCTGGACAGAAGGTCCAGCATGTTCGGATCCCCATCGAAATCGCCGAGCGGCTTCACCGCCACTACGAGCTATCGCAAAGAGCTGCGACTTCGCAATATCAACGTATCCGATACGAGGTATATCACGTTCGCGATACGACGAGAAATATCTGTATTTATATATAGACTAGCCGATTGTCGCTCGTCAATAGTGCCTGTTAGTTGTCGGGGTGACAAAAATATTTGTCCCGATTTGTACCAAATGTTCCTTCACAACTGGCATTCTAAGCCCGTTCTAAACCGATTATTCTAAAATCGAACTATCCATAAGACCTTAAGCAATTGCCTGAAAACCGAAATAATGCATATTATCGACGCGTTTTCAGCAGGAAGCAATACTCTCCATTGAGTCCAAACTCACCGGAGGAAACGGACTCGCCTCCGGAACGACTCAACATTGATCTCATGCACGAGCTTCAGGACGTTATTTTTCCGAACAATCCACCGGTGGACAGAACTGTGAGTATTCCCGTTTGTTTCATCGTTCTCAGATTCGTTATCACCATAACGGTATAGGTATTCGTGTCATTGTTTGCAATTTACGTAGCGTTTTTGAGTGAGCTTCTTCACACCGATGTGCATAATTTGCTTCTCTGTCGGGCAACATTCGCCGGAGCTTTTTGTATGTTAAACGCGAGTTGGCGTGATTTTCACTTCGGTCATAACGGAACTTTAACAGGAATAAAGCACATTTGATTTGTCTAAGAACGATCTAGAAAATGATTATAATTTGAGCAGGCATGGATCAAGCCATTATTTTGGCGAAGCATGCCAATGTTAAATTCACTCGATCCCGAATGAGTTATTCGAGTACAATGAAGAAAATAGCGTTGATTTTCTTCGTTCTTTTTTTTTTTACTTTTTCTTTTTCCCTCCGAATGAATTAGACCAAAGTGAGCTTTTGTTTTTGTGCATAATCTTTCAGTTGAAACCAGTTCGCAGTTTAGACAGCTTGAGACCTGCATGGAGCGGGCGGTTGCGACACGGCCCCCCGCCTTGTACTGTTGCCTCGAGTGATTCTCGAGTTTCCCAAACGTCCAATTTCACATCCACAACCGTGCACGCGTATCACAACGGCACGCGCGATCGAAACATCACCAAATTCGCAAGATCCGCGACGCTCGCTTCGAAGATTCCGTTGAGCAAAGCATCGACGTTGGACTCGTCTGCGTTGAATTACCGCGGCGAATTCGTCTCGTCCAACGTAACGTCGCGAAATTTTACTGCGCTCAATGATAGTCAAGCGGAGCGATTATTTAGCGGGGCTTCGGGTTTCATCAATCCCACTAATCCCTTCATCGGTAATATCCTCGACACTTTCGAGGCGCGCGAGAGCATCGAGAAAGAATTGATCCAAGTTGACGATCCGTTCGACACGAGTCAGATAGAAATTCCTTCCGATCCGTCGAGACCTATTTCCGCCAATCCAAATCCCGCCCGTGATACTTGTCCCTTTGCACAATTAAATACCGAAGTTCGTTCTGCACAGGATAAGGTAAAATTCACGATTCATTTATTTCGTTGTTTTGTCTTCATTCATTTTTCTTACTTTATTTTTAACAAGAGGATAGTCTCGTGCCGGAGCTCTCCGCTGTTCGGGACGAGACGCGAAATCGAGTCTCGACCAGCGATAGGAGAGCGATGGCTCGAAACGCCTCGTGGTATCTAACACAAATAGAATAGGCCGCTATTTAAAATTCATTCGCATAACATCCGCTTCACGTTTCTCTCGCATCAGAGCGCGAACGATCGTTTCTCTTTCTCAAACGAACGATCGTCTTTCAGACCTCGGCGCCGGTGCAGCAGGATTTGATCCGGCTCGACTCGACGAACAGCGACGACGACTTCGACCCGTTGCTCTGGTCGAAGCCGTCGAAGTACGGAAACTCGAAGCAGATGACGCAGTCGCTGCACATCCCGCAGATGGGCGAGGGTCTCAGCAATCCGCTGTATCCGTACTTCCTGCCGCAGCACAACAACAGCCCCGAGCCGCGTTTCGGCAACAAATCCAACGAGACCATCCGGGATTTCGATTTGCTGCAAGAGTACGGTCTCGATTTCAATAAGTTCAGCCTCGCCAACGGCGCGTCGTCGTCGCGACAGGACACGTCCTCCGAACAAACGTCGAAGAAGGATAACGCGAGTTTAGACGCGGCGTTCGGCGCTTCCTTCAACGCGTCGGCGATAAAGTCGCAAAAAAATTGGACGACATTCGAGTGAACGAACGAACAACGCGCGCCTTGCATATCACATAAAACCCCCTCACTTGTTTCTATTATTTATATATACGAGATAAAAGATAACGTTCCGCGAATTCAAAACGAGTCCGATAAAGAGAAAAAAAAATAAGTTAAACTACAACGCTGTACGCTGTTTTGTACATATTTTTGTAGCCTACGGAGCGGCCAAGTGAGTCGTATCAGCTTACCGAAGCGTCGCGGTAGCGACGAGAGAAAAGACGAATCCTTCCGGTATGCCGACACGTTTCTCCGTCGAGGAACCTCGTCTAATGAAAGTTGCCAAGGGTGGGCAAACCCCCCTGCCCGCTTCTTGTTAATTTGTACATTTTATAGATATACATATGTATATATACGATTATATACTCGCACGCATATATATATGTAGTCAACGTCGAATATTTATCCGGATAAAAGGAAGAACCCGTTTTACAAAGTGTCCATGCGTAGCGAATAAGTAACGTCGCTGAGTTCGATTAATTCACGATTATGAATGAAGAAAAGGAAAGAAAAGAAAAAATCGAAAAGTATTGACGCGTAAACGTTTATGATAATTAAGAGAAAGTGATAATAGATCAATACTCAATTTTAATGGGTAATTAACCGAATTATACTTCCGAGAAAAAAGAAAAAATCATGTTATTTTTGTTCTGTTGAAACATTATTGTACGTTGTATCGCGATATTTAAAGACAATATCTTTTTTATAGAAAAAAAATTGTTCAAATGGCACAAAAAAGAATAACGCATTGTGATTATTTCTTCACGGTCCATTTCTGATAGCGATAGTTTTTAAAATTGCGGTTCGGCGGGATTCGGTTTTTTTGAAAAAATTGAGTCGCACTTTGAATTAGTTGACCTAACGATTTTGCCAAGGACTGCGCTCGATGATCCGGTCGAGTCTGCCTGCGATCTATAACAGTTCCGAATTCATAGAAAATTCCGACGGTGCGTGTGGGAAGGCGAAAACATAGTTGCGACCAATATACAGTATCGTCTATAATTTATATCACTCCGCCCCCGTAACGACTCTGTGGATCGCTATCGTATCGCCACACTCGAACGACAAATTTCCTAGGCAATTTTACTGTTTCGGTTCAAGTGGAGAAATTTTTTTGATTTTATTGAAATTCAGAATTTAGTTGTTTCTTCGCATTTCGCTGATACATTTCGTTCATTGAAGCCTTTTATTATTCGATTCCGTCGGATGAATTGAAAAAAGCGTTTTAATCGCTCGAGGCAATTAGAAAATCTCACGGAATTTTGACCAATTCTGTAAGATCCAGCTTTAGCTTCAAATTTTTATCTTCACAGGACTCGTAAAAATTGTTTTTTCTCTTCGGTAAGGAAACATTTTGTTTTGTAATAGTTCGTAACGCAATATTGTTTGATGTGGTGTTGATATGTCCTTTATTTGCAGCTTACATATGTAATAAGATTGAAGGTCATAGACGCGCGGTGGGGCCTCGTGGTCGTGATCGATGGCGTTAAACGGGCTACCGAAGACAACTACCGTGTCGCAAGCTAGTTTGGAGAACCGTCGTCATGGATACGTGTGAAAATGGCCGCGCGAACGATAGTTGGTCAATGACAGCTGCTCGAGAACGTCTACTAAATCGCTGAGTGAGTCGACATTCAACGGGTAAGTTTCAAAAAGAAAAAAAAAAGAAGCTACTCCTTTATCAAGAATTGTCAACGCATTCGGGCATTCGCATTCGTTGTGACAAAAGTCCTGTTCGACTGTGAAGAATAACATTCAAAATTTTGAATTATCGATTGCAGTGATTCGTCGTTGAATTGATTTATCGATATCAATTATGAATTCATGCATCGTGAATCATAATTTTTTGAAAAGCATTTTTTCGCCAAGTTTTCAAAATATAAGGACTTAGTTTCAATTCTCGAAATCATAAGTTCAAAGCAATGGATTGAAGACGATACGAACTAGAAAATTGATGATTTTTATAAATTTATAATCGAGCCGATTTATGTTGACAATAAAAAAATGAACATTTTTTCCCAATGAAAAAATTGTTAATCTGACATGTTAATTAAAAATGAAAATTGCATTCGCGTAGAAGGAACAATAAAAAAAACACGTGTTTTCCGTGCTCGAGGTTGTAAGTCAGGACATTCCTTTCTTAAACTGGAGCAAGGAGTTTCTACGTTCCAGACTCTAAGAAAATCCATATTCTCGCGTGTCGCGTTATCGCGGAAGATATATTAGCGGCATGCAAATGTAAGAAAATGCTAATTGAAGAGTCCCGCCGAGCCGTTGATCAATCTGCGCGGAGTTTATGGTGAAAAATGTTTCTTTCCAACAAGAGTGTCGGATCGCGAGGGTTCTGTTTATATGCGTCGTGGACCAAGTGCTCGTATCTATGGGTGTTTATTAAATCGATAAACGATCGCGAGGTGTTGTAACTTTTCGTCGTGCTTGTTATTTAGGTACTAGGCAAACTGTCCGCGTTGCGCGAACGACTTTACGTATTTCTTTACCTACAAAAAGGAATTTTATTCCTTCCTGGCTCGATTTGCGAGAACTGCCGATTTTTCGGAATTTTCGAACGGCGATTTCCTCACTTTTCGATGCGATATCGACAATTCTCAGGTGCTCAATGTGTTCAGCGAGAAAAAATAGACAAGATAACGTTTTCCGCGGATTTTTAAAACCGTTCAAACCGCAAAAAAAACACCGGAAAGGGGTACCCTCGTAATTTCTGGTTGACAACTGAAAAATTGAAAAATCCTTCACAATTGGGCGGTCAAATGTTTTTTAAACCCAACCGTCTTTTTCTATAGAATTCTATTTAAAAAAATACAGTTCTATAATTTTTTGTAGCAGTTTTTAATTTTTTTCTGTTGTGCTTTTTTTCTTCTTGATACATTTTTAATATTCTTGGCGGCGCAACATTACAATTATTGTGAATCACCCTTTGTAGTGTATGAGACAATAGTAGATGGCTTGAGTATCGCGGAATTATTCGATTTGCCGACATTGTACAGTCGTCATGAGTCTGGTCGTAGAATTCTATTAATTCGATACAGCCAGGCGAGTATAGCAGATTTAGTTGAAAAGTGTGAATCACCAAGTACACATTTCGCCACATTGAATTGACCTTGAGAAACATTTTATTTCTAAGGCGCCTTCACTTCGGGCTGATTTGTCGCTCAATACGAAACATTCCCCGTGTCGTACTTAAAAAAATCATTAGAGCTTCGACGTGATAAGTGAGATTCGCAAGTCGACTGATTCGCGCTGGCAATGACTGACCTTTTTTTTACAGCGGAATGAATCGTATATTCGGCGACTCGTTCCAAGAGCCGATAATTCGCACGACGCGTCGTGGATAGAGAAATACAAGAAAGCAAAGGAAAGAATACAAAGCAGCAGTGCGAATGAAGATGAATCGGTACATAACTCTGAATCAGCTAGGAGACGGCACCTTCGGGTCCGTTGTTCTCGGCGAGAGAATCGATACCGGCGAGAAGGTGGCGATCAAGCGAATGAAGAGGAAATATTATTCGTGGGAAGAAGCGATGAATCTTCGGGAGGTCAAAGTAAGAGACGCATTTCATACACTGTGTAACGGATACAACTCATTCTAAAGCAAAGCATGTAAAGCAGCAGATCTAAATTGCGTCCGATTTCATTGCTATTTTTGCTTTCACAGTCGCTGAAGAAACTCAGTCACGCAAACGTGGTGAAGTTGAAGGAAGTCATACGGGAGAACGACGTTTTGTACTTTGTATTTGAGTACATGAAGGAGAATTTGTATCAACTGATGAAAGACCGGTGAGCTGCACGCGACCGAAACAACGAAATAGCGAACAGTGATTGAATTTGTTGTCTCGCTGGCTGTTCGCAGAACGAAACTGTTTCCCGAACCGGTGATCCGAAACATGGTCTATCAGGTACTTCAGGGTTTGGCTTTCATGCACAAGCACGGATTTTTTCATCGCGACATGAAGCCCGAGAATTTACTGTGCATGGGACCCGAACTCGTCAAGATCGCGGACTTTGGCCTAGCTCGGGAAATACGTTCTCGGCCACCCTACACGGATTACGTGTCGACGAGATGGTTTGTGAAAGATCAATTTTTCATAATATTGAGAAAAACCAATATTTACAATAATCATGGCGATTAACTGTAGGTACAGAGCACCGGAAGTTTTACTGCACTCGACGACCTACAATAGTCCCATCGACATTTGGGCGGTTGGTTGTATAATGGCGGAGTTGTACACCTTCCGACCGCTTTTTCCCGGCAAGAGCGAGATCGACGAGATCTTCAAGATCTGCTCGGTTATCGGGACTCCCGACAAGGACGACTGGCCGGAGGGTTATCAGCTCGCTGCCGCGATGAACTTCAAGTTCCCGACTCTGCCGAGAACGCCCTTGAAGGATCTCATACCGAACGCCAGTCACGAGGCCATAGTTCTGATGGAAGATATGCTCGAGTGGAATCCGATAAAGAGGCCAACGGCCCAACAGTCGCTGAGGTAAACCACCTCTGTTCTCTCTCGCGTTCATGAAAATTCTCATCGATGACATCGCCTTTCCGCAGATATCCATATTTTCAAGTCGGGGGCCCGCGCGTCACGAGCAGCAAAAGAATCGGCGTTGCTGGCCAACGAGAATTGCTCATGAACAAAGTTAACATTCCGCAAACGGGGCCCCTTTACGATTACCAAGCGCAGGACAACTCGAGACCAACGGAAAAGATAATGCCACAACAGCAGCCGGTTCTCCCGCTTCTCAATCATACGAACAATCGCAAGAGGGACAACAATTCGTTGAAATGGGACGACGAGGATTTTGCCAATCTGTTGGGGTTCGTATAGAACGAAGAGCGCTATTCCAACTATTTAATTTTTTTTGTTACCGTCTTATTTTGCCCGACCGTGTCGGCCCGCGCTGTAGACTCGAGCAACTCGATCTGCTACACTCGTTTTCTGTTTATTCCCTCTCTTTTGGACAAAGGCAAGTGTTTCTATCTCCAGTTCTTATGTTATCGTTCTTTTAGGAGCAAGTTAGTGCCGGACAATCAGCAAACGACGAGACTCCTTTCGAGCCGAATATACAAGGAGAATCGCGTCAATTGGAACGAGAACGGTCCAGCCCTGCCGGAGCAACAAAACTGGGCAACGCCCGTCTGGAGCGAGCGGCAACCATCGAGAAATTGGAGCCAATCTCAGAGCAATTACAAGAACAACCGAAAAATCTCGGCGAAGCAGCACTATCTGAGCGTGGCCCGGTACGTCGCAGGCCAAAGCACAAATTTGTCATCCAGGTATCAAAAATATCGCAATATCGCTGTTCGAATCCTTCTCGTTTACGTCGGCGTCGCGCTCTCGTGTCTTTTCGGCTGGTACTGTCTGGAGACGAACATATTTCATCGACTGCCGCGAATCTTCTCGATTTTCAACGAAACCGATAATTCCTCCGGATTTTTATTCTTCTTCGAAAATGCACCTCGAAGCTCCTACAATCTCATTCGTACGATCCACCGCGTCGGAAACGGTATTTATACCGAATATCGGGCCCATGTCGCGACTTTCATCCTCAACGGATTCGTAAATGGTCGAACATTAATTTCGTACTTGCTTCATTGGATCTCGACACTTTTCCTCATTATTCTCGGCGCGATAGCGTTTATCGTTGAAGCTATCTATAGCTTTTTCTTCGAGAATGGCGATATCGTTTCTCTCGAGATCGAATGAATACTTGCGTTGATTCGATACTCGTCCCCGCCATCATCATCATATTTATATGAATTTTGAAAGTGTAACGAAACGTAAAATAAAATAAATCCACAATACGAAGTCATTCGAATAAATCATTTTTCTGTTGTTGCATTTTTTGTTTATGTATGTTTTATTTTTATTTATTTTTTTAGAAACGGCGAAGGAGACGCCGGTAGGCCTAGGATCATCGTCAACGGTATCGTTGGCCAACCGACGGCGGAAAAATTCGCCGACGATCTGACGGACGCGCTCTGGGCTCCGAGGGAAAAGATCGAGAGCCAAATGCGTCAGCATTATCTGGCGCGTAATCGCTACATCGCCGAACAGAACGGAAGGTTACCCTATCCGAGCGTCTACGGCACGCAAGCCATGAGTAAGCTCCACTCTTCTGATTTATCGCGACTTTCGAACGACGATTTTTCACTTTTCGTCTTCGTCGATATTAAAATTCGAGCTTTTTCGATTACGATCGTCGAGAGAGGAAAATTCGACCCTTTTACAAAGTGTATTTCTCGATTTATTCCTTTTCTTCCTTCGTCTTTTCGTCGTTGAGGATGAAAAAGAAAGAAAAAGAGCTGCTGGAATGCAACAGTGCAGAAAATCGTATCACACGTCGATATTTCGATTTATTCGGCCCTTTTTTTCCAGAACCATCGAACAAGGCGGCAATGCAAGCGTCTCTGTTCGGCGGTGTTTTGAGCTCCAGGCCGAGCGGTGGAATTCACGGAAGGACCGATTGGGCAGCCAAGTATCTAAAATGATGCCGTTGAACAAAAGAAAAATAAAAGCTGAGATACCTCTATCGATCATCGAGGGACACAAATGAGAGCTGACCGTGCCCAAGATACACGCGGAGTGTGTGTGGCCAAAGTGTGAACCTTTGTAACATATTTTAAACAATTAATCTCCGTTAAGAGTTGCCGCAGATCAATTTTATCAGTTTTCGTATTCTTCATTCCGGAGAAAAAAAAGTCGGAAGAATTGCGGAACGTCGGTCAACGCTGATATTCGTATAAGTTATTTTATTATTACATTTTATTTGTACATACTGGATTAACTGTAGCACGAATCGACTCCCGATTACTCTCTGTCGGGATTCGACAATTATGTTTTCCCACCGAAAATGAAAAGGATACATTGCGCAGATTACTTCGCAAGCGTTCAACAGCATAACGACGTTTTTCTTTTTTTTCAATTTGTTTTTTTTTCTTCTAATACGGTACATAATATTTCAATGAAAAATATACAATGTACATGGGACAAAAAGGCGTTTCTCGACAAATCGTTCATTTAAGCCCGTGTCGTTTTATACACATAGATTTATTGAATCGTCCTTTTTTGTATTTTTTAGAACGATCTTTTTTTCCACCGCAGCTCAATCGAATACTTACTTCTTATTTATTTGTCCTTTATGCGAGTCTCGAACTCGGTATTCATTGTACATACTCTTTGTCTACGTATTGCATGGATTGCTGATTCTTTTTTTCGCAACTAGTTCTTGTCAATATTGTTTTTGTATCCACCGGGCGGAAATAGCCACATTCCTGCACACTGACGCGAGGAAATTGGTCGTTTTAACCCAGTAGGAAAAAAAGTATCGTATGCTGCACGGGAGGAAGCGGATTTTCAACTTGATTTCAGTCCTCGTTTCGCTCGGGCCGCAAACTTCGCTCTCGCGAAAATCACACTTTCCCTCCCTAGTGGCATATTTTACTATTTTATCCTTCTATATATTTTTTTTCCGACCACGCTGAAATTACCGTATTTCATGCCTGCAACGCGGGTGGAAAATTACCGATTCTTGACCATCCGGAGAAACAGTAGTCGAGCGCGAGGAAAAGCAGCTAAGCGGGAAGAAAAGTAGCTGACGAGTCGCTGTTGCAGTGACAAAAATATGGTAAATTTAAGCATAGTCGGGAAAAAAATATCGCACGCCACTCGGTAGGAGGTGCGAATTTCTTCAAACTTCGCACTCGGTTTCCTCCCTCGTGGAACAGTATTTTCTCAATCCACGGTCAGATATGTATATGCTACTTATTGGCCACCGATGTCGCGCATTCTATTTTGTTCTTCTTCACGTATTGCATTCGTTAAAAAAATAATTTGATTGGGTCTCTCGATCGGCTGGACTCGTCATAAGTATTTTCACAATATAGCGGATCCGTAACGCGTTTTTCTTCAACGAAATTATCTTTCTATTCTACAAACTACACGCGTCTAATAACAATACATTTGTCGGGGAAAAAACATCTTAAGAGCTAAAACACAGAGAGAATTGTAGATTTGATATTTACGCGAGACTACGATATGCTCGTTTGCTGCTCTCGATAATTAGCATATGTATTGTATATAGTAGATATTTTGCAACCATCGGTGAGGTAGGATATACGACGAACGTAGCAGAATTATTATTTCTTTTTTTTTCTTCTTTTTTTTATGTACAACGTTGATACAAAGCATTAATATTTTTGGTCATAAAGATATTCTTTCGTCACCCTGTATTATAGAGAAAATTCGGGGTTTTTTAAACAATATATTTTCTATGCGCCGCGATTCTCTCGCTTCGAACTCGAAATTCTTTTCTCAATGCGAAAGATCCTTTCGCTGACGAGAATGGACTCAATCTTCGAATAACAAAGTGAAAAATTTAACAATAATCGATCTTAACGTGGCTCTTCTTTTTCTCTCAAAACGGGACAAATATTTCACATCTCGCTCGCATTAACAATAAACTTCCGCGCTCGTATCTTCAAACAGCACTCTTACAAACAAATAACGGCGGCGACGAAACTCATCACTTATTCGTTTATGGGAATATTACGGAAAGTAAAATACTCTATCGAAGTATGTACATATTCTATCAATGAATGGTCGGGGTTGGGGCGTGATATCGGAAGTTTGAAGACGATTTGGAGGCTTCAAAGGCTCGAGTATAGCTCAAGAAAATTCTCACGATTCTCAGGAAACAATTCACTTTTAGACCATTTTGCTGAACTGACGGATAATAATTAAACGTTGCTCTCCTCGCGAAAAATTGATCTTTTTTCGCCTCAGAAAATTCCATTTTTCGCGCGCGGCCCCACAGAGTCAAACGATGCAATACTTTTGGATAAAAAATAAATCAATTTTTTGTTAAGGTACGGGAGCGCATCGCTTAAACGTAATAGACGTCATTATAACTTTGTTCACATTTGCGTGAGATTCAAAGAACATTCACGAACACCTCTCAATGGGATAAAAAGATCTGAAAAAATCAGGCATGCAGAATGTGCTGCGAAGATTGATTCTATAATAAAATTATCAAAATGTTATTAACAAATTAACGAAAAAATGCATGGTTCAACAAATTACTCGGTAACTCAACTGTTTGTTTTAATAATTATTTGTTCATTTTTCCAAAAACCTACGAATGTTCTCAGAATTTTTTCTAATCGTTTAAAATTGCATTTTTTTGGACAAAATCAAAGATAAAATCGCAATATTTGGAAATTAGAAAAAATTCCCACATAATTCATTCGTATTCAGAAAAATTAATGAAATATTTTCAGTTAAAAAAAAGTTGAGTTGCCGGATAATTTGTGAAACAATTACCTTTTTCATTCATTAATTAACGACATCTTAATACTATTATTACCTACCATAAAAGCTATGCATGAGAATCAAAGAATGAAATCGTCGAACGAATGAATGTTCGTCTTTGGTATTGATATGAGATGAGCGTGACTCGAAGCCGTGATTATTCGAAATTCCAGCGGTAAAGATGTCTCGATGGAACGGGAGCAAGACTGGAGGAGATTCAGTGTTGAAGAATGGAATTGCTGATCGTCGACGAGGCGTTCGCGATTATTTTCGGTATCGTTGAGGCGGTTGCGTTGAGTATGCCGTTGCCGAGGATGGAAACGGTACCATTGGCGACGAAGGACGTCGTCAAAGCGGTCGTGAGAGCCGTGGTCGTTGCCTCGAATTTGGGAATCCTCGTCACGGCCTCGACGGTGACTTTGGCGACGTTGGTCAGGACTCCGAGTGTGACGTTGCCAACTGGGGTGGTCGACGAAATCGAGATGTTCGAGCAGATGTCTTTGAGCTGAACGACCGGACCGAGACAGGCGTCGAGCATGTAAGCGAGCAGAGAACCGAGCGCCAGGCCAGTCGTGTACGAAAGAGTCATAATGTTTCCTGCGAAGAGCAAATTTTTCGGCGTTAGAAGAAATACATTGCCAAGAGAAGCGAACAAAGAAGAACGTGTTGCTTTCGTTGGATTACCGGCTAGTTCGCGGTGCTGTTCGGGAACCTTGCTGGGCGCCTGAATCATCGGCACACTGCCGACAATGCCGTTGGTGAGGCCGAGCAACCAGGAGAAGAGCAACGGGTATCCCTCGCCCGAGAGTATCGGAGCGCTTCGCGGTATCGCGCAGAGAAGAAACAGGGGAATGAGAACCGCGCGTGCACCGGAGAAGTACAGTAGCTGAGTTCTTGTCCACTCGTAAGGTATCGACGCCAATACCTGCGGAAATTACATCAAGAAATGAAATGAAAAATTGTATTATAAGAATTACAAAAAAATGTATTTGGAGCATCAAGATTTTGTTTTTTTCTATTCGGAAAGAAAAAATCTCTGGTTCACCTTGCCGAGTAGATCGGCACCGTTGAAAGCCGCCATGAGAATAACCGGCATCCACGATTCGAATTTGCACGATATTATCTCGGACAAGATTCCCGGATAAAGGCACAGGGTAACGAAGTAAGCGACCCCAATGCTGGCCATGTAGGGAAATATTAACTTAGCGACTTCGACCCTTGCAGCCATTCCTCCTGTGGAATGGAAAGAACGTATTCATTGATAAAATATAGTTTTTTTTTCGACTTTATTGAAAGTTTATTCATTCTTTACGTTTTATACTGGCCCACGGTTTGTTTCCTTGACTTCTGTAATAAGTTCCTTGCATGACGACGACGTCCTCTACCTTGTAGGTCGGTCCGGCGCTTCCGGGAGGATTTCCGGACGGCGCGCTCGGCTCGTAAACCGGATTACTGAAGGAAAATGCCGAATACTGTCCTGTACCTGATTGGAAAATGTATAAGAATCAATTTTTCAAGGTTAAACTTATTTTTTCTTGTTTTTCGAGAGCTAAAAAATATACCATTCGCGGCCTCTGCGCCGCTTCCACCGGCGGTCTCGGTGGCCAGTGGGCTCGTTTGAATCTTCAAAACTCCGTACTGTCCCTTCGTCGGATCTCCCGTTTGATCCAATGGATCCATCTGAATATTATTACGTAAACGGATTACAAACGAAGAAGCGTAAGAGCGAGATACGGCAAAGATAATTTAATTACCAATCCAACGTCTTCGGTGGGCTCGAGAATGATTCTGTTCCGTTCCTGACAAAGATTCACGTAGAATTGCACAAACTCGGTTTTGCGAACGATCCAGTGAAGCACCGAGCACATTATGATCGTCATTATCGAGAGGGAGAAGAACATCGATGTGTTTCCGCGCTCGTCGTTCACCAGCGACTTGGTCAGTATTCTATTCACCGAAACCCAGAATCCAGCTGCACCTAATTTTTTTTTCAATGATTTCTTAGCATTCAAGTTTTCTGTAGCTCGGTTTTTTTTTTTTTTTCGTTTTGTTTTTTTTTCGGAATTGCTGTAATAAAAAAGGGCTTACTTTCTCCTGCCATTACGGCCTGCGTGTAACGACTCGGCAGCATCGATGTGTATCCATAAAAACTCGACTGTTGGACTGAAATTAGCAATAAAAAATACTATTTAGACATAAATTATAGAAGAAATTTTAAAGAATTCGCAGTGAGATGAAAATCTTAAATAAATTAACTATAAGTTCGTAAGAACATTAATTTTGCATAATAATGATCAGAAAAGATTCCAACAAATTGGTAATTAGTAGTCGATTGGCAATTAGGAATTAACGAACTCGTATCCATATTTATAAATGCTTGTATAGAAAAAAATGACAATTACGTGGAATTCTAGAAAAATGTATTCAGAAAAATTAACGGATCAATTTATAAAAATAGAAGATAAATTTCACAGTCGTTTCTTAATAAATGTTCGTTTTTGTTAATTTTTTTATAACATTTTATTTTTGTTAATTTGTTAATAAGTTTTAGTTTTGGTTAATTCGTTAACAACTTATCATTTTTGTTAATTTGTAAACACCTTTTCATTTTCGTGAATTTGTTAATAACTTTTCAGCATTGTCATTATAGAGTTTTCTCTGGTTTTATTTCATTGTTTTTTGTAATAACTCACCGGTGCATCCAACGGCGACGACGGCAACGGCGACCAAATTGATCGTATACGATGTCGCGACGCCGAAGAGTTCCCACCAAATTTCCGAAATAACGACAAAGTTCAGAGTAATAACGGACACGAGATAGCCTGAAGTAATTCACAAATAAATGATCGTACACACAATTTAACCGTGAAGAAAATTGACGAGTGAAATTTTACCGAACGTGATGCGCTTGTTGAGCGACACCGTCTCGACGAGGATGTTGTTCGCGAAAACGGCGAAAAACGCCATTCCCACGTAAACCACCGACATGTCGAAGATAACCGTCGTGTTTGGGTATCTGGCTTTGAAATAATCCACGGCCATCATGAAACTGCAACAGACAATAAAACAAAGTTATCGAAACAGTCGCGTTCGTTTCGCGGAGAATTATTGAGTAAAAAACATGTTTTGTCGGTCAAACAACGAGCGAAGAAATAGCGAGTTCGAAATGACCTGTTGTAAGGCATGAGGAAGCCCACTCCGGCGAGCACCAGTGCGAGATATATGAAATTGCATTTGTCGACGGGAGGCGAGAGGTGATTGAATCCGTTGCTCAGTTTGAAATCGTTCATTCCCCTCGCTTTGCCGAGCTGCACGTAGCCCCTGCTCAAATTCTCATCCATCTTATTTCCTTCGCGATCTCTCGAGCCCCTCGAGTTTTTTTACGGAACGGTGATATTTTTCCAGCCGAATCTTATGAGCTCATTGTCCTATATGTATACGTCTATATACGTATGTCGCGACTGCTGCGATGCTCGATTATCGCCAACTCCGAAAACTCCGTGAAACGCGAACTGATTAAATAAGTTTTCTTTAATTGTTCCTTTTTTATTAATTCCGATCCTATTCCATTTGTATCGTAAGAGGTGAGCACTGCACGGGGGATGCCAAACGGCACGAAACACGACAGCTCGGTAGTCCTGTTTTTCTTCCGAACATCGATGTCGATCCCGAAGCGCATGCTTTGAAAATTCCGGCATTGATTTCTGCGCGCGCACCGATATTGCGCGGACGGCGAACCGGACGATGCAGCGATGCGCATCCGCGACTTACACCGAAATTCCAACAGCAAAAACTCTCTTTCGTCACCTATCGCATTTAGTTCCGACGATTCGGCGAGCCGGCTGACTTTGCTCGAACTCGCAGTCCAAATTTCATTTATTCATTTACTCTCTGGGACAAAATTAATGAACGTCTCTTTACCATGTAATCGCATGGAACTCGGAATAATAAAGTCGAATTCCTTACGAATAAAGATTCGCTTCGAACCTCTTTATTTCTTAATGTGTAAAAATATATGAGATCAAAACTACAAGTTTTCGCGTAGAGCTTGGGTTGACCTTGCTACAGATATCATTCGCATCTTAAATGCATAATCCAGGCCATTTCCAGCTCGAGCTATATCTCTGTAAAATGCCTGCGTAGTTTTTTTCTCATAGGTCAAGAACTTTTGGGTTTTCGACCGAACTTTATCTCACGTCTCTTTCGTTATCGGATCTAAGAAATGCCGGTCATCATTATTAATTGTCGAATCTTTCAATTACAATAGCTCATCGCACACCCACGCGTATCTTAACGCAATATAAGACGGGCATGCATTAGGCTTATGCGATTAGCGAATGAGCGTTCCCCGAGCGAATTGCCCCACTGCGCGGAAAAGTTCGCGCATGCGTCGCCGATCTCTTATCACTTATGAATCAGCTGATCATCAGCCAACGATTCAGCGGAGTAAGAGTGAATCCGTCGTTACAAAACGTCGTGCCGATCCTGCTTGACTC
Organism: Ischnus inquisitorius; assembly: GCA_963924025.1. Taxonomy (NCBI): domain Eukaryota; kingdom Metazoa; phylum Arthropoda; class Insecta; order Hymenoptera; family Ichneumonidae; genus Ischnus; species Ischnus inquisitorius. Next base: position 18,000,345 of record OZ001245.1, on the reverse strand, counting down.
TGTAACGCGACAACTAGTCAGCATTGAAAAAAACACACGCAAAAATGTCGCTTAATACCGCTCACGCGAACGGCGGTGTGTTGATACATTCCGGCGAACGGTGAGTTTGTTTGTCCCTTCGGAACATATCCGCGAGAAATTCGCGTTGCTCGAACGTAAACATTGCGAACCACCCGGAACATTCTCGGTGATGACGTTTCGACCACTCAATTGCGATCGAGTGTGCAACGTAGTATCATCCGAAGATCTTTGCACGGCAATTGTCGAGTGTATACATATATATGTATTTTTTACCTTTCCCAATGTCTGCGCGACGCTTTCGTAACATTTCGGTCGAGGCAAATAAAAAGAAGTTATTTTCCACTCGTATCGAAGGATTAACCTACATTCGTCCGTGTAGCGCGAATCCTGCGCGTGAATTATGATAACCTTCGAATCATCGGCGAGAAATCGTTTAGATCTGCAGATATTTCGACAAATGATGAATCAATTCGTTTTGGCTTTCGGGGGCTTTTGACAAGCCGCAATTTTTGAGTTCTTCGAAGGTAAACATTCGATCGGCCTGGGATGTAAAAATTTGCGATAAACAATAAAATGTTATTCTTATTGACAATATTTGCGTGTCGAATATTTTTTTAGTCGACAACATTTTTTGATTGTTAATAATGATGTGTCTTTGTTAATATAGTTGAAGATTTTTTTTTATTTTTTAGAATTCTTTTGTTTTGCGACAATGTCACGATGGAGTTTCACGGTCAGGAGCAGCCGGAGTTCATCGGCACGAAGAGAGGGCGTCTCTATCTCACGACGCACAGAATGATATTCAACGCTAAGGATCAGAAGGAAAAAATGCAATCCTTCAGCTTTCCCTTCGTGACGCTGAGCGAAGTGGAGCTCGATCAGCCGATGTTCGGCGCTAATTACATCAAGGGAAAATGCCGATCGCAACCCAACGGCAATTGGATGGGCGAGTGCAAATTCAAGCTGCACTTCAAGAGCGGCGGAGCCATCGAATTCGGTCAGGCAATGCTTCGTGCAGCTTCCATGGGTACGTTTTTCCAGTCTATAACGCAAGCTGAAACAGGCAAATATTGGAGAATACTTGAAAATGTAATCAAATTAAGTACACGTAAGGGAAATTTTCAAAAAATCAAATTCGAAAAAAAAATTTATGGATGAAACTTTTTTTTTTTTTTGAAGCCAAAAACAGAAATTTGGTTCAGTCCGATATAACAACACAAATTTTCAAGATATTTTTTATTCTAATTTTTTTATTATTTATTTGTTAGTTCCAAGAAAGTTTATTCAAAGCTTTTTCAAAGTCGAATGATACGATCATCGACGATGGTTCGATGGTCGTGTTTTCGATTTTACCAACTGTAAAATTTTTGTGTAAAGAAGTGTCTCCATCAAATAGAATTACAATGTATGTGGTCACCGGGTCGAAAACTTTGTGCAAAGATGATCTTTCGAAGATAATCCCGAGCGGAAAATGGTTTTGTCGATTTTTTTCCAGCTCAACGCAACGGTCCTGGATTCGACGCTCCGCCGCCGTATCAGCCGCCGACGTCCGATTGGTACGCCGCGCCGCCGCCGGCGTATGAGGCCGCGCCGTCCGGATACTACGGTTGGATGCCGCCGACAAACGCTTTTCCGGATGCGCCGCCGGGTTTGTGAAAATTCGTTACTTTGCCTCCATTTTTCGGGTTCTCGTAGTAATCGTTTTTGTTTTAATAAAAATAGCAAACAGTGTCTACATGACGGACATGCCACCGCCGTATCCGGGAATCAACGCGCCTTACCAGGGTTACGCGAGCGGCGGTGGAAATCCTCAGCAGCAGCCGAGCGGCGCTTGGGGCGGTTCCGGCGCTCAGCAAGCCGGCTGGGGCGCGCCACCGCAGCAGAACGGCGCACCGGGATGGTCCAATCCGAACTACAACGGCCAACCGATGTCCCAAGCAGGTGCGTATCCCGCTTACGGCCAACCGAATTACAACAATTATCCCCAAAACCCACCGCCCTATGCGGCGTACGCGCAAGCATCGCCGTACAATCAGCCGAATCCTTATCAACAGCAAGGACAGTACAATCCGTATCCCCCGCAGTATTAGGCTGTTGCGAAAATTCACTCGCGGCTCTCGATCGCTCCCGCGACGCGAGAGCTCGATAGAGCCGTACAACGCGCATCGCATAACTTTCTCTCGCTCACGATGCTCGCGTGAAAATAGTCACGTTCACGTTTACAGAGATGTTCTACACTCGAGGCGAAACGATTATTTGTCATTCCGATAATCGGGAGGGAAAAAATTCACCTTCTCCCGAAGGAATATTACTTTCTTTTTTCAATATTCTTTCGCACGAATTTGTCGACAATTGTAATATTAGCTGCATCCGTTGATTATATACGAAGTAATTTACAATAGAAAGCAATGATCGGTTAAAAAAAGATAATTCTATAAAGTATACCGCTCGCTTCTTATCGGCGGTATGTTAGGTCTTCGAACAATCATTAAATAATCCCTGAGAAAAAAATCGCTAATAAAAGCACACGTTAACACGGCCATATACTATATAAAGAAAAAAAACATGTTGATTGTTACAATAATATTTATCGATTCTGTTATACTACGACGATCGCTTTATATACTACAACGCAATATTAAACTATTACTATTGAGTATAATCAGTTGCTGTTTTCATTTGAAACCTGCCATTAAAAAATAAAAACACAAATCTTACTTTTATAAGAAAACGAGCAAGTCCTCATAGTTCAGTAACGCGCGTCGATAACGATAGAGAGAAAAAACAATTCAGAAGTGAATGAAAAAAAATTATTTACCGTTGGAAAAACTGAATGGTCGATAGAACGTTCGATTCGCAGAGTTGAGTAACGTGCATCGGCGATGAAAAATAATTTGAGAAATGCAAAAATTCACGGTCGAAAAAACTAGATCATCGATGAGACGCTTTGAGGCAATGTTGATGCGATATTTCGACATCGCGGTTACCGCACCTGGTAAACTTGAACGCCTTTTTCTTTTTTTTTTCTTTGCATTGCGCCATAACTATTGCACAATACATCTTTGACTGACCTGTGGTAAGATTGACTTTCACTGAGCTCACTTTATTATAACTCATATACTCTCTAGTCTTGCCGAAACTCTCGCGCGATACAGTTAGACGTCTCCTGTCCGTCGATCGTTAGAAATCATATTTTTCGTTTTGAACTCGAAGATTCACCAAATGACCGGTTTTTCACGTTACTCTATAAACGATGCGTTGAATTAATGCTCGATATAGCAATAAATTCGCGCGTTTAACGGAAAACAACAGTGCATCGGTGATACTTAGTGCTATAATTAATCGATGAAGCTACGGAAAAAATTAACGAAACAAAAGTAAAAAATCAATATTGGCAAAAAAAGCTTTGATCGCAAATACGTTGTGTGAATAATGGTGTAGACATCGATGTCGAAGAGTGGAAAAAAAGTGAATTTACACTGTTGATATTTACAAACTTGAAAGAAAAATAATTAATGAACTCACGTCGGTTTGTAAAGAAATCAATCCAACTATGCCTGATAGCAAAAATTACGTCGCCTCAAAGATGTATTCCTGTGCGTAAAAGATATTTTTACCTGTTCTAATCTTTGAAATGCGAAATCAATTATCGTAGACGTAGTTTTATGAGGAGGACCGGAAGCGAGAGAAAAATTGTTAATTCGTAATCTTTTGCCACGTATAGATGCCAAGGCTGCGGAAGCTGCGCAAAGCGCATACTACGATCCCAATAGACCACAATGCGCCTACGTTCCACCGCCCGCATATTATGTGAGTTTATTGTCCATCCTACAGGGATAACTCGATCTAATTTTCTACTTGAGCGTCGACGAAAAAAAAAAAGGTGCTGAGAACATAATGTCGCATAATAATGATTCCAAAAAGTCATTAACGTATCAGGTAAAGAAGATTATTCAACGAATCATCCGGCAAAGTAACTTTTTTGCAAGCGAAAATGAATTCGTAAATTTTTCCGAATGCGCACGAATTTTTTTAATGGTATTTTTTCATTTTCGATACCAAATTGCGAAAAAATCGTATAATCGATATTTGGGAATATATTCGATTAATTGACGGGAAATTTCTTGAGTAATGCGGAAAAATGCACAAAAAATAATTGAATAATAGAAAAAATTTCTTAAAGAATGTGCTTTAGGCTGGGAATGCATGCGAATGGAAAATCGATCGAGGTATCTCGATTATCGAAAACTTCGAGGTGTGCACGTCGAGAGATTTTGCAATGTCTACTAAATTTTAGGAAAGCCCGCCGAGTTTCCAGCAGGCAACGGAGAAGAAAGACCAGTGAGGATGGATGACACGAGTATTCTGAGAATGTGACGGTGTCGAAAGGAGAAAAAACCAACATTACGCGAACTCGGTATTTTTGTAGTTGTACACTTTCGATATCTAGAAAGTGCATTCCTTTGCGATTCGTTTCGAATTCAAGCGATTCTGTGAGCCATGCATTTATGTCTATTCGAACGTCGTTCTTTTAATTGTTTCACCTTTACGCGCCGCGAAGGCGCGTATTTTTTGCGTCGATGTCTCGTATTAAGATTCGTGTAAAATTTCGAGTGGCTCGAAGCGAAAGTGACGAAAAAAAAAGCAAAATTTGGACAAAAAATATCCTACCGCTAGATTCGAGACAAGAAAACACTCAAATTATTGATAAATTGTATAATTGTTGAGCAATTTTTTTTTGTCATTTTCCACTTTGCATTTGGAATAATAATATAACGTTTTTCTCGCCGGTGTTGCCAAAAACACTGACGATTTAAATGTAAATGTGCGCAGAAATAAAAGACGATGCACGGCAAATAAGTCTAAATAATCTGGAATTTTCTTTTTTTGAGTTGACGCAGCATTGAAAACATTGTTTTCCATCAATTAATATATTTAGAAAAACGTATTTGGTACAGGCTTGGAATATGAGACTTGGGTGTAAATAGATAAAAATGTTCTATTCATCGGAAGGTACTCCGATCTTTCAGTCTTATTCGATAGTTGAAAAAAAGAAAAACTTGAACAAGAAAAATAGCGAAAAAAACATGATTTTCTTATCGGCTAAAAATATCTTTATAAAATACTTTATTTGTCAATTTCTCATCCGTATTCGGAAGTGACCGTTAGACTGAATTGTCCGTTCTCGACGTAAGTACCGTGATACCAGATTCGCGTGTCTATGAGAATTATGTCGCCGGTGTCCACGGAAAAGTTGAAGCTTTTACAGAGATTCTCGCACTCGGGCGTGGGTGCGACGGTCCACGTTTTGCTGCCCAGTATTTGACCCTGCCACATCAATCGGGGAATGTAGTCCAGCTGCAGTAATATAAATGATAATAACGAAAGGATTAATGACAATAATAAAAAAGTCGCCAATTGAAATTGCTCCCTCATAACGGTCACCTTTTTGTTTACCGCGTAATTTTTTTTTCTTGGCTTCCTCATATGGAAGTATGGAAAAACAAACTTCTTTCAAAAACCTTAAAATTTCTTAGAATTTGAACCCCTTAACAGATTTATTTCATTTTTAAACCGAAACATTGTTTAATGCCATTCTGAGTCCAATTCATTTGGTTGATCCAAATCTGAGCCTAATATCTTCAATTTCGCGAGCACTATCGTGCTAACAAGAAATGGTCATATACACACGCATATACAGACATGTCGTAAAAATCATTTATTTTCTCGAAATTTTAAACCATTTAGAAATTCTGGCATGAAAAACTGATTTTTTTTTCTTTTCGCGAAAACGAAGGTTCCTCTATGAGGAAGCAATAATAATAACAGTAATAGCCTGAAACTCACGTGCATTATTGCTCCCTGATCGTAGCCCATAAAAATATAATTCGTCCGTGGAATTTCCGCGTCGTCGGGCAAAAAGTGCGGCGGTTCATAAAATTCATTCATTATCTCGAGCACCCGTGGATGACAATTCTTCCATCCCACGTACCAAGACTCCTCGCCCTCGAGATTCAACGCTCGGGCCTCGCTCATCTCCAGTACATTTCGCAGAGTCGGAAAATTACTCTTGAAATGCAAAAATTGGCACTCCTCCTCGACCGAGGCGTAAGCGCCGTCGATGCTCTCGTAGAGATCGCGAAAGAATTTCAAACCGAAGACGCTCTTGGCTGGCCAATGGCTCGCGGCCCCCTTCACGATCACCGGTCGCGACGTGTACGCGTAAGGTTTGAACTCGTCTCTGGTCACGTTCGGAAGAATAATCGCGCCGTCGACGCCCCGACAAAAATCGCAGTCCGATACGGGCCTCGTGAATTCCCAGACGAGATAATTGTTCGGCACGATGCAACGAATGCCGTACGCGTATTTCACCGCGTAATCGAAAGCTCCGTACTGTGCCGCGGCGGCGACGACGATCGACAACAACAAGCCCAACAGTAGTTTCTTCGAGTGCAGAACGACGAATACGAATTCTCTCCTGCATTGAGAGCAATCCGGCGAATTGACGACTTTCCGAAGATTCTCGATGGTAAAGCCGCGGCCGAGAAAATTTTCGCTCAGCCGAATAAACGCGTCGCGAATTATTTTCGCCTTGTCTTCCTCGCTCTCCGTCTCGTCGCTCTCCATAATAAAACAACGAGAACTACCGTCTTCCCGGACTTTCGGTCTCGCGAGTACTCATCGTTTTTTTTCCTCAACGCGATAGTCTTTATTATCCGGCTTTATCTCGTCAGCTGCGACGCGTCACAGTAACAACAATCGCCGAGCCACGTTTTCGCGGAAAACAATTCGTCGCGCGAATCGGCATGTTATCGTCGCGGGCACTCGTGCATTCGAACACGATACGATTCATTGTTTCTCGAACTTCGGCGCGGTAACGATCGGGGATTGAGAGAAAAACTATACGAGATTCATTCCGCGAGGATGAGTCGTAGCAGAAACTCGCTCGTATTCGACGCGCTACGTTCATCTGGCCTTGAGCCACTAACATTCAAGTGAGAACTCTGTACCCGCGCGAGGTGGGGGTATTGATCACATGTGAAGAAACAACTTTCTCCGCCCGATTGGTTGAACTCCCCGGACCACGGTCTTGAGGTCCCTCACGTTGTGCCGCCTCGCACATCTGTCCTCTTGAATGAGACGACGCGTGAGTTCGCCCCCCCCCCCCCCCCCCCTCCTCCCCCTCTGGCCCCTCGGAGACTTTAAAAACGATGATGAGAGGTTTCCTGCATCCACATGTTAAACACATGTGGGCGTCATCGTGACTGGCCACCTTCTTACGATGCTACGTCCCAGGAATTCGAGAAAAATATGTTTCTCCGGGTCGCAGCTGTTTCTCGAAACGAAATTTAACTAATCATTCATATTATTTATAATAATTACAACTATAGTTAATTATATAATAAATAATAATGATTATTTTATTTAATAATAATAACAACAATAATAACTATTATTCATTTATTATTATTATTATTAGATTATTTAATAATTATTATTATGGGTATTATTCAGTACGGTGGATAAAAAAAAAGCATGGTTTCAAATCACTTTATTTTACGAAAATCGCACAACTTAACGTACAAGTTGGTATCCCATAGAGGATCCCTGAGATAGACTCTGGGTGTGCTCCGTCGTACAAAAGAGATGGAATTGGTGAGATCAAATTTTGATTAGTTTCCTTCCTGATATCGGTAATAAATCAGCCCCACAACTTCGGTACGGTATAAAACCTAATTTACTTCTTCATTTACCTACAATGCGATACAACTTTTGCAGTATTGTGCTTTATCAGGGATGCGATTGGTCTCACTGAGAAAAAAGATTCGCCGTTCAACAGAGACAAAATCTTTCGTTCCAATTCTACGTAGGCCAATGTGAAAATATATTCAATGCTATTTCTTTTCTTTTGAGATGAATTTTTCATTTATTCGACAAGATTGATTCGTTGTTGCTGCACGCACAATTATTATCAACTTCATACCTATTTTTTTTTTTCTCTTTCCTATCTCTTTATCACAAAGGCATTGACTAAAAATATTTTCTTTCCCGCGCACATCCGTCGGTTGTTTTTTTTTTCTTCACACTTTTTATTTCTTTTATATTCGTAGAAAAATTATGAAAATTTACGAATAGGTTCGCGCACTCGAGCGCCGGTCATCTCGCGACAACTTAAAAATAATTTCGTAGTTTTTTTTTACTAGGGACGATACACAGATACTTAAAAAAACAGAGAAGAAAAGCATCGAGCGCGATGGGCGGCTCGTAAATGCGACGAAAACAATTGCTGTTGCGAATTAAAATCGAGAAGAAGAGACAATGGCATTGTTGTCCGAGTTGGTCCTGCTTTTTTTTTTTTCATCTTCGAATCGGCGATAGACTCGATCGGCGACGTAAATTTTAAGATTTCGTTACAACCACAGAGCACACAACAGCGTATACGTTTTTTTTTTCTTTTCGTTTCTCAAACGCGCACGATGGAAAACGAAACGTAATTTTTGGTAAGCAACGTTCGCAGCCAATATCTCTCGACGGGCCAATCACAAAATAGCGATGAGCGAAAAAAAAGGAAAAAAAATCTCATTAGTTTGCTCAATTTAGCAAAAATCGGGGGGCGATTCATTATTCTTCATCCCCGCCTGGCCGCGAATCCGACGACTCGCATTAAAGACTACTTTGCGACAATTTTTTTTTCTTTTTTTCGCAAAATAAGTTATGACTTACTTGTTTAAAAATGCGTGACTAGCACATTCGTTAGTGGTTTTTCTTTTCGTTTGTTTGTTTTTTTCTTTCCTCTCTTCGATGTTTGACAACAAAACGACGCTTTGCTCGCAAAGCGGACACAACTGAGTTCATTTCTTTCGTTTGTCAAATGTAACTTTATCAGAAATAACACCATTTGCCGAGAATCGCGTCCTTTATGGCGGCAACGTATTGCGCGGGTACCCAATATATCCAATATCTCGATGCGTCCGTCGTGCCCAATTGGATAGCCTGAAAAAATTAGGAGAATTTGCGTGTAATATTGGCGAGCGAATAAAACGGGTTTGGAAGAAGGCTAATCCGCCTCACCACCATGTGATACTCGGGATGATCGTGAATGGGTTCGCTGTGCACGCCTTTTATCGAATTCATGGGTATCTTGTCGGTGCGCTCTTTCGTACCGATCCAGAGTTGATCCTGCTCGAGCTTGAAGGTGAGTCTTACTTTACCGCCCACCTTGTTGAGCATTCCGGATAGAGGAAATTCCGGCAGAGGTTCCTTTAAAAATTGTTCATCTCGATAAGAGTACATTCGAGCTTCTCCAGCCGTCGCGGCGCGATTCGGGAAAAGATCTATGGTTCATTTAAGGAGGATCGTCAGCCGTGTGAGCGAGAAAGCATGCGAGTCGCATCAAGCGTTCGATCAAAACATTCATTCAAAACATTCAAAACAAGTTTGAAATTTTGAGCTCTAGTGTCATTCCAAACTTTTGCGGACTTTTGCGGACTTTTGGTAATTTGCAAAAACTTTTGCAAACGCGTGAAGAGTGGAATATTTCGTTGACTTATTTTTTTCTTTACATGTAAATAGTCCCAACTTCGTCATTTAATATCTCGGAAACTACGCGGTGAAACCCGTAAAAATTACGCGCGCGTTGAGATTGCAGCTGTTGTACGAAAGTTTTTTAAGAATTTCGTTTCGGATCTGCTTTTTTTACCGATCCTGCTTAACATTCGTTGTCACGCGCTCGCACCTTGGATTCTAGTATGCCCGGCATTGCGTCTTCCGGAATGCCCTTGTCGAGAACTTTGCGATGAATTTTTTGTTGGGAAGCGGGCTCTTTGCTGGAACCGGATGCTGCCTCGTCCTGGAGTTCTTGCTTCGTCGGGATGGATACGGCCAATACGTCGTCCAACTTTGATCCGACGATCATTACTTTGGCGCCTGCAACAGTTCCGATAAAATTAGCTCGACACGAAAAATGGTTGGTAAAAAATTTAATGGAAAAAAAAAACCAAAAAAACACTCAACTTAAACATTATTGAATTTATTCATTCATAAATAACAAAACTTATTTCAAATGTTATTAATAGAAAAAAGAATTGAAACATAAAGGGGGGTATTCCGTTCATAATACAAACAAACAGACAGATCAAAAAATACTTTAATTTCAATTTTTTTTTTTCCTATAATTACCATTCGTGACTCCCAAATCCCTGAGCGTCTGTTCGTCTTTGGCTAAACCTTTTATCATCACTTTTTGCATCGCTTTTGGCACAGTTATGATATTTTGAAGATGCGTCTTGAGATCCGACACCGTTCCGTCGAGATCGAAGCTAACGTCGATTTTCTTTTTGTTGTATATCACTTTGAAGTCTATCCTCTCTCTGGGCGTTAGTTCCGTCAATTCCGGAGCGATATTCGCGTCCTCCGAATTGGCCATGACTTTTGGCTCTTCCTTTGTGGATTCGGCCGACTTATCTTCGCTCGCTTGAGGCTCCGCAATCGTTTCGTCGCGCGTTGACGAATTGTGGCAATTGTTTTCATTGCCGTCATCCTCCACGATACCTGTCAACGAATCAACCGTCAATGAAAGAAAAATTGTATTTTTCAGCAATTCGATTTTTTACTCGCCAGAAAAACTAATGGTCTATTGTAAATAAATTGAAAAAACGCTCTTCGATCGATGACAAAACAACGAATCATTGGAGAAACAGTTTTCTAACCAAAAGATTAAAAATAAACCTTCGAATAATTGAAAGTCATTTTATTTTTCGACAATGACGATTGAAAAGACAACGGCAATGAATGGATCTTCTTCACTGTAGAACAATGAACAAACCCTTCCCAAACGCCAAAACAATTTTTCTTTTTCGAGTACTCGGTATTGACATAATCATTGTTGTTATAGCCTGACTTGCACACTTTTCATAGGTTATCGTTCGCCGATCGGACGGGACGAAAATTGATACGAGACATTTATCGGGACGTGTCGCGCGTCGGATCGAATAGTTCGAATCGATATCGCAATTCGCCGATCAAACGACGGACAATCGACGATAAATGTTGATCCCGTTTCTCCACTTACCCACGTACTCCATGATGGACTAAGCAGCTGTAGTGAGCGAATCGAGGAGAGAACCTCTCTTCGTCGCGAAGACACGAGAGCGATCCGGATTCCCTCCCACGAGCGTCGTAACAAACTCTCGCCACGGGGGCGAATCGGCGTGCACGCACACCGACGACGCGGGGTCTCCCGGCAAACAGTTTGACTCTTTCCGCGCACGGAAATCGAGTCTTAACGCGAGCGGGGAAACGATTCGCGTGAAAGATTTTCGATCGCGGTCTCGCGCGAATTCGTCGGATTCATTCGTTCGAGGTTAGCGCGCTCGCGTGTCGCGGGTGAGAGAAAAAAATCGTTAGTAACACGAAAGAGACGAGCTCGTGTTTAAAAATAGGTGGATAACCCATATTCACTCGACTCGCTACACTCGGTTAGCTCTCTCCCAGTGTCAGGCATAGGCACGCACACCGTTCGTCCCCCACTCCGTGGCCGCTCGTGTAAATTTGCCATTCGCGGGTGGCGACAAACATAACTCGACGAGGAGTCGAGGAGAGTGCTGGGTAGAGCCGACCGAAGAGCGTCGAGTGAGAATTTTTTTTTTTGAAAACATGGCCTCGAGGGCAACTCTGGCACATGCTCTGGGCACGGACGGTAGCGATTTCAATCACAGACAAAAAATCGCCACGCAATATCAGATTAGGTGAGTGAAGTGAAGAAGAAAACGAAAAACGCGTGCGCGCACACGATCCGTTCCGATCGTGTAACGCACTGTCATTAAACCAGCTGCTAACACGAGCGCCAACGATGAATGACATTTTTTAGCCCAACAATGTTATAATCCCTTTTGTTTTTGGCAACGCCACTTCTGGCGCGACTCTCACTATATTTTCTCTGTTATCCGAAACGATGCATTGCAATTGTACTCGATGCGATAATCTATGTACACGACAACGCGATCTTGGCCCTTCGTGTTGCCTTGGAAATAATGAATGAAGTAACGATTTAATTAATTGTTTGGTTTTTTTCAGTGCGATGAACAAGTCGAGACTGAAGTACTGTATATTTTTTCACTATCTACTGTTCTTCGTCATGCTAGCCAAATTATCAGCCGATATTTTAGATCATCTGGATATATTTATTTTGGAAATCGAGGAGCTGCAGATACCGCCGGTAAGCGGATTGTCAAAAAAGCAGATACATTTTTTTTTCTTTTTTTTTTTTAATAATTGTTTTTTTTTTTTTTTTTTCAGCCCCTGTGGTGGGAATACATATGGTGTTCGAGTTTGCTGCTATCGTTTCTTGGCTTATCGGCCATCAAGAAAAACAAAATTAAAACGCTGCAGCGATACGCCATCGGCATTGGCTTACTCGGCTTCGGCCCCATACTCTACGCTCTCATTTATTACGCGTCCGATGTGTGGACGTACCTTAGAGTCGGCGAGACGGAAGATATTCGCATGTGGCAAGTTAGTATTCTTCGATTATATTCTCTCAAGGAAGTTTAACGAAGCTAAATTAAGTATGTTCATTTTCACCGAAGAGTGATTTTTTCTTCGACACCACATTCTAAGTAATTCTTGAGCAAGTCGAATACTGTTGGTAGAATTTCTCTGTCATCAAAAACAAAAAAGCTCCGTGTGCAAAAAAGAATATGACTAATCGTCAAGAGACGCGATAGAATAAATTCCATTGACTAGATTAATTTCCATGTATATCAAGAAAAGTACTAAAATCGATGAATAAAAATTCTGCAAATGCTTTTCGATATGATAGAATTTTTTTAGATTTTTGTGATGGGTAAAAACCATACTTTGGTGAACGTTGGCATAATTGAACTAGGCCAACTTCCTTAATTTTAATTAACTTGAGATGATAGCATTCAATTTTTTCGTGTATTTTCAGGGTATGCCGTACGGTCTTCTCTGGTACGCGTTTATTCTTCTAGCTTCCCAGGTTCACTCGTTCTCTCTGCTGTTCTCCTGGAAACTTCTCGTAGCCTGGAAAGCTCGAGGATCCCGAAAGGCAGACTAAATCGATGAAACGAACTTAATTGACGAAAAGAGAGCGTAAAGAAAAAAAAAAAAAGAACTATCCGCGACCACGATCAAGGAAGGTCGCGGACGAAACATTTGGAAAACGACCGACAATCCTTTCCATTGCCATCGACGCACATATCCAATCGAGAGACATTTTTATTTTTTTTTGTTGCTCATGACGAAAATACGACTCGACCGTCTCTACGAATCGCGAGAACGACAATAATTCGTTATTTACACCGCCACTGGGATATTACGATTCAATATTTTCGTTGATGAATAAAAGCAGAATGATGTTTGTTGACAATTTAAAGTCATTGATTTTTTTCGATCGCCGTAAATGGTCTTTGCAAAAAAACGAAAAAAAAAAAATTGATTTTTCTTAACGATTCGAGGTATTTCTCGCACCGAGTGCGGTACCGATAGAACTGCGAAGTTGATACAATCACCGCGTTCTCTCGAATCCCGTTCGATCGCATTTTTACGCCCGATCGTCGATATGGCTGTGCATCGCCAGCCTTCCGAGGAGATTGCGAAACGTTTCGACGCACACGCCTCCTTCGGAATCATCTTTTTTCAATCCCTCGCTCCAGAGAATGTCGAAACTATTGTTCGGAAACTCGACGCCGATGTTCTCGAAGATAGATCGTATTTCTTCGTAGCTACGAATCTGCGGCAGTTTAGATCCGCGGATAGACAATGTTGCGCCGATGTATTATTTGCGAGAATTAAGGTGGCATTCAACAACCTTCCGCTCATCCACTCCGCACCCAGTTGGCGAAAAAAACTGTAATGCTTTCTTTTCTGGGACGGTTAAACTTTAGCTTTTAAGGTGATGTGAAACTTCTATGAGTGCGAGAGAGACAGATCCGTAAATTTGCGATCAAGCTTGGTCTGACGAATATAAGAGAACGTAACTCATCAGAATTGTTTTGTGAAGAGCAACGTTCTCGTATTTTATCCATGAAATCGTCCTTAGTGGAGAAATTTATATTACAGTTTTTGTTACCGACCGAGTAGTATCACCTCACCTTAACGGAGATAGAATACTACTCTATTTTCCGGTTATGCAATGGTATTTTATCTCCTTCAAAAACGAAAATTTATGCTCCTTGAAAATAAATAGCATTACAGTTTTTATTACCGACAGCGGCATTTCACGTGCTCTTAATACCTTGAAAAAATCGCGATGACTCAGAGACATTTGCGTGAACACATTCGGCGATATCAACGCCTTCGCCGAACTTTCATCGTCGGATGTTAACGTCAACCTCGATAAACTCGATCTTCTGCTCGGAATTCCAGCGGCCACGGTATTTTCTGATCGATCAAAACATAATTAGCAACAATTGGAAAGACAACTTCGCTTGCACCTTTTTTTTCTCTTTTTTGAACTGTTTTTACTCGCTAATGATCCGCAGTGCTTCGAGATCTCGTTGGCGTAAACCGAGCAGTAAACATCGCTGCCGAGCTCCGAAGCGGGCGACTCTCTCAGAACATCGCCGACAACTTCAACTTCCTTATTGGAATTCTCCCCGTGCGCGACACTTTCGAAGATTCGTGCCATTTTACGATTTCTAACTTTTCCCAGTCGACACTTCGTTCGATCGAAAAAATCTGCCAGATTACGATTCACGAGCGTCAAGCGATCCGAATTAATCCATTTCAGACACTTGGCCAATTTTTCTCCCGGTTTTCCTCCGAACTCGTCGAAGGATCTGCGTTGTTGATTGGTCAAATTTTTCGCGTGTTCCCATTGGTCGTTTTGAGCGCAGTCGAAATACTGTAATCAACTTTTTTCACGTATGCTGACATTTTGTTACCGACCGAGACTGTACCTCATCGCCTTAAGACAATATCGGGATTTCATGACGCGAAAAAAAGCTTCCAAGAAAAAAATCGATTACAGTTTTTATTACCGACCGAGCTGTTTCACATGCTCTTAATATGTGACTATCGATTGACCAACTTCCTACGTACTTTACGTTCGCTCGCAACGGGGGCTCGTAACAGCTTTTTCGATGAAGATCTTGCGAGTGTTCGGCGAGACCGGCAATAATATCATCTCTAGTACGAAGTAACTCGGCAACGCCGTGTTCTGCAAGAAATATATAAGCGATGGAGCGCTCGAGCATCGTTTATCGTCTCACGGGGCTACCTTGTCGGCTCGTAGGTTTCCCAAAGGTTGTTTCGAGCGGATCGCAACCAGCCGGCAGATTCGGCACGAGATAAGCGCCCTTGCCGATTTCCTTGTTCCAGTAGCTGGCTCTCGTCGTGTCTCTCAATTCGGAAACAACAGTTCGAAAAGTCGACATCGTCGGCCCACGCGACAAACAACCGTCGATTGAGTCATCAATACGAGGTAATCTCTTTGTCGATTTTTCTTCTCGGCGCTCGACCGCGGAATCATTATTTAGCCCCAAAACATTCGTCAGCGCGGCGACCTTGTCCTGCAGTTTGTAGTCTTCCAAGCATTCCTTTACGCGACTATCGGCGATTTTTCCCATGTGATTCTTTTCGTTGCGGAGCTCCATGACGTTAGCCCAAAAAGTCCTTCGCCGACGAGCCAACCGACCGAAACGCTTAAAACAATAGACGATCCTTCGCAACGCAACGCTTTACGGGGTAACGGAACACCGGGCAAGTTTTGCAACTCGGGGGAACACGCTGAGAAATGGTATATCGCGCGCGGCATACCGAAAACGATCCAGCGGCAGGTTAATATGTAACGTTACACCTCTATCTTTGAGATATCGTATCGAGTTGTTTGACTCCCGTGGACTCGCCAGTTTATTTTTCGCTACTTTTATTTCATCCTCGTATTGCATTCGCCAACGGCCGAGGACACAACGTTTTGTATCTTTAAACGGCCTACATTAGAAACCTCTCTATTAATGCGTTGCGACGATGCAATGACCGAGCAACCTTTCCTTTTGTCTTGCCATGGCTTTGGAATGGTCCTAAATCATTGATTCTCCCTTTACGTTTCGATCGAGATCCTCTTCAGAATCCCCCGCCTCTTGCTCCGCCACCGATTAATGTCTCTACGAATTGTAGATAATATTATTTTCTCAACGAAAAGTAAAACTCTTTAAAACATATTTTCCGTGAGCTCGGTAATTTTTTGTTAAAAAAAAATCATTGGCTCTTAAAGGTTCTAAAAATGTTCAAGGGGGCGATCAGGGATAAACAAGGAGGACCACCGAGTGTCGCAGTTTATGACCCTCCAAACGCGCGCTTCCCATTGGCTGCATGTCGAATGGTGGGGGAAGCCGACAATGTTAGAGGTACCCGGGTCGGGAACCGGAACAGGGTTACAAACTGGGCCGTTTACCTTATCGCGTCGCAGTTTCCCATTGTAAATCATAATTAAACAATAGCGTAAGGTGAACGGCCCAGTCTGTGACCATGTCCCGGTTCCTGACCAGGGTGCCTCGAACATTGTCGACTGCCCCCACCATTAAATATGCAGCCAATGAGAAGCGCGCGTTTGGGGGCCATAAAATGCGACACTCGGTCCTCCTTATTTATTGCTATGATTATATATGCGTTAAGCGAGCGTTGCTTAGAAGGGCCATAAACTAGAACTTTTACCTTAACTCGATGTTTTTACAGCGCCCCGCCCGTTTATGCGTACGAGCGCATTTTATTATACAACCAATTACGCAATGTCACAGCCGATAGGAAATGAATATAATCGCCGACGAATATCGTTTATTTATAAAATTACAATAATGATTTCTCTCTGCGTGAGATCAGGCTCGCGCGATTGTCGCGATCAATCGAAATTTCGCATCGAGATAAATCACTTCGGTCCCGCGCAGCTTTCGCGCGCCGTTGCGTTGGGTGCGGTTACGACGGAATCTTTTTCATCGAACTTCCTCTGCGTTTTTGTCCGCAATATCGCGCGAAGCGAGAACACCGACGATACGGCACGGTTGGCGAACGATTCCTTTTATCCGCTGGCCCGCGTATCGCGCGGGCGAATCTCCGGGAGTTCATAAATATTATTTTACAACGGAGAGCCCGAAGAGCGCGCGTAATCCGTGCAGCAATTGACTGTTCCACGGTTGACAAGAGCTAAAAAAAAACATACACGGACGCGCGACATATGTATACGGCAATTTGCATAAACAGCATCGTCGCCACTCTCGCCTTATGTTTTTTTTCTTGCGCTCGGTCCTCGAAACTCCGAGCGAGGCAGTCACTTTCGATTTTGTTGCGTTTCCGCGTGAGCTTCGCTCTCCCGTCCGAGGTGGAAGTTTCGAACAATGAACATTCGGTGTTGTTGCACGTTTTTAGTTGCAGCGAGGTTTTTTTTGTAAAATTTTTTTTTCTCCTGACTCTTAAGTTTTTAATGTTTCGAAGTGGGCGGCTTGACTTGCGTACAAGTCTCTCGACAACTCGGCCCAGTTGCCGCACAAGAGGACGCGCTTTCCGAATGGCTGTCGCGCTTATGCTAATTTCTGCGAGCCTCGCGCCCGAACATACACGCATCGACGAAGGCCGCGTAGTTCGGATACGAAACCGTCGGGGACAAATAAGATTGCGGATCTGTTCCCTCGGTGTCCCCGTGTCCATAAATAAATTAATACGTCAAATAGAAACTTTTTTTTCTTGTTAAATCCGTATTGCAATGCCATATACTAAAATTGAATTAAATTTCATTATAAATAAAAAATATGTAGAATAATCGATATAATCGATCGGTATTTACATGATAATTAATTGATTGTGTTATAAGCAAATATTTCCTACTCGTCGAGCTGACGAAGGAATTTCTTAAACGGCTTGACGGCGAATAAATCGATTTCACGATTTATCTACATCATCGGATACTTATGTTTTATCTTCCACGAGAATCGTTTAAAACATTGTATCGAGTATCGCTGAGTAATGGAAAACGAATGGCGAACCGTTGAAAATTTCCGTGCAAGAGCGTTACGTTCGCGTTTCGGAAAACTCTCGGATTCTCATTTTGCGTCTCTTCGCTCGGGCCGTGGCTAATCCGATCTAGATAATGGAGCCTGGATAAGTGAGTCTTATACGCGAGGCTGACTCGGAACGAACTATTATTTTATGCCCGAAGCAATATCGCATCGAGCTCTCGCATGGGCGCATTGAGAGATCTCGGAGATGTGGAGAATTTCTCAGCGTTCTACCGCCGCCCGGTTCTTCGAGCGTACAAGCGCTCCCTCTGCCCCGCTGACTATTATCGCAATACCAAGTAGAGTACGTTGTTCGGTTTCCGATAATAAGTGTAAGTAATAGCGAAACCACGCCTCCGACTTCTCCCTCGCTAATCCATTCGTGAGATCCGATTGAAAATACTCGTAAATAAAGACCTCGCCAGTCGCGGACTTGCGGTTCCGAGTCGCGCGCCCCCCTCGGCGCGCGCAACACCTAATTTTCGTCAGCCTACGCCGTTCGACACCTCGTAACTTGTGACCTTGACAGATCGAAAACGCTACGGTTATCGGCAGCTCGCGCCCCGACGAGACTACTAACGCGATTGAACAAACTAAAATCGCGAACGATTCCCGCGCGAATCGTTATAGAAATATCAAGATAGCCAATCACTGTGGCCTGTTTCGAGGCTCGGAAAGCTACCAGAATCGAAAATGACGAGAATCGATAAAACTCGTCGGGAATAGCGGACACCTGGCGCGGATAGCAGTTACCGTTCGTCTTCGAGTCGGGTTCTCGCGCGTTACGTGGCATATAAAGATATTTCGCGATATCGCGAGAGGAGCGAACACGATCCGGTCTGTGAATCCCGTCCGAGATAGGTATATCGCGTTGCACAATATCTCGAAGCTTTCGTAATATTACTCTTCCTTCGTGGATAATCTCGTTCTACATATCGCATAAATTCTGCAGAGCATTAGTTTGCAAATCGGGCGATCGTCTATCCGTATCGTTGAAAAAAACAAACATATATATATACATGTATATAAAGGCCCGAGAATCTTCTCGCGAGCACGTAATTGTTGATTGGTATATATAATATAACTGGCGCATCGAAGCCTCCGTGTTACGTTATGGATGATGATCCAGTTTAGAAAGGAGCATCGATCGACCGCGCGGTCCGCGAGTCGCTTCACTTACTGGCGATCTCTCACTTTCGTCTTCGTACGCGCGGGGCTGCCGGAGCTCCTCGGATTGCCTTCGATGCTCGCACACTCCGCGCGCGCACTGCCCCCTTTCCATACTCAATTGGGTTTTTTTTCGTTCTTTTTGCTGTGAACCGTCGAGTGACTTTTTTACGATCGCCCAATCCGATTCCGGATCCGCGATAGGTCGGTCTCGTCTCGTTTATACGCGTGCCGGACTATCGTCCTCGTAAAACTATAATATTCGAGGCGTTCCCCACACATTCGACCAAGGTTTTTAACTCTCTTCCATAACCCAAACTCGGTTATTTATGGCTTTGTGAGAGTAGACTTAAAAATGAATTTTCGGGAAGAAGAATATATTATTTCCGCAACGCAACAAAGCAGTCTCACGCTAATCGGGAACGCGGTTCCTAATGATCGGCGACACGTGTGCGCGCTGCCCCGACGGCTCGGAATATCCAACATGAAAAGTATACGAGATACTGCGCTGCGAATGAAACTCGGATTATAATCGCTTTTATGATGGATTAGTCATTTTTTTTTTGCTATCACACGTTTCGTTCGCGATTCGAGTCGTATCGACCCCCGAGGCGGGATGAGGTTGTTAATATTACTATAGCGAACGGATGCTCAATTTTTCGATAGGGAAAAGAACGCCATGGAACAACAGTTAAAGATTTGACGCCTACCTAATCGACGACAATAAAAAAAACTGGCATTGATGCCTCCTCGACGTTTAAAATAATCTCACGGTTTTTCAATCGTTGCTTATTAGCGACGAAAAAATTCAATATTCGGAACGATTATTGATAATAATCAATAATCGTTCCGAATATTGGATTTATTATTAATAATCGTTTCTAATATTGAATTTATTATCGATAATCTTTCCGAATATTACATTTTTTTCTCTATAAGGCGGATTACGATTACGCCATTCTTTTTCGTAAAGTATGTTACGTTGAATCTAGTTATTTATTATTAGTCGTCATAACAGTGAATATATTTGCAATACATGACGATCGAATTTTACACACATGATTTACAATATCCTCATTTTCTAATACTTGATACTCATTAGCCATCGCCCGGAGTCCTCCAGTCTGCTTATTATTATTAAAATAAACTAATAACGTCATAAATGATTATAATTGTTATTTTCGAATTGCGAATATTTCCAAAGAGTATGAAAATGGGTGGTACGAATGAGCTGTCGATTAACCGAATTCTCGAGCTCCGACGTTACCTCATCAACAGCGATACAAATAATATAAAATCACGTCGAATTTGAAAAAAGTAACGAAAATTAAGCGCACGCAAGGCTTTCTGGCGAATGGTTTTCGTGTTTCTTCGTTTTTTCTTTCATCTCGATATATACCCTATAAGGCATGCAGGATTACCGAGAAGCGTGCGCGACTGCACGCTATTCATTCTACCCGTATACTTATCCTCGTCTCCTTCTCCTCGCAACCCCGAGAGTACTCGCAATGCCGTAGCCGCGTGCATTATCCATCGGTCTATGCGAGAAATGCTAGTTCGAATCCGAGCGTCGATCGCAAATAGGCTTTTTCCACACTATAATACATCGACGGAACGAGAGACTGTGTTTCGGACTCTAGCTTGAATAACTACGAGAGTATTAGGATCTTCAAAAGAGCGGCGTGCATGCGCGAAACTGGCGAATACTCGGCGATTCTTCGTCGAGCCTGGCGGACGATGTTGATATTGTGTGCTATGCATGTATCTATACAGAACCCACGTCCGATCGTCTCTCCGCACGAAGAGATTTCATCGCGATTGCTCAAGAGCTCCGAGTCAATCCCGTTCACTGTAACGCCGTTTGTCCGGTCTCGCGGAAGTTTTTCCTATCCAATCCGTAACAGAGTGCCGCGATGAGAGAATCGATGAGCGAGCAATCCGCTATCGCGCGCCAACAGTGAATGGAAACTTCGCGGAGACTGTCCCTTTTTTTTTTCTCTTTCGTAATCTATGTACTGTGCATCAGCCTATAAAATATCGTCGATTCGGCGCATTCGCGAAGATCCCGAATACGCGCATCCCGGCAGTCGAGAAATGAAAGGAAAGGAAAGGGAAGATGTTGCCGGCGAATTCTGTGCGGAGAGAACGTCTCTCATTCGCTCGTAGCTCGGAACATTCGTAATGTTTATTGGCCGATTAGTTTCGTTGTCGGAGCCGAGAATTCCCGGTGATGCTCGTTGAACGAAAGTATAGCGAACAAGTGGAACATCCGAGAAGGATGAATTTCTCACTACTATCCTTGGCTCTCTCGTTTTAAATTAATATCATCGGCGAGGGCTTTCCATTGCACGGCGAGAGGCGAGAGAGCCGAAATGAAATGTTTTTAACCTAAACTCCTCCCCTCCCTCGCGGAACTACCGTATGTGTGCGAGGCGCGAGAGTGCTCGGCGTGCAGCTGGCGCACGGATAGCAGAGCGCTGATCGAAGATACAGAGCGAGCCGCGAATACACATAACGTCGGAAACGTAACGTCCAGGGGTAAACGATGCGCGCGAGTGCATCTCGTCGAGATCCACGCGGCGAGACGGGCCCGGCTTCCTTTCCACGCTTAGTCATTTGTCGAGTTAGATAACCTTTGGTCCTTTGATTCAGCCCGGGTGAGAGGACACTCGGCGCGGAAATGCGGCGAATATTAATATCATTTCGCATTCACGTTTTAATAATATCTCATAAATTTGTCAGTATGATAAACCGCGAGAGCGGATTGCGGAGACGAGCGATGCTCTTGACCTCGAAGCTGCCTTGCTTGTGCGGTACAATAATGCAAGGGAAACGAAAACCTCGCAACGATTCCTTGCACCGTAAAGTAAATATTTTTAGTCCTCCCCCCCCCGCCCCCTTTTCGGTAGAAGAAACTCCTTTAGTCCGCGCGTCGTGCCCCCGTCAATGCCGTTTATCTCGAGGATCGCTTGAGAGGAGGTGAAACACTTCGCCGAATGCCTCTCTCTGTCTCTCTCGCTCCGCCGTACGCACCGATCGCGCTATCTCTCTCGCACTCGATAGGGTTTCACCGCCTCTCAAGACACGAGTACATGAGGCACATTACAATGAATAATTCTCGTGCGTTCCACTGTTTCGTGTACAGCGCCCGGAATTGTGTCCCGCGAAATTGAACAAATATTTTCGCGTTTCAACCGACTCGCGAAATTATGCGCGACTCGAATTTCGGTTATTTCAACGGGGGTAGACACGTTCCTGTTAATCATTTGCGTATCCTCTTCGTTTCATCCTCGGTGAATAAATAACGCCGACTATTCTTAAGGTGATGTGAAACTGTACGAGTGCGAGAGAGATAACGCGATCGGCGCTGCCGTCGGAGCGAGAGAGACACGCAGAATATGTTTCACATCATGTTACAAAGGGTGTATCTTGTATCCTTTGCATTACCAGCCAAAAGTGAAATTCTGTGCGAATATTATAAGATAAAAATTTGAAAAGATTAACCGTACATGAGGTAAATGGCCCAGTTTCTGACCCTGTCCCGGTTCCTGACTGGGGTACCTCTAACATTGTCGACTTCCCCCACCATTTGATATGCAGCCAATGGCTAGCGTGCGTTTGGGAGCTCATAAACTGCGACACTCGGTCCTCCTTGTTTATTCCTTCGATCCTACATGCGTGAAGTGAGAGCCTTAGGAAGGTCATACACTGGGACTTTTACCTTAAGGGCTTCAACAGAATTCAATTTTGCATATCACAATGCCAAAAAGTTACTAACAAATTAGTGAAAAAATCGGATTTTCGAACAACAAACATGTTGAGGATGAAAAGTCGCGGATGATCGATTAAATTTATTGGCAAATATCAATCGAAGATTGTTTTAAAGACAACATTTTCGGAAATTACAAAAAAATCGGAAAAAAAAATTCTTCATACGTTTTCGAATAGAACGGATTCTGATTTAAAAAAAGTTACCGGATGATTCGTTAAACAATTTTTTATTCAACTATTTTCTCAACAATTATTAGGTATCAATATTATGCAAAATTTATGTTATTAGCGCTTTCTGTACGGTCGATTTTCTTTCGGTTTGTTGTTCCGCTGGGAAGCCTTGGAAATTCTCTTTGAATCTCACTTTTGGCTGGGCATGTAACGATACTTTGTCCCCGTATCGAATTCGTCCTGTCATCGCTGTGAGAATAATCAGCACGATTGATCGAATAAGGCGATTCGTATACAAGAAACTACGCCGCGATTTTCAATAGGTTCCTCGTTTTTATAATCGTTACACACGAATGTGTATAAAACTTTATCGGAAACGAACAAAAAAAAAAAACCTTTTTATCGAATGGGTGTAGTAAAACCGTCGAAATTTGCGTCAGATTGCGAATAAATTCGCATCGCGAATGCGTACACAGTCGAGGGCACGAGTGTGGCGGTCAGCGAGATTCACCGATGACGCGTGTGCGTTATTCCAGCTGCGAAACCGTTATCAAGTTGCGTGTTCGCCGCGTAGTTCGAGAGAGAGACAAGGCGAACGACTGACAACACTCGCATAGACTTTTTCCCGGCAAATGGCAAAAGAAGAAAAAGAAAAAAAAAAACAAAAAGTCATTATTATGTATATTATCCTCGAGGGCGGTGAAACGACCATGAATATAACATGCGCGCGTGCTTAACACTTATAACGCTTAATACTACTGTTTTCGCCCGTGTAGCGGCGAAGCAATTTTTCAGTGGGGATAAATCGAGTCGTAAATGCAATGGGCGTCTACTTCCTTGGAGCATTAAATTGAGACGTTCCCGTACTCGTCGCGTGCGCTCGATAAGACTCGTATTTACACTTATGACTTATTATGCATTATAGAAACATAAATACACCAAAAAAAAATGGAACTATTTTCAGCAAAACAGATTTTTCGCGATTGTCGTAAATAATCTGTAACAATATATTCGGTGCAAAACAAGTGCGCCGTTGCGCAACGAAATAAAAACATAGGGACTCGAGCGTAAAATTCCGTCGGAGGTCAACCCGGATGAGACCCGTACATCCGCGTGTGTCTCTTCAAACCGTCCTGTTTCCCTACAGCGAGCTCGAATTCCGTCGCGTAACATCGCGTCAGATCGTCACGATACCCGGGTGAATTAGGCTCGCGATAGAGATCGGCTTCTCGTCGCGCGCCCTCTTTCCTTCTCATTCTCATTCTCTCACAATAATTTAACGCGTGTAAACCGCGGGCGCGGTATCACCTTTCCCGGTGGAATGTCGCGATCATCTTCGCGCGACGCTTCTGCCTCTCCCCTTCGAGGCTCGATTATTAATTATCGGAGAGAAAGAGAAAAACCGCCGACGTATCTCGAGAAAGGTGGAACGGCGAGAGATTGCGCAGATGGCGCTACGGCGATCCGCTCGTTCGGGCCGAGAAGAGCGCATTCGCGAGGATTATAACTTTTCTATATCTCTATCGACGCTGTGCGGTAGAATATTTGTTCAAGTATATAGAGTTATCGAGTAAAATGTTCTTTTTTCTTTCATGCTTTTTTTTTCGTCTGGGTTGCGTGCGGGTAGAGCCGGCGTGGATGCTGCCGCGGCACGCGAGATACAGAGCCTTCGGTATGTATCCACACGGTTTGGTCTCGTGCACTCGAAATGTCAAGGCATCCCTCGCCAACGAGTGAAAGGAGACGCAGCAACAGCATCGGCTCTCTTATACTCTCGGGTCCATCTCTCACATTGCACACGATATCGCACGCATAGCTCGCATTAATAATCATTATTATTCTACGCCGGGACTCGCGTATATCGCCACGTAACTGCTCGGAGCCACAGGTGGCGGAATCGCGCAGATCTTTCTCTTGTAATGCTAAAAGCACTCTCCTCTCTCTCGTTCTCTCTCCCTCGAAATAGGTGCGAAGGAATCCGGTACCCACGCGGATTCCATTCTGAAAAAAAATATCATAATATCGTCGTTGCTCTCGGGTCGGTGCGATGAGTCAACGAGATATTGTTTTCCTGCCCTCCGCGTTGTTGGACTCGGTCATTAAATCGCCAACGATCGCGTATCTCTCGTTTACGCGTATTGTTCAACCGGAGAAAAAAAATGCCAAAGTTTAGACGAGAGGCGCGGTTGGGGATTTGCAAAAATGTAAATAGATCTGCGTGCGCATGAAAATCGCGTGCGAGATATTTTGCATTTTTGCCGATGATATTTTGTATATCAACATTTTTTTTTTTTTTTTTTCAAAAGAGTCGAAAACATTTTTTGAGAACATTTGCGTTCAAGAGCTTCGGTAAAATATTTTCACATCAATATCAAGGTCAGCGCGGGAACGAAACTGGAGTCTGAGAATGAACGTTCATTCCAGCACCTTCCACACTTATCTCCGTCCGCAGGTGTTTCAAGGGTCAATTTCCTCGTTTTTAATTGTCACGAAAGAATTAAGAATCTCCGTCGGGAAACATTGAACTCCGAGAGATCTCCCATAGCGGCCTCGAATGTACGAGCAGCACGAGATATTTTATTCTCAAGGAGCATGGGAAAAGGACCCGCGCGGTACATACATTCGCTCTTTTTTATACCGCGCATCGCTCGCGGTACAATAAGTCAGAGTTTTAATTGACCACCGGACGAAATGTTCTTCTCACTTTTTTTTCCTCCACGAGTCACACGGCGAGACCTATTCTCGAGATTATTTATCTCGATCGTGGTAGCCCTCGCGACCTCGTGGATCCGCGCGGCGCGTCGAGACATCGCCGGGGGAATCTCCGTAGCGTCACCGAAAGCCGGAAAAATCTTCTTCGAGCGACGCGTCGTCCACTTCGTTTGTAACTCTCTCGCCACGGAGTTACCACGAGGCTTCCCATGGGCATCTTTCTTTTCTTATTCTTCTTCTAATTAAATCGTCGCTAATGCGCGATGCTGATGGTCGTTTAACTAAACGTGTACCAAGATTTTTAGTACGCGTACACGAGACTCGCTCTTCTCGAGTTTTACACGAATATAAAACGGCGATAGATACGCTAATCGCTTTACGATATTCACAACGCTGCATTCGACTCTTATGTTTTTATTGCGGCTCTCGAAATTCTTTTATTCCTCTCCGCTATGAATATGCAAAGTGTGCCGCTTGAGCGAGGAGCCCCGCGAGGACTTTCGTAAATCGTGGATTAGCCTCGTGACTCGTGTATTTGCGTTGGACATACGAATAAACGCTGTCTTGATGTCGCGAATGAAAATGAAGAGAGATCGTTACACCCCAATGGTGATCCGACAAATCTCTGTTGTCAATATCCAATGTTATTTCCCGGGAAGTAATGCTTTCCCGTCATGACCTTGAAAACGCGACCGACGAGGAATGAAGTGAACAAATGCACGACAGCCAAATCGTCGAGTTATCGGGGATAGGATCTGTTTCGATCCCATATCTATATCGATCGCTGTTGCAGTGGCGAACAATAGCTATTGTAGTATTGAGGATCGTGATGGATGCGTGGTTGGTGCGCTGTGTCAGCGATCACCCAAGTCAAGCACAATCGTTCGCGGCCACTACTTGGATGGGTGACCGCTCAGCCGCGCACTGCCGAACGCTTCAACCGTCGAGCGGCAGGCTAATTTTTCTAAGATTTTGATATATTATGGACTTTAGTAGGTTATTTTCTGGTATACATCGGAGAATCAAAAAGAACCGGGCCGATTGTACGAGCACGGGTTTTCCGAAGCTTCTCCGTCTCCACAGTAAATGCTGTACGATATAGCTGAGTCGGCGCGCACTGGAAGTGAGGTCGCTTAATGAAGTGCGAGTAGGGAATCCTAGGAAGGACGAGGGATGTGGAAAGGGTTCTTAAAAACTCGACAGGGTTATACGATGTTAACGAAATTTAGTCATAGCAAT
Organism: Ischnus inquisitorius; assembly: GCA_963924025.1. NCBI lineage: Eukaryota > Metazoa > Arthropoda > Insecta > Hymenoptera > Ichneumonidae > Ischnus > Ischnus inquisitorius. The sequence continues at coordinate 17,973,253 of OZ001245.1, read as the reverse complement.
AGTAAGTATGTTTAGGTGTCGGAGAGGCACTTCTGCGAGTTCGTTTATCCCGTCGAGTAATGAGCTCAAAATTACGAGAGATTCAACTCTGATAACAGTCTCGAGATGTGTTATCGCGCGAGTTGAATCTCCGTTAGCGGTCGGATACACGAGACGATGTTGGCAACTGCGCGACTGCTGGCTTGACGACCGGCGATCAACAAGTGCTTTCTCGTTTAGGCATTTTTTTAAAAATAGATGCCGCGTTCGGGGAGCTCGCGCGCTGTACATCGAGACTATGTACACACTCGTAAAATTCAATGACACGCGCGGTCCAGTTGGTCGGGTTCATGGACGCGTACTGTATTTTCTCTAGTTGAGTCGATTGTCGCTGGGCCTTGTTAAAAAAATTGATTAGTTGCCAACAGATCTTATTTCGTTCTGAGATCTGGTGAAACGATAAATGAATATTTATTTCACCGTATTCATCTATATATTTTTTTGATACAAATCGATGCTTTTCTCAGCTATCGAAGGGAAGGAAAAAACGAAAATATCTAGAACGTTATGAGAAGGAATGCTCGTTTAGCGATCGAGGCTCGTTACGGAAGAAAACCTCTCTCGACTCTCGCTTCTGCTGGTGCTGGATCAATGCCAAATGGAGACACTCTCCTTTTACTTATCGCCATTTAAAATATATCTATAGTATACACATATATATGAAGCTTAGCGAAGTTGAACCTTCTCGGAAATAATGAAATAATTGGCATCATTAATTGCTTCACGTGAAGGGATAAAAGACGAAAAGAAGGCAAAGACAGAATCTGGTTAATTGTGGGTACAGGCGTCAAAGCGGCGAGCTTCCAGTGATTCCGTCGTATTCCGTGCAGCCTCTCGCGCACCGCGCGTGTCCCTTGGGAGGATCTTGCTGAAACGAGAAGAACGAATAAACGTGATATAACTTCGTTCTCGCTTGGCTCTTCGTTCCACCGAGCCAAGTACTCCAGAATTTTGATTAAGCGGTCCAGCGAGATTCCCAGGTGGTGATCGAGTGCTTCGAACGCATTCGATCGGGTGCGCGCGCGTGCTCTTACCCATATAGCCGAAGTATGATGCGAAGTTAAGAAAATGAGACTTTTTTTCTTTCGGCATCGACTCGACTCAGGGTCGTAGTCGTTGAGAGAGAAAAATTCTCGGAAAAGAAAAAAGTATTTTTTCAAAAAAATGTTCAAAATGCGTATGAATTTTTTCAGGTTTTAAAATTTCCTTCTAATTTGATGTCTTTTTTCAATTAAAACAAAAAAGTATTCAAAACTTGAATTTTTCCGAAAAATGAACTTGGTTAGATTTCGTTTTAATTTTCCTATTTATTAAAACGACGTTTATAGTTTGATTTTTTTAGGCAATAGGCGTTGCGCTTGTTTTGCGTTACAAAGCCGATTAGTTCGTTACGATGTGCGCGGGAGGTAAATCGGTATGACGAATATAACACAGGCATATCTATTGGGTTTCAAAGGATCCGCTCGGTCGCGCTAATCGGAGATCACAATCGCCCGCTACACAGTAGTATATACGAGTACCGCGTGACGCGATATTAGAAAATTATACAGGCAAATCTCTCGGCGAGTGACGGGACGAAGAAAGTTATAGGCGATTAGAAGACAGACATACGCGACGTCGAGTATCTATTTCTTCATTCGAGCGAATTAATACAGTCACACGGTGTTCGTCCCTTCATCCACGCTACAATGACGAATAATCCGTGGCGAAACAGCGTCCCTGTTCGGAAAGCGAACGGGCGCGCTCGGTGTTTGTTGACGCCGGGACTGCGACCCTTTCGATTCTCAGAAGCTCGAGACGCACGCTCGGACGAGTATCGTTCAAGGGCGTTGAGGACGCGCTCTTCCATGTTCCGGGGCCGTCTAATGGCACATCGAGTTAATGCCGAAACAGGCTCCATTAAAAACGAAGCCGCGAGCCTCTCATCGGATCGTGGGCGTAAGTATTAATACCACTTACTCGCGGCTCGATGAATACGCGGAGTCTGATTTCTATGACACTCGGATCGCGCAAGTAGAGCGTGAGTAATATTTCTGTTGTTCGACCCCACATTCGGGTTCGAGTATTAAAAATCTCATTTGGAAATATCCCAAGCAATGTAGAATAAAAAGAAATATATAATTTATCACGAATACGTCATAACCCTGGGAGGGTAAAAGAACCGAAACATTAAGAAAATTGTTTTTGTTATAATAAAAAGAATTTTCGAAATGTAAAAAAAAATGTATTATTAAGAAGAATTTAATCACCGTTATTAACATACGTTTGCGCAATTGTTGTCGAAACATCGCAAATAAAAAAAGAAACCTGTACTGTTTTCATGCTTTTCATCTTCAAAAATCTAATCCACCGTTACGTGAGAAGAGAAAGAAACCGCGATGAAATATCCGCAGGATGCTTCGACCTCGATGAGAAAATGCATCTCTCCCGATCACGATTCAATACGATAATTAATCGGTTAATAATGCCGGCAATGTTCTTTCCGACGAGTCACTCTCGTTGCAACGCTGACCCCATTAATTGCACCGTAGGATTTGTTTCACGGCGGGAATGCCGAGTCGTTCGATACGACTATTCTCGTCTCGTTCGTGTCGCCCTTGCGACCTCGACACCGGATATCGAGAGACGGCCGTGCGCGCAGCATCGCACGGGCACTTGTCGCGCCATAATTCGTCGAGTATGCGTGTACAGCTTAAAAGATACAGGCACACGCACGGCGCTCGAGGTCCGTCCGCGCGAATCTCTCAGCGGCGTTTGCATTTCTCCGTGCGCGCTTTGGTAGCGAGAGACGAGCATCAGACTTCAAGTGCAATGCACTCACTTCCTCTATCGCGATTGCCCCGCGTGTAGCACGCCGTCTGTATGGCACTCGAAGGAAGTGACATCGGGGTCATAGAGCTTCAGAACGTGACTCTCAACAAAGTTGCGATCAAATCGGGTATAACAGTATTATTTTTCTCGGCCTCTCGCGGATCCAACGGTCATTTTAGATCCGCTATTATTAACTCAACAAATTTTTCCTTTCCTTTATAATGGTTATTAAAATTTTTTAAAATAATTATTAGTTTTCATGATAATTTTTGTTGAAACTATAAAAATATAATGAATTTAGAAATATATTTAAAAATATCGACTATCGAATTTTGCCTATCGAAAGTTCGATATTTGTATCGCTGTCGGTTTATTCGTTCCCTGATTGGTCGAGATTCGATAAGAGCTTTCGGGCCCGTGTTTTGTATGTTTTTGTACATTATGGCAAATGTATTGATCACAGTGATAAATTTATCATCGAGTTACCGTAAACGCGATTATTTACTTCATCCAAAAGGCAGGCATCGAGATTATTATAATCGGTAACAGTTTCGCGCAGTTCGAACAAGAGGCACATTGCAAATTGGCAACAATTAGTAGGACCGACGACTTGCTTATCGAGATTAAAGCTCCGGGCACTTCGATACACACCCGAGACTAAGTGAGCGGTGTGCGTGGCCGTATGTGCGAACGAGCGTCGAGCGCGCCGCGCGTTCGCGGATTATAGGTGGCAAATTTCGCCGCAAGGAGAGACTCGGCGCGTCAATCATAATGAAGCGTGAGCGCTCGCGAGCGATAGTCGAGGCGATAGAGGCCTCGGTGATTAGCTTCTCTTATTAGGCGCGGATATTAGATTTTTTTCGTTTTCTACCAGACTTTTTACGTTCTCATTAATCAACGTCGTTCGCACACTCAAATATAGTCAACACCCGATGTGTTCGAGTCCGGGAGCGAGCATGAATAAATCTTCACCTACCTGTTGCCCCGACGTGATTTTGCACGAGTCCCGCCATCCCATCCTCCTCGGCGTGATTCGATGTTGCAATAATTCTCAAGCATTCCCCGGACCCGGGCCCCGGCAGCTGTTGTAAACTCGGACTCTCGGATATCGAAACATTTCCGTAATTCGATATTGAGCATAGTTGCATCGCCGTCGTCCTGTGCACGTGTATCCCAGTCGCCGCGAGGAATGGGCGTGCGAAGCTCGGCCGCGTTCTCTAGCAGCGAAATTTTAGCGTACGTAAGGCGGTACCCAATACCCATAACCTCGAGTCTCGCAATTATTGTACAGCCTCTATGTATACCCATCGCCGTGATCCCCGTTGTGTACCAGCAAAAACGAAATACAGGCTGATTCACAATAATTATCGAAACGCTTTTTTTTCTCACCGACTCGCGAACGAGGACCTGAACGGGGAAAATTAGCAACGATATAGTCATAATTATTATTATAAAAATGTACATTGTTGAAATGTTTCTTTTTCATAAAAAAATTGCTCACGTAGTTTTTACGAGATTTTTTTTAATACTATAAAAATATAATAAATTTGAAAAAGTATAAATAATTACTATGAACAATAAGATTCAGAATTTTTTTTCAAATGAACAATAATCATAATAATAATTCAAATTTTTTTAGCACAATTGTCAAGTGACTCGATTTTTTAATTCAAAGCAATGAATTCGTGTGAATATCAAAGAAATGCGATCGAATCGCTGGCGCGAACCGAATTCGGCATTTATTCTGAATCAGTCTGTACACAATAGGACAGCGCGAAACGAGACTACAGTTATTGCTCCTCACTCGCGAGTAAACAGCGCTTGGAAACGCCGTTTTATTGCCCGCTCTGGAGGAAAGAATATATCCTCGTAAATAGTTGATCTTCTTTTTTTCTTCCCCGGCAATGTAGTTACGAGTCGTAAGGAAGGATGAAAGGATAGTAAATCGTCGGATCGTATAAACGTCGTTTATTGCCTTCTGTTTAGAATAATAATATACAACACTTCGTAACGTAATTTTTAATTTTTCTTCGATAAATAAACTCTACAAAATAGGAAGATTCGAGGAAGATAGTTTTCGGTAGTTTTCGGGCGAATCTAGAGCGACGAAGGGTCAAGTGTCGGGAATTTGTTTGTTCTTCGCCGGGGGAAAAGCGATGCGATTGGATTTGCGTTTCTCGGACGGCGCGAGAACAGCGGAGGACTCCTGATCGGAACTGGGCGGTGTGAGAGCGTTCGTTCTTCCGGTCGTTGGTTTTTCGTCCTCCGCGACGAGAGGTACGAGCGCGCTCGGGGCAACGAGCGCCAACGAGCTGTTATTATCGCTTCCACGGGGGCTCGAACGCTCCGCAGAATTTCCACCGACGCCGCCGCCGCCTCCGGCGGCCGTGCACTTTTTGTAATGCGTTCTCATGTTGCTGCTCTGCGAAAATCTCAGGGAACAATTCGGACACGAATACGGCTTCGTGCCGGTGTGATAGTTCAAGTGCGTTTTGAGATGGTGCTTCTTCGTGAAGGCTTTCGTGCAAAGCGTGCACTGGTACGGTTTGAGACCCGAGTGCAGCCTCGTGTGCAGCGTCATGTTCGATCTGTCGGCGAAGGCTTTGTGACAAATTTCGCACTGATAGGGCCGCTCGCCCGAGTGCGTGCGCAGATGCTGCTTCAGGAGCATCTTTCGCGAGAACGCTTTGCCGCACTCCTCGCACTGGTGGGGCTTAACGCCCGTGTGTATTCTTACGTGCATGTTGTAAGCCACCCGCTGATTGAAACTCTTGCCGCACTCCGCGCACGCGTACTCCTTGCGATTTCGATGAATCTTCATGTGGGAACTCAGATAGCCGCGGTCGTTGAAGTATTTTCCACACTCGGGACACGTCGCCGCGAATTCGCGCGTACCCTCGTGCACGCTGCGATGATACTTGTAGTTGCGCAGCTGCGAGAATTCCTTGCCGCAGTCGTTGCAACGAAAGGGCTTCTCGCCCGAGTGCGTGCGTCCGTGTACCTGCGTTATGCGGGGACAATCCAAAGATTCAATGAGCGTTGTTCGAAAACGATTTTATATATCAATTTTTTTTTTTTATAAAAGTTCTCTCGGTAATGAGCGACCTTGAAAAAAATACAACAACGAGCAACGTATTCGATTGATTCGATAAATTGGCTCGAGCTATATTTGGCATAGAGAAACGTGACATTTTGTAAGAAAAATCAATTTGTAAGAAAAACAATATTGCAACTAAAATAATTTTTTTTTTTAATCGGACCTAAAATCGTAACTGCTCGTATCAACTCCTGGATTTTCTTGAGCTTATTTCCATTGTTTTCTTTGGTAATGCATTGATCAACTTTCTATTATGTAGTAAATAAATAAAATAGAATGTAACGAAAAAAATACCCGAAAAAACGGAATTTGGTTTTTAAGGTTCGATCGACCGCGTTGTTGTCCCATAAGAAACAATAAATAAAAAATAATAATAATGAGTTCTTCATTCTAAATACCTTGAGTGAGGCTCGTGTGACAAAGGTTTTGCCGCACTGCTCGCATCTGTGTTCCTCGGAAGCGGTGATCGCGTCGCACGGCGCCGTAGAAAAGTTTCTCGAAATCTCGGGTATCGGTGAATCGGCCTCATTGTTGTTATTGTCGCTCCGAACGATTCTCTCGCTCGGCGGAAGCAGTAATTTCGTCTCGGGAGTCGATATCTCCTCTTCGTTCAATTTGATCGTTTCCTTCCTCGCGCTCGTCGAGTAGTTATCCTTCGCGGACTTGTCGCGCTCGGCGCTGTCGTCGACGAAACTTACAGTATCGCACAATCGGCTTATCGGATGTGAAAGTTCGACTCTCGGTGATGCCTGACGATCGCACGGCGGCGTCGGCTCGTTGACGGCGAGTTCCCTCGCTTCTGGGACGATCGCGCGTTGCGAAAGGACGCCCCGAGGTTGAGCGATCGCCGCGGTGGCGCTCGTACCCTCGTCGGGCGACGACGCAACCGAATCATCGAGGGACGACGCTCGCGCGATTCTCGCGATCGCCGTTCTCGGCGCCGACCCTTCCGAGACTATCGGAAATCCGATCGATTGATAATTCGTCGAGTCGCGCAAATGCGAAGTCGGCGCGTTCGCGCAAACTCGCAAATCGTAGAGCGAACAATCGACGATCGGCGGCGGTGGATGATGAAGATTCGGAGAGAGCGACGGAAAGGGACTCGAATGTTTGCCGCCCAACGAGGTTAACCCGTTCCAATCGGGACGAGCCGCTTCCACGATCTCTTCCTGAAACATCGAAAAACAAGCGTGTCCTAAAATTACTACTGACGCACTTACACTCGATTTATGACCGACGCATTTATATCCGATTTCAACACGCCCCGCTCTAACGTCACAATCATAAATATAACTCGGACGGTTATAATATATATGAGAATTAATGACGTTTTCAAAAACTATAATTGCATTAATTATTGTCGTTCGAGCTAACTCGGATCTAATACTCATATTTACGATATTTAATCGTCGCCCCGAGTGTATTGAATTTCTTTTTTTTTTTTTTTATATTAGGATGGTTTACGACAGGAGGAAAAAGATTGCAGAACATTCGCTGGCCATCGATAGAATATAGCCTCGAACTTGCGTATTAGAGTGGCGAAAAAAACTGAATTATTATAGTGAAGAAGGGTGTATCGCTACAGTCCCAGCTAAAACTAAGACTCACCGAGCAAATTTCGAATATTTCCCAACGGAATGAAAATGTGAAAACAAATCAGCGATAGAGAAGAAGCTTAATTTAGCACAATAATATCAGAAAGTTAACAGCAAACTAGTTAAAAAAGAAAATTATTCAACGAATAATTTCGAGACATTTCCGGCTGACCGATCGAACATGTGAAAATTATAGGTAATTCTAAAACAATTTGAAAAATTCAACGAATCAACGTCCGCTAAAAAAAAAGGTTGCGTTACCGGCTTGGAATTAGACAATTTTTTGTAACTAATCCGTTGATAATTTTTGAGCATTGTTATGCGGCATGATTTTTCAAATTTTTATCCCATCGGACGGTCTTTGAAGTTCTCTCCGACTTTTGGCTGAGAATGTAGCGATACACCCTCCTCGATAATCACGGAACGACGTCGCGTCCGCGTCGTTTGTTTTCGTGTCCCGCGTTGGGTGGTAGAAACAGGAGAGAAGCCAGGTAGCCGCACTGCCGCTCAATAATACGAAACGATCAACGCTCTTCTCCACCGTAGATATTTCTGTACGCAAGCACTCCGGAGCTACCTATTACACGTAACGGTAATCTATCTGTGGCTTCGGTTCCTATCTCCGAAAGCATAAAATTAGGACCTTCGAGGCGAGCGCTGCACGCGAGCAGCGGGTACACATAGACAGAGCGAGGACGCAAACACGAAACTCTCTCGCGGTTTCTTTCAAACGATTTCTTCCTTCAACTTTGTACGTTATAACGGAAGGCGTGTCCTCGCGCGATGACCATTAACTCGAGTGTGCGTTCGGCCTCGGTAATTGGCTTCTATCGTGACGCTATCGAATCCCTGTGTTATTGATAGCAGGTGTTCCGAACACTTCCGTCCGCGCTTCCAACGGCCAAAGTTCGCGTCGCGTGACGTCACTGCGTTCGCCAAAAATCCGCAATTCACGCGGCCAACGATAAATTAAGCTCGTAGATCCCCGTGTATAAATATTTTTTCTCATCGAATTAACGACGAATCTTCGAGACTCATTATTTTTGAAACGATAATTTTATTGCGATTTACGCCTTTTGCACAAGATTAGTCCTTTCTACAACTTTCTATAAGGATTTTCTGAATTTCGAGAGTATCTTCAAACGGCTCGTGTTCACCGGGACCGTATGCGATTTTTCAAGGTTACGCGGTTCGCACTTTTACTTGATTTTTTTTCGATTGAAAAAAACCTGCGTCTTCGACCATAAATCAAGGGGGCATGCAAAGAGGCCACATATCTCAACGGTTATCGTCGTCATATTTATTTTACGGAAGTACGACCGAACAATAGCACTTGTTCGCGGTTACGGTGTATAACAGTACAGCGTTCACCTTGGAAAGGACGAAAAAGAGAGAGAGAGAGAGACAAGAAAAAAGAACGCTCTGGGGGGAAAGGCAGCGCAGCGGGAAACGCGAGCGCCCGCCGAGAATTTTACCACAGCCTTCCTCGGCTTCTCTCCGCGTGGTGCGACGACGAGGGTGCTCCCGGGCAAAGTAATACCTCGGCCCGGTGTTTTCTTTGCCCATGAATATAAGAAGGAAGCTGGTCGGATAATAACAGGGAAGACGACGATCGTTACGGGTGTAGAACTATAGTCGCGGTACACCGATAATTTGGCCGCAACATTGTGAGAGATACGAAAAGAGAGTTTCCTAGATCGGGGCCAGCGTGAAATGTAGGCGAATTGCGGACGCGAATTTGCCACAGATATATAGAATAACTTTCTGTAGTGCAAAAATATCGCGCCATCGCCGCCGCTGTGCAGGACAATCGAACTTCGAGCCCTGAAATGCTTGGCTGCACTGGAGAGCTCGGACGGCCTGGGGGTCTGAGAGACCCCCTGAGCCCAGAAATGCTTCGTTGCGCTGGAGAGCTCGGAGCGCCTGGGGGTCTGAGAGACCCCGACCCCGAAATGCTTGGCTGCACTGGAAAACTCGCAGGGCCTCGGGGTCTGAGAGACCCCCTTAGCCCTGAAATGCTTGGCAGCGCTGGAGAGCTCGGAGGGCTTGGGTTCTGAGAGACCCCGACCCTGAAGTGCTTGGCTGCGCTGCAGAGCTCGCAGGGCCTGGGGGTCTGAGGGACCCCCTGGGCTTCTGAACCCTGGACGGAAATATTCTAATCTATATATTTTTTTTTTTGCACTCCGTTCTGAGGCAGCCCTATATCGAAAATCAGAAGGTTGTCAGATAATTCTCGAATAAAAGCGACTAATAAAAATCCCACCGAGGCTGATACCGAATGTTGGATTCATGAAGACGAGAATCTCCAACTTGGTCTTGGACGAATTCTTCTCGGACGAATCAAGAACACGGTACAGTTGGGAGAAGCGCGCTCGGCAGGCGTAATAATTTTGTTCTTGATGTTTTTTTCCCTTTTTTCTTAATAAAAGTCACGACTTGATTACTTTAATTAAGAATGGTACAATTAACAATGCGCTCTCTGCGATTCTTTCACCGGGGCCCTCGAGAGAATATTATAAATTTCGATAATTTCACGTGAACTCGGACTTGAATTGCCTCCGAGAGATTCAAGAATTCACGTTGCAGTAACGGTGGGCCGAGCTCGCCGTATTGTGCTCGACGGGCAAGTGGCTAGCGAGGAGAGCTCTCGGATATAGAAACGCGGTAACCGTTGTTACGGAGGTGAAGGCACCCGGGCGCACGGTCTGGGCAAAGAAGAGCGGTATTCCATTTCGTAGAAGTGAGCGCATTGCGGTGCCCCTTTTCTTCGGCCGTAGAGACGCGCCGTGATTGCAGCGGTACCGATTCCACCTGCGAGTTAGTTGCGATCCTATTTGCACAATGTAATACACGAGATTCTCTTGCGAGGGAATTACTTTGGCAACGTTCGAAAAAGAAAGGCATCCTCTTCTCAACGCCGTTGCGCGCCTCATCTTTTACGGGTGTATTTATATATCAATGCCTCTGGTATCGCCGCTACGGGCTTTACAATGACCCGCTAGTCGACTGGGAAAGAGTAAAAGCAAACATGATCGAGCATAATTAGAGAGGGTTTATCGTGGCATTCGCAGCGGGAATCCCGATTGAAAGAAAAATTCGAATATTTATCAATGGCTCGAAAATCTAGAAAAAATAAAACATAAATAGAACCAAGAATTTTTTTATCTTAATAATAATTGCAAAACGTTATCAATAAATTAGAAGGTTAAAAAATTGTTTGAACATTCATTCGGTAACGTGACTTTTTTTTTTTTCTAGCAAAAGTTGATTCGTCAATTTTTGTTTGGCGGAACTGTATTCCCCCATAAATCGTTGATAGAATTATATTACTTCGATTAAGAAAGAACAAAAAATCTTCAATATTTCGTTCTTTCCATCGACCAGAGTGGGGTATGTTGGGAGATGCGTCGAGAGCTATTAGGACTATCGCGGGTCGAGTGGGAAGCGCACAGCAGGAAGAACACGGCGAGGTACACCAATCACGATCCATTAGGCAAACGACGCTCGATCGAGCGCATCGGGATAGACAGTTGCATGGATCGATTGCAAACACTGCGCGTACCTCGTTTGTGCCGCGTACGAGGCAACGCTACACAGACCAGAAGTGCAGCTGACAATCTTCGAAGATCTATGGCGCACAATCGGGCGCGCGCGGCTGAGATCGAATTAAGCGTGAAAGATTAATTCACTGTGGTCGATCATTAGCTCGGAGGGCTCTGATATACATCGCCAAGGATAACTAATATCCGTTCTCGAATCTATTCTTTTTTTTTTGTACGAGCAACAGCGCTATTAGCCGCTTCTATTTTTCTATCGTTCTCGGGTCTTCTCCGTTGAATCCCCAAGTTTTCGATTAATTTTTCTTTTTCGGAAGATCCTCGAAAATCTTTTTCTCCGCGCCGCGAAGGCGTCGGGTAGCTCTCGGAACGATCGTCGAATTAAATTCCATCGTAGCGCCCTCAGCCGCGTTTTGGTTGGGGAAGCTCGAACGCCGGCGGGAATAGTTCGCGACCTTGAAAGGAAACGCGGGCGTCTGGGATACGTGTCGTTGTAGAGTTAACGGAACGCAGAAGGGGCTGCGTTGTAACCGCGACGGCGGGTCATCGGCACCGTTGCCAGAGGAGGTGGATAGTCGGAAGAGCGGGCAAAGAATCTCGAATGACAAAAGGGAATTGTTAATCGCGTATGCGTTTCCATCCTTATTTTTCCAGATTCGTTCGATGGTTCTTCGCGTCTGGGAAATGAAATATTGATAAGTCGAGTGTTGACCCGACGGTCGCGCAACGAAAAAAAGGGGAAAGAAAACGAAGGAATTATTCCCGTGGGAGAGAGTGAGAGAGAATCGCTACGAGGAAATCTCACGCGGGACCGGTCGAGAGCGAGTTAGCGCAGTCGTCGAGTTGGTCAATCGAGGAGACGTCGCGCCGAGGAGGATAAAATTGGTTGCACATTATATACGAGTGTCACTTTAGAGCTAAACGTTCCGCATATTATATTAGTGCCGGATAATAATGTATGCTCACGTATTAGAGACACTCGAGGGTACACTCTAAGCGGTACACTCCGAGCCGAACGTCTCTCCGCCAAAGTACGTCGAGTGGTCTTTTACTCGTCAAGTTCGAGTATCCTCGAAAAAAAAGGATGAGCGCTTTACTTATCGGTACTTTCGCCCAATACTAATATCTTCGGGGCCCGATAGTCGGCGGCGCTTTCATGACTATGCAAACACATATTTATCTCACGAAAAGTTCACAGCCGTTCGGCCGTCGACTCTCGATCCTGTGGCGCACAAATTTGGTAGAAAAATTCGCTTACGTTAGCGCGAGCTTCAAAGAGAATTTACGAAAAATTCTCGATGGGATAAAAATCTCAAAAATATTAGGCAACGATTGATTTTGCATTATAATTCTTAAATGTTACTAATAAATCAAAGAAGCAATTAATTGTTTAACAAATTACCCGGCAACTTATATTCATTTCTTAATGAAAATGATTCGTTAATTTTTTCGATTACGTATGAATTTTTTCAGGATTTTTTCGAATTCTCTAAATTGTGTTTTGTTCGATTTTTTTTTTAACATTGTGAACGAATTGGCATGAAAAATGTCGAAATGTTTATTTTCAAAAAATGCACGGCTCTTCTGTATGACGAAGCAAAAAGCAGGATTCGTTAGAAAAATTGTGATTCTAATTTATTCAACATCCGTGGGACACAATCGTGTCTCTCACCGCGGATTTCGTACCCGCGCCCGTACGCAACCCACTGTCGCGTGTAATCCGTGAATCTTCGTGCCGTAAATCACGTTTCCGTATCCGATCTCGATGAAAAAAAAAAAAAAAAAGTACACACACACACAAACGCGGGACTCGCGATTATTCATGGTTTGTGTAAATGTCGAATATCCGATTGATCGCGTGGACGTAACATTGTACAGTATTAGATTCCGAATTAATGCTACGACGAAGCGTTTGGATATCAAAAGCTATACAAGCCGAAGAGCGCCAATCTTGGACAGCGAAGCTGAGGCAATTTCAAGATATTTCGATACGTGGGCGATATTACTCGTTGTCACGACCGAAGACTTTCCCCAGAAGTTCTTCCGTCGTTGTCGCGTCCTCGATACATCGTAAAATGTCTTCGATTTTTTGCAGTTTTTTCATTTTCATGTCCAACGATTCTTGAGAATACTCTTCAAAAACTATATTTTTGTTGTTTTCAAGGTCGACTCAAGGTAATCGAAGCTTGGTACGTGTAAACTGAGGCTCTCAATTTAATGTGCAATTCTGATGAAAAATTAATGCACGCTACAGAAAATAATGATAGGGAAACCCTCGTTTCAACGCTCGATTCTGCTATTTCTGAAAAATTCCAATTTTCTCAGATAAGGTCGTTTCTGAGAATTTCAGAGAACTTAGGAGTTCTCTGCAAGATCTATTAATTCTGGCATTCGTAGGAACAGTAGATTTTTCCTGGAATTTTCTAGGAAAATGAATTTACGTATGATTTTTAGGAGAATATCAGCGAAAATATGACTTTCGGAAAATAGTTTCTGACTACAAACTTAGAATACGAACAAAATTCATAGTTTTTCAGAGGACGTTTTCCGGAAAAATCTGAAATTTTCAGAACAATCTGAAATACTTAAATTCAGAAAAATCTTTGACTTTCTCTGATAAGTGCAAAAACTGTGAAAAATTTCCGAGGAATTTTCCGAGACTTTCAGATCAACTTTCACACATATTGAAAAATCTCACCAGCGATCAAAAAGAGCGGAAAGTTTGCAATGATTAAACAAACTGAGGCAATATTGTAATTCTCATAAGGAAACTTCGCTACTTTGTCCGTCGGCGATGACGTTGAAATGCAACGAACGAAAAGGAAGAAGAAGAAGAAAAAGAAAGGAATCTCACCCGATTGCGAAGGACGATAGGTTGAATTTTGGGTGAATGGTGAGCCGGCTTAGCGAGTTGTATCCAAGGCGATGCGGGCACGCGATTCGCCACGTGTCTTCTCGGCGTCGTCCACCTACAACAACTTTCGCCGCAGATAGGTGAGCTCGTAGCGATGTTCGAGGTGACGGTAGCCGTTGTCGGAACGCTCCCGCTGGCAACTGTTACCGTCGCCGCGGCATCGTAATCCTGTTTCTCGAAGGTGACACTCGATCGACCGGTCGTGCGGTGCACCAACGGCAACGAGGGCACGCTCTCCGCTAGCCTACCTTCGAAATCATTATTATCCCGCTGTTTCGTTACTCCCTCGACGTGCTGTATCTTCGTAGCCTCGTCCCAGCGTCGCGAAACCGATTCCACGCTCATCCTTGACACGGAATTATCGTCGACGCGAGATACGTCTCGCCGGGACAAACGCGAGCGGTAATCGTCGCAACTTCCGTCCTCGGAGCGACTCCCACCGATCGTTCGATCGGCGATCGTCTCGTCGTAGAACGGCGAATTACTTTCCATCCACGATTCGCTGCGAAATATTTGTCTCTCGCGCAATTTCGTATTTTCGTTTCTCTCCAGGCACGAGCGACGAAGAGCCGTTGCGTCTCTGAGAAGAAAGGTCGAATCGTTGTTGGATCTGCGCGCTATCGAGGATAATCCGGGGTTTTCCATCGCCAGCCAGTCGCGGCGTTGCATGCAGGCGTCGAAAGGCCAACCTGTGGATTCAAACGACTTGTCGTCCGCGGGGTACTGCTCGCAGCCGAGGTATCTCGTGTCGATCTTCGTTTCTTCGATCTTGACATTATCGAGCTTGCACTCGTTGACCGAGCGACGATTGCCGAACTTAGGAATTCGCAGTTGCAGCGTCTCGGCCGCTCGCGTGAAGGCCTCGAGACGCGAGCGCGGTATCGTCGCGCTTCCGGTGTAGACGAAACCGAGTATCGCCGCTAGTTCAGGCCCCTCGACCTCCGCTAGTATCACGGTTATTCGCTCGCAGTAACCGGCCACTTTTCCATGAGCCAACAATACTTTCTGCAAACAGACGAACAAAAACATTTCGTTTAACCTCTGCAACAAAGTACGTTCGTTATTAAGCTTCTCGCGGAAATTGCGAAAAAAATATATTTTAATGTATTGTCAATAATTGTATGATCTATCGGGATTAGTCAATGTTCAGTGGCAAAAAGTTAAATAATTCTTAACGACACCAAATGTTTCTCCTTGTTTGTTATGTGAAGAAATTCTCGTTTTAACAATAGCAACGATACCTTTTGAGAAATCAAGGTCACCGGAGATATTTTACGCATGCGGAAAACCGTCGGCCATAAACGAATTTAACGTGCCGAGTAGCGATTGCGACGAATTCGAGTGGTGTCGGGAAACGACGAGAGCGCGTTCGCGCACGCTCATCGTCGATGAGACGGCGGAGCCGGCGGTGCGATCGAGACAAAACAGAACAAAAAATGTTAAAGGTTCCACCGTTCCGACGTAACGTGTGCAACCGATCGACGGCGAGGACGGATAATTGATTGGTCATGAAAAAGACGTGTAAGTATTGGCCAAGAGCGCGAGCGTGAAAGATCGAACGAGTTAATGGACGGACGATCGCGCATGTTCATTCCATCTTGCCTCATTCGACGGCGTGCAAGCAATTTCGCCTCTCGAACGCCCGGGAGACGACGAACGTGTGAGAAAACAATTTATCGCACTGTAATATACAATGGGTCATGCACGTTTCTTCTGTTAGCTCGATAAATTAGTCGCTAAGGAAACATTGTTATCGCGCGAGATTCTCAACAGCCGCCGATGCAGACCAACGCTGAAAAATTCAGATTTCCGCGATATTTTCGAAGTTTGAGGTAAAACTCCGAGTTTATGACCTTTCTAAGGCGACTCTCTCACGTCACGCACGTCGCACGTATAATTCTACGGATAAACAAGAAGGGACGACTGTCGCGGTTTATGACGCCCCAGACGCGCGCTACCCATTGGCTGCGTGTTGAATGGTGGGGGAAGCCGACAATGTGATGTACCGCGGTCAGGAACCGGGACAGGGTCACAAACTGGGTCATTTACATAATTTTCTTTTGTCTCGGAAGAAACACGCGAGCGAACGAAATTCTTGCACATAAAAATATATTTTCGCTACAAAAACGAGTATAGATTCAAACAACTCTATTTTCGTACGTAAAAATCGCGTTTACTTCGCGACTCGCGACGCGAATGTGAAAAATCCGGAAAGTTGGGTTAAGGTTAGAATCGCAATGACTTCCGCTCGCGTGCCGAAAAGATTGTTGCAGAGATTATACCGGTTGCTATGAACGATCGAGGCGCAAGGGCGTAGCCATAAATTCCCTTCGACGCACAATTTTGCAACGTGTGTAGTCCGATATTCTACGTCCCGCCTCGTATACGCGAGAACGAGACTCGCTGCACTACGGAAGACGCAGGGATCGCGATGAGTTCGAAGAAGGAGAAACAAGAATGAGAATTTCATGTAGTCCGCGTAGTCCGTGGTTCTGTCGGGTCGAGCATTCCCGTTAATTTATCCTGTTAATCGAATAAACCAATGCCTGTGCGCCTTATCGTGGCTCGATCTCGACTTTTATCAATGATCTCTCGCACCGTCCGAGTCGTGCGTCGCCGCGACCCCGACGACAATTCGGGACCGAAAATTCGCGTCCAAACCCTACGATTTGACTCTTTTTTCACGCCGGATTTATGAATAAATCATGAAGCTAAATAAAAAAAGTTTTCATGTTGTCGTCGACCTTTTTTTCACACTTCGCGTAGAATGTTAGAAGTTTGCGTTCAAATGGCGAAAGCACGCTTATTAGAATGCTCGTTTGAACGTGAAAAATGCTAATTTCGCACTGTAAGCGCTGAGCCATTAATGGTCGATGGAATAATGGGCACAACAAACTGCGGCGAATAAACGGAATGAGGTGTCGCGGCGAAGGAAACTCGAGCTTGTGAGATACACGAATCGAGATAAACGCCCCCGAGAACAGATATATTTATTAACCACCGGCAGAAAAGTTTAGTGGATGATTTGTATGCAAATTGTCGCATAGACCGAGAGAACTTGGGGCAAAGTGTTTCCCGATACACCGAGAAGCCTGTTCATTAAGATAGTTATGTACTTTATGTAGCTTCGCGCTCATTGCGCATAAGTTCGAGAAAAATAAGAGCAAGTTGCAAATACGTTTCGATGGTATAAAAATCTGAAAAAATGCATGCATATCAAAGGTACTGAATAGATTGAATTCGCACGATAAGAATTCCACAATGTTATCAACAAATTAAACAAAAAAATATTTTTTAACAAATTTCCTGGAACCCCAATTTTTTTTTAATGATAATGAAACATGTTCTGATTAATTTGTTAATAAACTTTTGAAATTATTATTATGCAAAATTAATCTTTTCAGTATCTTTAATATGCATGAATTTTTCCATATTTGTATACCATTGAGAAGTATTTGCGATTAATTCTCATTTTTCTCGAACTTATGCGAAATAAGCGCGACATAACTTGATAGTCCACAAATGTAAAGATGCATATGTGACGAAATAAATCCATTGCCGAGACGCTCGCGTTTCGCTTTCGAAATGATCGGTCTTGATTGTTTCTCGCCGGCCGCTGTTGCTTCCCGTTGCTGTTTATCGCCGGGCGGTTATTGCTATTTTTCTCCTCCCGTCGGAGCGTGCGCGCGAGCTACACCGGGCTTATTATCGACGAGCGAACAATGAAATGACGAGGTGCAAAATGAAGTGGCGAGGCATTAAAGCCGGAGCAGCTGCGTCACACTCTGAGCCTGTGCATACACCAGTCACGGCTACGCTCGCGGTATTAGATTTTACTGTGTATAACTCTCGTTCGCCCGAGCCACGGAGAGTTTTGCTATTCGACCGGCAACACCGATATTGCGATGAAGCACATACCGCTGGCATTCATTCGACGAATTAACGATTTTAAGGTCCATTTGTGCGAGCGCGAACGACCGGAGAGACGCGAATTTTTCACAATGCTGTGTACACGCGGCTCGAGCTCGACTCACGAGAGCTCGTGGCTAATGCACGCGCAATTAGCGGCAGTTAATCCGATTACCTCGCAGAATGGTCTCTCGCTCTCCGGGCGGGGGGAAAACGAAACAAACCGCTCGGCGATATTTCTTCGGATTCCCCTGTGTGTTTGTCCGCGTCTGTGTGTGTACACCATTTCCTATCTGCTGTTGAGCCCGAGCAACTTTGTTTCGCAGTTTAGAATCTCGCCCGTGAGTACTCTCTCGAGCACTGGGTGTGATTTTTACACCTCGTTATCGAAGGAGTAACGGGATGCTAAGCTTTCGAGAAATGGACCGTCGCAACTGTCGCGGCTCGCGTGCCCGATTCCATTATTTGTTTTTATTCATTCTGTCATTCGGGAGTCGCGAGCCTCATCGCGTGCGCGCCTTTGGTCGGACCCTCGCGCAACGCCGAAGCGTTTATGTACTTCGGGAGTCGTAGAGTTCGCGCCGTCTGTGCGTGGCTCGCGAATCTATTTAGTATACGATTTTAGGCTTCCTTATAGAAGACGCTTTGTTTTCAAGAAAAAATTTTCTCGGATTATTACTATCCGGTGGCGGATGTTAATTTCTTCAGCTATTTAGAATTACGTTGATCCATACAAAAATGTTGCAAATCATTGAACGAACTTTGCAAAGCTTCCTCGATGGGGAAGCCGGAATCTGTCGAATGGCTTTCTCATGGAGGAGTTTTGTAAAAGACGTTAAAAACAAAATAATGCAGCGATGTGCAAATATAATTTGCAACATTTTTTATCTTTACTTTCTTTAGATTTCAATGTATTTCTAATGACGTCAATGCTCTCATTTTTACGACCCGCTGCCACTGATTAATCGTATATAAATTATTTTTTCAAATATTGACTGGATGATTCATCGCGAGGGATTAATGCTTTAGTGTCGTCGGGTGTCGAATGGATTTTCGAGGCGATTCGGAGCGGCATATCACGCTTTCGGTGAATCAAACGCCCGCACAGGCGAGACGAGTTTCTCGCGCGCCGTTCGAAAATACACTGTTACAAAAATGTTTTGGCACTATGGCGTACATTGCTGACCTTGAATATGTCGGAATTGAATTTTATAGAAAAATGGGACTGAATCATTGAATTTGAAGTACTTTTACGGCAAGATTAAAGTTTATTATTCAAATTAATCGATCTTAATTTTTTTATGTACTTTATGTATAAAATCTCCCGTACATTAAATGTGCAGACATTTTTTATCTCTTTTTGAAATTGACGATTTATCTATTTTTAATCTACCTTATTTTGTATAATTATTATATAATCTAATTATTGTCCATGAGCTTATCGTTCGTGTTCTTAAGGAGAATGTAGTCCGTGCGATTGGCAAGATCGCGATTCGTCGAGTAATTACCTGCAGATAAGGACTGGCGGCCGATAGGACGAGACGATGAGCGAGAAATCTTTGTCCGCCGGAACAGCAAAGAGCTACGTCCGCGAACCTCTGCGACACCATCGCCTCTCTCAGCAGGTCACCGACATCCGGCGCTCGTCCCGATACTCTTATCACTTCTCCCATCATGCTAATCCCACGCGCGATGAACAATTCGTCAAATATCTTTCCGTAAAGTATATACACGTATGCTCTCCGGATTTTACACCTTTTTCGGATGAGCTCGAAACACACAAATTTTGAACATCGCCGATACTCCGGTCCGACTGTAGTAGCAGAGTCAGCGGTGCGCGGTCAGCGAGAAGCCGCGCGATCCGGCACGAAAGATGCACGTGGCGACGACACGAAAATCGCCCTTTAAATTATCCAATATATTCCTCCACTCGGCATCGTGAATCATTTTATAAAAAAAAAAAAAACAATCCCTTCAATTTTTCAGCATAGAACAATACTCTCGGCGGATTTTTCTACGAATCGTTTTTTCTCCCTTCGATCGCTTCATTTCTAAAAAAATCCCTCGTCGCGAATAACGACAAAATCAATCGGTCGATCCGTCGGACATTTTTATCTTTGAATACTATTCGCTTCCCCCGACTCTTGCGGGTCCCGGAATAAAATGGCAAGACGATTTTCGCAGAGCAGATCGAGAGGATTCGCCGCTCGTCTCGAGCGCGCCGATTCTGCTCTGGTCGTTACGTCTCTGGTGACTGTTCGAGCGTACAACTCCGCGGGCCGACTGCCACTCGAACACCTTCCATCGTCGGAACAGGCCTCGCCGATGTTTCGTGCCGAGGCGATGCTGCGGCACCTTGCATCGGTCCTCCGTTCTCTCCCCGTTCGAGGCCTGCTCTCCGCCGCGAGGAAACGCAACACCCCCTTCTTCTCCGTGGGTTTCTTCGCCTCTATCTCTGCGAGAGATTTTTCCCCACTCTCGCGACGGCAGCATCGTCGACCGAGAAGTCAACGGTCAAACGTTCGGGAACAATATTTATTCTCTCCCGTTCAGCCACTGCAATTTCGGATGTTAAACGAGCGCGGCTTCTGCGTCGCGTTAATTCTACCGTTGCGGGAGCTGAAACGTGAGGCACAGATATACATAAATATTTCCAGGATTATTGACATCGAACCTTTTTTTTTCTTCCTCGATTCTCGTGAAAGATAAACAAAATTTTAATGCGAAAAATATCATTTCGTTTTTTTTTGTATTGTTGTATCAATAACAATAATTATTAATAATATTAATAATAATGATAATTATTATTATTATTAATAATTATTATAAATTATTATAATTATTAATAATAATGAAAATCCGGTAATTATTGATTAACTTCTTTCATTCAAGATTATTTACTGCCTTTGATTATTAACTGTTGTTTTACTCTTCGGCGACGCGTTGCCGAAACCGAAAAGCGTGACGTATAATTATTCTTCTTTCGGTATCTTCCTCGGTGACAGCGCGTACGACTCCTCACAGATGAACTGCCATCGGTAAATCGCGTACGAGCTCATCGTCGCCTCGGTGACTTATGCGTGCGCGACTCGCTTTGCCCACCGTGTATACAGTTATTACCGTGGATCCATTAGCACGTACTCCTCGAATCTCGGACAGCTCGTTTGCCAACCCGTCGTTTACTCGTTGGCTCCTCGGTTATCGGACAAATATTATATTTCAAACGAGTACCGTTTTTTTTTTTCGTCGTTGATGCATCGTTAAATATCACCCGGTAATTTAAACGATAACGGAAGAAACTTGACGGATCTACGAAAAGTGTTCTTCTCGAAACTCGGGATTTTCAAACGGCGCTATATTGGTTTTCCAATGGGATATCGACAAATCTAATTTTACCATTGCGTTCAGCGCGAAAAAATACGCAATACGAGATTTTTTGCGGATTTTTGAAAGCGTTTTTTCAATCAGTTAGAGTGGAATGAAACGGTCACCCATCCAAGTACTGCCCCCAAAGAAAGTTGCTTGACTTGGGTGATCACCGGAGTCGCGCGCGACTGAACGGTCACCCATCCAAGTACTGCCCGCAAAGAAAGTTGCTTGACTTGAGTGATCACCGGAGCAGCGCTCTAACCGCGCATCCATCGCTGTCGATTATACATTTGTACAGATCTATTCATTTTTGCGCTTCTCCCAGGAAGGCCGACGGGTCACTTCTTTAGAAGATTCTGCATTTCTCAATTTCTCTTTACAGCAGATTTTCTGATGAAATCGCAACGAGTATGCTGATATTTTATACTGATCGCGTGCCGTTCACGCCCTCGAATATTTTCGACGTTACGCCGCCCACAACTTTGTTCTCGACTGCGTATCGTAAGTCCGAATCTAAATTAAAACACTGCTCCATTTTCGCACCGAAAATTCGAGGTCGCCGTCGGATTAGGCGAATTTCAAATTAGATACGAACAATGGCCGATATATGCCAGTGTGACTGAAAAAGAATCCTTTCAATTTCTACTGTCCACCGCAATCGTGTGACCCTGAACTTGTCGAGCCCTTATCAACGACACTTCGTTTTTGGCTTCTCGCCAAAAATATTCAATCGCCGCACTCCGATTCAGCTGCGCCTTCTTATTGAGTTATCCTTTCTATTCGCAATATGCAACAAATTACAGTACAAACGAATCTCGAGCATCGATCGATAAATGCGATCACACAAACGATCACTTGTTTCGCTTGCCCGATGATTTTTCATTCTTCTCGCGCGTTTTTTGACGCATTTTCTCTCGCAATATCGACGATTTGTTTTCTCTCGGAGCTTTTCCTTCGAGATTGATGCTCGACGGTTTCACCGTTGGTACCTAAAAAGAACGTTACACATGCTTTCAGGGTCATCCGCAATGCGAGAGATGAATGCATTGAAAGAGTAGCAAAAATATCAAACATTTCCGGGTTTTTTGAGCCAGGCGTCGCGCTCGATCCACCAGATTCGTTGATACTCGAATGCTATCAGCTGCTCCATGCAAGGTCGGCACTCGCTTTGTGAATAATGCACAAAATTAATTCGTCAATAAAAAAAAAAAGAAAAAAAAAACTTCATTAAATTTTTCGTTCACGACATTGAACTTTATTGAAAAATAATAGCAATAAGAATAATTAACAGTTCAACAATGCAATTTCAATTAAGTTTAAAGATATTGGCAATCATTCAAATATTACTTCAATTTATTTTTTTTTTTTCAAAACGAATCGTGGCAACAAAAAGCGCTTACCTCTCGTACGAGGGTACGAAGACTCTCGGAATTCTCGCGTAATCCGACGATATTATGTTGTCCTGCCTCTTGAACGGAAGCGCCGGTGTCCAAGTTTTCGTACTCACGAAATTTCCTTTGCCACTAGTCATCGTCCTGTTCTCCTCGCTATATATCGATATATCGCAATACGATCGACTGAGAATTTCCAATGATGCTTCGTAGTTTTTTTTTCGCGAAGCAGATCGAACCCAGTGCGACGAATGATATTCTCGATGCGATCTAACCCACCCTCGCGAAAGTTGTCTCGCCGCTTTGCTCTCTCGCGTCTCGGTGTCGCCCCGGAAAAAAAACAACACGATCAACCGAACCGGACTAATGAGCCATCGAATATCGTGTTAACTCTTATCGACTCTGGCAAATCTCTACTCTCGATTTTTTTCTTCACTCTCTTTAAATGTCCTCGATGTTTATGCGCGGTGTCGCGGATGTGCACGAACGAAAAGCATAACGACGACGACGACGACGACGAAATAGGTTGAAGAGAGAAAAATAATTAAATTGAGAAACGAGATCGAGATATCGAAATTATGAATCCGTACTTTCATTTATTTATTTTTCGTTGCCGCGCGCCGATTGTTTGCGCAACTTTTCGGTGCCCGAGACTCGATTCGAGATGTATATGAATATTTTTTTCTTTCAAGGTCAATTTGATTTCGAATGAAAACCAAAAGACTCGCTGTTACAATTTTGAAAAAAGTTTCCTCGACAATTAATCGAGTAACTCGCCGTGCCACCTACAGGCAATAATGAAACGAAACGCGGAAATTGGCCCTTCCCAAGAGGGTTATTATCGTCCTGTAAAAGCATTGCTCAAGTGTCGAGTACTATACGTACAGTCGTTTGTGGACCCACGTATTCGATTACGATATCGATCTAACAACAATCTTAAAGGCCCGCAGCAAAGAGAGGAATCGCGCGCCTTTCTTTCCGGGATCTTTGCCGATGATCCCCTTTCCAAGAGAGCCCGCAACGAGAGAGTATATATACTCGGTGGATTTTATAATTGCCTTTAATAAGCAATGCTACCCGATGGTTGCGCGGTAGGTCCGATCTGTGATCTATCCGGAGGATCGCTATTATTTTGTGGCGACCAACGTTTAGACGGATAGTCGATTCGGGCTCAATCTATCATGATTACTACACGGCAAATCTCAAACTTCTCGGACAATTCCGAGTTGCGAGTTTCGCGATATACTTCGGAACGCGTGCGCCGGTAGACATTTTTTCGCTCTATATCGGCGCGATGAAATTGTACAATAAGTTAAGGATCGCTGCAAACTGGAACATAAGCTTATACAATACAAAAACATGATACATTTTTCGATACGCATTCCAAAAAACAGTGTATAATCCCGGATAAGTCTGCGACACAAATGGTTATTTTTTCAAGTCCATCTATTGACCTTGGCTGGCTAATGTACGACCTAGCTGCTGTTTCTCAATTCTCGATTCGTCCTTTTTCCCTCGCGGATGCGCGTCCGCTTCGCTCCCCAACGACGGCCCAGTGAAAGAACGCAAAAGCTGTGCCGATACAGTCGTATTCCGGCTGAGGATTGAGATCCGTACTTGATAATTCACGTACAAATCCCAATCCTCAGTCTTCCGAGCTTTTGCTCACCAGTTTGAGCCGCCTAGCGCACGGCTATGCGGTCACCCATCCAAGTACCGACCGCGAGCGATACTGCTCGACACGTGCAAGCACCGCGCAGCACCGAGGCCGCACACCGACTGCGGATCGAGCGGCGTCGGTGGGGACGTATGGTTTCTTTTCGCGCTTGCAGCGCCATCTCGAGTTCCACGCACCACAATCGATACAATAGAAATTCCGACCTTTGTCGTCGTGAATTTTGTGCAGATGCGAGGAACAAGTTTATTTTCGCGGATGATTCATTGACTGATATGATAAACGATCGATTATTCTGAGAAGAAGAATCTAAGACATTTTTGAGTTTCGTTGTAATAGCAGGAAAAAAAGATTAGATACATCGCGGTTAACAGGTGCCGATAAGCAGTGGCCTACTTCGCGGATTTGTTACCTGACTATATTGTTGCAACCCGGCACCGCATGCGTATCGTCGTCACGCGGTTAAACTTGTCACAACACGCTTCGCGCTCGGACCGGCCGCTCGCTACATCGAACTACAAAGTTGGTCGTGCTTTTCTAACAATTAATAAGGAACTGTGTAGCTTTACAGCAGTTTGACGAAACGTACAATTGATATTACGTTACCAGCGTGACAATAAATAATGGACAACGACGGAGATACGTCGAAGGAAGACTTTAACTTCACTACGTCGAGAGATGGGCATCTTTTCATCATCGATGTCACACCAAAGATGTTCGAAGTCGATCCGGAGATGGGGGAGACTTACTTCGCGCAGTGTCTCAAGGTGACAAAGAATTCGAATAATCGATACGATTAACATAAACGAGATTCAAGAACGATTCGAGAGGTCAATCAAACTAAGACATTTGCTTTTTATCATGGTAGATGTACGGAAGTATCCTCAGCAAGAAATTATCGTGGAACCGACGAGACTGGATGGGTCTGATATTGTTTGGCACCAAGAAATGGGATACGGAACCAATAGAGACAAAGAATATTCTTACTCTTCGAGGGTTTGGCGAAATTACCACCGACATGCTCGTCGACATTATGCGAACCTGTGAGTATAAACAAAAAAAAGTGTGAACAACAAAAAAGTATAAACAAAAAAAAAGCTGTAAACAAAAATGTAGCAAAAAAACAGGATCGCTTAACATTTTGATCGTCAAATTTGCTCAATAGCAATTGTTTTATTTACTTATTTTTATGGTATTCGTTTGGAATAATTCAATTAAAAATCTTGAAATAATTTTTTAGTCTTACTATTATTATTCACTGCAGCCAGCGATATCTCCATTTTTTTATAACAATAAGAATGTAATTTAAACAAAAAAAAAAATTTTGCTAAAAAAAATTATTTAAAAATATAATAATTTTTTTAAATATCGGTAATTTTCAGACGACAACAAGGTGGAACATTACAGCAAACTGGTTTCCGAGTCGGACTATCCTCTGCACGACGCGCTCTGGCAGGCCCAGCGCACGTTTGACTCCGTCAAAGGGGCGATGCATCAGCGCCAGGTCTTCGTACTCACCGTCAGAGACGGTCCGTTGGAGGTTGACGCAGAGGAGAGGCACAGAATCAGACTGAGAGCCAAAGCTTTCAGTGACGCGAAGGTCAAGTTGCGATTCGTCACGCTTGGAAACGAATGCGACGCGGAGAGAATGGAATTTTACACAGAGCTGGAGATGCTGGCCAACGATCTAAAGAGCGAGGACGCGATACCGATGAAACTCAAAGATTTGGAGCAACAAGTGAAATTCTCTTCCAGAATCACGGGACACTTGAAATGGAAAATCGGCGACGGTGTCGAACTCGCAACCGTTATTACGTCCTTTTCGAGGTAATTAGTCGACGATTTATCAATGGAATTAATCAAATGAATAGCGTACACAGTAAAAACTAATCGTACTTTAAATTATCCTGTTTATTCACAAAGATTCAGAATTTTCTTCATGTTGATTTTGTGAAATATAGGTGTTAATTTAACAAATTTTCCTTGTAGAATTATATTGTAGTTCTGTTTGAACAAGAAAACATTGTTAAAAGTACGAACAATTTTTACCACGCGTAAACGTATTTCAGTAAAACGCAGTACTTGAAGAAGGCCGTTATGAGCAAAACGACGAACGAGATACTCGACAAGTACATTCATTATGGAGAAACTAACCGATACGAGGACGAATCGGACGAAGAGTTCAACGAGGAGTACACGGTAATTCGTCGAAGGGACATGAATACAAAATTGATCTGCGAAGATCAATACGAATGTCAAAAAAGTAACTCTGGAAAATTGTTGTTAATATACGTTAATAATTCGTAGGATAACCAGGAACCGGGTGAATACGAGGCGCCCGCGGACATACTCAAAGCCGTCGAATTTGGCGACAGAGCGATAAAATTCCTTCCGAAAGAAGTCAACAAGATACGCATAGCCCGCGACAGCGGAATCGAGTTGCTCGGATTCAAAGAAATTTCACAGGATTATTATCACATCAAGGCGGCAAAATTTGTCGGTGTCGATCCTGCCGCAACTCCGGGTACAGCATTTCTTCACGATTGGCCTCTTCTTTTTTCATTCTCCCATTTCGGTTCTTTATTTTCTTATTTTTAATCCGTCCTCGACAAAGTTTTTAAATGCAAAAATTTCCTCAAAAAACTTTAAGACCTTTTATAGTAAAATCCCGCTCTCAATTCTGAGACCAAAACATACTGAAAATAATTTTGCATACAATTTTTGAGGGTACACGCAAATAATTGAAAAACATATTCATATCACAGCGGAAACCGAGTTGTTCGCGGCCTTGTTAAAGAAATGCGACGAAAAACAGGTGATGGCAACTTGCATCGTCGCTCACAAGGCTGGACCGTATCTCGCCAATCTGACGCCGTGCATTAAGTATAATGGATTCTACGTTAACAAAATTGCCTACGCAGGTAATTAAAGCCGATTTTTTTTTCTATAGTATTCATTATATTCTGCTTGATGTATTCATTTTTCGACAGAGCAAATAAACGATTTGTCGGACTACACGGAGCCGTTCGTCTACGCGGGCGGTGAAACGGGCGATCTTCCCACCGACGCCGACGGAGTCGCGCTGATGAAAAAAATCGTTAAGAAACTACGAATCGATTGGGATCCTTACATGTTCGAAAATCCAAAATTGAACACCCACTTGGCATACATAGAGACTCTTGCTTTGGATACCGTTGCGAAGCCTTTAGAGGACACCACTCGTGAGTTTCGTCTATTAACGAAAAAAGAAAAGAACGAAATAACAACGTGCACGATTTTCGAATAAATCGTTTTCTCTGCCAGCAGTTCCTCAACGAGACGCTATGGTCGAGCGATTGGGCAATCTCCCGGAGCAGTTCGACACAATGTTCGCCGACACGGACTGCAGTATCAAAGGAAGTGCGCGACCATCGAAATTCCAACAAGTCAACGAGGCCGCGATGCGAGCTTCCTATTTGTCTGGAACGGTGAGTTTTCTTTCCCGCGTCGCGCGAATGCGCGATATCTCGGATAACGGAAGAAGCGAACAGTGCGCTATCAATATAAATATTTTTTCTCAGTTGGAACAGGTCACGCACACGGACCTGAAAACTTTCGTACGATTCGTCGGTCTACCGGTCACCGGATCAAAATCCGTTCTCATTGACAAAATCAAGGGATACTTCAGGAACGAATGATAATCGAAACGCCGATTGAAAAAGCAACGAAGTTAAAAAAAAGGTCTTTATTGCAATTTTCGCTTAGCAATGTCCAATTGAGTATTAATATCGTTTGTTCGATGTTTGAAGCTCTGTAAATACCGCTATTATAACTATCTTTCGCCCGTCTATCGTCATAGGTTTTTCTTTTTTTTTCTTTCTAGTGTATTTCTCTGATTACAAAAATACTTTTCAGGCTTGTTCGAAAGGAGAGCGAAAACGCCTTCGCCCCTCGGCTTGTTTAGAGCCAAGTGCACGATTTCGTTTTCAACCGCTCGTAGGCCGATCGTTATCTGGCCTCGGGCTTGGAAAAAGGCTGCAACGAACCTGGCTGCACCCACGAGAATCCCGTGCTCTTGCTCTGCTCCGAATGCTACACGAGATAACGTAGTATATATTTTTTACTGGGCTGTTTTTAAAAGTTCGAGAAATCGAGAATAAATCGTGATAAGCGTTACCTTGGGTTCGTAAATTTGTTGCCTAATTGGATCGTGAATCTCGCTGTTGTAAGGGCTGAACGTTATGTAGTGCGGGTCTTCCGTTAAAGGAGCGTCGTAAACCTGGCTCAAACTTTCTTTCACACACTTTTTCGCCCGCTCTCTGAAGGCTTCTATATTGTTCTCGTATCTGAAGAAAACGTTTCGGGCGATCGAGACGAACTTCCTTTTGATTTTTGCAATGTGAAAACATCTTTGTGAAGGACTTTAAAAGCGAATGTCGTTAAAAACCCTTCCGAAAAATAGAGAAAGAAAATGCATAATATGCTCGAAAAACCTTCAGACCTTTCTAAAGCCAAATTTCGATCCCAATTCTGTAGCTGCTACTAACAAAGATGTTTTCGCAGAACAATTTTACGAATATCCACTAATTTACACATTGTATTTTTCTTCTTTTTACCGATTCGCTTATACTCACAGCGTCGATGCTTCCTCGTTAATTGCCGGCATCTTCGGATCTACTTTCGTCAATACTTTAGTTATATGTTGTATAAGTTGCCAGATTCCATTAGTTCTCTTCCACTCTGGAAAACCCCATCCTGTGAAAAACTCGCCCGTCTCTGGATGGATCAGCGGATGGAATACGTTGCTTTGGAACACGACTTTCTACAATACATTATCAATAATACAATAATACAACGTTTTAAAATCGTCGTAAGTTGAGTTCGATGAACTTTGTTTTTTGTTATTTTTGTTTTGAATTTGAAACGGAATATAAATTATTTGACGCGAGGTGAAATGAATTTGACTTTTTTTTTCCAGACTTAGAAAAAATTGTATGAGAGAAAAAACTCACGGGGCATCCCCCGTCTGGAAAATTTTGAGGCAGCGTTATGGTGAATCTGAAGACTCCGCCCTGGTAAATTCCTTGGCGAACGAATTGAACGCCGAACCACACTGTTGTGGAAGAAAAATGAGCTGTTAACGCGCGAAGGAAAATTCAAACGTTTCGGTCTTTTCGAAATCGATGAAACTCACGGGAAGAATTTTGTGCCGACGGAATAACGTAAACTCCTTTTGGATCGCGAGTTCGTAACGTATTGCTACAAAAATGCAAAACAAGGCACATTATTATTCTTATTATTACTTCCACAGGAAGCTGTTTCCGTGAATTTTTTTTTGTAATTTTCATGCAAGTGTTCAGAATGCGTTAAAAAGTCGAAAAATTTTTTGTCTGAATTTTTTCGAAAATAATTAGACGCGCTCCAGCTGCCAGATTTTTTAAATATCATGCCCAAATTTGGTACGAAGATAAATTATTATAAATCAATGATCGGTATTGATTTTGGGCAAAATCTATACAGTCGTTCAGTTTTTACGCCATTTTTAATTTTTTCAAAAATATCTAAACGCGCTCTAACTCTTACATTTTTTAAGATATCCGGCTGAAATTTGTTTCAAACATAGCTTTTTATCATACAAGTCTCAGGATTGAATCTGGCGAAAATCCGTTGAGTGGTTCAAATTGAGCAGTCAAAATTTTCTGAACAAAATGTTGTTAACTAATGAAATATCTGGCGAGGTTTGGGCTCGAATTTGGCGTACATTCGCTCAGAATTTCGAGCTCGTATCAAAGCAAATATCCAGGAAGCCAAAAGTGATCAATGTGCTTTCTTACAAACAGACCTGGATAGACTGACGAAAGAAAGAGAGGAAGCAATAAGCCAACTACGTTGGCACCATTGTTTTTTTATGTCCGTTCGATCACTCACTATTCCGACAATATATTGTACTCTTGTAGAAAAACGATGTATTCTTTGGTGTTCTGGGGAACGTTGGGCCTGTCGATCATCTTGATGGACATGCTGAGTTGCGAGTCGCCGTTGGTGCTCGAAGGCAAGAGTTTTCGGAAGGAGCCCTGTCGCTTAAGTCCGTCGTCGGCTGTGTCAGCCTCGTTCTGTCGAGCGAGAAAAAAAAACAAACAAATAACAGCGAAGATACAGTCACTTTTCCTCGCTAATTGTTCCTCACCTTCGACGTTGAACTCGCCCCCTTGGAAGACATCTCATTCGCTCAATTATTTGATAGAGCAGTACAGTTTTATTAAATTTTTATTCGATCGATCTTGTATCTCGCGTGATAAAGCGAGCTCGAAACAAACGACAGATAAAGCTGTTATGTCCTACGTCTCACTACGACAGTTCCGACTGGCTGCTTTAGTATCACAGATTTTTATCCAATACACGATTGTTTCCTTCGTGCGCGCTCGTACGTATACTTATTTGTGTGTGCGCGTGCGCACATGCGCACATATCGTAGAGCTCGAGTCTGTACGAAAACATGACGAGACGTGGGCGGTAACGTGACCAGTAATCTACGGTAAACATGCGGACCGCTTTCGAGGTACGAGACTTGTGCGAGTGTGACAGAGATAGCGCGATCGGCGCTCGCAGCGGAGCGAGTGAGACGCACCGAGAATATGTTTCGCAGCGCGTTAACGTCAGCCCATTGGTCGAGAATCAAATGGACTCATCGTAACTTTGCGCCCTATTTTTTCTTCAATTACCCTAATCGAACGACTGACCAACAAAGGTTCTAATTACGCTACCAATCACCACCAAACGACCACCAATCGAATGGTATAGCCCAAAAAAGTTTTATTCAATTTGAACAGCCACCTTTACAGAGCTCTTTGCATCGCCGCTCCGGGACCATGACAGCTCGCTCGTTGCGCCGCGCTCGCTGTTGAACTAACCAAACGTCCGACAGCCGACCCTCTCTCGTGTAGCCCAATTTCTCGCTGTGTTATTTTCTCGTGCGCGGGACGAAATTATTGCATTTCGCGCTATCGCTCCTCGCGCCCTCGACTCGCTCCATCGTCGTGTCGCACGGTTACGACGCAGTAACGAGCGAGACAATATTAAAAAACGGAAAATCTTCGTCTTCGCACTCTCCCCGCCCCTTCCCCGCGCCGCCCTCGCACGGCGATACATCGAAGTCCGACAACTGTCAAATGACAATAGAGGATTATCGCGAGGAAAGTGTTAACACGTCGTTGTAATGGCAGCGGAAATAAAGCCTGCACCGGGTGTCAATAATGATAAATTCAGCACCAGCCGAAAACCGATACTCCTGTCGAAGCTCGAGGGATGCAACGAGGATGTCAACGCGGCGATAATCATACCGCGGGAGGACGGTGTCATCAGCGTGTGCGATGACAGGTACGAAAACAAATATTTGTTTTTTTTCACACATCCGTTTTTTTTTGTTCCGAAATATTCGGCCATTATTTTAAACAGCATTTCGATCCATTAATCATATTATTATTATTATTATTATTATTATTATTATTATTATCATTGTTGTTGTTATTATTATTATTATTAAAAATATTATTTTTTCACGAATCAATTTACGCTACGCAAAATATTTTGGTTAACGACAATTGAATGAATTTTTATTTAGAACCGTGAGAGTATGGCTGAAACGAGACTCCGGTCAATACTGGCCGAGCGTCTGCCAGTACATGGCGGCGGGCGCAACCGCGATGCATTACTGCGTCGAATCGAGGCAATTGTTTGTAGGACTGGAAAACGGAAGTATTAACGTGAGTTTTTGGAGTATCGTTCGCATCGATATAGCAAGAGAGCGAGACGAAAGGAAATCGACGGAAATGCGTTTTGCAGGAATTTATTTTGGAGCAAGACTACAATCGCATGACCGCGATGCGAGAATATCCGGCTCATCAGGCCAGAGTTTCGGGAGTAATATACGCTCCGTCCTGCGAATGGGTCTTGAGCATCGGTCGCGACAAGCAGTTTGTTCTGCACTGCTCGCAAACGGGACGCAAGCTTGGCTGCTTCGGCAAAGCGAGCAACAGTTACGGATATTTGGACAGTTGGTACACGGCTCTGCAGTATCCTTTTTAAAAATCTTAGCATCTTCGCAAAAAAAACCATATTTGAACGTACATGAACATAAAAAATTCCATATTTATTCATTTATTTATTTATTTAGAAGACGAACCCTTTTACAAATTTCACAGATCACAGAGAAAAATATATAATTTCTTGAAATTCTTTAAGCATTTTCTCTTTTTAATGAATCTTATTTATGTAATTTGTTTAATTATTAATTTTTCTATTTATTCTCGAGGGTCGATACGATTCTTTTTCCATATGAAAAAAAAATCGCCGGGCTTCGCTCTTGAGACTCCAAAATCGTAAGAAAGTCCCGTATCGTTCTTGACTCTCAAAGATTTGACGAGCAATCGAAGCACGCCTTCATCGGCGATTTCGGGGGTGAAATAACGATGCTGAAAGTCGACAGTGCGGCGATTACCCTGGTGACGTGTCTCGGGGCTCACAGCGGAAGCATTCGAACATTGGCCTGGGACACGGAGAAGCAGCTCCTGTTCTCCGGTAGCTTCGATCAGAGCATCAGAGTATGGGATATCGGAGGTCGCGAGGGAGTTGCCTATGAGCTTCACGGTCATCGGTGAGTTTTTGCATCAACTCGGAGATAAAGACCGACCTTTCATCGATTCGCGAGAAATAAATTCCATTCTAATTAATTTATTTAACCAATTATTAAAAAATAATTAATAAAAAAATGTAACAAAATAATTAAACTAACTTCAGTTATATTAAAAGATACGATAAAGAATATATGGATTTAATAATTTTCTTAGCAACAAGGTAACGGCCCTTTGTTACGCGACCGCCGAGCGAACATTGCTATCGGGAGGCGAGGACGGTGTGATAGTTTGCTGGAATATGGCAGCGCCTCGACGAGAAGCTGCCGTTTGGGAGGAATCCGATACTTGCCAAGTAAGAACAATTTTTTTTTTTTTTTTTTTTTTTCCGACAAAAAACGCCGTTCGACGCGGATTAACGAGTATATTTGTATTATCACAGACTTGCGGACGGCCGTTCTTCTGGAATATGAGAGCCATGATGGATCAACGACAATTGGGCCTGAGGCAGCATCATTGCCGTCACTGCGGCCGAGCTCTTTGCGCTCGTTGCACGACGCAGCGCATCCCCATACCGGCGATGGGTTTCGAGTTCGAGGTTCGCGTCTGCGACCAGTGCCACATTCAACTCAAGGCCGGAGAGTGAGTAAAAAAAAAACAAAAAATACAGTCATCGCGCTTCGTGACTCGAAATTATTCTTCCGTTTTTTCCATTCTCAGTCAAACATCGCTGGCGTCTTTCCACGACGCGAAGCACAGCGTCTCGTCGATGGATCTCGACGTTTCCCGACGAAAGTTACTCACCGTCGGACAGGACAGAGTCATCAAAATATGGGACATAACGGCGCTTCTTCAATAATTCATGAGGGCTCTCGTGCGTTCGCATCAAATTCAGCTACGCTAAATTCAAGAGAAATCAGGGAAAAGGAGGTAAAAATAGACAAAAAGAACCAACGACAAATCACATACAACGCGAAAGGGAAAATATCGGGGCGAAAAAAAAAACATAAATAAATAAGCGTTAGAATAACAAATGCCGCATCTGCATCTGAGCCTATGCGCGGTATCGTCTTTTCGTGTGAGCGCGTTTATCGATCGCGAGCGCGTCATTCGCTTCGCACGATCCGGAACTTACTCTCCGAGGAGAGAAACAAAAAAAAATCAAAGTGTGCACCGATACACGAGCAAGACAGGAAATTTCGCGTGAAACGAATCGTAGAATTTTAGAGAGTCACCGGCTAGTTTAATCGCAGGATCAAATTCTTTTCTGACTGTTCCTTATTCGTCGGGCGTAAATACATACCGTAAGTGTATATTTGTAAATGGTGTTATTGTCAAGGGATATATATAAACTATATACTTTCTTCGTGCCTCGCGCTCGAAAAAGTCGATCCGTTCGACTATCGAGATCGATACGAATCGAAGGTATTTCGTTCGGACGGAACGAATCGATCGATTCAACGAGCTTGGGCGGAGTTTGAAGGAAAAAAAAAATATTACTTTTTTTCGACAAAAATTTGCGTTGCTAAAAGTGAACCCTCCTCATTGTATATATATAATCTATTTACAAATTATCACGAAGTTTGTACTTCAAACAAAAAAAAAAATATATATATATATAAATATATATAAAAGAGAACACGTAATTCAACGATTTTGATATATCTAGCCAGCAAAAAATCGCGAAGACAAAGTGTCGTTAGATTCCATTTTTGCCTAGCAGTTTTATTCGAACTCGAGAAGCTTGTATTCGTTCGATCCCGCACTGTGCAACAAAGAAAACACGCGGGTGAGCCGTTATCGCTTAATTTTTTTCGTCGCTTTCATTAGTAACGGCCGTTCAATCTTTTCCGTTGATAACAATTAATGTGCGTAACTTAGAACTATGAGATGTTGGCTTGTACGTATGTTTGATCGTAATTATTTTCACCTCTCGATGTCCAAAGGGGAAAAAAAGCGAAATAAAATGAGAATGCAACAATTCGAAAAAAAAGCATTTCCTCGTTCGTGTACGACATTCCGATCGCATAATGGATGCCTATTGAAGACAGGAAAAAACGTTTATTGATCCCTCGAAACGAGAAAAAATAGAAGAAGAAAGAAAGAGTCGAAAAAAAAAAATAACAGAAATACAATTGAAATCGTGAAAACTGATCGATTTTGGTTGTATCGGCATTCGTTTTTTTCGTGTGATAGTTGATAATGCGCGCTTCCATAGAGAATAATGTTTCCTGACGTACGAAAAAAAAGCTTGAATTATAAATACATATACATATATATACACATACATACATATATATATATATATATCTAATATGAGAATGAATGAATGTCACCTATCGTGAAGCAGGCATCTCGCTCACTACCAAAAACAAACAAAAAACAGTGTGAAGAGTAAAATACAACGTTCACCAATTGTACGTCATAAATCGAATGTGGCGGATCGAGCGTCGTGTATGAAGTCTGGACAACGAGGTGTACTTGTTACTTGTAAGAATATCAGTCATGTATAAAACTGATGAAAAAAAAACAAATATAGCACGTTATCACGTAACACGATTTTGTTTTTATGCCCCGACCCGCCATCAATTATCCTGCGTATCGTATTTCTAAACTCGAGTGTCGTTAATTATCGCTTCGCGCTTATTTCGCATGAGTTCGAGAAATGTGAGAGCTAATTGCAAATACTTCCCGATGGTATAAAACTGAAAAATCTGAAAATATTCATACGTATTCAGAAAAATTTATATTTTTGTTGTAAAAAATCGATTTTCTGGGAAGTTTATTAAAAAATGTATTTTTCGATTAATTTGTTATGAACATTTTTGAATTATTAATCTTTTCAGTACCTTAACATGCGTGCATTTTTTAAATATTTTTATACCATCGAGAAGTATTTTCAATTTGCTCTAATTTTCCTCGAACTTATGCAAAATGAGCACTAAACTACTCAAGTACCTTAAAAAAAGGATGAGATGCATCAGTGAATCTCGACTATAGAAAAAAAAACCCAGATCCGTCGGTCATTACCAGAAAAAAAGGTTCATGGAATTCTTGATTTCGTTCATCGCGCTAACGCGATCGCCTAGACCGGTGCGGAGCGCATGGAAGATACGAGTTGGGAAGAGAATCAACAGGTTGTCGGAATGGAGGGGCGCGGTGGGGGGGGGGATTGTCTCCAGCATTGGAAACTTATTCGCGATGCTTACCCCGCCGCGTGCTTTTTTTCATAGTTTAATCTCTTCTCGTGCCCCGAACCAATGCCCCTGAAACGGCGAACGCGAATAGGAGTACCGCGCAAGGGGGAACGGATAGGAAGGAACTTGTCGATCGGGATGGTCTCGATCGTCGCGTTCCGTCAGTTGGCTGACATCGCTTTATCGGGACGTACCTGTCCCGTCGTCGTCGCGAGTCGCGTAAACGCGACCGAGAGAAAAAAAAAGTGAGTGGGGAAAGAGCGTTATATATATCGAAGTAAAAACGTAACAAGCCCCCCTCGCGCACGCTGTCGACTTACAAGCCCCCCACCCCCCGTCCGCACCGTTGTAACGCAGCGCGATCCACGGAGTCGTGTTCTCTTCCACCTCCTCTCACCTGGGCACCGCCCGATCCGATCCGAAACTCCCCGAGCGAACGTGTTAATGTGCCGGTCACCGTGGCCTGCTGCGGCCTGCCATCCTCGCTGAGATCTTCCAAGTTTCGTTTTTTTTTGTTTTTTAACTTTTTTTATATTGTTGTTCCTCCGTCAGCACGCTCGATAAATGTGCTCGTCTCGTTGCTTCGAATCGCGCGAATCGCTTGTCTCCGGTCTTTGTTTCGTTGTTATTTATTTATTTATTTACATTCGTAAGAACGTCGCGCGTGTGTGCGCCGTGCCGTGTGTGTTTCGACAGAGCCTGAGAGAGGTACGCGCGGCTACCGATAGTTACGTTATGAGATACGTCGTCGCGGCTTCGTCCAGTGCTTGAACTCCCGTGCCGCGGGTGACTCCTGCGAGGAATTTCATTAATGGAGAAATAAAGAGCCCGACGAGTGAGGTGCAACGTCGACTGTGCGCGCAACGTCGTTCTTATTTTCACCTCGTCGTTATTTGCCGATTCGCCTCGCTCGCACAAGGTAACGTTTTGTCTGACTTATTTTTTCTCTCTCGGTCTCCTCGCGTACTCGGTATCGGCTCGCTCGCCGTGTGTGACACCTGTGATTCTCGCTCGTCGCTCGACACATCGGTAACGCCGTACAAATAAGCTTCGCCGAAACAATCGCGTTTCCGAGAATGTCGAAACTTCGTTTTTTTTCTTCTTTGTCGCGCGTTTTGTGTCACGCAAATTTTTTGTTCGAATTTGTCGCTCGAATTCTGTGAGAATTTATCATGAAAAGCATCCGTGAGTACGCGTAGCTCGGGGCGTTATGCCGCACGGCGTTCCGAGCTCTCAAGCACCGTTGCTTCGCCTGCCGCGGCGATGAGCGCGCGAGCCGCTCACCAAACCTACCGACCACCCGAGTACTCGCCCCGGTTCATAGAACTCTCTCGTGGCCTAGAGGATTATTCCGACGATACCGCGCGGGCCTCGTCTCAGCGCGTAATCCGATTTTCTTCAATTATCGAGAATTTTCTCTTACGTATCCGCACGACCAATGCCGAGAGACAATTGTCTCTCGGGAGATGGGGACGAGACAGTGGGAAGCCCCGTGGAGTTTCTTCCAGTGTCGATGACTCTCGAACGCGTATATCGAATGACATCGGGCGCGGAGCTGATTCGAACGAATTATTCTCCGGACAATAAAATCAACGCGCTTCCCGAACAGAAAAATCGGCGCGCCTCCCGAATAGAAAAATCGGTCGCGAAGCGCCACGCAAGAAGATTTATCTCAGCGCGCGTGTATCTCGACTAAGTACGAGGCAAACGCACGAGGATAAGAGCCTCGAGCACACGAAACCGCGAGGTGGTACTTCGAGATAGCGTTAAGAAAATATAATAAACGAAAGAAAGAAATATCGTCATGAATAAATATTTGCCCGCGGAGAAGAGCATCGCGGCTACCACCGCCGTGTGCGGTTTATCGCGAGAGGCACGAGAGGAGGACTCGAGATGCACGTGTAGCAAGTACGCTACTGCACACAATACACTTACGTGCGCGAGCGGTGCGAGAACCCATCGCTGCCGCTGCCTGCAGCGGGGCAGACACGTTGGCCGCATACGATTTTTCTCCTCTCGCTTACTTACACTCGGTCACGCGGC
Organism: Ischnus inquisitorius; assembly: GCA_963924025.1. Classification (NCBI taxonomy): domain Eukaryota; kingdom Metazoa; phylum Arthropoda; class Insecta; order Hymenoptera; family Ichneumonidae; genus Ischnus; species Ischnus inquisitorius. Next base: position 17,935,047 of record OZ001245.1, on the reverse strand, counting down.
GAGATTCTCAAAGATCCTCGACCTTTATACTTACCTTCGCGCTTGACGTCGGTGACTCGCACGACGAGATTGATGATCGGGTCCCCGCGCTGGTGTCGTATCGCTCGCGCCTTCCTTTTATGCTGTTTAACATGCGCGAGCAACGGCGCATTCGATACAGAAATATAAAACTTCTTTCGGATAAAAAAAATTGTCGATTATTTTTTTTTTCGATAACAACGGAAGGAATACATAAAAAAATTTTTTTTTCCTAAAATTCATTCCACGTTGAATGAACGCGGAGGGAGACACGCTCGACCGGCATAGCGCTCCCGCATGCCTACGAAGGTGCTTCCTATGTGTTTCTCGTTTGACTCGGTGCGTTCAATTTCCCACCGCGCGTCGAACATTCCGCCGAGTATCGCCCATGTCCTCGACTGTTCTTTGCGTTTCCGCGACTAGTCCTTCGCGGTGAAGATGGAAAACGTAGAGGAACAATGAAATGAGCGCTGGAAAGAAGATGCACCGGCAGAGTTCGATCTGTACGGCGCGCGGGGCGCGAGAGTCACCGAGAGAAAAGATCATCATCGCGATTCGAACGGGGCCGGAGGTTGAAGCTGTGCCACGAGTCTCGTAGCCGCTCGCACGACTGCCGGCTGCTTCTGATGATGCTGCTCGCTTCTGGCTAACCTACTTTGCGAACAGGTTTACGGATTCTCCACTGTAACGGTCATATATCGAGGCCTGCATACACACGACGCGAGATAACATATGCGTATAGATAGAAGCTTACGCCGAACGCGTGGAGTGTGCGAGAGAGAGAGAGAGAGAAAAAGTGGAGACCGAGAATTTTTCTTCGATTAGAGATTTATCCCTCGGTAAGCCACGCTACCGACGCATTGTCCTCGTTATCGTTCCTCCCGATTGCGCCGCGACTCAACGACTACGCACGTTACTTCCGGATTATGTAAAACACGTCTTTGTGGTCATGTTAAAAAAAAATCGAATCTAAAATAAATAGGATTTACGGTTTAGAATTAAGCCGAACGATAGTTGAAACTGTTTTTTCGTTTCATTTTGTTTTATTACTTTCGTTTACAAATAAATCAATCGCTTTTTAAGATTTTTTTTTTTTTAAATAAATTGGCGATATATATTTTTTTTGTTTAACGAATGTGTATAAATTGTACAATTTCAGGTGGCGGGCCGGGAACCGCAATTTGAGAGATGGTCATCGTTACCCGGGTGAGTAGTCGGTAAAAATGACCTTGGCTACGCGCGTTTCGTGACGCTCGCTTTCCCGAATTTCACCCGGTCAGTGGGATTCTGTGACACGAGTGAAAATGTCCACAAGACCGTTCTCGACGAGTGGCACACGCTCACGTGCATACATACATATATATATAACGATAAATTCTTTGCCCGGAGGTTTCGATATTGTAATGAGCGCGGAGAATTTGTAATGAGTAAAAATAAATGCAAGATACCATCGAATGACTGTTAAAAGTTTCATCGCCATGATAAACATTTTTCAATTTTTTTCTGTACGGTAAAAAAAAATGTAAATGTCCTAATATTCGGAGTTTTTAGGTACAAACTAGTAAATTAGATTCAATGTTCGATCGACGGTGATGAAATTTTTTTTTTTTTTGGATCCACGTCGGGGAGCACAAGCGGCCTTAGTTTGTTTCGAAACTCTCCCCGCAGGCCGGAAGTATCCAATCACGGTTGAGGGAGATTGAATATTCGTTTTGTATTTGAGCGCGCGCAGGGTGCAGCGTCGTTATCGAATGCGCGTTAAGGCAGTCCTTGCTCACGGTGTTCATTTCGCATAAGTTCGAGAAACAATTATAGAGAATGGCAACCATTTCTCGATTGTATCGAATTCTGAAAAAAATCATGCACATTAAAGGTACCCAAAAGATCAATTTTGCGTAACAATGATTCCAATTTGTTATTAACAAATTGATTAAAAAAAATTGTTCAACAAATTTGCCGGCCAACCTATTTTAAAAAGAAAAAAATGATTCGTTCATTTTTCTGAAGGCGTATGAATTTTCTTAGATTTTTAGAACCACGGAATTTTTTTTTAAATGTGTGGAAAATCATAAATTTCGAAGTGAATTTAGGAATCTGGAAAAATGTATGCGTGTTCAGAAAAGTGAAAGAATCATTTTCATTTGAAAACAAGTTGGTTTGCCGGTAAATTTGTTGAACAATATTCTTTTTCATCAATTTGTTAACAACATTTTGGAATTATTATTATGCAAAATTAATGTTTCAAGTACCTTCAATGTGGCTGATTTTTTCCAGATTTTTATATCGTCGAGAAATGTTTGCAATTCTCTTCCATTTTTCTCGAACATACGCGAAACGAACACCGTGCGCAAGGACTGCCTTAAGTCGAGTTTCTGCGTACGATGCGGAGGCGCCGCGGGCCACGTGTAGTCGGAACGCAGAGGAATATATAAACTACGGAATACGATAACATTAAAGTGTAGCGGGTGTAGGATTCGCGGAGGCGGCGGTCTATCCCCCTCGGTCCGTGGCAGCTCTCCGTGGCAAAGAGCGGAAGAGCTCTCCCGATGTTCCGGTAACTGAACAATTAGGACGAACAAAATATACGCGGCGTACTATGTGTACGTATGCGTGCAACTGTTGCCTCGCAAAGCCGCGCGCATCTTTCCGCGCTAAACCTCTATTAACTATAACTAATACAAGCGCCGGGGCACACAGAAGAACGGTCGAGAGATGGAGACGGATGAGAGAATGAACACGGCTAGTTCGCTTTGCAGGCTTGCACTTGACCGAACCCGAGCCAGACGAGGCGGATTGGCGCTTTTAAAAATTTTCTCGCTACTTCGCGATTTACGAGCCTCAGTAACGTAGCAAACGCGCTGTTGCGCTAGTCGCGGATAAACGATCGTTTCTTTTTTTTCCTCTTTCTCATTTCGATGTTTTATAGTTGGGCTTACGGTAGTACTTATGTGTGTATGTACAGTAGACAATCGGTAGGTTTGATCGGTCAGTTAAGAAGGGTGTTTCGTTGTATTCCCAGCCAACAGTGAGATTCAGAGAAAATTCCGCACTTCAGCCGATTGGATGAAAATCGGAAAGAAAATCAATCGCGGGGAAGGTGCCGAGAATATTAATTGTTCATATTAATAATACAATAAAGATATTTTGAATCCTCTGCGATCTCATTCTTGGCTGGAAATATATTTCGATACTGAAGCTTTTCTTTGTCTTCCTTTTCACAGTGGCAACCGATAATTTTTGTGTGTTTTTTTTTTGCAGGGCGATTACATATGGATCGAACCAATATCGGGGAGAGAATTCGACGTTGCTATCGGAGCGCGGGTAATATCGGCCGAGGGTAGAAGAATACAAGTTAAGGACGACGATAACAAGGTGAGCGAGAAAGGAATAATTTCGATACTGCACCGTAATAAACGATCAGTTGCGATATGAGAGATTTAGTCGGAGCAATAATTAGTTGGTAGTTGGAGCAATAATTAGGGGAACAATTTTTTTGTCGAAAAAGTCTTTTCGAAATTGATTCACCGACTGATTTTTTCGAGTATGCATTTTTCTCTGTTCGTTCAAACGACTGCACTTTGCTTTCAAATGCTTCAGGAGCAATGGCTCACACCGGAGAGAAGGATAAAGGCGATGCACGCGACCTCCGTCCAAGGCGTCGAGGATATGATAAGCCTCGGGGATCTCCACGAGGCTGGCATATTGAGGAACCTACTCATACGATACAACGAGAATCTCATTTACGTGAGTAGAACCCTCGCAATCCTCTCCCCAATTCAATGACAATCTACGGTTGATTCAGATTTAAGTTCAAATTTGCTAGCAGTATCGTGCTTAGACGAAACGTACACGTCGCTAACAACAATAGTTGTTGATGCGACGATAAATAAAGAAAAAAAAAGGTCACTTTTCTCGACAGTTCTATAGTATTGTGAACATCCTGGCATAGAAATACGAAGAAAAAAAAAAATTTAGTGGAAAACGAATAGCGATTTTTTCTTCCTTTGAGAGGAAGCAATATGGCAATCCTATATCGCCACGCTCTTGATTTGCCGACAGACTTACACCGGTTCGATCCTCGTCGCCGTGAATCCATATCAGATATTGCCGATTTACACGGCGGAGCAAATAAAGCTCTACAAGGATCGTAAAATCGGTGAATTGCCACCTCACATATTTGCCATTGGGGACAACAGTTACGCTCACATGAATCGATATGGACAGGATCAGTGCATCGTTATCAGGTAATTGTTTTTTGATCCTCCAAATACTCGAAAATCAAATCCCATCGAGTAAGAAAAAAAAATGTGAAAACACATCAATAATCAATGACGATTCATCTTCGAATTTTATCGACACTCCGAGCGATTCGTGCGATAATACGCGTAAGATTTATTTCAGCGGTGAGAGCGGAGCCGGTAAAACGGAAAGCACGAAATTAATTCTCCAGTACCTCGCTGCCATAAGCGGCAAACACTCTTGGATAGAACAACAGATTCTCGAAGCGAATCCGATACTCGAAGGTGAGAGTCTCTCGATTATCTTGAAGAAAATTCAACGATCCATTATCGTTATTTGCATGAAATAAAAACCTCTCCGAATCTCGCAGCATTCGGTAACGCGAAAACCGTCAGGAACGACAATTCTTCGCGGTTCGGCAAGTACATCGACATACACTTCAACGACCAGGGAGTAATCGAGGGAGCGAAGATCGAGCAGTATCTCCTGGAAAAATCTCGAATAGTGTCGCAAAATTTGGACGAGAGAAATTATCACGTTTTCTATTGCATGCTCGCCGGTCTGTCGGTCGACGAGAAGAAGAAATTGGAGTTGGAGGATGCCGGATCTTACAAATATCTCACGGGGGTAAAGAATACATGTGTTTTTTTAACCAAATCCCCGAGTCGATGCATCGAAAATGACTAATGAAAATGAATGATTTCAAGGGAGGCAGCATAACTTGCGAGGGCCGCGACGACGCTGCCGAGTTCGCCGACATTCGTTCGGCGATGAAAGTTCTGCTGTTCACCGATCCGGAGATATGGGAAATTCTGAGGCTACTCGCGGCCCTCTTGCACATGGGAAACATCAAGTATCGAGCTACGGTCGTCGACAATCTGGACGCCACCGAAATACCCGAGCAAACGAACGTCAAGCGAGTCGCTCAGCTGTTGGGAGTTCCGGTGCAGTCGTTGATCGACGCGCTCACGAGAAGAACGATATTCGCGCACGGCGAAACGGTCGTGTCGACGCTGTCGCGCGATCAATCGGTCGACATACGCGACGCCTTCGTCAAGGGCATTTACGGGCGTTTGTTCGTGCACATAGTGAAGAAAATCAACGAAGCGATCTACCGTCCGAAGAACGTGTCGCGCAGCGCGATCGGCGTCTTGGATATCTTCGGCTTCGAGAACTTCAATCACAACAGCTTCGAGCAATTCTGCATCAACTACGCGAACGAGAATCTCCAACAGTTCTTCGTCCGTCATATATTCAAGCTCGAGCAGGAGGAGTACAATCACGAGGGCATAAATTGGCAACACATCGAGTTCGTCGACAACCAGGACGCCCTCGATCTCATAGCGATAAAGCAACTCAACATAATGGCCCTGATCGACGAGGAGTCGAAATTCCCGAAGGGCACCGATCAAACGATGCTCGCCAAGATTCACAAGACTCACGGCACTCACAGAAATTATTTGAAGCCGAAATCCGACATAAACACGTCCTTCGGACTGAATCACTTCGCCGGCGTTGTGTTCTACGACACGCGAAGCTTTCTCGAGAAGAATCGCGACACGTTCAGCGCCGATCTGCTGCAGCTGATACACATATCGTCGAACAAATTTCTTCAGACATGCTTCGCCGAGGACATCGGAATGGGATCGGAGACGCGCAAACGCGCGCCTACGCTGTCGACGCAGTTCAAAAAATCCTTGGACTGCCTGATGCGGACGCTGAGCACTTGCCAACCATTTTTTATACGTTGCATCAAGCCGAACGAGTACAAGAAGCCGATGATGTTCGATCGCGGCTTGTGCTGTCGGCAATTGAGATACTCGGGAATGATGGAGACCATAAGAATTCGGCGAGCCGGCTATCCGATAAGACACTCATTTCCGGAGTTCGTCGAGCGATATCGTTTCCTCATATCCGGCATACCGCCCTCTCACAAGACCGATTGCCGCGCCGCGACGGCGAGGATTTGTCACGTTGTCCTCGGACGATCGGACTATCAGCTCGGTCATACGAAAGTCTTTCTCAAGGACGCTCACGACCTGTTTCTCGAGCAGGAACGCGACAGAGTTCTGACTCGCAAGATACTCATACTTCAGCGGAACATACGCGGTTGGGTCTATCGTCGGCGTTTCTTGAGGATGCGAGCCGCGGCAGTGATAATGCAGAAACACTGGCGCGGTTACGCCCAACGAAAGCGCTACAAGAGCATGAGAATAGGCTACATGCGCCTGCAGGCCTTGATAAGGTCCCGCGTACTGTCCCATCGGTTCCGACATCTTCGCGGTCACATCGTGGCCCTGCAGGCGCGAGCCCGCGGTCATCTGGTTCGCAGGATGTACCGCAAGAAAATGTGGGCAATCGTGAAGATTCAGGCGCACGTTCGACGATTGATCGCTCAGCGAAGATACAAGAAGGTTCAGTACGAGTACAGGCTTCACATTGAGGCGTTGCGATTGCGAAAGAAGGAGGAACGCGAACTCAAGGACCAGGGAAACAAACGGGCCAAAGAAATTGCCGAGCAAAATTACAGGGTATGTATTAACTGTGCATTTTCGAGTACCCTTCTTGCCTTACCGACTTATCTTCATTTCTCCATCGTTCCAGGAACGAATGCAAGAATTGGAGAGAAAAGAGATCGAGATGGAGCTCGAGGATCGGCGCAGAATGGAGATAAAGAAGAATCTCATAAACGACGCGGCGAAGAAGCAAGACGAGCCGGTCGACGACAGCAAATTGGTCGAGGCGATGTTCGATTTTCTCCCGGACTCGAGCAGCGAAGCACCGACGCCGGCCAGAGAAACATCCGTTTTCAATGTATGCCTCGTTAAAGTTTCTCAACGCAAGGCGATCGCTGAAATTTCTTATTACGTGAAAAAATCTTTCAACAGGATCTACCGGCGCCCAAAGCCGATCAACAGGAGATCATCAGTCCGGTCCAGACCGCCTCGGAAGACGAGGAAGATCTTTCGGAGTTCAAGTTTCAGAAATTCGCCGCTACGTATTTCCAAGGCAACATCACGCATCAGTATTCGAGGAAACCGCTCAAGCATCCGCTGCTACCGCTGCACACGCAAGGGGATCAATTGGTTCGTTTTCGATTTTTTTTCTCTAGAAAATCGCCTATATCGGGGTACTTCTAATTCGTCCTTTCATTGGACCGCAGGCGGCTCAGGCACTGTGGATAACGATACTTCGTTTCACCGGCGATCTGCCCGAGCCGCGTTATCACACGATGGATCGTGACACGACATCGGTAATGTCGAAGGTCACTGCTACTCTCGGACGGAATTTCATCAGAAGCAAGGAATTTCAAGAGGCCCAAATGATGGGAATGGATCCAGTGCGTAAGATAGAATAAGGACTTAGAGTGACGCGTCGAAAGACCAGATGCAAAATACTTTATTGCGAAATATCTGCAGTTTGAGCGGCTCGTTCTGAGCGAAAAAACTATAGTATTTTCCGGTTGTGTGGCTTTATACTAAATTTAAATAATTGAAATCAGAATATTCATAATATTCGCAGAAAAAAAAAAGAAACGAAAACAAAAATTCTCAAATTTTAATTTACCGATGTTGAAATGTTCAATGTATACAAACTGATAAATTTTATTTAATGTCGACGCACGGTTGAAAAAAAATGTAGAGAATTTAGCTTGGTAAATGTGGTTTATCGAACTCGACTGATACTTTCAGGATACGTTTCTCAAGCAGCCAAAGCCGGCGCGCTCGATCCGCCACAAGCTCGTGTCCCTGACGCTTAAGCGCAAGAACAAGCTTGGCGAGGACGTGAGAAGAAAGCTCCAGGAGGACGAGTACACGGCCGATAGTTATCAGTCCTGGCTCGAGGCTCGTCCCACGTCGAACCTCGAAAAACTGCACTTCATAATCGGCCACGGAATACTGCGGGCCGAGTTGCGCGACGAGATTTATTGTCAGATATGCAAGCAATTGACGAACAATCCGTCGAAATCGTCGCACGCGCGCGGTTGGATACTGTTGTCGCTGTGCGTCGGCTGTTTCGCGCCATCGGAGAAATTCGTCAACTATCTTCGCGCCTTCATACGTGAGGGTCCGCCGGGCTACGCGCCCTACTGCGAGGATCGTCTGAAGCGCACGTTTAACAACGGCACGCGAAATCAGCCGCCGAGCTGGCTCGAGTTGCAAGCGACGAAATCGAAGAAGCCGATAATGCTTCCGATAACGTTCATGGACGGCAATACGAAGACGCTTCTCGCCGATTCGGCCACAACCGCCCGAGAATTGTGCAATCAATTGTCCGACAAGATATCGCTGCGCGATCAATTTGGATTTTCTCTCTACATCGCACTGTTCGACAAAGTGTCGTCGCTCGGCAGCGGCGGCGATCACGTGATGGACGCGATATCGCAGTGCGAGCAATACGCGAAGGAACAGGGCGCCCAGGAGCGCAACGCGCCTTGGCGACTGTTCTTCCGCAAGGAAATATTCGCTCCCTGGCACGAACCGACCGAGGATCAAGTCGCGACGAATCTGATCTATCAGCAGGTCGTGCGAGGAGTCAAATTCGGGGAATATCGTTGCGACAAGGAGGAGGATCTGGCGATGATCGCTGCGCAGCAATACTACATCGAGTATCATACGGACATGAACGTCGATCGGCTGTTCGCTCTCTTGCCGAACTACATACCCGATTATTGCTTCTCCGGGATCGACAAGGCCATCGATCGATGGGGACATCTCGTTCTTCAGGCTTACAAGAAGAGTTACTATCTGAAGGAAAAGATGCCGGCGCTGCGGGTCAAGGAGGACATTGTCGGTTACGCGAAATTCAAATGGCCTCTGCTCTTCTCGCGCTTCTACGAGGCGTACAGAAACTCCGGGCCGAATTTGCCGAAGAACGACGTTATCATAGCGGTCAATTGGACGGGCGTTTACGTGGTCGACGATCAGGAACAAGTACTTCTCGAACTATCCTTTCCCGAGATAACCACCGTGTCTAGTCAAAAAACAAACAAGATGTTTACGCAAACGTTCAGTTTGTCGACGGTGCGGGGAGAGGAATTCACGTTTCAGAGCCCGAACGCCGAGGACATACGCGATCTCGTAGTTTACTTCTTGGAGGGATTGAAGAAGCGCAGCAAGTTCGTCATAGCGCTGCAGGATTACAAAGCGCCGGGCGAGGGCTCGTCGTTCTTGAATTTCCAGAAGGGAGATCTGATAACGCTCGAAGACGAGAGCACCGGCGAGACCGTGCTGAATTCGGGCTGGTGCGTCGGCAGCTGCGAGAGGACCGGCGAGAAGGGCGATTTCCCGGCCGAGACGGTTTACGTGTTGCCGTCGCTGTCGAAACCGCCGAACGATATTTTGGCGCTGTTCAGCATCGAGGGCACGGAGAACGGTCGAAGATTGTATCCGCAACAGATAAACGGCGTTGAGTCGCGCGACAAGCCTCACACGCTCCTTGAATACGCGATAGACCATTTTCGCACACCGCCCAAGAGAACCATGTCGAAGGCGCTGACCTTGACGACGGCGCGACGCGGACACACCGACGAGCTTTGGCGACACTCGAGGGAACCCATCAAACAACCGCTGCTGAAGAAACTCGTCTCCAAGGAAGAACTCGCCGAGGAAGCGTGCTTCGCTTTCAACGCTATACTCAAGTACATGGGAGACCTGCCGACGAAACGTCCGCGCGTCGGCAACGAATACACCGATCTGATATTCGACGGGCCGCTGAAGAACGAGATACTGAGGGACGAGATCTACTGCCAAGTGATGAAGCAACTCACGGACAATCGCAACAGGCTCAGCGAGGAACGCGGCTGGGAACTCATGTGGCTCGGTACTGGCCTCTTCACCTGCAGCCAGAGTCTACTTAAGGTACCTCGAATTCTAACTTACTCTTCTTTTCCTTTCTGTCCTTCGGACAACGGAGCTCGATTATCCGACCCATTCTATTGTGCATCCATCGCCGTAACTCGCGCATTATCGTTTCAGGAATTGACGCTCTTCCTGCGCACGAGACGACATCCGATTTCGCAAGACTCGCTGCAGAGGCTACAGAAAACTTTGCGCAACGGTCAACGAAAGTATCCGCCTCATCAGGTCGAGGTTGAAGCTATACAGCACAAGACGACGCAAATATTTCACAAAGTTTACTTTCCCGACGACACCGACGAGGTGGGCTATTTACGATCGATCGATTTTTTTTTTGTTGGTTTTTCTTCAAAAAATTGCAATAAGTATCTATAATTTTGTCGATAGGCATTCGAGGTCGATTCGTCGACGAGGGCAAAAGACTTTTGTCAGAATATCGCTCAACGATTGAATCTCCGCTCGGCCGAGGGTTTCAGCCTGTTCGTCAAGATCGCCGACAAAGTCATATCCGTGCCGGAAGGCGATTTCTTCTTCGATTTCGTTCGACACTTGACCGACTGGATTAGGAAAGCTCGGCCCTCGAGAGACGGTACGTGAAATTCGGCTCGTTCGAAGGAAACGAATCGCTTGATTTTAACGTTTTTTTCTCAGGAGTTCCACCGCAGTTTACGTATCAAGTATTCTTCATGAAGAAACTATGGACTAACACTGTGCCCGGAAAGGACCGAAACGCCGATCTGATATTCCACTTTCATCAGGAATTACCGAAATTACTCCGAGGTGAGATATCTCGTTTCAGTTTCTGACGCTTATTGTGGATGTTTTTTTCGACCTCAGAACAACTTTTTTTCATCAATTTGTTGATAACATTTTGAAATCATTATTATGCAGAAACAATCTTTTTAGCGCCGTCTACAAGCGTCATTTTTTATAGATTTTTATCCCGTCGAGAAGTATTTAAAATTGTCTCTGAAACTCGCGTTAACTCACGTTTGTCGGAACTTGCCCTCTCATAAATCCTTAAATCATCAGCAAGATCGTGAAATTAAAAAATCTCGAACTTGAAGACTTCGCGATCTGTTCTAAATGAATCGAACTGCTTCAGGTTATCACAAGTGCACGAAGGAAGAGGCATCGAGATTAGCGGCTCTCGTCTACAGAGTACGATTCGGCGAGAGCAAACAAGAGCTCCAGGCGATAACGTGAGTAAAACTACCGATCGATCGCGATAATTCGAAGATCCAATAATCATTCCCAACGTGTCTATTCGATCGTCAGGCAAATGCTCCGAGAGCTCATACCCAGCGATTTGGTGAAGATACAGAGCGCGAACGACTGGAAACGATCGATAATCGCCGCTTACAATCAGGACGCCGGTAACTTCCATAATTATTCCATTATTATTTCCCTCGCATTTCCTATTGCACATATATGTATATTCTTTTCTCGCGTATGCCGCGCCTTCCAGGAATGAGTCCCGAGGATGCGAAAATAACGTTTCTGAAGATCGTCTATCGCTGGCCAACGTTCGGCTCCGCCTTCTTCGAGATCAAACAAACAACCGAGCCGAATTATCCGGAGTTGTTGCTCATTGCCATTAACAAGCACGGCGTCAGCCTGATTCATCCTCAGAGCAAGGCAAGCAGCGAATGCAAAAACGAATTCTCTATATCTCGACCAAATCCTTTCTTCCGCCCGAAATTTTTTTTAAAAGCCCTTTTTTTCCGCCCTTTAATTTGTTTTCTCCCGTTTTCAGGATATATTGGTGACTCATCCGTTCACGAGAATCTCGAACTGGTCGTCGGGCAACACGTACTTCCACATGACCATAGGAAATTTGGTGCGAGGCTCGAAGCTCCTTTGCGAGACGTCGCTCGGCTACAAGATGGACGATCTTCTCACCTCGTACATATCGTTAATGCTCACGAATTTGAACAAACAGCGTACGATAAGGATAAAGTAGTAGATCGCTTCGCGCTAGTTGCTCGGCACGATTCGCGAGACGCGACGAAATTGAGGGTAGGCGAGAGATTCTCGGTGAGTTTAACAAGTCTTTTTTTTGTTTGTTTTCGTTTCGTTAAAGTTTGCTCATACTGTTGCGTACGACAGTCTCGAGTCGGTGGATAATTACGTTAAGACGGTAAGGTGCCGAATTGTTTTTAACGATTCTCGTATTAAGCTGGACCGAGAAAAAGAGTTCGTAGTTAAAAAACCTACGGTTGGATACAGCAGACTGAAAGCTTAGTTATCTGCAGTTAAGTTGAATTTTCATCGGGTTCGATCGGGCCAGAGGGAGTAAACATTTTTCGCCTCGAGTTTTAGCAAGAATAATTAAATTTTTATTCCGCCACATCGAACCGTAGTTTCGAAGAACTACAAACACACTCTTTTTCTCAGTGTAACTCAGAGATTACTAGCTCCCAAATACTTGTACATGATTAAGATACGGTTTAAGATTTAAAGAAAGGGAGGAAGGAAAATTGTAAAAATAATATTATCGACGACGTTGGAGCGAGTTAGCGGTTTGCGTGGATTATGAATTCGATTGAGCGAATCGAGTCGAGAGATGCGTTTGTTTCTTTTTTTTTTTCTTTTCCTTCTATTATTATTTTTATCGAACAAGCAATAAAGACGTAATGTACGTCTCTAAGCAGTCCGTGGGTAAGAAAATCCTTCCATTGTCCCAAAACATTGTATCCGTCCAAGATTCTTCGTAAGAAAGAGAAAAATGTGTAATTATTATTAGAGGTAATGTTCTACTGTTGTGAATTATAAAGATAATCATGGTCACCATCGAACAACAATACGAATTTTTAATTGTGGGTAAATTCCCACGATGAAGAGAAGAAAAAAAAGAACATTATTCCCCAACATTCCTACGTAACAATACCGGCGCGCGGGGCGGCGGCGATGCCCGCGATCCCTCCTTCGGGAAGTCGAGGTGTTCTCAGCAACGGTCGATCTTATCTCGTTTCCTTTTGAGACGTGCTATATATTTTTTTCTCGCAACTCTGCCCGAGACACATATCCATAGCGAGCGAAGTCGCGGCGGTTTTTCTGCCTCCGAGACGGAGTTTCGGACTCGAACTTTTGTCGGCGGCTCGTCGACGAAAGGTGCGCGCGCTCGGTCGCAATGAGAGACAAATATTTAACGAAAGTTCGAACATTCGTTTATTACTCCAATTTTTCTCTGTCGTTTCTCTTTCTCTCCGTTTCACTAAGCTCGTTACAAATGTTTCTTGCTCGTTTGTTCGTTTCGCTTTTTGCGGGCACGCGAAAAAGTGCATATTCACAACTCGTTTTGTCATTATCACCCTGGTCGAGAATCGATAACATTCCTTGCGTTAAAAAGGGATTTTCTTCTCGTGAATATTTCGCTGGTTCGCGCACAATTATGCGAGAATATCTATACATTTTTTTTTGTCATTGTTATATTAATATTAATATTAATGATAGGTAGTGTCGTACCTTCTTCGTAGGCGATTAGTCAATTCTTCTTGTCGTTCTTTTGTACGTAGGCGTATGTACTATTTGAATTTTTCTCTTAATCGTAAAATTGGGACAACGATCGCGTATCCTTCGTTATAATTGAGCCGCACAGTACAAAAATGCTTCGCGGGCGATCTGCAATTGAAAAATTTCGAAACGAAGGAACCCTCTCGCGTACTGCGCATTCACCCCATTTTTTTCCTTTATATATATTTATATATATATGTAGATATATATACAATTTTGTTTGAAAATATAAATTCCCTTGCAGTCAAGATTAAATATCGCGTTGATCTTGTTTACACTATTTATAGTCGCAGTTCGTCGGTTTCTTTTTTCTTTTTCCTCGTCACGCTAAAAACTAACTTTGCGTCCAAGCGCGGATTAAAAGCTACGAAAAAAAACTTCGTCAGATCTATTTAATTGCTATGCTATTTACACTCGCGAGTTTTTCATCGTTTTTTTTTTCGAAACCCGCCTTTTTAATTTCTTTCTTCGTTCGTTATCCCAACGAATAGATTGCGTTTTTTTCTCAATCGTCAACGATGCAATATCCGTTACTTTTTTACATCGTCAATGAATTCTCCCGAAGTGTAGGAAATCGACGGAACGTTAGCCGAAAAAACACACTCACACACACGCGAACAGGCGCCGATAAAAAAAAAATCACTCGATCGATATACTTAACTTTATACATTTTCTTATAAAATAATTTTCGAAGAAACGAAAATGTGTGAACGAGACGACGTTTGATCGCGCGCGTTTTCACCTCACCCTCGTCGCGCGTTGCTCTGATAATCGTGACGATCGCGTTGCGTTCGTTGATAAATTATTACAATTATATAATTTCTATAATATATGTATTACACGTAAATTTGTGTGTTTTTCGTATAAAGAAATTTGGAGTCTGCAGTGCGATTCGCAAATACCCGGCTCCGATGTGTCTATCTCAATATCTCTGCGTCTCGACTATCGTCGTGATCGTCTCTTTCACACGGAACTATCAGTCGGGACATTCGCGAACGGCACTGCAAGATCGCGATGCCGTGACGTCGATTCGGCGATCGGGGCGCGAGTTGCGCTATGCATCGGAATCCTCGGATCGAGCATTGTCGGTCGATCCATCGATGTCGGCGCGCCACGATCGGCCGTCACTGCTCTTGGGTTCGTTGCTCTTATCGTCGATGAAATCGCCGCATTGTCCAAGCCCTCGTCGATGCTGGCCGCAGGTGGAGTGGAAGCTTTGCTCGGCGTCGCAATCGCCGAGGGCACATCATAGACCGGGTTGGGACTGTTGATGTGTGTTCCAGGGCACGTCCGCGATCGCCGGGGGCATGCTCGCTTGATTGTGTATCGAGCGCGGAGCGCGCATTATCTCGTCGGCGGGCGGACAGTGTGGTCGCGGACCGGGCTCCGGGGTGTAAGTGAAGGTCAAGCCGGTGGCGTAAATAATGCCGTCGTTGCGCACCAACGAAACGGGCACTTGGGTCGGTTGGCGAACCCAGAGCCATTCGCCGCGGAACAACGATATATCGGGAACGACGCAGAGCATTATCTCCTGACAGCGGTACATCGTTTCGGCCTCGACGTCGCCGAACCAGACTTGAAGATTCGGCGTGAAATTGTCGCCTTTGAGCTCGAGCATGGCCACGTCCCCGCCGCCGTTCAGGTGCAAGCTGTGAACGAGCGGAACTGGCGTCACCGGCGATCTGACCGGGCCCATACCCTCGAAGAATTGGTACTCCGCCTTGTCGGTGCTGATTATCGTCCAACAGGCGCCGTCGTTGATCATCTCCTTGTTCGCCTCTTTCGGACAGGGCGTCGCTTGGAATTGTATTATTCTCTCCTGCGACAGACACAGATACATGTGATCGGTGTCTTTCATGTAGAAAGCGCATTTGTGCAGTTGCGACACCGGATCGTCGGCCTCGAGGCTCGCCATTTGTTTGTCGACCTTTCGTATGACCAAGCGCGGCAGCGCCATGCCCGTTACCGAGCACACGAGCTTGACCGTACTGCCGTAGTGCACGTAGCCGTCCCGCACCTGAAACTCCTCGGACTCGCTCTCGTTGTCGTCGAGCAGATGAATCGTGAAGGCGCCCCATTGCGTCGAGCTCGCGTGAAAATTGCCGTTCTCCACGTGCAGATAGCGCGTGCTCACCGTCTGCGAGCGCAAACGATTGAAGAGGGCGACTTTCGTGCCGCTCGCTATGCACAGATCGGCGTTCTTCAGCGACTGCTTCTTCTTCGAGGGCTTCGATATGACTTTTATTCTCTTGCTGTGGAACACTCCGATGTCGTGGCCGCTGCCGTAGAACATCTTCACCGAGAGCATGAAGTGCTTTCGCTTGTCCGAGTCCGATATGTACAGAGTCTTCGCCGCGCAATATTGCTTGCCGTTGTTCAGATCCAACTGCTGCATGTCCTGGTCGGAATTGCCGATACCGATGAAGGCGCACAACTGCGCGGACTGCTCGGACTCGCCCTCGCGCAACATTTGCTCCTGGCGCATCCTCCAACCGTCGCCGAACAGGTATATGCACGGGGGCGGACAGAAGAAACGCTTCTCGTTGCCGTACGACTTTTGGGCGACTTTCGCGTGAAGAATCACGATGACCATGTCGCTGCGGTCGCGCAGATAACGCTCCATCGCCTCGCGCGTCAGTCGCTGGTCCTGGTGATCGGGCCGGTAGACACCGGTGCCGAAACGCGGGTACGCCGACATAACACCGCCGGTCGGTGACGGCGGCGATTGCATTCCGTGCGCCATCGTCGGCAGACCGAACTGATGAGGCATCTTTGCGAGATCTGTCGATACCTCCGTCCGTTTTCCCACCCCCCCCGTTTTCTTTTTCTCGTCCTTTACTCTCGGCAAAACTTTCGTCACCGATTCATCACAGGTTCGTCGCTTCCTCGGCTCGGCGATCTCCGGTCAACGGGTTTCTCATCTGTGAACAAAAAAATCGGAAAAATACGATTTTTTGATGAAAATGCGATTTTTCGAAATTATCTATTTTTTCAATCTTTCGTCGAAGAAGCTATTAATTCTGCGATACTAGAATTGAGAACATTCCGGCGGATGAATTTCTGAATGTTAGTTAAAGGCGCTATATTATAATCTTGTTAATTACTGGCGCTGGTTGGAAGCGCGAAATATGCACGCTATCGAGAGGCGTTTTATTCGTGGGAAGCGGAGTTGTTACCTCTCGACTCGAGGAGTAATTAATGCAAGAAATCTTGCAATAAACGAGCTACTATGGGAACCGCGGCTCAGGAAAGAGGAAACCCGAGGCGTGGGAACGGAGCTACAGTCTTTTTTTTTTTTTTTCCCTCTATCGTCCCATCCGAATAAAAGACGTCTCGCGAAACAAGCGGCGACGTCGGAACAGAGATTTCCAGCGTTTTCCATGACAATATTTTTTTTTCTTACGGATGAAATTTTTTTGTCGCCGACGAACGTTCGAATGGAAGCGTCCTATCGATTACGCACGTGTCAGAGTTCATTAAGGGAATAGGCATTGCGTGCATATTCATGTTAATAAATTAATTGTACGATGGGCGACGATACGAGCGCTAACTCGCGCGACACGCTTTGCGATTGGCACCAAATTGATACACTTAACTCCATTATGTAATGAAAATTTATCCGCCCGTTTAATTACGGAAGCGACGATCGGCTTACGCCCGCGGAAAAAAGTCCGAACGATGAAAATGTAAATACAAATTGTCGCAAGTAACGCGCTCCGAGGTTATACGAGTCGGAACGGAGGAAAACATTTTTCTCCATCGCCGAGCCTGAGAAATTTTCGTTCCGCCGCGAGCGTCGCGATTGCGCTTTGTTTTTATCACATGAGAAAAAAATAATATTCGATGCATCGTCGGCGAAAAAACAAATTTTGGAAGGACAAAGAACGAACGGCGATTGACGTATTTTCGCTGCACAACTGACAAATATAGTTACTTTGAATAGAAAAAAGCGGTCGGAAATGCGTTTATTTCGCACGCGCGAATTGTGGTTACTTTGCCGCATCGGCGCGAGACTTGAGAAAAAAACAAAACAAATGTTTATTTACATGCACGGTTTGAGATGTACGAGATACGATGCTGGAGGCAACACACCGAGATGCGGGGGGAGGGGGGAGCGAAAGATGACCAATCGAAAATATCCGTATCCAAAGCGCAAGATAAATTAACGCGCACTCACCTCGAACTACGCGAAACCGCTGACGGAGAATGTTCTCACGGTAATCATAGCGACGTGCGTGAGATAGAATCTTTTTCCGTTACGATAAGTAAAGCATCATCGGACACCGCATCACACGATAATGAATCGGAGGAGCTTTCGCGGCTGTGCGAGGTAATCACACCGACTGTCTCTTCGCACGACTTTTTGGTATAGGCCGGGAGGAGGGGGAAGGGCAAGGGGAGGCAGCGAAGGGAGGGGGGGCTAAAGCTAATCCATTCAAAAAACACCTGTTCACCTTCCGAATTTTCCGAACAGTCCTGCCAACATGGCCTGGACCTCCAGCAGCCCGCGTGCGCGCCAATTCGAATCCCGTTCAAACCAAAACGCGTTATCGCGACTTTCGCGATCGGGTTTAGCGTTCGAAAGTAAACTCTGATATTTTTGACACACTATCGATTGTCCGTGCGCGTTGACGAGTCAACCGTAAACTTCGCTTAGTCAAAACTCCGACGGGATCTCGTTGAGAGACGAACGATAGTTCGCGCACGGCAAACGTCTCTCCCAAGTCGTACTCCTTGTCTGACTGACTTGTCCACGCGAAGACAGGCGCGTACGGAGTTTAATCGCGGCGGAGTTATTACCGCCGGTTAAGTGGCTGTAGTTTCTATTGTTTTACTGTTGTACAATGGCCCAGTCGACCCTAGCGCCTCCACCCTCTCACCGTTCGCCTCTCCGGTGTGGTTTCGTCGTTGCACAGCGCTGAAGCAGATGCCCTGCTCCACTGTGCTATACGCCGCGCACTCCGCTTGCACGACGCCGACGGCAGTACACTTTGGCTTCCCTCTCCTCTCACGGCGCGTGGAATTGCTGCCGCAAAAGGATGTTGGGGTTACCATGGGGGGCGTGGGAAAAACCTGCTGTGGGAAAGAGTGGGTGGCCTCTACCTCACTCCACTTCTGCGCGCGCGATGATGACGATATAGTGTGTATATATGTATATATATATACTGTATATACGCTATATATATATATATCTTGGTACAATACTATTTCAGTATATAGTATTATATATACAATAATCATCCTGATACATATTACATGGGTGTACTATACCGTCAGCCACGCAACTATATACCTTTAACGCATTTAATAGCGACACACGAGAACGGCAACGCAGTCATAGTTTGTACAGTATTCATACATATAATCCGAACTACGCATTACCGTATAAAAGCCTTTATTATTCGAGACGCGCTTTCGTTTCCTCTCCATCAGGAAAATCCGGGTTTTTCGTCAATTCGTTATAGCCCATTTGACACGGTATATTAATACGAGAAAATATGCCATAGAGGAGCGCGCGAGCGGTTCGCCAATCGATCGATAATCGAAGTCTACCGGTTTTTTAATTAAGTTTGAGCAGCGAGAAAAAAAACTATTTTTATGTTTGCAGCTTTGAGTAAAATCGCGCGCTCGAACTTTCTCTTATCATCGAAGCGATTATATGCACAAAATACACCGTTGCGCGCGCATTTAATTTCAAACTTCGAATTATATCGAGAGACATGGATAAAAAAAAACGCGAGTCCGCCGGTGCCGGTGAAATAGGTCGATCGACAAATCACGATATTTTGTTGCTTCGCTCGCGAGTTTGATTGCCCGGAACGATGTAACGTCGGCGAATTCGCGGAGAATGTTCGAAGATCGTAGTTCGCGAATGTCGAGTCGAACTCGACGCGTTGTTTTCGCCGTCGCTGTGTCAACGAATTCCAAATAGGTTAAGCGAGCCGCTGTTTACCCTGTTTCTATCACCGCGTCGATAGCTCGATGAACCATGGGGGTTCACGGACTCTGGCGATTGCTCGACGCCTCCGGAAAACCCGTCGCTCTCGAGACGCTGGACGGCAAAGTTTTGGCAATCGGTATGCTCTTCTTTTTTTTCATTTGACTTTTGTAAATTTTTGTTAACAATTTTTTTTTTTTTTTTTTTTTTTTTTTCATATTTTTACTTGATCCATGTTAAACAGACGTGTCGATATGGATCCATCAGGTTCTGCAAGGCTATCAAGATCGCAGAGGCAACGCCGTGCCGAATGCTCATCTGCTCGGACTTTTTCACAGAATCTGCAAATTGCTCTACTTCAAGATAAGACCAGTCTTCGTGTTCGACGGAGGTGTGCCAATGCTCAAGAAAAATACAATTGTAATCGTGCCAAATATTTTGTTTAATTTTTTTTTTTTTGTCAGCGATAATTTTTTATCACGGATGAATTAACATTTTTTTTTTTTCAGGCCTCTCGCAAGAAACAAAAGGCGATAGCGTCGACAAAAGCGCAGCGGATGAAGAACGATTTGATGCAGAATCTCCTGAAACACACAGCGGTGAAAGGGGCACTGGCTTCGGCTAGCGGAGAAAAGTCTGGCAATGCTTCTCAAAGTTCTTCTTCGATCTCCGCGAAAAATGTCGATTCTACCAACGATATGTTCAAATTGCCGAATTTACCGAGCGTCGATGCGCCAGACGAGACTCTCGACGACTACGAGTCGTACGATTCCGATTCGTCGGTGGAGTTGAGTCCCAGAAAGCAGTCGAGATGGATAGGAAACATCCACAGCGTCGACGTGACGAGCGCCGATTTCAAGGCCCTGCCGGCCGACGTTCGTTACGACGTTCTCACGGATCTGAAGGAGACGCGAAAGCAAAATTCTTGGGGCCGCCTGCACGAGATGCCCGACGAGTCGCACGAATTCTCGAATTATCAGATGAAACGCTTGCTGAAACGGCGCCAGGTTCAGGAGTCGTTGGAGACGGCGGAGAAGGAGATGGGCGGAAGAACTTTGACGCTGGAGGAGTTGGAGAAGCTCCTGAGCGAGCAGGGCATCGACACGAGCGGGCGCGACACGGCTTTTCGCATAGCTTCGGACAGCACAACGCGGCTGATATTCGTCAACGATCCGAAGGGCCTGAAACGTAACCCGAGCGACGAAGCGTCGAGCAGCCAAACGCCGAGTCAAGCCGACCGATCGAACGAAACTCTTGGATCGCGAGAATCGGACGGCGAGGAGGCGCGTTTCGCCGAATCCGTGATCGAGAACATAAACGAGTATGACCTCGGGGACAGCGACTGGGAGTCAGACAACGAGGCGTTAATGCCGGTGAAAAGCGTCGAGCCGTCGCCGTTGCTTACGAAGAAATATTTCGGCAAGCAAGTCTTGAATCCGGCTCTCGCGTACATGATGGAACACGCGGGCCTTCCGCAGGATCAGATTCTCGCGATAATCGAGGGAAATAAGAAACAATCGGCGAACACGGAAGAAACGAGGCCTCTCGAGGCATCCGAGAAAAAATCGACGATAGACGAGCCTAATGTCGCGACTTGTTGTACCAAATTGTTCTCCGATTCCGACGATTTGATCGAGATACCGGAAGGAAATATCGAGACTCTCGAGAAATCGAGCTCGGAGATCGAAGCGGCGAATTCTATTCCGGCCAATCCCGTGGATGCTGTAGAGAATAATTCTATCTCTTCCGTTCGGCCAATCTCGTCGGATTCGGACACCGACTCCGATCTCGTTGAGATTCAGGATGTTCCGATACCGGAAGTGAATTTTGGACTCGAGATAACCGTGAAACCGGATCGAGCCGCGATGGACGAGGACGATATATTCGCCGATGTGTTCGAGAGCTCGAATGCCAAAGCTGAAGATACTTCGAGCGCTCGCGATTCCACGGCGAGTTTGAGCTTTCAAGACGTCGATGAGGCTACACCGACGAAAGAATCGGAGAACGCGTCGCCGATTGTCGATTCCCAAGATTCGAGTGCCGCTGCAAACGTTTCTGCGGAACCGGAGCCCGATAAATCGGACATAGTCGTTACCACCGAGGTTTCCGTGCCGGAAGTTTCGACCGACGAATTGAGCGAACGGGTGGCAAAGTTTAAGCCCGAATTGCTCGAAGCCAATCGAGAAAAACTCGTCTCAATGGAGGTAAATGCAGCGCTCGAGACGTGCTTGTTTCATTTCTCAATTCTGCATTCGATTGTATATTTCGATGATTTTTTTTTGCAGGCGGAGTTGGAGAGCGAACATTCCGAACTGACGGAGAATATTGGAAAGTTGGAGAGACAAGCAACGGCTGTGACCGAACAGATGAGACTCGAAGCTCAGGTTTGTAATTCGTCCGACACAAAAACCACGGTTCCATCAAACCTCTCTTATGGATCTGAGTTAAGGTAGATCCAGTGCGTGGTGTTCATTGTGCAAAAGTTTGAGAATATTGAGAGAGCAAACACTTCGCGATAGTATAAAAATCTGAAAAAATGCATGCATATCGGAGGTACTTAAAAGATTGTTTTTGCATAATAATGATTCCAAAATGTTATCAACGCAGTAATACAAAAATTAATTGTTCAACAAATTTGTTGTAACCCAACTTAAATTTTTTATGGAAATGATTTATTCATTACTCTGAATACATATGAATTTGTTCAGATTTTTTAATTCTGTTTAAATTGTGTCTTTTTCTACAAAACTTTTCCATTAAAAAAAAATTCAATTTCTGTATTTTTTTACCCGTCGAATCTCGGGCGTGCAGGATCTTTTGCGTTTATTCGGCATTCCTTACGTGGTCGCTCCGATGGAAGCCGAAGCTCAGTGTGCTCATCTGGAGAATATTCAGCTGACCGACGGCACGATAACGGACGATTCCGATATCTGGCTGTTCGGCGGACGTTGCGTTTACAAGAATTTCTTCAACAACAACAAACGCGTGATGGAATACAAATCGAGCGACATAGAGCATCACTTCAGTAAGAGAAATTACATTTACTCAATTTCCGATTGGAAATTTCTCTTTCAATTGATTTCTTTGCGCGCAGAGCTAACGCGAGAGCAGATGATCCAATTGGCCCTTTTGGTCGGCAGCGATTATACGATCGGAGTTTCGGGAATCGGGCCTGTAACGGCATTGGAAATACTCGCGGCGTTTCCCTCGGAAGGCGACAACGTTCTTCAGGGTTTGACGAGCTTCTGTTCGTGGATCACGTCCGGACGATCGGCCGGTCCCGGTCGCACTGGTCTTCGCACGAAGCTTCGCAATGTACAGATAGAAAGAGGTACATCGATTTTTCTTGAGTTGAAACACAGGCTCGGCTTGTTAAGAAGATGAAAACGAGATACGCTTTCAGGATTTCCAAGTCAAGCGGTTGTGCAAGCATATCTGTTTCCCACTGTCGACGAATCGAAAGAAGCTTTCACGTGGAGCAAGCCGAATCTGACTCTTCTCGCGGATTACACTCGTCAGAAGTTCGGCTGGACGAAGCTGAAGTTCGAGGAAACGATGAGTCCCGTTGTGAAGAAATTGGCCGAATCCAAGAGTCAGAAAGGCATAGCCTCGTATTTCAGTGTGAATACCGTGCCGAAATCCATCGAAACGACGCTAAGCAAGAGGGTTAAGCGAGCAGTTCAGAGACTGGCGAACGGAGCGATAGGCGAGGAATCGAACGACGACGAAACGGAAGCCTCGGATCCGACGAAAGAGGCCAAAAGACGCAGAGGCAAAGGTTCGAAGAATCAAGCGGCCGAGTCGAGGCTCGTAGAGGAAGAGGGGGAGGAGCTCCGGGCTCCCGACGCGATGTCTGTGGGATCGGAATTGCTCGTCCCGAGCGCGGCCGCCGCCGCGAAGGGGAGCACGGCAGGAACTTCGGCAAAAGGTAACGGTAAAAATGTGGACGAGTACATACCGCAGCGTGAGAAAGACAAGGCCAACGCTTTGAAGAAGAAACTTCGCGCTATCGAGGTTTTTAGAAAGTCGAAGAAGGGCCCCGGCAAAACGAAAAAAGCTAAGCGCCCGGCGCGCAACGTAATGAAAGAGGCCCAATTATCCGAGAGTAGTGAAAGTTCTTGAATTTTTGCGGATACACGCATGAAGACTTGGGTCGATAAATAATCGTGTTTTTTTTTCTTAAGGCTGTGCGAATAAAATACATTTTTCTATACAAAACAAAACAACAACTGGTTATTTCGTACAGTCGCCGATTCTCCGATCCTCCGATCCAACGGCGATACACCTTTTGGTGCGTCTTTCGTTGCGAGAAAAATCGTCGATTGTAGTCGTCTATGAAAAGTCAATTCGTTTAAAGTCCGGCGACGCTTCCCTCGCGACGATAGTCCGAATTTGCTGTTACTCGACCGTCGTGCTGAGCCACCGCTGTTATCGCGCTACCGATTCCCGAATAAGCCGCGGCCTTGTGACCGATTGCTCGCAATTCGGCGAGGATAGTCTCATTGAAATGGGGCTCGTTATTTATCGTCATCGGCAACAGCTGAAACATCAATTTTTCCGATATAACTGGTATAGTAGTAATTATTGATCGTTCGTAGAATATTTTTCAATATTCTACTAATTGCTTCAGGTGAATTAATTAATTTTTTTTCTTTTTCGATCGATTAACGTTTCTTATCCCACCTGATGATGAAGTCTGCGAGCATCGACGGCTTCTTTGATATCATGATTGGTAAACAAATGCAATATCATCGTCGAAGCGACGGCCGTTGTTATCTTAGTTCCACCAGCAGCCCCGATTACCAGACGAACCGTCTGGTTCTCGTCGATCTTTTGAATGAGGAAACGTACGAATTAATCCACCGTTTTCGTCAGAATGATAACATATTTAAAAGCGCAATTCTCAAATATTACATAAATTTATAAAGTTCATACGGGTTCAGAAAAATTGACAAATCCATTCGGTAAGAAAGAAAATTAAATCGCCGGGTAATTTGTTGAACAATTAATTTTTTCATTGATTTGTAAATAACATGTCGGAATTATCATTGTGCAAAAACAATCTTTTCAGTACTTTTCATATGCTCGATTTTTCCAGATTTTTATACCCTCGAGAAGGGTCTGTAATCTCTCTAATTTCTTTCCCGAACTTATGTGGCGTCAGACATAACGAAAGAACCTTAATTCGACTTTTTTACCAATTTTCGGACTTTTTTTTTTCTGTAGTTCTAAATTTAAAAACTCTTCTTTCCCACGAAAACAACGCTTCTATACGAGGAATTAAAAGAAAGGCAGCATTAAGGGAACTTACAACTATCGTCGGCGTCATCGAGCTCAATGGCCTCTTTCCGGGTTCGATAAAATTCGCCGGCGACGGTGGTAAATTGAAGGCATTTGTGATGTTTGGCGAGCTGAAATCGTCCATCTCGTCGTTGAATATAATACCGGTGCTTCGGGATCGTATCATTGCTCCCAAACTAAAACGGAAACGCACATTTTTTACGCGCGTCCTGACGTTAATTTTTGGTTGACGAAGAAATACAGATTTTGACGATGAGCCGAGAATATCGAAGATTTATTATTCGGATAAATCCATCGCGATTCTCGGCATCGTCGGATCGAAAGTCGATTCATCGATAATGTAAATATTGCAATGACTATGTTTTTTTTTCCTTACACCTGATTAATCGTCGAGGTAACGGAAACCGCCGAGCCGTCGGGTGCGAGAACGGAAACGTGAGCGGTACCGGAATCCTCGATGGGCAACAGCGTCGCTCCGTAGTAATTGGGATCGCTGCTCGTCCAATCGTCCCTTATCGACCTCCTTATCTCGTTCGCGTAAGACTGCGACGTGAGATTGGCGATGAGTTCGGCTAAACGTATAATCAACATTTCTTAATGCGAACTATTCGCTGATTTCTTATCGGCGCTCGAACGTGATTAAAAGAAAATTCAACCTAAGGGCCAATAGTCCGGATCGCCAAGATCCGTGCGCTTCGCGTACGCCCACTTGAACGTTTCGACCACTCGCTGCCAGAAAACGCCCTCGCCGACGTTCGTCAAGAAATTACGTAGAACGTTCATCATGAATGTGAGAATTATGCCCGAACCCGGCGGCGGCGCCGTGTACATCGTCAACTTTCCGAGTCTGCTCATGACCGGTGTTTGCCATTTTACGCTAAAAAAAAAAAAGGTAATGAATTCATTTAAACAATAATGAAATTATCTAATGAAAATATAAATAAAAATAATAATAACTTTATAAAAATAATTTATTATAAAATTAAAAAAAAATGAAATTAACTAATTAAAATATAAATAAAGGAATAAAATTTAGTGCAGGAAGTGAGGACAGATATCACAGTAGCGGTTACCGATAATTCTGCAAATCTTCCATTTCCATTATTCCACCGAATTCCTTGATTTCTTCAATCAATTGTCGTCCCATTGTGCCATTGTAAAAAATACTTGTGTCGTTTTGCTCGGACAAAATCTTGAATGTCTCGGCCAGTCGGGGTCTCTTTATTCTATCGCCAACCTGCATGAATTATTCATACGCGATTGATTAATGTTGAGATTCATGTTGACCTCTTCGATAACGCTACGTCGATAATGATTAAAAAAAGGAAAAAAACGAACGGTCCACGGGCGATTCGTCTTAGGATCAATCAGAATTTCGGCCAAGCTTGGTTCCGCCCTTATCATCGATTCTTTGCCGTTCAGTGAATTAGCAAGATAATTATTAACGACGGCGCCTTTATTGCAGAGCTCGATCGCCGGCTCGAAGAGAACTGACCACGGTAGCTTGCCGTATTCTTTGTGAGCTTCCCAATAGCCCAATAGCTCACCGGGCACGGCTACGGCTTTGCCGCCTGTGGAAAAATGCACGAAAGTCAATTTTAAGGAGGTGGTCTCGCTGCGTATTGCCAAATAGTGCGATTCATGCGAAATTCAAAGAAAATTTTGACAACTTTCTGATGGAATAAAAATCTGGAAAAAACTCAGACGATGCTAAGAAGATTAATTCTTCATAATAATAATTTCAAAAAGTGATCAACAAATTAGTAAAAAAAATCATTGTTTGACAAATTATCCGGCAATCTAACTTTTCTTCAGCCGAAATAAGTTTCCTAATTTGTTTTTTATTTCTAATTTTCGAAAACGAAAAATAATTACAATCTTAGAAAATAAAATACGGCTAAAGAAAAAGCACCGAATAATTCGTTAAACAATGACTTTTTTACAAATTTGTTAATAACTTTTGGAAAGGATTATTATTCAAAATTTCTCCTAAAATTTTTCATATCGACATTAATAAAATTAATCGAAAAGTGTAATTTCTCCTGGAATTTTCAACATCGAAATCAATTGTTAGATTATTATGCCATGAATATTTGTTCTCGAAATCGAATTTGCGACGACTCACCAAATACAGACGCGGTCGCGTTACCCTCGAACATGTCTTTGTGAGCGGCCGCGGGCGCCGTTTCTCTAGCGTCCAAAAACTTTGCTTCTGACTTCTTGGAATCCCATATCGTCATGAGAAAACCGCCTCCCAGTCCCATGCTGTGCAACGAGGAAACGCTTTCGCACAGCAACGCGGCGATCGCGGCGTCGACCGCTGAGCCGCCCTTCGACAGCATTTGCATCCCTATGGGCGAGCATTCTCGTCCGTTCGCCGATACCGCACCCTGACATATTTCATTAAATGTACCTGTTGTGTTTCTGTCCGTGAATACCGAAGAAAAATCGGTCGAATCGAGTAAATCGGCACTTCCGGTTAGCGAACCGAAAATTTCGTTGATTGAAAAAAAAATTCCTCCCCGAATGATTATTTTGTTCGGCCGACCAAATATTTGTTTCGCGATCCGCAAACCCTAATTTACACGATGCAGCCGATTTTTTTGATTTCTTCAATATTCTCACTTTAATATCTCCTGAATACCTTTGAATAGACTCCCAGTACGGATTCGCTCACGAATTTGTTGCCCCAACCATCGTTATTGACCGACGCGACCGATTTTTGGTTAACTATCACAGAGATAGCGATTATTACAGCTATTAATACTACAGCGGCGACTCCTCCGGCCAACAGTATTGTCCTCTTGACCCTGAAAATTCAAAGACAAAATTGCACAATCTCTCGCAATTCATGGCCAACGAGCACTGTTCGTTGCATTATTCGAAACCCCCATCGGCATCCGCTCTCGATGCGCCTAACGCACGACTGTGAAACGCCGAAGTCTAATTGAGAAAAAAAAAAAAAAACAGTAAAAAAAGTAAAACCGATCGTTAGGCACAGCTATTGACAGCGATGTGAATTATCGCGAGTCATGCTCTCGTCTCTAGGAATCGGAGGTCGTCAAAAGAGAAACTCATCGAGCCTTTTTCCCATCGCGCTCGCGCCCGCGCGCGCTCTAGTGCAATCGAGGCAATCCGAAACGGCGAGTAACTAACGCGACCCGAATTGGCTGTCGACAATAGATCGGCGTGACAAACTATGCATCAATAGGACTTCGCAGCATCCGCCGCGGCTCTTCAAACTGATTCGCGCTAATTCATCAAGTTCGCGATGTGAGAGTGAGCGGCCCGTGACCTTGAATCGATTGGATGGTAGTAGTCGCGCGCGTACGCCGATGTTTGGTTCAGTGTACAGGATTCGCCTTCAAGGTCGCGATCCCACGGCGCGGTGGCAAACACGAATGTTGCTCACGAGTAGGCGCGTGGATGTTGCGATTATTGGCCGATGACATCCACGGCCGTTTCATAAGCCGTACTTTCCATTCGAGCGCTCGCGAGACGACTGTCTTATCGCGAAGTTGTAAAAGACTAGACAACCGAATTTCGTTATACTCGACGATGTCGTCGATGTGATCCGCGAGTCTTATCAAGATTCACTGATTTCGAGTGTCTGCCGACGGATTTTAACATTTTTCTTCCGCATATCCGTCTATCATTTATTGCTATCTCGTCCGCGAGCAAGTTTAACACCGCGCTTAGCTCAACGTCCTCTATCCGAGATGGTGACGTGAAAAAAAAGTACACTAACTTTCTCGAACGTTCTCGAATCGACGAGCGGCTCTTTTGTCACGTTTCTTTGCAGCGCGTTTTCGCATCCAACGTCGATAATCGCCAGATAAGCGTAATAGCAAGGAAAAATACCACAACGAAAAGTCGCGATTTCGTTCGATACGCGCGTCGCACGTTTCGCCGATAGAAAACCCTTTATCGCGCAGTTTCTTCGCGTCGCGGAGATAAATTCGTGCTATGCGAGAGACGCGCCGTAGTCTAAAGTATCGTTAACGTCGTAAATTACGAGAAAGATAACGGTGAACGGTAGAGCGAGCCGAGCAAAAATAATAACGTCGCTCCATTAAAAAAAAATATTTTCGAAATCGTTGTGGCAACTTTTTCATGCCGCCGCAAATAAACGAGGCAGCGAATAGCGGCCTCGTGAAATTTATTCGTGCCATCTACGAACGCGCGAGTATCGTGTGCTATTATCTTGTTGAGATTCATAGAATGTAACTCTGTATCATTTTTCACCTCTACCGTATATCCGACACGATTGTACCGACATCAAACTCGCACATAAATCACAAATCAACGCTAGAATGTTCGTATTTATACAGCTTGAGGTGTCCGCTCACTAGCACGCGGGCGCGCTCGCGCTACCGCTCGATGGATCCCAATTTGTTTAATTTCACGCCAATAGGCACTCTCCCGCTACGCGTTGCTTCGTCGGATCATCCTTCGGCCTACAGGATGCCCGCATCGACGTCACTTTCATACGACAGCCAGTTTCGAAGTGCGTTAATCGCGATGATGCGAGCGTCTCGAATAATTAGTTACAAGAATCGTTTACATACCCGCGAAACATATTGAGGGGACACACGAGGCAACGCAGAAACCGGTTCGCTACGAAGCGTTTTACCGAACAGGGCCGGTGTCTACGCTCGACTGAACGTTTCACAATGACCAGCCGTTTCTTTTATACGTGTATATCAAAAGGCTTGCCATTGAGCCTTCGATATACCAATCGTCCCCTCCAGCCTCGACGCTCCACACTTCGTTCTTTCTTTCGAATACCATTTAAAAAAAAAATGAAGTTTTTACAGTTTTTTTTCGTTATTTTTTGTCTCCGCACATCGAAATTCGCTTGCCGAAGAGCCGTCGCAACATTCACGGAGATGGCGATCATTATCTACGAGAGATCCGATCACGTTATCCATCTCGCTGATCGATGATTGTGATTACCGTACGATGAAGTTCTTGAGCCGATAACTTATCGCCCTTCGTTGGATCTGTTACGAATCATTCAAGTCTATCGTGGCTAATCGTTCCGTTCGACCCCTACAACTGACTCTCGCGGGCATTGAGTAGATTTAATTGCTCCGCTATCGCGATTGTACAATGTTTCGTATTACAACCAGCGATTGTCTGAACGGCGGGGGCGGGGCTTTGGTGCAGATCGGCACGCGAGCACCTTCATCACAGTTCTGCTGAGCGATGCATAGATAAGACCGCATTTTCGCTGATAGGTGCACATTATAAGCGCGCACGACGAAGCGCACATCCGACTTCGTTTTCGCTTCGATGTTTTCTCACACTTCGAACTATCATTATTTGCGGCAAACCCAAAATCATCGGGTGACGTCATGTGTAATCGATTCCTGCAGCGCGCGAGAAAATCGTACCGTATTATGCAACGGTTACAACATGGATATCATCGTCCTAGATTGACACGGCATTCCAATTTCTTTTGTTTTCATTAGCGCTTCGGGAAATTATCATCAAGGCGCACGAAGCAATGCGTTGCGTTCGGAAATGTAGTCTCGGTAAGATAGAAAGAGAGGGAACGATGCGCCGGTCCGTGTGCTTGAGAGAGAAACTCGATGCCCGAGTAGTTCGATTTCTGAACACGCCTCGGTTGTGGAGGCGCTGTCGGCGCTGCAATCCCGTTATTGCTCTCCCGTGCGTCGCGTCAGCTGCTGCGAGAATCTCGAAGACCTTTGTGATAAATAATAATACAACGAACGCCGACAGAACTTGCGAATTGATTTGATCCTCCGAATCTCGAGTACAATTCACAATCGCAAATATGGCAACGGACGACTCGTGGCGTACGCCCAATTTTCGTCAGAGCGTCGTCGCCAAAATGCAAGTTTGACAATTACTTTTTTTCTCGTCTCGGCCGCGAGAGAAACGCGCGAAGCGTCGCGTTCGCGATTGTTCGCTTGTTAAGATTATTCCAGAAAACATGACGCTCAACGATTTTTTCATGCGCTCCTGTGTTTGCAGAGATGAGGCTATACAAAAGTCCGGCACGACAACTAACAAAAACAGTATCGAGATGGAAAGTCATGTTTTTCAGAAAGCCAAGAGCAAGGTTAGTAACGGAGTTAGTTGCGTATTTTAAAAGCCCGGTGCGATTGGTTTTTGGAATATCGCGATCGCGCACGGTGTTTGAATGATTTTTCAAAAAATTCCAGACTTGGAGTTTTATAACAAAAACAATTTTTAAAAAATTGTAATTAAAAAATAATTAGATTTTTTGTTAATAAAAAAAAATGTTTAAATAAAATCAAAACGCATCGACGATACTGTGATAATGCAATATCTTTTTTCTCAGTTTTTTTTTTCCCTCGCGTAAGCCAGATTTAATTTAATGTATGATTGTTATTATTTTTATTCTTACTCGTTGCAGGAAGAATATCTTGGATTCGTTGCGAGACTGATACTTCACGTCAGGGAAATGAGTACATAAATTTTATATCTGCTTTTGAAAAAGAAATTCTTTTATAAAAACATATTTTTTTGGTTACGATAAAAAAAAAATTATTTCATATATTCTTGTCAGATGCCAAAAAAGGAGCACCGGGAATAGCTCCGGGTCCGGGCCAAGCGGGCGGTCAAGGAATGCCCGATCCCATCGGAGCGCTGCAAAATCTAGCTCGTCAAGGAACCGGAAACAATCAAATGATGGGAATGGCTGGTCCGGGCCCCAATCAGCAGGGAATGGTGCCTCAGCCGCCCTCCAACACAGCTGCTAACTGTAAGCCTAGCAAAGAGTAGAAACCCTCAAATTTTCGTCTCAACCGAGAAAATAACAGATTTTTATCGATTTTCAAAAAAAAAAATTTCCATTCGTTTCTATTTACACTCTTTAATGAAAATGACAATTTTACATTTTTACAAAAAACACATTTGTTGTATTTTTTACTTAAAGATTTATCCGTGACATATATTGATTGTTTTGCATGTTTTGTGCTCGTGTTCGTGTTTATTTGGTTGAACCGCGCGAAATTTTCCTGATTTCCCGTTTGTTTACCTTGGTCGACCTTACGAACAAAGGTGGAAAAGCACGTCTTTCCCTTTCATCGATTCGATCGATATTCTTCAAAGCATTGTAAACACAGAGGGACTCTCTCAAGGGGGGAAGACTGGTGGGGCGCGCTTTGTCTCAACTAGCTTCTGATTACCCTCGAGAACAGGCATTATTCCGTCGCGTTCGGGACAGTACACAGTGAGCCGTCGAGAGGCGAAATTGCGATAGAGAAAAAGCGAAAAAAGCGTCTCAGAATGGGAAGACAGCGGGCGAACAGACTCACCCATTTGTACTACGCGAACAGTTCGCCGCAGAGCGATCCCGAAATCGTCTGGGACTCCGACAATTCCACGACGCGACTCAAGATGATAAATTCGCCGAGGTTCGCGGAATGGTACGATTACCTGTCTCGAGTGCACGAGGAGGAGAAAATTCACGAAAATTGGCGGAACAAAACGTCGAAGAGTCAAAAGGTCGCGAACAGCGTTCAGGAGGCCTGCGGATGGAACGTACGAATGTCCGACGAATCCGTGCGTTACACCTACAGACCGACGATCGACGGTGTGGCCGTCGAGACGGTGAAGTACAAGATTAAGTTCGAATACGTCAGGCTCTCGCGCCGGTGGTTCATAAGGCTCGGCTCGTCTTTCCTCCCCAACGTCATGAACCTGGATCAGTTGCGTAATAAATTCAAATCCGGCATTTTCAATCCGACGAGCGCGCGCGTGACGAACGTACTCTCGCGTATTCGTGCGGTAATCGACGATTACACTCGTCGGCACGTATACGTCGACAATTTTTTGGAGTACGTCGAACGTCACTTTCCCGACGTCGAGGCGAGCTTCGACAAGAGAATGGAAAACGCGAAGATCGTTTACAACGTGGACAGCGAAAGGGGATGGATCCCGAGCCAGCGAAGAGGCAGTAACAGAGACACCGTCACAATTTGGATGGGTCTTGACGAGGATTTTGCCGCGATACCCGAGACACTTGAGTATTGTTGCGACGGTCGGGAAAATTTGCCATACGCGACTAGCAGACGCTACAAGCGGGACTTGGAGCAAAAACTACGAGTCTTCACGCTATTACCCTTGAGGGAGGCTTTCGAGGAATTTATGTTGAACTGAAGATCGCACAAACGCATCATTTTTATTTTTCTCCGGATTTCATTTCTATTTGTTTGTAATTGAGAACGCACACGCGGCACATTTTTGTTGATCTAATCGCAAAGCGCATCGTGGGTTAAAAAAATGCGAAGAATACGTTTTGTTTATTGTCTACAACGATCGTTTGTTCAACCTCAGTACTGCAAAGCCTGAATCAACGTCCCGTCCCGGGAATGAATATGCAAGGTATGCAAAACAAGATACCGGGGATAAACATGATGGCCGGACAGGGAAACGGGCCGATGGGTCATATGGGTCCGATGCAGGGCATGCAGGGAGGTCCGATGATGCAGCAGATGAATCAAATGAACCAGGGCAACATGCCGCAACAGATGGGTCAGATGGGACCCGGTCAAATGGTGCAAATGGCCCCTGGACAGTTGCCTCCCGGACAAATGCAGCAAAGTATGCAGGTACGCGGCTCAACTGACCCAAATCAAATGAATCCTGACCTCACAGCTTGCCAGGAATTCGTAATGAAATTTTTGAAATTTTTTGAATGAATTTATAACGAAATTTTTGCGTTACAGAATCAGATGCAGCCGCAGCTATCGGGACAGATGAGCAATCAAATCGGCCCTCTGAGCGGCGGTATCCAAGGCGGAATGCAGCAGCAAATGAATCAAATGGGTCCCGCGCAAATGGGACCCGGACAGATGCAGCAGCAGATGAATCATATGCAACGAAAGGTGATAGAACATACGATTCGCCCAGCGACGAGAATCTCCGACCGTTCGGCTGAATAATTTGCCTTCTCTTCGCAGCCAGCGGAAATGATGAACGCCGCTTACTCGGGACCTCGGAATGTTACACCGACGCAGTTTCTCAGGCAAAGTCCATCGCCGTCGGCTCCGAGCCCCGTGAGTCTCGGGGCACCGCCGAGGTATGAAGAGGAATGGGTATTCTGTCGGCACCGGTGGCTTCGATCATCATTCGACCGATAGGTTTTTTGTCTGAAATCTACCACAAATAGAGCGACTAATAAGCTGTCCGACAATCGCAGTTACTAGCGATTTGCTGTCGATTTATTGTTTTTCGATAACGATTTGCTGTTGATTTGTGGTTCTCGATAACGAATTGCTGCTGATTTATCGTTCCCGATAGCGATTTACTGTTTATTTATTGTTCTTTGATAGACGTTTGTTGTCGATTTCCCATTTTTCGATAGTCATTCACGCTTTTTCGTCTACAAATCGAAGGGAACCTTAAATAGCATTATGATGGACCCTATAACATTATAGTGAGTTAGTTGAGTTGTTAAAGTTACGTGCTAGAAGTCCGAAGATTCCGAGTTGAAGACCTGATTTCGGTATCTTTACTTTTTGCTGTCGGTTGGCCGTCGCTTCGCTACCGATTTCAGGCAAAAAGCCTACCGGTCGATCGTGCGCTCGAAAGACGGTTGATGGTGGCGATAGGATTTGAGACTCGCGCCTCAGAGAATTTTACTGAACAAATTTTATTTTCCAGCAATCAAATGGTACCGTCTCCCGCTCTCGTGCCGTCGCCGAGCCCGCAACACCCGATGATGGCTGGACAGCAACGATCCGTCGGTATGGCACCGTCGCCGAGCAGTTCGTTGAACACACCGGGAGGAGTCGGCGCGACGCCGAGTCCGCAGGAGGATCAAGCGTACAGGGACAAGATTCGCCAGTTAAACAGATACATCGAGCCACTGAGGCGAATGATAACGAAGATGGGCAACGAAGGGAGTAAGTTTCAGCGATAATTCACAGTTTAGCGAATGCAGGGCTTTCTGCACACTTAATAATTGGAAAACCTTGTTTCACAGATGTCGATAAAATGAGCAAAATGAAGAAGCTTCTGGAGATCTTGTCGAATCCAACGAAGCGCGTACCTCTCGAAACTATCATAAAGTGCGAGGTGGTTTTGGAGAAAATGGATCTCAAGAGGGGCGAGAGCAGCAGCATGGGACCAGTCAGCACATCGATGAAGGAGCATTACTTCTTCAGCCCTCTGCTGGAAGCGGTCAGCGCGCATCTCCAAAGTCCCGTAGCCAATCACACCCTGCAGCGAACTTTCGGACCGTCGCTCGAGGCGTTGTTTGGTCCTGAGATCAAGTAAGTTGATTCGTTAAACTAGCCAAACTCGCGAGAATGGCTTTTCGCCTTTGAGCGGACGAAGTAGTTGAAGGTCAAAACAATGCCTTTATGTTTTTCAGAAATTTGCCGCCACCGCTCAAGAAGCAAAAAGTCGAAGAACCCGTGAGCGATATACCGGACGTTCTCCAAGGAGAGATCGCGCGATTGGATCAAAGATTCAAGGTGCGATATCGACCGCCTCCCGAATAGTTTATCAGAAATTATTGTTGAGTTGCGTCTAAACGAATGTTCTTTTAGGTGAGCCTCGATCCCGCGCAGCAGAACGGCTCGAAGTGCATACAATTGATTTGTTGGCTCGACGATCGGCATCTTCCCTGCGTTCCACCCGTCTCGGTCACAGTCCCATCGGATTATCCATTAACACCACCTCGATGCGTGATGGCACCTCACGAATACGCAACGGCATTCCTCTTCGCTGTGCAAAAAGCCCTAAACGCGAGGATAACGAAATTACCGAAACGCTTCTCCGTCTCGCAATTACTGGATACGTGGGAAATGAGCGTCCGACAAGCAAGCGCACCCACGCAGACTCCCGTCTCCGCGAGCACCGTACTCATGGGCCTGTAAAAAAAAAGAGGCCTTTTTTTTTTCACAATTAATCAAGTTCCTCAGTTTCAGTCCAGCGGCTGATGTTGATATGGTATTTTTCAGTACTAATGACAATCGTGAGGGTCCAAATCTGTGAATTTAAGACATTTTATTTTCTTCAAGCGATCCTAATTTGTTATATTCTTTTCCACGCGATTATTGTAATATATCAACGCCGATGTGTCGAGTGCAAGAATAATGTCTCAAAATCAGATTTAGGGAAATATTTTAATTTCGATGCGGAATCGCAGATTGTTAAAAATAAGATAAACGACAACGTGTCTGTGCATTAGTCTAAATAGATCATTTATATTTGCGATTCGTGGCGTACCAATAAATACGTACATTGTTATATATCCGTTTTTTATATACATTGCCTTCCATCGACTGGTTTCCTAAAGGACATGCTTCACTTCCGTGTATAATCGTTGATCGATTGCAGGTCGCCGGTAGTAATGGAATCCAGGATCCATATTTCCCTCAAACCTTTGGGACCAACGCTGAGTTTTGCGTTTCGTTCGTCATCGGCGATTCTACCGCCTGCGGTCTTGACGAGCTCTTTGAGAATCTCCGCGGGCGGAGTGCTTCCGGATTCGATGTGTATTGGCCCGCAAGTTGTGAATAACTCCGGCACGTAGGCGTTTCCGAAGAGTTGCCTGTCTCGCCGATTTTCCTGCAATTAAAATATTGTTATAACGCTTCCGATAATTCAATTTCCACTATCTTTGGTGTTCTGTTCCCCGAGGATTTTTGTAGTATTTTTACCTGCACGGCTTTCGAGAAGTGAACCATCTCGTACTGCTCGGCGTTAAGCCACTTTTTGTGCTCCAAGGATTTGAGTACCCAATCGAGACTCACGAGCCAACAGCCCCGAATTATGCCCCGCAGGAGATTGATCGTTCGCACACCCGTGCTGACGACGTGAGTCGTGCGACGCGATACGGTGGAACTTATTTCGGCACCGCCGAGATCCTTCGCGACACTCTTGATCAAATCGACGTCCCTGTGCGATGAAAAAATTGACCATAATTATTGGTTCTATTCGGCCTTAAACCGAATCTCCCGAAATTGAAACAAGATCGAAATCGTTTAACGCAAAAACATTTACAGTGAGATAAGAACTTTTGTTGACTTTCTTAAAGAAACAAAGTCAAGCGATTTCGATCGCGTGTTGTAAAATTTTCATGAGTACCCGAAGATGTGCCGAGTAATTTTTCTGTCCTTACCCTTTGGCGAAGCCCGTAGCGACGATAACGAGTTTTTCGGCCTTGCGCGCTCGTCCGACCCTCGGGATTATTCTCTTCTTCGTGAATTCGTTCAGAGAACTTCGATCGCCGGTGGTTGATTCGCGCTCCGACGCCGCGCGTCCCATACTCTCCAATTTCTTCAATATATCCAATTCTGCGACTCTCTTCACGACGATCTTCTTGCTGATTACTTTGCGTCGCTTCTTCGGTTTTGGTTCCTCGTTCTGCGTGTCGACACGACTGACGACGGAGCACTCGGGTTCGTCGTCGTCCTCCTCCTCGACGCGCATCGCCTCGATTCGGTCGGCAGCCGCGGCCGGAATGGCTTTGCGCTTGAGAAACTTTCTTCTGGGCTTCCAAGGAATCGGTTTCTTCGGCGGCAACACCGCCGGCGACAGCGGACTCAGAGACACCGGTTCGACATCGTGATGAAGCGACAGCAGCTTCTTTCGTCCCGATGGCGGGATTCTCGGAATCGCGTTCTTCTTCGGTAGCGTCGAATTTTTCGCGGCTACCGATTCATCTTCGTCCGAAGAATCCGGTATTACTCGCGGATCGACGCGATTTTGCCCGGGCGGCGAATCGTCGAGAACGACGGTCTTGTTCGGTGGCGTCAAGAATTCCGTACTCGTCAATCCGTGTCTGCAAAAAATCAAAAAATATCGTTCGGTAAACTCGCTCTCTTAAACTAGGATCTTTTATCTGATCCGCAAAGGCGCTGGAAGAAAAAGAAAATAAGGTTTTGTGAAAGGATGCATTCAGGGAATTTTTTATGCAATCATTCAAAAGCAAGGCTTTGGTGCAAAATTTGGATTTCGATTGAATTAGCGATACGTACGAGTTTCGATCGTGCCCAACGGTGTCGCCTCGAGGCGGTGTTCTCCTCGATATTTGATTGCGATTTTTGTTATCCAATCTGATTTGCGTTCTCCACAGCAACGATCTACTGGGTGGAAAAGGTGTTCCTTCAACGAAACTTGGTCCACTTCCGGTGGAAGATCGATTCACTTTTTCGATTGAAGGTCTCGATGGCTCCTTCGGTTTCCGGGCCGATAAGTTTCTCAGTCTCGCTATCAGCGACAAGTTTTCCATCGAATCCGAGTCTCGTTTATTGCTACGTTCTTGGATTCCCTTCTTCGTGTCATTAATCGTATCGCTCTGTATATTAGAGTGGGAATTATTTTCAGTCTCTTGCATCGGCGACTCTTCGGTCCCCAGTGATGTGTTTACTCTCAATGAAAGGCGATCAGCACCGTCCACGCGGGAATAACTTTTTTCCCGAATTATCGACGCTCCAATGGATTTCTTTTCGTTTGACCGTCGAAAGAGCTCGTTCGCCGATGTATGTACGATCAACGATGTACTCGTAGTTTTTTCGCTGTCGGCCGAGGCGCGGAGAGGAACGTGACTCTGAACGGGCGTCAGTTCCATCGGAACGGCTTCGAGATGTCGAAAATTCGTCGAGGCCGCCGATTGCCTCGTCGCGCTGCCGAGTGCGCGTAGTCCCGTTAAAGTTTTTTTACCAGTCGACGGCATCGCTCCCTGAACCGCTGTGATTTCCATCGGCGTTAGGGGAGAACCGGGAGTTTCCGGGCAACGAGACGACTCCTCGACGTCGGAGTTTTCCCTGCTCAGACGATCGTCCTTCTCAGCCAGCTGAGAAACGGAATTCGGCCGATTGCCGCGATCGCTTATGAACGACGAACAAGTCAACGGAGCTCCGATCTCGTTCGGGATGCTATCGGCTTGCGACGTCTCCGAGGAGGTTCTCGATCGAGGAACGTCCGCCAGTCTTGTCAGTCGAATTTCAAGGACTTTCTTCGAGGCTCCCAAAGATCCGTGATTTCTGTAGGATTCGTTGCTTCCGCTTAAAATGAAACTCGCGTCTCTGGAGATTCTTTGCAAGGTTGACGAGTTCTTCTTCAACAATTTGGATCTTTTTTTACCTGTAGTTTTCGTGGCAATCGAATTATTGCTCGACAAAGCCTTCGATAACGATTTCTTACGTTCGGCGATTGATTTAGAATCGTCATTGATTTCTTGCAGAGCTCGTCTCCGGCCCTCCAACACATTGGCAGTTTTAACAGCGAGCTCAGCCTTGCGATCGAATAATTCTCTTGTTTTATTCAAAATAGCGTCCTTTAAAAGGCTACAGCTACGATTCAGAGCTCTCTCCTTCTCGTTTATAGCGTTCAGAGCCGCGTCTTCGGAACAAACGACGGAACTTGCATCTGACGTAAGATACGGTGATGGAATCCTCCGGAAATTGGAACCAGTCGTTTCATCTTCGACAGGCTCTTCGTTTTCTGGCTGGGTTTTTCTTAACGATTCGTTACCGGAGTCCGATAAACTGGACACGAAACTCAGATTTACTTGCAAGGAGCTTCGGCGATTAGAAAGATTTTCCTGACTAGGAATTCCCGGCTCCTGGCGCTTCTTCTTCCTCGTCCTCGGAGCCATGATTCGCATCTGCGTCGAGACAAAGTTTGGTTGGGTAACAGAAAAAAAAATTAATAAACAAAAGTAAAAAACAGAAAAATTTTATTGAAAAAAGTGAAGAAACATTTTGTAAAGAATCCGATAAGACGAATGTTTGAATAGAAATTTTTTCACTACTCACGGAATGAGGTTTTTCGGCGGTGTAAATCAACGTTGTTTTATTTCGACAAATTGTTCCGATCGTCGGAAAGCGACGTTTTCGTCAAGGTCATGTTTTTGTTTTATGGTTAACTCGTGGAAAGGACGGCGGGCTCGTGAGTTACATTGAATTCGATCGTTGTCCTACAAAGTTTCATCATCGTGAATGCTCGTGTTTTGTTTTGATTCTACCCGATGCGAAAAGATAAATAAATACGATATCCCCGGTTGTACGGGTGGTGGGGGTTAGTCAGCCGGCGTATCAACGGTCAGCCATATTTTTCGAAATACCGAATTTCATCGTCATCAATTGAACGATATTGCGCCAGTTAATTATTATCAATCGTCGCAGTCGACATCGAAGTCTTTAGAATGATTGGGCATGCATATAACACTCGTTTGTTTATATTTTATTCGGATAGAGACGTAAACAAGAATAAATCAATGGGCAAACTGAGAATTATTGACTCGCGTAGTCAGTCGAGACAATCGCTGCCTCGATTCGTTGTGCAGCGAATATTGATTCTAGATTTACAGGATCGATGTCAACGAACACCAGGACGATTTGCGATGCAAGACAGAAAGGAAATGTACAAATGATCCTCTGTAATTGTTCATTTTCGTTCATATTTGCGAGGTTAGAAGTTCGCTTGACCGGATATTCGACTGATTTGAGTTCCGAAAACGGCCGCGCATCCGTCGAGCAGCGCGCAGTTTTCCGGTAGGTGAGCATCGTCGGCGTCGTTTCGTTGGCGTCAGTCGCGTTTCCGAAGTCGGTGAGTTGTAATCCGTTATAATTATCTATTTACGCAAGCGATCGCCCGAGTATTTGTCGAAAATATTAACGCACGAGCATCCAATGTGATCGAGAGAGGATTCGTTTTTAATTAATGCGAATTGCACGAGCGCAGACGAAAGTTAATTTTGAGGTTGAAAAGTATCGGAGCCGGGAAGCAACGCCGCTGCCGTAAAAGAGTGATCGATCGTTATACCGGCGCTTAATTTGTACTTGTATTAATTTGCTTCACGATTGTCTTGTGACTCGCGAAAAAACCGAATTCGTTCGGAGTTCAAGGTCGGGCTGCCGCGCGATATTTAACGCGGCGTGCCGCGGGCTCGTAAGTGCCGATCATTAAAATGGCGGTTCAACTGCGTATTCAATAACGCTCACGTTTATCGCTTGCATCTCGAAGTTATCGACTCTGCGCATTTTCAATGAATTAAAGATCTCGTGTTAAAATTAGCCCGCCGCGTTGCGAGTTTCAATCGATATCGTTCGTCTCACGCGCTTCAAGTGTGAATTTCGAGTAACAGAAAAAAAAAACGCAAAAAAACGAGGAAAAAAAAAAGACCGCCACGCGTTCAAAATGGCCGATATCGCACGGAAAATTTTTATTCGAATCGCCGCAACGTGGCAAAACATTGAACTCTCAATGCAATTCAAGGGAATGCGCCATCCATTGTTTTATCACGAAAATTTTTATTGCAGCTCTCCCGTTTTTGAATCGCGAATAAATCTACCAAAATGGCAGACAACGACGATCTTTTGGACTACGAGGATGAGGAACAGACTGAGGCGGTCATTGACGGATCCGGCGACGCGCCGGCCAAGAAGGAAGTAAAGGGAACTTACGTGTCCATTCACAGCAGCGGTTTCAGAGATTTTCTTCTGAAACCGGAGATTCTGCGCGCCATTGTCGACTGCGGTTTCGAGCATCCCTCCGAAGGTAATTCAATAGATTTGATGTCCCAAAAAGATGCATGGGAAAACCCCTCAAATTTTTACAGATTTTTACGGATAAAATCCGTAAAAAAAAAAATTATCCTGACGATTTTTTTTTGTAGGGTGCGTTCGTTTATTCAGTTCTAAATCCCTAGATTCTGCCACATTAGAAATAACCACAGACATATTTGAGATAAAGGTTGTACTTTTTTTTTTTTTTTAACGATTACGCAGTTTTCTCAGGCGCTTTTCTCAATTCCAACCACGGCTAATTCTGGATGTGTCTCCGCTGCAAAAAAAACGCAGTAATAAAAGCGCGAGCTTGCGGCCGACTCACGCAGCAGCGGCATAAACGAACGCGCCTATAAATATAAAATGATGACTCCAATAGATAGGGACAACATATTGATTGTGACTGAAATCCATCTATCCTGAGTGTATAAAACCGAGCGAATCAATTTTTCCATCACTTGGGACAATTATGCTAAAGAAAAAAAAAAATTGTTTTTTTTTCAGTACAACACGAATGCATTCCACAAGCAGTTCTCGGCATGGATATTCTGTGTCAGGCTAAATCCGGTATGGGAAAAACGGCGGTTTTCGTACTGGCGACGCTGCAACAGCTCGAGCTAACCGAGAATCAAGTATACGTTCTCGTCATGTGTCATACGCGCGAGCTCGCCTTCCAGATAAGCAAGGAATACGAGCGTTTCAGCAAATACATGTCGGCTGTCAAGGTGAGAACACGAGAAAAGCAAAAAATTAATTGGATAAACAGAATCGGTTGAATAAACAAAGAAAAAGCATTCTCAAATGATGTAAAACAAGTCTTAGCCTAAAGATGATGACGCTTATATTTACCACTACCCACTACTGAAGAGAATTGTCAAATATTGTCGGGAAATAAGCTACTCATTCGAGTGTCGACTGATTTTTAATTTACCTTTCTTATTTTCTTTGAACACCAGGTCGGCGTATTTTTCGGCGGTCTGCCGATACAAAAAGACGAGGAAGTATTGAAGAACACCTGTCCTCACATCGTCGTGGGAACGCCCGGCCGCATTCTCGCACTCGTTCGTAGCAAGAAGCTGAATCTCAAACACCTCAAGCATTTCGTTCTCGATGAGTGCGACAAGATGCTCGAATTGCTGGGTAAACAAGACATTTACTTGTTATACTTACATAAAAAAAATTACTTATTCAGAATCGCCACTGTCAACGATAATTCTTAACCATGAATCCGTCACGAAAATTTTCGAAAAATATCGGGAAACGTCTTTATCTTAGACTCGATGGCCACTCTGAATATCGTTTATTGTATCAACGAATGATGTATGAACTATCTTAGCCTCAGATGATGACGCTCAAATTTACCACTACCCACTACTGACAATGATCAAACGCTCAAACTCGTTGAAAGAGTCTCACGTAAAGATTATTCTAGTAAAAAAATTCTTTTTTTCATTTCCCGTTGCAGACATGAGACGAGACGTGCAAGAAATATTCCGTAGCACACCGCACAGCAAGCAAGTTATGATGTTCAGCGCAACGTTATCCAAGGATATTCGGCCAGTGGCGAAGAAGTTTATGCAAGACGTAATTAGCCAATCTTCCTCTACACTACGATCTACGAATGTTTCGACTACGGTTGGCCCCGCGTTTACTACTACAACCACACCCGGGACAGAGCTCAGGCCACCCAGTATTATTCGATCGGAACGTAACCGCGGGTTAGGCTAGATAAGACGAATCCACGAACGTCCGAAGATCCTTCGACCGGATGTCACAATCCCGATCCACAAAAATTCGAATGACAAATCCTGAAACGATTTGCAATCCTTGACAGAGTTATCCTCTCCTGCGTCGTCCCGTAAAACCGACCGCTCCGAGTCAAAAACCTCTCCCCGTCATAAACCGAATTATTCGTACAATACCAAACACATCCGCACGGACAGCTCGAGTTCCCTCTCATCCGATCCTCGCAATCCTTGCAATCTTTTCAATGAATATCCTTGAAAAAAAAAAAAGACAAAAAAACCCTCTACGATAAATCATCACCGTAACTTCCCGATTCTGAAATCCTTAATATTCGCGTTAATCTCTCGCAATATCGGCTTCGATTGTATCGGAAGGGGGCGAGAATCGACAAAACGCGCTAGCGGGTTCGGATAACGAGAAAACATGGCGGGAAGGGCGGGGCGGGGGGCGATTCGATGAAGCGAGACTAACAAGAAGACATCAAGACAGCCTGAAGACAGAAGAGAGCAAGAAAGAAGATTCAAGAGGAT
This sequence comes from Ischnus inquisitorius, assembly GCA_963924025.1. Taxonomy (NCBI): domain Eukaryota; kingdom Metazoa; phylum Arthropoda; class Insecta; order Hymenoptera; family Ichneumonidae; genus Ischnus; species Ischnus inquisitorius. The sequence goes on along the minus strand of OZ001245.1, from coordinate 17,891,381 downwards.
TCTTGTTAACGTGGGGCAAATCCATCGGTTTCGCTTAGGGGCGCAAATTGGCTTTCGTGAAAAACTCGTGCGGGCGTATCGAAAAAAAAAAAAAAAAAAAAGTAAAAAATCGCTGATTTAAAAAACTCGTTGCCTCGCGTATCTAAACAGAGCGTTGACCAATGGACGCGCTATCAACGCCCCGGACAGCGCTCGAAAAATCCGCGTAGCACTAAAAAAAAAAAGATATCCAGTGAAATTGATGCGCTCGATTTGTCGGCGCAATTTAATTGGGAGAGGAGAGAGCATGTTTGTTTAACTATTTCTCAAAGCGATTGTGGCAAGTTAGCTGATTCGCTAAGCCCCTTCGCAATTGTTCAATCTACGAGTATGTAAAACCGAAAAAAAAAGAAAAACAAAAAAAACAGCGATAAAAAAGAAACGAAACGGGGGGCGGGAGGGACGTTGGGCGAGTCGTTGCTAAGCGCGACGAGCATCGAGAGGATATGAACGGAGGAGTTTGGCACGCAACTATGATCGGGCAATGGAGGTGGCTGAGCAATCCTGGGTGCTCCACAACTTGTGTATCTTACACTCTTGGGGTGTGGCTGCTGTCGTTTTCGTTGTTGGGCACTTACCCAGAGAGGCGGAAGTCGCCGGACCGTATGTTATCAGTATGCCTAAATAACGATCGATTTTTATTCGACAATCAGATCCGTCGCCATTATCGCTGCGGGTCGTTCAATGCTTTTGTGCTACGCTATGAATAATCTATCGGAGGTGTCTTCATTTGCGAGGAAAACAGACAACCAGGATTACTTTCCGTTTTTTTCAATTTCTTTTTTCTTTTTATTCATTCATTTGACGACTTTCAATCAATGATCGATTTTATCCTGTGTTTCCTCGATTTATTTTGTTTGCGAGATCACAACTAGACGCCATTTACGAACGAAACAAGAGAGAAACAAAAAGTCTATGTAATGAAAAACCAAAAGTTAAGAAAAAGGCCGAGGGTTTTCCCTCAACGTTTGAGATATCGAACTCGGGCGTCGTCGCCTTCGGGATAGGGATCGTGTAGGTTGTCTTACGAAAGCATTGTTTGCGCAGCCCATGGAAATCTACGTCGACGACGAAGCCAAACTCACGCTTCACGGTCTCCAGCAGCACTACGTCAAGCTGAAAGAAAACGAGAAGAACAAAAAGTTGTTCGAGCTCCTCGACGTTTTGGAGTTCAATCAGGTTCGTTGAGATCGCGCGAAAATAAATCGAAACTGGCGTTAATTGCTTCGTGATGGTTAATCGGAAATTTTGCTTCCAGGTCGTCATCTTCGTGAAATCGGTGCAGAGATGTATGGCGCTCGCGCAATTGCTGACCGAACAAAACTTTCCGGCGATAGGAATTCATCGGGGAATGACACAGGAGGAGCGTCTCTCGAGGTACCAACAGTTCAAAGACTTCCAGAAGGTGAGTTTGAAACGAAATAAAATAACGAAAATAAGAATTGTTCCGGTCATCTCCGACATTTGCAATAGCGTATACAATGAGGAAATTCTCAATCAACCATGATCACACCGTGAATGTTTACTCTTGAACTCTCTGCTGAGTATACGACATTCCATTAATTCCTTGCGGGCGCTGTTGAGATTCGACGCTTTGCTGAATCGTGCATTTTTTTTGTCGTTGCAATTCAGCGTATTCTGGTCGCCACGAATTTGTTCGGACGCGGTATGGACATCGAGCGCGTGAACATCGTATTCAATTACGATATGCCCGAAGACTCCGATACGTATCTTCACAGAGTCGCCCGCGCCGGTCGTTTCGGCACCAAGGTAAAGCATTGATTTTACATTCGAAAATTGCGATTCAAGTAATGCCTTTTCGGACCGTTTATATGATTTTTTTTTTCTTTTTTTACCCGATAACAGGGTCTCGCCATAACTCTGGTGAGCGACGAGAGCGACGCGAAGATACTGAACGACGTGCAAGAAAGGTTCGACGTCAACATAACGGAATTACCTGACGAAATTGACTTGGCTTCTTACAGTAAGTTCGCCGCATATTTTTCAAGACTTCTCGAATGTGTACGTAACAAATTTAGCAATATCTAACTTATTTTGTCTCGTTTTACAGTCGAAGGCCGATAAAGCACCGACCAAGCTGCGTCCGATTCAGCAGCTATGACAAATGAAAAAAATCTACCTTGTAAGTAAACTGATAAACGGCTTCGACAATTTAGAATAATGTACAAAGAATGACTCTCCTAGTTCTCTGAACGTTTTCCTGTGTAAATTATTTTTTTTATATTAAAAAAAAAAGTACAAAATCCAAGATTTTTTACTTCGCTCTTGCAGCTGCCCAAATGGCACAATTTCCATACGGATCGTTATGGAATCGACGCAGCAGACGACTAACGAGACAAATAACTTTGTCATTCTGAGCCCTCTGGTCACTGTCCCTGGGGGGCCCATTTGAACTTGCTGCATCGAAGAATCCAATCTATATCGTCTGACAAAATTACCGAAAGGACATAAAAAACGAAAAAAGAACATAAACGGCTCGAGAGGCGAGCACAGACGAGTCTCGATCATGCATATACAAGTCAAAAAAAAAAAAACAATAAATATACCATAGTCACCGATACACCGATATTTATGTTTTATTCCACGATTTAGTATTAATGTTCAACATAGGTACGATAAAACAAGCAAACAAATGTGTGTGTGTGTGTGAGCACCGACGTATGTATTAGTGAGAATGAAATTAAAAAACATAATTTTTTATAGTACGTACATCGGTCTATCTTATTTTTGTCGACCCCAACCTATCGTTTACGACTGATTAAAAAAACGCAACAATTTAAATTGCAGCATTGCTTTCTCATAAAGATCGCTTTTTATTTACGTAATTTTTGTTTGGCTTTGCAAAGGAAGGGAAAAGGAAAGGAAGTTTATTTAGATAATAATGAGCCAAAACAAGCGTTTTTAAAAAAAATTCAATTACTCAACGGATTTGCGCCAAATTCAATTCCAAACCTTCTCTGACAATAGTCCTCTCGTGAGCCAAATTTCAACCAGATATTTTAAAAATTGTGGAAGTTTGGTGCAAAACACATTTTAAAAAAACTTTAAATGCCCTAAAATTTGAACCTCTTAGCCGAGTTATTTCCGATTCAATCTTAAGTGTTGTTCAATGACACTCGACTTGTAAATGAAATTCAGCTAGAAATTTTAAAAATCTCGAAGCTAGGGCAAAAACAAACCTTTTTCAGTAAAACTCACAAACGAATATTTAATCCTAATCGTTGTTCAATAACGGTCTACAGTTGATGTAATTTTGAGCCCGATAACTAAAAATTTCTGAGTGAAATCGGGCTAACCAGTAATAATCACATGCGCACACATATAGATACAGACATTTCGTAAAAATCACTTTTCTCGACGTTTCCGAGCATTTTGAATACCCTCACATAATCTGAAATGTTTTTTTTTCGCGGAAACAAAGCTTCATTTATGATGAAGCAAAATAAAAAAATAGTCACAAAGTTAATGGAAATAGATCATTGTATTCTATATCGATACAATACTTAATGATTTATCTTATTTTACGATCTTAATTACTTATCGCAGAGAAAATCTGTTTTCCTTTATTTGAGCCTTGGCTTATTCTGTATCTTGTTTCCGCCTTGATTGCCGCCGCCGCGGCCCAATGGCGCGGGTCCCCGCCCGCCTCGACCCCCGAACGTACCTGCCGAACAAGATACATAAGAAACACCGTGATTTCGCGATAACATTGAGATTGAATGATCCACGAATAACGTGAAAAGTTTGTTTACCTCTACCGCCCCCTCTGCCGCCTCGTTGATTCTGTCCGCCTCGTCCCTTCATCTCGCCTCGGCCCCGGGATTTCATTTGCACGTCTTCCTTCACCATATCGATAACTTCGTCCGGTATACGAAGATACTTTATCGTACTTCCCCGAATGTAACATTCCGGCATTCGCCAAAATTTGTCACCGTCCTGTGTCGACGAAAAAAACGAGCAACAATCATCTCCAGAATGATTGAAATGGAATAGATCGATAATAAGTATAAGCATCGATGTTTCTTCGTCAAACATACCCTCGACGTGCAGATGACCTCGCGAAGGTTGATGTTCATCCAATTATCGCAGCTGACCAAGTGGCCGTTGTAGGTTTCGCCGTTCTTCAACTCGACGAGCTTTAACACAACGAAACGGCGTTAATGAAACGAAACAACTCAATTACGTTGTAAACAACGTTCACGAACGTTTCTCTAGGTTATGAAAGTCTTTACCATTGGATGATTTTGCGCCGTTCGGAGCAGCGAAAGGGGCAACTAAAAAAATGTATATTTAGTAGCAAAAACAACTCAATTATTCGATTTATTTCGTCAAACAAATGGATTTTTACCATTTTGTCCTCGTAACACTTTCTCCGGTCAGTTCTATACACTTCTTACTAGCGAGATTAAAAAAATACTCCGGAGACGCACAAAACGACGCTCGACTGCACGGCGAGCGATCAGCTGTGCCGGAATCGCGCGCGCCTCCGCTAGCGAACCTAACCTCCGCGACGCGTGTGTCATCGGCTTGGAAAACAGTGAATAATCATCATCAACGATGTTCAGTAAAGCCAGAAAAACGTCGCGTTTCATTTTGTCACGATGGAATTCATCGATCTGCGATGAGTCGAGGACTTGCGTCAAAAAATTCACGGTCAGTCGACGCAAAATTGAACAAACTTCCGCCCCCTCCACCGCGCGTTAAACGCGCATTTAAAACTGAAAATCGTCTTTGCCGCAGGTTGTCGCGAGCGAAAAAATCGCTTCGCGGTCTTACAGTCAAGATGGGCCAAGACCGAAAATCAACGAGGCAAAAAGCGTCCTGCCGGTGAACAAATTCGTCGAGAGAACTCACACGTGCGGAGAATTGAATTCGGCGAACGTCGGCGAGAAGGTCCAGCTCTGCGGATGGATGGAGTTTCAGAGAATGGGTAAATTCATTGTGCTCAGAGACGCTTACGGCTCGACGCAACTCATCGTTCCGGACAAGGCAGGTAGATCGGTAGAAAAAAAAAATATCGTCAATTTTTCATTAATTTTATGCTGATATTTTGCGCAATTCCAGAGAGAAGAATTGATACGAGCCGTAAGCAAGCTCAGTTACGAGAGCGTTTTGTGCGTCACGGGACGAGTTGTCCCAAGGCCGGAGGGTCAGGAAAATAACGCCATGAAAACGGGACGCATAGAGATCGAAGTTGAAAATCTGAGCGTTCTGAACGAATCGATGGCTCAACTTCCATTCAATATAAGGCAGTACAACGAGGCTAAGGAAGCTCTGCAGATGCGGTACAGATACCTGTCCTTGCGCTTTCCCGGTATGCAGAGAAACTTGCGTTTGCGCTCGCGAGTTATCAGCAAAATGCGTGAATATCTCGTGGATCACTGCGCGTTCGTGGACGTTGAAACTCCGACGTTATTCAGACGAACGCCAGGGGTAAAGATTTTTTTCTTTTTTTTTTTAATATAATACCTTTTTTTTTACCCGACTATGATAAAATGACCATATTCAGTCCCTGCAACACGGGTGGAAAGTAGTCCATTTTTCACCAGCAGAAAGAAGGCATTTTGCCAGCACAAGAGTGATGTTGTGTCGTTGCAGGCATAAAAATACCATCATTTTGTCATAGTCGGGTAAAAAGTAATATATGACGGGAAGAGCGGATTTTCACTTCGTGCTTGCGCTGTCCTCGCTTCGCTCGGGCAACAACTCTCGCACTCGGCGAAAATCACGCACTTTCCTTCCTGGTCGCATAATATACTAAATTTTGTACATTTTTGAACTCAACTCCATCGACTTTATTAATGATAAGTATTTTTATTCATTCTTTAACAGGGAGCTCAAGAGTTCGTGGTGCCGACGCAACATCCAGGAAAGTTTTACTCCCTCGTCCAGAGCCCGCAGCAATTCAAGCAATTGCTCATGGTCGGCGGTATCGATAGATACTTCCAAGTAGCTCGATGCTACAGAGACGAGGGCGCGAGAAACGATCGACAACCCGAATTCACGCAGCTCGACATTGAGATGTCGTTCGTCGATCGCGAGGGAATTATGAACCTTGTCGAGGGTCTGCTCGCTCACTGCTGGCCGACGGACGAATTGGGAACGATCGATTTGCCGATCGCACGAATAAGCTTCGAGGAAGCCTACGAGACTTACGGCTCCGAACAGCCCGATCTGAGGATACCCTACAGAGTACGTTGCTGTGGAATCTCACATTTCTCAAACACAAAAGAAATAAGTCAAAAAATATCGCGAAAATTTTGTCATGCGTAAAATAGGCTCGAGAAAAATCGGTAAATATCGAATTATATTCTCTTAGGTGAATAATGAATATTCCGTTTGAATTTACAATGAAGTCTCTACCGAATTCGTAGAGAAAAAAAAAATTTAATTTTGGGGGTCGAAGTCCCTTAAATTTTCTGGTTTTTTTCCTTCCATTTCAAGGATCTTCTTCAACTCTTACGGTATTTCATGTACTTGGAAACTTTTTGAACAGAAAAGTTGGCCGTTATCGGCCCTCGGATTGCACTTGAGCCGCTGATGCCAACTCCGTTTTTTTCGTTCAGCTTTTCTATAATAATTTCAATAATACGAGTAATTTCGTTAAGTTCCTCAATCATACGACGCTAATGTCTGCACTTTACAGATTCACAATGTTACGGAATTATTTGCAAATGAATCGAGCGATGCTGGCATTCAGTCGTACGCGATGTCGTTTCCAGCTGGGCAGGTCGGTGCAATATAACGTTAAGGTGACGTGAAACTTGTATAAGTATGAGAGAGATCGTAATCAGCGCTCTCGGTGAAGCGAGAAAGAAGTTCTCGGAAGAATGTTTCACATCACATCAAGACTTTGCAATAGCGTGGCTTGAACTCTCGAGAAATGATCATACATTTTTCTTTCCAGGCTCACCTGACGGCTTCCGTTAAAGCGAAATTGAACGATATTCGCTTGAAGAATTTCTCCAATGTCAATCTCATGCAGTCGAAGATCGTGGGCGATACTTGGAAAACGAAGTTGAGCAAATTGTTCACCGAGGGTGGAGCTGCTGGCCTTGAAAAAAAATTGAACTTGGAGGATGGCGACGCGATATTTATCGTTCGTGGAAAGAAAAACGATGCCGTGAGTTGTGCCACATAAAAAACTGTTTGAATAAAAGTAAACAACCATTATGTATGACTTAAGCAAATTTTTTTCTCTCAATTCCAGCGGAGCCTGCTCGGCAAGATCCGCGTTGAATTCGCGAATGTAATGGAGAGCAACGGTGAGATTGTCAGATCGCGAGATTACAAATTCTCGTGGATCGTTGACTTTCCATTATTTTACGAGACCGACGACGGAACGATCGGCTCGACTCATCATCCGTTCACGCAGCCGCATCCCGAAGATTTTCGTCACATCTCGAGCGAGCCCTTGAAAGTAAATGACGACCAAGAGAATCCTCGACGAATCGTTCGATGTTCTATCGATTAATTCGACATTTCTCCAAGGTTCGCGGTCTGCACTACGATCTCGTTCTGAACGGCTCGGAGATAGCGGGCGGCTCGATAAGAATTCACGATTCGGACCTGCAGAAACGAGTCCTGGATATGTTGGGCATCGATCGATCGCAGATGCAACATTTGCTCGATGCACTGGCGAGCGGCGCTCCGCCTCACGGTGGCATAGCTTTCGGTAAATTTCTTCGATTGATTTTTTTTTCAAGTTCACACGATTCGATTTTTGAGAGAAATATCTCAAATTTCTTTGCAATTTTTTTTTTTTTACGGCGATCAAACTTTTTTTTTCATTACGGCGATTAAACTTTTTCGCAGGCCTGGATCGATTGATCTCGCTAATGTGCAACGCTCCGAGCATAAGAAGTGTTATCGCGTTTCCGAAGACGATGGAAGGCCGCGATTTGATGTCCGGCGCCCCAGTCTCGATATCCGACTACGAGAAACGTTTGTATCACTTGAAAACCCTCGACGACGATGTCAAAACGTAACGCAGACGAATCACCGAAAAAATCGAGTGAAAAAGAAACGAAACGATGTTAGCGCGAACAAGATCGTTCGACTCTCATCGTCCGTTGAGGTTCGAGCATTTCGAGAAAGTCCGATTTTTTTCCGTACGACCGTGCAAAATGGGTCGAAGATGTTGACGATTAATCGATAGCGATTCGTTCGAAGGGTGAGACGAATAATTTCAACAGTGCCTCGAACGTACATTGTATAGAAAACGGTGTTTTTTTTATTTTCGAAACGTAATTTTCCTATCGTGGGTGAGGGTTGTGTTTGTTTACATTCGTGTTTCCTTTTCAATTCGTAAATCAGCCTGCGGAAAAACAAACAGTGTGATACACGACGGTCGTTGAACGCCGAAAAGTCCCGCGGGCTTGAATGACATTATTTTCACAACTCATGGATGGTTTCGAGAAAAAAAAATCGTGAAAAAAGAAACAAATCGTCGCACAAACGCAGACTTTATTTTCTTCGTGTTTTTTTTTTCTCGACTTCGAGCATAGTCGTTGAAGAAGAAAAAAATGAACATGTGAAACGAATGGACGATGGATGAGAATAATAAAATTCACTTCTTCCGGCACAGCGACGGTTTTTAGTTTAACAATCTATTACAACTTATCGCGAGTTTCGGGAGATCCGCAATTCAGCGATGTAGCGGAGAATGTGTCTTCTTTTTCAACTTGCTGGAAGATCTCGGTGGGTACAGAAACGATCTCTTGTTCATTATCACTGTGCTCAATGAGTCAAAAAAAAAAAAAAAAAAAGAGCTTCACGACGAACATCCTTAAATTAGTCTTTATCGATAGTACACTTTTATTTTTCTTTTTTTTTCTCCAATTTTATTTTCTTCTCGTACTCTACACACTCGTTTGGAATAAACACTCGGCTCGTTTCGACGCTCGGGAAGAGCGCTCGCGTCGCGTCGAGGAGTCTCTCGCGAGTGCACGTGTGACTTTTTTCTTTCCGTTGTTTTCACGTATGCAATCGTCGATTGTGCAGTGAGTTTATCATTATTATTCTTCTCGCTAAATTGATTACACACGACTTCTCAACAAACGCTATTTCATGTTGACATATTAAGTTTAATTTTTGCTTTTTTTTTATATCTTATAAAAAAATACTATTTTACAGAGAGAGATAGAGCGAGAAAGCCGATCGAACGCACTCACCCGCAAAACGATACACTTTTTTTCCTTTTTTTTTTTTCGCTCACGCACAGCAAGATATGCAATGACATGTAATTGTACGTCAACATACGCGCATCCACATACAATTGGCATCTCTCGCGCACAAGCTCACGCATACAATCCGCACACACTCTCACATACCACATATATGCATATATATATATATGAACCATATATATATGTATATATTATGTAAATTACATGTTAAACGTTAGTACTCGAACGAAGAAGAGAAACGAAAGAATTGTCTAATAGTTATAACATTACAATAATAATAGTAATAAAATAATGGTGTGCCGTATTTACATATACGATAGGAGGTGGCGGATACCGCGAGAGCCCCGCGTTTCGCGGTTCGTTGAGTAACAGCGTCGGGTATTTATTACTTAAAGAAGAAGAGAAAAAAAAAAAGGTATTACACTTCTATTACTTCTGTCCGAGAAAGCGTGTGAAACGCGCTGCGAACGTCGTCTTCAGACATTCATTTATTTATCTAACGTTCCACGGTTCGAGAGGAAGTTTACGAAGCGGGCGCGCGTCGTCAATATCGTGTACCACGACAAACAAATGCGGCAATACGAGAAGCGAATCGACGAATTCCACGGCGAGTCAATGGATCCTCGGGAACGAGATAATGCTTCGCAGCCTCGTCGATTGCGAAAGATTCCGTTCGGTGATTATCGATAAACGAGCGCGACAGAGGCGAACGAAGACGCGCTCGCGAGCGTTTCGCGTCGAGAGAACGAAAACGAAAGGGAAGAAAAAAAATATTGAGATAAAATTGTCGCAAGAAATCCAGCCGTAGACGTAGGTAGTTACTGTGGAAGTACCGTTTTTTTTTCCTTTAACGCTAAGACGCAGGTACGACGGGATAATGAAAGATAGTGAACTATGTACACGAGGGGGGATATATATACGACACATCTGAATACTAACGGTATTTCAGTAAATCTCGGAACGTGACAGAGGTAACGATGCGCTAAGATCGCCACTGTGGAGGGATACTTGTTTCCTTTTGTCGTGGGTGTGTACGTGTTTGTGTGTATACATACATACATATATATATATATATGAATCTCTGAGAACAATGACAATGATGGTCGCGTTCGCGCGATGAAGAAAAATATACGCGGAGAGAGAATGATTACCCGAGCTATTCGTCGTTCGCTTTGAGGCGAAGTGAAATATCGCAGACGGTGATAGAAACTTTAATGCTGTTTTCTCGAGGGCGCGTGGAATTCAGCCATTAAAGAAAATAGAGTGCCACTGCCCAATAGGCGCAGAGCATTCAATTTCCGTTCGACGCTAAACTTCTCGCGTCGTAGAAAAAATAGCGTTAGTGTTTGATATCGACTGAGCACAAAGACCGAAAGAGGATCACCTCGGCTTAATCGTCACAAAATTTTTGCGTTGGATCGGTCCGAGCGAAACGATTTTTTTTTTTTTAGCATTTTTCGCAACATTTAGTTCCTTGGCTCGAAATACGATAGATACGAATTTTGACCTTGCAGATTATTCGCAAATTCTCAGACGACCATACCCTCTCCGCTCCGGCGTCGTTCCGTAATCCCGATCGTGAATATTACGAGAGAAAAAACAAAGAGAAAAAGGCATAGTCGCGACATTCGTTGTGCAGCGATCGCTGGAACGCGTCGACAAAAGTGCGTTCCTTTCTTTTTTTTTTTTTTTTTCGTTGCGCGGGATAACGTTCGAGTAACGCGCCGGTTGAATTATTCTCACAGAATCCGGTCGCTCCTGAGAGTGCCGATACGAAAGAACACCGCCTCGACAGCTACAATTTACGTATAAGTTTTTAAATGCAGTTCAAGGTCATCGTCCGACGGAGCGCACTTCGTCGCGTCTGCCTCGCATCTTTGCCTCTCGTCTTTGCATCATCTTCGGGAGGTAATCGCAGGTCGGGGCTTTCCTCCCCGCGCTTTTCGTCGGTGAAAGGATCATCGTCGCGACGTTGTCGGCGTCGACGAACGACCCCGAGTCTCTCGCCTGTGTGTCGCGTGCAGTGCCGATTAGCGGGTCGGGAAGCACTTTTCCACATCCGGTAAAATATATCGTCGCGATCGTCTTCTCGACACACGAATCACGGCTTACAGTTTAAATGCATTCGTTACATACGCGACGAACGCGGGCTTTTTCGTTTTCTCATCGTCAGTTTCCTCGTCCGCTTCTCACGAAATAATCCGCGAAACGCCGTTTCTCGTTCTCCGCCTTACCCTTCTATCGTCGCATTCGCTTTCTTCCGCCTTCCGTTTTCACTTCGGCATCTCGACGATTTTCTTTCCTCTCCATACCGGAAAACCAGTCGGCAGATCCGTCGTCGCGCGATTCGTGGCTCGTTTCGTAATATTTCGTATCTTTGTTTTTTCTTTTTTTTACGTGGAATAAAGGAACAACAAAGTCGCGCGAACGTCGTTCGACGAATATACAAATAGTATCGAAGCGTTATTTACGCGGTATCCTCGACGGTCGGCAGCCAAAATGCCATATTCGTGCACGCCGAAGCGAGCATCATGTACTTTGGATTGAATTGTATGCACTGCACCGGCGCCGGATGATCGCCGTTCAGGAGGCAAACTTTGTGTCCCGTGTCGGCGTTCCAGACGTGAACTCGCCCGTCCGTGGAGCCGCTGAAGACGAACTGCGAGTCCGGACTGAAACTGGCCTCTATCGCGATGCCTTTGTTGTTCATGTAGCCGGCGAAGGTTTGCAACGGCGTGCCGTGAAACGCGTCGATGAGACGGATTATACTGCCGTTCGTCGATATCAATATTGTTTTGCCGTCCTTGCTGAACTTCAGTCCCGTCCAGTCGCACTCCTTCTCCTGCGACAGTTTGAACGTGACGAACGGCCCCTTGTCGAAACTGCGAAGATCGTACAATTTGATACACTCAGAATTGACGCCCGCCGCGAATATCAAACCTTCGGGATCGTAGGCCGCGACGGGACGTCCCGAAACGTTCATAACTCCGTGACAATTTGGCGATCTCAGATCCCAGAGTCTCAGGGTCTTGTCCAGCGAACCTGACAAAAACGTGTCCTCGACGGGGCTTATGCAGAGCGAGACGACTTTCTTCGTGTGGCCCGGAAAGTATCTTATGTACTTGTTGTCGTGCAAGCTCAGATACCTTATCGTGTCGTCGATCTTCGTGCTGCTGTGTATCGCCGTGTTCTTGGCGTGCGTGAAGTGTATGAGGTCGACGCCGTATTTCTTTGAATTGACGGTGCGCATCTGCGAGCCCTTCTCGCAGTCGTAGATGACTATTTGGTCGTCCTCCGAGCACGAGATCAGCGTGTCGCCGCTCGTCGAGAAATCGATACTGTTTATGCGATCGGAATTCTCGCGGAACACTTTGGCCACCTTGAAGCTCTTCACCACGTGGTCGATGAGCTTCATGGTGAAAAAATGCTTTTTCTCTTCTTTGTTTGTTTCGTCGTCGCGGCGGCTCTGTCACCCGCGAGAATTATCGTCCCTTTCGTTTTTTTTTTTGTTCCACGATCTCTCGTTCACTCGTTCGCGACGTTGGCGTTCTTAGCGCGCACAGGCCGAAGCGGCAAACACCGACGGGACAAACACTACCACGCTCAAGGGCTAGCCCGCGTATCGCGAAAACGTTTTTTTTTTTTTTTCTTCGTTTCCACGAATTCTGCGAATGTCTCCGACGGCTCTGGCGCGGCCCAGGCGCGTTACGCTCCCGGGGAGGGGAGTCCCTCGCACTCGCTCACTCGGCAGCAACAGCGGCAGCGCAGCTCCTAATCGTCTCGTATATCTCGATTCTTCACGCGCGGGGGACGACGAACAAAAAGAAAAGCCCGGGTTCCTCTCGGTTACCCCGGTTCGTACCGGTCTCGCGTCCACGTTGTTACCGCTCAATGCCCCGTGTTCCCTTCTCGTTACGCCGTGCAATCGTACTAATCCGCGAATTGTATCGCCACCGAACGACTCGACGATTCGACGCGACGAGAAAAAAAAAACAGTTTCTCTCCTAACGCAAAACGGATGCCGTCTGCAAAACTGTACCGAATACACCACGCACACGACAATCCCTGCCTCTCGACATTGTCAATCCTGCCAACTGCCCGAACGCTCTCTGACTACTCTCTCGCGCGACGGCGCTACCGTGACTACAGAAGCCCCACCACCCCCGACGTTCCAGCGGCGAAGGTACGTTCCCATTGGCTCACGCGGCTCGTGTGCTTCGCGGCGCGGCTGCGTGGACGGATCGGGGGAGAGCGCGCTCAAAAGTTTTTAAACATACTTCGATTCCTCGAATCTCGAACGCGATGCGCGATCTCTTCTCCACTGCCAGAGATAACTAATTGCTTTTAAATTTATGTTATTATATACTAAATATTTATGTTAAAAGAGATTTAAGTAGCATTTCAAACTTCCTCGATAAGATAAAAATATAAAACAAATCGGGCTTTTGGAAGATCTTGGAAATATTGATATTTCCTAATAATTATAACAGAAAGTTATAAAAAAATTGATCAAAAAACATTGTTTTCAGCAAAAAAATTTATACACATGGGTTAGTTGATTAAAATTTATTTTTGTAAAATAATAATTTTGCTCTCGCGGGACAATGACAAGATTCGCTACGTCAAATTCTCAATAATTTCATTTTATTCGACAGTCATTCGCACTTTTCATATCACACTCCTCTTGTAGCAACTCATAGCTTTTCGTTCGTCGGTCATTAAAAATATTACAATCTGTTTTCCGTTCTTCTTCGCTCATCTCGGCCAAAAACAAAAACAAATGAAAAAAAGAAAAGAATATGCGATGTAGATTGAATATTAAATTGTAGAATATACGCGTAAAATATCACTGTATAAATTACACATACAAAATCTGCATTATCACAAGACAATGTCGTTTTTTCTTTCTATTCTTGTTTTATCAATATACATTTCATGTTTACAATACTATAACGGGCCTTTAGCATACTACTGAAATATTCGATTCTCTTGCTCTTTTTTTATTTTTTACGCATCAGCTGTATTTTTTTCACCGCGACGACGTTTTTATTGTTCATGTACACTTTAAAAAATGTTTTTTTTTTTTTGTAAAAAGGCGTACGACGGCATCGGAACTCGGCATTTCATATTTTCATCGTAATAGTAATACTCCATACTCCACTGTTTAATATACTAATAAGCGTTACCACTTTGTGTGTGTTTTTTTTCCACATCTTCCACTTCGTTAAAATATTAATGATTGCGTTAATAGTTAGCGGCGCTATCGTATGGTTGACGATAGAGCTTTGCTTAATTCGTTTTGGGCAACGTGCTAGTTTAATACGTTATTTCTTTCAGCCCAGGCCTATTTTGTTTGTTTCTCTTCTTTAGAATAAAGCACCGCGGTGTACATTGTCCTCCGTATTGCAGTAATACCTCACCACTTCGATCTCCTCTATATAATCTATTCGAACAATTAGACTCGAGTAATTTGAAACGACGCTGCAAATTCCATGTTCGTTATTCGGCTGTGGCGCACACATACACACATACACATTCAGATTTTCGTCGGTGACTAGGATTTTTCTTTTCTCTTTTGTTTTTTTATATACAAATATACTCTATTCATCCGTCAGTCTTGCGCCAAAAGAAACGGTTCGCAAGACTATCGCGCGTAACGAAACACTGACGCGATCGATAACGATAATACTTTGTCGATGACCGCCGATTATCGATCTAAATATTTCTCTTAATTTTTTTTTTACCGATTGACTCGTGCGAGCATGCGTGTAAAATTATAACAAAATTTCATTCTGGCTCAACGTCGTCTTCGGCATCGCAAGATTTTTCTAGGTAAAGAAATACGCGGTGCCAGTTAATGCGGATGTGCGTAAGCTTTTTATGCATTCAATATACGCTATTATTACGATTATTTCTTTTTAATTATATAGTTTAGTTGAACTGGACGGCGTCGTCGGTGAAAAACGTTTCTTCGGTGTATATAAAGTAGTATATCGTATTGCGAGCGACTCCGTGTGCGAACCGTAGGCTCTAATAAACCCTGAAACACGGCACAATCGTTTTGTGCACGCGGTTAACTCGTGAGCAGTACAATTCATCGTCCTTCTTTCACATTCAATTGCGTTTTTTTTTTCCTCATTTTTTCTCTTTGCGAAAGATCAAGGCGATGAAAAAAAAAATGCTTACAACAGTTTTGCGTCATTGTAAATAATTGCGCGAGAGAATTTTTCGCGTTCTTGACGATCCCCTTTTCTTTCTCTTTTTTCCTTCCTCTCTCTATCTATCTCCGTCTCTCTGGACACGCTCCAGTTTGGTATAAGTTGTATATATTCGTTTGCTTAATATTAATTATTCAAAGCTGTACCCGACGAGACTCGTTTAGCCGTCCCGTGCGCTAGGCTCATTCTTGGTCCCTGAACCTACGTTGTTTTACGTCGTTATTCACTCCATACTCGGCATTTATCGAAGCGTATATTTCTTTTTCTTATTTTCTTTGTTATAAATTCGTTTATAGTCTTTTAGCACAAGTGCTCGGAACGATTATACGAAAGCGCAGCAGCGTTGTGGCTGATAAACGGCTCGAGATTCTGGCGAATTCTTTCTCTTTGTGCGCGCAAAAGTGTGTGCGTGTGAGGTGTGAGAGACAAAATGTGCAAAAGGTTCAGGGATTTCTCGAGCGTTTTCACCCTCGCATTTGCGAACAATTCTTCACCAATGTTGCCCACGTAACACGAAACAATGCTTTCTCTTCTCTCGCTTGTCCTTCACAAATATCGATCGCTCTGATGTCGAAATAAATCGTAGGATTACTGAAATCGCATCACTTCCAATTTTCTCAAACGCCTCTTTTGTGTTAAAACTTCATCGTGATATTCACGTGTTGGTAGAAAAGAGAAATGAAGTTAAAATTTCCTTCCGGTTGTAGAGTTACGACAGTGTTCATTCAACACAATTCATTCGAATTTTACGTAAATTTATTGCGCGACTCGTTAAGACGGATCTATTTGTAAAATTCTCGCGATCATTTTTTCTTCCCGGTCTCGGAATGGGAGCCCCCGGCTTCGTTAAATTCATTTCGAGCCCTTAGAATTTTTTTTTCATGAAACATTTGCCCGTAACGCCGTGCCCGAGCGGGCGAGGCCGTGAACGCTGTATCGTCAAAAAAAAAACAATAATAAAAAAAACCAACGACAACAAATAGAATATAAAATAATTTAACGATTCGCTGGACTAACAACAGCACGTGGCGCGTCTCAGTAGTAGAATGATTAATTTTCAAGATCTCTTCTGCGCCCACTTGAGATCGTCGACTCGCGGCTTGTAGCCCGTCAATTTTTCGATAATGTTCTCGAGGACGTACCAGAAGCGCAATTTCTCGAGCGGCCAGTTCAGCCATCCGGTGGTTATACAAAAGTACGTCTCGTGCGGCGCCACGTGATGGACCCGATGATGTCTTCTCGGCAGAATTATTCTGTGCTCCTGAAGCCAAACAACCCATACCGGCAATCCGAAGTACGTGTGCGACCACTTGTGGATCTGAGCTCAGATGCGTTGGAGGAAAAGAAATAATACACGTATATAAGTACACTTCGTATAATTGAGAATTGCGTCATTCATTGGTCATCTCGATACAAGTGGACGCATTGAGAGACAAGAAAATCGATGGAATCGACTAAATCGGAGGCTGCGTAACTGATAATTGAGTTAACGATTCTATTTTTAACTACGACAATTATTTCGTGTAGTAAATCGAATATTCGTTCCGTCAACCGATTTGGTCGGTTCAAACGAATTTTCTTATCTCCGTGCTAGCAATAAATGAATATTACCTGATTGGTCAGCGCGACGAATATCGCCAATTGAAACCAATAGCAAGTCCAAACGAATTTTCGCTGTATCTCCGCCTCGGGCAGCGTGAGAAAATCCCACGTCATTTTGCTCAAGAACGGTATCGTGACCATGAAATTGTCGCCGTTAGTTTCGATAAAGTCGTGTCGCGTTATGCTCGTAGGATCGATGTGATGCTCGCGAAATGGCCTCAAGAAATTCTGTAAAAAAAACGGAGAAAACCGCGCCGACGAATTAAAAAAATCGTTAATCGTCTTCGATTAACCGCAAGCATGCTCGATTAAACTGCTCGCGTGCGTCGTATCGCTCGTACCTTTCCGAGAATCGGTAATTCTATCGATCCCCACGTATCCGCCGCCCAGTGAACGAAACCGGAGCCGAAGTCGGCGGTCACGATGCCGCAGATAGCGGCGATCGCAATTGAACTCAAATTCTCCAGCCTCAAGCGCACGACGATGAATATCGAATTTACTGCCATCAGTGTTATGCAGATTCCAACGCATATGCACTCCTGCGTTCTTTTGCCTATTCGACGCAGTACAAAAAAAATTAATAATAAAAACTTTTTTTTTTATTCAATAATCCAATCATTATCGAATAATATTGTTATAATTCTCATTTGCTCATTAATTTTTCTTTAATAGAAGCTTATTTATTTAATTATTTACAAAACGAGTCCTTTTACAATTTCAACGTTCAGGGAAAAAAAAATAGAATTCCATAAAATATGAAATTTCTGTAAACCGATATTGGATAAAATATCGTTTCATAAAGTTTCATTATTTGGAGAAGCATTTGAAAAATCGTCGCTGATTAAATATCGAATGTTTATCTAGCGAGAACAGCGAAGACCCGGCGGGAAAGAAATGCTTTTAAAAGGCGCGACGCGCTCGACGAGTAATTCGACCCGTTTGATACAATTATAAAAGCAACCTCTGACAGTGACACTCGAATAGTCCGGATAAACAAGTCCGATGTCCGCGCGGGTAATCTCGTCAATTAAGCGCGACACGACGGAGAACTTATCCTGTTTATAGTGCTCTCCATTGTCCAGATATACCGTAAATCACTTTTCAAATTTTTCACTTCCTATCGCAATCTTTCATTGTCGTATATCTCGATCGACTTACGTAGAAAAAATTCCTATCGATTTTCATTTATGTAACATTGTTCGTAGCGCGTTTGACGAAAAAAATAGCGAACGATACTTAGAAAAAAAAAAACAATTGAATGAGCGTTGCTCGGCGTCATGCCGTTTGATTTCCGTTGCGTTTAGCTTTTGCATTCGTAACGTGCACGGCTCGAGTTCTGCCCACTCGTAAAGGTAGTAGGCGTAAATTGATACCTCCGGAACTCGAACGTATAAAAAGAAAAAAAAAAAGATAATGATATCTCATCGTGCCACGACTAACTGTTGTAAAAAAAAAAGAAAAAAGAAACCATTACTTTTTTTTGTCCTCACCAGTGCTGTAGAGATTGGCGAGTTCCTGAGCGCCCTTGTGGCTCGGTCCCCATCTCGGCACCGTGCGATCTTCCGTCGCCGTTCTCAGTACCACGGAATTCGCGTTCGGATCGTCCTCGAGCATCGAGTTCTCGTATATCTGACGTTCGGTCTTGACGGGGGCGAGGAAATTCGTTGCCATCGTGCAAGCGGCCGAGGCCGCTTGTTCCAGGTGCGGAACCGCCGAGCTTTCCATCGCAAACCCTTCGGGAGTGTATCGTTTCGCCGTACGTGTTTATTTCGTATTTTCTATGCCGAGATGCTCGGCGTCGCCGCTCTCGTGAACTTGGGAGAAAAAAAAAAGAGTACTTGACGAGGCTTCACGCTCGAGTTGTCGTCATGACTGCGGCCGCGCGCCGGCCGAGAAACTACAATTCCACCGGCGACGTTTGAGATTGAAGCGGTTTCGAGAAGGAAACAATAAACCGCGACGCGGACGAGGAATCAGTCAGCGTAGCAGTTACGCCTGGGCTGCGTCATTCACGCGGCGTATCCTAAATATGTAACAGACGCGGTATTGTTACAACGGCGCGTTCATTGTTTATCTCAGCGAGAAGATAAGTCATCCGCGCTATCGCGAGCGGCGCTTTACGTGTTTGTTTTGTTTCTTTCAATGAACTCGAGAGCGACAGAAAGGGCTGAGTCTGAGGCCTCGCACGGAGCTCGCCAAGCGACTCGATGACTTATCGAATAATCGCTCGGTCCGCCGAGTTTCATATTACGGACTTTGTTTATCGCGTTTTTCTCCTCGTTTATCAACGGCGATAACGAATCAATGGGTTCTCAGAGAGGCTCTTCTAATTCAATAAAACAGTCGGGTTTTTTGTTTTGTTTCTTGTCGGTTAACGATCGTCTTTTCAAGCATCGAAGAGTCGAGAGACTTCTCATAGTTTATTCTTTCTTAAGTTCTTCGAGCCCCGAGATGAGTCGACTCTTCAATCTCCGCGATGTCTCTTCTATGTTATTGCGATATTATCATTTGCGAATCCAAGAACGCGCGATCGATGTCGCCGAGTCGTTAAACTCAAAGTAATCGACGCCGTGGAGATTCGGGAGAATCGTCTCCGGCCGGATGTGCCTCCGGCGAGTTGTGCTTTTATTGAGCATTGAAACATCGATGATAGGCCAAGCTTCGTTTTTTCGCGACGGAATTTTTCACGTTGATCCGGTCTCGTTGATCCGAACAATCAAAACATTTTCCTGTTCTTTCTTTGGTTTCCTCTTCTGTTTCGTCGACACTGAAAAGAGAAAAGCATAAAAACATCGGCGCGACGTCTGATCGTTCGAAGTCGCCACGTTCCGCGCCGATGCGCCGATTGTCCGTGACGACCGAACTGTAATTCATTTCGCGAAACGTTCGGCAACATTTGATCTCGCCGCGAGTGTCACGACTCGATTTATCCGAGTGTTATCCGCATCGGGCGCTAATCGAGTCGCACCAGTCATACGCATGATGAGATCATATTAATTATCGGGTCTGGCCGTCGTCGAAACGCGGCGCACGCTCGCCTCACGCACACAAAGGACATTTCGCTATGCAGCGCGACAACCGTGTGTGTCGGTGCAACGATATTAGAGCGGGGGAGGTGCGCGCGCACGCGCGCGCGTTCTTCAACGCTCGCGTCATATTTCCACCACACAGTGAACCGGCGCGTATACGCATATGCACGATGAGCGAATCTTCTCGTGATGTTACGAGGCGAGAGTCAGCCGGGGAAGTTCGATCAACTTCGAAAAGTGGTCGTTCCCAACCCGGATTGCGTGTCGCCGGGACACGCAACACCGAGGGAAGGGGCTGCGAACATATATTGCGGATGGCCTGTTATATTTTGTCAAGGATATCGATACTACCGCTTTGTATGCACGGAACGGTAAAAATGTCAAAAGTAAAATATTTACGGTGTTTTTGTTATGAAATTTTTTTATTCAATTAAAAAAAACAATTAGAAATTTTGTTAATTGTAATTTCATCAATAATACCGATTTTATGTTTAAACCCCTAAAAAAGAAGTTGCTTTTGAATTAAAACCGCAAAGATGCGATGGAGACTTCCAATTCAAAAAAGTTTCGTCATTGGAATTTAAAAAAATGTGTCAAGCGAAGCTTGTATTATAAAAAGAAAGGAGAAGCTGAAAACTATGATCCCCGCGAGAGCGAAGGTTTCGCCGATCGAGTTCAAAGAGATTGCGGCGCGCGACGTCGGAATGACTATCGCGGTGTGAAGAAGACCCTCATCTCGTGAATATAACACAGTGTCGGTCGGTTGTAGACACCGCGAGGACGCTGGGCGAGCGAGGGAGAGCTGCGTTAGAAGGGAGCGAGACGGATAGACAGATAAAGATAGATAAAAGGAGTCGGATATAGTTCGGTGAAGAACGCGAGTAAGACGGATAGAGAAGTCGTGTGCGAGGTCGAAGGGAAATAGTATCCAACTGTATTTAGTTCGCTCGCGGTAAGAGCCAGTTGCGAGAAATATCGATTTTTTTTTTTTCTTCTCTTCACTTCGCGAGATGAAGAATAACATTGAACTTGCGCGTTCAAAATTGAAGTCAGCCTTTCCGCGTTCGATAACGTGCCTCAATCGAGACCCTTCGCGTTATCCCGTGTATATTTCACTTCGACAACGCTAAGTCCCGTTCAACTTCGTTTTCATTCTTACGTTTATAGTACGTGAGGTCGCGGCTCTTACGCCTCGGTGCCCCTTCCACGACGATATCGCCCTTTCCTCTCCCTTTTTTTTTCCTCCAGCTTCATTCAAAGTTCACACACGTATTTAAGACCCCGCGATTGAGCTCTTCTCGTCACCTCGAGAGACCATCGCACGTACGCACACGGACACGTGAACACAGAGGCGCGCGCGCGCACGCATAACACTCGCACGTGCACACACCTTCTCGCGACGACTGTGTGTGAGACACTGCCGGCGGATGACCGAAGTCCCGGAGTCGTCGTCGTCGCGCTGTCTTGTCCGTTGTAAAGCTCTCTTTTCACTTAGGCGGGTACCGCCCCCCCGCCCGGCCCCTCCGCGCGTTTTCTCCTACCACCACTCGCACGGGACCAGCCGTGGCGATGATATGCCTAACACAGAGGCGCGCTTTTCGCGCAGGTACACATCCCGCGCGCACGTACACATGTGCGAGCCTTGACGCCGACGACGCCCAGCGTCGCGACGTTCGCAGCGCCGTCTTACGGTATTATCGCACCTCGCCTCGCCTCCGTACGTGCTTCATCAAACTCGAGATATTTCGCATCTTCGTAGATTCGCAGATCTTCCGGTTCGGAATAGGACGATCGAGAGATACTTTTTCCGCTACCGAAATCGCGTCGGCGCGCCCCTGCCCTTGATTTGAATAGAACAAAGGGATTCCAGAAGCACAAACGCGACCTATTTTGAAAAGTGCTCCGATCCTCGTAATTGGCAATTGGAGGTCCTCTTTTTTTTCGGCAGTCAATTCTTGAAGCTCTATCGCCAGCGGAAACGGATTTCCGATCATCGTTCAAACTCGAACGTGACTGTTTTCGAGGGTCTTTGTATTCATTTCACTTCATCGCGTCGAAACGCATGCAATTCGCGGTTGCGATAATTGGATTAACGATCCGTGACCCGGAGAATAGTCGGCTCGTGGTGAAAAATTGATTGGGGCGCGTGCTCGTTCGGTGTTTCCGAGCTTTCGAGGCGGTTTTAACGTATTACGTGGAGGCATAAAAAAAATTAAAAAACTAATGTTGCGTCTCTGCGTGTTATTCGGGCCGGGAATATGTTTGCGAGGACAAAGAAAAATTGTATGTCGCTATTGAAAGACACCTAAGCTCGAAGCATTTTATTGCGAGCTGCGCTCGCCGATTGAAGGGTTCATTGAACTTAACGTTAAGACTGCGACGAAACGTACGAACGGACGGTCTCGTCTGGTTTCAATGTAGCCACTTAGCACGGTCGTCTCGTTCTTCGGCCTAACAACGTTGATTATTTTTTTTCTCTCTTCGTCAGGATCGTCCGAGGAGATCCAGTTTGATCCGCTTTCAATCGCCGCTCGGCCAAACGGCAGAACGTTGTTCTCTCGTCGTCGCATTATTGATATGCGCGACGACGACGGAAAACGAATGAAAAGTTTCTCGCTTTTGACCTCCAGTCAACTTTCGCCCAAGTTCCGTGACTCCGTTGACTTTGCCCGGCTTTTTATACGCACATGTACGAGCGATTCCTTTTTACCCGTGAGTCGTTCGAGACACTTTATTTCAACGAATTGTACGCTGACGAGGGACACGTGTTGGGTTCACACGTAGGTAAAAAGGGGGGGCGCAAAATTCGTAGCGTACAAAACGCGTCGTTCTTCAA
Organism: Ischnus inquisitorius; assembly: GCA_963924025.1. Lineage (NCBI taxonomy): Eukaryota > Metazoa > Arthropoda > Insecta > Hymenoptera > Ichneumonidae > Ischnus > Ischnus inquisitorius. Next base: position 17,868,448 of record OZ001245.1, on the reverse strand, counting down.
CAAATCGATCCCGATTGCGAATGGGCAGCGAATATTCCTGAAGTTTGTCTCTAGAATCATTTCGTTTTTCACGCGAAAACTCGATCGAAAATCGAGCTCGGTGCCGCGCGGCGCCGAGAGAGCTCAGTTTCGAGGCTCGTTTATCGTGAAAAAGGGGTTTCGAGAGAGAAAGAAAAATTGGCACGCGTGCGAGATTGATCTTGGGGGAGTTTCGCGAGCGTGATAGAGAACAGGTGTGCCTGCGGCGATGGAGCGAGGGTCGATCGGCAGGCTCTGGGACACGTAGCTGCCTAGGCAGGTGCGCATTGTATGCGACACGAATATTTCATAGGACGATGTAATAGGTCGGGGCGGCGTGTAGCGCGGCCGGGAGTGGGAGAGAATAGGTCGGCGCGGAGAAATGGGCAACGTCGGAGTAACTTGTAAATTTTAGAGGTAGCCGCGGCGACGCTGTGCTTTCGTATAGATATACATACAGCGGTGTACGCTATTGTTGCGTGTTGATAAGGGAGGGGTAGAGGCGCCTTCAACGATCTGGGCTTCGTGTGTGGAATATACTGCATAACACGAGCGGGCTCGGCGAGCACGTTTACCCGGATCGTGATGCGCTTCTTTGTCGAAGGATCTAATGGATCTATACAATATCTGGAATAATAACGGTATATTTTGCACTAGAGCATGGATGCATGCAACGCTGTATATTGCGTGAATATATATATATATATGTATGGAATATAGAGATATATGCGCACACGTGCCATAAAATTGTTTGCCCTGTAAATAAATAACTTCGATACGACGGAAACCGTTACGATGATCCAATGTCGTTTCCCCGTTTCGTCTATCGATTCAATTCGTATCCTTCTTGACTGACTCGCGGTTATGGTGGGTTGGAAAATAAGGTGAAGCGACCGTCCCCTCCTCTTGGCTACGAAACGTCGTTAGTGAACTTGAACTCGGAACTCTATGCCGTACGCAGCAGAACTCGCGGAGAGGCCACGAAAGCAAGAGACAAGGACGAGCGCAATAGGGGCATTTTTCTGTACATGATTTCTAGTCGTCCTTTTCGGTGAATTGGACACGAAAATCATTGTCTTATTTTTAGAAAAATTAAATTATAGAAATTTTATTATAATAGTGATTGTTTTTTTTTTTTATTATTTAATATATTATAAATATCGATGAAAATTTCTTGGCAAATTATTCGCAAAGTGATTCGTTGCGAACGCATTGAACATATGAAAATTATTATCCCGAATTTTTTATTTATCGTTATCAGTAATATACAATTTTGTCATCAACGCGAAAAGTATATAGAAATATTTGGCGATGAATATTTCTCGCAAAGCAATAGAACGAAAATATTGAATTTTCAATGGGATTGTATCGACTCGAAAAAATGGTTCGTTAGACAAACGCTAATAGAAACCTTGTTTTTCCCAATCATTTTTTTTCACGCGTCATTTGACAACCAAGAGCGCCCCAATTCGTTCGCACTCATCATCGCGCGTTTACCCAATTTATGTCTGCACATTTCGAAGCTTAATGCAACAAAGGAATACCGTCGAATAAATCGTCGCGAAGCAGGATTAAGCACGCGCGCGTAGGTGAAAATAATGATAATGACAACGGTACTCACGGCGAAGCGCGCGAACGGTTAAACAATTACGGTATTACCGACAATTGTACGAGAGATACAAGATTTACCGCGCGATACCTTACGCAACCGGGAGATTCATTGAGCGTCAATGTTGTCGCGCGAGAGATGGACATCACTCGTACTTACTGCGACTTGTGAGCTTACGTACCATTAAATTTGCGGCCAACACATGACTTCCTTCGTCACCGAGGCTCTTCTCACTGGTTGTACTACGCTCGCCGAACCGAACTCGCGACCCTTCCATACATGAAAAATGTATCGCGTCGATCGAACGTTGTCTACCACCCCGCAGAGTACACATGTCTATCTACGTTTACAAAAACACCGCATTTTCACGCTTTCTCGTAATCGTTACCGAAGTCTCATGAATCTTACTTATATTCTGCAGAACAGTTTCTATTATTTCTTTCTGCGTTAATTTCGCAGAAATCGGACTTGGTAATATCGTTTTTATAAGCGCGAAAAAAAAATTGCCCTGTTTAGTCAAGCCGAACTAAAATCCAACGCAGATATTGTCAGCGGTAAACTCCGTTGACGGGGTCAATCGCGCCTAAGATAGTGCGAAAGAGACCGAGAATAGGAGTATATAATGCTAGTCGACTGCGGAAATGATGCGCATGGCCTGCGTCGATTGCCAAAATATCAATGTGCTAATTGAAAAAGATACGTCTCGCTGTCGTTCCGGATTCATTCATTAGTCAGATATGCTGTTGCTGGTAGGAAGCACGTGGGCCTCGCGGGAACATCAATCGTCTATTATCACGCCGAATCGCGGCGCGCGTCGCGCGAGTTCGCGCGTAACGTACCCGTATGTATATCGCGGTGTTGGCTCGACATCGAGAGAGTTTCATTAACTACGTAATTACGGTTTGGCTATCGCGAAGATTATCGAGGATGATCGCGGAACAATTGCAATTCCGTTAGAATTACAGTACAAAACGGATTCCCATCGCGACGGAAGATCGCGAGCTCGTTTTACCCGACGCCGGTGAAAAAAAATCCATTAGGTCTATCAAGGTGCGTTTGGTTCCGATTGTTTTTTTTCCATTCCACCGATCGTCGTGTCGCGACTCATTGAACCTCGTGCGATAAATTTTAGGTAACGATATGAGACTTTCCATATTCCGTGAAAACGACAACGTGTTGCTCGTCGGAGAGGGAAACTTTTCGTTCTCCGCGGCGTTGGTAAAACGTAACCTGCCCATTGCAATAACAGCTTCGTGTTACGAAAGTCTCGTCTCTAACGAAAATGCGAAAAAGAATGTCGAATTCTTAGAGGCGAATGGTCAGTATTAGATTTGTAAAAAAAATATGAAAAATCACATTATTGTAAAATCGTAGATCTTTCGTTGCAGATATTCGAGTCCTGTTAGGAGTCGACGCAACGAGACTGGACGAAGCGTCCGTTCTAGTCGGAGAGTCCTTTGATAAGATAATATTCAATTTTCCGCACGTCGGCGGTAAAATGCGTTTGGACAAGAATCGAGACTTGTTGAGAGGATTCTTCGTATCGGCTGGAAAAATGTTGAAAGACAACGGCGCGATACTCGTGACCCTTTGCAATGGGCAGGGCGGAACCGGCGCGGATAATCCGAAGCGACGCTGGGACGATAGTTGGAAAATCACAGAAATGGCGGCTCATGGAAATTTTATTCTAAATTCCGTGGAGCCATTCGGAGCGACGAATTTTCATGATTACTCCTCCACCGGCTACAGAGGCCTCGACAAAGAATTCGCGACGCAAAATTCTCTGACTCATGTATTTCGAAGAGCGGAGCCTCCCTGCTACGAAAATATCGCTCCGAAAGCCAAAATCGATCGTTCAAAGCTAACGCAAGGCAATTATCGCGATATGTTGCCGGACAGTTTCAAATCCCTGGATCTGTCGCGCCCTCCCGTTTTTATTTTCGACATAACGTTTTCTATTCATCCGGAATTTCGCGCCATCGATCTGTACGCAGTTTTGCACGATTTCGCCGGTTTAATCGTTCGCGACGTCGAATTCGTCGGATCTTACAGATTTCCCGACACGCACCGAATTACCGAGACTTACAGAATAAGCTATCAATCCGACGAATTACCGTTGTACAGAGAACGAATGGTCGATATACATGAGAATGTTATAGCTACATTGTTAGAGGAAAATCTGCGCGTTGTCGTGACGCGATAAACAATTGGGCATTGATAAAAAATGTTGAAATCTCGAAGGTTCAGAATTCGGGGCTGCTGGTTCGATTTTTTTTCGAATGCCCGAAGAATCTAAAACAATTGAGCTTCCTTGAACGGAACGAAAAAACTGTATTTTGTAATTTTTATGGCAAGAGCCGAAAGAATTTTTTAATAAAAGCGTTGACTTTTATTCACTCGTATCGTTTCGTTTGGTATTAAAAAATAAATATAGTTTTTGTGAATTCAAGAAAAAAACAAAAAGCGTCGCACTATTTTCAAGTCGGGACTTTCGGTCGCAAAATATCTCTCGACATTATAAAAAGGCCTCGCCGGTATATTCTAAGTACCTAAACGGGCCTCAGACCGAATTATTCTAAGTCCCCCTGGGCTGAGGCGAGGCTGAAGCGCCCATTGGCTGGGCTGAATATTTCGAGCCGCGACCCTCGGCTTCGACTTAGAATTTTTTCTATTTAAGTCTTTTTGTAACACAGACTGACGGCACGCGAGCGCACGAAGTGTGCGGGTCCAGTAAACCCGAGAGCGAACCGCTAGAATATACATATATTTATTGTGATAATTCGCTAAAAGCCGGAATGATAAAATTTTGTCAATGAGTTCAAAAAATATAAAAATTAAAAAAGTATGGCCCATTAAATAACATCATTAATCTAGTAAATTATAGATTCTAATCTACTTTAAAAAAAAGGTCCGCAAAAAAAATGACCCCGGTGTGGTCGATCTGCAGATGAAAAAAGATATGGGTTACATTATGTATAAATCGATCGTAAAGAAATTCTTTGTATCGCATTGCAGATGAATTGCCTGAGACGGTTGCGGGCCGCGTCGATGTGCAACGCGATTCGCAGGCAGGAAGCTCAAATGCCAAACTGCAGTTTGGTACTGGAACGGAGGATCCCGACCGGCGTTTGTCAGGCTCGGCGAGCTTTTCGATACACGGCTAGTCGAGGTAACGAAGAATCAACGGCCACGGCCTTGAGGAGCCTGAAGCCGAAATCGCGTCGCGGCGATACGGAGCAGTATTTCGTCGACATCAAGCGAGTCAGAGCAGTCGGGGGCGGAGGAGGAGACGGGATGATAAGTTTCATGAGACTGTGGGTGAACGATCGCGCCGGACCGGACGGCGGGGACGGCGGTCACGGTGGACACGTTATTTTCGAAGTAAGTTCTTAAAAAAAAAAAAAAAAAAAAAAAAGAAAGACCAAAAACAAGAGAAACAATCAAACTATTGTTGAACGAAAGATAATTGGAGTGCAGTATATTGTTACGCACGTGGCAGGTATCAACGGACGTGAAGGACCTCAATCACATTGATAACATTCTCAAAGCGGAGAACGGTGAGAAGGGCTACAGCAAGGATTGCTGCGGAAAGAATGCGAATCACCGGATAGCGAAGGTGCCCGTTGGCACGATAGTGCGAAATGTCGACGGCGAGGTTCTCGCCGATCTCGACGAGCCGGGAATGATGTTTATAGCGGCGAGAGGCGGCGCGGGCGGTCACGGCAATGCCTTTTTCACCTCGGACGTTCAACAATCCCCGCAAATCTGCGAATACGGCGCAGCCGGAGAGGAACATCAGTATCTTCTCGAAGTTCGTAGCATGGCGCACATAGGACTGGTAAAGAAAATTGATTTATAATTTTGTACGCCGTGATTCACCGAGCGTATCGTGAGATCATCTGTAATAGCGCGTGTTCCATTAAAGATCGGTCTACCAAACGCCGGAAAGAGTACGCTGCTCAGAGCGATATCGCGAGCGAGGCCGAAGGTTGCTCCCTACGCATTTACAACACTGAAGCCACATCTGGGAATGGTCCTTTACGACGATTACGAACAAATAGCCGGTAAGATTTTTCTCGTGGAGACGGAATTATCGGTATTTTTATCCCTTGTCAAATAAACGTTGAAAAAACGTATTCTTTCCCTTACTGGGCTAAAATAGTAACATTCCTCGTCGCTGACGCGAGAAAAGTGGTCATTTTAACCCAGTAGGAAAAAAAGTATTGTAAGCTACACGAGCTGAAGCGATTTTTAAATCGTGTGATTTCACGAACTTCACCCTCGCGAAAATCACGCTTTTCCGCCATAAGTGATTTTTCAAAATCGTTTCACAGTCGCCGATTTGCCCGGTCTGATCGAGGACTCTCACAAGAACCGCGGTCTCGGCATAACGTTTCTCAAGCACGCCGAACGATGCGCCGCGCTCTTGTTCATCGTCGATCTGAGCCACAGCGAACCGTGGACACAGTTGGCTACTCTGCAGCACGAGATCGAGCAGTTCAGCACAAGGCTCATTAAAAGACCCATGCTCGTGATCGCGAACAAAATAGATTTGCCCGAGGCGAAGGTAATGTTCGCTCTTGTTCGTGTCTTCCGTCGAACGTCCAAAAACAATAATCTCTCTGTCCTCAATGTTTCAGGAAAACTTGAAAGAATTTCGGGAAAAAGTGAATCTCCCGATAATTCCGATATCCGCGAAGATCGGCATCAACATAACGCATCTGTTGAAGGAGATAAGACACCTGTACGACAAGGAAATCAAGAAGGTTTCCAGCGACAAAGCCAAAGACAGACAAGACGCAGATTAGAAGACTTTATAGTGAAAAATTCTTTGAATTAAAAACAATCGAAAAAAAAACGCACATTTTTTTATCTCTCAATGAAGAATGAATGCGTAAGAAATTTTAGAGAGCGGAGCCCTTGACCGGTTTATCGCAGAGTTTGAAGTCCCCAAGAACGTCGCGCGTTTCGGAACGATTGAGAATCGTGTCGAACCATCTGCTCAAATTTTGATACTTCTTTCTAGTGTTCGCGTCCAAAACGCGCTCGTACAGCGGCAGTAGAGCGGCGAAGACGCAGAGATCGGCGAGGCTCGGACGTTCGCCGATCAGATAAGTTTTCGCCAGTAGAATTTCGTTCAGCGCTCGGAGGCAACGAACGAGTTCCTCCTTGGCGGCTTTGTTGCCGCTACTTTTCGACGATTCCGAGCCCAGTAAGGGCAACAGCCACGCGAGAACCGACGGTGTCGCATGATTCTCCGTGTAACTCATCCACTGCACGATTTGACTCTGCGCAAAGTCGTCACCGTCCCTTCGCAGTTCGTCGCTCGCCAAGATAAAAACGATTGCCGAAAGTTCACGAAACTCGAAATCTTTGCTCTTCAGCACGACCGTGCTCGACGATTTATCACTTATCGCTTTATCCGTCTTGACTAGCAATTTCTTGCTGCTCCATCGAGCGACCATTTGAGCGCAAATGCCCCGCGGGCTTCCCGCTACTGTACGGAGAACAAGATCCGTGGAGCCTTCCACGCCGGACGACGCCGACGACTCTTCGATGCTCTTCGAAGCTCCGACACCGTCTGTACAAACGAATAGTACAAATTCCTCGACTTTAGACTCACGCACGCCCACGCTAAAGCAGCAGCAATCTTTTCTTTCGCTTTCTTTCATTTTTAAATCGTACATGTTTATTCGGTGATAACATATAAAGTGTATCAAAAAAATGGATCTTTAAGAAGGCACTTTGAGCTCTTGCGAATCTTGAAAGCGTTAATCATTATGCTCCTTTACCTGCGCCGTCTGCGCCGAGTTTCGTTTCGGCAAAGTCACGAGCGGTCTTCAAGGCTTCTTTGAGGCAAGCGAAGTTCGTGCCGGAAGCTTGAGCGGACTCGGGTTTACCGCCGCCCTTTCCGTTCATTAAGGGTGCGATCGACTGAATCCATTCGTTGGCTTTCAGTCCTTTTGACACTGCGCTCTGTGAATCAACCGCAAAGAATTGTACAGTAAGTTATCTTTTCGCTATCATCATTATTGGTGGTTTCATAAATTTTCACACAACTCACCTTGGGCACAGCGCTGAGAGCAAAAATCTTCTTGGCATCGACGTCGACGCTTAGGAACAGAGCGCTCGTCTCCGGCGATATCGACTTCACTTTCTTCAGAGCGAGATCTAGCGCCTTCGTGTTGCCGAAGGCTCCGAGCTCCTCGACGAGAATGGGAATTCCGATGTTCGCTTGAGCAAGCCGAGCCGCGGCCTCGACGACGTTCGTAGCGATCATCGCTTTCGCGGCGCGCTCTTTGTCGTCGAGACTCTTTTTCAGCGCTTTCAGCGTCAATCTCATCTCGTCCTTCTTCCAGTAAGGAATCGTCGCGTGCGAAACGTCCTCAGTGAGCTCGACGATCTTTTTAACGTGTTCCTTCGAGTCGGCTCCGGATTTGTCGGCGTCCACGATCGATTGAATCTTGTCGAGGCGACTTTGCAACAACTCGGCTTTCTTCAGAGCTTTGCTACCTTCCGGACCCGTCAGAGCGACGATGCGTCTTATACCTTTGGCTATCGCCTCTTCGCTCGCGATCACAAAATCGCCGATGTGAGACGTGTAATGCAAGTGCCTGAAATATCAAATCGAAATTAATATCAAAGCGACTTCAATTTATATATTGGTTTGCAAAATTATTGCTTTTTTCCCAATTTTTTCCCAAAAATCCGAATTTTTATGATTGAAAATACCGGAAGCACGAAACATTCCCGAACTTTGAACGGGTGTAACGTATGAAAATCCGGCATCCGTGAACTTTTTTGAAAGGAAAAAGATCCATGAAGTGGTAATTTTTCGCGATATTCATAGAAGCTTCTTCGATCTCTCACAAACTTTCAGGAAATTCTAAATAACTCACGTTCCGCCGCAGAATTCGACGCTCGTCGTAGTTCCGGCGATGCCCAACGGATCTTTCTCCAATTGCTCGACCGGCACGCCCATGCTGACGATCCTCACGGGATCGGGATAAGTTTCCTCGAACATAGCGCGCAATCCTTGTATCGTTTTCGCGACCGCCAAATTGCTCTCCTTCGCATAAATCTGTCTGTTCTCCCGAATCATGTCGTTCGTCAGTCGTTCGGTTTCCTTTACTTGTATCGGAGTCATAGCGCCCTTGTTGGTAAAATCGAAGCGCAATCGATCCGGTGCGACGAGCGAGCCTTTCTGATCGGCTTCGGTGCCGAGAACGTTGCGCAGCGCGTAATTGAGCGCGTGCGTTGCGCTGTGATTGTTCATTACCAATCGTCGGCGAGCCGTGTCGACGTTGAGGTTGACCTTGTCGCCTTTCCTGAGAGTTCCGGCGCCGATAGTGCCGATGTGCAAGACGTAACCGCCTCGCACTTGTACATTCGTCACGCGAACTTCGGTGCTCTCGTCGCTCGGATTGTCGGTGACCTTGACGAGGAAACCCTCGTCGTATATCTGTCCGCCTTGCTCGGCGTAGAAGTTCGTCGCGTCGAGAAGAATACCAACTTCCTGGCCGGACGTTGCTTCGTCGACGAAATTCTTCGACCTGCGTATGGCGATTACGGTACTCGAGCATGGCTCGAAAGCGTAATCGGCACTCTTGTCCGAGGAGGCGGGCTTGTAGTTGTACTTGAAGGAATCGTTGGTCGGCGGTACTTGCTTGCTTTGCAGCTCCGTGATAGCGTGAACGTCGAAATTTATTTGATCGTCGACGCCGCCGGCTTTGCTCTGCGACGCGATCTAAAAGAACAGATGTAAAAAAATTATTCGAATATGTTGTAACGATAATGTAGATAATTATTCGATATGAAACACCGTAACTCTAGGCGGGCAATGAAACTGATTAGAAAAAACGTTTCTGATTTTCTGTCCAGAAAGGGACGGTTTCGCAACTCGCTAGAAACTATATGGTTTTAACAATAGACAAATCTCCGTTCGATCGGCATTATTAACAACTTCTGTGTTACCTGAGCCAATTTCTTCGATTCCTCGTAGCCGGCCATATCGACCGCGAGGCCCTTCTCCTCGGCCATAAGTTGCGTGAGATCGACGGGAAAGCCGTAAGTGTCGTACAACCGCCAAGCAACCTCGCCCGGCAGTACCGTCGTGTTTTCGAGCTTCGCGATCGTCCGATCGAGCAGGTTTTTACCGCGCGACAGCGTTTTGAGGAATTGCGTCTCCTCCTCGTTTATGACATCGATTATCGACTGTTGATCCTTCGTCAATTCGGGAAAAACGTCGCCGAGCAACTCGACGACGGTATTCACGAGGGAACCGAAGAAACCTGGCTTGCCATTGAGCTTTTCGGTCGCGTAACGCACGGCGCGCCTCAAGATTCTTCTCAGGACATAACTGGAAAAGAAAATTGAAACGTCGAAGAGAAACAGTGGCGGGACGGTTTGCGCGTTCGTGTTTTCCAAATGCTGGCGAATGGAGATGAATTAAGAAGGATTTGCGTATGAAATAACGAGACGAATACCCTCTACCAGTGTTGTCCGGCATTCCACCGTCGGCAAGCGCGATCGTTATCGTACGTGCGTGATCGGCGAGAACTCTGTACGCCATGTCGATACCATCGACGTCGTCGTCGCCGATTCGTCCCTGATAAAGCGGAGCACCCGTACCCTTCTGAATGGCCTCGAAAAGAGGAACGAAAAGGTCTGTGTCGTAATTGGCGCGCTTATTCTGAATCACCGACACCAAGCGTTCCAAACCGAGGCCACAGTCGATGTGCTTCTTCGGCAAACTTCTCAGCGAGCCATCCGATTCGCTGAAAAGGAAAAAATCGTTTTTTTACGAAAAAAAATACAAGGTCACTTTGGAAATTAGAATTTACCGATTGAATTGTATAAAAACGAGATTCCAGATCTCCAGTACATCGGGATCGTCCATATTGACGAGATGAGCGGCATCGCGACCGCCGATTCTGTCGTAATGGATTTCGCTGCACGGTCCGCACGGTCCGGTTTCGCCCATTTCCCAGAAATTGTCCTTCATGCTTCCCGGCAGAATTTGGGACGCCGGCAGACTGAAACGGTCGTAAATTCGAATGATATCGTATTTCGGTAAATCGGTGGGTCCGACAGTTTATGGACATTATCGCGACGAATTTCTCACCCGAGAGAGAGCCAGAGATCCTTGCACTCGTTGTCCGGCTCCAGACCGGCTTTCTCATCTCCGCCGAAATAAGTCACGTAAAGACGATCTCCAGGCAAATTGAGAACGGTCGTCAGAAACTCCCAGGCCCAGGCACAAATTTCTTTCTGTTGTTGAAAACGAGATGAATTTCATTTTTATCGGGATATCGGTATCGCTACATTACATTTTATGTGGAATTATAATGAAAAATGGAAAAACTGTCCAGTTAAAATCGTAGTGATACTCTAGTTTAAACAATCTACTTGATTTTATCGTCTGGCTACAGTCTTCTAATAGTCTTAATAGGATAGTGTGGAAGAATTTCTTTCTTTCTGTAGGCTTTTTGTTTTTTTTTCCCCAGCCGTGTTTTCCACCGAGCCATAAAAACTTCAACTTCCGATTCTTCGAATCGACGAGTTTTTCTGCTTTGCGGTTTATTCTTTTTAATCTTAAAGCGACTATTACTTTGAAATAATCTCCGAAAGACCAGTTGCCCATCATCTCGAAGAATGTGTGATGATAAACGTCCTTCCCAACGTCGTCCAGATCGTTGTGCTTTCCTCCTGCTCTGATGCACTTCTGAGTATTAACAACGCGCACCCATTTGGACATATCACTGTTGGGATCGACCGTGCCAAGGAAGATTGGCTTGAACTATAAATTGTCCAATAGAAAAATAAACAATTAGTAAGCCAAATAATTCTTACAAACAACAAACAAAAATTCTACTACTAACAATAAAAGTTACAAATTTTTACAATTTCCAGGCTTGAACCTTGAATTGCCCAGTAGGAAATAAGCAATTAGTAACACAAATAATTGTTAAAAACAATAAACTAAAATTTTACTACTAACAATCAAAGCTACAAATGTTAACAATTTTGCGGCTTGAACTATGAATTTTCCAATAGAAAAATAAACAATTAGTAACATGAACAATTGTTACAAACGATAAACAAAAATTTTACTTCAAACAATAAAAATTATAAATATTAACAATTTCCAATAAAAAAAAAAATTGATCTGGAAGAAAATAATTATTTAGGCTCCGATGTCTAATGATGTAACTATTGTTTAGAATTGCCTGGTTCATTCCCGCGTTGGCAAACAACAAAGTTGGGTCGTCGTGGGGTATCGTGGAGCTGGAATGAACATATTCGTGGCCTTTGCTCTTGAAGAAATCTATGTACGCTTGGCGAATTTCCTTCGCGGTCATCGATTCCGGCATTTTGATGATTTCTGAAACAAAAATAAATGCGACAGTAAAAAAAAAATTATTGTTAGAGCAGTGTCTTTTCGGCATATGGTTCAGATCGGCGAATGCCAACTCTCATTCGCGAAGAATAACAATAATGTATTGTCGAAATGTCGATTATTGTTGGAAAATTCGTTACCTCGGTGCGCCGGTTGCCTGAAACGGTGAGGAACGATGAGTCGACTACACGCGGTCGAGCGGAGTTGTTCCAAAGAAATATTCGACGAAACAGCTGTCCGCGAGGGAGTCGATCACAGACTGAACGTGGCGATGCGAAAGTGTATCACGGAGAAAGGCGACGGAAAACTGGAGTACGTAGACTCAATGCACAATAAACGTTGGCCGGTTGGTGAGTAACGGTGAAATGAACTTTATCGGTTCTCAACATTCGCCGGTCGCCAATCGGAATGTTTGCCGTCGAGCGGCGTCGACGAACCAGTCGTTGTTCTCGGTTCACGGGACGCATCGAGAGAGACAATACGAAGGTGTTGTGAAACTTGTATGAGTGCGAGAGAGATGGCGCGATCGGCGCTTTCGGCGGAGCAAGAGAGACGCACCGAGAATATGTTTCACATCGCGTTGAATCTCGAGAGCAAACGGCGTTGCTCCGGACTCCCGTCGTTGAACTGACCGGCGATGCACGCATCGTGAAGAAACACACGAGTGAATTTAAAGGTCCCGAGTGAAATAATAACAAATAATCAAAATGCCGTTCATGGTGGGCAGAGCTCCGGCGAGGAGAACGATGAAATATCTTCAAGCGGGCAGACTCGTGTTGAAGGACAACATTCAAGTATTTTCGGTCAATTACAACTCCGCGGGAGCACATCACGCCGGAACCAAGTGAGTCGCGAGGTTATGGCACTTTTTTCTATTCCGCATCGTATTTGTATCATTCACGCGTCGTTTCCACCAGGGATTTCGTCTTCTGGCACGTACCGCAGATCCAATTCAAGAATCCTAATGTACAGATAATGACATACGTTAATATGACGCCCTCGCCGTTCGTCAGGTGCTTCTACGGTAAGCCGCCCCCGTGCGATTTTCCTTTGCTCCGATAATTCGGTTCCGGACAAGTACAACCGGAATTGTTCGATTATTTTTTTTTATGGAACAATTTTTCTAATCCGGCTCTTGAATGTCCTTAAAAATCGTTTTCGATCATTGTAAATGACTTTCAAAATCCAAAATATTCCCAAAAATGGGAAAAGGCCCAGATCTGCAAATAGATCTGAAAAATGTGTGCATTCTCGCTCTTTGGATTTCTTAAAGTTATTTGGGGAATGGTCGAAAACGATTTTGAGGTCATTGGGATTGTATTTTTTCAGGACATATTGCTTTTCTTTCCAGGAGATTCTTGACACTTAAAACTTTTTATTTAACGCCTTTTAACAACATTTTGAAATAAATGCAATATGTCCTTTAAAAAAATACGATCCTAAATGACCTTCAAAATCGTTTTCGACCCTTCTGTAAATAACTTTAAAAAATCCAAAATATTCCCAAAAAGTGAGAGAAGGCACAAATCTTCAAAAAGCCTTGTTGCCCCTTTTGGGGTAAAAATGCAAGATGTTGAAAAGGCGTTTGAAAAAAAATGTGAGTGCTAAGAATCTTCTGAAAAGAAAAGCAATACAGCCTAAAAAAACATTACAATCGTGATCCCAATTTTAAAGCTAGGACTATAAAAAATGTTTTCCGATAGATATTTTATGAGTAAACGTAGATGTACTTGTTGCTTCTTTTTTATTGATTTTTTTTTTGCAGCCAACGGCAAAGAAATGCTGATAGACGTCGACGGCAAAAACAAGGACGAAATTCTAGCGCACCTCATCAAAGTAATCGGCAAATCGGCGGATGTTCTCGAGAAGGAGGCGTTAGCTGCGGAGAGGAAGGACAATCCGGCCAACTTCGGTATAGGATGCGACAAGGGTTGCATGTGCGATATTCCCGGTCAATTGCCCTGTCCTGGCATCGTTCCGTTGCCCAATCACATGAGAGGCAAATACAAATACGGAAAAGTTGTGGACTAAAAAAAAATGCCTGATTCGTCTTGCTGTACTCTTGTGAAAGGCTTGTAAATAAATTCGATTATCGTAAATTTGCGGTCGTGGCCGGGCTCTGTCTTTATATCATAAAAAATTTGAGTACAATTGGCTTACCAAAATACGCGCATCTCGCTGTACTTATAAATACGTATGTTAGCGAAATAAATAGTTTTTTTTTGTTTTTTCCCAATCGCGCTACGATGGATCGCGATTCCGAAGTTATGACATTGGAGAACGGGAGTAAACGTTAGCTGAGTGATTCTTCTTTGTCACGAAAAAGCGAAGTCTACTTTAAGCTTCGGCGTTAACGGGGAGACATCGATAGTTTTGTCGCGAGAGATTCGTAAATCCGTAAGCTATGGGTTCGATAATATAAAAATAACTAAAAAAAAAACATTGAAGAATATCGACTTGTAAAATCTTCGGGCGGCATTATCTTCTTGGCCTTGAACGGTTGTAGGGTCTGCTGCTCTGATAATGACGATTGTTGTGATGATTATGACGAGCAGACGAGGACGGCTTGTGATTCTCTGGCATCTGGTACTGTTGGATCAGCGACGGCGCGTCGTTCATTGGTTTGTTCAACTCGAAATCCTCCTCGGACTCGTTCATCATTTTAAGCTTCGCCTCTATAGCTTGTATCGCCGTTTGTCGGCTATGCAGAAAAAAAAAAACAAAAACAGTTTAATCGTTAATTCAGCTGAATGAGACGGACAGTTGACTCTCGGTATTCTCCCGGCTCGTTGCTCTCGATCTTGTACCTGATCTTCTTGTCATCCTTCTTCGCCCCTGCGAGCGCAGGAATCTCTATCTTTGGCTTCGGCTTGTCCAGTTCACTCTGTAAACATTAAACGAGTCAGCGATGCATTCTCAATCATTGATATAGATTAGGTAAAACAAACAAAAAAATGAATTAAGATCGCAATTCCTAAATCAGACTTTTTTTGAGTATTTACCCCAAAAAAAGTATTTGCAAAAATGTTATGACTCAAGGAAAAATTGTTTTGGTAGTGACCTTTGGACATTTTTATTTTTGGCATTACCGCATTATCGCGGAAGCCATTACCTCGGTGACACTGTGAGCCCATCGAACGACGATATTCTTAGTTCCCAATCTCGCATTGTGTAACGTGTTCTTCGCTCTCTCGGCGTCGTCTGCCTCTTTGTAGGTAACAAAAGCGTAGCCCCTGGGCTGTCCAGCCTGCGGGCCCGATCGGTGGAAGAGCAGGTCAAACTTTTCTATTGTGCCGTATTTTTGTACGATTTTGAGGAGTTGGTACCGGTTGACAAGACAGAAAGTTAGTTTTTCCAGAATGTATCCGCGAGTATAATTTCAAAGTAAAACAGAAAATGAATAAGAGAAATAAGAGTCGACGATCGATTGCTTCACTTAGATACTTACTCATTAATTCTGAGATCCAAATTGCCCACCCACAATCGCCGATCCTCGAGGGCGTTCGATTTGATGGGTTCCAACGGCAGAGGAATATGCGGATTCGCCTTCGATCGTTGCGAGAAAAAAACGAAAAGATGCATCAAGCGTATCGTCAACATTCTAACCTTCGACGCGTCGCGAGAGCACCCTCGAGCGTTGTGTTACCTGCATCGTTGATGTATCGAAGTACACTTTTCATTAATCGAGTAGTAGGAACGTTGTCGGTGGCTCTACCGATGTTCAATGTAAAACATCTCATTTCACCGCGAGACAATTGCGATGATAAAAAATCGTCTTATTATTTACAACGAAAACGCATTCTATCGCTACATCTGCAACTACGGTAAATCAATTATCCATCTAAAGCGACGTCGTCGCGGTCCGGTGTCACTGCGGCAGATGAGACGATCTTCGAAAGGGTCAACGAGTCAGCGCACAGTGCCGACGATCGACGACGCTCATTGGCTCTCAATTGGGTCACGCCCCCCCCCCCCCCCCCCCCCCCCGCCGCCGTCGGCGAGAAATATAAACACACCGAAAACCAATAAGAATATCGTGCGCGAAAAAAGAGACGCGGCATGAGAGCCGAGCTTCGGCGCGCTACGAAAAACCTCCTGTCGAGTGTTCGAAAGACAATTCGCAAGTTTTATCTCGACATGGCGGCCCGCACGTTGCCGCGTTGATGGAGATACATCCGCCCGGGCCGATAATTCAATTTGGAACGTGAACATTCGACTGACAGCGCATGAGATTCGCGCGAAAGGCGAAATTTGCGTTGCCACTCTGAGCTCATGGATAGATCGACGATGGCCGGACAATCGACGTCGCAATCGCAGACCGAGACGATATTGGAGGGGGATATCGCCGACACCGCGACGCAAGTGAGTTCCCGTGTTTATGTAGATGACTACTTAATTTTTTTTCTTTCGTAATCTATAATCTATGTCGATAATAAAATCGAGACAAGAGTCGCGCATGCGATCGTATCAATGAACGTGCGATGCGCCTGGAAAAAAGATTTTAGCACACGGAGCAATTTTTTTTTTAAACAACAATAAACATAAACAATCGGAGTGTCGCACGGAAAAGTACGAAAATACAAATCAACGATGAGCAACGCACGAGTTTTTTTTAATGGTTCCTCAAAATTGAGTCGTCTCTGGAATCGTTACTCGGAGTCGTCAAGAAAATGCAGTTCGACGCATCATCAAAATAATTCCCCGTTGGCCGACATTCGAATTCTGGATCTAACTAGAATCGTCGCGGGTCCTTACTGCACCATGATTCTGGGAGACTTGGGCGCGGAAGTCCTGAAAATAGAGCGTCCTGGCACAGGTGACGAAAGTCGCAATTGGGGTCCTCCGTTCTTCGAGGGCACTCGAGAATCGACGTATTTCATGAGCGTCAACAGGAACAAGAAGAGCGTATGCGTAGACTTGAAGAGAGGCAAGGAGATAATTTACGAGCTCGCAAAGAAATCTGACGTTTTGGTGGAAAATTATGTTCCGGGTAAACTGGCTTCGCTGGGATTGGGTTACGAGGAGTTGAAGATTATAGCTCCTCAGTTGATATACTGTTCGTTGACGGGCTACGGATCGGACGGACCTTATTCCTCCCGGCCCGGTTACGACGTCATAGCTGCTTCCATAGGAGGACTCCTGCACATCACCGGACCGAAAAACGGGACGCCCTGCAAAGTCGGCGTTGCCATGACCGATCTGGCGACGGGACTCTACGCTCACGGGGCGATAATGGCCGCTTTGCTGCAGAGAACAAAAACTCAAAAGGGTCAATGGATTCAATGCGACTTACTGTCCACCCAAGTCGCGAGCCTGATAAACGTCGGTTCGAATTATCTCAACGCGGGCAAAGAGGCGAATCGTTGGGGTTCCGAACACGAGAGCATCGTGCCCTACGAGGCGTTTCCGACGAAAAACGGCTACATGACCGTCGGCACCGGGAGCGATGCGCAATTTCTCGCGCTTCTCGAGAGAATGGATTTGCAGGAATTAGCTGAGAACGAAAAATTTGCTAATAACACGAAGAGAGTCGAGAACAGAGACGAATTGCTGGAGATACTCCGAAAGAAATTTGTTACCAAAACTAACGAGGATTGGTCCGAGATTTTTCACGATGCTCCGTATCCTTACGGACCCATCAATACGATTGGTCAGGTAAAAGACAAAAACTTGCGGATAAAGTACATGAGAGAATTTTTCGACGACCGGAAGATTATTTGGCTCTTGTGAATTCTTTTTTTTTTAGGTCTTCGATGATCCACACGTTAAACACACGGGATTAGTCAGAGAATTATCGCATCCAACTGTCGGCACGGTCAAAGTCGTCGGACCACCGGTTAAATATAGTTACGCGACGAATTCGCCGAGACTTCCACCGCCGACCCTCGGACAGCACACGACGGAAGTTCTCAAGAACGTGTTGAATTATAACGACGAAACTATAAACACGCTGATGCGCGATAAAGTTGTACAATGAATGTTTTTTATACATAAGAACCAGAGCAACTGCGCGCGAGATTTTGCGGCTGTGAGCAACTTCGTTCCGCGTGTTTTAACGTATTTTTTCGCTTCTAAGACGAATCCAATGGCAATTATTGTCTAACGTTAAGAGAACACTGGAAATCACCGAAATCCATTTATCCTTCCCGGTCAGATTTACAAAAACTGATTTCCGGGACGCAAACAGCGCTACCTTAGCTTCCCGATGGGATATCGGCAAATCTCAGGTGACCATCGTGTTGAGCGGAAAAAAATACACACATATGATTTTTCGCGAATTTTGTAGATCGTTTTTTCAACCTGTTAGCGCGGGATGAAAAATGGCACAGAAGCATTTTAAAGCGCAAAATCCTTACAATATCTGTTGAAGTTTGGAGACATTTCCAACTCTCTCACAAGGGAGTAGTTAAATGTTTCGAAAATTTAATCGAAAGATCGTCGGAGACACGATTTTTCCAAAAATAGACTAAGTCCAGCCAATCCACATGTAGTATTTTTCTATAGTAATCTATAAAAAATACAGATTTATCGTTTTCCGTAGAATTATTTCGTTTCTTTTTTTTGCCTTTTTTTCCTCGATACATTTTTAATAATCTTGGCACCGCAGCATTATACTGTGAGCTCAAATTACATTGATTCAGCAATATCGATAAAGGTTTTACCTTATCTTTTTATTCTTTTCAACTCGGATTTACGGAGTTTGGTTCTGAAAACCATAATCCCGACCTTCATTCTCAAAAACACGACGAAGCTCGAAGAAATCACGCGAGGGGCATCGCTCGCTGACTAATCACAGCGCGAATGAACCGACGAACAATGGGCTTCGATATAAAAACTCGCAATTCGATGATTTCGATACAAAATCACAATATCACCAACTTTTTAAGACTGCGGTGACGATTTTGCACGAAATAAATACAATGTTTCAGAGCAATTAATTTATGATACAGAATAGAGCTTGCTATTTTTTAAATCCTGAGCTACGATTTGTGTGCATTTATATTAAAGTCAGAGTACGATTTTTCTCAGGATGTTCCGACGATGAGGTTGCGTCTCCGAAAGCCGAGATCGAGCAAAAAAGTGCAGTGGACTCAGGGAACGGTTGATAACGAGCACATGAACAAAAAGAAATCAAAATGTGAGTCAACTAATTTTCGCGGCACGGGAGAGCTTCTTGGTCCTTACTCGTCTAAAGCGTTTGTCTTATTCTTCCAGGTTGTTGCATATACACGAAGCCAAAGGACTTTGGGGAGAGTAGCTCCGAGGACAGCGACGACGAGTGCGAACATTGCCATGGTCATAAAGATTCGCACAAGAAGACTTTACCGGGCGAGGCTCAACATCCGTCGGAAAGCATATCAGCACAACCAGGTAACTTATTCTATATACGAAGCACAACTTTGGAGATCGGAGCGGATTATTACAAAGATCAGTCTCTATCATTGCAGAAACATTGGTCACGGATCCAGCTTAAGAAAAAAAAACAAGAACATATCTCTGGATTCTCGAATGATGTGAAAATCTTCCTCTTTTGTATAATCGTCTATTCTAACGAGAAAAAAAAGCGAAAATCAATGAAGCTCCCGGTGGATATCCTCGACTACCAACATTTATTCACCATGTAAGTTTCTCAGTCTTCGGAGTACAATCTAATTTGTAAATATACTATCTTCTTATTCCTGCATACTCGTGACAAATGAAAGAGAGAAAGAAATATAACGGAATCTCCGAAAGTGGACCGTAGAAAATGTCACATTGGAGCTCGACTTTAAAAGTTCTTCTACCCGTCTATCACATTTTCCGGCGTCGTTGAAATCTAAACGTGTAACGTTTTTTTTTCCAAACTCGAAGTATGAAGCCACAATTGTATGTTTATCGATAATAATATAATTGAGTGGAGACACAGCGGCCGACGCGCCAAGCATTGTGCACTATTGTCGTATAATATAAAATGAAATTCCCTCGCATCGCAGTAACGAGACACACTTTCATTTTGCCGTCCAACATTCGAAACACGGATTAAATTGAACGTTACAATTATACCATATTTTAAATGTACATTTAAGAACGTATAGTATTTTTAGAAGCATTATTCATATGCTTTTTGATTTTTTGATTTCTTTTTTCAACTGTTCTTACAAGCATCCGTCGCAAGAATTGTCAGTACTCGAACGCATGCGATTTCCCTTTGAGGAAACGATGTATCGAAATATCGTTGAAAGTTGCGTATGCCCCGAATGAGTGAGCGTGCGAACGAGAGAATGTTTGGCGTGCGCTGGTCGGCGCACTCGTTCTTTTTTTCTCATCGTTAAAAATGTAATATATATACAAGAAAAAGAAAAATATAGGTATCATTTCGTGAGAGAAACAATTGTTCAAAACGATATGTAAAAAATATAATCATAGTCTTGAAAGAACAACTGTACGAAGGTTTTTTTTCCAACACTCATTGCGTTACAGTCGTCAAGTTGCAGCTAACTGGCGTTAGCTTTTTTCTTTTCACGCAGATCATTTGCGATATCGTTGCGAGGACGAAGTTATTCGAATCGGTACACGTCATTCAGTTTCCGTCGTAACTGAGAGAATTCAACGCCGTCCGAGTGCCGAAATAAAGTGAATTCCCGGAAGCTTCTCGCTCGCGCCCTCGAAGACTTTTATACCTGTACACAATCGTGAGACGACGAAGCTCCCGCGGAATCGGAGAGATTCGACCCTCGAACGCGACGAGTTCTCTCAACGACGAGGATGCGTCAGCATCTCGTCGAACGGAAACTGAATGGTCTCCAATCATTCGGCGTTGCAACTGCGTCTGTGATACTGGCATCGTTTACGCACCTCCATTCCACGCCGATAATCGTCCTCGTCCAGGCCAAGCGCCTTGACCATCGCTCTGCTCCGCCAAACTTTCACGGTGAAATCGTCGCTCGTCGTCACGAGCATCTCCGGATCGCGAGGATTGAATGCCACCGAATTGACGACGTCGGAGTGCGGAAATTTTGCCAAACACACACCGTAGTGCCGGTCCCAGAGGTAACCGTGCTTATCCTCGGCTCCACTGCGAAGGGAAACAATTCAACGATTATAAGCAAAACGTTTTTGGCCTTCCATCGAGTGTGATTGATTTTTTTTGTCTCAATCCGATTTTGATCGAGATGTTCCTTAAAATTTTAATACTTCGATTGAACTCGAATTCGCAGCGATAGCCCGATAATTACCTCGCTACATATTCCTCGCAAACGTCGAGAAATATGAAGAAGCACTCGTTGTTCGGCGTGTAAGCTTTGTGCGCTCTCAGCATCGTGCCGACCTGTTTCAGCGTCACCAAATCGATCACGTGTATGTCGATCTCTTGAGCTATCGGCGGTGGCTGAAGGGGATTTCTGATAACGTAGCCCCGCGGCCATGGCCTCGTGTTGACGTAGAGGTATCTAAATATAACGATACAGTAGGGTTCATCGTTACGTTCCCAGACAAAAGTGTGACTCCGTAAGGATAGTCACGAATTTCTCTCAATTTCGGCTGATACATTCTTTTCAATTAATAAACTCATCGACTTCTCGTTCCGACGGAAAAACCGTCGAATATTACCTGTGATCGGGAGAGAGTCCCATTCCTATTATATGACCGTGCAGATCTATCAGATGATCGACCTTGTCGAATTTCTCCGCGACGGAATCGTAATCCGACCAATTGGGCTCCAGTCTCGAGCCCGAGTTCATTCTCTCGCGTTCCCTCTCGCGCTGTGCCAGTCGTTCGCGCAACGACGGTCCGGGGTCCAAACGTCTCGGAAAATTCACGGCTTTTATTCTCTTGAATCCGACCTGATGGGGCGTGTAAGTTTTCGATCCTGTCGTGAATATGAGAAGCTTCTCCGGATTATCGGCCAAATCATCCGAGTCGCAATCCTCAGCCGCCGAAGAATCTGCGGAATAACAAAAAAACGAAACAAACGTTCCTCCGTAGAAAATCAAAGCAGTTTTTACGCTTCCAATTGAGTCGCTCGTCGATCATCGAATTACCCGCTGACTCGCTCTCCTCGTCCCACTGGTGAGCCTCCGTTTCGCTGTCGCTCTCGATCGTTTCCTTCTCCATCTCCGCCTGCCGATATTCCTGATTGTACGTTATCGGATTAGCGTATTCGAAACCATCGCCCAATCGTCGCCAATTCATGAATGCTCCCTCGATCGCGCTGTACCTGCGATGGCAACTGACGTTCTCGTGTCAAGTCAAACTTGCAAATTTGCCGTTTCGAGCGGTATTTGAAAAAAAAAAAAAAAGAAAAAAAAAGCGTATTCTCGTGTAAGCGCGCTAGATCAGCGGGGAGATTATAGCCGTACTGTAATCTAGACGAGGCGTAATGCAATACTTCAGGTTCTTCTTGCGGCTGTATGTTACTCGACGATGCCGATGACAATTCTCGATGACTCGGTGGATTTCCGCGCTCTTCCTTGACGCTCGAGCTCGACGGTTGATTCTCCGGTGTTTCGGCCTCGCTCGGCGCCGGCGACAAACAATTCGCGACCATAACGGCTCTGATCGAAGCGGCATTGCCATTGTAGAATCTGCAACGAGAGATTCAAAGAGTGATCGAGGATGATAATTCGTGGACGAATGAATGAAAAGATTCGTTGTCCGCTTTTACCTGTACAGTTGATTAGTTATCGGCACGTGTTCGCTCTCGGATTCCTGATTCGCCTTATTGAGCCAGAGAACACTGGCGCTCACAAGGTGCGCGAGCCATTGTAGGTCACCGCTCAGGAGGTGACGTTCGCTGTACCAGGTGCCGAAAATGTCGTACGGCTTATTCACGACCCGGCATTGAAGATCGAATCCCGCTGCGATTTTCAATAATTGGCTTACTCAAGGATCTCGCGAATTCCGGTTGACAAAAGTTCCAAGTCCAAATCTCGAGTTATTGAATGCCTATCGCGCAATGCCACGAGAACGCGCAGTAATTAGTTGTAATTGCCACGTTAATTCCCCGAGGCGAGCTCTCTTTGAGCTGTTTAGCAGAGCAAAGAACGCAATGCGCAGTTTCTTCGGATATTGACGCAGAAAAAAACTATTGAGAACTATCGCGAGTCGCTCTATCGAGAAATGTTAATTGTTCATCGATGTTAGATTCTCTTTAATGAGAAATTGTCGATTCGAAAAATCAGCAAATTTATTTGCAATGGTAAAAATGAAATTCGACACTCGTATCGATGGAGATCAATCGATTCGATCTTTCGCGCGACGAGTCGCGATAGCCGCTTTAGCCGCGTACCCTATTATCCTATTTTTCTTGGCAGCCGACAATCGGAATTCAAGTACATGAACCTTTGAGCTATTAATAGATCTCCTGTGCCAATGGCGCGTTCCGCACGCGTCTCCGAAACGCTACGCTTCGCCGTTTTCGCCGCCTCGAAACAAAGACGCTTATATTCGTCACTGCAATTCGGATCTTTCGTTTCTCTCGTTTTCCGGCGGCTTTCTCGTCGCGAGCGCGACAACTCAGCGCGCGCGCGACGCACGCCGGAATAATTCGGCAGAAGCGACGCTCGAAACTCGAGGATTCCGGCTCTTTCGGTATTATTGCGGTGAAAAAAAGTGAAAATTACGCTACTATTTTTGAACTCACGGGCGACTCGGAAGACCGCTATTTCGCCGGACGTGCTGTGCGGAGCGCCGAAGTGCACGCCGGAGACCAGCAGCAGCGTGTCGGACGAATTGAATTGAGAAAATTGCGTGTACTTCCAGCTGAAGGCCTTCATGTCGTGATGATACTTTATCGACACGGGATATTGGCTGTCCCATACCTGGAAAAAAAGAAAAAAAAGATTACATTTAGACAAAGCAGATTGGCAGCAAAAAAAAAAAAAAAATTACTCAACGAGCGAGAATTACCAGTATATAGCCATCCTTGGAGCATGTCGCGAACATTTTTCCATTGTGCGAGAAGCTGACGTGCAACACTTGATGACAATGTTCCTTCTGCACTTCGGTTTCCAGCAGCGGAGTGTGATACTCCAATCTCTTGAATTCGCTCAGCCAAGAATTTTTTCCTGTCGCAAGCGATAATAGATGCTATAACGAGCTTCTTTGAATATTTTGATTTTTTGCTTAATTACATTTTTTTTTACCCGGCATTATTCCGACGCTCGGCTCGATTTTGTAAGTTCGATAGAACAAATCCTTCCAGAGAAATTCGTCCTTGGAAACGCGATTCCACGACTTGCAAACCCTTCCCGCTGTTATGAGCTCTGTCGCTGTCAGCAGTTTGAAAATCGGCAGGAGTATCGAATCCGGCATGTAGTACCAATTTTCGATCTCCTCGTCATTGTCCTCGGACGTGTGACTGCACGAATCCTCGTCTTCGACGCTCTGTTCCTTGTCTTTGGCGTTATCATCGTCCTCGTTGTCGATCACAATGGCTTTGGGCCTCTTAGCCTTGGCATTTGCACCAACGTCACCGTCGGAGACGTCCATCTCTAGACGCGTCTCTTTGTTTACTGAAACAGCTGATACCTGTCAGCGCCGCGGAGGATTCCGAGGGGGCGCGACGACTGCGGTTTCGCAAGGCCACGCTTGATGATTGGCGATTCACGCTGCGTGTGCGCACGTTAACATTTCGGCCGCACTTTTTTATTAGCGCTTTTATTGTTCCGTCTCTTTCTATCGTTTCTATCACAATGGATTAGAAAGAGACGGAATGATAAAAGGATTAATAAAAAAAACACGACCTGTTTCGCGATACGAGCGCTCGCTCGCACTACCTGCGGCGCGCGAATTCAAAGTATACTTTATGACTTGGATTATTGAACTTGTATGTCACGCACCTCTCTCGCTCATAGGAAAATTATGCATCTTAAGAAATGTTATAGATTTGTGCTTGGAAAATGTTCGTGACTCCGAAGTTACGAAAAAGACTAACAGTTTATACTTTCGGAGGGAAAGTAATTTATGTCCCTTGTTCGAAAAGTTTCTTTTTCGATGCTTCACACACAGCAAAAGGCGAATTTACTGGCGAATTTTTCGTAGAAACAATATTCCATGTTTAATATTTCCCCGCTAGATCTCGACAATTCACAGATATGCAATATGATTTTTCATTCGTTTGTTTTGTCATTAACAATCCGCGAACATAATACAATGACAAACACTCGCGAGCGAAGATGGCGCTGCGGTCGCTCGCGAATTTTTTTCCCATTCGGAGCGTGCTCTCGGCTCTCGCACACGACGTAAATTCAGTGGGCATTCCGATCTTCGTGGTTGCATCGGTGTGCGCATTCGTCCTCGTCAATGTCTCGACTTCGGTTGTACAATTTCGTTGTAGCGCTATTGTGAGGGAACAACGAAAAAAAAAAAATACACACAATCAATCCTAGGAGTACGACGAGCGAGGAAAGTCGGCCGAGTAGAGAAAAGTCGACGGGACGAGTTTCACGCTCGCGAAATGTGGGCTCACGGACGCGTAGCCAGCTACGCCCTGTGTTTCCTGGTTTTCCAGGTGAAGCTCATAAACTCCAGGACGTCCTGGCGGCTGAGCGCCGACCGCGTCATAAAATCGACGCAATTTCCCTCGTCCCTCGAGGATGATCCGATCTTCGATATTCTCGCGACAACGGCGAATCTCGGAAGCGGACAAGGTTGGAGCAAAACAGCCTCCTCCGAGAATCGCGAAAAGCTTCAAGTCTACTGCAACGAGTACAATAACTTTGTCGCCGGAGATCATGAGCGGTGAGTGAGCGAGAATGCAACGTCGTACAATTCTACTTCCGCTCTCCGGTAAGAGTAACACTCGCGACAATCGCAGGCAAGAGCATTCCGCTCTTTCGTTTACTGCGGCGGGGTGCTAATTTGTCTCATCGCAAATTTTGTTCAAATTTTTTTTCGAACGTGATAATTTAATTTTTATTGAATTTGTTATGTTAATATTTTTAGTCCGCGTCGCATTACGCAAAATGCAATTGCGGTTTCAGTTTCTATTTTTCACATTGCGCTCAGTCCCTGTGATGCGTCTCCAAATTATTATTATTATTGTTATTCTCGTTACGTAGAATAAGTTTTACAGTTTTTTTGTTTGTTTTTGCCTGTAGTTAGTTTTCGTGTGTGGCTTGCTGTTCTTTCAGCGTTAAGAAAGCCCTAACTTTGGTCCCATTGGCAGACGATTTGCGTCGTACGTATTGACGGATACGCCAAACATCACAGAGCCGTATCCGCCGTCGTCGGACATGTCGACGGAGCAATTCGCTTGCACGCCCGGCCAGCAGTGCGACGACATTGTCTTGGATTGCGGCAAACCCGTGAATTTCACGTATTACGACAATTTGGTCGGCGTTTCGAACAGAAACAAGCATCCGCTCGTGCCGGAGCCGCACGTTGCTCTTATGTTCAAAAAGAGCACCGGCAAAGTAACGGATGTTGATATAGATCTATTGGAGAGACGTTTGAAAAAAGCGAAAAAAGAGGTAAAGAAAGCCCTCCGCGATTTCTCGAAATTCCACGACGACGATTTAAACTTCACGCTTTTACGTCTTTGCAGAAACCAAAATCCGTTCAATTGTACAATCAGATCGGCAACTTCTGGCGCATAAAGGGCAACGCGCAGAGATCGATCGAATGTTTTCGAAGAGCTCTCGCCGTGTCGCCGCACAACGCCGAGGTGTTGCTGAATCTCGCGAGGGTTCTGCTCGTCCTTCAGTACTTGGACGACGCGACTTATCTCGCGAGACGCTCCTTGGAGCTTCAGCCGCCCGATCGCAACGCCTGGGAGCAGTATCTCACCCTCGGACAGATATTCAAGGCGTACGGTCATTTTCAAGAGGCGGCCGTGCATCTTCGCCACGCGTTGGAGCTGAAGCCCGATCTGACGGAGGCGGCGGACGCGTTGAAGGAGGTCGAGTCGCTGCCGGCCGCGAGCATACACATCTATACGTTGCTCATTATCGTTTGTCTCGTGCGTATTCAATGACTTTCCTTCGATACGAAAAAAAAAAATGAAATATTAAACAACAATAAGATGAACTAATTGAGAATTGACGATTCGTCGCACAGGTATTGGGCGTTCTTCTAGTCGTTCTCAGCAGCATCGAATGCGACGAGAATCTAACACTCGCGGCCGAGCAACTTCAACGGCCGGTCCAGCGTCACTTCAATCGAGCGATGGCCATGCGCAGCCTTCGGCTCAACGTGTCGCGCAACAAACGTTGTTAATGCTTGGGTTTCCCGGTTGGCTAAAACTTCGCAGCACCCACCGATCGCCTCTAGGACATACGTTTTCTCGGCAGCCGGCTCACTTCCCCATTCGTTGTTTCGTTCGCTGAACAATTATAACGCAAGCCGCAACACTTTGCGCGTGCTGAATATGCCCCTTTATTATATGGACAAACACTAAATATACAGTACAATAGAATACGTCGGCAACAATTGTCTGAAGTTATCCTATCTCAGCCCTAAGTCCCTATCAGCTATCGTGTTTTTGTATCTTACAAATACGTTTCATGCCAGTGGAGCGAGCGCTGTCCGATATTCGCCTTCGTTATTCGTTCGCTCGCCGATGCAAGTACGGACCGAAAGTTCGTTCGTTGAAATGAAAAACATGATGTTAGGCCGGGAGGCAAACAGGTGAAAAGATAGGCATGAGCGATAAATCTACAATAAACGACCGGCTAATCTCGATAACCCGTCCGTGAACAAACGTTTCGGAGGAAAAAAAAACTTCCGTCCTTGGACGAACGGCCGCGAAGCGTGGCACCTTTAAATTTTCTCATTTTCGTTTTCTCTCCGTTCTTATTCTGCCTATAACAACTTTACAACTTTACATCTTATGGAATGCATCGACAATGCGGATTTTATACAGGTTTCGCTCATACATATATATCTTCTTCTATGTATTCCGACTAAAAAGACGAAAGAAAATAGGATTAACATCTCCGCGTTGAGACAACGCGAGATCGACGACGATTGCCATTTCCCAACTCGCGCGACATACACTAATATCCATTTTTATCGTTCAGAACGCTAGACGAGACTTTGTACGTTTCATTTTTCTTTTTTTTTTCTTTTGATAATAAATATATAATAGTATATGTATCATACAGAGTATAACTTTTATAAATTGAAACACACAGGGCAAGCGTAACTCCGAGCGTTGTCGGTGATTTTTTTCCATTTTTTTCTTTTCTCTAATACCCACACAAATAACTCGAACTAATTATACCCTTATGTACAGATACCGCGATATGTAAAATGCCTTTCGAAACTCATAAATTCGAACGATTCTCGGTGATGAACGAACGCGAAAGTTTTCCCTGATTGCTCGATGCAAATGACGGCAAACCGTGCTCACCCCTGTTATTCGTCTCGATAACAATCGAAAAAAAAAAAAAAAAACAAGAACTCAACTCAACCGCAATTAGGTATCTCCAATTTTTCGTTCTCTTTTCGTTTATATTCTCTGAAATACTATAACAATGAATAACATTTATGAAAGCTCGGAGGCAAAAATATTCGAGAGTCACCCGTATTTACAAAGAAGTTCGTCGACTCTCGTGCGATACGAAAATAAGCATACTCGGGCCGATATATTTATTATTCGTTCTTCTTTTTTCCTCTGTCTTTTTCTGTTTTCGTCTCTTCCGTTTAAAGTACATCGAAGGAATAAAAATAGTGGGAATTGTAACATGAAAAAATAGTCTCATCAACTCTGAAATACGGTTAGCTAATTATGTTTTTTTGTTCCATATAGTGTGTATTAACTGGATTAATCACGAGGAATTTAGGCATTGAATATATATGTCTTAAACGCTAAAGGATGATCCTGATGTTCGTTATATACAAACGCCACTGGCAGACATTATTAATATTGCATTATTGATTTCTCAAACTAGTGCTCCGCGTAACGATCCCATAACAGAATATTCGTTTTTTTCTTTCTTCGCGCTCGTGAAATCATGCATAGCGGTAATAAATCATCGATTTCAAGGTCGATCAACGATAGCCGCGTTGGCGTAGCGTTTTCAAATCGGGCGGGACACGGCGAAAAATTTGTTGGGCTTATCGGTGACTATATGTTCCTCCTGCAATATATCTTCCCACTTGGACCGCATTCATCGATATTGTCCTAATTCGAGACACCGAGCCGTGTTGCGTACCGTACGGAGGATTAGAAAGAAAATTTTTTTAAAAAAAGCCGCATATTCGCTATGAAGAAATGCAGGTTCTTATCAACGGCTAACATGAATATTATCGCGTCGCATTTATCGTCAACGGATGCCAGAACGGAGGTTTCAACGACCCTCTAACGATTACGAAAAAAAAAAAGGGAACTATTATACACGTAGTACAAATCCGTTTCGCTACGTTTCGTGTAACTAGTAGCTCGAGGCGTGCCCGGTTGCGGCCGATCGGGCATTGAATTGTGCCGTAATTCCCCCCTATCGATATACTCCGATACATACGTCATATGTACGTGTACGCTCTCTGTATTACGTGGAACTTCTAAATTCGCGCGCGGGACAGCGCGCGTTTCGATCACCTAGTTCGTAAACAGCGAATCGGGCTTGTTAATCGTTATTATCTTGCACGAATAATTTAGAACTGTACCCAACTCGCGTTGGTCGTCGGGGGCGCCTCCACGGCGGAGTTCTGTTGCTGCGCCTGTTGTTGCGACGCGGACGCGAACTCGCCCCATTCCGATCCCGTCTGACCTTGACTCTGGGGATTCGCGGCGGGTTTGTGCGCCGGCGACGAAGTCGGCGTTCTCGGTGGCGGCGGAGCGATTTTCACGCCGCCCGGCGGCGGCGGCAAACCGACGCCCGCCTGAGCGCGCTGTTTCGACTTCGACGAAACCTCGCTGCCGTCCTTTTTCTGCAAGAATATTTATATTTAATTACCAAAACTTCGGCAAAATTGGGGGAAAAAAAATAGAGAATAACGGGGCGGCAACTGACGGTGATCTTCATGTTGATCTTGATTGTTTCTCCTTCCTTGAACCTGAGATCCAATTCTTGCTTCGGCGTTTCCTTCTCCTTCTCGATTTGCTCGCGATTCTTGAGCCATTTGAAGTGATCCTGAAGCGCTACGTTCAGATCGAAACTGTCCGATCTGTCTAGAAATCCTACTCCTATGAAAGCGGACCTGCCGCCGTCGTCCTGAATCCTCAGGACAAAGTAGCGCGACGAATCCGTCACTGGCTCGACCGCCAAGCCGGGATAAGTCTCGATGGGACATTTGGCGAAGAGCTCCCCCGTTATTTTGTCCTCGAGCTTGAGAGTTATGGCGTCGCCTTGGGAAACGAGACGCATGCGTCCCGTCCAGGAAGGCTCCTGCAAACTCCAGTCCGCGGCGCTGCCAATTGAAATGAAGAATAAAAATGTGCATCCAATGACGATGACTGACGAACCCGTCAACTTGGCGATGCAAATACAATCCCAACGACACAAGCGAAATTTATAATTTTCTTGGTCTTGATGCAGAACAATTGATGAGAAAGTTGAAAAAAAAAAAAAAAAAAACACATCGCGATAATCGGTGACGATGCGCACGCGGCGAAGATAAACCGATCGACGACACGAGAAACCCGACACGGAATTTCGTGTATCGGCGAGAGAGAAGTGAAAAAATATAACAAGGTTGTCCTCACCGATGGCCCCTATTCGATGCCCTAGGTGGAATTTTGAAGACGAACACTTCGGACTTGACGAGCAACACGCTCTCGTACGTCTCCATGGCCGAGCGATGGGCGAATCGTTGGAACGAAAATTTTTTCGAAGTATAATAACGCTGGATAGTTCGCCGACGCGGAGTTCTTTATATTTCGTCTGACACGAGTACGATTTGACAAGCCGTCAACCAAACTATCGCCTCGTACACATTGACGGTGGGAATCTCCGGCGTGATTCGATAACTTTATCTGAAGTCACGCCTCCTTCTTCTGACTCCCACTTTTCCCCGTCTGCGCGGTCGCGCGCGCGTTTCGCCTTCTCTCTCGCGCGCCGTCCCACTTCCGGCGACGAATGGAATCGCCTCGATGTTGCACTTTGAATGTGTTTTTCTATTCATCATTTTATCGTTCTGTCTCGATCACAATGTATTCGAGAGAGACAGAACCATAAAAGGATGAATAATAAAAAACTAAAAAACAGCCTTTGGCGGCTTTTCAACCGCAAGCCAAAATGAAGGTCATCGCGTGTGCCGGTCCTCCCATTGGTCCGTTCTGTCAGGTCAGGGCAGTATCGCGCGAAACGAACCAATAGTAGTACCGAATTAAGTGATGGGATAATTTCATCGAGCGACTGGAAAGCGCCTTTCGTATCCACATTCATAGGACACGTTGTCTACGCGAAAGGTCCTAACGAGCTGTTAACACATGATTTTACATCGTCGATGTTTACTTCGGGTATGGCACGTGCTTGTTCCGACTCCACAACCCATATGCATTCTTACGTGCGATAAAATACAACGGTAAACATACCGTAACGAAAAAAAAAACAACAGTCGGTTCGGATAATACAAGGCAATGCTTTAGAGCGGTGTCGATTGTGAGTTATGGAAAGTACAGGTGAAAGTGAAGCGATTCCCCGGGTTGTCGAGGATCGTTGTCGAAATGTCGAAATCGAAACTGGAAGCGGCGAATGTAAGTCCGACAATAACGCGTGTACCGGCGAGTCCGGTCTCAGCAAGAGGCAATTGAAGAAGATCAGAAAGAAGGAAAAGTGGCTCGAACGAAAGGACGAGAAAAGGTATCGACGATTTTCCGCGATTCGACGTAGACGCGGGGCCGATCTGTGTTTTTTTTTTATTATAAATACACGAATCGTTGCAGATTGCGCGAGAGAACGAAAGCCAAAGAGAAACGCGCTCACGCGCGCGCCAATAACATAGATCTCGGACCGTCGCGAAAGGCGTTGAAAAAATGTACAATGGCAGAGAGCAGTTGCAAAGTCACGATAACCATCGACATGTCGTTCGACGATCTTATGCAGGACAAGGATATCGCCAAATTGACCAAACAAATTTTACGCTGTTATACACTGAACAGAAGAGCGACATCGCCTGCTCAATTTTCCCTGACTGGCTTTCAGGGCAAATCCAAGCAGGAAATGCGCAAGCACAATGGATACGAGCACTGGGATGTACGTTGGTGCGATTTCGAGGGCTCGAAATTTCCGAGGAAATTAAATTATTGCGGTTCATAATTATTTTTTCACTGATGCAGGTTCAATTTAATTCGGAGCCCTATCAGAGCGTTTATAAAGACAAAAAAATGATTTATCTTACCAGCGAGTCGGAGAATGTTATAGACAGTCTGGAAGCCGACTGCGTCTATGTTATAGGCGGACTTGTGGACCACAATAGTCATAAGGTGAAGAATTTTTTTTTTTTTTTTCAATGTATAAAAATTTGTTCCAATTCCATTCTACATATTTTTCACAGGGACATTGTCACAATTTAGCGACGAAACAGGGAATAGTACACGCTCGTCTGCCCCTGGATAAATTTTTAAAGATGAAAGCTAGAAAAGTATTGACCGTAGATCATGGTAAATAAAAAGATCAAATTCATCATCGTTTTTAAAAAAATGATTTTTTATTCGATTTTTCATTTAAAAAATCATTTTTAGTTAAAGATTTTTTAATTAAAAAGATTATTTTTAATTATCAAATCATCGTTAAAAAAAATCATAAAATCGGTGAATCATTAAATGCATGATCCATTAATCATCATCGTTGTTCATGAAATTTTTCAGTATTCGAAATATTGCTCAGAGTGACGGAGGGTAAAACTTGGCAGGAGGCATTTATGCAAGTATTGCCGGAGCGAAAGAACGCCCAGCCTGTTTTGCCCAGCAAGACGAGTTGTTCCGGCGACTCGGAGCTTCGCGACAGTTCGAGCGCGGAGAACGACGATCGCGACACGGCGAAAATGATTGTGCAAAGCATCGACGAAGGGGGCTAAAGGAAATCGAGAATTTCTATCTGTTCAGAGTTGTTTTCGATTTGTCTAATTGTTTTTATTGAGTAATCAGCACAATTCAATATAATAACGCTCTTGTCATATTGAAGACGCTGACGGTGAGGCGCGGTCGCATGCGCACCAGCGCGTTCGCTCCGCGGGGATGGCATTTACCGCTGGTAAAAATCTCTCTCCTGTCCTCACCGAAAATTGTATAAACGTTTTTATCTCTTGTTTTCTCTTCTCTCGGTCTTTGGAAACAGAAAGATCGGGAGAGGATTTTTCACGGCGATAACTGCTGGCTTGCGTACCCTTATTTTTTTTTATATGCCATTTATTACGCATATACACATAGGAAAAAAATATAGTTTATGTATATTCAATAAATAAATTGTCCTCGCGATATCTCATAGTCGGGACGCATTACAGAATCGATCGATGCAGATATCCATTGGAGCTTTAATGTACATGCTTCTATTTATTATGTTTTTATATGTAAAAATACCATCGTAGGAGGCTTTTTTGCTCATTGCGCTTCTATACTCCCAAAATTGTAAATCTTTAAAATGATAAGAGTGAAAAAAAAAAGAAAACGGTAAAAAAATTGATTGGTTTTTTGTTTCTTTTATGTTTCTCATAATTATAAAGCAACCGAGAAAGCGAGTACGCGGCGTAAGACTAGAAACCGAATAATCGTCCCCTCTAAATTAGTTGGAGATCGCGTCGCTTTGATCGAGCATGGTCGTTGTTTTATCTTTTTTTTGATTGGTACGTCATCAAATTGTCGTTAGCAGTCAATTATCGATAACGGAGCATTTCAAACGAGGATTATCGTATTGTTTTCTTATCGTACAAATAATCGGTCATTCGGGAAGCTGTCGGCACGCGCCGATTTTTTTTTAAGTCAGAATATAACATCGAAAAGCCAGAGTAGGCAACTTGAAATATGGGGAAGGAGTCAATGATTGTACAAAATAAAGTTAGCAGGGAACGCGCCGTGATAATTAAAATTTGACTTAATTGAAAAAAAAAAGTACAGAAATCTTTCTAATCGATTTGCAAAACGAAACGAGGAAACATTTCGCTAGCAAACGAGTAACGCGAAGTAAAAATCGTACGTAACATACAAAATAGCGCAAAACAAGAATGTTTCACGGCCTTGGCGGGAACGAAGATTTCAAAGATTTAGGTAGCTCGATATTCAACCGTTTCACGCTGAGAGAACGCGTTTTTTTCTCTTTTGTTTTCTAGAAGCCGAAGAAGCCTGCCTGCGAGTATCCACTGAATTTTCTTTAATAATATAATTTCTTTTGTTTCGTTATTTACACATTGGGCATGTTAACGCGCGGGTCATCGCGTTTGAAATAAAATAATTGATATGCGAATATCGTCGAGCGAGTCGTCGCGCGTTGCGTGTCTGCGTTTACGGTGTGTCGGCCCGCATGGCAAAGAGAAAATAAAAACAGCCGCTACTCAGACATCGTTCAAATTATCGATCTCGCGACTGTCGATTATCTCGAACTCGCTGTCGCCGCTCTCGTCGCTGACGCTCGGCAATTTTCTCGATATCGGCTCGAGGTCACCCTCGTCGTCGGACGACGAGCCCGGATCGAAGTATTCGCTCTGTATCTTCGAAGCATCGACGTCGTCGACTTCGGCGCTCAGTTCGAGCTCGGATACGTCGAGACCGTCGGTGCTGCCATCCTCGTGCGATGGCATTTTCAGGCCGATTAACTCGTCCTCGTTGAAAGGATCTAAAAGCGTTCGAAGTTCGTGTCTCATTATTGTGTTTGGTAATTATTATGATATTTATTGTTTAAATACGTTTAAAAAGAAATGCAGTATTTCGTTTTCTCTAGAGAATTTACCGATCTGATTTTGGGTCAATGGATTGTGAGGCGTCGGCGAGTGTTCTCCGGTTTCACCGGCACGTTGCAGTACTTCGAGATTGTCCTCCGTTACGGCTGGTAAAAATTCCTCTATCTCGCTGTCCCACTCGACCGCGTACTCGTGACACAACTCTGTGGATTACGATGAATCGTTTATTCTTTACATCTAGACGGGACAGGAGAAAAGAAAAAAAAAATCGTAAAAGAAAAAAAAATTAATTACCTTTTGGCGAGAAAACCTTGCAAGGCACTCGTAACAACAGAGCCGGCCCGAGTAAGATTGTCATACAAATCGTATATGTAAGCAAAACACCGTTAATAGAGCCGCCGATTAACCACAGGCCCAGAGAAACTGTGCAGACCGCTGTGCAAAACTAGAAATCAAAGAAATGTATAAATACATGTGTTAACGACGAAACAGCTCGTCAACTTCAGTACTTTTATTTTCATATTTCTTTCATTGAGAAAAAAATAAAAAACAATAATAATATAATAATAACTTTTTATCGCATAAGACCTATCTTCAGTTTGAATTTAAAAAAAAATCGTATTAAAGAAAAATAAAAATTACCACTCCTGGCTGATTCTTTCGTAAAAGCTTCAGAGACTCGAGGGTGCATTGAGCTTTGTTCACGATCTTGTTGATCTGTTCCACCTTCGGTGGTGATCTACAAGAATGGTAAACAATGTTTCGAATGTCGACTGAATTGCTTAAGAAATATTCATTATTTTACTCGTAATATTTTTGCGTTAAAAAAACAGAGAGGCAAAAACCCCAGAAACGATAAATGCTATGCAAACAAGCCGATGGGATGAAAAAGAAATCTCGTTAATTCTGTCCACGAATTTCATGCTAGTTAAATATCAGGATTGGAAAAATATTATCGAGCTCTCAAATTTATGACTCTCGAAGCAAGACAAACATCGAGTGAAGGTTGTGCGAAGGTGTAAAAAAAAAAGAAAAAAAAAAAAAAACAGAAAATACAAAGCCATACACAAGATCGTTGTGAAACGGCTTACATCGTTGCGTCCATCGTTTTGGTATCTCTCTGAACCTGCGCCTCGAGGTTGCTGTAACAAAGAACCACGACAAGCGCAGCACTGCTGGCCGCTGCAAAGCCACGGACCTCGAATACAACGATACCCCTGTAAAAGAAAAGAAAAAAAAAAAAAAGAAAAAAAACAACAACAAAAACATGAGAGTCATTCGAGGAACCTGCGCGCTATGATTATCATTCATTATAGATGCTTCGGAGTTGTGCTACAGTGTTGCGCTCGCGAACCCCGAGTCCGCGAGCACGGCGAAGATGTAACATAGCGCGCAAAAGGAATGTGGAAGAGATCCAAGCGATCGCGGGAAGGCGCGCGGTTGAACGTACAGTTTTCGTGAATATCGCCCGTGAATGTATAGTTAATTGATTCAACCGTTCAAGGTCAGTGGGAGCGCCAAGGTCTTATCTTCTTTTGCTCCAGGCTCTCGCGTGCGTGCGCGCGTACGACGCGAAACGGCGGAGTTCCTATTGCTCTTCTTTTCGCTATCGCATGATTGTTACGCGGTATTGCGACACAACGGAAGGAAATGTGGCTACATATACATCGAGGACCGAGAGATTAACAACACTCGCGGACGTTGGTGTCCATTCAACGATTTCGCAACGCGCGCGCCTCGAGATCTATCTGGCTCGTCGATAACATTTTGTTATCGTAAATAAATTGCTCGCGGATGTCTCACCGATCGCGCCATGCTTGTTTTTTAAATTCAAACGAATGCTTTCTAATCGCGCGGTGTTGACCAATTGCTTGTTTCCGTATTCGAAAATTCCGTTCTCGAGGTCGACCAGTTAAATTCGATGAATATATTTACTTCGGGTGAATATGCGTATATACATATATATGTATATGGACGTATGTTGACATATATATATATCAGACGCTCATTCGTTGTTATCACAACAGTTGTCACGTTGACGCAAATCGATCATAACATGCACGTCGTAAATTTATCGCGTTCCGCAACATTAGACGATGATACGGTGCGATATCGGTAGCCATAACTGAAACGTCCATGGACGATTTAGCCTCGAAATAGAATTCTTTTGTTAGCCGCGCCAGGGGGGGGGGGGGGGGGAGGCGACTTGCATGGACAATGACTTACAACTCGCGCGCCCCACTACATTTTCGCGTGTCAATCTCGTTTCGATTAATATATTCGGCGCATCGCGAATCAGGACGCGATACAAATGAAGCGTAATGCGAAATTGTAATGGCGTACATTTCGAAAATCATATGAGTCACCCGGCGCGAACGATAAGCGATTCTGCGTTTTATCGTCGAATCTCCGGAGTTCGCGGAACTTCGTTGAAGATGTAAAAATCGATTTTTTTTTTTTTTTGCGAAACAATTTTTACCGAACAATGGAAAAAATTAATTTACCGGAACGCACACTTACCAGAACAGTATATTAAAAACAATGACGACGGAAATGCTGTTGACAGAATTTTCCCACAGCAGTATACTCTCGAGCACACTCAGGAATTTCGTTGATGTTTCGAATTCACGTTCGAAACTATCGCTACGAAATTCCATTGCGGGAGACGTATCGCTCGTCGTCGACGGCGACGACGACGATCTCCCGTCGAGTTTTTTGCGCTCGCCACGATTCCATCGAAAATAACACGCGATCTTCGACAGTTTTTCCATTGTAATCGCCGTGTCTTCGTTGTTACCTATAGTCGATTGTCACTTTGCATTATACTGCGACACAGCGTTGTTCACCGCGCTAAACGACGAAATATAATCCGCGGCACGACGTGTATAGGGTCACAAGGTGTCTCGTCGTCGTTTCCTTTGGTAGCAGCTTCTTCACTCGGGCTTTAGCACCCCCGCTTTGTGCGTTCTTCGTCTCGCTACGAGAGCCAACCGTGTCTCGAGTTCCCACGAGCACCGGAGTAGCACAAATGTTTAATTTCGTCGTTCTCCTACTCGGCTTCTTGCTTTCGTCCCTCTCCGCCCCGTAGGTAACCTTTCCTTTCTTCTACGACGATATACTTCTTCGACGGCGCTTACTCCGGCTTTTAACGTTACTCCATAGTACAATTTTTTTTCTCTCTGTTCCTTTTTTCCTTCTTCTTCTTCCTCTTCACCGTCGGGATTGACGTAGGTACACGCGATTCCACGTACTTTCGACACGTGACACGGATACGCGACGCGATGCACCCAGTTACACCGGAGTTCTTCGGTAAACTGCGTAAATGTTTCGGCTCCGCACGGTTCGTGCAAAATTGCGATGTTTTTGCCAAGCGAGCGAGGCGCTATTGGGAACCCATGTGGTCTTCCCCTCCACCGTTGGGAACACACCGCCGTTCCCACTCGCCGCATCCTCGTCCCTCCATCGTAACACCCACTATCCCCCTGGCGGCGACGACGGACACACTCGACCAGCTGGTATCGCTCTCCGTCTCTCTCTCTCTCTCTTTTTTTTTTTTTTCGCCAACACAAACGTCTCGTGAATCCCGTTCATTCAGCTCGGTACATCAATCGATCGTGTTACCATCCACGAAAGAATTCGACGATGACACAAGTTCATTGTCAATGAATCTCGTGCGCATATGACGTATCTAGAAATAAGCGAAAATAGACCGGGGCCAAGAATCTTCGTTTCTCCCGCCGCCTCGGAGGCGATCGGCGAATGTAGCGTGATACTTCCTATCGCGAATGCCTCGTACCGTTAGGCACGTAGATCCGAGCGCGAGATCCTTTCCATTCCACCGAACGGCCCGGAATCTCTATATATCGATATATATAGCTAACTGGGGTAACTACGCGCGTCGCGCGCGCGAGTTCGGGACTGCGAGCTAACTTTGCATGCTCTTTGATAGTTTTCCGCGACGCAGACGAATCCAATGATAATACTTGCCTAAAGTTAAGGGGAACACCGATAACTACTGGAAGCAACTTTTCCCCTCGAAAAACCGTCGAAGAAACTCGATTTGTTGCGAAATATTTTCCTACACCATTCTATAAAAAATACCGATAATTTTTTTTTTTCATCCTGATACTATTGCAATATTCTTGGTGCAACAATTGTGAGTCGGAATTACCTTAATTCAGGAATATCGATAATACTTTGTAAAAATATTTTTTTTTTGTTGCAAAAATCTTTGGAAATATCGCATTCTCTAATCCTTCTCAATTTCATTTATAGAATGTGAAATAAAGTTGCCGTAAGTCATTGTTAACTTGTCCTATTTCCCTGTCTTTGAATTGCGCGTTTAGCGTGAACGTTATAAGCAGTTGTTGCGATTCGTGTTAATCGATTACGCGGCAATAAATGATCCACAAACGTGAAGATCCGGTGCGGCGCGACTCGAAAACGACGTGAATTTCTGCATCTCTTGACCCATCGATGTCGCCGTAAATGGTCCGAGCGTTACATCGACTTTTTCAGTCATCGAGCGGATTACAAAATTCGTCCTTTCACTTTACGCTGACCCCGTTAACGGACTCGGGGCGAACGTCCGATCTCGTTTGATTTTTGAAAAAGGAACAACAATTACGATAATAATGATAAGAGCGCTGTAGTAACTGTTATAATTGTTTACTTTTACATTATCTTACACACATATCATTTTTCTAGATCGATATTCATTCAGTCATTTACGTAATTATCACTCATACCTATCGTTCTTTGTTTAATATTTAGCGATTCATAAAATTCATAAAAAAAAAAAAATTGATCGGAAAACTCAGCTCGTAAAAATTCGTTCGGAGGACGATATTTTGTTCGTTTTACAAATGTAAATCTTTCGTTATATTTAATGTACAGAAAAGTTGTGTAGCAAAAAACATTGTACATTACGAGACAAGCTCCTTTCTCGATATATCGAAACATATCGAAATCCGAGATATATCATTCGATACATCAACACTCGTTGCAAAAGGTTTTGAAAAATTTCCTTCTTTCGTTCCTATTCATAGGACATTAGGCTATAGTATAAATAAATAATATATGTCGATAAGTGACATATATATTCATAGAATAAATATATATGCTTGCGTGCTCGTAGTATGAGGGAGACCAATCGTTAATGAGATTCTTCGCACCGAGTGATCGATGAATGATATACATATACATTAAGTCGTATGTATTTTCGGAACTCCGAAACATCATTGCCCCAATAATATTCAATGGTACATTCCGCTTGAGAGATGTTAATGGGTTATTTATAAGATACAATGTCTGGGTCGAGGTTGTGCGTAGAATTAGGCAATGCCGTTCATTGCACGTGAGGTGGCCCCTCCTCATCCGATCGGGATTTAACAATTCATTTCATACGCGCTCGCTAATCTTCCGCCTACTCGACATTATGGTTCCATATGAAAACGCTCGTTATTATGCCATTAAAAAAACGTGAAATAAAACGGTGATACGCGACAAAATTCGACGCGGTAATTGACGCTTGTATCGGATTACGAACTCGACGGTAAAGAATAATCAATTGACGCCCCCCCCCTCTCGGCTTGCTCGGACTTTATCCCATCCGAACGAAAGCGGAGAGTTATATTTAGATTGCACGAAACTCAAACTGTCCCGTCGATCCGTCAACTTTCGAAAGATTTCCGAGTTCACAATATTCAGTCGTGATATGAAGAAAAGAAAAACAAATAAAAATGCAGATTGGTAAAGCTTCTCGTACCTTAATTTACTTATACAAAAGAAGAACGAATTGTTTCCTCGACAAACTCGATACGAGAGTTAACATTCGAAACTATCGCGAAAAGGCACTTTAGCAATAGAAAGAGCACGGCAAAGGGTCGCAACGCTACAATCCGTTGGCGTATTTTTATTAATTGGGAGGACAAAAAAAAGAATACTAATCGAGTAGCGACAGATAAAATGGTAAATAGTAGTAGCAAAATGAGAGCTCCGGACGCGGATGTTGCCGTTCGTCATCCGCCCGCTCAGTTCTTTTGTTTCACAGACGTTCAACTAGTGTCTAAATAATATATGGCAGTATTACGTTAAGGGGAGATAAACTTAACGTTACATTATATTACTCGTAATTCGCTTCGTTAATAAGATCCTCTTAAATAGGCTCGATAAAATTTTCGTCGATAAAATGAAGAACCAATGTTTTCGCTGCTGCACAATAGAATAAAAACATCGCTCGAAACCGTAACCATCGGTCCCTTCGTCTCGGTGTCTCGTGAAATATTCAACAATTGTTTTACTTGCCGGCGTACGTGGGATTCTTGAATGTCGACGTTGCCTGCTTGTAGATCGGATTTTCACCCTGCGAATTGGAGAAACAAAAGAAATCGAATTATCGAAAAGTTTGCCCAACGAGGACGATGAATAAACGAGGAGAAATTAAATATTTTACCGTGTCCCACCGGGCCATCATTCGCTCCTTCTCGAAACGCGCGAATTCCCTTCGGTCGTGAATATTGACGAACATCTTCCAAGCCAGCAGCAAAAGAAGACCGGTTATGACGATAGCGGCGATAACGCCCAAGATTATTCCGAGGAAGAAGTACTGCGGCTGACACTCGCGCTCGGCCTGCGTTCGTACTTTGAGGCAATTCGTCTCGTCGTAATAGTAGACGAAGCGGTACCAACAATTGTCGAGATTGTCGACGCGACACTCGATCTCGTCCTTGTCGACGTCAATCGTCACTTGCGGCACGAGTATCGGCGTGAATGCCGTGCAATTCTTCGCGCATTCCTCGTCCGTGTAGTTGCCGATTTCGTATACTTGACACTCGATGCAAGGCGCCAATTCGTCGCATCGGAGCGGACAGTTCATGCACTTCTTGCAATACATACCGGAGTAATTTTCATCGCACTTGCACACACCGCACTCGCACGTTCCCTGTTGAGAATACCGAAAAATGAAACGAAATTGAATGAAAAAAATGTGTCGGGGTAGAGAATTCGATAGCTTTTTGAAAAAGACGCTATTCCAACTTACGTGTCCCGAACAGGGGGGTCCGATGCCGTTGAGCGTACACTTTGCGGTAGATTTGGAACAACTGCAATCCGATCCCTCCCAACCGGATTCACAGACGCACTTTCCGCATTCGCAATTACCGTTGCCGGAGCACAATTTCGTATTGTGTCTTTCGCAC
The DNA here is from genome assembly GCA_963924025.1 of Ischnus inquisitorius. Lineage (NCBI taxonomy): Eukaryota > Metazoa > Arthropoda > Insecta > Hymenoptera > Ichneumonidae > Ischnus > Ischnus inquisitorius. The sequence goes on along the minus strand of OZ001245.1, from coordinate 17,826,468 downwards.
GAGAAATTATCGCATTCACAGTATTTTCCTGATATAGTCTAAAAAAAAAAAAATGTTTTTAGTTAATTTTTTCTCGGTCGTCGGAATACTAAGATAAAGACGAGATAGCCGACCTCATTGGGATTATCGTCTCTCTGAATGCACTCGCATACGCCGCAAACGCAAGTTCCCTGTCCGGAACATTCGACGGCGGAGTCATTATTCGCTCGGCAAAATGCGCCGTTGTCGATCATCGTGATATCGTGAGAGCTGCATTCGCAGTTTTTGCCAAAGTGGTGATGATCGCATTCGCAAACACCGCATTTAAGCGTACCCACGCCGCGACATTCCGCGGATTTCTCCTCGTAACCAGCGCCGCTATTTTCGCACGGACAATCGCAAAGCATCTCCAAATTCACTCGAAGAACCTCGCCCACTCCGACCTTGAAGAACAATTGAATCATCGTTAGGAATTGCATACGCGGCTTTCGTTAATACGGCGGCGGCGGATGCAACTTACCGGATATATATCGAAGGATTGCTTCCATTCGGATCTATTCGCCGGACAGCTGGTTACTTCGATTTCGGCGACAAATTCGACTTTGGTGCCGACTTTGAGACCGTCGCATTTCGAACGTTCCGTGGCCGGAAGATTGTCCAAACAGCTCGAGAGATAGCGAATCTTTATCGAGTTGCTGGCGGTGTCTTTCATCTCCACGGAGCTCGAGATTTTTTCGTACTGTTCCCGAATCAATTCGACGACGTTGCTCGAGTCGTTGGCGAGAATGCCCGCGAACGAGCCCTCCACGTGCGACATCAGTCGCTTGTAGATGTCGATATTCTTGTGCGTGACCGCCCATATTATGTTCATCGGATACTTCTTGACGGCCAAATTGATTTGTGATATGCTCGGATAATCCTGAAGCGACGAGTACGTGTAGAGGCCCGTATCGTCGAGATGGCACTTTCCGTCGTTCGGCCGTATTATCCCACCGAGCTTTCCGTCGCCGGCGTAATGGAAGCTCGCGTCGGTCGAGAATACCAACAGTCTACGAGCTTGATCGCGCCAACCAATGCTCTGTCGGCAAACGATCGCCTGCATTATAGCGTCGAAACCTCCCTCGGGAGCGTCCAAATTTCCCGACACCGGCGCGTCCTTTACCAGTTTCTGCGTCATTAAAAAGGAAACATGAAAAGTTTTTTTCGAAAATAGAACATCGATTCTGCGATCGGTTAATTGCTCGCTGTGTCGATTCCCGAGAGACTTACGGCAAACTCGCCGGTATTCGTGGAGAGTTTCATTACGTGTTTATAACCGTACGGAGGCGCACATTGAGGACACGGTTGAAGGAGCCTAAAAATATTAATTAAATTTTTTTATCAAATGCTTCCTTTCAACGCCACAAATAATTTTCGATAGTTAGACTCACGCTTGTGGTATTGTGTTCACGTAGGGCATGACAACTTTGTCGACGAAACTTCCGAAACCGAGACGAAAGTTGCTCGTCAGCTTGCTCATACTCTCCACCAACAATTCCCCGAGTGCCGACAGTTTCTCCTTGTCCTCCAACATCGATTTGCTTAGGTCCATGAGATAGTACAAGTCGACGGGATAATCCTTCGCTTGCGAATAAGCGAAATGCATCTTGTACGGCTCGTCTGTGCGCGTTTCAAAGTTCAATTAAATGTTATCACTCCAATTCCTAGCTGTAACCTTATCGTCATTTCAACTTTTCATCATCATTCAAGAATAAATCAAGGAATATTCCATTTGTTCATGAAAAACACATGAAATTAAATTTAATTATTATTCAACGTTATTAAAGATGTCAAGGTTATTATTATTGGCAGCTTTTTGTTTGAATTGTTTGAATATGAAAAGAGCGAACCTCGAATACGAATTCGATTGATGAAAGATGCAAGTTTGGGATTTGATAAAAAAAATGACTCACTTATTCTGAGCTTCAGATTCACCTCCTGAGGCCACATTTGAACGGCTTCGCGTCTGCTACTGCTGCTACTGCTGCTGCTGCTGCTGCTGCTGCTACTGCTGCTGCTGCTGCTACTGCTGTAACTGCTGTTGGAGTAACTGCTGTAACCTCCTTCAGCGGCAACGCTGCCAGCACTCTCCGTGTATCGTCCCTTGGTGAGATTAATGTGGCGCACCATTCTGAACTCGTTGTCCGGATTCCAAATGTAGTCTTTGGGACAGGCGGCTCTGATGTTCGTATTGACATTCGGCAGGAAGCATCTTTTCTCTGTAAAATTCTTGAAAAAAAAATTTTCAAATACAAAATAGGCCTGATTGAAAAAAATAAAAAAATACTATAGTCTACGATATTTACAGTAGCGAAGCACCAAGCGCACGTGGAGATCTGTATGCATTCGTGGCAAGTTTGCTTGCCGATGCAAGGGTTCATTCCGGTCAATCTCTCGGGCGGCGAATAATTTGATCTGACGCCAATGGTGCACAGGACGATCGTCAGGGCCACGGCCCATCTTAAGCTGCCCAACATCCCTGCGAGAAAAAAAAAAAATTCATGACCAAAAAAAAAATTTGTAAAAAATTTTTTGCCAAAAAAAGAATTTTTTTTTTTAGACATTTTTTATCAAGACAATTAAAAAATGGAGGTTAAGATTTCAGCGGTGTGCGGAGGGGTCCGAGTTGACCGCATTAGTCATTGGGGGCACATAAATTCGTGAACGTCTATTATTATGCCTCTGAGTCAGTTTTCATCACGAGCTTATTCTCGATATCGCGGCCTTTCGCTCGCGACCCTCTTCAGAATTTATATTACGATTGCGCGTTAATTGTTCGTTTGAAGAAAAAAAAGAACGCGAATAATAATAACAATGCATTGTTTGTATCGTAACAAAGAGCGTACAGAGCGGAGATTAGATGCAGCTCGCGCAAACACAGCCGTCAGTGGATGTCTGTTCGCGGGGTAGAAAAAAAAAAACAGGTACAAAAATAGCTATGAGAGGATTCGGCTCGTAGGGCGGGGAGCGTACGGTTTATCGGATGTGTCGTCGGTTTACGGAGAAAAATGAGCGTTTAGGTGCGGTCGAAACCAGATCTCCCACGCTTCGTTTCGTCGTACGAAAGAGCGTTGCTCAATTCGCGCTCGACGCTTACGCGAGACAACTGTGTGTCTGAAGAATCTGTTTCTTTTTCTCTCCCCCCTTTATGTTTTTTTATTTCCATTAAAGGCTCGCGCGCGCGATCGAGTAATGAATTTACGATGTACCCGGGTAACCGTGAAACATCGTTAAACCCCGTTGGAAACAATCCGGAGGTCGAAGACGATGTCGTCATTCTTATATTTGCAACGGTTAATCATACGGATCCGAGATAGAGCGAAAGAAATGAAAACTGTCGATCTCTCACTTATCGCCGAATAACGCGCGAGACGATTTTCCCGTGGATTCTTACTTTCTTAATCTTCTCTCGTTGTCACCTTCAACTTAATAGCATCACAAACTTCGTTGATGTTTTTTCGCTCGCTCCGGGATCACCATAAAAGGCTACCCGCAATTCAGACGGTGGAGCTCACTTCCTAAACTATCCAGACTCGCGGCGGCGGATCCGACTCGGATCTTATACGTGCGCGAACGATCTACGCTCCGTGACTTCGGCGCGGCAACTGAATGAAATATCAAGTCCCTGTCGAGGGGGCGGAGCCAGATAGTGGCGATGAATGAAAATCTTTCTTAGCCAATCGAAACTCGTACCGAGTGGACGTTCGCGCGCGTCTATTGGTTCGAGCTTGACGCGAAGTAGCCAATCAACGAGCGGATTTGAAAAGTTGCATTCGTATTTGACTCTTTGCTCGTTCGTTTGAGCTCATTTGTTCGGAAAAAGCCGAGTCTTCGCATAATGTTCCGAAATCACGCATATGCCGACGTCGGTTTTAAAAATACGTTATATTCGAATAGAGAAGTGTCGTGGCTGAACGAGGATTGAATTATTGTTGTCAAGCCAAGTTCAATACCCAAAGCGGTCCGATAGTTTCTCGAGGTTTATTTACAGTTTGATAAATCGGAATTCCGTTCTCTTATCTCGAGAGAAACGGATAGATAGACACATCTCTCTGTGTCTGTCCGGTTTCTTGTACAAACAAATGCAGCGCGCTATCATTGCAAAACGAACGCGAGAGACGCGAGACGCGAATCATCGCGCCGGGGCTACGAACGGGGCGCCGTCGGCATAACAACACCGACGAAAGCGAACGGTAAGTAAACGCATACGCATGGAGAGATGAGACGGAGAAGCACGAAGAGCAAACGTCGGATCGCGCGAAAATTGGAGGTTAGAGCGGCCGCGCGTCGCAAAGGCTTTAATCAAAACACTGGCGCGATGAAATTCGATCAACAATCCAACACGATGGAGGCGAACACGTTCTGGGAAAATTACAAGGTAGCTCAGGAATGGCAACAGAGGTACGAAATATCACGTTCATGTTGTGGTACAATTATCAATCGCGATCTTTGTTTTTTTCAATATTTTTTTCATCAAAAAATTCCTTTTTTTTCATTGATAAAAATAAGTGAAAACAAGAAAATGACGATTCTGGAATTGCAGACACAGCGTTGCTTGGTGGAAGTCTCGTTGCTACGCCCTGGAACGAGAGAACAGAATACTGCGTCAGAAGGTTCGAAGCCAAGCAGCCAATCACGGACCTCCCCAGAAAGCTTCTCTCCAAACCTTTGAAAAACGCGAAATTCCAGGGGGCTTCGAAAATAATGTAATCGATGAGGATGACGATGTAGAAGATGACGACGATGGTGAGAATCTCGAATTTGAAGTTGACAATGGCATGCTCGAATTTTTGGAGCAAAGCATTCGTCACAAAATGGAATTGAAACGCGTCCGTGAATCGGAAATGGAAGCTGCGGCGGATACTCCATTTGTCAGCGGAGAGGCTCGAATTCAAGCTAAAACGAACGACGCGCGATTGCTCTACGGCGACGCGGGTCCGAGAATCATGGCAATGGAGGCGGCTCTCCAGGCAACGGTCGATCGTCACAAAGATCGCGCGAAACCTCACTACTGGCCAAACATACCGCTAAAACCGTAACCTTTACTCATTTATGAAAAAAAAGAAAACTGCATTATCGTATTTATTTTTTTGAATAGAAAAAAATGTCGTGCACACTCTGCTGTTTTTATTACTCTTTTCTCTTTTGAACAAGATGGTAGTTTTCTTTGCCCGTTCGTGAGACTGATCTCATTCGTCAGCTGCTTCTTTTGGCGCGAAAATTCCGAATTTCGATGCTTTCGAATTATTTTTTGCACTCTTCTACGCGTACGCATTCTCCATTCTTGTGTCTGACAAATCCGGCATCCAGATCGCAGCGACACGACTGGTCGCTGCATCGCTAAAAATTAGAAAAACGTCGTTACAAATTGGTTGCACAGACGGTGTGATTTTAAGGTCGTCCTCTCATTATGTCCGACGTCGCTCAAATTTGAGAGAGGAATAAGAGTGAATTTTCAAACACTTCCCAATCGGATAAGAATCTGAAAAAAAGCAAGGATATTAAAGGTGTTGAGAAGATGCATAACAATAATTTCTCAATGTTATTAACGGATTTATAAAAACAATAATTGTTCGACAAATTACCCGGCAGTCTAATTTTTTTCGTTACGAAAACAATTTGTAAATTTTTGTAAATACGTATGAATTTTTTGCAGAATTTTACCTAATGTTTGAAAATTGCCGTTTCCTTGTGTTAAAATTCGTTTGAAATCTCATGTTGCAAACATTAGAGAAAATTCTAATAAAACTCATACGTATTCAGAAAAATTGACAAATCATTTTCGTACAAAATAAAATAGATTGCCGGGTAGTTTGAGAAACAATCAATTTTTTCATTGATTCGTTAATAACATTTTGAAATTATTATCACGCAAAAATAGTCTTTTCAGCACCTTCAACATGCTCAATTTTTTTCATATTATTATTCCATTGAGAAGTGTTTGTAATCCCTCTCATTCCTCTGTCGAGCTGAGGTGGCGTCAGACATAACGAACCGACTACTTTGACAAGGTACAAAAATGTACTAACCATTTGCGCACACCTTTTGGGAGTTCGCGGACTTTCGCAAGTGCCCTCGCACTTTTTGCCGCAAGCGCCCTTGAATTCGCCGGGGGCACAATCGGTCGCTGGGCATTCCGATTTCTGTACGCAGAGATACCAGGGCGAATCCGGATCCCTCGCGTATCCGTTCTTACAGCGACAACCGTGCGGTGGCTCGCATCGCTGTGAAACAAACCGAAAACACCGTTCTTTAACGCAAAAGTCCCGAAATAAGAGTTACTTAAAAAAAAACAAAAACTAACGCGTCCTTTACACGATGCTCTGGGCGGGGCGTTGCATCTTTCTTCGCAATATTTGCCGCAAGGATATCTTGCCTCGTTGGGACCGCATCTTTCCTCCTGAGCGCTCACGGCGGCTGAACAAAGAGAAGATAAAAATTACTCTTAATCCCGCAGAATATTGACTTCTCGTCTCGAATATGTACCGCGTGTGTCGCTCACCGAAACAAATAAGCACTGCCGCCGAAAGAACGATTAAAGACCCGTAAATCATGATTCCACGAGTTTTCCTGTTTATCCGTCGCGCGTCAACTAATTCCTCGCGAGACCATAACTTCGCTTTTAAAGGTATAGCGTGCGAGTACGATGGGACAACGATGAATCAGTCCCAGCCTATAAACGTATACATTTTTTCCCCATCGTGCCACGAGACACATAACGCGAGAGATACGCGAAAGAGTCAATGTTTGTACTTCCGACATAATAACATCTTTTTTTATGTACCATAAGAATACATTTTTCCTTATAAAATATCCAATGACGTTTGTGCATTGGAAGAGGTGGCAAGTAAAAATATCGGTAGCACAACAAAACGATCCCTGTGACTGTTCCAGGTGGAAAAATTTAAACTTATTATGCATAAACAAGTGCGTTACATTTAATGGGCAATGACGATAAAAAAAAGTACTTTCGTGCTATAAACGTTAATTTGAGGCACTTTTATAGTTAAATATACAGTAAAATCAAAGTAATTTATTATTGGAAGGTGCATTGGATTTCGAGCAAATTATTTTTTAATTTATTTTATTGTCGGTATTGTACGATTTTTGACACTCATATATACGCGCCTCTAAATTCACCAACGGCCCACTTGTTAATGAGATAAGAAAAAAAAATTAACAATTCTTTTGCGAGTCGGTAGACACGGAGCGTTGCATCGCCTTTCATTATTTCAACGATAATTTTCCTGTTTATGGTGCATCGACCTCGAACTGATTACTAATTATTCCGCAGCAGACACGCCCAATTTTTCAAAGCAGCAACGCGCGATACTCACGTCGCCGGGATTTCCCTTTCAATGAATTCAAAGCCCTCGAGGCAATTTTACTCATGTAAAATCACCGTAACGGGACTGCGTCGTATCGACCTATGCTTTTCTTTCTTTTTTAAATTAAACGCCTATCGAATTAAGTTGGTTATAATTTATAATTATGACACTTATAATATTTTCAATAAATTAATTACAAGTAATTTCAATTGATTATTGATGGGTTTCTTTTATTGAGAACATACGAAGATGTTTAGACAATTTTTAACGGATGACAAAACGGAGCGTCGATGATGAAACATAATTGTTAAAAACGTAATCGAAAAGATGTTGGAATTGGGTCGAATGCGTTCTAACATTTATCAATTGCGACGCACTCTCCGGTCTTCTCGTTTCTCACGTACCCGCCGGCTAGGTCGCAACGACAGTCAGCGCCGCTGCAATCCTGTAGCAGATAACATTTAACATCATTATTTTCATACGATATAAACGATAAAAATTCGTTAAATAAATCATCGTCATAAAAGTAAAGTACTAACGATTCTTTGGCAAATTTCCGGTTGGAATGGACTCTCGCAAGTCCCCTCGCAAATTTTCCCACACGTACCGCGAACCTCGTGCTTGGCACATCGGTTGGGCGGACAATTCTTTACCAGAACGCATCGATCCGTGAATGGATTTCTGGCGTATCCGTTCTTGCAACGACAGCCAAAGGGTGGCGCACATCGCTGTTCAAAACACGAAGTCCCAAGGTTAAAAGAAACCAGGAATTAAGCGAATCGAAAGAATTGTAGGGTTTCGAAAAATAATACTAACCCTTCCTTTACAATTTCCCGGGAGAGGAGCGTTGCATCTTTCTTCGCACCATCGTCCGCACGGGTATCGAGCCTCGTTAACGCCACACGGCTCCTGTTGCGCGCTCGCGGGAGCTGGATTAAAAATAAACAAATTATCTATATATTCAATCTTTTTTAATTCCACAATAATCTATTAATTCTTCAAAAAATCGTTTTTGCAATTCAAAAACATTAATAATATTAATAATAATTGCTTATTATTATTATTGTTAATATGTTATGTTTTATTGTTGTACAACGCATAATAATTATTATATAATTATTAATTATTAAAATTGATTAACTAATTTTTTTATTTTTTGAAACTAAAAAATCTTTGCTGATTCTTCGGATCAAACAAACAATTCGCATGGTATTAACGAGAGGGCAACTTACAAGAGCAGCATACGACTGTCGCTACGAGAGCGATAAAAACCGGGCAAAGCATATTTGAACGGTATTACTCGCCGAAAAAAAAGAAAAGAACTGATGTCTCTCGAAAGCAGAGCGCCGCTTTTAAATGAGGCAGGACACAAGGCCACCTCCGTTTTACCGGGCTTCCCCTTTATGTAATTACAGGAAAATACGAGGAAAGCTGCAGACAGCTGCGAGGACACGAGCACGAGAAGATAAGCCCTTCCGAGTTCAGCGCTGCCGTAATCCCGAAGCAAGCATTTACAGAAGCGACAAACAAATCCGCAGGAAATGTTTGCCAATAAATATTCAGCGCATTCAATTTTTCGCGATGACATATTTTTTCAGTTTATTCAAAGCGTTTCACAAAGTAAAACAGGGTTTGACAAATAAGAGCGATTTCGCACGTCTTCTTTTCCGAGTCGGAGACGTTCGGGTTGGTGAATTTTCAGCCTCATTGCGGTGTAATAAGTTGTTCTCTAGTCTCCATAAATCTGTAATAAATATAAGTAGATTAAATTATTATTGCCGATTCCTCGATATTATCAGTTGCCGAGAAGAGGAGTAAGAAAAAAAAATCACTTACGGGTTTTTAAACTAATTCTTTGGCGGGCAATCCTCCTTGCGGACACACTGGCCGGTTACGGTGTTTCTGGCGAAACCGTTCTGGCAACGGCACGAGAATCCCAGACACATCTTTGGGAATAATCGAATGTTTTTTTTTAGTCGAATGAATGACGAGCGTTAGATCGAATGTACGGAAAAAATACTAACGAGTCCTTTGCACATCGTGGCGGGCGATTCGTAGTTGCATCTTTCTTCGCACCGACGTCCGCAGGGGTAACGAGCCTCGTTGACTCCTGTGCAAGGCGAATCGTCGGCTCCGGGCACTTGGGCGGTCGCTGCGAATGAGAATGTAACGTTTATTCCAACGTTCGAGAAATGCAAATCGTTATTGAATAAACGATTGGCTTACCGGAGACGAAGAGCGCCGCAGCGACGAGAACGATTATAGATGCGCGGAACATTTTTGTGGGGAGTTATTGTCTGCTCGTCTTACGATGAGAAACTGATGACTTCACCGAACGACCCGGTCGCTTTTAAAGAGAAAACTGAGGCAAGTTGACTCTTGTCGCGGTGATTCCCCTTCGGACGAGCTCGGGTTTACAAGTCTACGAACATATGGCGAGGCCGATGTATCCATTTTATTGCCCGTTATCCGAGGCGTCGACAACTGAGAAACAGACGGGCGTATCTCGCCGCTCTTTGTATAGGACGACGTTATCATGGAAGGTGAACTTTTCCTGTCAATTAACGTATTAAAATGTTGACCGAAGGATTTGGAAATATTTATACAAGCACGGGTATCCGGAGGGAGAAATCTATTTTGGGAAAAGAGTTCATTAAGGTAATCCTAGCACGCAACTCCCTCAACTGTGCACATTCAGACAGAATTTTGGGCACTTCTCGAGGGGATACAAATCTGAAAAAATCAAGCATACAGGAGATACTGAAAACATTAATTAATATTAGCATTCATTATTAATATTCAATAATAACGAAATAATCATTATTAAATTAATATTGCGGTTATTAATTTTTTATTAATGATTAGTATTATTATTATTATCATAACTATAGAATCCTGGCGGACCATTTTATGGATTGAAAATTATTGCAGGACCTTTAAGGAGATGCGCGTAACGTACGCATAACGTTGTACAACTGCCGCTAATAAGATCGTTTCGCAGACAAAAAAAATCAGCATTCATGCATTTATTTTTGCTGATAGTTCTTTCGTCGCGTTCTTTCTCTATTTACAGATCACTACTTGGATTCGCATTGCATAACTGCTTATCAGCGGCATTTATAACGAGACGCGAATTATTTTTAAAAAATTAAAAAAATGAATGCAAGGCGATACTCATTCACATGGATTTTTATTTACAGACAACATGAGACAAAAATACACATGTATTCGTGGTTGAAAGATAACAGCAATGTCAATATTGTGCTTCTGTTGTTGCATTCGAATTCGCTCGCGATTCAGTCGTAACCGATATTCACGGTGGAAATTGCACCGTCGACGTCACAATCGTCGACTCTGACGCATTCGCTCGTCTTCTCGTTTCTCACGAAGCCCTTGGAGCATCTGCAGTCCGTTTTGCAATACTAGAACGCCGATAAAATGAGTAAAACATAATTGTATCGATCTATTGACCGATGAATTATTAGAACGCATAAACGGACGCGCTGCACTCACACTGGGGTCAATCTTGCAGAGACGTTCTCTGGGGTTCCTGCAAGTTGGCTCGCAGATGCTTCCGCAAAATACTGCTTTACTGTTCGGAAGGCATTCCTCGTCTCCGTAGCAAACATCTAAGATTATCGTCAAAATATACAATAATTGATTCTTTCATAAAAATATTCGAACATAATATAATATATTTAATTTTTTTATTTCTATTTTAAAATAAAATTTTCTGATGTTATTTCATATTATTATTTTTATCATGATTTATAGGCTAGGTTAGAAGTAGTTCCCCTTATTTCGCCGTATACCCATCCGGGGTTTTTGGTTCCCCCTTTTCTCATTCCCTACCGATTCTTTGGTATGTTTTGCACCTGCGTAAAGCGCAAAGCACACCAAAGTCTCAGAAGAATGAGCCTTTCGCTCAACGATTAATGCGCCAGCAAGCGCGCGGCTGAGCGGTCACCCATCCAAGTAATGGCCGCAAAGAAAGTTGCTTCACTCGGGTGATCGTCGAAGCCGCGCGCGGCTAAGCGGTCACCCATCCAAGTACTGCCCGCGAAGAAAGTTGCTTGACTCCGGTGATCACCGGAGCCGCGCGCCAACCGCCCATCCACTGTCGCTCTTATCGTGCTTTATATTATAAATGAACACCACAGCATTTAGACCGCACCGAAAACTCCTAAGAATTCGACATTGAACTTACACGCGCAAAACACGATTACAGTAAACAGTAGAAGAGATTTGCAGGACATTTTCGTATCTACGTCCAGCTGGCGTGATCGGCGCATTTTCTCACGTTCGGTATTCATACCCGCGCGACGAGCACCGATGTATCCTCTAGTGTACATTCATCGAAGCATGCTCCGTTCAATGTCACAAGCTAATCGTAGCTTGACTCACCTTCCGCATCGAATTACACAAAACAACGAATCAAAACGAAAAAACGCAACGCTACAAGCCTCGTGCAACAACAGACGAAATTCCTTACGAATCCGTCGAAGTGTGAGATCATAATTGTGCGAGCATAATAAATACGCGTCCAACGACGCGTGGTATCCTCGAGTAGTTGCCCGTCGACAACATCGTGTCATCCTCTCGAGCCGTTACGTGCGTGACGAAAACATAAGCAGCCGGCGGCCAAACGCGACGGGGAGAAGAGGAAGCTAGCGCGATATTTCCTCGTGCTCAACGATTTGTTCAGCAGCCGGGGAAATCCCCGGCGATCCCCGGGGGACGTGAGAGGCGCACTCGGACTTGGCAATTACCATATTTATCGGTCGCGCGCGTGTGTTACGGTAAATCGTGTTTGCTTGAGTATCGATATTTATTGTAAGCGATCCAGCGTTATCTGCTTCTTCGCCGACACGATTACAGTTGATCAAATCGTATTCATTGTTTCGCGAACGGTGGACTTAACCGGTTTTGAGGTTTATTCAGAAATTGTTTGCATTGTCGAGACATTCACGTGTAATAGTGTGAGAATCGTTCGCGGGTCATTCTCTTGCTTTCTATTTATTCAGGCTGACGCGCAGGTACATTTTTTTTTCTTGCGCGAGTTTCTGTTTGATGCTCCTCCGGGGGCGAACGGATCGTCTCTCGCTGGTTAAGTTCGGCGATCAGTTTCAAGGGCAATCCTTGTACAGAATGCACTGTCCCGTGGAGATGTTTCTCACGTATCCTTGTTTACAACGGCAGAGCTCCGTCTGCCTTTCGCATGCCTGTAGAGAAATAAATCTTTGTACACGAACAAAAATTTACCCAAAATTCGAGGCACCGGTAATGCAAGTTTTTTGGCGCAAACTGATACAATGAATTCAATGTATCATAATAATAATAATAATTTAATTACAATTGTTTAGTTAATTTTTAAACTTACTTCCTGCAAATAAATAACAATAATTATTACTATTGTTATTATTTATTTACAGAAACTAAGTGTAAACTTTTTGAATCCACTACTATTCTCTTTACGTGAAAATATATAAATCGATTTCGTTCTTGAATATATTTTCGTATTGCAGTTCTTTAAAATCAATAATTTGCTTCAATTCCACTATAACAAACTAAGTTTTGTGTGCAGTACCGACGAAGAATGAATGTACTTTTACAGTGAAATTTAAGGAAGTTATTTAACTTTACGTACTTTAAACATTTTTTTTTGCAATATAATTGTTCGTTAAACTGACCGAACCAGTTTGTGCATTAAAATCTTTCAGTAGACGTGAATTACGAGGGACTTACAATGAAAATAATATACTCACGTATGGCGGGCAAAAGCTTAGGTTTGGATTCGGACTTTCGCAATTCGGCTCGCAGAGACGTCCGCAATTGGACACGGTCTCATTGCCGCAGCATCGTTGAGATCCTGCCGTACCGCGGTATTGCGCGTCGCACATGTCTGCGAATAATAATTTGCCAGTGGTGGAAAAGCGATAAAAACAACCGTGAATTTAATGGGTTGGCACTGAAACTTTTTATGCATAAACAAGTGCCTTTGAATTAATGTTCCTTTACAAGGAAAGTAAAGTACATCACTGGATTTGAAGTACTTTCATACGAAAATTTAATGCAATTCTCAGAAGTAAAGTATCAAGTACAGTTTTCAATGTGCAGCTCATCAAAAGTTAATAATAACTATTTATTACGTTTGTTGTAACTCCTTATGCATAAGAACTTCGAGTTTTGGTATTTTCAAAACTTAAAGTTAAAGTTCAGTTTAAATTTCGTTAAAACCAAATTTTTTTGCACTGCAACAATTTTTGTCGGATTTGTTTGAATGAGCGGTCTTCGACTTACTTGCGAATGCGACACAGACGATAAAAACGAATACGAAGATTCGGGCCATGATTTGCGACTGCGTTTCCTTCTACGACTGCTCCGAACTCGCCACGAGAAGTATTTATACCGATTTGGAATGTCAGGTGTCGGTGCACTCGGCCGGGAGCACTGCTCTTTCGGCTTATGACTTTTGATAACACGTTTGTTCCGATAGATAATATTTTTCAAAAAGTTTTGCCGCAATTTTTTTGCCGCTTCCGCTCAACACTTATCCTCTCTTTCTGTCTGAGCATGCGATTACACGAATTTGCAGGGCTTACGCGCTTGTAGAAAAAAAAGTAACAAAACATTCTTCTCCAGGAAAATCCACTGATATTTTTTTTTATTCATATTAAAATGGAAACGGTATTTGTTTTACAACAAAAAATTCGTCAGTTTCACATTTTTTACAGTATCTTTCTGAGGAACGTAGATCCGTATTTTTCTTTTTATGAAAATGGAAAAAAACCTTTCGAAGATAATTTTCTCGAATTTCGGACGAGAAACGCGCGATGTTATTTCGCGTTTTAGTTAAAATGGCCGAGTTGTCTAAAAAAATTGCCTTATTCCACAGACACATCTGTACGCGATAGTAAAAGAATCTTTTCTCGATAAAACTTTCCCCTGATTTTGAAAAATTTATTTCCGTTTGGAACAGCGACACTTCTCTTTCTTGACGCATTTGCCGGTACGTTTGTTCCTGACAAATCCACTGTCAAGGTCGCAGCGGCATTCTTGGTTGGCGCATCTCTGTAATAGAGAAAAATTGTACATTAGTTACGGTAATGCAAAAGCCGGGTACTCGGGTCGTGAAGATAGTGAGAAAGCGAAAAAAAAATATACTAACGATTAGTTGGCAAATTTCTGGCTGAAATGGACTCTTGCAGGTTCCTTCGCACGTAGTGCCACAGGCAGCTTTAATCTCGCCGTACGCGCACTCGTTCGGCTTCGGGCACTGTTCTACCGGGCCACACACGTCCGTTTCTTCGTTTCTATAAAAACCCGGCTTGCACGCGCATCCGAAACCTGTGCACGACTGTCGATCAAACATTTTCCATTAATTTCAAATCGTCTCTTAATTATTAAATAATAATAATAACTAATAATAATCATCATTATAATTATAATTATTCATAATTTATTACTATTATTAATAATAATGAATCATTATTAATTATAATTATTAATAAAAATTAGTTAAAAGTTTTCTCATCAATGATTTATGATTATGCTTACTACTGCTGCGCATTTGCCTTCATCTCGATTTTCGCATGTTAGCTCGCAAATTCTTCCGCATACACTCACGTCCTCGTTGACGCCACATTTTTCTGCAATCGTTCATGAGCCCGATAAGAATTTTTTTTTTTCTTCATTATTTACTATAGTGCTATTTAGAATTTGAACTTTTCCTCACCGCAATCCTTTCGAAGAACGCATTTGTTCGTTGTTCGATCTCTGAGATATCCCTTATTACATCGACAGCCTGCGTTTCGTTTGGTACATTGCTTTATATAACGAGTAGGTTTTCGTCAATTATTATTCGCAGTGGAAAATATGGTTGAAATAGACATTTTTTTAAATAAACGTAAATTGATCGATTATAATGATACTCACAATTTTTGGGCATGGCGGTCTTTCATTTGTACAGGTCGGCTCGCACAAACTTCCGCAGATCGAAAAAGTTTCATTGGCGGGGCAACGAGGTGGGCAATCTTCGACTTTGATGCATTTCCCGTTGTGCCTTACGTAGCCTTTGACGCATCGGCATTCAATCGGACAATGCTGAGAGGTTTCAATGAATTTTATTTAAAAAAAAATCCGCCGCCAAAATGCGAAAGTTTGGTGAACAAAAGCGAACTCACTTCTCTGTCGGCTGGAAGGCAAAATATTTCTTCCGGCCTCTCGCAAGTTGGCTCGCAGGTGCTTCCACACTGTTTCGGCAAGGAATTAACTGCGCACATGGGACCTCCTTGACCGACGCACGTATCTAAAAAATTATCGTAATTTTCGTGATCGTCGTGAAATTAGCTTCTTCACCGCAATAATTGAGCGTTGCGCATCGGCGATCGTTAACTCACGTGCGAAAGCGAGAACCGCGACGAAAACAGATACGAGGACTCGCGACATGTTGCTGTGCGGTGTTCGTGCTGCTACTGCCTCGCATTTCGACGGATAAGAATTTATACCGCTCGGAACGGCACGGATTTATTTGCGCACCGGAGAGGAAAGCGGACGAGTGTCGCT
The DNA here is from genome assembly GCA_963924025.1 of Ischnus inquisitorius. NCBI lineage: Eukaryota > Metazoa > Arthropoda > Insecta > Hymenoptera > Ichneumonidae > Ischnus > Ischnus inquisitorius. Next base: position 17,810,557 of record OZ001245.1, on the reverse strand, counting down.
ATTTTTTCTTTTTATCGCGACTCCTGAAAGGTCACTTTTTTCGAAAGACAATATTGATCTGAATTCGTAACGAGTCTCAAAAAAAAGCGGAGCATCGACAACTTTCGTTAATCATGTTTTTTTTTCTTTAATGATTATTTCATTATGGCTACATATTTCTTCTGTGTTGTACTCACCGACATGGGTTAAACAGTTAAAAAGGTTGCAAATTGAAACATTCTTAATTCATCCACACTTACAACAATTTTTGTTGAATTTGCGAGTGATTTTCGTACAATAGTTGGAAATAAATTCGTGGGTGTTTCTGGACAAAAAAGTTTTTGGACGTTCGTGGACAAAAATGTTTATTAACAGTACAAATATTTTTTATTTCGTGGTCGTCGGAGCCTGATTGTCGATTTGAGTTGGAGAACATTTTATTACGAATAAGATTCGAATCGATCGATCACTTATGTTGATTATTTATTTATTAATTGGGTTTGCTGAGATAAACACCACTGGGATGCGGCGACATTTCGCAAACGCGATTAGGGGCAATCTTCGGGACGAACGCAGGAATGTGTGCTGTTTCTTAGGTATCCTGCGACGCATCGGCAACCGGAGGTTAAACCCCATACGCATTGCTATAAAAAGAATTTAAAAAAACATTAAGACTATTAATAATTAATTCGTCATGATTATGCATATAATCTTACAATTCCGGGACATAGCGTTGAATTCGGTTTGGGAACGCTGCACGAGGGTTCGCACATCGTACCGCATATGTCGCTACTCTCATTTTGCTGACTGCACGTCTGGGCAGATGCGGCTGCAAACAGTGAACATCAATTTTTTCTATTAGCTCTGCTTGTCTGATTATAGTTTCCTTAAAAACGACGTAAAATCTATAAAGAACATATTTTTTCATGTAGAAAAACACAAAATTCAAAGCAAATTAAAAAAAAAAAAAATTGTTAAACAAATAATTTTTTCATTAATTTGTTAATAACATTTTGGAATCATTATTGTGCAAAATTAATCTTTACAGAGCTTTTGATACGCATGATTTTTTTCAATTTTTTTTACCATTGAGAAGTATTCGCAATTTTCATGGTTGTGTCTTAAGTCTAGAAAGTTTGCGAAGGAAATAATGTGGAGAATTTAACGGGGTTTTTTTTTAAGAAAATTCAGTAGCAAGCAAAAAATCAATTTTTTTATTCCAAATATAGACGTAAGATTGAAACTTATGACGACCAGACTCAATTGACTTTACTCACATGCCCAGACCATTGCAGCTGCGAGAAGTACAATGTTAGCGGAACGAATCATATCGTAAACGTTAGTCGTCGAGATTGTTGCGAGAATGACGAGATTCAACTGCGCCGAGAGCGAAAATTCCACGACTTTTATTCGAAGGCTCGTCACAACACTTCCCTTCCGGGTTTACTTATTTAAGCCTTCCGCTGCGCTTATCGTTTATTCCTTTCGCATTATAAAAAGTGTATTCAAAAAATGCAAAGATTATTCTAGATTTAACTTGGAAAGTTGAAATTAGTTTGCCAAGCAGGCAATAATTAATTCATAGTCTACAAATAGTCAGTTCGATATTACGAATAAATGTCGCTCCAAAAAAGTCGGAAAGTTGTCGCGATGTTGCGATTTGGTACCGAAATTCGAGACGATTCCATTTTTGCCTCTCTATTCGTGCTGTGATTGGTCGGCGAGTGATGATCCGCCAGCTATTTCTTCGATCCTTCAGAGTCGTTGCGAGTTCGACAGTGTCGAATTTCCTTTCGTTTTTTCGAATCTCCTGAATTTGGAAAGTCCTCGTTGGAGAAGTTTTCGAAGTCTTTTATGATGTTATTCTTAACTTTAGACAACAATTGCCATTGGATTTGTGTTCAGTGCAAAAAAATACATGGAAATCCACAGCCAGAATTTTTTTTTTTATTTTACAATTTTCGCCAAAAAATTGCCAAATTTGGAAATTTGGAAATATTGCAAAATTGCAAGAATTGCCATTTAATTCGTCTTCGAAGTGGAGGAATAGATAAAAACACGCAGGACGAAGTTTGCTCGCAGCCCTAAACTAGCAACGCGCGCGGTTCTGGTCGGATAATAAAATTGATTCCGCGCTGCTCGTTGATCCAACGAAAGCTGCACGTGTCGAAATATATTTCCCATCCAATCCGAAGCATTTTATCTAAAGCTCGCCGGCCTGAAATGTTTTTGCAACGAAACATTTCCGTATTGAGACGATCAACAAACGATTCATCGTAATCTAAATTCGTTCCTCGATCGTGTTTTTCTCCGAAGCAATCGCGCAAAGCACTTCGTATAATTAAATACTGGATCTCGGTATAAGTCGAAGTATTCCCTGAATGTGAGTGTATAAGAAGAATGATGTAATTCCATTAAAAAAACCATTGCATTTATTATTTCATGCGTCGATGTAATCGTTATTACGATACCGTAAAAACAATGTTCAACTCATTTTGGAAAGATTGATATGGAAGACTCGTTCGGTTATCGAGCGTTATTTTTATTTTTTCAACAGTATCGGTGAACTTTTTATAGATTTTTTTTAGCCCACCCTTTTTTTTAAGTTTTATTTTTCGTTAAAACGTGAAATAGCTCTCTTTTTTTTCGTTCGATTTTCTGATTTATTTCTCATACGCACGTATTACTGCGTAAAATTCAAGGGCAAAGGTTTTTCGTTTTCTCCTGAAGTTCAATATCTGTCGCACTGATCCAGCCGAACGCAGCGGTTATCGCGTTCTCTTCTGTAATATCCTCTGTTACATTGGCAAACGTCCGGTTCGCATACCTGCAGTAACGTGAACACACATTAGATAGACACTATCGTGCAAAGTATCGACGTTGATTCGATAGATTGCAGAGTAAGGAAAACTAACCAGAACACAGTCCGGCGGGTATATGGCTGGATTTCCCGGATACCTGCACGATGGCTCGCACCGGGTACCACAAGAAGTCCAATGCTCATTGGGATCCCCGCAAATTCTTTCAGCCTCGCCTGTATCGAAAATTTTGCAAAAAACAGAAAGAATTATCGAATCCTTATACAGTTCTTCAATAAAAAAAATTACGTACCAAAAAGATATTTTATAGTTACGGTAATACCATTAAATAATAATGATAAATATAATTATATTGTAACTAATTGAATCTCTTTTAATAGCAATTATATGTGCGCCCAGGAAATTGTTCAGTATAGTCAAAATAACTATATTTTTTTCAGTCTAGAGTTTCGTTTTTATCCATTTTAATTTCTGTGTTTCAACTCGCCCCGGTCTCCTTGTTATACGAGAAAGTAGAAAAATTAGTAAAAGGACGTGCAGTTATCTTCAGGTAAAATGATATTTTTCAGACGGCACGTCTATATTTTATAGTTACGGTAATGCCATTAAATAATAATTATAAATATAATTATATTTTCGCTAATTAAATCACGTTTGACAGCGAGTGTATACATAGACGTGCCCCGCGGGAATTATTCATTACAGCGAAAATATATATTTTTTTTTCTCAGTGTCTGGAAAAAAAAGAATTAATTTAAATAAATTAAAGTATTATGCATTACATGCGTACAGCGCTGCGAGCGCAACGAGAAGAACAATGCAAACTGAACTATTCATGTTCGCGATTGTTTCAGCTTCTGACGACTTCAACGAATACACGTTGGTCACGACAATTTATAGTTGGGACAACTGCAGATCGCGCGGGTGCCGTTGTTTCGGGTTGACCGCTATCGCTATAAGAACGAAATTGTTTCTCGCTTGTGGCATGATTTATCGTCGAGCCCGCAATAAGCGCGCCCGGTTATTATTTTGAATCTGTTACTTTTTCTGGGACACTGACCGTCAATATGGTGAATATTCGGCCCCACTCAAAGTATTGTAAGATCTTAATGCGATATAATAATTACACTCAATGTTAATAATAATCAGACGCGATACAATATAATATTTTTAATTTTTTTTTTCAACTTAACGCTCCAAACAGTAAACAGTGGAAATTTTTTTTCTCTAAAAGTCAAACGCCGCCTAATTTTTTTTCCGTAAAACGAACATGAAAAATGTTCCATTGAAAAATTGCAAAATGTGAAGAAATGTGGATTTTCTTGAACAAACAATTTTGATTAAATATACGATTTTTTTCTGCATTGAGCCATTCAAAGAAGTCTCGCATTGTGTTGATTCAATCGAGATAACGGATATTCGCTCGAAGTCTTTCGGCGATATTTCGCGATGGAATTGAAGCGAAACTTATTCCTCAGTTAACAGCGAATAGGCACGCAGCTTTTACTGCTTGACCTAATTGATTCCGAGAGCGAATGTAATACCGCGGTCGGTTATAAAAACTGCAGTAAACTTTTTTCGCGCATGCCGACATTAACTGCTTGAAGAAGAGCCTTATCGCATTTTGTTAGCAATAAATGCTAGCATGCATCAAAAAATATGATTACATTTTTTTTATATCGATCGAGCCTGGCCGGGGGGGTGGAAGAGTTTTTGCTCGCTCTTAAGAATTATTCGGTTCGCTCCTAATGTTGAAGTAGTCCTCGCACATAGCATTCATTGCGCATAAGTTTGCGAAGATTGAGAGAGAATCGCGAAGACTTTCCGACGGTATAAAAATCTGAAAAAAGATCATGCACATTAAAGCCACTGAAAAGATCAAATTTTCATAATAGTAATTCCAAAATGTTATAAACAAATCGATGAAAATAAACATTTGATCAAATTTCCGGGCGACTCAGTTTTTTTTTTTATATGTAAAAATGTGGGGAAAATCATAAAATTCAAAGTGAATTCAAAAATCTGAAAAAAAGTTCGCAATACTCTCTCGGTGTTCGCGAACTTGGTGTATCATCGCCGCGTACATTCGCTCGGCAAGCCAAACTGATTCGCGTACTCGAGGCGACTTTTTCTTTTTGACATTTAAGGATTTGTATCGTCGTCCGAATAAGCTCTTCCATAATTCACTGGTCAACAAGAATTGAGTTAATTTGCACAAAGGATTAGCCTTCGAGACTCGCTAACTGAACAATATTGTTGCGATAACGTTCGACGGTTCTCGTCACGACTATTTTTTACAATCGCAACTAAAATGAACGGCACCAGAATTTTGTTGCTTAAATTAAGATACAGCGCGCATATCTTAACTAGGAAACGCATTGACAAGCTAACAGCGGCGTCGTATTTGCGATTAACATTCTTATTATATCTCTTGTTTTTCTTTCATTCTTATCAAATTGCCACTCGCTCGTACTTCTCATCGCCCATTAAATTAGATGTGGCGACTTCAAAACGAAAAAAAAAAATTTCAATAATTCAATGTTCGTCTCAGACTTAAATTACTCCGCGAGGTCCAGATGCAAAAACTTGTTTTTTTTCCTCGTTACCTCTTTGAGCAACAAGCAGTATTTATACGATTTATACAGTGTGAATTTATGCGAGGAAAAGAAAAACTGTGAAGAACAAAACGATGTTATCACAGGCCTTATCAACGCCAATCGGTGTTGCAAAGGCAACAGAGGACCTGCACGCTGTGGCGACAACGCCGGACAGATTATGTGTGGCTCGGTGTGCGAGCCGTCTTGCAGAAACCCCTGTCCAGAAGTCTGCGCAGCAGTAAGTGCGATCGTTCATCGGACGGCGAGCGCGCATTTTTTTTTTTTTTTTTTTTTTTTTTTTTTTTTTTCAGGATTGTCTCACAGGTAGTTGCGCGTGAAAAAAAGGATATTTGCTGGACGATTTCACCGTGCATTGCGTTCGTCCTGAATGTTGTACAGTTCCACCAGCGGAATAAACAAATACCAGTAAATTGTCCGGTAGGAAGTCGCCGAGTATACCAGAGGCTTCGGCAAATTTCGCAAAACAACAAAAACATCAATATGGAATCAACGCCAATATTTCAAAGATAAAACAGTTATCTACCATAGCGCATAATTTTGAAGTAAATCTTCGCTCGATAAACAAGCAAATGCGCTGAAAATAGTTTTTTCTAGCCGAATCTTAACTTGCTGTTATCCGCAATTTTTGCATCGGTACACGGAGCTTTCAATCATTTAAAAAATTAACTTCGACGAGTTAAAAAGTGAAACGTATTGAAGAATCAATTTTTTTGTTTCGCCTCTCTTTTGCTGCTAATTCGGAGACAGTCTATAATTTTTTTTTCATTAATCCATTAATTTATGTCATTCAGTTCATTCGTTTAATTCACCCATTTCATTCAGTTAATTCGTTTGATTCGTTCGATTCGTTTCATTCCTTCGTTCATATTTTTTTTCTCGAGGAAAAAGGAAGCTAATTATTTATTCGTCGCTATTGTTGTCATGCAGTTAGGGTATAAAAGGCGTGACCATTCGCAAACGGCAGTCAGTGCTTACGGTTCAGAACCGAAGCTTCTGCATCATGAATTGCGCGGTCGTAATTTTCCTCGTGTGTACAGTCCTAACATACGTCGGTAAGCTCCACACAACGACGCCACGTACTTGTAACAAATTCGTCTTCAGGAATTAACTTATTACGAAAAATGATGTAAAATATTGTTTCCTACACATACTAGAATATAAGAAATGAGAAAAAAACATTGAACAAAAACCTTCAGGTTTTGTCAACGCCGACGAGCGATGCGGAGAAAACGCCGGACCGTCTGGGTGTGGAGGGGTATGCGAGCCGACGTGCGCTAATCCACATCCAAAAATTTGTCCAGATGTATGTCTCGTCATTTGATACTTGCCTAATGGCATCTTTCGTCTGTGCGGCAATTGCTCGTCAGTTCATTGTTCTTTTATTTTTAAGTACTGTTTGCCGAATGGTTGCCGATGCGATGAAGATTTTTTACGCGACGGACAAACTGGAAAGTGCGTTCGACCTGATTGTTGCAGTGTCCCGAATCAATAAATGCGAATGCATTTCCTCCGATACAATACCAAACTGTAAATCAGTAACGAATATAGAAACAAAATCTCCCATACTAATTCTGTGTTTCGGTTTTGCTGTGAAATACATTTTTTTTCGTTAATTCCTGCCGTTTTTGCTCGTTGCTACAAGAATTGTCGTCGGGGTCGTCGAGTTCTATCACTCGCTCCGGCGAGGCTCGCAACGCTCGCGAATGTTTTCTCTGCCAAATTTATTAGAACACGAAAAGGAATTCTTCATAATACCACCGCGTGGCGTACGTCGCACATTTTCCTACTTAGAATACGATAAACACATTACAACTCCACGATTTATTTCCATCGTAATCGACACACGTGATCTTTCGTCGCCCGAGGATGCGCGCAAATCATCGACATTTTGCTTTTGCGACGGTGTCGAAGTGATGAATTTTGCGATACGGTTGAAAGGGAGGGGGAAGTGTGGGCAGGGGGGGGGGGGGGGGCAGTCAAGTTTCAAGACCGGCGACTGCTCGAAGCGGGCGAGCGCTTCGCGAGGCAACAGCGAGCGTGAAGACAGAACAGATGGATTGTTGTCGAGTAGTCTTAGGAAGGTAACAATCGTCGACTCCCCGGCGAGGCCGCGAAGGGTGAGTAAAGCACGAGAATCGCGGACGTCGTCGTCCCGTGCTTGAATAGACTACGGCGGAGCGAGTTGGTAAGACAAGGACCATTATACCGGCACGTAACGTCGCGTCAGCCGGAACTCGAGTGTTCCCTTCCAGGTTCTCGTTCCTCAACCCATATATCGACGCTACCGCGCTCGCTGCACACTACAACTCGATCCGAACAACTCTGTGTCGGAACTCCAAGTTTTCCCACCTACCTATCGGGCGCGCTGGCAACTACGCTACAATCGAGCGGCGTGTGTTCGACGTTGTCTCGTTGTAACTACCGAAGCCGGGCTCTTTTCGACTCAACGAGAGTCTAGGACAGGAGTAATACGGCGGCTGCTCGGGCTTCGCCTCTGTCTTTGATCACGTTGACCTCGATACTCTCTCGTCATTCACGCCGGGACCTTTAAAGAAAAACTAAAAGTACCCGACGTTTCGGCATCAACGAAACTTCCGACCGACCCGACTCAACGTATATTCTCACTAACCGCCTATGAACGTGCTTCGGACACAATAATTTCGAACATAAACGAAAAAATATGTATCTATATTGCGTGACCTTGAAAACATGAAATGTGTAGAAAAAAATGAAAAATCTCGAAAAGTGACAATTTTTGTTCAATGCGATTAAGAAAACGACTTTTTCTTCGATTTTCTTGAACATCGATTCCGAAATTAAAGATTCTGCGACAGTCTCGACCGAATTCGTCGAGTTATCGAGTGTTTCTGCGTTGCATACGAGTCGAACGACTACGAAATAGAACTTCTTCGCGGACGCCGAACACCGATCGTTCTTGCTTAGCGCGAGATCTTTCTCGCCGATCCGTCTCGTTGTTTCTCGATCGGTTGTAATCCGTGGAATGAATTGCGGGAATTGTTCGAGCGTCCGGGCAGGGCGAAACGGATTCGCGAATGTTGCCGGCATATCATATTCCCTCGTGAATTAATGACCATCGGCTGCGAGAGGTACACGAGCCGTTCTATCCTCATCTTCTTCCGCAACGCATCGCACCGAAAGACAGGTGCACGTCCCGCTGGGACGATTGTGATGGAGGACCAACCGCTATTCCTGACACTGTATTTCCCTCGATTCGGACTCGAATAGATCCGAGTATTACCGGGTGCGTAACTACGCGAGGGATCTTAGGGGTTTACATGTCCGAACATCGCTCCGCGAATATAGATTGCAGCAGCGTGAATAATAACGTTTCCAACGACGATGAATAATCCGGCGACGAAGATTTCGCCGATTTATCGCGATATGTCACCCGTTTCGGAGGAAGCGCATCTGTAATTCTAACTTTCGGAATAAATTGGTCCAAATCTTCTCACTTTATGAAAACAATCGAAGAATCGTAAAAAAAAGATAGGCGTTCCGAAATCCATAATATTTCCATGAAATATGAATAATTTTTTGAAATTGATGTTTGCTAGCATCGTAGACCTTAAAGTTTTTACGAATTTTTCCCCCTCTCCCTTTTTTCCCTCCTAGCACTCCCTACCCGCACTTATCAGGGATACGTGGTGCGTTCACAGCCGACTTAGCTACACTGTTTCGCATTTTGCTTTAACGGCAAACGTTTTGCCACGGGGAAACTGAGAAAAATCGTGTACTACACTGGATTATATTCTTCTGATACCCCGATGTGTTCACGAAAAAATTCATTCAAGTGTAGAAAATAAGGTCTCAGAGAAACTGGCCGCCCGTTCAATGATTGACGAGCGGTCACCCATCCAAGTACTGCCCGCGAGCATTTGTGCTTGACTTTGGGGATCGCCGAAGCCGCGCACCGACCGCGCGTACACCGCCATCGGTAAATATCAATGAATATTTATTATCGGTCAAACGAGAGAGCAGTTTTAGAAAAAATTACCAAAAAGTGGAATTTTCTATTTGAAAAAAAATTCACCGTATCGCGATTTGATTAACGTTTTCGCATCTTGCATGGTTGATCTCGGGTCTGAAGCAAGCGTTAAAAGTTTCATAAAATTCGTGTTTTTATTTTTCGATACGTCGCGTCAATAGTCATGACTGCATCGATTATTTTTGAGATTATAAACAATAAGACTATTTTCGATCAATCGACGTGGAACGTTCGTTGGATCAACGAATTCCACGTTTGTCCAGCTTCGTGTTTAGCTCAACACTTGCCGCATTCCTCGAGTGTAACGCAGTTGCCATTGCTTGCCCGGTAAAATCCTTCGTCGCATTGACACGTGTCCAATTTGCAGCTCTGCAATAACACCAACGATTATAATATTTTCGGGATAAATAAAAAAAATGATGAGAATACATAACAAGGAAGAAATGTACTAACCATGATGCAGGCTCTCGGGTACGGAAGTTCGCACGTTTTTTCGCATTCAGTGCCACAATCGGTCCAGTGCTCATTGGCGCGGGGACATTGTCGTTTTCTCGGGTTGCCTGTATCGAAAATGCCATACAAAACAAATATGTTAGATCGCCATCGAGGTTTTCGAAAAATAACGAATAAATTAAATAAACATGAGAATTGCTTACATGATGCGCAAACGGCCAACGCGACAACGAGGAGAACAACGAAAGCTGAACGATTCATGTTTGATTGTTTCAGTTTGTAGAATAACTGTACCGAATGGTCGTTTGTCACGACTATATATACGCGGGATCACGTTCGGGACGCCTTCACTGTGATTCCCCACTTCCGCTGTGCGCGCGATTGTTCATCGCGTGTCAACACCTCGATCGCAACGATAAGCGCGCTTTCTTATTATTTTAACTATATTATTTTTTCTGTCTCATTGAAGCTTCATCGAGACAAACATTTGGCGCGCTTAAATTAGCGCGAGATTGGGAAAAATAAATATGTGGCTCGAGTTGCACCGCACAGAGTCTGCCGAACATGAAGGATCGCACACATTAAACAAATATGTTAAAAATGTACGAAAATGCACAAACATATTGCCGTTTTGGTTATATACGTTTTTTTCCATGTGGGCAGCATTGAGGGAAGATAATTATTAAAATGTATGCTTTTTTTGCATAAAATTAAGTAGAGTAAGGTAAAGGGCCCAGTTTGTGACCCTGTCCCGGTGCCAGACCCGGGTAACTCTAACATTGTCGGCTTCCCCCACCATTTGATATGCAGCCAATGGGCGGCTCGCGTTTGGGGACGTCACAAACTGCGACACTCGGTCCTCCTTGTTTATCCTTATGATTATACATGCGTGGAGTGAGAGAGTTTACTTAGAAAGGTCATAAACTGGGACCGTTACCTTAAGGTGATGTGAAACATTCTTGGTGCGTCTTTCTCGCTCCGCCGAGAGCGCCGATCGCGCTTTCTCTCTCGCGCTCGCACGAGTTTCACATCACCTTAAACTGACCGGTGGATGGACAGCATACGAAAAAATCCCCGAATGGACGATTTTGATGCACGTGTTCTTAAGGAAAGTGTCCATTCACTAGTCCCCGACGATTCACTGGCTTTCTTGCCCGAATACATCAAAAGCACTGTAGCGCGGATAAATAATTAACATAAATGCACCTATCACATGCCCTACATTAGTACCATTAATGGACCTGGGAGAAGGAGCAAAATCACATAAGCGGACGAAATGGGGCAGTCGCGCGAAAAGTTCGTTTGAAAATAAGTTCAATTTCCAAGTTTCATGGTCATCGTTTGTCCTGCAGATTGCGGTTTGCGTAGGAAAAAAAATCGGGAGCGAGGTTCTACGGAAGTTTTGTTATCTGCGTTAAAATAGAACGTTACGAAAAATAGGAAGACTGATAAACAGGACTATCGTTCGGACAAAATTTCGGTTAAAAAATTCTTCCATTATTTTTAAAATGAGAGAATTTCTGTTTTTTCGATCATCATTTATATATTATTTACAGCTAGTGAATAACTTAATGTCATTTTAATTTTTTCACCACGATTTCATGGTCACTATTGGGTGCAACTCTGTATCGACGGTTCCACCAATAAGAACTGAGGGTCATTCATATTTTTTATTCGACAAATAGCTTGTCTTAACTAACTATTGACGAACCAACCAGACAACTAATAGTTGTTGCAGCTTTTGTATTTTATTTAACCTACGAACGAAATAAAATTCTCGACGGGATGATTTCGGCACGTGATGATATGAATGCTTCGAAAGCTTCTTATGGACCGATGGGCAAAGTATGTAATGAGTAAAACGGCCCTAAATAGGTTTCGGGATGATTGTTAGCGAGCGATGGATTCGTCAATGAAATGTTCCGGGAGAAGCGCTCCCGGATGAAACTTGCTGGGATGGATCGATTTCTGAAACTGGGCTATAATTATCGTTGGAAACTTCGAGTTTGGACACTTTTCCTGCTGCCGGTGAGTCTCCTCTCTCGTGTGCCCTTCTCGGCTGCAGGCACAAATACATACTATATACTTGCCCACTATCCATATTGGAGAGAAGCAACAGGAAGGGCAAGGGCTAATAACGTTACGAGACCGTTGCACAGAGTGCGAAGACAGAGAGGGAGAAAGTGAGAGAGACGGAGACCTAGAAGATGATCGAGCAATTCGATAAGGGCTTCGTTAGGAAACGGATGCTGCAAACGGGTGGTGGCTTTCCCTTCTACGCGGAGTTAGTGCGGCCAACCGGGTATTAAACTGACTGGAACATATCACGTTACAATCCCGTTCATTTGTGCGTGGGAGAATTATTACCTTGGCTTAGAGGTTTTCATGAGACATTCGACTTGCATCGCGAACATTAATGAAAAAAAACACAAAAACGAATGTTCGCGATTGTTAGGCTTGACAAAATCTATTATGAAATTCGGCGCACATAAAAAAATGCATGTAAAAAAACTTGCATTTGAGTCGAAACATTAATATTTTCCGAAAATGCAAAAAAACACTAAATCTTATGAAGTGACATATTTAAAAACGGCGCAAAACCTTAACGATTGTAACGATTTGGATAAAATTTGTCATGAACATTGATAATTCACTTCTCAAAATACCCTGTAAATTCCACCTCGATAACTAAATACATTTTAAAGTTATACAGGTTTACATTTTTTTTCTCTATCACACGCATAGCCAGACTTTTTTTCTGAATACGATTTTCCGATGTTTTGGAACATTCGAAACACGTTTTTACTGATATCTCAATTATTTCTTCATCAAAACAAAGCTTCTTCGATGAGAAAGCAAAAACTATTCCATAACTCAGTAGTGAAACTATTATTGCTTATTCTCCTCTGAAGAACTCAATATAAGAATATTGGATTCAGAAAGCAAAAAATACATTTTCCGTCATCTCAAGGTCACTCGCAATGTGTTTTTCGTTTTGCCCCGAATGAATATTTGTTACACGGAAAGCATCGCCATGTAGCGCGAAGAAAAAAAGTAATTGTTCGCAAGCGATTTGCAAATCGCACGCGCAGACCGCGTCGAAGAGCAAAGCGGAAAGGGTACAGAAGCTCGCGCGAGTGTGAGAGAGGGTAGGATTTTCCGCACGACTAGCGTCCCGAAGCGCGAGAGCATCAGCCGCGGAGATAAAGAGGGTGAGAAAGTGGGGAAGCAGTGCCGCGAGTAAAGGAGAACAGCGTAGAAAGTCACGATCGTTTAATTAATCTCCGGGGACGCATTTTGTTGGCCATTCACGCGAGAGACCCGCAGGAATATAACGCGATTCCTCCGAAGTTATCTCATAACTGTAACCGTCCAACAGCGCGAATTCTCGGGTCTGTTTCATCGCGGAGAAAAAAAAGAACGTTTCTTCTTCGTAATATTATAAGAGTCTATTCGATGAGGATCAAACGGCTTTGATACGGATCGACGATGAGCTTTAAAATTGGCTCTTGTCCCGCGGCTTTGTGGAGTACAAGCGCGCGATTGTGGCCATTATAACTTTCTCGAACAAAATTCCACAACGGCTTTTCAGCTACCGTCTGGCCGAGGGCAAAAAGACGAGTTACGCGTTTCACCGCGACCGGACGATCGACGCGAGTTTCGTGCTTCTATTCTCGCGAAACCTTTATTATGATGAAAAGCAATATAATGCACTTGTGCGAATAATTTCTTATTTCGCTCTTTATCGTTGATACAATTTCGGAACCAACATTTTTGATGTATTTAATTTTTTTTTTCGTATGCGGTGAAAATATATTCAGCACGATTATTGTAGGGCGTTGTTTGTATAAAGCGTCGAGGACGTTATATCGGTCGATCGTGAACCCGAGCTTTAAATCATAGCCCCATGCCAATTCACGGCTACGCCGTTCGGGAGAGGGATCGCTCCTTTGCCGAAAAAGCTTTTCGTAATATATAGTCTCTAGTGTCTTGCACACACGCACGCGGATAAAACACGATGTAAAAGCCCGAGCCTTTGAACGATGTTTCTTCAAAGGCCCGTCGGTCTGTTCGCTTACTCCGCCTTCCGTTGCTGCCCCGCCACCAGGCGTAGATCAGAGGAAAATACTGTTTCGCGTAAGAATCGCTTTTCGCGATACGTTCCGCCGATACGCCGTGGAAATGAAAATATTTGATTCCCGGAACGGAATATAAAATCGGACGGTGTTTCGTGCACCGGAGATACTTCTTTCGGTGTGTTAACATTGGATGTGGAGATGGGTTTCGCGCGCGCTGGTAACGATATATTGATCAAGAGAGAGTCGTGCGATATCGAGAATACCAACGTTGTGATTTGCGTATGCGGAGTCATCTTCGCATACTCCTTGCCGTCGGGGAGTGTAGGTCACACGGGAGCGCGCCGATGCATAACAAAGGTTCCGAGAATTTTTCGTTATCCCGGTGTTGGCTTTAGCGAGCACGGCGAGCGAATCGCCCGAGAGAAACGGGACCCGGGAAAGAAAGGCAAGAAATACGTCCAATAACGCGTGACGAGTGGTCGTTCGATCGAGCCGAGGAAAAACTCCTCGCGCTATTATGTTTTAGGTGGAAGAAAAAGCCAGTGGAATTACCTTCAAGAATATCGAGGGCCCTCGAGAACTTTCGACGTTTGTGCCGACCCCCCCGTCCCTTCTCCTCATTATTACAGCTTTTTCTTTTTTCTAACAGACAATGAAACAACTTTCTTTTTTCGGTCGTAGTTTTTCGCTCGCCGCGAATTCACCGCCGTGCGGCTAACGGCAATAATACTCTCGAGTTCTCTCGCAGCAAAGTGGCGAGCGGGCTAAGAGGATGAGGCAGCGAGCGCAGCTTCGCCGCGATAAGAGGAATCCCAACGCGCGCGGTTCTTCGCAAAAAGAAGAAAAAAAAAAGGGGGTGCAGACCTTGTATTCTCACAGAGCGCCTTTTTTCGTTGCCTCTCGAGGCCGTGTGGTCGTATAATCTGTAATGTGTATACGTGCCCGCAAAAGGCGTTGCAACTACTCCGTACGAGAGACTTTTCTTCGTGCATTATGCATCGGCGTACGAGGTATAATGTGCAAGTTGAATCCGCGAATTTTCGCAGATATAATCGAAGAAACATTCTACCGACGACATTCGTGTTTAACGCGTATCGACGCGTTTCCGATAATGCTGTTAAAGCGTGTCGGTAGTTTGGAAAACTATTTCAACATTTTTTCTCTCCAAAACTACGGTTATTACAGAATTTTTTTCTCCGCGACTTTTTTCATTATGAAATACCAGTTTAAGCAATTTTTAAAGAAAATATTTGAGTTCAAGACTTTGAAGACGGGTCTTTCGATAGTCTTCCACATGATTGAAAAATATCGTATCAATTTCTTTACTGATAATAGTAATTTGTAATCTGTTCTTTGAAGAGTTCCTTTTTTTCTCTTATTTATTCGAGAGTAGCTGAATTTTGTTTATTGTCACAGACGAGAAATTATCTTACAACATTTTTTGGAATTATCATTTCACAAATTATGAAACATTTTTTTTCCGGCCAAAGCAAGAAAAAAATCTTCCAAAAACGTGACGCCGGCTACGATAAATTTATGCCGTGGGCATTTTTCCATATTCTAAGGATGGGTGCGGTTATGAAGAAAGAGCGAGAAAGAACAAGGGCGCAGGGGACTTGAGAAAATTCAACAGGAGCACGTACATTATTATCTCTTTGTTTGCGAGCGGATCAAAGTGACGTGTTTTTTGTTTGACGCTGTCACGCATTATTCCGATTAAGGCGCGAAGCCGAAGGATGAATTGCAGTTACAATCGTATAAATACATATAGGATAAGAGCGAGGAGTTTCCCCGCGCGAATGTTGAGAAGGCGGGTGAGGGCATGTGATGGGCGTCTGCGCGCGCGTTGAGCACACACAGCCTTGCTCTCTCTCTCTCTCTCTCTCGGGTCCTCCGGTCCTCCGGATCCGACTGTTTTGTTGGCGGATGAGGGATGCTGCGCTCGCTCTTCACAGAGCGATAGTGCGCGGACCGCCACCACGCGACACGGTTCTTATCGGCGACCCCGGCTCGTCGTTTCCGATAAAAAACGAAAAAGGAAAGCAACAACGAAAAACCATCGCGGAAACACATGTATCGCTGTCGATAGAGACCGAGGCGAAAGAGGTGCGGGGGCTCGGATCGGAAAAACAAAAGTATATTTATCGTGCCAGTGGCACAGGCGAGAGCGTGAAAAAAAGATATCGATGCGAAAACATTGTCATCGAGCGGTGGATATGAGAAAAAAATAGTTTCGCGAAAGTTTGCCGACGGTAGAGACGGGAGTTGCGACGACGGCGCGATGATAAAATTGCCGCAAGTTTCGCTAAGTGGGTCGTGGCGATAATGGCAAGTTAATTGACAAAGGACCACGCGGACGAGCACACACGCGGACGAGCGGGCGCCCGCGCTGTCTCTCTCGCTCGCGCACCAATTTATTCGAAACCTTTTACATTAAACGAATAGAGTGCGTACTCTGTGACGACACCCTTGAAAATTCAATTAATTCCACGGGTCGCGTTGGGAAAGCCGCACCACCGAGAAGCATCGCTCTTCGACCATTTCGATCGTAGTTGTACGTTGCGAGAGAGAAACAAAAAAGAGAAAGAGAAAAAAATACGCAACTTCCGCGAGTTCAAGGGTGAAAGACAGTTGAAAGGAGAAGACCGACAGCGCGCCGAAGAAGTTGAAACTCGCGCGGAGGAGAGGGACGGGGAAAGACGGAGTTGCACTTGTTTGATTCGTTTCGAAGTAAGACGGAAGAGATAAATGTTCTCGCGGCAACTCTAATGAATAACGAGCTTTCGCCCGTGCGAAGAAACACCGCGCAAAGTTTCGTCACTTTGATTGTTATTCCTCGCGCGACCGGGGCGTAAGAGCGAGAGAGCGCGAAGGAGAATTGAAGAATAATAATAACGACAATGAGCGCGGAACGGTAGGATCGTTCTCGCCTCGCCCCGCTCGCTCGCAAGAGAGAGAGACAAAAAGAAAACAAACACGCGGAGATGTTTCGTCGCGATAACGCAAAGACCTTTCGGTTCTACAATGTCATGTTTGCACGTTGATACACCCGAGCGCACGAACGAATATTCAAAGTCGTGCTGGTCCTCCACGGTTTATTGATATTCATGCAAAAATATGCAGATGCTCGTGTTTGCGATGCGTCAACGACGGATGAACATTACGACGATCGCCCTCCACGGAGGTAACGTATATTCGTTTACGTTATTTCGCTCCATATTATATTCTCGTTCGGCGGCGATTCGCCTCGCGTGCGAAATATTTAAACGCAATTATTGACGATCGCTTCCGAACGACTCGCGAGCACGACAATGCGAACGAAATAATTGCATATTATAGTGCGCAATACGCATCGTTACAAATTCAGATTTCGCGGCCGCTATTGAACTTGTATAAATTATGAAATGTTATCCGAATTATACGGCGACACGTTTCGCCGCCGAGAGAATTTTCGCTCGCATATTCGTGTCCGTTTCCATTATAACACACGCTCCGTGCATTTATATGCAAATGTTTTATGTATATATTATCCGTGTATTTGCGATGGTTGGACTCGAATCCAGCCTCGCACTTCGGCGAGCATCTCCGCATCCTAATTTACGTTTCGTTTCTCCGCTTGATTCGAAAACTTTCGACGATTACGGAATTGCGGAGAACTTTCAATCCCGACGCCCGTGTCTCGAAGCCAGCCGTTCCCTGTTGCATCTCGCATTTGTATATAGTCGCGAGAGTCGACGGTTCGGAAAACTTCATGTGTTATTTTTTCGTGCATTCGAAGGAATTGCAAAAAAGGTCGAATAATCCCCGAGCCGGTTCGCAAGCAAGTTGTGTTTCTCGTTCGTTCGTAATTAAGAGTTGAATAAATGAGATAAGGGATGAAGAGGGTAATAAAAAGATGTAGGGCAGATTGCCTCCGAGGCGGCTCTTTCGAAGCCTCTCGATTTTATTCGCGAAGCCGGGATTCCGTCTATTACCGCGGTGCCGTGCACAGCGAAAGAAGAGACGAGAGCCGCGTATAATAAGCCGAGCGAAATTGGCGAGGCATCCGAGAAAGGGTCTATTCGGGATAAGACGTCGTAGGGAAGCCAGTTTCACGTGTGCAAGTTATATTACGAGCAGAAGCGAGAAGCGATTAAATAGAAGGAAGGCGAGGCATCGGAGAGGTAAGCGTATCCTCAGGTTGCAAGGAAGGATAAAGCGAGCGAGAGAGAGAGAGAGAGTGAGCTATTGAAGAAAAGATTGAAGATTCGGTACGAATGAATGGAAGCGAGGCGAAGCTGCGGTTGGGGTAACAAGTTGAGAAACGCTTCGAGGCTTATCTCCCGCGGGGCTTCTCGCTGCGGACTTTAACTAGCGCGAAGTAGCGCCCGATGAAGAAGCAAACCGCGAGGGTTATGGGAGGAAACCGCGAGTTCGATAGTGCCTCGGCGTCTTACGCGACTCGGGATATTTGGTTAGGCCTTTCTCGATACTCGGCTACGTACATGATAACGTAATGGCCCGGGCGCCCCTCGCGCGCTATGCGCACAGCCCAAACGCCTAGTTACGTCGAGGTCGTTATGCCGGCAGCGAACTTAATTGGATCTAACCAACTGTGTTAATTAGTTAGTTATCGTATATTACACTTTGGCTCTCTGAGGTAATTGCGAACGAAGCCGAGAACACTGGCTAACCGGAACTGGAAAATCTTTCGCCCGCTTGCACTGAAGGCGGTGCGACAACACTCGAGGAAACTCGACATTGTGCAGACGACTCGTCTCGCTAGTCTGCACAACCTCAACTTTTCTTTCCTTTTTTTGTACAATCCTAAGTTATACGCTTTAATATACCGGCGATATACACCGTAAGTGAAGGACTCCTGAACTCGAATGCTTTTATCTCGGTACTGGCGGAAGCGTGCACGGCACGTACACGTAAACGGTCTATGCCTCCTTATCCTCTCTTCTCGCCGTCGTCTCCTCTGCCTCGATAGAAACTATATGTCGCAGTGTTATGAGCTAGGTCACGGGGTCGAGTGGTCCACTTCTATCGTCGTACAACTATTTTTTTTTTTTCTTTCTTTCTCCTTATCGAAGCTTCATTCTGACCATTGATCACCTTTGTTATATATACGGCGGTAGTTCGCCTTTTTCTTTCTTATACATGTACATATATACGCGTTATAATACACATACATTCGCCGAGATTGCTCGGGGTTACTCGTCATTCTATGGGGTGTATCTATCGTCGGTGTTTTACCGCTTCCCTCACGTCGGCCCCCATTCGTCGTCGTAAACTGTAACTACGAGATAGATAACAACTTTGTCCATCTTGAGAGTTGAGGTCGGGAAATTCATGTTCTTTTTTGCGTAAGAAAAAAACGCTAGTACAGATCGTACGAGGAAATGCATAAAGTGGGCGAATTTGTAATCTCTATATGCAAAATCTCTATATACAAAATCATATCGAATTGCATAGAACGGTGGATAATTATATATACATGTTGTCTCTATAGAGACATTTTCAATATATAATTCTATACGATTATATATGAACATATATAACGATTTTTTTCTCGTGCTGTATCTCTTATTGCGATAGATTCTCTTCGAAAGAAATCAGTGACAAATTTTCGAGATGCGCGCGCGTCGACACCAAACGCATAACTCTCGTCTTGTTGCCCTGTGGGCAGTCGGGAGTCAAAGATATCCGGCATTCGATTGGTAATGCACATCTCATCATCGTGAATTACCTCTTATCGGGATTGAACGAAGTTATTTGATTCTTTTCCTTTCCGTTTTTATCGGAAAAACGATTTTTCTTTCAAATCTTGTTAAGGGGCTACGCGAGGGTTTTACAGAAGGCTAAAACGTTGCGAGACGAGGGATGGCGTAAAATTTGATTTGGCGAGGGTCCGCACGGCAAATCCCGAAATCAGCACTATCCACTCTGAGGGGAACCGCGTATACTCGAGATCGAACGAATGGGATACTTAATGTTTTTTCTTCGTCGATATAACGAACACGCGTCGAGTCGTGACAGAAATAATCGCCGCCGCGAATCGTATTCGACGATCCTCCGACATATCTCGCAAGATTCTCTCGCGAAGTTTCTCATAAGCGCATGCTGTACCTTAACCGCCTGTCGGCGAGAGTTGCACGGGCGAACAAGATTTCGTGACAGATGCGTTACAGCTCCGGTAATGTCGCGTCGCGAAGTCGGCGATTCGCCGTGCAAGTTTGTTACTCGGCGCCGTATGAGTCTCAATGTCGGGTGCGCGCGGGGGGGTCCCGACGCGGTATTACGGAACCGCCCCGCGTCCTCGTCGTGATCCGCTCGCAACCCCGGAAATTAAGGTGTTAACGACGTTATACTGGCTTCGTCTCTGCTATACGTGTAACACGTCAGCCGATGAATTTCTGGCCGGAAACGGCGGCGATATCTGTGCATTGTCCTCCCGTACACGGCGATTATCTAACGCCAAGATTAATTGGACTAGCATCAAAATCTCAAAGACAGGGCAAACAGATTTTCTTTCATTGATATATCGAAAATTCTTCTCGATTTGTAAACGTGAGTCAATGCAAAAATTATGAACAAATTAGTTAAATTCCCATAAAGCGCGAAAATCTCGAATTAGCGCATAAATAAATAATATCGAAATATTGAAAAGAAAAAAAAGTATCAAATATAAAATCCTACCCATTAATTTATGAGAATAGATCCGATAGACGAGAACAAGTTGCAACTGTTATTAAAACGCGCTTGTTGTTTAATCTGTGTTTCAGATGAGAGAAGCGCTTAGGAGAGGGGACGAGTCGTCGAGAGAAGCCGACGGCTGATTATGTCACCGCCGTTTCACACCGAGTCACGTACTTCGACTAGTTTCCCATTTCTCTCATTCTACGCGTCTTTGTCCCCGTCAACGTTCAACTTCAACGCCCAGTCCCGCGCTCCGTCGTCGATTCGTTCATCATCCCGTCGTCTAACCGTTTTACTTCTCCTCGTTCTTATTCCGGTGCTCCATCGTTCGAATTTCACAGAGGCTGCCTGCCCGATCGAGCGTAACGCGAGAACGAGCGACGCCACTGGGACTCGTGAAATTCGCATCCATTCGTACGCGAATGTTTTCACAAGCGCGAGCTCCGGCAAAGGCAACGCCGGAACGGAAAGGACGCATTCGTCTTTGGCGTCTACGCCGTATCGCAGAAACGAGAGAGAAAACACGAGCGAGAATGTTGCGCTGTTACGCGATCTCGCGGCAAGAAAGAAGGAAACGGTGAACAACTCGAGAGTATCGCCGATCGGTATTGTCCCCGAAGTCGAGATCGCGGGCTCGTTAAGAAAAAAGCGACTAATTGGCATCGAAGCCCGAACGCCCGTTTCGCCCCGCGTCGAGAACCCGTCTCCGTCCCTGGATGGAAAATTGGATCGTCCTGTACTCGCGCCGAACGACGACGACGAAACGTCGAGTTCGGCGAAGTTCGCGACGAGGCCGACCTACAAACCGGCGTCACCGGGCCCGGGCACTCAAGTCGAGAAGTACGACAGGCGACACTTCGGTCCGCCGCGGTTGGAGAATCTCGAGGAGATCTCGAGAGCGACGATAGAGCCCACCGGGTCATCATCGCAGCCGGCTTACCGTACCAATCCTTTCGCCTACCTCGAATCTTCCTCGACGCTTATTTCGTCCTCGTCGCCGACGCTATTATCCGACTTGTCGAATGGTCGGAGGGCTCTCGCCAATGGCACTCGCGCGGCGCACCGCAATCTCGACGATGTCACCGGAGCGGCAACGCGGCACCAGTCGCCCGAGAACGCCTCGGCGAGCGTCGAGAAATTCGATCGAGACACCCAATCTCGCGATAATGATGCATTCGTCGTTACCATCGATCGTACCGTGGAAACATCTCACGAACCCTTCGAAACCGCGGGTGCTGACACAACGCTCGCGCGACCAAAATCGTCGAATGCAATATCGGGGCTGTCCGACGAAGAGAAGCGGAAGGACGTGTTTGCCACCGTGGCCCCGTACACCGTGGCTGCGCGAACAATCGCCCCGAGCCACGGGCGGCTTGTTGACAAGTTGGAATTAACCATACTGGGCCTATTCGAGTTGACTCAAGGCAGCGAAGCCCGTCCCGAGGGCCCCAGCGAGCTTCAGGCCGCGAGGTTGGCGGTCGATAGAATCAACGAAATGGCCATCCTACCGAAAATCCAGCTTCGTCTCATCCACAACGACACACGGGTATGGATACATATTTCGCACGTTTGCATAATGCTCGCATTCTTGCTCTCTCGGGCTCGAACGTCCGCATTTCGGTGCCGATGGAAATACGTTTTTCGATAAAAACCCTCCCAATTCCGGGCATCGCCGTTTTTCAATATCGGCACGGGCGAATCTCGGCGTTTCTCGTTTTCGATGTTATTTATTTATTTTTCCCCGTCGTCGAGCATAATCGACGAAACCGAGGAGAACGATTTTTTCGTGGCCCGCATTTCGACTCTCGCCATTTCCGCGCGGCTCTGTGGCGAACAGAAAAAAATACAAGCATCGATAGTACGGCGATTTGTTTCGTGGCCGTTTTGATATTCCGCGTTACACGAAAAACAATTGGATCCGATTTGTACGCGCGAACGAAACAGAGGTCATCTATTTTTCGGTCACGGCGTTGAATCCACCGCGTAGCGCCGAAGAAATTCTCGCGTCCCGAAATGTTAACGCAACGTTCGCGTACTTTCATCGCGAAAACAAAATAAAAAGCCCATTAATGGTCTATCGATTCGCACGGAGTTAATTTCGAACGCGCTTCAACGCGCCGCGTTGCAGGGAAACAAATTGAATCTATTCGATTTAATATGCGCCCCGAATCCGATGATGTTTGATTATATTTTACGCGAGTTTACATGCTCGCTCCTGGTACTTCGGTTAGGGGGAAGAACAGCGGCAATCCCATCGTGCGCGTAATCGAGATTCAATATTTATCCAAGAGCCACATTCCCGACCTCCTCCCCCCCTCTCTCAAGTACGAGCGAATTCGTTTGCTCCGGCCCGTCGGGATTCTCGTTTATTTATCTTTTTTAATTATTTTCGTACGTATCCGCTAGTACTCTCGCGCGGATACGCTTTAATATCCGCGCGAAGTCAACGCGCCATTTTCATTCTAATATCGTAAGGTTACCGAGACATTCCGACTCGTTTTATTTCCCACGAGGATCGCGCGTACCTGTGAGCTCGCGTGTAAAAAAAAACGAATAAAAATAAACACACATATATATATGTGTTCGACGCACAATGAGAGTGAGACTTCCGTGTACATGATATCGACGGTCTCGTCAATTCGTGAATAGAAATATTCTTTTTGCTTTCATTTTGTTCCACGCGCGGAAAAAGCTCATGTTTTTTCGTAGTTCGATGTAGAATATTCCGGTCGGGGAAAAACCGCGTTCTCTCGCGGCAATTTTCATAATATTTCACGGATGTGAGGAGGAGCCTGAGAGAGAGATTCGGTGCAACAAGTAGAAGTGATTTTCAACATGCTCTTCCGCTTCTTGTACTTCTATTTCTTCTTCATTCGTCGTTTTCTCATTCTTCGCGCGTGCCGTTCGGTCTCTTTTATAAGCACTCGTCCGCCCGCCCCTCGGCGAACCCCCGGCCTTATTTCACCTCGCGTTCCCTTTCCTCGGCGAACTCTCGCATCGGTACAGCCTCATTAAATGCAAGCCTCGGGCGCCGCGCGGGTTTTTTTTTAGCTGTGTTCGTTCCGAGAGCCCTCGCGTGCGTGTGCTCGTATACGTGTGCATGTACGCGAAGCGAGCGGTGAATCTGCGGAGTCTCGCGATGTGTGTGTCCGGGAGATTTGTGAGAGGGAGAAAAAACTTCACTTGGCCGTGGGCGCACTGGCCTCAAGTCACTCGAGGGTGTCCGTAATTTAACCAATCTTTGTGGGGGGCTAACCGGCTACTCCCGTCTCGGCGCTAACCTTTCCAACGGCAATGCCCGTACAATCTTCGCGTTGGATCCCTTTGTTATGCCATTCGTCTCCCTTCCATCCCAGCCAATGCTCATTATAATTTATCTTTCGCGCCATGGAAACAATTTCCTTCTCTTTTTCCCCATTCGACAGAATTCTGTCTCTCGTTCGCTCTCTCGATATATCATTCAATCGTATTCGCGGCAAAGGTATTATCAAAATATTGGAAGAGCCATCGATCTTGCCCTCCGTCCCGACGAATTCCCAGCGCGTTTCGATCGTACTCAAAGAGACTACGGAATTCGAGGGTTTCTCTCGCAATCCCTCGAATGCACTCGTACTAGAAGCTTCCTTCGACCTTTGCGCCGAATCGTATCGCGCGGGCATTCTGAACAATTTTACCCATACATTTGCAATTAAAATACACGTCCCCGTCGCGTCGCCGACTCGCGGCGATAGTCTTACGCGCGAGAGCACAGTCTCGTGATTCGCTCGCGTTAGAAATTCCCTCTTCGCCCGTTCCTTATATGCTAATGTCTCGTCCCTTCGCCGAGATTGAATACAAATCCTTTTATATCCCCTCCTGACGGATAAATTTTGCTGTGACGTGACTTTCGTTTATGTACATACATATAGTATATATAGTATATATATATATATATATATACATAATCATCCGGGTAGAATTGGCTTTTCTTTTTTCCAACAATGAGCTTATAATACGCAGAGAATTTTCTCGATTCCCGTCACCCCAATGTAAATGGAAAAAACCATTTTTGTGCGTTTTTTTTATACAGTAGCCTGGCGGCAATTTCAACAGCCCTCGGGCTTTTCAGATATGGCGCGCAACAGTTAATAACTGAAGCATGATTTATCGACTTTTTAAGAAAAAAAAAAAAAAAGTTTGTCGGTTATCTGTCGCGCTAGGAAAAGCATTTCGTCGTTTTTCTTTCTTCCTCTCGTTCTCTGAAGAGCGCGCGACAGCAGATAAAGGGAAGAAAGAAGAAACTACTTTATCGAAGTGAAAATATATATTTTTCGTGCTGTTTCGATGCTCGGAAAGACGAATCGGGGGGGCCGAAAGCGAGAGGCCTCTCTTTTACAATATCCTTTCACACGGCCGGTATATCTCGTATCGTGTCACGAACATATCCCCCGAGGCTGCGGAACGTACACACGCGAGCCCGTCGTGCACGTACACGCGAAATTGTCGAAGCATCAAACGAGCGAGGAGACAGAGCGTCCGATTGAAGCTGCGAGCTTGATAAAAAGGCTTCATGGCTCAACAAATTCAACATCGAAGCAAAATCTACCCCCGAATTGATAGGATCTCGACTGTGCGAGCGGGCAAGAGGGGGACGTAGAGAGCTAGAGAAAAGAAGCTTATCCGAAAAAACGTATTAAAATAGACCGGCTTTAGGACCGAAAACGAGTCGACATCACGTTGGCTTCGTGACTCGAGAAAGTCCAAGATTTTTTTCACCCCATTCGTTTTTTTTATTCTCACAAGCAATTTCGCTCCGGTGCTTTCATTTGAAAAAAAAAAAAAAAAAAAAAAAAAACCAAAACAACGAAGGATCCTGTCGCGGGAGAAAGTTCGCCGGGAGCTCGACAATAATCGCGATTCTTTCTCGGCTGGGCGATTCATTAATTCCGCCGATTCGCATCGCGAGAGGTGGATCCGAATACAATTTATAAAGAATGATGTCTTCGAACGGGGCTCGCTAATACGGCGAGGCAACTTCGGGCTCTCAACGTTTATCCCCAAGGCCGAAGTTCCGCCGACGGCGGAGCAAAGCGGAGAAGAACTATTCAAAGAAGAAGAAGAAGCGAAAGAAGTAGAATAAGAAAAATCCCAAGTGGCTTTGTTCACGCTTGATTGAATTCAGAAATTCAGATGTACCCCGGGTAATCAGTGAATCGGGAGGGGATCGACAATCAGAGTTTGGAAAAAGAGCGCGTAGGAAGAAAGTTCGAAACTGCTGCTTCTCGCTTGCCCGGCTCTCGTTTCGTGCCGAGTCGCTGTGGCGAAAGGTGCAACTTCTTGCCGGCTCGTCTCGCACTGTCTTCAGGCAAATTCTCGCCGCGTATCGAGGAAAACTCTCGCACAGCTTCGGGGCATCCCAAGTTGCTCTGCCACTCTATTCTTCGCGGCGTTACAAAGAGCGTTGCGTGCAGAGCACGTCGAGATTCGCATCCCTTTTGGCTCGTTCGACCTTCGAGGGGAAAAACGCTTTTTCTTTCCACACACGCTCGCGGTAAACGATAGTTTCCGCGTTGAGGCATTCCCGTGACTTCGGAAGAGCTTCGTCCGGGATCCCATTCGCTCGGTCATTGTCAATCGTTTGTGGGAATCCCGAAAGCATTCGCGGTAATAGAGCCAACTAGGGAAAAGCCAGAGGAAAAAGAATACATCGACGAGAATCAAGCACGCCCCCGCTCTCGTGTACACCTTCCGGTATCGGCATTTATGAGGCTGAAGACGAGAGCAAGGGTGTAAGTAATAGGCGATTGGTTGTGTGTGCGGCCTACAAAGTTCCGGCGTCGGTCTCTGCCGTCCTTACACACGCAGTCACCCCGGACCTATCATCTTCCTTCTATGAACCCTTCGTTCATCGATTTATTCATTCTTGGCTCACTTGACTCGTCATCGTTTTTTTGCTCGCCAGATAACGCCATCATCGAGAAAACAATACGTCGGCTGTGACCTCGAAGCGATTTGTTATTCAAATTTCCTCCTCGCGCATTTTTTTCTCAACCACAAGTAGCAATTATCGGGATTTTTGAACGCGATACTTCTTGGTTAAATTATGATAAAATTTGAGTGCCATTGTACGGCGATGCACAAGATATTTGTTTGCTGCAAATTAATTTGCAATTTGATATTCATGTCGCGATTACGCAGGTCTTGCAATTTTTTTTTGGAAGCCTGATGTCTTTTTTTTTACTTCGAATTCGAATTCGATGATAATTATAAGCCAAAGTCGAGCTTTTGATATTAGGGTGAATCGCACTCATTCGCTACGCTACACGATTTTTCATGTCCCGAGTGAAAGGATTGTTATTTGAATTATGCAAAATCTACGTATCGATTACTCGTGTACCAATTTTTTACTCAACTGAATAATTTAGTAACTTGAACCATACAACTTTTATGCAAATGCTTTTACTCCGGATGTATAGAATGTTACAAAATCAATGAGATAGCGTTGAATTTCGTTCAACGCTGCAATCCAATGGCTACGACAGAGAAAAATGGAAAAACGTGTCCTTTGATGGATTGTGTTACGCGGAAATTATTTTCTTCTCGATCACATTTCTCAATTAATATTCTATACTTCTACATTATATATATGAGGCTTTGATGTAATAAATTACAATCCGTAATTGCATATCTTTTTTATTTACAATTTTTTCGAGAGACTCGTTTCTCGTACGCTGTGTTTTAACAAGTTTTATCATTTTTTCGCAAAAATTGTCGACAATCTTCAAGAAAAACATTTCTGTAGTCATATTCTTATTAAATTGTCCTTCCATGAGGCATCAAATCCGAAGATATATGGTTTCAAAAAACAAGTGCCCAAAGCTAATTGCTAACTCGAATTGTCCAAAAAATCGTGACCTCCAAATTTTTTTTTTCGTCATAAAGTATGTAAAATGGCACAATATTTTATACAGTGGGACTCAAATTGCCACAATTCCAGTATTAAATAATTCAGAGCATTCAATTAACATACAGCTGAGATTCTGCGTTAATCAAAATGTTGTTCATTTTGCGGGGTTTGATTAGCGCGTGTTCAGTGATTGGCCGAGTCGCCTACTTATCAGGAATTTTTTTTTCTTTCGAGTATTCTCTATATTGTGGCAACTCGACTGGAATGAAGCACGGGGCTCTCGGATACACTATCGGTATCAGCATTTACGAGGTGGGAAGCTAGTACGGTGTAAGTAATAGTCCGCCTCGCGTGAGCCGGCGCTGGGTTTAAGCATCGATCTATGCTTCTGTGTATTCACACAGGAGCCTATCATCCTTCTTCTGCTTGACTCCTTTATTCGCTCGCTCATTCATTCTCGCGCTATCTTATTGTATCGTCATCGTTCATCGCCGTTCCTTTCTTTCGCTCCTTCTTTCTTCTCCTTTTTTCCTTTCTTTTCTTCATCTCTCCGCAACTCGACGCGATAAATCTACTACGCCGTTGCAATTGCCGTCTATTCACGAGCACAGATTGAATTCATGAAGTCGATGTGCAACAACCGACGAGTCGATATCACGGCTTGGATCGTGCACTTGGCACGAATAACTTGTATTCAATGTAACCAACTTGAATAGCATATGAAATTCTAGTTTACCGTACGTAAGGCCGGTGGAGCACCTATCGGCGTCAATCATATTCAGATCAGCGCGCACTATTTTCCTTCGCCTCGAATCGACGCATTTCAAATAGGGTATAAAAATTATACACACGTGTTTCTTTGACTTAATTTCAATTTTTCTGTGGTGCCTTATTTTGCTTTCTTTTAACTTAAAATTAAATATACATTTCGAGAATCTAATATAAAAGATTGAAAATCTATTTTGCTTGGATGAAAAAAAATGTGAAAATAACAAGAATCGCTGCTTCGGATGAAATCCTTGGACAATACGCAAACACGTAGCAATTTCCCATTTTTCGTATCAGCGAGTTGGTCGAGAGTTTTTCGAGCATTCAGCTAAAAGTTTTATTTCACTAAATGCTACGTGAATGTAATCGCCGGGTCGTATACGTAGAGGCGCATGAAATTGAACCCTTCACGAGGATCGGGTGGAGAGAAGACTGCGTCGGTCATTATCCATTGTCTAAGGGAGCTTTTATTCCCGGGAAGAGTGTCGGCCAAGCCGGCGTTTCTCTTGGCCGGTCTCGTTGCGATAGCGAGCGGCAATCTGGCGAGCACTAAATCTCGAGCGTTTCACGACCTCGAATTTTCCGCGAACAATAGTTCTTTGCCGTTGCTTCATTGATGTTCCAACTGATCCGTCTAATTGTTATAGCCGAATAGTATCAGCCGAGACCGGAACAGCCGCATTATCTCTGTGTTATAAAGAGATCTCGCCGCGGCGGCTGTGCGCGAGGAATCGAGAGGGATAGAATGTATTCTAAGGGTCGAATTGATGGTCCCGAGTTGCAACTCAAGTTCGAGCTTAAGCTGCGGCTGGCGCTCCCGGGAGAGGGAACCGACAAATTCTAAGTTTTAAGCCGAAATGTTCTGAGGAGGGAGCGAAATACTCCAATCCCTTCTGCGAGGAGGAATACAGAAGACCAAAGGGGGAGTCGCAAGAAGATTATTTTCATATTTGCCTATACCAACCCCAAACCCCCGCGCATACCCCGATGGGTTTTTCGAGCACTCCCAACCCGCACATCGCTAAGCTATCAGACCGCATTTGTCATGGATTCGGAAAAATCGCGGAAAGCCTGAGTCGACAGAGACGGCCCAATGTTCTCTGATTCCGCGAAGTCTGCCCGAGAATGTTTACTTAAATGTACGTAAGATCTCGAAAAAACCGGGTTCCCGCTCGACGCACCTTCAGTTAAGCGGTCACCCATCCAAGTACTGACCGCAAGCAATTTTGCTTGACTCGGGTGATCACTGGATTCGCGCGAACCCGAATCCACCTCTGGATTCATTTCACATGAGTTTGCGGTAATTGAGAAAAAATTGCGAACACTTCTCGATGACATAAAAATCTGAAAAAATTCATACGTATGCAGAAAAATAAACGAACTATTTTCATTTTGAAAAAAGTTGCATTGCCGGAAAATGTTTTCAACCATTTTTTTTTTCATCAGTTTGTTAATAACATTTGGCAATTATTATTGTGCAAAATGAATCTTTTTAGTACCTTTAATGTTCATGAATTTTTTCGAATGTTTATGTCATCGAGAAGTATTCGCAATTCTCTCTCATTATTGTTGAACTTATGCTAAATGAATACCAAGCTCAAGGACCTTGAAATTTTCACCACGGCGACGGTGAGGTTTTTTTTCGTAATGTAGACAATCGCAGCGGGATAGCCCAAGTAGCGCGCGAGTTCCACGAAACGACGGTATATACATGTATTTTTCGTTCGAGCTTGGATCGGAGGTAAAGGCAATTTCTCATAACGTCACGTCTTTCTTTTTAGCCAACACTTAGCGGATTATTAATGGAAGCGCGGTCGGAAGAAAAGCGTTCGGATGGTTCAAGGGCGAGCTACGGTGCGACGACATTTCTACAATACCGCGACCACGGAAATGGCCGAGTTTCGCCCGTTAAATTGTCGTTCGAAACTCAGCCGGTGCCTAATTGCTTATTTACGTGGGCACGCTCGTCTATAATAGTCTCGAGGGGTGACGAGGCCAAGGAAAATTCATAACTACCCCGAGAGGTCAAAAGCAATGCATACAGGAATTGCAACGAGTCGCATTACCGCCAAGTGGCGAAACGCTTCTGCGGTCCCTCGCGCTCCCTCCCCGCGCGACTCTCGCTCTCGACGATGGGAACACCTTTCGCAATAAAGCCCGGTAGCTAAGAGCCTTTCGATATACATATATAGCGAGCGCGAACGGGTCTCGCGAGAGTTCGAAAAGCCGAACGAAACTATTACCGTAGCAAAACTTTCGAGAGGACGAGAAAGCCTCAAAGGATCCTTATAAAGGTCCAGAAAGGCTTTTCAACTCCTTTTTCGAGTGTTCTCGAGCGTATCTTCTTATAATCTATCTATCTATCTATCCGGCGTCACCGAGGGAGCCCTTCGGTACTTTTTATCCTATATTTCTTTTTTTATTCGAGCGGAATATCAGCGTAAAATCGTTTGTAACGCGATGCGGAAGTTCCGCGGCGGCTCAAAGTTTGAGAGCCGCTTTAATTGATTTAATAAAAGCCGTTCTCGCATCCGGCCCACGGGGAGTTGACGCAGCGTTCGCGCAGCGCACTGTCAATTTGCTTAATTCTGTCCACAAGCAATTAAGCGGTGTCGAGCCTCCGTTGAAGCTCCGAGATCAACCTCGCGCTCTACCTGCCTCCTCGATCTGCACAACCACCCGCCGTATATGCTATATCATAGCGTACACAATCTCTCTCTGTCGATGCACCTGTTACCTCCACAGCTGGCGGTTACGACTGCGCGCTGCGCGATAAGAGATTAATACTTTCTATCTTTTATTCACGAATTTTCGCGTTCACAATTGTCGTAAGATTATTTCATGAACTTTCGCGCACCGAATGAATTTCAAAAATATGTTTTATACATTTTTGGTTTTATCGATTCCTTAACAATACTCTGCAGCACCTATATACCAATTTTTTCAGATTCTTATCCCATTGAGAAGTGTTTGTAAATTCTCTTTAAAACGCGTTCAGAGAAATAAATTACTTTGAGCTTCGTTTTCCTTGCATTTTTATGAATTACGATATCGAATCTATGTTATGAGAAAATATGTTTCGTACAAAAGGGGAATTCGATTCATAAATTACTAATTTAATGTTATTTCAATTTGCAGTGCGATCCTGGGGTTGCTGTGGACCGATACTTTCATGCGCTCTACACCTCGAAAAACTCCTCGGTAATGCCGCTGCTGTTGGGCACGGCGTGTTCCGAAGTGACCGAGACACTCGCCAAAATAGTTCCCTACTGGAATATCGTTCAGGTGTCCTTCGGATCCACGGCGCCTGCTCTCTCGGATCCAACGGAATTTCCGCTCTTCGTCCGAACTGTGGCCCCCGACTCGAGTCACAATCCAGCGAGGATAGCCCTTATCAAGCATTTCGGCTGGGACACCGTAACGGCGCTCTCGCAAAACGGCGATATGTATTCTCTGGTAAATTATCATGCAACGCCACCGTTGGCCTTCGGAAAGCATTCCGCAAAAATTCCTTTCATTCCAAGGCATTGAATATAATTATCGCTAAACCGATTTTCCGCTCTAATAGATTTCCTATTTAATGTTGGGTACGAATGATAAAACAAAAACCAAAAAGTAAGGTACTGAAAGTACCAGTTAAAAAGGTGGAAAAACTATGATAAAGCGTCTAAGTAATGTGATACATTTTTTGCAGAAAATGCCGTAATTGAATGCGAGTACGATTCACATATCACGAAGCCAGCGCCCGGTCGCAGCAAAAAACATCTTTTTTTGCGTATTTACGTGCTGAAAACTTTGAGCGATAGACTAGAAATGTATCGTCTAGCTTCGTTTCTCGCGAAAAAATTATACGAAACTCCTTTCTCATCAAAAGCCATCCATTTCGATTAAGAGAAGCGAGCGTCTTAGTGGCAGTCTCGGTGGCTGTCCGAGAATAAAGAAAAAAAAAGTGATCCCTCAGTCGTCGGGCAGGCCGCCGGTGGCTTGGCTCGACGCAGTCGATTATTCTCGGTACTGTGAAACGGCACTTGGATGGGTAACGATCCGAATACAATGGGGTGTATCACCGGTCGCGATAGTCTGAGAGGTTCTCGGCGCAACTCGCACGGAATAGCACAACCTGTGCCGCTTCAGCGGTGTTCTGCCTCTTTCGCGGCGAATAATAGCGCGGCCGTTTGTTCGCTTTGTTTCCAGGCCGTGAATGACCTGGTAACGGAATTGGAACAGGCAAACATCACCTGCACGGCCACCATCACGTTCGGCGAGAACGATTACAAGGAACAACTGCGTACATTGAAGGCGAGTACCCTTCAATTCCATCCTCGCTGGAAGTGCTTCTGTTACGCATTGGGAATACGATCTCATGCGCAGCTATATCGATACGTAGTGATTCGAAGAAAATTCTCTTGTCGTCCCTTTATCGAAAGATTATCGTACGGTAAAGTGGTAAACGGTGCCGTTTCTTCGATCGAAAAGAAGAAAACAAAAGAATTGCCAAGCTACAGCCACAGCTTGTATCCACAGTGCAATTGGATAGCAAGAATGGAATTTCGAGTCCTTCGGTCGAGTCCCGAGTATTCGCGGAACGACGAAGCAATCACGGTAACTCGAGCGACGATATAGGTCGATGCTTTTGAAGTTTATCCCGGATTTCTCTCTCGTATCCCGAGCCATTGTAGATTCGTCGAGCGGACTCTCGCACGTTTGCTCCCTAAATCGCGTGAGACTTTAGCCAATAGCCGGGACAACGTCATCGCCGTTATAGGCTCGAGAGAGAGGCGAACGGTACAGAGAAGTGTCACGTACCTGACCCCCGACGACCTTCTGACCTCTTCCATCGGTTTTCCTCTATCACGCGTGTATTGCTTCTCTCTCTCTCTTCCTGTGGGTGTTTCGTAATCATTTAGTTAACACGTTGAGTCGTCGATCATGTCGCGCCCACCGTGTTAATGTAATCAGTGCACTTCGATTATCGACGTTTATAACGTCGAATATCCTCCATACAATGCTACCTGTAGGCTTAACGTTCTATATAAACGTGTGTATCGCCCGATTACAGGAACTCGACACGAGAATAATTATCGGCAGCTTTTCACCGTCATTGGCGCCCCGATTATTCTGCGAGGTGAGCGAGATCAAACTAAACGATTCCACTTTCACAATCTTCACAACTTTCCTGAACGAGAATCAACCGATAATTAATACTTCCCGAATCTTCTTCTTCTTCAATCAATCTTGCGCATATTTAAAAAGTTTTCTTCGTTGCTATTCATAGAGTTGCAAATTGCTTTTTACCTAATTCTGTCAATTATCGATTCGTTCAAGAGCATTTTTGAAAAATATTATTTCGTTTTTTTTCCAGGCTTGGAAACTCGGCATGCACGGCGGAGATTACGCGTGGATATTGCCGGACGAAACAATCGATTTGTCCGGAATGACGGGAGATTGGTGGCATTCCGGACCGGAGGATTGCACACCCTCGCAACTGTCGCAGACGCTGGACGGTCTAATTATCGTGAAGAGTTACGGTGCCGGTCTCACCGAGCAGGCGAGCTTCTCGGGGCTGGTTAGTACTTCCGGGGTAATCCCCCATTTCCAAGCACGAAGAGCGCGCGAAACTAACTCGAAGGGGTTTCGCGGTGCGCGCCCAACGGGACGCGATCCTGTTACGAACTTTTCATTGTGAATTCACAGAGCGTTGCTTGTGTCAACGTAATATGAAGGCAATGCACCGGCGAGAGTGGAGCAAAGATTTTTCGAAATGGACGAAGGCTTTTTTCGTTTTTTATCTTTTTCTATTCGTGCCAAAGACCATTGTGTCGGCACCTGCCGTTCCCATTACTCTCGATTCGTGTATTTACCAGCCGGGAGAGCGACGTTCGACCAGCGCGAAATCGACGAATCAACGTTGAAGCGAACAACGGGTATGTCGCGCTCGGTGACTATTACGAGATGAGAAACCGCCGTCGTTTGGTCGAGATTAAAAGGAGATATAAAACAGAGCCGAAACAAAGTCATTCGTCGGGAGGGTAGTCGAGGCCTTGGACAGCTTTTTCTCTCGTCGTTGGAACACGGAAGGGAAAAGCAACGGAGAGGAAACCAGTTGGGGATATCTTCGGATGACGAGAGACGTTTCAGCTCTCCTCGCAACGGTTGCACATTCGTCGTGGCCAACCGCGTCTGCGGACATAAAACATCGTATTCTCGCGGGCTCGCCGGAAAGAACTATAGAATTTTTTTTCGTCCCGTCGGCTCGCCTTCGATATCTTATTCACTAACTCCCGGGCTTAGCCGCGCCCGATGCACGAATGCGCCGAAGGAACATTACGATGGTCCTTGGTGTGCGATAGCCGGAGAAGCGAAGAGAAGAGGGTGCGAGAATTTAAGAGTTTCTTGATGCCCGGCGAAGTCTCGCAAGCTTTACAATATTTACCTTCTTCTCCCCTTTGCACTCGCCGGAAAGTGTTTTTTTCTTCCTTCCTCTTCTTTGGAGAAATGTTTCATCGTCGTGACGTTTAATACATCACGAGACCACTAGCTCTTTGCCGAGGTGCAGCTTAGAAGCGGCAAGAGCGGTTTCGGGGGAATTTCGGTATGGCATTCGAACATTTGTACATTCACACTATTCGAACAGATTTGGACTTGTTTCGATTTGTGAAGTACGATGGCGATATAAAAGTCACATTTCATCGGATCGAACACTCGAAAGAGCGATTGAAATTTTCACTCCAATCGTTTCTCGGACATAACGATTCAATTTTACCGTCGCGTCTCGCGCTATCGTCTTTACAGCAGTGCACAGAAAACCGTTCAGCAAAGGCAACGAACGATTGTTCGATGCTTCAGTTAATTTGCTGTTGTTGTCGAGAAGAAAGCAGAGAAATATAACGAAGGTGTTCTTTCTTGTTAGACTAGCGCAGAATTCGCCTCGGAACTGGCGAAGCGGGGCGTCACGCTATCGAGATACGCCGGACAAACGTACGACGCTGTATGGGCGATGGCACTGGCATTGGGCAAACTGGAGGATTTGTTGAATCAACGGAATTCGAGCATCGCCGAGTACAGTCACTCGCGGAGGGACATGGCTTATCATCTCCTCGGACAAATGAAGAATCTCAATTTTCTCGGTGTCTCGGTGAGCAACAATCGTCGCAGCGTCCAGTAAAAAATAATTTTTCTCATACCGGAAAAATTCTTCAATGTCTCTGAATTCTTTCGCTGGAACTTGCATTTTTTTTTATTCCTGGAAATTCTGTTTCTTTAATACTTTTTAACCCCTCGCGCACGGGTGACGCAAATATGCGTCCGACATTTTTTTTTCCAGTCATTAACTTTGAATGGTCAGCTTAACTGTAAAATTTGCGAAAGAATTCTGAGAAAAAAATGCAGAATAGTCTCGAAGCGTCGGTTCGTTGATGGTTCAACATTTTTTTCTGCACTTTCGTGTTATTGTTATGAAGAATATAAAGTCGAACGTTGCAGGGTAAAAGTCTCCCGGGCGCGAGAGTTTAAAAGGCTTTCCCATACATTTTTAAGACCTTAAGATCTATTTCGGCATTCGCGCCGCTAGTTTTAATCTTATTCAAATGATCTGATCACCTCCAAAATGTCCTGGAAATTCCCTGGAAATGTCCTGGAATTGTTTGCTTTCACAGAACACCACGATTGTGGAGAATTAATTCCATTGCGTTGTATGCAATGCAATACTTTAATCTCATTTTCCGAAGTTACATTTGATTTTCATAATTGTATATTCAATTCATTGTGCCTGTTCATGCTCACACATTTTCTTAAAAACAGATTTGTCGCTCGTTACAGGGTCCGGTGTCTTTCGACGGTGCCGATCGTGTTGGAATAACGGCTTTTTATCAAATGCACGGTAAGTCTGTCGCGCGCGACCGCCCGCTGTGTTTCAACGAACAAAATGATCCTATTGAATGCGCGCTACGATCCCAAAATTGCAATACTTGTTTCGCTCGAAGCTCCGTTGTCGCCCGGCCGGATTCGTATTCATGCGAAACGCCCGAATAATCGGATGTGCACACGCGCGCGCACGCACGCACACGAGCCGCTACGTTCGTTAATTATTCACAGGTCGTAACGGTGAATATTTTATAAAGTTCTGTTGTGTAATTTAATTATTAAACGTCAAAGGACCCCAGAGGCGAGGTAATCAACCGACCGTATATTGTAGTAAACCGGCGGCATGACTGTGCAATTCTCACCGTTTTCACGCCCGAGAGATCCTCTCTCGCTTTGGCTTCCCTCGCAACGGACTGCCGGAAGAATTTAATTAATATACGAAAGACCGCTTTCTCGAGCTTTTCCTTGACAAACGATTATTATCTACCGCCGCGGCCCTCCCGCGAGACAGTCGAACTGTTGATAGTCTCTCTCAATTATATTCCAATCTGTGAGAAACAAACACTTCAAACAATTGACCTTCCGGTCGATGCGTTTTCCGCGAGATGCGAGTCTGAAAGGCAGTCTCATTCGTTTCGTCTCTCGCTCTTTTTAATCCGAAAGGAGCCGGGCTTCGCTCTGTATACGAAACTCGGGATCGATTCCTTTTCATCCTCTCGACTCCAATCCTATTTAAATCAATCACCGACCCATCTACCCACTCTTTGCTCTAATCTACCCACAATTCTATTACTCCACAGCGAAATCCGAAGCAACGAATTCGCGAATATCGACTGGAAAGGATCCTACGGATACTTTGAAGACAAAAAAAGAGAAAAAAACGAAGCTCTGCTCGAGCGAACAAAAAATATGTACTCGACGGGGAAGAATGCATCCTTGGGCTTCGCCCCGTTCCCGCAAGTCTTCGTCAAATCCACCGCGCGAGATCTTAACAATGAACAATGGGTCAAGTATTCCGAGGCTCTCCTCGTGCGGGCAACAATGCAGCTACATAATTTGAGTGGTGCGCCTACGAGCACCCCCGCTACCGACCGCCGCGTATTGACTCGTGTAACCAACGGCACGTTTGTACTTCCGGCTGGAATGCTTTCAATCCGAGAAGAAGAAGAAGAAGAGAAAATGAAAGTGAAAAGGCAAATCGTTCTCGAACGTTTGAGACGAATCTCTTTCCATCTTAAAAATAACAGCCGCCCGAAGGCACGATATAGCTGAAAGGGAAGCGACCGAGGCTTCTGCGTTTTTATCGAACGGTGTATCGCGATAGTCGGGACGGGGAAGTTCCTTTGAGAAGTTATACGCGCCAGCCGCGTAGGACGAGCGTAATAATAGCATCGAGGCTCGGCGAGCACGGGAGTAAAGTGGGATCTATCGATCTTCGGTGAAGAATGTTACGCCGCTCTCGATCGTCGCATAATACTTTGTTCCGAGCCGAAGTTATTACGATACCCTTTGGGTCGCCGAGCGCACGCAGAGAGCAATTTACTGCCGCATGTTTGCGCGCTTCCGAAAGCTCGACTGTGATATCGCGCGCGCCGGTAAATAAAATTCGTTTCCCATCGCTGCTCGATAAACCGGAGGGAAAAAAAGCTGGAACAAGAAGAAAATGAGAAGACCACCACGAACGAAGTTAAAGAAAATAGCGAATACACAGAAGTGGCGTTGGAGCCGTTACACGGTTTATACACGTATAAACCGACAGTCTATGTAATCAGGGAATAGTACGTAACGGAGTATCGATTTCGGATACTAAGAGGATTTTCGACGCGAAACCGTTCGTATTCTCGTCGGGAGCGGGGAGAAGCGAGAAACGGAGAGTTTCACAGATATTTCGACGCGCTGCTTACTACAACGTTTCTCCGATATTTCGGACAGACAAGAGACGGCTCCGTCCCGTTCTTTTACCGACGTAATCCGTCAAATCTTCCTCGCTATTCTCGATTCTTCACCCCCGTCCATTCAGTTTTTTCCTTCTCTCACCATCCCCCGTTCGAGCCCAGAGCAATTGACGTGCCAATCCACGAAATTGGGAACGATCGTATCGTCGTTGAATCAGCTTAAATAATATATTTTCCGCGACGTTCCCGTAAAATGTCCGTGTCGCTTATCATTCATTTCGGTTAAACGTTTAATTTCACGAAAAATGTTTTTTGATTTTTTTTTTTCGTCTTTCAGGACACGCCGTGAGACGAATAGCCGTTTACACGCCGGAAGACGGCGAATTGACGATGAATTGTCCGGGATGCGCGAGAATCCGCTGGCCAGGAGAACATCCCCCCGTAGCTCGGAGGGTTTTTCGGTACGTCGATGCTTCATCGTTATCAGAGTCGTTGTTCGGCATTAAAAAGCAGACATGTTGACCTGAAACGTATAAATCGCACAGTAACGTTGATTTACAACCTAATTAAATCTTGCACTCCATTTTTTTTCCAATCAATATATTTACTGGATTTTTCGATAATTAAAAAACATTAACGAGTCATCGGAAATTCTAATCAATGGACGCTTCACCCGTCGAATTGGATATGAAAAAAAAAGCGAATCACCTGTTTGTAAATGTCATCATTAAGCACTTCAACTGATTAAACATCCCATATGATTTTTTTTTATCTTTAATGAACTTTTGAATAATTATCAAAAATAAATGTGGCGTTGGAAAATTCCAATGTGTGGAGACTTCATTCATGGAATGAACGTGCAAAATAATATGTGGGAAACCTGTCGTTCTAAAGATATGATCATTTTTAAACGTTTGCGATCACAGATTTATTCATTCTTGAAGAAACTTTTTTTATAGTTCCGTCGATGAGAATGTTTTATAGACAATTCTTAAATCGACCAAAAAAAAAAACGCTTTTCCAATATAAAAACAATCCAGAATGGTAAATAATCTTGCGGGCGTGATTTTTTGGTAAATACAATTTTGTCAATTCATTGGTTTTATTCACCCTACCTATTTATAGTGGTTTTGAGTCGATTGGGCACTGCCAAAATTGTTCTTTACGCAAGAACGAAACAATTGATTAAAATTCGTTGGCATCGTCAATTTCTTTTTCTTCCAGATTCCGTATGGTCACGATTGACTATGCGGCTTTCTTGGCGGTGACCTGCTTGGCCAGTATCGGCGTTACCCTCGCATTGTCATTTCTCGCCTTCAACTTGCACTTTCGTAGGCACAAGTAAGAATTACTCCATTCGGTAAATCATTCAAATGTCTTGAGGGATCCGGTGAAAATGACGAATGTTCCGATTTTTTTCAATCCTCCTGCGCAACAGGAGTATCAAACTTTCGAGTCCGAGGCTCAATAACATGGCTGCAGCTGGTTGCGCGTTGGTTTACGGTGCGGTTATTCTTCTGGGACTCGATCACGCTACTCTCACGGACAGTGATGGATATTTTCCTACCATATGCACCGTGAGGAAAATTATTCTTTTTTCTCTCTCTTTTTTTTTTTTATCAACATTGTTGAAATAATAAATTCTTCTTGCCGGAGGAATGAATAATTATGATCCGTGCGCTTTCTATGTGTGTATTCAAGGCCCGGGCTTATTTACTCTCGGCCGGATTCTCTTTGGCGTTCGGCTCGATGTTCACGAAAACATACAGAGTTCACAGAATTTTCACGAGAAGCAGATCCGGCGTCGTTAAAAACAAGGCAAGTGACAAATAAAAAACGCGACAGGCGACACGCTCCGAGTGAATTTTATCTTGGCGCGTGTAAAAAATATGTTAATTTCGGTGGCGAATATGTGTAACGTGTTTTTTTGACTCTTCTCGTCGTTCGTTTGATCGTGTACAGCTGCTACAGGATACTCAGCTGATAAGCCTCATTTGCGTGCTTCTGCTCATCGACGGCCTCGTCGTCACCTTGTGGGTCACCCTAGATCCGATGCAGCGAGATCTTCGAAACCTCACGCTTGAGATAAGCTCCGAGGACCGAGCGGTTATCTATCAGCCACAGGTACGAGATATCCGTGGCTTTGCATGTAGTTACCAATACATATTCAGGTAATTCTGCCGCTTGTTGTTCATTTCACCAAGCGACTGAGCTGCCTTAAACTGCAACAAAAAAAGCAATTAAAATCAATACCCCGACGGTGAAAGTTTTATTCATCAGCCGTGTGGTGAATACGTAATAAATATTCGCTACAATATTATTATCATTATTATTATCTTTTCTTAATATAACGATGAGGAAAAAATATATAAAAAAATATTTTTTGTAATGATGAAAAATGTTTGAGTCGACGCCATCGATTATTTTAATTGTTATTAAAATTAATTTAACGAGGTTGGTTTAGGGGAAACGTGAGAATGACGAATAAATATCTCTTAGGTCGAGGTATGTCGATCCCAGCACACAAATGGCTGGCTAGCGTCTCTCTACGCTTACAAAGGATTGCTCTTGATCGTCGGTGTCTATATGGCGTGGGAAACACGGTATGTTTCTCTATTTGGTTCGATACGATTTTTGGTGCAATTTTTTCAACGTTCGCCAATTTTCAGACACGTGAAGATTCCAGCTTTGAACGACTCGCAGTACATAGGAATGAGCGTTTACTCGGTCGTCATAACGTCGGGTATCGTCGTCGTGCTCGCGAATCTAATGTCGGACCGGGCGACGCTCGCTTTCGTGACGATAACGACGCTGATTCTCGCCTCGACGACCGGAACTTTGGCACTGCTGTTCTTGCCGCAATTGGCGAATATTCTTGCGGGCGAGCGAGCCGACCCCGTTGTTCAGAGTCTCGGTTTGAAGATCGAATGCAACACACGACGTTTCGTGACCGACGATAGCAGGTAAAGCCTCGCATCGTCGCCTGGTATGAAATAATTTTTCTCCGAATCTCGTACCGCGTCGATAGTTCGAGAGAAAATTCGTGTGTTTCCGATGCGTGCAGGGAATTGCAGTACAGAGTGGAGGTACAGAACAGGGTTTACCGTCGAGAGATGGCCCAGCTGGAACTCGAGCTAGCGAGATTGGAGAAACAATTAGGCCAAGAGCCAGTCGAACCCTCTCACGCTTCATCTAGCGCATCTCTACCGCCGAGAAATCCAAGCATAGGCGGTGGATTACCTATCCTCTTGCTGAGTGTATTACCTCCGGTAATTCCACGTGCCAGTTGGCCATCGGCTGATCCTTCCGGTGAGGAATACATCTGCCGCGTTTTACCCCAGATTAAGCGGACGCCGTACCGCGCAAGAGTAGCCAATCGAACATTCGTCGACATCGTCGACGTCAAAAATTGCAAAAAAATTAGTCAACGTTCGGGCGACTCTTGCGCGGTCGGAGAGTCCCAGGAAGGCACGTTGAAAAAAAAAAGAAACAAACAAAAAAAAGTCCACGAAATGTTATATTAATGCTATTGTCGCTTCGTCGTTCTCTCATCATCTCGCAGGTATCACAGAAAGGTGACCACGAAAATTTCGTTTATTGCACGCACTTTGCTTGACACGTTCATTCACACGGTTTCGTATCACTGCTTGTTGATTTTCAAACAAAAAAATATATATATATATATTTTTGATATACATACAACGATCGCTAGATATAGATCGAACAACGATTTTTCCAATCGGTCGAAGAGTTTCGCCGTGCGAACCAACGATAGGACTTTGTATGGTCGAAACCTGTACGAGAGGACTGTACGGTGGGAAGTGGGCTTTAGATTCTGTGCCATAGAGTTTCAGCGTACATATTCTCTGGAGACAGTAAATCTTACCGTTACACGGGGGCATGCCAATTTATAGCTTGAGTAATCCTCTCGGCAAAAGCGCGAAACTTTCGCACACATGCTCTCTCTCTCTCTCTGCATCCAACGAGCTGTTGTTGAGCTTTACTTGCATTTTTTTTTTCAAGGCCCTCCCTTCTCCGAGACCACCTGTAAATATAATTCATGCTTACGAGTACGTAGAAGTCTAGGTATTGAGATATTAGAGGATGCACCGAGAGGGGGCCCCGAGGAGCGAATACATTCCGTGCAATTCGTTTTTTCTACCTTGAGCCTCGCGCTCGTTTGGTCGCTTTGTTTATTCATTTATTCAGTCTCACAAATCAAATTCAAATTGTCGCTCTTCGAACCGTTGTTGTAAAAAATAACGCGAAAAAAAGAAAAAAAAGGGAATAGATTTAATGAGAATTATTCGACTGGCTTCCCCCCCCAACGTTGAAGCAGGCATGCGTCGCGGAACCGTAGCGTTTAGCAGTCAACCAGATCTGGAGCCGGACGGTCCGCGAAGGAGCCTCGCCGATATCTACAAGCTCGGCCTGCGTCGCGAGACCGAGGGACCGAATCGATTGGGAGTTTTTCAACGACTGTTCAGTCTATTTGGTAGTCGACCCACAAGCAGAAAGACATCGACGGCTTCGTTCACCGGTAACGAATCATCGGCTTTATAGAGAACTCATATTCATCGAGTTATTTTCAAAGCTCGAGAGGACTTGAAATACAAAGTAATGCATGCACTTGAAGTACAAAATATTTTTGGCACTTAAAATACATCAATAGGAGTGAAGAAAAAAACTGTAACAGAATTTCGACGATTTAGAAGAAGCATTATAAAAAAATTGATTTTTTGAAAAAATAATTATTCAAAATTCGAATTGGGCACAAAAAATACTGAAAAATGGAACTTTGTGGTCTTAGAAATGCAAGCTTTGAGTGCCGAAAATACGTAAATTTATCTATAATTTTTCCCTAATCCGTCGTACATCTGAACAGGTGTTGCTTCGGCTCTGAGAGTTCACATGGGATACATAGCCGGCCTCGTGCCGGGAACCAAAGCATCGTCCAGTTGTCAAGTCAACGTTCAGGGTGTGCGGCAGCCCCATCCGCGATGCGGCTCGGGTCCGATAATAAGCATAACGAGCGAGGAGGATCGTCGATTGAGTCTGGGACTGAGACGAAAGGAGAGCAGCGAACCGAGGGTCAACTTCAGTCTGCCCTTGAGTACGCATTTCCCGACCGCCGAAGGCTTTACTGAATTTTTGCATTTTTCTCAAATGCTCGTTTCGTGTATTTCAGAGGCGAACACGAGTGAGAGTTCGTCCAGAGAGAAGATACGAGGCTCGCCGCGTTTTCCCCATCGGATAATGCCGGCGAACAGTCTCAGCGCGATTGCTCAGGGTTCGATGCGAGCGGCGCATCAACGATGGCACTCGATGGAGGATGCTTCGAGGCAGAAGATCGTCAGTTATCCAGCGCGTGGCTCGTCGTGCAGTCCGATCTGCGACTTGTGGGCAGCGCACGGAAAGGGCATCCCTCTGAGCGAACTCTCCAACTTCGCTCGTGGACGACGAGTTCCGGATTCGACGAATCTCACCGTTCCGAAGGACACGAACGTCAGCCCGGACGATGCTCTGTTGGGCAGTGACCTGCGAAAACTCTTCCGCGAGAACAGTACGAACTTCGACAGTTCCGTCAGCGACAATTCTGCGCTGGCTAATAACTCGAGAAAGCACAACGCCACTTCGTCTTGCGCATCGCCGGTCAAACTCGAGTTGCCCACGCCGGAGAGGAACCTCGAGCGGACTAACACTGTCGATAAATACGAGAATATCGAAATTTTCGTCAGAGAGACTTTCGTCGGCGACGAGACGAAACATTGCGATACGGATGAAAGTGAAACTTCAGTGAACGAGGAAACTTTCGAGAGAGCCGAAAGAGTTTCGTCGAGAATCTAGTGGCCAGTATGAAGATTAGGTATCGATAATTAATCATTGATAATAATGGATAATTCAATTGAACAAATATCAGTAGAATCTCATGGGACCAATGGAGCATCGTGATCGATACGTGAGCTAAACTTAGAACCACTTCAATCACAGAGATCAGGTCGGGTCCATTAATTGTCTTACGTGTGTCGTGTACTTGTTTAAACCCTCCACGGGCAGCGTGTAAAATTTTGCTACCTCCGCCGGCAACGCGCCTCTTTTAGGAACAGTCAAGCGTATGAACTTGTCGAAGCGATGTGAAAACATCTGAAAACAATGCACGTGTACTATCCTAGCCTTCAGGAAACTGTATGAGCTACGATACACGTCTGGGTCTTGTTCTCGTGAACTTCACGACTCGTATCTGCAAGAGAGAGGAAAACGTTCGGGTAATTAAAAATTCTCAATTTTTTGATGCACCTTTGAAAAATTCGATTACGGATTCCGACTGTGCTCTGAAAGATCCACGATTCCAGCGGAGGTTCGAATATATGTGTCAAGAATATAAATAGATTGTAAGTTTTCGGCAGCAATAACGAAGCAATGTCTGTGCAATAATGTATCCTTTATAAGATAAAGAAAAAATATATATATATGGAGAGATGTACCTATATTAATATACGGATGTGAAGGATCGATCGATGAATCATCGACAAAGTTTGGACACGAGTGACCGGAGAATTGAAGAAAAAAAAAATGCATTAACAAGTTATACCAATTCTGTGTTTATTGCGCTTACCGACCTTCGGCCGTATATAATAATTTTATTTCTTTACAAATCCATCGAAACGTTACGACGACAATTAGTATCGTTTGGTTCGATACCTCGAATTTTTCGCTAATTTCATTCTCTCCCGAACAA
Source organism: Ischnus inquisitorius (assembly GCA_963924025.1). Taxonomy (NCBI): domain Eukaryota; kingdom Metazoa; phylum Arthropoda; class Insecta; order Hymenoptera; family Ichneumonidae; genus Ischnus; species Ischnus inquisitorius. The sequence goes on along the minus strand of OZ001245.1, from coordinate 17,765,771 downwards.
GTATAAAACATAAAGCATAGATTCTTCCGTGGTCTTCCTTCGATTAATGAATGAGAAATCGACAAAAAAACGACGAAGAAAACCTACGACGCCAATGTCGTTTCCGGCGTATCGGGCGCATCGTTTTTCGTCGTGAACTGTCGATTCACCGGGTCGAACGACTTTTCTCCGCTGACGACGCCGTTCGCGGGTTCTCGATTGTCCGGCGGTTCGCCCTTCTTCTCCGACGACTTGAGAGCCTTCTGCGCCTCGATTTTCTTCCGTTTCAAAAAAGCCATGCCGTGGACCCTTATGTGCTTGTCGACCGCGGCCTTGTCCTCGAAGACGGCCATGCAAACGTAACACTGGTTCGATTCCGTTGCCTTCTCCAATTCGTCCGCGTCGTCGAGAATGTCCGGCGCGTACGCGGTGTTCTGCGAGAGATAAGTTATCGGATCTTGTATGCCGTGCAACGCCTTGAGATGCATCTGCAGACTCGGCACGACGACGAAATTTTCGCCGCACTCGAGGCATATCAGGTACTGGCTCTTGATACGATGATTCGCCGCTATGTGGTCGCGCAGGATCGCCCGCTCTTTGAACGGCTCGTCGCACTTTTTGCAACGAAAACTACCTTCGACCTCGCGCAACGGTTCGGGCCGCACGCAAATTCCCAAACTCGGCGAGCCGGGCCTTTCGAAGTGTTTCTTCGGTCCCCATCGTCGGCGTCTCTTCTGCGCCGGATTCATCTGCGAAACTTCGCTCTTGCGCTTCGGCGCGTTAGCGTCGTCTCTGTAGCCGCCGTCGATGAAGTCCGTCGTGATTCTCGGCACTTGCGGCGACACGACGGATACCCGATAGTCTCTCGAGTGACGAGAGTCGAAGTGATTCTTTATGACGGACCAAGAGGTGTTGATGAGCTCGCCGCACAGATGACAATTGTAAGCGACCGGCGTCGCTTCCACGTTGCTTGGGCTGTTCAACGCGATCCGCCAGGGTTTCTGCAAAAGCCTTTTCCCGGCTATCGGCGATTCGATACGAGTTATTTGATACTTGTCGGTGATATCGTATTTCTCGGAAATCGAATCGTCGACGTTGTCGAAAATACGACCACGAGTCACCGATTTCTCGTTATCGGGATCGAGAGATTCGGAATCGTCCCTCATCGGTAACGAGCATATCTCCAGCGCTACCGATTCGCAGGTGTCGTCGCTCAGCGTCGTCGAATCGTCGTACGGCGACGAAGTATCGGCAGTTTCGCTCTCGATCGCCGGCGATTCGAGGGGGTTATCGGCCATCGACTCGACGGCGATTATTTGCAGGAAATCATTCGCCGCGATCGTCGCCTCGTCCGCGAATTCTCCGGCGGCCTCGGATCTCACTTCGAGTATCTTCGGGAGCGACGAGTAATCGTAATCGGGATGTTCCTCGGAGCTCTCCGATCCGTGCTCGAAAGACGCCGGTGTGATGGTGCGGGCGTTGATTATCATCGGGCCCGAGGTATCGGCGTTGGATACCGGCGGACAAATTTCCTCGTTTCCGCCAGCGCTGTCTCGCGATGACGAATTATTCCTCGTCGAGTTCTTTATTCCCTCGATGATGCGCGACAGGCTCTCGGGACTGACGATCGCGTGCATTTGTTCCAAGTGATTGTCGATGAGATGCTGGCGTATCATGGCCTTGTTGGGCACCGTGCCTTGCGTTATCATCGTGCAGAAGGGACACTTGTAGTAGATCCACATGAGAACGCCGACGTGATCGGTCAAATGGGCCCTGAACAATTCCGGACGCACGATGCACTGCTTCAAATTGCAAACGCACAGTCTCTTCGGCTCCGTTATGCTCTCGATGTCCGGATGATGCTTCACGAAATGCTTCGTTATATCCGTGTAACACGGCGCCTCGCCGGTGTACACCATCTTGCACTCGGAGCAAATGATCTTTCGTTGAGTGTGAACGAGCAGGAAGTGCTTCGCCACCGCTTCCATGTCCATTATGCCCTCGATCTCGCAAACCCCGCAGCCGTACATGTATCTCGACATCGGATGGAAGCACTTCGTCCAAACGTGTATCTCGAGATCGAGCGACGAGGGAAAGACTATCGAGCAATCGGGGCACGCGAACGGTTTCTCGCCCTTGTGCCATTTGATGTGAGACTTCAGTTGCACGAGACTGCCCTGATTCGCGTTGCACAGGTAACAAACGTTGTTGTAACAACGACAGAACATCGTTTCGTCCACCGCGGGGCCCGACATGCCGACTATGTACGTCGAGGGTTTCACGCGCTTGCCGCAAGTCTCGCAGTTGCGTTGCTTATCCGTATCCTTTATGCGCAATTCCCACTCCCTCGTGAGCTTCTCGAATGGATCGGCATTGCTTTGCCTCGAGCGCTCGTTGTTCGTCGTCGAGGAGGCCAATTTTTCGAAGCACTCGATCGCCTTCGCGTTCGTAAGCAGAACCGAGTCGCTCTCCAGACCCATTGCCTTCGAGTACTCCTCGCTTATTCCCTTGATATGTTCGATGTACGTTTCGAGCTCGCGTTTACTCGCTCGACTCAATTCCTTCAGCATGGATTCGCGAAATTTCGCCATCGACGATTTTTGATTACTCGTCATTCTCGAGGGAGATTCGTCGAGGACGACGTCGTTGCCGGAGTCGGGTTTGGGCATCCCGACGGTGATGCCGGTTAGCGACGCGATTTTCGACAGAATTTTCGCGGCATTCGGCGGAAGTTTAACCACGCTCGGCGATAGATTCGACAAGTTCGACGCCAGTTTGACGGGTTTCGCGTATTGATTAAGCGTTTTTGGAAGAATCGGTATGGGTTTGGAGGCTGGATTGATTTTCGTCACCGCACCGCTCGGTTTCGTTGTCGCGGGTACGAGGGTTCGCAACGGTGCGGGACGACGAAAATTCGTGCCCGGTATTATCGTGCGATAATTCGCCTTCGGCACGTGACGAATAATGTACTTTCGTCCGTTCTGAAATACAATTCTTCCGTGAAGAGTCATTTGTTCGGAAAACGTTTGCGTCAACAGATTCGTCGAGGTGGCGGAAGATTTGCTTTTGTCGCCGACGGCGACGAGACTCGACGAATCGATCGGAGCTTTAGGTTTCTCGTTCGTCGGAGCTTCGCGCAACGCCGGCGCGACATTGACCTTCGAATTCGAGGTCGTGGCGCTCGACGAATCTTTGTTGCTCGCCGTGCCGTCGGTGGACGCGACCGAGCTATTGCTTTCGCCGTCGACAACGACGATTTTTTTACGACTCATTCCATCGCCCGGCAAATGTTTTATTATCGCCGACAGGCTCAGACTCTTCGGACTGCGTATGGTCAATACGCGCGGACCCGCCGGATTGATGGACGTCGAGGACAAAAACTCGGCCCGATCGGGCCGATCGTCGCTCGATTTGGGCGCGCCGTCGCGCGATTTTTCTCGCTGCTGTGAAAACGATTGCCAGAGAGATTTCCCTCGCGATACGCGTAGCTGCGACTCGGACGTGTCCTTCGCGGTGTTTGTACTCGACTGGTCCGGGAGCAGAGTGTCGTCATTGTCGTTCGGTGAACTCGTACCCGGCGACTCGACACGACTGTTCGGCGTTGGTCCACAATCGACGAAAGCAATGTCGTTCGAGGCGCGCGACTCCGACAGTGCGCGTCTGAATTGACTCGCGTACGATCGGCAGGAATCCGACTTTCTTCGACTGTCCTCGAACTGTATGGGATTGTCCTGACGAAAAGCATCGCCGCGATTGGCGGGCAAACAATTGTCGGCGTATTGATTAACTATGTCGAATATGGGACTTGACTTTTGCGCGTTCGAGGACAACAGCGTGTTCCACAGGATTTTCTTGTCTCTGACCCAGTCCATTATGTGAATACCGCGTATAAACATTACCTCCATCAGGGCTTTGAATACACGATCCAATTGAGGGTAATGCTCTCTCTGCATGCCGATCGGCAATGGCATCAGCATCACCTCGCTCGAATCCACCGTCATTATGCCATGCGAGCGTAGGTGCGCGAAGAATTGGCACTGATTGTAAAAAACTCGGGTAACCCCTTTCTTCAACGTTTTTCTTATACCCTTGCTGTGCAAATAGTCCATTTTCGTCGCCTCTATGTCGAGACAAGCGGAACACATGTCCCGGCCCTTCGGCTTGTGTGTGCATATTGTTGCGAAGCATTGCTGACACCAGTAGCCCAATATCCAGCTGCGTCGGGCAGTGTGATCTTCGATACTGCTCAAAAAACGAAAGCTGAAACAATTTTTTTTCTCATCTTTATTCCAGGAGATCTCTGATATGGTTATTGAAAAGCCCGTTCCCCTACATCAGAGGCCTCAAACGACAAAACTGCACTAATAAAATACGATACTCTTCAACATACCAATCTCTGCATTGTTTGCAAACGTAGCCAGTCTTATCGATATCCTCCTTTATAGATTGCGGCGGCTCGGATGGCATGTAAGCTATGTAATGATTGGCGAATACGGCCTTGTTGACCGCTTCGTGATACTGACCGCCCCATCTGGATTCTAGCTTGCGGTTTCTTCGAAATTTTGGCTGAAATCTATCGCTTTGGTATGTTATTCCCGTCGGCGCAGTTTCCTGAAATAAAAATACTCGTATTACAGCGATTTGCTCCACCGTTGATCACCTCTAAGTAAGATCGACAATCTCTCAGATCGATAGAATTTATCGAGAAGCCACCGAGATGAATGAAGAAAAAAATGTTCAAAATATACGCTTTATACTTTAATTGCGAATTTCCTGGTTTTTAAATAATTTCATTCACCGAAACAAAATAAAAATTACGCTCAAAATAGACTTCTCACCGTGACGCCGCCTTGCCCTTTGCCATTCATGGCTCATTCGATTAAAACTAATAATAATAACAATCTATCAATGTATTTAACAAAGCACGCTTAGTGGATTAATTTTCAGCCATGACAGATTTTCAGCTGTTCGAGAATTGTCACCGTCGATACCGCAGCGCGAGCGACGGTGCTGCCGCCACCTCCGCGAGAACAGAATCTCGCGTCGTGTACGAGAAAAAGTCGCGTTTTTCTCCGGTTAATAAAAATCCATTGTCCTCGTACGCGACAGTAAATTTCTACGTTTTTTCTTTTATTTCCTACCATCGTTTCTTCGTTCTCCCGGCTCTCTTCCGGTGATGTAGAAATAACGTTTTTCCAACAGAGTCAAAGATTCCTGCCTGGCCTCTGAAATTACAAACAATACCAATGTAAAATAATTATATCTTTCTCGGATACGAGAAAACGTGCGATTAAACTGAATACATTATCGTAAATTTTTTCGATCAATCAACATTTTCACCGACCTTTTCTTGATCTTCGAAACGTTCTTCACCGCAAAACTGCAATAGTAAATAGTTGATTAGTTATTGTTTTAGATTAAATTTTGTGACAATTCCAACGAATCATATTTCGTTCTATTGTCTATAGAGAAAGATAGGCAATATCTTACGTTAAGCTGTTGATCTACGATAAGGAATGATTTGCCATAATTCGGTGAAGGATTATTCTATAACTCGGAGGATCAAGCTGTGCGGGCCTGCAGGAACGTTCCAGTGTTTATTAAGACACTGGTAGCCGCCACGTTGACGAACTCGAGCGAACATTTTTTTCATCGCTTGTTATCTCGGTAAACTGGCAATATGCAGCGGTGTTTACATACGAATGCGGTCGATCGAGGATTGTCGTTTCTCAGCAGTTATCGGCGTATCGCTTTCGTGTTGTGAATTAACTCGATACGTTTCGGACGACGACGACGAAGACGATCTATCTTTTCCGAGTTTACTGAAAACGGCGGCAGGGTGCGCTGTTGATGCTTCCGTTGTATCGTCGTCGCCGTCCCGATGAAGCGAGATATTCGCAAGCCGAAAAAACCGCATGTCTCTCGCGACAGGGATTACAATGACGAATACGAGAGGATTATCGTCGAAATGCTTTTGCAGATTAAACTAATGTAGCGGCGAAATAAACTAACATAGATTTATTCATGATTTACAGTAATATCGTTGGATACGAGGAAAAATACGATTAGTCGCGGAACATCGTGATTTCTTATTAGGCTTTCAAGGCCACCTCGTCGATGAAAGTCGCCAACTTTACGTCCCTCTGCGAGAGCCCGTTAACGTCGTGGGACGAAAGAGTTATGTTAACTTTGTTGTAAACATTGAACCACTCGGGATGATGGTCCATTTTGTCGGCCTTCAGAGCGACTCTCGTCATGAATCCGAATGCCTGTTGAAAGAAAAAAGGATGGGGCGAGACGGCCCAGGATTATCCTGATGGCTGGAAAATTATTCATCGTGCAAATCGTTTTTTTTTCGTACCTCGTTGAAATTTTCGAAAGTGAATTCTTTGTAAATCGCGTCCCTCTCCTTCTGCACCGTCCATCCGTTGGCCAACAACGGTGCAAGGCTCGTCGTTCTTTCTTCGGCCAAAAGTTTCGCCTGGTACAAGAAAAAAATGCGATTATCCTTCGATCAGTACAGTGGGAAAAAAACCACCTGTTAAATTTTTCTACTCTGATAGATAGATTAACATTTTTACGACAATATGAAGAAAAGAACTTTTGATTCAATCATTTAATATTTAAGAGTTACAATCTTTTGATAAAGGCAAAAACGTACCATTTTCCTTTTCGTTACTGGAGCAACAGCTGCCACGTTCCGATCGGCGAGATGAAATATCGACGTTCCAATCCCCCCACCGACTCTCCCCATCAAACGCCTGCCCACCGCAATCGCCATGTTCCTTTCTTTCTTAACCTATTGACTTTTTACAAAAGATAATGCTCGATATTATGTTCGGCGTTTTCGACGACCCACCGAATTATGCGATACGAATTCGCCGCCGCTTCGGGCTAACGAAGCGCCTATGTCGATTTAATTAGCTTTAAACATATTTCGAGTTAACCTCGACGTACACGACATTGAAAAATGATTTCCTTTTTAAATACAAAAAACAAACTTGACCTTGACTTATTATCGGATAATAGCGAACAAACCTCGCTTGTCGGAAGGAGACGAGACGTTGTTATTTTGGAGATGTAATTCGGCGACTATTATCGTCGAAGATTGAAGGTCGAGTGTTTCCTAGCCGGTTACCGCGCGAAGCTTTCAACCGATAGGGCAGGGTGAAATACACGTAACACGTGGTATTACGACGAAACATAGTTTAATTATTTAAAAAATCTGGCGAGTAGAAAGACAACATTGCTGCTTTGGGGGGAATTATTTTCTTTTTACTTTCCGCGCCGTGGTTATCGGAGGCGGCAAAGGTAATTTCAAAACAACGAGTTTGTTGTTCTCCTTGGTCGGCACCGCGCCGATTATCCTCGCCAGATCGGTGAATTTCTTCGCGCCCCGAGTACTCGCGAACAAACTCGAGAACGAGTCGAGATCCAGCTTGAAATTCTTCACGATCAGTGCCAATATCATGCACCTTATGATTCCTTTGTCTCGCATACTGCTCGGACGTTGCCTTGAAAGATAAAACGTCGTTTCGTTTTAACGGAACGCCCTCAGTTGAGCGAAATTTTACTGCCGAAAAGAAGAAAAAGACGAGTCTTTTTTCACTTTTCTCACCTTCCGTTTGTGCCGATCATACTGTACGTCTTGAGAACGTGATTGTTCAATTGCGGGGAGAATGAATAAATTTCGAGATTTCGTTTTTTCACGTCTCTGATCGGAAGATTCAGCCACGTCCGAACCGCCTCTATGTACTCCAATATCGCTATCTTTTTCGGTCTCTCGGGATCCGAAGCCAGCGATTTTAACGACTTTGTGTAGAAATTGGACTTTCTGAAACATTAAACGAGTATATTTGACTCTCCACTTCATAAAGCAGATGAGGAACATAACTTTTCGACTTTATTCGTTCCTAAACTTTAACAGCCAAGTGTGATAAGAATCTAAATTCGCTAATTTTCCATCAAATTCCTTTAATAGCTATTGTCTTTTTCACGTTTTCCGCAATTTTTAAATTCCATAACGATACTTCGAACGCTATTTCACTGAATGTTGCGGATGGGAAATGATATTTGGATTCCTACAATATGGTGTCCAGTAAAAAATCCGCGAAATATAAAATGATATTTTTAAGACTTTCCCAGGATATTTCCAAAATAGTCAAGACCACTTGAGAAACATAAAAATGAATAAAAATATTAAATACCAATTGACTCAGTGCGCATCACAGGATTTGCGAATCAAAGGCCGAAATAGAGCCTCGCGTTTTTTATAAAATATACGGAAAATCATTCCAACTCTTTCCATAAAAAAGACTTACAGTGACGTACAGCGTTCAATTCTTTTTCTCATAATGATAATACGAAATTACCGCACGAAATTATCTTTGAACAATCAAAGAAACGATCCTTCAATACTACTCGTCAATTATATTCAGAATTTTTCAACGATATTTTGTAGTTAAGCTGACGTTTTAAAAGAACAAGATTCAAGGATGAGTAAAGAAATTAAAAAATATTTCAGGACTTTATCAGAAGAAAAATTCGAGAAAATTTCCAGGAAATGCCGGATTTCCATGTCTGATGGACACCGTGTAGAAACTGGCGTAGGAACTTCATTTCTCGATATTCTGCGATGTTCTAACTCACCCTTCCGTGCCGTATTCGACGATCTCGTCGATTTTTTCGCTCAACTCTCGCAAAATATCTTTTGGAATTATATCATACAAGTTGTAAACGTCTTGGACGCGAGTGGCTTCTCTGTTGCATTCGGGAATACCGTGGGTATTTGCGGCATCGTCTTTCGACGCTTCCCCTGTGAGATCATCCCTGTCTATCTCCACAGCTGCGTTAAGGATACTCAAATTAGTACGTTCCGTGAAAAACTTTTCGTGACCTGAACATATCGAAAAAAAATGGAACGGCAAGATTACTCGACACAGTTTTTTCCAGCTGTTCCTTGACCGAATCGATGTTGATCCTCATTTTTTCGTACTGTTCGGTGCGTCTTATAACTTTCTTAGATCCAAACTGTTTATTGAGCATATTAATTTTTTCCATTGCGTCCGTTTCGTCTGTGACGTTGACATGTTGATCGAGCACGGGTGCCACTTGCCATCGTTCCGCCTGAATGAGACGTATTTTGCCCGTTCGCTTGTTGTGAATAGCCAGCATCGTGTATGTCAATTCTTTCTCCAGATCCGGACGATAGCCTTTGTAAACCACTTGGCCGTTCGACATTGCCAGTACGGTCTTGTCGCGTTTGGCGTCGTGATATATTCCGCAATTCATCGCGCTCGTTTCCTCGTCCTTGAGCGCTCCATTTTGAAAATTTACTGGAATAGAAACATTTCGTCGACGATGCCACGAAAATTCTCTCCGAAATCGGTCGCTCTAAGGAGGTTATATTTTCTATGACAAACTCACCGATTATCGGCTGTATTTTACTCGGTTGTATAATAACCTCGTCGATCACCGCTTTGATCGAGTCCTTCATCGTCTTCCGTCGAATTCTATTAACTATCAAATATTATTCGTTACAACAACAACGACACGTGCGTCCCCGAGTTCAACGCCGTGCGAAGCGCATTTCTTTGATTCCGAAAACAGCGATCGCGCTGCCATCTACAACAATGAAGGGCTCGAACTCGAAAATGCGATTGAAGATTCCTTAATTTTCTAATCGGGAATGATGCAGAGGGAAGAAAGAGAGTCATACTTTTATGTTTCGTAAGGATAATTTTTATTCGTCCTGGAAATGCTTCATCGAAATAACATAGTGTGCATTTGTTGCTTCTTCGCACTGTCCGGATCGGAAGCCGTGTGCCTCGCCGCGACAAGTTTCCGTCGTCAAACTCGATCGAGATCTCGAGGTGACCGTGGCGGCTCACGATATAACTCGGTCAATCCACAGTTTTGAGTTCATCTCAATGTCCACCGGATAGTCCTTATCCCGGTTGTAATCTAATCACAAAAATCCTTATTATTGCATTATTCGATTGGTCCAAAATGCGTGTTATCGATAAATAACGTTAATTTCAATAATTGTCCTCCGTAAGTTCGATACAGTATAAACGACGTATGAATTGACAAGTACGCATCGACTAAAAGCAGTGGCAAAAGAAACTCTCGACGTCTACGGAAAGGGGGCTCGTTCGTCACACAACGACTCGTTGTTTACTTCCGTCGAGGAATGGACGAGGATTGTTATTGTAGTACTATTGAATCGTCGTGGTAAAATCGTACACGCCGTTCGCAATAAACGCCTCGCATATTTTTTACGTACACATGACCCGTGGCTTACGACTTACTATTATTATTATTAATTGTTTTTTTTTAAAGAATATTGGGCGCACGCACGCTGTTTTAAACATACCTTTGGGCATCACATTATTCAAAGCACGCCAGCCTCGTGTGTGTGTTCGTGTTTTTTCTCTCTGTACGCAAACGCAATTGCGATTTCTCCGCTCTCGCTCTCTATCCGGGATTCTCGCATATTTGTTTGTTTTTTTTCGCTTCTCTCGTATTACTCGCAGTCGTTGGATTATTCGTCGATATCATCGCATCGCAAGAGACGCAGAGAGAACTAGAATAACGGGAATAGCACGCCGAATCTAGAATAACGCTCCTCGGAGTTTCACGAACGTGAGAAGGCAGACGTCGATCGATCTCTCGCTCTCATATCCGAGATATGAACGCCTAAACGCTTCGCGAGCAATCGCGCGCTGGTATGCGACAACGTATTGAATTGTTGTTTTGTTTCCTTACCCCATCGTTATCGCAAAACTAAACCGATGAATTCCATCGCAAGCATCGTCTCGGTCCTTCGGTCGAATTTAAATAGGTGTTATGCATTGACAAGTTCCCCTCTGGGCATTCTTTATTCTCTTCCTCGCTTTATTGATGAACATTTAAAACATTATTTCACTTCTTACATATTTAAAAAAAAATGAATCATACAGCATCGTGTTTATATGTAATCTATGTGTTCTGCGTGTGGGTGTGTTTTTTTAATCGTTCTCATATCAACTTTTACCTCTCCTCCGTTCTATGTAGGAAGAGATTAATCTCAATACTTGTCTCTCTTCCGCAGCTCATCGTAGCTTTATCCGTTTTGAACTAGGCTAAGAGAAAAACGTTATCCCCCCATAACAATTTCACTTACACGTCCAGTTCTTTATATTATTACTATTATTATTATTTTTTTATTCGTTTTTACTATTTTATCCGAGAGGAATTGTGGATGAAAGATATACTGTGGACGGTGAAAAAAAAATGAATAATCTTTGGGGGGAGCGAGTCATTGGGCAAACATTGCAAAAGATCGAATGGTATAAAATTATTTTAGCCGAACAAAGCTGCATCTCGCACGATATCTGAATGACTGAGAAATTGGACTCTCGGCAATGAAAAAATAAGCGCGAGCGGCGAATTGATCAATGCTGTTTCTCGCGATAGAACCGCGGTTTTTTTTATTTCCCTAACGTTTTCCAAAATTCTTATTCGTATTCTTAAGGTACCTTAGACGTTTACTGATTAATATAAATTATCATTTTTTTTGTTTCTTTTCTTTATTCTTTTCGTTCGCCGTGCTCCGAAGAACGAGGACTAACTGCATGCGGTGTACTTTCCGTCTCGCATGTAAAACGGTTCGCAGGAGCCGTTCGTGTTGTCAAACGCGCGGTTGGCATTGTTTATTGTTTTTTTTCTTTTGCAGTAAAACGACGATGTTCGACAACCGTGCGTGTCTCTCTGTAAATTATTATTCGTTTTTTCTTTTTCTCTCAATCCCGCGGCACTTTTCTAGCAATCGGCGTCGTGGCGCCGATTCGCATTGTCTCTTAAACGTGCGCGTCATTATTTATTTCGGATTGTATTTGCGGGTACACGCATTAGTACCTCGGTGGCATCGCGTCTGCCGGACCTGGGAAGCTAAAATTTCAAAAAATGAAAAAATCGCTTGATTAATCTTCAGGTTTGTTTCTTTGGTGTTTGGTTTTTTTTTTTGTTTTTTTTTTCACTCCCTTCGATTCCGTCTTACGCACCGCTCATGAGATTAAACAATAATAAGAACGCCAAGAAAACAAAGTATAAGATGTAACGCTGGTGTGTGCGGTTGAATTATCGAAAGCTCTCGTTTTTAGCACTTTTTTTCTTTCATTACGGTTCCCGTGGTCGAGAGGGAGGTTGATCGCTTATCGGGCAAAGAGGCCTATCCGCATCGCAAAGCAATTGCTTGATAGCGCGGCGCACGAAGCGCGCATTATTGATGTCGACGAGAACGCTCGGGTTGGACGACGGCACTCGCCGATTTTGACAATCTCTACGCGCCGTGAGAAATCGCCGAACGCAGGTTTTCCGTCGCCGCCGGCGACACTTTTGGCAAGCCCTCCGGTTAATACAACGCGCTATATCGTTAAATCGCCTTCCCTCATTGACGGTATTTCGCAATTCGTTCGTTCGCACGGTGTGTGGTCGCACGCTCGAAAATTAAAGTACCAATGGATACGAGACTCGGTGCGGATGAATTGAGCGGAAGCAAAACAAAAATTATACAATCATTTGTAATCGCGGTGACAAAAAAGAAAAGAAAATATCTCAGACGTTACACCTTATACTTACGACGACGAATAAACGCGCTTGTCGCACTCACCGAAAGTATATTAATATATATTTATTCATGTATATATGCTATGCATGCCGATTTACAAATGACGATACGGTGCTAAGATTTGCGAGTCTAACCGCGGACAGAGTAAACCGCCGGTATCTGGGACTTTTTACATAAATCGAGACGCAAAAGAAACAAAAAATAATATATATATATTGCGGAAGTGTCGTTTCGACTTACCGGCCACCACCACGGGGAGGTCCGTACGCGTCTGATCTGTCGTAAGATTCAGTGTAACTGTAACAAAATACATTCCCAAGGTCAGGAGTTTGATCTAATCGGCCTGGTTTATCGGAATCGCGATCGAACGAAAATAGCGAATTATTTGTGAATAAAACATAAAACAAGTTTTGAAAAGAATGGAAAATTCGATGAAAAACAAAGAGGAAAAGTTTTGTCGTTTTCAGTAGAACTCACCCGCCACCAGCTGACGGATATCCACCGCTGGCTACGGCGCTTCCGGGTCTTCTGCTGAACGCGTCGGCTTGCGGTCCGGGACCCGTGCTGTAACTTGGACCCGTACTGTAGCTTGGCCCTCCGCTGATGGGTCTGTCGAATGATTCGGATTATTCTGGCACTTTTTTTTTGACATTATGCGCGTGAAATAAAAAATGCGCGCGATCAAACCCGCTATTACCGCGGATTGGAGAGTAGCTGTTTATGCAATCGTATTAAAAATTTAATTTAGATATCGATGAAATTGTTTTACCCGTAGCCAACGTCCGTGTATCCGGTACCGTAACCACTGGTAGCTACGCTACCCCCGCCGTTTCTCATAGGTCCGGCGGCGCTACGATCGTAGTCGTTTCTTGATGCGTTGTAGTCGACCGCGCGACCGCCTCCGAAGCTGTCGGTACGTCCGTAATCGACGGGACCCGGAGCTCCGCGACTGAAGTCACCGGCCATTCCTCCGCCTACCGGAACACCTGCGGATTACAATATTACGAAAGTTCAACGCGTTGCTCTAAAGCGGAATATTCGTGAGGGCCGCGTGTGAAGCCAAGTATCGGGGATGAAACATTGTACCGTAGTCTGTTCTTGCTCCAAAATCACTGGTGCGCCCGTAGTCGGCCGCTCTACCGTAATCCGCTGTACTCGTCGGTCCATAACCACCGACGGAACCACCCGCGGGTCCGTATCCACCGCCCATTCCCGGGGCCGTCGAAGTATAACCGCCCATCGCTGCTCCGCCGACGCTCTGACTGTACGCTCCTCTGTCGGCGTATCCAGAACCGTAACCGTCGCTTCCACGGCTGTTGTAATCACCACCGCCGCCGCTTCTGCCGTAGTCCGAATATCCTCCCGAGACACCACCTGCAAAATTTGATAAAATCCGGTAAGCGTTTACAATTTCGAGATCTTAATACGCTGTGAGTCGAACCTCGAGGAATCTCTTACCTCGCCGATCGTTGTACGGACCCGGTCTGCTGTCCCTGCCGCCGTCTCGGCCGCCTCTCCCACCTCTCATAGGCCCGGCACGACGATCGCCGTCTCTTCGACCTCCGCCACCCCCGCCGCTGCTGCTACCTCCGCGCGATTTGCCCGTCGACTGTTCAACGTTTATCGTCGCCCCCTTGAAATTCGAATTGTGCAGAGCCTTTATAGCCGCCGCCGCGTCCTCCTCCCGCGCCATGTGAACGAAACCGTAGCGATTCATCACGTCGCACTCGGTGACGTCGCCGAAGCGCAGGAACAACTGACGGAGCTCATCGTTCCGACAGTTCTCCGGCAAACGACCGACGAATATTTTTGTTTTCCTCTGAAAGAACAAAGCAATGAAGCATCCAGTTAAGTTTTGTATATAAACCTTTTTTTTTTAATGATAGAAAAAATAGTTAAATTACTCGGGATGCAACATTGTACACCGTGTTTTGAGTCATTGTACCTTTGAATCCGACCATACGAGTCTCTACTACCAAGCATGGTGTCTGTTCAAGGTTTCTTTTGTTCTAGCTCAGTTTCGTCGACACGCGACAGCTTTTTTCAAATTCCACTGTCAGGAAAATGCAAAACTTCCAGAGCGTGCACAAATTTTATCAAACGTGAGTGAATCATTGCGGAGCGCAGCCGTTGGGCTAACGATTTTAATATCCGCGTACTTTCTTTGATTTTTTTTCCATTCTTGCTGTGGTGCAAGATTTTAACAAAATCTCGAGTCTCTTGTACCTTTGAATCCGACCATACGAGTCTCTACTATCACGCATGGTGTCTGTTCAAGGTTTTTTTTATTCTAGCTCAATTTGTCGATAAGCGACTGTTTCTCCAAATTCCAATGTAAGGAAAATGCAAAACTTGCAGAGCCTGCACATATTTTCCATCGATGGATAATCTCTTAATTCATTAGGCTAACAATCTATTCACAAACAGCATTTATCGAAAAATCTATTGAAAAAATGAAGTGTATATTCAAGGTTTATTCATCTAAAGTAAAAGCAAAGCAAAACAATTAAAAATATGTACTTAACAAAATAGATAACAAAAAATAAAAAAATAAAAACATTGGTCCAAACCATGAATCAATGATTGCAGACCATTGTAAGAGATTAATCCATTAAATAAATAAATGAAATTAAAAAAATGTAGAAACGATTCCAGATTTATCGTCGGTAAATTGCACATATGATTAATTCACAATGACGGAGACACATTGCGGATTTCCATGCATCAATCCTGATATGATGGTAATGCTTTAGTTGAAATTGAAACACGAATACTTGAAACATATTAAAGAAAAATTGAAGAGAATAATAATTATGTACCCATGAATAATCAAAAAAATTAATAAGAACATAAAGTCCACCATTCTGCTGAATCATTTTATTTTTGTACCTTTCGAATACGACCAAACAAGTATCTAATACCAAGCATGGTGTCTGTTCAAGGTTTCGTTTGCTGTAGCTCAGCGTCGTCATCGTACGACAAGTTTCGTTCATGTTCCACGTTAAGGAAAATGTAAAACTTACAGAGCAGCAATGCATTTATATTGTACTGTTATAAGAAAGAAAAATAATTCTTACCGGTGTAGTCGAGGAACCCATGTTCTGAAACATCGAGAAAAATTTGCGTTAACGACGTTTGCGGATGATTCACGATAAGGAATAACCTAAATTATTATGATTATCGCTGCTCCACTCGTTGGTTATGTAATGACAGGTGTTTTTTTTCGTCGTTATATTCGATTGTTTTTCGTGGATGTCGTATTTGTCAGAAGCGTTATCGGTTTATCGCGGTAGGACAGCGAATAGGTCGTAATTCGACGTAAGTGTGATTGGATGTAGAAAATGCCACGGAGAAAGACTCGAGGGGGAGGGGAGAAACGCGGCCTTGACCAAGCGACGCTCGGGCCGGGAGACTACGCGCGTCGGTGTCGAAAAATAATCGTAAACTTTTCCCGCTGAGCGACAATCGCGACTTTCACGATTTATTCGGCCAATTGTTTTGGAAGGACGGGACTGTTGCTGCGTCGCGCGTAACAATAGCGTGGCGAATGTATAGACCGTTGAAAATCCGCCGGCCGACGGCGCGCGTGTCCCGGATGCGACGAGCCACGCGAATATTTTATCCGCGGCAGAACAATTCGATCACATGCGCCAATTATGAAGATAAGAGAAAACAAAATTGTGCACGTATTATTAACAAGTTTTACTCACGCTTTCGGACGGCGTTTTGACGAAATTAAACTAAAATAAAAAATCGTCGCACGAACGTAGCGACGAAAAAACTGGTGGTATGAGAGAGGCGAGAAGAAATGGCGTCCGTTCTTGCTGATTACTCCCGGGCTTATACGGTTAGAGAGCGGGAGGGGATAACGCGTTTAGGAAGCCGGTCGAATTGTGACACGCCGTCTTTGATCGACGTCGGGAGACGCTGAGATTCTCAGTTCCGATTGGCTGAAAAGTTTGTCAAAGCATCGCTGATTAGTCAGTGCCGTGATTTCCCGCCAGAGAGCGTACTATGCGCAATGGTCAGATCCCGCTTTATTTCGAATGTTCAATAGCACAAATATTTTTTCCTGGTACTTGGCCTAGCAGCATAAAACCAGCAAGGAAAGAAGAAGAAGAAGAAGAAGAAATATTTTTTCTCGAGGATTTCAATACGCACACGATGTAAAACAATACGATATGATATACATTGCTTTATCAATAGTACGAAATGGGCAAGTTGAGGGTGCCAATACCCACCAATATTTTCTGCTGAACAACTCGCATTTTTGTTGTTGCTCAAACTCGTAGGCTGAAAAAAAATATACAAACTGTTTTCCGTGCGTCCATAGACATTTCATTGTTTTTCGTATAGTCATCGCGATGTGCGCCAGTCTAAATTATCTGCCTTGGGTAATTAACTTCCAGGTAGTTGGCACGGTAATAATGGAATGGTTATTTTCATCTAGCCAATCCGGGGCATGACGACACCCGATGATAAATAATGACCGGATAAAAAGTCGATCGACAGTCAAAGTTCGGAACAACGGACTATCCTCCTTATTTTTGACTCGAACAAAACCGTTTACGATTATTATTTTTTTGCTGTTCTTCCTTCGTATCGACAAGTGAATTCTCGAGGGAGAACAATTGCAACACCAAGGCTGTGTCGTAATAGTGTAAAATTGAACGAAATTTGAAGGTTATGGCCGCGAGCGAAGATCCGTGGCCGAGCTGGAGTGAGACGATTACAGAGTCGATCAAAAATTTCGCCTGTATGACGGCGGAAGTGCTTTCAATTATCGTATTTCCCGTTGACTCCGATCCGACGAACGGCGCTAAAACCGCGGACAATCTGGTCGAAAAATTTTCATCTTTCCTCGACAACGCGACAACCTCGCTGGCGTTCGATCACTTTCAATTCTTATTGCTTAAAATTTTTCTCCTCATTCTCGTTACCTGCGGCATACTGATATGCACGGCTTGGCATATTTACGGAGTCAGAATTTCAGAGCGTTTCATGCACTCCGGTAGAGACGCCAGAGCGACGTCGCCGGGTACCTTAAAATAACTGGCATACAGCGATTTGAAGTAACGGACAAAATCAGATTGAAATGACAAAAAACTGAGTTGCAGTTTTTGCTTATTTTTATTTCAACTTTTACAATAACACAAATGATACAAACGGCAAGACATCGGTCGCCATCTAGATAACGGTACAAAACAATTCGATGCTATTGAACTATGAACATTTTGAAATTTGTGACCGGCTCCCCCCGAACGACCAACTTCGAACATTGTCGGGTGTGTATTGAGCTCTCGAGCTTTCTGCAAGATTCAATGTATTTCCAATATCTACTACAACACCGAGCGTTAGAGGAATTTCTTGTTCATCAAGGTTTTTCAATCGTGTAAAAAAACAGAATCCAGATATCGATGTAAAAAATTGTAGGAAAGGTTCGGCTTTTTTCGTGAATAGAAAACATGAAAAAATATAGCGAAAAAAAAGGAACTTCTCTTGCAAGTTTTTATGCTCGCACCTGAACGTTTGTTCGCGCGATCGAAACACCTTCAGGAATGATCAATCGTGCGGGATTTTTTTATACGACTCTGTCTCACTTTTCGCAAAGGAGAAAAAGAAAATACCCTTTGTTGTTTTTTGGAATCGACCACGCCGCATAAAATGAACGGCTCAAAATACAGCAATTTGAAGATTCCGTCACTCACGAACAATGTCCCAATAACGCAAGACTTTTTTTATTCTCCTCCGTGAGTTATTCTGCTCGTGTAACGAATCCGGCTAAATAAATCCCAAATTTATAGTCCGGGATGAAAATCGTCATGAATTTGTTGTTTTTCTTTCGTTTACCAAAAGCTTCTGTTTCAGGGTCAGAGGGTCGATGTAACCGGAGCGGAAACGACGGAGATTCAGCGACATCGACTGCTCGCCGTGCGGACCTGACGACAAGTAGGAGGAGTCTACTTTGAGCTGTGAACGAAGCCGCCACAGAGACAACCGTCGAATTCCTTTCTGCATCGCAAGAATCGAAACTTCTGAAAGTTATGAAACAAAGTGATAGAAACAAAGACAATGAGACGCGAAGAAAAATTTGCGAAAGCGTTGCACAAGTGAGAGAAGCGTTTTTGATGCTATTACCATTTTTCGTTGTTATTACTCCGCTCTACGCCGCGCAAAACTGAGTCTTCGCCCATCCGTGGCTCTGGTGACGCGTTCGCAAAACGATAGTTGCACAAACTATTACTTTTTTCGTTTTTTTTTAGTTTTTTGTATCTCGATCGCACAAAATATATAGATATCGAATCTTTGGAGAGAATATATTTTTTTACTGAATCGTTAACAATCTTGTCGAGTGATTATTATTGCGGCAAATAGAGTAGATTTAAATTGTGATTTGTGAATAATATATTTAAAGTAACCGGAGCCCGCTCAGGTACCCATTAAATTATGTAAAGAACATCCTTAATCCTCTATCGATCACAAGGCCCGAAAACCATACCGAAATATGCGACAACTAAGTTCTCGCTAAATGAAAATCACCTGAAATAAAAACGACAAGATATTTTACTCGGTTGCTCTGTGTAATATTTAACGTAACGGATTTATTGATTTTATTAACATTCGTACAGTAGTATCTTGAAATCTTACATTTCGTCATTTGGTTGTTTTCTTCGATCGTTAAAGCCCTTCGTGCTCGGCTTTAATACTGAAAACATCTTTTCCGTCGCCGACGGATGCATGCTCATCTGTAGTTCCGTCAGCGATTCTTCCGTCTGAAGCAAAGCGCAAAAGATATAATGAAATCGCCGGCCTGGATCTCGCGGCAACGACATTAGCAATGACGATTATTCAATTCGGATCATGCACGAGCTTTTCACTTCGAGAACGATATATTTTTTTACATTGAAACATAACTAACTTGGCGAATGATATTTGTTTTTTATGCATCACGTATGGGGGGATGCGGAATTGGCTGGGAAATGCAGAGATCCGCTTGGGTATTCGCGGTGGGTTTATCGTTATCATCCTCCGTCGTTAATATCTTCTCGATCTCTTCAACAATTGAATCCACGGGCGCGAACGCGACGATCGTGCCAACGAGAGTTGCGAGCACTTAAGTGACGTTTTGCACCAGTGTGATTCAAGAGTGACCCGTCGATCGATTCAACTAAATAGACAAGGACAATAATGAGAGGGTTTCGCAGATTATGCATGAAAATGTTAGTGAATCGAATCCTCGCTTATCGGTCGAGCCCTCGCGACGGCATTGACTTTCTTTAACATTTTTTCCTAATGAACGTACAATCATTTTTTCAACGTTTCGAGACTATTGAGCGCGAACGAAATTCCTCATACCTGCCGGAGCAGCTGGGCCGCGGTGTGCAAAACCCTTTGCCACTTTCGCATCTCAACATTGTGGAGACTCTCCTGTTGCTGCAACAACGTTATCCAATCCTCATCGGACTTTGGAACGTTTCTGCAAAATCGATTACAGATTAACAATACAAATGACGATCCGCAGATTTTGTGAATTATTTTTCATCACGTTCCGAAGAACGCGACGGTAACTTATAGATGCGTAGAAAATATTTCTTGTGCGCAGTACGATGATTTTCCGCAATTGTGTGTGCGTTACCTGAGAACGTGCAGATCCATTATGGTATAAGCCGCAGCGTCTTCCAATCCCCATAACTTATAGTAGAGCAAGCCGTTGATCAGCGTTAAACACAACACCGCGACCAAAAGTACCCAGCTTATGACGGTTCCGGCATCTCCGCGGATTCCCGGACCTGCTGCATGAGACAAAGTTGTTAGCGAAAATCAAGAAAAAAACGTCTGGGTTCCATCTATTTAACGGTTTGAAATCCGAATCAAAGATCCTCTCGACATTAAACCTGACTTTGGAAATCGCTAATTTTGTTCTTACGATGTAATTTCGCTTCACCGAACAAAAAAGATCGGCTCATGTGAATTTCTCTTTCACGATCACCAATTACTGTGATAATTAAATAAAGTTTTGTGTTTTCGTGGAAATTTCGTGGTCAGCGCCGTTACCACTGATGTGATGAGCGTGCGGTTGATCCACGACGGCCGACTGCAGACTGGAAGGCAAATGATCCGGAGAATGCGGTTGCAAGACAACGCTGGGACCGGCTACGCGCCGTCTCCTCCTCGCCTTCCTCTTCATGCCGACTCCGGCGCCGGACTCCTCGCACTCCACGCTCAATGCCTTCGTCAGACTGCAGAAATACTCTTCCATTCCGGCGTAACAATTTTTTTCAATAAGACCTGTGCCAGAGCAAAAGGGAGCGTTGTATCGCGCCGCGTTTCGATAGAACTATCGGTCGCCACCGACCGGCGAACGCTTCAAACTACTGGGTTGCACAATCGTTCGCGTACCTTTCATAACAGTCCACACGTGTTTCTTGAACTTGACTTGACTGTAGACGATCAAGGTGGTCTCACCCTCGGAAGCACTTGTCATGCAGTAGTGGGTCAAGACGCTGAAAGAGTCCGCGTATGGAATACCGGAATTCATGCTCTCTATATCGATGCTGTAACGATGACCCGGTCTGCTGCACGGCAACATTACCTGCAAACAGTCGCGATTCGCATTTACTTCTCTCGCTTATATAGTCACTAGCTAGGAGTTGGATTTAAGGCTTAAGTTATACGAAATCATCAATGTTACGCCGTCGATAAAAAAAAATCTCATCACGATTCTAAATCGCATTTGATTATTAAACTTAGAATGGAACGTACTTTTTTTTTTTTGGGAAATTCTTTTTTCTAATGTTTTCAACGATGAGATAAGAAACAGCATAAGAGTTGAAGGAAAAACCGAAGTAAGTCTCCGCAGGAAACGAAGGAAGATCCGAAGTTCAATACTGTTACCTGAGTTTCGGTGACCTGTGACGATCTAGGCCCGACAGGCTGCGACAGCGAAATGGTCAATGTAACGGTTCTCATTTTCTGCCCAGTCTGACTATCCTGAGTCCAGGCCGACTGTACCAGATCTTAAAAATGAATCAATGTTTTTTCGTTATAAACTCATTTCGTCGAAGATTCAATTATCAAAGATATTTAGAGGCGTTCAAAAATTTGGAATGAAAAATTCCTATTAACCTGTGGTTTTGCGCGCTGTATGAAAGTCCAAGAAGAATTTTGAATTCGTAAAGAGAAGGGTGAAGAGCTGATCGATGTGTATCGGTAACGTGACTTTGGTCAATTGTCGACCTTCGTGAGAGGCGGTGCACACAGTCGCGACCCGAACACCCAGTCTCACTGGGAAAAAAAGGAAATATTCGTTGGTTAGTCGAGAAACAGAGATAGCTGAGAGTAACAAAAAATGCTTTTCTTTTTCGTCCGAAGACAAATAAAACTCGATCGCTCACTTGCGTGTTTTTCCGCTTCGCTTTCGGTTGTGTCGCTCAGATCCGTCGGATCGAAGGTAGCATCGGGTCGCGGAGGACCCTGAAGCCGCGTCGCTGGATCCACGTTATGGTTAATTAGAGGCGACGGGGACCTTTCCAGAGGCGCGCCTTCGACCTTCGCACACAAATGATTTTCATTCTCCTGCATTTTGTTACGAGAGAAATTAAAATTAGGAATTCCTTTTTCGATTGTCTAACGAGTGAGCGAGTTATCGTCAATGAAAATAGTGAATCGTTAGTGAAGAAAATCGTATTAATGTGTGAGATCTATATTCGTCCGAGCCGCTCGTGTCATCGATATAAATGGATGGGAGTGAATTGACAAATAATAAATATACCTCGGAGAAAGATTCCACGGACAGTCTCGTCGGCAATTTTTCGTCGTCCGGCGGAGGTAACGGTGGGACATAATCTTCATCGTCGGACGTCAGGCCCAATTCCTCGCCGTAACAAGCGTGCACGAGTTGCCACATTTCTGCCATGCTCATAGGCTAAAAAAACATTTCAAGAGTTTAAACAACCCGTAATCAACGGATTCAGAAGTAATATTGTTAATATTAGTATAATATCAATATTAAATTATTATAAATATAATACTACAAGTAATACCTGTCCGATTAGGGCGTTCTGCCAAACGCGAAAGAGCATAAGATACGTCTTGTCTCTCGCTCCGAAAGTAGTTAAGAAGAATTTGTCAGTTTCCGTGCATATTAGTATCGCGTTTGGTATAACGAGAGCCGTTTTTTCTTTGGTGATCGAAGCTACGTCCTTCCAACGAAGCGAGACGAGGGTCTCCCACATGAATATATTTGCGTAGAAGCAGACATAATTCTGCGACACGTACAAACGTCCGTGAACCAGAATTTCACGTTGCAGGGCGCACGAATAATCTAACAACAAACAAATTCCATCATTACGGACACTTTCGTCGCGTTAACTTCACTGCTTATGATATCATTGTGGAAACAAAAAAATGATCAAATCTTAACCACGAATAACGTTACATGATTTTTCTTTCATGCGTAATCAAACACGCAAATTAAACACCGGGGATAACGTAATGAATTGAACTATGTATCTGAAAATGATAGGCAACAAAAGTTGGATACGCGCCGAACTTAATAATAGCGTCTGTCGTTGAGTAATTAATGATCGACTGTATCGAATGACCGCTCGAGACCATTCCTTACTCGTCGTTTGTTATCATTCGTTATCATTCGATGTCACACGTTCGTTATCGTCTGGCTCCCCCAATTGCCCGCTGTGCGCGATTTTGCCCCGACTATCGTAATCGAACTGCTAATTGAGTGCTCGTCGCTTGCGCGCGCGTTTAGCCGGTTACGACTTTTCGGCTCTAACGCGATTAAGCAACAGTTGTCGACTCATTTATCCGCAAGGCTTCCACGAATAACTTTGCCGGACGATCAATTTTTTTTTACGGAGATCCTAATAATGCCGACTTACCTACAACGAGTCTCTCGTCGTCCGGTACGTCTTTGAAGATCCTTTTGAAATCTTCGGAGCGCGATTTGTAGGTGGGATAGAGAACGTTGTACCACGATGACTTTTTCTTCACGCGGTCGACTCTGTTCTCCTTTTTTCCACCCTCGGATGCCGAATTCTTGCTCGGCTCGGCCGAATCCGACGAGCGGTTAATGCTTTCCTAAAATAAAACGAAACAGAGGATCGATGACGACGAGTCCTTGGAGGGATTGAATCGTTACCTACCACTCATCATTCTCATTATTCACGATTGGCTCGTGGTCAAGGCGATTTTTGCTATTCAGTAGCCTACTCGAACTCGGACTTGGACGGATAATTCTTTCAACCCTCACAGGCTTTCCATCTCATTCTATCACATCAATATTCATCTTGACCTCCGAATGTGAAAAATATATCAACTATAAACGACACTAACGGTAATCGTCTTTTACAATTGACTCTTCCAAAAATTTAAAAAGCCTTTCTTTGCTCATATTTTCAACTATCGTTCTTGCAACATTATTTTTCAGGGAAAAGGCTTTGGCACAGAAACGAAAAACTGATCGTTCTTGTTTCGTATCGATAACAGTGAATCATGCTTATCGTTTGTGTTTCTATTTATTGTTGCTAACAGTGGTGACTAATTATTAGTGTCAAGTCCCGGAAAGCGCAACTTGCATGACACCGATGAGCGGTCGTTAGATTTTAAGGTGATGTGAAACTTCTGTAGGTGCGAAACAAACAAAGCTACTCGTGAGATCCGTAAATTCGCGGTCAAGACGCGGATAAAAGCCGTAGCTCTTCAGAATTGTTTTGCGGCGATTAACGTTCTCGTCTTTATTCGGTAAAATCTAGGTGGAGAAATTTAGATTACAGTTTTTGTTACCGACCGAGTAGTATCACCTCACCTTAAACTTTCTCGAATATAAACGTGTAAAAAATGTTTGTAAAGTTTGGAACATCGTTTCGAACGTGGCGAAATCAATGTATCTTACCTTCAAAATAAGTTTATAAGCAGCCAAGATTAGTAGCTCAATATTTTCATGAGAATTTACACACAGTTTCAGAATAGGAAATTTGATGTAAATTCTAGATAATGAAGATTATGCAACTTTGACATTGGTGTGCACAAGAAGGCATATTTGATAACAAATCCTCGTCGCTATAACCATTTTATTTGTACAGAATAATTTGAAAAAAAATAACTGAAATGAAAATTATATAAATTTTATTCTCATGAAACATTCCAAAAAAATATTCTATTGGCTGCAAGAAAGGAAAAATTATTTAGTTTATTTGTCAACGTTTTGGATACCTGGGTATGTTGATCCTCCGTCTTAACGAACGAGCCAGATTCCCTTGACGACAGATTGACGGAATCCAAGCTCATCTTGGAATGCTCCCGCTTATTTTGAGCTTTTGGACTAGGGTGAGGCGACAAGTTTGGCGTTGGCACCGGACTGGAATGATCGGGTCCGTCGTGCAGCGACGATTCGTAAGGGATCTCCATTGACGACTCATTGCTCTGCTTTCCCGAGGCGTTCAAGCCTCCCAATGACGACGAGTTAATGGAACTTATCACTTCGTGACTTGAAATGAGCAAGTTCTCCACCGACTTGTTCCTGTTTTTTTTATCAGAGTCAGAAAATTATAGTTGCATAGAGAACGACTCGAACCTTGAGATGTTAATATCCGCTGTGTACAGTTGAATCGTAGAATAATTATCTATGCTATTCGATAGATGATTGACAGACTTATTACATTGAACTTTACAGTCCAACGGCATGCCATTGCTGCGATACATTTTTTTTTTTCATCAACGTTTCGAGATTTTTTCGTCGCATTTCGCTGGATTTGCATGTTTTTGCTCTCTGATAAATACACATATGCGGCCGATTGACGAACGAAGCGGACCTCACGACTTGTTACTTTAAAAACAATCGATAAATCCGTTACGAAGATAATTCACGAGGAACATTGGAAGGGGAGGGGGGAGGTTAAAAACAAAAAAAAAACAATAGTAATACTTACATGCTCGAAATCGGATGATCTTGAAGATTTTCTTTCTCGTAGTACATATTGATCTTCGGGGACGGGGGAGGTTCAGTGTCGAGCGTAGATTAGATAGCCATCACTCCGATATAGCGTACAATTGCGCTTGTCAAAAAAATGTAGATCCAGCATTGAGGAATGTTACGCTTCCCGCAATAATAGAGAAGTAATATTAGGTTCGGTCTTCAAAAAACGCTTCCGATAAAAATTCTGTACCACCGACCGAAGTGACTTAAGGTAGCGTCTGCAACGGACGGCGAAGGTTGCGACGAAAACAAAACACGACGCGAGGCCAAAGTTTTTCGTCAACTCCCCTTGTCGCAGGCATCACGCTGTGCATGCCTTCTTTCGACCCGAGAGCGCTTTTTTTATCACGGGGCCAATTATCAAATTTGCTCCTAGACGACTTTGATCAACCCGAATCTTCCACTCTACCCGATCAATTTACTTCACCGCAAACGATACAACGATTATTTTTCTCGATCGAAATACATTCGAATCGAATATGAACAATTTCTCTACACGATTCTCAAGGGTATGCACCATCATAACGAAAAATCGGGAGTTGTCGCTGGTGTCAAAACGTCAAATTTTCAACGAATGAGATTGCACGAATCCACCTGCCGAGTGTCCAACGATTCGTTCCGATTGGCCGTCGCGACGTCGTGCCTCAAAAACATTGATCTGACCCGCCGATGTATTGTTTACCTCGAGGGTGGCGACCCTTAACCTCAAAATTCAGACTTGACAGTTGAAAGAAAATTAAATCGACAGAGAAGAATTTATACTATGCGCACAACAAATAATACTCGAGTTGTCTCTCAAAGACGAGTCGTAACAAAGGAATTATCGAGTTTCAATTAATCGATCGTTGTTTATAGCAATTTTAGAGCACATATCAAAAAACAGAAATTTTGTTCTCGACAAAGTAAAATAAAGATAATATAAATTCTATGGTGAAAGAGAAAAATAGCAAATCGTGAAAAATGGTACGAGTAATTCCTGTTCACAATTTTCTGGGACAAAGCGTCGCGGCGATCGAAGAGCCGACGGCTTCCTGCACGGCGAAATATGCGGGTCAAGAAATGTTGCTCCTCGCGCTGTCGAGCCACTGCGTCGAGGTGCATCAATTGAGCATGCCGCAGCCAAAAATATCGACGGTTTTTCCGACGGTCGATCTCGTACATCGAATGATCCATTGCAACATGGAAAATTACATAGCGACCATCGAGTCGAAATACTCGCGCGACGGCACGAGCGTAAACAACTTTGTGAGAATCTACGTCAATTGGGCGCTGGGAGGAAATCAAAATCAACCCATGAGAGCGAGAATAGCGGGACGCGTAACACCGAGCTCAAATCGGCTCTCCACTAGTTTGGAGATGATTGAGCTTCCCCTGAACGGACAACCGACCGCAATTGCATGTTGCCAAGTAACGGGAAATTTGCTCGTAGCCACTGGAGACAGCGCCGTCCTTCACGAGTTGAAGGTCGAGAGACAACAGTTGTCGAAGCAGAAATTCATAGACTTCGAGGCGAGACCCTGGTCTTTGGGATTTAGTTTCTCGCCAACTTGCATGGAAATAGCTGAAGATTTTTTTTCTATAATGGATTCGTCACGCTTCATGGTATTTAGACTGATGAATCAGTTGTACGAGGACATAGACTTGCTGAGCTCGTCAACGAATTCGTCGACCTTGAACAAGTCTACGCAGAGCTTTGCCAAGGAGTCTCACGTCTGCGGTGCGCAGACAAAGGACGGAGACGCATCTGAGGCCGGAGATTCGTTGAGCTCTCTGAGCGAGTCCGGGCGGCAGAATTTCGACCCGCAAAACGCGAAGTCTCGAAGGCTGAGCAAAATCTTGAATGTCGCCGTTTTGGTTCAGCCGCCGTCGAGTGTAACGCCGTACTTCGACTGGGATCTTCTCGTGTCGAACAAGAACGAGGAGCAGCGTCTGAAGTCGGAGAAATTGTTGAGCGACAAGTCTCAAGTGTGCAGCGTCGATTTGCCGGCTCTGAAGTCGGAGACGAACAAGCCGGGCCAGATAAACAATCTGTTCATCACAAGCGCGCCGGAGTTGAGCGTCGTGATAAAGACGAGTTCTCCCGCGGACGGTTGGTCGGAGAATTACGTGGTGAAGCAATTGCTTCAATTGAAATCGACGCACGGCAACGTTGCGAACAAAGGCCGACTCACCGAGTACTTTACGTGCTCTCTACTGAAGCCGATGTACCTTAAAAACGATACGAACGCATCGAACGCGAAGAAATGCACGTTGAGATCGGACAAGTACAGAAAATTGAATGGCGTGAGTTGCGTTATTTGCACGGCGCAGGAGGGATACCTGTTCTATTTCCCTACGAGCTGCAAGAATCACGAGACCGTGTGCACGCCTTATCCGTTCACGGCTCCGGTAACGCACATCGTGCTGGACGACACGGTTCTGCACGCCTTGACCGAAGCTGGACTGGAGTCTTACACGCTGCGTTTGTCGGAGAAGCTAACAGGCCCGAGTGCAAACGCCGTCGAAAAACTGAGTCCCAACGAGACGGAACCCGTTTCATTGATAGGCCTGTGCCCCTTCATGGGCGTTCAGAAGCTCTTGCACGTGAACCGGTACATCGTTCTCCTGACCCAGGCCGAAGATCAGTGGACCCTCTACACCCTGTCTCTACCGTCCCCGGAAGATCTGTATTACGACATACTCAATGCCGCGATGAACCACAAGGTCTCCAGTCCGAGCACCTACAGGCACTTGCTCGGCGAGGCCTACGCGATCGTCAGCCTGGCGAAGAAACTCGAATGCACCGCTACAGACAATGCCGAATCGAGAAGATTGGAAGCTAACAACAGCGAGGACCAGCTGGACGTCTTGTACACGAAGTCTTGCGCCCTATTGGCCGATTATTACATCAATTCCGAATCCCCGATGGAGTGGAGTCTTTGCGTTCCGTATTACAAGATGTCTCGGCTGAAGGCGGCCGACGTTTTGTCGCAAAAATCCATCACCCATTCGCCGGGGCTCAGTACCTATCTGACCGAGACTCTTCTGAATTTGAAGAGCGGGCCCGAAGCCGATGCTCTGTTCCAGGTCTACAACGTCGTGGAGATGATCAGCTCGACGAGCAAGAAGAATCTCATCAAATTGATCTTCGGCAGTCTCGTTCTACGAGAATACGCGACCGAGAAGCTGATCGGTATTCTTCAGTCTCTGGAGCAAGACGACCCGACGCAATTCGCCCTGGTTACACTGTACGTTCAGGCCGATCGGCAAGATCAGGCCGAGAAGACGATAAAAGCCGTGTCCGACAATTGCATCCTGTCCATGTCTCTGACTCACTGGCATTGCTTGTTCGACGTAACGCTCGAGAGACAGAGCGGGCATGTTATAGCAACTTTCTCAGACTTGTCGGTCATACTGATGCGACAAAAGAGTCTGGTCTTTGCCGATGTACTCGTGAGAGTCATAGATGCCAAGGCAGTTTCGTTGCATCAGATATTGCAAATATTCTTGGCTCATCTTCCGTCTCGAGTCGGCAGAGACGGACACATCGCGGCTGCGGTATTGCAACTCTTCGTGGAGACTTATCTTCGCAATTACTTCGACACGAAACCCGCGAAAACTTCGGAGTTCAGGATAGAACATTACGACTACTCGATAGTCGAGGCTTTTAAGATATTGGTGCGTTCTTACTTGGGCAAATTGAGCCAGGCTAACGTTTACACGGTCGAGGACAATAGAAACGTGGACGTCGACACCGGCGACGAGAAGGAGTATCTCTTCGAGAATATGAGGCCGCTTTATCTCGACGCGATGCGACAGAATGGCCATGAAACGAAAAACTCGGTATCCGCGAAATCGAAGAGAAGAGATAAGATGATTCGAAACGAGGCGTTGAAACTGCAGGCTCTGCTGGCGAGCGGATATCTTCCGGCTGAATGCTTGCAGGAGATCGACGAATTTCTCAAAGCTCACAGCGTTAACGGTGACTTGTCCTTTCGAGTATTGTGCGTGGGAAATCACGAAGGAACTGCGATGCTACTGGAGAACTCGCCGCAAGCTCTACTACAGTATGCCAAGGTAATTGAAGAAAATCGAGAGTTCTGCGGAGGTGAAACAGTTAAATATAATGGGAAATTCGCACAATTTACGATTCGGTTCTTATCGAAAAGCGAAATTCTGTCTTAAATTAATTGTATTCTCGTTTCAGGAACGATACACCGAAGAATCCGAATGGAAAAATCTCATTCAGTTGCTGCACGACAAAATTTCAACAACGGAAAATAACGCCGACGGCCCTGGCCAGCTCGACCAAATTCTGGAAGGTATTTCTCTCACGAAACGGAGTAGACAGAGAAGGTGCAGAGATCGAAGACTTAACAACATTATGCTTTCAGATACCCTGATTCACTTAGCGCGAACGATGTCACTGAAAGGACTTCAACGATTGTTATCCAACGAAAACATGACGATACTGCAGCGTTATGGCGATATTTGTAGTCAAATTATGCACGCCGATCACGTGAATTCAATGATAATCGGCACGGGACAACATCTCTTATTCAATATCAACGTTTGAACGAAGAAAAATCGAAAACGAATTTAACCATACTGACTCTAGATAGCGAAATTCACTCTTCGACTTGTTATCCACTTGACTATAGTGTTGAATTAGTTGGAAAAAAAAGGAACTGAAGACATTTAGGCGCACATCTTTGCGTGTGATAAATCTCGATTGTGCAATTTTAAAGAAATTTTAATAAGTTATCATGAACTATTTGTAAATATTATTATCATTAATAGTCATATTTATAAAGTGTGAGAATTTTATCGAAGGAAATATATTGTCGTCAATGTTGTTTAACTTTTGACTCGTGATAAGTGAAAACTTCGTTTATTTATAAATGAGCATCTATATAGTACATACAATGATTCGTCGGGAGAATTTTTTTTTTCAATTATTCCTGAACCTCCCACGGCTTCTCGTAACGTTTCCAGTCCCACGGAGCTGCGTGAATGTATCGGGAAGGCTCCGCTAACGCGACACCTTCCTTTTCCATTTCGTTTACGAGCAACGAGAGCTTCTCGCATTCGGCACGATCGATGTCGCATCGGACGTTGACAATCCCACTTTCCAGACATCGCTGGGCCATAACGCGACCGAGATTCAGGTAGGCCACTCGATCGGTCGATCTGCAACGGTAATTTTGCGTTTGGATTAAATGCTTTTTTCAATACCTAGCAGAACATGGGCAGAATCGTATCAAAATTGATAAAATGCGAGTAAAATTGAAAGGGTGCATTTTCTGTGCTTTACATACAAGAAAATAGAGTTGTGGGTGTTTTTTTAGTTTTCCCGTGAATTCTTACGATTTGCATATTTTTTTCTGCTGAACAGAATGGTAATCTGAGATTTGTCGATTTTGTCGATTTCATCGAAAAAATCAGTTTTCGCAAATCGGACCGGAAAGGAAGAAAACCTTTTTTTTCCTGTATTCCCCTCAACTTTAGATAACAATTACTATTGAATTTATGTTTAGCGCGAAAAATACATGGACATACGTAGCTAGAGTATTTTTTTTTATCTTTTGTATTTTCAGCAACCTTTTGGAAGGCCCCTTGAGACATTTTTCCACAGTTTTTCATACCATGCTAACAAGTTGAAAAAATGGTTTTACAAATCCGCGAAAAATCTTAATTTGTGTATTTTTTCTTGCTGAACACAACGGTTGCCTTAGATTTGTCGACATTCCATTGGAAAGTCAAGATATCGCTGCTTAAATACCCCAAAAATCTGCAATTTTCGCAAATCGAATCGGAAAGCTAAAATTCCTTTTGGTGATTATCGGTGTTACCTTTAACTTTAGACAACAATTGCTATTGGATTCATTTTTAGCACGGAAGGATACATAAAAACATGTAATATGAAGTTTATTCATAGCCCTGAAATCGCACGGAATGCCCTAGTAAAATAATAAAAAGAAAAAAAGTATGCATCGCTCAAAAGCTTTTCCAAAGGGTCGGATAACATCTTCATTTTTTAGAGGTACCTTTTTGCAAATATTCGTTTATATCAACCGGGTCTCCTCGAGTTTCGGAACTTACTTGTAAAGTTGTTTTTTCAACGCCCACTCTTTCGTAGAGACGGTAATTACCGGCCCATTATCCATGTGAATAATTTCCGCGGTCACGTGACGTGCCGATCTCGTAACAACCAGCCTGAAATAGTAAATAGAAAAAAGGGTAGGACGAAAAAAATAAATATTAAAGCTTATTTGAAGGTTATGAGAAGCGTGTTGATTTTTTGGTGATTAATAAAAGTTAAATAAAGAACGATTGTATGAAAATGAATTACTTGTGCCAGAACTCGCGGCCAGGATTTTCGAGATGATAACCAGCCGGTTTTCTCGCGACTCTCAACAATTCGAGATTTCTCGGATTCCTGTTCGTCACATCGGCATTACGCGCGACTATTTCTGCATTCGTGTGCGCGTGATTCGCCGTGAATTTCGGTGAAACTCTCGCCACTTGTCCCAGACGTCTCGTTAACGAAATCATATCTACGGTCGGCGTTGACTAGACAGTATTTATTTAATATTTGATAAAAATTCAACCATGGGCTGATTCGGCGACGGCGGAACACAACCTCGGTCACTCGGCGTCGAACAGCTGAGCCGCACTGAGCTGAGCAACTCCTTCGATCAGTACCGCGCGCGCGTCCCGCAAGATCACGTGAGTTAGAGCCGCGGCACATCGAAATACTTAAAGACGTTGTCTCACAGGATAGTTTCTTCAAGAATTCGATGAAACTCGGTACACACGTTCTCTAATACTTGATTCACACCTCAGTGCAATTGCAATCAGTTTTACCATTCCGAAGCCGAGATATTCAATATCGAAATTGGCCTTGTTTACACGTAGCGTAAGCTATATATATAGATAGTGCGCCAACGGTATATCATTAATTCCACAGGCAAAACTACGTTTAAGAGGTTTTTGAAAAATTAGATAAAGGTAAAGTGAGGCTGCACGAATATTCTTGGAGAATTTGAAGATGACTGACCGTTTAGTTTAAGAAATATAGCTTTTCGTTTTCGGTTTATTTGATATTTCTGCGAGCGAACGGCGGCTGCTCCGACCCGCGCGCACCGCTGCGCGAACGAGTTGCTATCCCCACCACAGTCCCACGACACAACTACCTCAAGGTAGTTCTTACGCAGAGTGTTTATTTCCCATAAGTTCAAAATTGAGTCGAGAAACCAAAGGCTTTATTTATGAATGCAAAGGCTTTGCCTGGCACGTTATTTATTCTTCCGGGGTAAATGGAAGTGAGTATCGTTAAAAATTCTTCGTATTCTCGATAGAACTTTTTATTTCTTTTCATTGCTACATCTTCAAACTTTATTCTTTGAAGGTTCCATGAATATCGTAGGTTTCGGCAAACGAACGCTTTAACCTGTGGCAAACTGCAACAATAATTAATAAAGTACGACAAACGCTAGAATTAGCGCGCGAAAATCGGCGCGATGATTCGACGACACCCCGCTCCTCAGTCCCAGTGGTGCTGGAACAGGCAAGGTCAGATTCGATTTTAATCATCCTTTCGTCGCGACGAGAACGGAAGACCGTAACAAAATTTAAATTCACACGTAAACTTAACAAAATCCTCATAAACACATTAACGGACTTTATACATGGTTCTTTTGGGAGATTGGAATTTTCTACAGTACTTCGTCGCTCATCATAACAAACTGTAAGAGTTGAAAATATCGAATGAACGAAGAAACCAAAAGACTGAAATCACACTGCGAAAACTGCAAAAAACGTTACAAATATATTGTGTCAAGCAAATAGAAGTATAACATTTGCGTATGCAAATTAAATTTTTTTTTACAAATTACATTCTGTTTCAAAATTACTCATTTGCAAGAGAATTCTCACTCTTCGGATAATCTAATGTAAGAATTAATTTGATCCTCGTCCAAGCTAATGGCAATCCAACGGTTGAACGACATTATACAATATGAGCTGCCCGTGTCTATCTATGCAACTTTTTGCTTCTCTGAAGCGTGGTTTTACGAGTTCGGTATGAGGCGTCGTCGGAATTTTTTCATTGGTGGACGAAGGAGTGGGCGACAATGTGCCAGGTACCGGTGAACTACTCGGCCGGTTCTCATCTGCAATCAATGGAGTTACGGTACAGGAGGGTTTGAAATCTTCAGTTCTGCTGTTACTATTTACCTTCGAACTTTAGTATACTCGACATTTTTTCAATAAACTCGATGAACCCAGCCGAAAGGGGAAATATTGATAACAGCGTTTCAAACATTCGAATATTAATTTACTTGATATCTTAAAAAAATTTCATCGTTTCATGAGGAAGACAGTGAAGGAAGATATTTTACTTATTAACAACGGGATAATAACAAATACCAGTGCTCAAATTTGACTAAGCCAAATGTACTGAATACCGTTTATATACTCGACCGCTGAACTCGGGTGTTCTCCATCGGGGTAATAGACGAGTTTTTCTCTGCGTCCATATCCGGTCCCGGGAATCTGAATAACGCACTCGACAACGACTGGTTCGGTTGGTTTCGTCGTTACTCCGCTAAGCGATATACGAGGATTATCGGCGTAAATTTCGTCGACGCATATTGCAAGATTCTTCATGATCATGAAATCGGACAGTATCGTCAAATCCGGGCGTGGACGGGCTCCGATGGCCGTGCAGCTGAGTTTCACGTGAGTGTCGTTAAGATCGGTAGCCCGAATCGTCAAGCTTTCTTCGGGCACTGTTTGGAAATAATTCAATACAAATCTATAATCTCCCCAAAATCCAGAGCCTTTGAGTCAATTTGATTAATCGGATGGACTCGATAAGGTTACCGTAGACAATCATTTTTTTCCTTTCCGAAACGTCCTCGCCGGCGATAGTAGCGACGATGCATCTGTATTCGCCGCTCATATCCATAGTCGCTTCCGTGACGTTAATTATCGAATGGGATCGCGGCCTGTTTATCGTGTCGGGGGTGTACGACGTGAGACCCGAAATGACCCCGCGATCTCGAGGATCCACTGCGTAGTACAGAAACACAAACCAATAATCAATTAATCCATCAATAGACATAGTAATACGCGTTATTGTCGTTATTATTATTATTATTACAAATCATAATATTTATAAATAAATAATAATAACAATATTTATAATGAATATTTATAAAAAATGAATTATGAACGCTTTACTTTCTTAAATTCAATTAACTTACTAGGAGGTATCCATTGATATATTTGCTCGTTCTCGTGGTACCACTTGACAACGAGCCCGTAATCGTCCGTCTCCGAAATATTATAGACGCACGCCAATTCTATCGGGCCGCTACCGTTACGAACAGCCACCGGAACGTCGAGCACTTCGATGACTCCTCCAACATTCGTGAAGCCTGTCGATAGAGTTCGTTGGAGTATTTTTCACGAGATACATACGTCGATTGGTCAACTATTCGTGCGATTATGAGATTCGAAGGACATACCTGGTAATGCGACGAAACTGAGGGCGAGAAAAATTATCGAGGGAAAAGCCATCGCACCGTTGCGCGATCTTTATAGAGAGTGCGAGCTTCGTTAAGATATTGGTGTTTCCCGAACGTGTGGCCTTACAATATTGATAATGTTGAGATTGACGATAATCGCCGCGTGGCGCATTCTGCGCAGCCTCGCACGTTGTATTTCTTTTTATAATCAGGGAGCACAGAATTGACCTGAGCCTTTACCCTTTACTTCTGCACGCGGCCGATGTTGGTTCCGTTGAAGTATCGGGCTTGCGGCTTTTAAGGTATTACCAGCGTACAATCTTACTTTGATCACGCTTGCGTGAGACTCGCTCTCAAAGATTCATTTTACATAATAATAACATCAAAATGTTATTAACAAATTAATGAAAAAAATGATTGTTTAACAATATCCCGGTATTCGGGAATATTAACAAAGCATTTCTATAAAAAAAAGTTACGTTGTAGGGTAATTTGTTAAGCGATTAATTTGTTCATTAATTTCCATTAAGTATCAGGCTATTACTTTTGAATGAAAAATGAGATACATTTATGTAAACTATGATTTTGCTAGTTCTTATGTTTTTCCAATACACATTTCTGGTAAATATTCACCATAATTACCAATAAATCTTGAAAAAGAATCAATAATATATAATTCTGTAATTTTTCATACTTATTTAATTAATTCCTTTATTAATTTTCCGATTATCGAATTTTGTTTGTTTTTCCAAGAATAGCTCAAACACGTTCAAAATATCGCTTGCTTTATTTTAGGATTTTCTATTCGAGGAATATCGTGTCATATCTTATCGTTAGATTTTATCGGAGAGTTGCCTGTAAAACGACATTGAAACAATGCGCTTTCTGGGTTTTGCTCCTTCAGTTACATCAAAACAATATATAATACACGACAATATATATTGTGGTGCAATTGAAACAATACGGAAAAACGTAAAATGTTTGGTGTGCTTCTCGGATTGACAGCGGGAAAACCCGAGTCGCTGTGCAGTTACGTCATAGAATTTCCTCGTATTACACGCTTCGACTTGCTCGACCGTGGACAGTAGCCGACGCGCCGATCCCCACCTAAACGTCGCAATACGGGGATCCGAAATAAACAAGTGTTCCTATTCAGTGTGCCGAGTATCGGAGGCCGAGTCTGACGTTGCCGTTCGCAAATTATTTGTCTGTCCGCTGACCTCAAAGATTTATTATCGTACAAGAATTTCGGTGCAATATGGATAATTACGTTACGGGTGAGCTGACGTTTATGTAAAAATGTGCAAAACCAACGAAATAGCGTTATTTTCGTCTTTGCGATCGCATCTGTTACTGCGCAAGTGTTTGCAAAATTGTAGAAACAAACGAAAATCACTGTAGATGTAAAAGGGAATTTTGAAATTGCTGCAATAACGACAATCATCGTTTTGCCCTTGAAATATTGAACTTGTTCGCGAAATACGGGATATGGCGTAATGTTATAAAACGTGTTGCTCGTCGCCATCTTTCATTAGCCGTATGTCAGGAATCTATCAAATTGGTACAAAATTTTATCGTAACATCGATTGAAAGATAGTTTTTGTGTCACTTCAAGCGCTGTTTCGTAACGAAAATCCAGGTCTCAGCACAACTAGAAGTCCTTCATACTAAAATCGTAAAAAAATGTTGACAATTTTCGGCACTGTGCGAAACCCTTTGAAAAAATGCAGAAGTTTTGTCGGAAAATATGATTAAATTCAAACAACTGGAGATTGTGCCCATAACAAGAAAATTCTTCTCGGAGCCTATTTCAAATCATTCTTTTAGGTTATAAATATTCTTGAACTTGTGTCCGCAAAACAGCTGCTCGCGAAAAGATTTCGCGACGCGCAATAACGTTGCTCGCGACGGCAGCGCCGCGCCTATTGTGTAAACTATCCTCTCCGTTCGACCGAGCGCCGCAACTATTTTGAGAATGTTTTTCTGATTTCGCAGCGCGATCCGCCGCTCTCGAACCAGTGCACCACGCAGATCGAGAGCGAAGGATACAGAACAGTACAGAAGAACGGAGCGTCGGACACGAGAACGAATCGACGCGGTCTTTGCTGCTGGAAAACTTGGAAAGTTCACCGACGGACGATGACATACCGGCCTTGCATGTTCTTCGCAGGGAAGCCAACGAAGCAGCCGAATCTCGGCAGGAAAGGCCAAACGAAAGGAATGACTGCAGATTTTCGAATCTGGATAGGGCCAAAATGGAATATTTCGAGGCTCGACCGTTCGAGCAAATCGTTAAAATCGACGCGACGCACACGGTAAGCCGTGAAACGCAAACGGCGTCAGTAATGGAGATTCTCGAAGCGAAGTTCCACGCGATATTCGACTTCGCGATAATCACCGTTGTGTTCAATATCGTAGTTCCGTTCTGCGGTTTGATTATCTTCCTGCGCGCGATATTTTGAAGATTCTTACAAATCACAGTCGTCGGTCACAATTAAGGGTGCCGGACCATTTTTTATATATTTGCGTTCTCTTTGAAAGATAAAGTATTATTGTAAAAAAAGTGGCTGATTGATTCTGATATTGATACACGCTTTGCGTATTACAGAAAGACACAAGCATTCCTTCCTGACCCGATAAAGATATGAAATAAGTTCATTCTCGTACACCGCGATTTTGAAAATAAATCGTACCTACAGTCGGTATGTTACCGGCATGTATTAAACTTGAAATTGTGAATCATTCAACCGTACGAAGATTCCATCAACGAAATCGGCGCTGTTTAAATGCGGCTGATAAATAGCATTTGATGAGAAGTTTGATTCATTGAAATATTTATAAATCTGGAGTCGCGAATGGCAAACAGTTGATTGGGTCTTCGTAAACGATTGGTTGCCATCCCGACCGGGATTAAGAGGAAACGAAATACCACAGTCGGTATAGCTCACTGTGAAGAACGTTTTCCACGCACACTCGCATTTACAGTTTAAAGAGTCACCGCGTGAAAAATACGTAAAAATCATTGTTGTTAGTTTTGGATACCGTCAATCGGTCCGCGATTGGCGGAGAGGAAGAAATTTCATCCGCAAGGGTCTATATTTTTTGAATTTGCTTCGAGTCAATACCAATTCTCTTCTCAACAGCACCGATAGCGTTTTAAAAAGAATATTTACTTCCAACTTTACAATGCATCGAAGCCTTGTAGAAATCTAAAATATCACAAACGATATAAACATTAGAGACCCTCGGAATTAGACTCTTTGATATGACGATCACAACGGATTGTTCTGTGATAAATACTTTTACAACTTTTTCCATGTACAATATACAACAAATGAATAAAAAAATACTAATCAATCATCGGGTAAATAATTTTTAATAATTTTTTTAAATTATTTTTTAAGAAAATCTCGCATTTAATTGAAATGACTCGTCTTCGATGGTTCTCGAGGGGATTTTTATAATAATCGCTATATCGATTCAGTATTAGTTTTTTTTGTGCAAAGCATATTTTACAATCTTCGTATTTATTTAACAATTTTTGCTAGAACAAGCTGGAGCAAAGCAAACAAATAAATAATTGCACTGTCGACCGAGGCAATGCCTTGAATGTGGCAGAATGATAGACGGAATGAATAGCACGGCGCCGTTAACAAAAGCGGCGTTGCGTAGAACAAGGCTTGACGAGGCTGGCCCCGGGGGTACAGGCACACGTGAGCTCGGACGGAATATATTCTGATAGCACGTGGAGCGAGGTCGATGCACTGCCTATCTGTCTCCCGATGGCCCGGATATCTGAGTTCGTATTATTAAGCCTGACAAATTTCCAAACGGCCACAGCCACGAGCGAGAGTGCTCTCTCTGGCTCGGGCTCGACGAAAATTCACGAGCGCGATAACACGAATTAAACGTTGAACTTGGCGACATTCCCGATGAATGATTCAAACGTCAATTCAACCACCGAATTTTACATCACCGATACCCGGAGCTTACGACGAAAACAACAGTTTTTTTTTTATTTAAAATATTGTTTTGAATACTTGAAAGACAATTGTAAATAACATCTCGATTGCGATTTATTATCATTCGTAACTATAATTTATTTATAATTTTTATTCTTGAAATTCAATGATGAATCTCTTTTGTTTATCCGGAATTCCGCGATTTCCATTATCGGTTTGTTTGGAGCGATGAACGATCGAGAATACCTTGATGAGGAATCGGGCAGAAAGCGACGAAAGAAAAGCTGCGAATTTAACGTAACGCTCCGGTGAACTTCGAGTTTTGGCAGTCTATTTGGTCTTCGTGGTCGATTGCGTAACGTTGTTATCAGCGCGCCCACGGATATAGCCACATATCTGTCGGTCGTTCGGTCTGTAGATGTGTTGTACTCGCATCTGTTGCGGATTGTATTATTGAGATGGATTAAAAAGTCGCGAGGTGAACTTGACAATGTAGATAAGAATGCAAACGTTGTACATTCTATATATTGATTTTTCTAAATAAAATAAGAAACGTCGTTTTCCATATTGTTAAAAAATCAAATAAACAATTAATGTTGATGAAAAAAATTACGTATGGTTGTACAGAAAATTCGATCGTGGTCGTAAAATGTTTTTTTCTGAGTTTATATAAACTACAAAAATAATTAAGATTGAATTTTTTTTTATAATAATTTTATGGTTCGAGACTTTGTCGTGGAATTGGATAGAAGCAGATATTACACAAGCCACGGAGAAAATGTGCTATAATAAGACGTAGCAGTGTACGTATCTACGGTTTACAGCACGGTCTGGTATACATTTACCAGAGTATATGCAAAGCGACGTTATATCGCTGTCATATAAATGGTTAAAGAGCGCGAGCGGAGTTATGGGTTATAGCCACGTGAACTATCATGCCGACCATAGTTTAATCCACAGATCACCAACACTCCTTTCGTGTTTGAAATTTTTTTCGCATTCATTCTCCTCGCTCTCAGTTAATTATGCATCATATATCGCATTATCTCGTTCCAATTTTCCGGAACGGGGTTTAAAAGCGACGCGAAAAATCGGGCGATTTACCAGATTTCGAAGAACTTGAATCTCATTTATAAAGTTGTAAATATGTTTATTGTTATTATTCTTATTGTTTTCATAAAAAGAAGATATTTCATAAAAACATGTGTATGAAATATTATAATAATATAATTATTATTAATATTATTATATTTAGAAGAAATAAAATAATGTTTTATAAAAATATTAATCTTTTTATAAAAATTGTATTCAAAAAAATTCATACGTAGCGATAGATCTGCCTTAACTAACATTTTAATAGATTATTATGAAAATTAGTCGGGTGCACGTAAAATGGTATAAAAATGTTAGGGCTCTCCGGTAAGCATCGAGATGTGGAGATCAAAGTTGCTCACGAGCAATTCGTTAGTAAAATCGTATTGATATAACCATGGTATGACTGTGCAC
This sequence comes from Ischnus inquisitorius, assembly GCA_963924025.1. Classification (NCBI taxonomy): domain Eukaryota; kingdom Metazoa; phylum Arthropoda; class Insecta; order Hymenoptera; family Ichneumonidae; genus Ischnus; species Ischnus inquisitorius. Next base: position 17,725,208 of record OZ001245.1, on the reverse strand, counting down.
ACGAGCCCGTGTGCGTCTTTTATTGGGGGCTCTCTTGCCGAAAGAAATTTCATTCGACGTAAGCACGGCGTAAGAAGTAAGTCGGAGACTCGGGACGACTGTACAACACGGCGGTGTACACAGCACAGTAATGCAGAGTGGCAACCAGTGACTTGAGGAAGCGAGCGAGAAGGAAAGAGCTAGCGAATGCGAGATAAGGTAAGGCGGACAAGTGCGATAAGCCGAAATAAGATAGCGGCGGGACGCAGCCGTTGACGGTGCCCCCGTCGACGTCGTCGGGCCGTCCGTGATATCTCAAAGTCAATGTCCTATGAAGGACTGTGAACGCGATACTAACGGCGTGTGTATATGATCCGCCTCGGCTGTAACCCACACCTCGGAGAAAAAAAAAAGAAAAAAAAAAAAACAATACACATTGATTCAATCTCGGCGGAGTATTAGTCACACACTTGCCAAAAGCGACGAGTACGAGCCTCTGAGGACTTAAATATCCATGTGAGACAATTCACGTCAATTGGGCCACACCGATTCTCGAACGTGCCAATTTTTCCGCATATCGCACGCGTTCCCAGAGATATCTTCCATGAAAATTAGAATCAAGATTGCACGCAGTCAAAAAGTGAAAAGACAAGAAAAATCGTAACTCGCCTCAAAATAAAGTAATTTTTTGCACTGATGACAGAAAAAAAAATTCACTGTAACTATAAAAATAATCATTTAAAAAATTTGAATTGAAGTGACATTACGAATATAAAATAAATAGCGAAAAAAAAGCTCTCGCATTTAATAACATCGAAATATCATGATATATATCGAGTTACAAAAATAGGCGTAACTCCAAGCCTCGTCGTTAAGAAATAAGCCCTTTCGATTGTAGTATCGTAGTATGTATTTTGATTATTAAAAAAAAATGTATGGTCGAACGATAGTCGCGGAGAAAAGAAGAGGAGGAGTCGGTATGGTGTGTGAAACATCGGGCCGAATATAATCTCGCGGATAGCCCTGGCTCGCTCTCTCCCAATCGTCGAGTAGAGCGACGAGTGAGGGACTCTGACCTTAAACTTTCTAGACACAGATATAACGCTTCAAGTTCGCGCCTCCCACTCGATATATTTTTTCATCGCTCGTCCAGAAGATCTTCTTCCTACTCTTTCTCTCGGTTTCGTCACTCGCGCAGCTTCGCCGTACACTTTCGAACGATGTATTCCCAACGAGATGGAGGGGATCGGACAGGATTAACATATTGATAATTAATTGGAGCATTCCGTTACGCCCGATCGATGATCGCACATATGGCAAACAATTTTTTTGTCTCGCCCAAAATCGCTTAAGGCACAGCGACTATGAAGTCACGATATGAGCAACGGACAAAAAAAATTATGTGACCTTGAAGTCGCGTTTGAGACAATTGTGAAAGAATACGCGCAGTATTCTAGACGATTCGGTCAATTGATAATAATTAAAATTAGATCCATCTCTCACCAGCTACAAAAATATGTATCTCGATTCTAAAATGTGAAAAATATGTATATTAAGATATAAGCCATTATTTAGGCTTTCCTTTCAATTAAAAAAAATTATATTTATCTTCAATATATTTCTTTGGTAATTAGTTTTTTATTAATAAATTCATCGTAATTAATTATATAATTAGCACGATGCGTTATATAAATTGATATGGGTGAATATCCCGAGAACAATATAGGATGGAAGAAAGATTGCGATTCATTGAATTATTAATTATCACGTAATATTATCTACTGATTAAAAAATCGTAGAGAGCGTACAAGCAAAAACTGCTATGTAAGATAGGCGTATCGTGCGTGATTTTGCCGATCTAATCGAGCTCGAATCTTCAATCTCTTAATTCCTACAGAGTCTTTCGCACACCGCGCAGATAATTTATACTGTACCGCTTGAGAAACGGAGATGCATGCAGTTTTTTCACTCAAAGTGCAAAAACAATCGTATTCCACCATAATAAAGTGAATTAAAAAAGGCCTTGGAATAGGAGTAAAATTGCAAACTTTTCTTTCCAACAGTACTAAAGTACATTTATGTAAAATAAAAAACATTACATTTTATGAAATTATACGTAAATATATTTTTTTCTTTCTGAAAATTTGTAAACGGACTCGTCCCCTAAACAAATAAATAAATAAATGAATAAATGAAAAGAAAATAAAAGAAACTCGCGACAACGATGTGGATTTTAATATTTACATCGAATGTACCTTTCCCTCGTTTAACCGATTTCTCGGCCTATTCTCACGTAAATCCTGCCTCGTTAAGAAAACGAAAGGTCAAAAGAAAGTAACAGGAGGCTACAACAATCTGTAAACGGTGTCGAAGCTCACCGTGACCGAGATCCAACGAAATTCCATCCAACACTCGGCGTATATTTCACGTAACAACCGCGCGATATATCTTATGACCCTGGCGTTTCCAATTCCGAATCGAATCACGCAAAGGGCGTCGTAAATCGATAGCGCATCAAGATTTGGGGTGAGTAATTAGATCGATAAGAATCTAGCCGCGGAAACGATTCCTCACGTCAACACTGCCACCAATACCAACCCTAATGGACGAAGAAGCATCGGTCATCATTGACAGTCTCGATGGGGAGGGACGAGAGCTCGTTTTTCTTCCCTTCCAGAAAACCCTTCATATTTCTGCATCTGCGTGATAAACATCGCGGCGGTTGCAACGAGCCAATGAATTTGAGAACGATTGAAAAGCCATTAAAAAATCCTTAAAAAAATATTGTTCATTTTTTTTTTATTTGGCGATACGCGGTAAAAAAATGCTTTTTGTCTGCTCTACCAGCGAACAACACTTTATTAAAAATCTATAACGTTTAAACCCGGGCCTTTTTTATATTTGGCCACTGTTGCCATCAAAGAATGGGGGCTCACATGGGATTAGCGATTCATTTCAGCTATAAAAAAAAATATTCTCGCTCTTTCACTCGACGAATAAGACATGGGTCGAGAATTGGGCCATTTACCTAACTAATGGATACTTAAAAAAAATCGAAACATCAAACCACTGAATGGTCTCATCGACAATTCAGCCGTGGTGCAAGCAGCGTAACTCCGTCACGCACACTATTACTATTTCAAGATACAAAAAAAGCGTAAACCAATTAAAAAATAATAATTTCCGATCGATATTGATTTCTGAGAAAAAAATTCTTCTGAATTTTCATAATTAGCGCGGACGCAAAAAACAATGTTTAAAAACAACAAAAAAAAAAACAGAAGAACACAGTCAACGAAGTGAAAAAAAAAAAAACAAAAGCAATAGCAAAGAAAGCGTTAAAGATAATTATAAATAACGAGATATAGCGTGAAAGCTGCGCTGGTGGAAAGCGGTGGGGTAGGGGGCGGGGGTGCGGGGGTGTGAGGGGGTTTGGGTATGTATAGCGGAATCAGGAAGAGAGCGTTGCACCGCGAGGGTACACTGTACCAGTGAACCCGCGCGATGTGTTTGTAGCTCTTTCTCGCTCTATCTCCCTTCCATCCTTCTCCGCTTTCCCCTCTCGTCGTGTTTCGCGTGCCGCCGAAGAGTGGCCGTTGTTCCCCCTTCCCCCACGCGCGTCGCGTTCCCCACCCCGACGGCGCGCGACCACGTCAACGATGCACCCCTCCGTTCGTTCGCGGAATGGGAAACGACGACGATGCCGTGCGACGGGACGAGCGAGGGGAAAGGAAAACGCACGAGGGAAACGCCACGGCGTGAGAGGGGCAACAACACCGACCGCGGAGTGCGAGGGACCGTAGGAAGATACGAGGGGAATACACACAGAAGTCACACGAACGCGAGCGAAGCTTTCGTTGCTCGGCACGGGGGATGAGGGTGATTTCAGGCGTAGGTAGGGGCGCCAGCGGCGTGGAGTTTTACTCCGCGGTGGGGCGACCGCCGTAGGGATGAGATCGTCAACCCTGGTGGTGGTATCCTCAGGGATGGATCGAGGGCTTCGAGGGACCCCCGACGCGCGACTATTAAAAACCTACCCCAAGTTTTCGTTCAAGTTCAACGCGAAAATCTCGAATATTTTCGCAATCGATCTTTCTTTTCCACGCCAACTCGCCGATTCACAATCGCGCGACAATTATCGTCAATTGTGAAGTAATTTAAGATTTTTTTGTGTTAAATTTTTTTGTTTATCATGATTTTTGTTAATTTTATTTTTATCGATCGAAATTGACGATCGATGATTTTTTAGAGTTTTGGTAAATGAAAAAAAATTGACCGAGAGATCGATCATTGTTTCTATGAAATCGCGCCCTTTGACGACTTTTCGTAGCTCTCAGGGGCATGCCTAGCGGCGCGACGTCTCTGCATCGGCGGGGCTGTAGAAGGCGCGGGGGCTCGAGGGATGGAAGAGCGGATAGGCGAAAGAACGATGCGGGAATACGCTAGCCAGTGAAAGAAGCAGGACCAAAAACGAAATAGAGGGAGATAGACAAAAGTAGGATCGCCACCCACGTAGTGCACGCCGGTTAGAGGGATCGGAATTGCTTAACGCATATTTCAAATTTACGATATGATTGTTGTTGCAGTCGTTACGTAATAAACTCGGCCTTCGCTACTCGCAGTAACAAAGTCTTCCGTACTTACAAAAAATCTTGATACGGTTAAACCTTTTTCTTTCAATACCAAAAGATATTTTAAAGATTTTTTGTTTTTAGTACCGAAAACATTTGGATGAAGTTTTTATTTATCCGCGGAAAGAATCAAATTCAATGTCTCTGTCGTATTCCATTTCTTCTTTCCGCGTCCGACAACGTAAGAATCTCGAATGAGTCGACTCACCCCGGTCTCCTAAACTTTCCGCCGGTTGGTTTTTCTTTCTCCTTCACTTTCCATTCGCCTCTTCCTCGCACACTTTCGATCACTGTCTTTCTCGTTGCTCGTCAGAGGGGCGCGCGCGTCCCGTCCGATGGTGGGGGCACACAGACGCGTGGGGGGAGGGGCGAGGCAGGAGTAGAAGCCAGCAGCAGCGGAGGAGAGCTCGACGACGGCAAGGAGAGGTCATTGACCTCAGCGGCTCGCTGCTGCTGCTGCCGGCTGCTAGAGCGCTAGGCTGCTGTGCTGCTCGTTCGCGCTCGTTCCGCGTTCGTACCTCGTGCGCGCTTAGACTCTTTACTCGAAACCCGCGACACCGATCGACACGACGACACCATCGACGAAACACGACCAATTGAACGATAAAAACGAAACTCTTTCGATCATGCACGAATCAACGCTTTTTTTTCGATCATTATTTTTTCATCACTACACATATGCATATTGATACATCTATGTATATACCATTATAGACAGTGTGGGTGTGCGTGGACGAGAAAAGACGGAAAAAAGTTTCACGTACGCCGGGTTCGTTCCTCGTTACGTTTCCGATGACACGAGCTACACTCTTTTTTTCTCCTCGATTCCGCAACACTTTTTGACAATTGTTCCTCGCAACTCGACGTGAGTCGTTGTCATTGTCGTTGTTTTGGGTGTTAAGTGAAAGAAAAAAAACTTGCGGTTCGCGTGTGGGATTTGGTTCTGTTAGATTTTCGTTGCGTTTCGTTACTGCGATTCGCGAGTGGTTTCGGTGCGGGTTCGGAGACTGATTGTTCCACTTCGGATTCGTCGTCGTCTCGTGGATGCCCAAAATCGTATACCGAATATTCCGTCGAGTTTTTTGTTTTTTTCCGAAAAGTTGGAACTCAGACCGGAAATAGTGACAACGGAAATTCGTGCGGAAGTATCACGAGGATAATAGAGTGACGAAATTTTCTCGTGGTGCGGTCGAGGAGTGGGGGCGGGGCGGGGAGGGAGGGAGGGAAGAAGGAACAGTGCAGTGAATGAATAAGAACGTGCCCGGAGGACCTTGGATATATCGCGTCGAATGTGTTCACAACATTATTTCCTCTGCCTCTCAAGAAATGTGGTACGTGCAATGGTGAAAAAAAAGTAATCGAATCGTTAGAGGAGTTACGAGGAGAAGTGCGAAAGTGAAATTCGAAGGAAAAGTTTCGAGGAGGAGATCGTGGATTATTGGTGAATAGGGCCGTGTCGTGCGTACGGTACGCGACACGTGAAGCACGAAAGAGAGGATCGTCAACGCAGTAAGAGAGAATTCGAAATCGGATTAATTTTGTGTGTGCGCGGGTGCGTGTGGCTGTCAAAAGGCAGACAGAGGGGAAAGGAATCGACGGGCGAGAGAATGAAAGGTAATGAAAATCGAAGATACACGAATATTCGCGATCCTTGCAGTCCCCATGTCCGACGACGGTGTGCGAGCTCGCGAACGGCGAATAACATTGCGGCGTGAAAAACCGTTTTTACTACGTTTACGTAACCGATAAGCATCCCTCGACGCGACACGGTAAACGAAAATCCAAGCGAATCGACCGCGCTCGATAAGTTCGGCTTTTCTTTTCGCGTCCCGAACATAACCAATTTGTCTTCGAGACCTCGCGTTTGCATATTTATTGTTAACACTGCGATTGTTAACCTCAAACTCGACGAGTTTTCTTTGCCGCTTTTTTGTATTACATCGGCGATGTTGGGCAGTTATGTTTTTTCTGCATATTGGGCGAAGAACGCGTTTGGTGCACACAAAAACAATGATATTTTTCAACGCTCTGAGAAGAATGGCTCGCGTAACGTTGTAAACACGGAGAGAAAGACGGTAGATTCGTAATTGCAACGGTCGGAGGATCGTAGCCTTTGTTTTTGTATCAATGTCGCCAACGGTAGAGGAACGTTAAATGAATTGACGGCTATTGGGCATAAAAAAATTGAGCAGGAAACCCAAAAACATCGGAACATCGAAGTGGTGCACGTGCGTCGGATAAGTAGCACCGACGCGTTTCTCGTTTCATTGGTAAGTCCCTCGACTCTTCGATCGAATACAATAGAATCGCCGTAGGAACGTGTTTGAAATAACGGAAAAAAAAATTATATAAATATTTCGAACGCAACGCGAGCGAAGGCAAACGTCGATGGCCTGCGACTCGAACTAAAATACTTTTCTACGGTCTTCGCGTCTGACGTAATGCGAATGAAATGGTGACACGAAGAGTAGAGAACTGCAGCGTGCGCCGGCTATTTCTCGTATTTCACAGTATCGCTAGATTACACGTATTAGCGGACATATTTGAACTCGTGCTATGGACGCAGCGGTGTTTTGAATACGGCGGAGTGCATAAAAACCGATGAGAGAGACGGCAATGCAGCCAGAGATAGAAAGAACGAAAGAGAATGACCGCAGGGGGGGGGGGGGGGGTGGAAGAGAGGGAGAAGGCGGTAGTTCAGCAGGGAGGAAGGAACGATAATAATATAAAGGCCTTAGCATTGGCGTTGGATTGTGTGACTCGGTCGTGTTACCCTTGATAACGAGAGGAACTAACGCGCCCAATGTGACTCCTTTGCCGATGGAAAAGGCGTGGAAGAAAAAGAAACCGAGAAGAAGAAAGACGATAGGGCGACAACGTCGCACCTTTCAGACGAGACTTCAGTTTCGTTTTTCATTCTCATTTCATTTGTTTTATCTTGTCTCGGCCGCGTGCCGTCGAACACAATAGGAAACGAAGGTAAAAACTAAATAGAGAGCATTTTTTTAGTTCGCGAGATCTGCGTGAGATAACCTTTATTATCATTGTTCACTGTTATCATTATCATTATTTAGTGTAAAAGGTTAACTCGTTTGCAACGTGGCTTTGTTCGTTATTCGAAAAGTTTCTCAAGTTTTTACTATTTTTATGCATAAAAATAATGTTGATAGAATCGCGAAAAATAAAAATTGCCTGAGAAACAGTTATAAGACCGTCGCTTACTTTGAGCTCTCGGATTAATATTTTTTATGCGAAGATTCGAGTTAGAATGAAGACAATCCAAAGCAGAATAATAATGATAACGTATGGATTGATAATAATACTTTTTCATAGTTCAATCTATAATTGCAGGTTAATAGAGGATTTTTTTCCACTAATAAACAGGATAATTGCGATTTAAATAGTTAGGCATAAAGAACAGAAATATGAGATAACATCGAAGGAAAAAATATATAATGACGCGAGGTGCAAACCAAGCGGCTCTACAAAACAGGCATGCCGATGTAGTATAAATATCTTCGACTCGCGAGAGATCGCCTAGAGAAACACGCGACTCGGAGAAGAGAGCCCGAAGTCTCGAAAGCCCACCGGCGAGTAGTAGAGCAGCATAGTGAGCGCGTTTCGTCAATGAAAAAGAGACGTACGAGAGAGCCCCGTTTGGCCTGCGACCGCGTGGCTGCGAGACTCGCGCAAAACGAATGTAGATTGCCCACCTCTCACCTCTCTCCCCTTTGCTTACCCTTGTGAAAGCACGCACGTATGCGTATGCACTCGACTTCCGCGTGCATTCGTGCGTTCTTTCGTAGCACCTTCAACGATTCTCCGTGCTTTTCTCTAAGTCGCCGCGCGGAGAGGCAAAATATTAAGCGAGTGTGTGCCCGTTCGCGAAACGTTCGGAGAACGAGAGAGAATAATGGAAAACGATTCACGAAGTTAGCCACGCAAACGCGACGGCGTGGAGTCTTTTGAATCCTCAAGCGAGAATTATTTCCGCGAAATACGTGGTAAATCTCCGCCGTATTCCGAGGGACATGTTTGGGACGTTGAAGCGCACTTCGAACCGAATACCGAAATGAAATTATTTACCAAAGTGTCTGGTAATTTGTCTATCTGAAGATGTGTCGTAGAGATGGAATTAATCTTCGCTCGTCGATGACCGATGAATATCCTTGAGTTTTTACGCGCAAAGGAGAAAGTTTCTTCTCACGACGAGACAAGGGACTCGCTTACAATGGGAATACGGTGCATTCGACCAGCTTGTTCATTGCAAGAAAAATATAATTTTATACAATTATTTGAAAATTTTGCATGTAAAAATTAGAAATTTTTTAAACAGAATTAGCAATCCGATGGTGTTACACAAAAAAAAGTCCAATCGTCGTAGTTCTCGTTGGTTATAATACGCGATTGCAAAAGTTTCGATGAACACGAATACGACAATAATTTAGAAGAACATTTATCCGACACCTCGGATGTGTCTCAAACTGAACATATCCAATATTAACGTCGTGCAGTTCGAAATTTGATACAGACATCGACCAAAATATCGCCGTCAGCGTCCGTGGCGCTCGTAGTTCCGTCCAAACTTTACGAAGCTCCCTCGAGAAGTTCGCCGTGTCCTCGAGAGTACGCAGAATTCCGTAGCGTTGACAAACATTGTCGCTGCAAAGGGCCAGGATTTCCATGTAAATCTACGAAGACTTTCAGTAACATGACAATAATTCAAAGCGAATCCGTCGGCAGTAAAAGTCCTTTTTGTTGCAATGGCATTTTTGCATTTGTAGTCCTGATAAAATATCAAATGCACCTCCCAATTTTGTAGCTCGAGTGTGTCTTCAAAAAGATGAATTTTTTTTTTCGCTTTCAAAATCAATCCATTAAATGTTTCACTTTTTTTCCGAATATTCTTGCGAAATGTTCTTCCTGTGGAAATACGACGGAAAAGTAGGAATAATGGAAGCGTTATGCGGAAAAGTATGCCAGTAGAGTTTTTAGCACCTCCAGAAGTAGAATCTCGAACGGTGAATGCTAGAGTGCAACGTTCAACTTTCTCGGAGGACGAGAGCGTCGAGTCGTCGCTTCCCTCTCGATTCTCACCATAAGTAGCAGTAAGGCGATACTACGGCTATAAGTACCACCCAGCTAGCTAGCTCGCGATCCGCTTTTGCTTTCGACTACGACGTTGCTGCACAATGTCGAAGGAAAGCAGTGAATTCCCGACGAGAACTAAATTCATCCTTCGATCATCAATCAACTTCGGTGATCGCGCGTATCGTCCAGTTTTATCTCGATAGCTTTTGTATGCAAAATCGGAAAAATGGATACTTTTTTTTCCAACCAAAAAATGTTGATTTTCATATATTCCAAATCTCGAAGCTGATTTAAAGCCGACTTTTTCTAAAATCGCAAGCAAGGTTTTATCGAATGTTGCAGAAAAAAAACATCGACATTTTGCCGCTCCTCTGTTTTCATTCCGTCCCCCGAACCAGCCGACACGAGCTCGTGATGTTGTTCGACCTTGAGTCGTATCTCAGGTCGAACCCTGCGTTAGAACCCGAGCCCGGACTCGGCGTTCGAAAACCACGATAGTTTGAAGATCATTTCAGTCTTCAGCCGAGGTAAATTCTAAAAGATCGAAGCGCAGAATCGTCATTGGCGATTGCAATATTATCGAAAAAGGCGGCAGCGAGACAAAGGAAATCGAATAATTTTTTCCGTTCTTTAAAAAATAAACAACAATGACGGATTTCGCGTAATCGAGAACAGGTTTGAGGGAAAAAATGAAATAAAGAACCATCGGGAACGTGGGCGTTCGTGTGAGTGCGCGAGCCGGACGGCAAGTGAGACGATCGAGGTGTGCTGCGCGGTGTTCAAAGGAGAAACTATGTTACCGTGGCGGGAACGGGGGCCCCCGCGGTAACGGTAACGGGAACGGTCCACCGGTACGGGCGAGACACGACCTAGCCGGCTCGCGGCGCGTATACGAAACGAGTAGAGACTTGCGTTACACCAGCAGTCAACTAACCGGCCAACCAAGTCAGCCAGTCCGCTGACGAGAGTGCGAGTGAGCGAGCGAGCCGCCAACGGAATTTAAAAGTGAAACTGTGACGATACTTCTCATCCGGCAACTTTGCTATACGCCAGAGAGCCGCCTTCTTACACGCCGTTCCGTTCTTCCTCCTCCTCTGCCTTTTCTTTTCATTCTTCGCTCGCTAATTCGCTGCGTCTCGCTACCGATTTCTTGGCTCATTCACGCGCCTATGTTTTCCTTGCAGACGAAGTTTCGTGATTGCGATTCGTTATTTATTTTTTTAGATTTTCCTTTCAGTTAGTCCAGCGAATGTCAATGAGAATCGTGGTAGAAAGGGACTTGGCAGTTATTAATAGAAAATATTAGTCACACGAAAAAAAATGTTTGCTGTGAGCAATGGCGAATTTTATTTTAGGGCAATGTCGCGATGGTTTCCTTGTATAATAGGGAAAAGATACGTAGAATTTTGTGGTTCTGAATGTTTCCGGAACTATTCTATTCATCGTTGAAAAATGTCAAGGTTACTCGCGTTACAATGTATTTTTCCGCTTATCTCAACGTTCCGTAATGGCTAAGAAAACGATACGGCAACTTTTAGTAGTCCATATAGTTTATTTTCTTGCGCATAAATAACGATAGTAACCTTGCGTCTTTTTTTTTTGTTATATTTCTTCGTCATGTATGTTCAAAAATAACTAACGGAACTCTTTTCAGAAGCAAACAACGTTGAAAACTTGGTTAAAAAAATCTTCATGTTTTCAGACGGCAACAAGGATTAATCGATAACGTCGGATCAACGCAGCCGACAATGACGACGATGCTCGTCGGTGTTGGCTGGTGAAAACGAACTAGAAAAGTTCGCGACACAAGAATCCTGATCCTGATCCCCTCGTTTTCTCGCCACGGTTGGGATCTTCATTCGCACGCGCTTCAGCTCGAGCGCGCGGGCGCGCGAGTGTGTTTCACGAGCTTATAATTCATTCGTTTACAACGAGGGGGAACGACTGGGTCGCTGGACTTCCGCATTGATGGCAGATCATCGACGCAACAAAAATGTAAGTTATCGCCTTTTAACTCGTTCTCATGCGCGTTTGCCCGCTCAAGTAGGCCACGGAAGTGCCGAAGAAGTTTCCTAGTTCTACCGAGTTATTTTAATCGCGTAAGCTGCAATATCAAGAATTGCGAATGGAAACGACGTATTACGAGCCCTATAATCGATTTTTATTTATTCATTTACATCCGTTACAAAGTTGAAGCCGATTCTTTTGATTTTTCACGAAAGTTGTGAATTTGGGACTTTCATGAATTTGCACGTTCCAATCCTAAGAATGCTTCCGGGTAATAAATTGCGATCGAAACTATTCAATCAGCCCCGATTACGATGGAAAATCTATCTATAGAAAGTTTTGCGAGAAAGTCATCAGAAAAAGATATATTACAATATACGATTGACAATCACGTTTTGTATTGAAACAATGCGAATAAAAAGAGATTATTCCCACAAGTGTCCAAGCTCTTCGGATCTGCGAAACCCGAATATTGTCAATTTTAATCAGGATCGGACGCAGGATATAGGTGCGAAAGTTTTCCGCGTACGAACGTAACGAGAAACGGAAGTGACACCCAACACTTCCGTGATCAGTGGCGCTTTTCAAGACGCGTTAGTGCTAATGATCCGTAGCACGGCGCAATCGGTAATCGATTTTTGCTTCGACGCAACGCCGTAGAAATCAGGAATCGCGAGTCGGTTTCCTTCTCGCTCTCGTTTTTTGCCTCTACATTAAATTATTTTATTGTTTTTTGCCAATTAATACGCTGAGAAGATAGTTTATTTGTAGTTAACAAATGGATACTTGCATAAGGCGAAATAAATATTTATTGCTAACAAATATTAGTTGAGTCAAGTATATAAAAAGGTCGAATTAAGCTCAACACAATTTGTAAATAGTCAAGAAGCCTTATTTGGCTCGACTGAGATTTGGTAACAATAAATATTTATTCGTTTCGTCATATCCAACTATTTGTTAACACGGATAAGCAGCGCAATCGGCCCATAGTAATCCGCTGGTATACACAAAGTTACATTCTTACAATTCTCTCGAGTTCCTTTGATGAATCTATCGAGCTAACGAGTCGAACGAGTTCAACACCGAAAAAAATGATGTATCGAGAAAAAACTAATAGTCATGTGGATAAACTACTTGCTCGAAAAAAAAGTGGGTTGTTCCAACCAACTATTCGTTTTTCCGACAAATTCTCGGGTTCTTTAACTCATCGCTTTTTCAGTGTATCGAATTGGGGGCTTTAACACTAGAATTCTATCCGGACTCCACACTTCTAATCGGAAGACGATGCACTCGACGAGTCATTGGCTTCCACGAAACTTGTCTAATTACGAGCGATGAATAGGCAATGCAACTCGTCTAAGATTAGATCCCATTGTCGTGTTTAATCTACAGTTTCGGGAATTCAACAGCGTAAGAAAAATACTCTTTTACACGAATTGAACGTTGTTAACTAAATCTAAAATAGAAAGAAAAAAAAACAATTAAACTTATGTGACGAAGCTTATTAGTTAACATTAGCTAGTTGCGCGTTCAAAACCGTTTTGTCGAATCGATCGACTTGGATTCGCCAAGGAATTATTTTCGATCGCAGTTCAATGCGATTGCGCTCACCGCGTGCGCGCCATGGACAACCGCTATAATCTCGCTATACGCGATGTACATGCGCGGGGATGGATTTAGAATATTGCGGAGCGAGAGCGAGAGGCAGGATATATAGCGGAAGAGAACTTCCCGCCACACACCAGAGACACTGTGACGTTGCCAGATGCTGCCACACACCGTTCGCTGTCTATTATATATCTAGCGCGTACACATAACGCGGATGAGGAGTGCGCGAAATTTTTGCCGAAATTTATCGCCCACGCTCTCGCGGACCGCATGTGCCGAACCAAACTCCTGCATATCGGGAAACACAAGTACAACGTTCTCACCATTATTATGCAATTTTCTTGATTCGAGTAGGCTACGTGCATTTTCTCGTGCACATGATAAATGGTTAGTTTTCGGAAAGAAAATCGTTTGCAAGACTTCCATGTCGGCATCCAAATTTGTCTGAAATAACTTTGAGTCAGGCATTTTTTTTCGTCGACATTTTTGTTGACACTATATCTTCTGAAATTTTCTAGACACGGCTTCGTTACAGAGTTTCAAATTGATGGCATTTTCAATTAAAAGAAATTCAATAAAATTCTCAGAGAGACCGCGATCGCGATCGAAACTCAATACAAAAAAATCGGCCTCTGTTGAAATAGATATCGTCCTCTCAAAATTTCAAAAAAATTACGTGCAAATTTAATTATTGTTCATGAAACCATACATTTTGTGTCTCGTTCTCGCAACGAAATATTTTGAGAATGAGTTAAAATATCCTCAAGTGCAGAGTTGTCAAAAACTCGTAAAAAAAAAATTGGTTCTGGGGTCAATAAGGTGGGTCGAATCCGATAATTAACGGCGTCGAATTCGTGCAACGTTATACGCTAGTTCCGCGCTCGGAGGGAGTAACCGAGCGAGTGAGCTACAGCACTTTTCGTGGTCGTCGTCGTCGTGAGCGATGACGCGTTTCCATCCTTTTCCCCCTTTCGCTATCGCCATTTCTCTCCCTCCAGTTCTCCTTCGTTACAATACCGACAGCAGCGCTCCGACAATCGCATGTCTTCGCTATTTCACCCTCCCCTCCACGCCGCCCCAATCTCTCCTATGTGTGTGTGTGCGCGCGTGTTTGTGCGATTGTGTGCGTAGAATGCGCGCGCGCTCGCGTCTCCAGTGGAGGCCGGCAGCATCGCTGGCTGCTGCTCTCAGGGGTCGACGTACTCGCGCTCGCGGGTTTTCGCTAGAGCTCGGCGAGCCTCGGCACTAGGTCAGTGATGGAGTCACTGGCCGCCCTGAGCGTCGAGGCAATGACACCGAGCACGCCAAGCCCGCGCTCACTACCTCTCCTTGCCACCTCCAACCGCCAACCGACGAACCGAACGAGCCGAACGAACGGGGCTACCACCGCTTCTAACTCGCGACGCGCTCGACGCTACCGTGTACACTTCGCGTATGCTCTCCCACTCCGGCGAGATACTCCCGCGAGTCTACTCGCTCGCCAGACTGTTTTACCCTCTCCAACGCTATTGTTTTGTTCTATCGTTCTGTCTCGCTTTCTACTTCGCGGATCGCGATTCTTCCACGGCATATCCGACTCTTCGGAGATTTTATTCGGCTCTCTCGCGCTCTCGTTGTCGCGCGAATCTCGCGTTACGAGGGAGCCCGAGCTCAGCGGTGCCCCTTAGAAACATACGACTGCTCCCGATGCTTTTCCGGTCGGCATGGCGAGATCGCGGCTACGAAACGACAAAATCGATACTTCAATCGTTCGTCGTATAGCGATTGATATCACATATTTTACGACGTATCGTCGAAATACACTTTTTTTTGTTTTCCAAGTTTTCGCAAGAACTGACGAAAATTTTGCAACGTTTCTTACGCTTTGTGCGCAATAGCCGCACAATTTCGTTTTCTTAAGTATGCAGATTAAATACTAATTGGTTTATCAATTATACATAAAAAATTATGCACCGAATAGGAATAGAATGGGAGAAATTTTTTCGTACGTTCTAACACTTGTCCCAAAATCTTAATATGAATTATTTAATAAAGTGTCGCAACGGCACATCCGGATAACGAAAGACGTCAGGAAATGTCGAACAAATATTTATTTATTTTCATTCCGAAAGCGTACAATTGGTGCATTATATCGTGTACATATTCCCCGAGTATCAAACACACTTGCATTGCTCCAAAGCGAGCAAATATGCTCGAATGGTCGTTCGAGAAGCTCGAGGAATCGAGACACAATCAAACACTTGTCGCAGTTGGCGTTTGCTGCTCTTCTCCATTGTGTTTCGAATGAAAAAAAAAAAAAAACCGGAAAATCCTTGTACCGACGGACTATTCACGCCGCGCACACTGTAACGGTGCTGCATCTCGCAGAGTTGTGCCATCGATATGTTTTTTTTTCGGCGCAGCTTGCGACGAAGCGACTAGACGACGTTAACGAAAAGGTTTCGAGTGGGAGGGGCTCGGCGTTCGCGTCTATTCAAACGAAAGCTGACTCACAGACTCTTTGTAAATTAACGACGTGCCTTTAGCTACGATCATGCATGTCAGTCAGTCATGCATGCCGCCTCGGTTCTAGTTGTTCGGGATATAACAGTTAAATTATAGATCCATAAGACACGATAGCGGAGCTGACGCCGCGCTCGTTCCTTCTTCTTCTCGCCAGAGCCGACGAATCTTCCCATAACGCTCGGTTCAAGACAGCCGGCTTTTTGCAATTGCTCAATTTTTTGCGGATCCTCATTCTCTCGAGTAATACGCTATGAATTCCATTGAGAATCATCGGGGCGGGAATGCATTTTAATTTGAACTAAGATTCTGAACTTGTCTCCGTTCACTAAGAAAATAGAATTGACATTTTTATTTTACTTGATTAAAATATAGAAAAAATATTGTTAAAAAAAACAAATTATAATAATTATTTACAATAGTAATAATAATAATTATAATCATTTTTATAACTATTATAAAAAATAATTTTTTTATTACTATTTTTTTTCTTTCGTTACAATACTAATAATCATTGCTCATTTCAAGTTCATTGCTCACCATAGATATGATGCATATATGACTATTCAGGGACGTTCTCGAGTTAAAAATAAACTTTGCGCCAAGCTTGTTTGTTCGATAAATGAAAAAAAAAAAAAAAACCATAAAAATCATAATCCGGCCTGAAGGCAGCGTGCCATGAATCGCTATGACGATTGGTCGAGAATCTAAGCTTCAATCACCGAGCGGCGGGAGATTGGAGAAACCACTCGGGGCACTCGGCTTTCCCCTTCGCAGCTACGGCGCGGGGTACGAGCTCGCACTACAATCTGTGAAGTCTTTTTCCTTTGCGTCTTTCCCCATCGCGAGCGACACTCCGGGGCAGAGCGTAACGAGAAAGAAAATAAAGAGGAAAACGCGCGTTTCGTCTCATTAAAGATTGGCATGGGGTCCGCGAGATCTCGGTTGAAACACGGTAGAACGTTTAGCGCGGCGAAACCGTAGGCCGAAGAGGCAGAAAGGGGTCGGGGGGAAGCGCGAAGAAGAAAGGGAAAACGTCGCGTAGCCGCGCGCGTACAGGGAACGAACGCCGTTGGGTTCGTATGGGATTGGAACACACCGGGGCGATCGAGTAACAGAGGCAGCGGGAAGAGGGAACCGCGATGCGAGGAGACCGGGCGAGCTAGCATGTGCCAACGGGTACGACATGGGGGAAACGAGCGGACGACTGTGTTGTCTGCTCGGCCGGCCGCCCGGATAGCGGTACCGTGAGTAAGTCGACGAAGCGGTACCCACTACATTTTATACATACAGTCATACACTAAACGTACATACTGCATAGTACCGCCAGTTCGAGCTACGTCTGGTTTACGTCGTGGCCTGGCCGATGGCTCGCGTCTGCCGGTCAGTGAAACAGCTATTAAGCTTCTGTGATCTTCACTTATGCTGCCATACAGTCGACAATTTCTATGTGTATATGCATATGTATATACTGTACATATATGTATAGTATATGTTGACGTTACCAACGATGCCAGGACTTTCAGACATCATGGGAAGTCGCCACGCTCGTTCTCATGCAAACGTGAAATCCTTTCTCTTTGTGGGAGTCATTGTCTATCTTTTATTTCTGCGCGTAGGATACAATGAACGGACCGAGAGAACAAAATCGAGAGTCGCGAGAGCGAAAAGTCGAGTTTGAATTACGACGTGAAACGGAGGTTTAAATTTGACTGCGACTGCCGGCACTAATTGGACATGCGATATCGCGCCGTGTGACGAATCGGATTTTACGAAAAGGTTCTACAGTATTAGGCTCAGGGTCGATTGCGTATCGGCGATAAAACGAATGATACGAGTAATGGTGTCATAATGATGACAAGTTTAATTCCAAACATGCTTGAAAGAGCCGACACGATCTATCGAGTTATAATAATTCATTTCTGTAGATAAAGTTTAGGAATGTTTAGATCTATTAGAGCGATATTAGAAATTTTTAAATGCTTCGTCACATTTTCAAAAACATCGAGTGCGTGAAAATTTTGGTCATTGTGGGAATTTCGCCGAAAGTCGAATCCCATAAAGAGAATTAATCCCTACTTCCTGCGTAACTTCGAGCTCGTTCTCGATTGACAAGGTCAAATTTATCGAATTTAGCACAGATACAAGAATTTTTTTCAATGTTGTCTTTCGCCGTTTTTCGACATTCCGTATAAATTTCCAGTATCATTTAAAAAAAGTGCATCAGAGTAAACGTTCCGAAACGAAGCAAACCAAAACATCTTCCAGACGGGAGCAATGAATATAAAAAATACACGTATACTTTTGAATCAGTCTTGAAAAAAAGATCCAATGCACGTTCATTCGACATACGTACGAAGGACACACGGGATGGAGAGGTCACGGGGATACGAGAGCCCCTTCTCCCCAAGGATAGTGGAATAGTGAATAGATAGCGGTACCATGAGTAAGGCTCTCCGGAGCCTCCCGATTTACTTGCGCTACCGCAGCGTTGGTTACGACTCTCGATCTAATCCGTTAGCCGTGGCTGCTCGCCGGACTAGGATCCAGTTGGAACGGGTTACGTTCTTTTCCTTCGTTCTTTCTTCCTTTCTTTCTTCGGTAGTCTCGCGCCGGCCCGCAGCCTACTCCGCCAACATTGAGCTATTATATCCCGTACATCGGGCACCTCTGTCCGCGGTGTATCGCGTCGGTGGCGCGGCGGCTGCGGTCGCGCGCTTAGACTTTCACTCACCTCTTCCAGGCGGGCATCGAGCGCGCAACGAGCCCCGACGCTCTCACTTCACTTCCATTTCGCTTCTTTTCCCCGTAACGTCCCGTGCACCGCGCGGCTCTCTCCCCTCTCGAGATTCGCCGTCGCCACGGCAGTCATTCGCGCTCTCGAATCGCGCTGGTACATACGACCGTACTATAATGCAGACCGGCCACGGTATAGGATATACCCGTTCGCGTATACGAGCGACTCGCCTCGAGGGCAACGAACGCGCTGAAAGCGAACTTCTATATTCTACGATTACCTACGCGCCCGTACTGTACGCTACACGGGGATTTCTAAAATAAGAATTATGACGACGCTGTTAGTCCTCGTGGGAACTTTGATATTGTTGTTATAACCGGCGCGAGCACGGCAATGCCTCGCGGAAACTTAAAGACCGAGTAGAATTCAAAGTAAAGTGCTCGTACCGTACATCTAATTGAAGATAGCATTAGTGTTCCGATCGTGTGAAAAAAATTCCGGGTTCCGGGTTAAACATTGTGAAAGGAGCATTTTTCTTTGACATTGTTTTTAATATCGTATGGAAAAATGAGCACTGTCTGCGGGTTGTTACGTTCGAACTTTTAATAAGATCTTTTTTAACCGGCGAAGAATAAAATATTCTTGCAGATTTTTCTCGCTTTTTCTTAAATTAGCATAAGAGTTGGACATCACGGAATTTTTTTAATTTACATTTACACCTGGCAGATAAGAAGCGGTTGTCAGAATGGGAATTCTCTGAACACAGCGAATACGGTTCAGCGTTCTTTCGCTGCGTGATGCAGGGCACTAGCGAACCGCTATTGTCTTTTCGTTTTTTTGCCGCGTCCGCATTACAGCTGTTGAGAAATCGGAATTCTGATCGCTTCCTGGTTCATTCGCTAAATTCATTTCCTCGCTGCGATGGGTAAACGGTCAGGAATTCGCGGCGGATCGTACATTTATCTAACGAACTCGAACGCCTCGAGTCAGTATCGCATCCAGGAAAATCCTCGACGGTACTTGGCTCGGTAATAAATTCATTCTTGAATGAAACAGACGAATCGGATCGTCCTTTGATCGTGGGCGATACAAATGACCGTCGCATGATCTAAACAAGGTCGATACCTACGGATACGCCAACTTATGCTCTAAGTCTCCACTAATCGCGCTATAACTTTATTCAACAAAGGCGCACGAGGATCGTATCTCTGACATTGAATATGCGCGCGCAAAAAGTTACTGGACACGAGGAAAACCATAAAATTAACATGTTCATAATTATTGAACGGCGGGCAAATTATGTGCATACGTTTGTCCGTGGACTTTTTTCTATCTCCCATCTGTTGAGCCTTCGAACGTTTTTGCAACAACGTAGTTTAGAAACGATCGAGCGCGTACAAAGCTAATTGAAAAAAATTAAAACGACAAAAAGTGGTTCTGCATTTTTTGAATCGTACGTGAGAAGGGAATGCAAAAAAATTATCCGTCATCGCATCTTGATTTTACGGAATTCCCTCGCGTTGAGTCGACCCGATGAGATCGGGATTTTCTCACCAATTGATTGGCTTTCACTCCGTCCGTTGGGCCCGCAGTGAGGACTTGCGTTTGGTAGTCAAGGCTAAAGAACATTTTGTTTGAGATTCGATTAATTGGATTGTCAAAATCTTTTTCATTAATCGCTGAAATCGCGCCGAGCAATCGCGCGTAGTTCCGTGACATTAAAAATTCATCATTGCACAATATCATCGGATAATGGAAGGGCGTAACGCTATTAAATGCCCGATTGGAAGGTTCGCTTCGTTAGATTGGATGAGATTGAAAAAAAATGTCTGTCTCATTCGTATTGAAATGCTGATCCGAGAAATTCACTTTCGCAGCTATCATTTTAGCTACATCGGTACAACGGCGTGTCGATAGTGAGATATCGATAAGTGGCATCGGAGGCAACAATAGATTGAAGCTGCTCGGCCGACCCTCGCGCGCATAGTTCTGTTTTTACGAGGCATCGAAAGAAACTGGGTTACAGGTGCGATAGACAACCACCCGACCGCGGGGGGTCCAGATGAAACGGAGGTTCGCCTATCGAGAGTTCAAATGTGTTGCGCAGGATCTCACAGAATTTTATCCTTCTTACCGCCTGAAGATCCGGTTATTCCGTACCGGAGATTTTCAAAACATCTATTCTAATCGAAATAAAAGGGCGTTCATCT
Source organism: Ischnus inquisitorius (assembly GCA_963924025.1). NCBI lineage: Eukaryota > Metazoa > Arthropoda > Insecta > Hymenoptera > Ichneumonidae > Ischnus > Ischnus inquisitorius. The sequence continues at coordinate 17,704,443 of OZ001245.1, read as the reverse complement.
GGCTTGGCGTTCTGACTTCTCGTTAACAAAAATTCCAAAATAGAATACGCGCGTTTACATTTTTTAGCAGTCGATTGAAAAGTATGAGATGGAACTTTTCCCATATTTTATATTTCACTAACCACTCTTCAGTTAGTTTTTGCCAAGTTTCAATTTCACTCCGTTTCTTAATTTGGGCAAAGGAAATGGAAAAAATTGATATTGTCAAGATTGAAAAAAAAGTCTATTTCTAGGCCTAATTGTCCGTGGGAACAACGGTATTTGAAGCCTCCCCTCGATAAATCGAGTTCCATCGAGCCCCGCCGTGTATTACATCTGAGAAAAGTTCAATCGTTGATAAGATAAAAATACTGTTTCGCTCCGGGATTCAGATTGAATCTCGGTGGCGCACGAGATTAATTAGATGCGATGATCGTAGCCGCCGTGATAATTAACCGGCACGATTTACCACGAGCCTCTTTCGTGGCTCGGGTAATGTAAGCAACGCGAGAGATACTATCGGGTATCTAAATTATCGGTATTTCATAAGCAATCGGGTGCGATAAGGAAGAAATTTATAGTCGCGAACCCGCAAATAGAAAATGCAATTAATCACGGAAACTTGGCGAATTTTTTTTTCCATCGGAAACTAATCGAAGAAAAAAGAACACATCTTTGACTGCAGAAAATCGACGCAAGATTGTGTATCGCTCGTCTTGTAAATGTGGCATTCTCGCTCGGCTCATCGATGGAAATAGATCGAAGATCGTGTCGACGGCTCAATCAAGTATAAATCAATTATCGTTGATTGCGCACTTCGAAGCCGCAGAAGGTTTTAGCCCACACGCAAGTCAGACATCGGCAGGTGAATGTACGAATGGCTCTTCCATAGATCTCGGCTCTCGATCCTGCGCTTCGGGCTACGTAATATATACATAGACATTGCATGTTATGTAGTACAAACAAATTTGTGCGCTACAGCGATATATCCTCGCCGTGCGGAGCCGATAGAATTAACAACTCGGCAATTGCATTATCATCCTTTTGTTCGAATCTCTCAGCATCTCGCCACGGTCGTTGTCGGGAATAGAACTCGTGTGTTTCGCGTAGGCGTACGCGAATAATAATGACTATGCGCCCGGCGAGGTGAAGGACAATCGTTGAGCTTTCGTTCGCCCGCGAGCTCCACCTCTGTGAGAAACATTGTTGTTTAATTCGCGGGATTTAAATTACACGCAACTTTGTCTCGGCTTCAAGCTGCTTCGACGCTCGCCACGCGGACACGGTATTTCCCATTGTTTATTCGCCCCGCGTTCGATGCTCACCGCCCCGGGTTATTCAGACATTATGCAATTTGTCTTGGAGCGAATTTTCTACCCAACGCCGGGTAGGCAGGTGAGGGATCGTTTTTTATTCGTTCAATTGGGAAGTCTTTCGGTGTTTGGGTTCAAATCAAAGATATCGGCTAGCGCTTGATTTTTTAATTGATAAAAAAAGCATCTTATCCGGTTTTGTGGTTGTAAGGGATGTAGAAGCGTTGATCGCGCTAATCGGTAGATTTTCACGCGTTGTCAATGTCAAGGGGTAGTCGGAGGCGTATTCTTGAAAAAAATACGGCAATTTTTTTTTTGTAAATATAAGATTACGATAAATCTACGTGCCGAATTTCAACTTTATTCGTGGTAAACTGTTTCCACTGGAAAATTTTGAAAAAAGGGTAATTTTAGCCAAAAAAACAGTAAGGACCCCCTCTCATGCTAATTTTTTCTTGGTAGTGAATTTATACTCATGAAGACTTGCGTCTTCGGCTTCCAGGTTTTTTTATCGAAGGTAAAAGCTACAATAATACGTCCGGAAATCCGAATCGAATTGGAAATTTAATAAAAATTCATGTTTATTCGGAAAGTTGTGCGAATCAACTTCCGCTAAAAAAGTTGGACAAGCCAATGATTTTGCAACAGTTTTTAACTCATTTTTTATAATTCTTCGGCCTGATTATTATACAAAATGTATGTATTAAGGACCTTACTCAAGGTTGATTTTTGGCGCATTTTTATAGGATTCAGAAGTCTATATTATTTTTTTTCGAATCTCACTTTTCGCTGGAAATGCAGCGCTACGCCTTCCTTAGCCGCGGCTCGAGTGCGAGAAGTGAAGCGTTTTTTCTTCTCTCACTCGGCGAAGATTTCATGTGGTTTAAAGTCCAGGAAGGCAGTAGGTAGCGCGGTTATAGTTTACTACGCCGGATTGTTGCACAACAGTTCCCACCGTCGGATGCTGTGCCGGCGTAGGTTAAAACGCTATCCAATCAGTTCCAATCTTATCCCTCTCGGTCCTGGGTGTATCGCGCTAGGCACGGCATGGTAGCCCGATCACACGGACTGCACAGGTAGTATAAAATGTACTCCGCAGACCTCGTAGACTCTTAAAGGCCTGGGTTATATCGTCGAGCCTGAGATTGCCGCCACTTCGAGCTCGCGTATTAAACGATGCCGCAACAAACTTTCTCCCCGAGGACGATGCACCCGCAGCGCCGATCCCCACTTTTCACCTTGCCCATCTAACTCAGCCAATCGCCATTTGCCGCCGTTTCTAACTACAGATTTTTTCTCCTCCTTTTCATACTTTACGACCGAGCCTGCTTGTGGCGCTTTTTCTTTCCTTCGGCTTGGGCAAATCGTACGATCGGTGCGAATTCATTTGTTTCAACGAATTCTAGCATAGTTCATTTTTTTGTTTTCTCTACACTGAGGAAAATAGTGCTTTTCGAAATGTTTAGAAAGGAGAAAGCCGACTTTCTTCCGATCGGAACAAACTTCACCGTCTCAACGGCGTTGGAGCTTTTTAAAGCGATAAAGCAATTTCCATTCATTCGCGATAATGCTCGCGCGTGTGTACAGCGGACGGAACAAACGGAGTTTATCGGTCATAACGCGTTGCGTCGCCTCGAGAACTCTTGAGCTGCTTCGCTCGCGCTGTTTGGCCTCTTCGCGAGAAGGCCTAAGTCGCTTACTTCCCTGTTACCTCCGGTATGTTATTCGGATGCCGTCGCGGTGCGTGCGTGCGGGCAAGAATATTGTACGTAGGAAAGAAACGGGCTTATCGACTCCGACCGCGTTGAAAAAAAGCTTTTATCTCGTTGCGAATGCTTTGCGTACACGCTTCTCGATGTGACGTTTTCATTTTTCTCTCGGTTCGCGTTTTTACCTTCGTATCAGTACACACTTTGTCTTCACCTCGTTGGACGATAAGGGCCCTGAGGAAAAAAGGATTACGCGTTTTCGCGGACGAATGTGTGATTCTAAACTCGAGTTCACGCTTCGGAATAAAAGTCCGATTCGGAGGTTGCAAAAAAATTGTAAAGAATCTTCGCGATTTTATGGGAAAAAATCCATCATTCATTATTATTTTTCGTATTATTATTATTATTATTATTACGAATTATTATTAATTATTAACTTTTTTTATTATCATCGAATGATTATTATTGTGGCAAATATTTTAATCGTATCATACATATAAAATATTTGCACTACAATAAATTGTACTTATTTACAATAAATTTGCACTTCCGAGGCACTCAAATTTTTCACGAAAACCTATCTCTGTCCGTGTAACGTGACTTTTTAGGAGGAGTTTATATTTTAATCCGCCGCGGTGCTCTCGCTCGAGCGTGTCGCGAATGACTTTTCTACGAAAAGATTTTAAAAGTGCTCGTAATCGTCATTTATACATGTTATACTATTCCGACTCGAGCCATGAAATTCCATCTCGTGCGCGCTTTGGGTCGCGAGCCATCGGTGCGCGGGCAGGAGCATCTACCGAAGCGAGATTTTATCGCCGTTTCACTCGTTGTGGTTCAAGTACCCGCGACTGTCCCGTCCATCGTACTCTCCGCTGAATTAGCTTTACGACGAGAAACGAGGAGACCTCGCCGAGGAAGTATGAACGAGATAAAAAATCGCGTAGTAAAAGAATCGAAAGTGCCCGCACGCGTCACGTGCCTCGCCACGCGATCATTCGAAAGCCCATCGATGCTTCTTTTTTCCCAACACCTGCCGCTGCGATTCATTCCGTAATTGATGAACGGAAAGAGGAGCGAAACGGAGAGGTCGGATCTCAGTCGAAGCTGTGAAATTTTTATTTATTCTTGGAGTATGCGAATAATCTTAGTATCCTCACTTTTTTATGACTCACCGGTATCGAAGCGTGCGGACTTTGCCACTATAAAATAAATCTTACTGTAAACACTTATTTTTATTTTTGCGATTAACGATTTTTTGCCGCACTAGAACGTTTGCTTCGTTTGCGATGAGTGCCACGAAACAGTCACTTTTTTTGGGTAATCAGCGAAATATAAATGTTTTTCTCATTGAATTGAAAAAAATTAATTCGACAGTAATTATTGCTAATTAATAATTAATCGACAATTTAATTTAATGTAACTTTATTATATTGATTTAACGTAATTTTTTTTCGATCGATTCCAAGTATTAAAACGGGATTAGCTCAATTAATTCGTCAGAAATAAGTCCCGAATAAAATGAGATTTTTTAATTTACACTTTCGTCGAGAGTGCCATTCGTTATTATCGTGAAAAAAAAGATGCTTCGAAGATTTCTTTCGTTGCTGCAGCACCCGCGTGGCCGCGTACCGTGCGCGTCGCCGCGAGAAGTTACATATCTGTGTGTCTTCTCCCGATAAAAATACACCGTGGGAGCGATGACTCTGGCGTAAAAATACATCGAAATGCAATCGCGTGTGTCCGCCCCTCGGTTGTCCGACGAGAGCAGAAAAGTATAAGCGACAGAACGGAGAAGCCGGGGCGACAGAAACGGGAAGATTAGAAAAAGAGCGGAAGGGCAAACGAGAAGAGAAAACCGAAGAGCAAAAAGAATCGTCGGAGGTGCGCGCATCGTCGTGTAGGTGGACGAGCCGAGAGATTTGTAAACGACGAGACGAGTGAATGGGATATAAGAATTTACGAGAGGGGGTCGCCGAGCTATTTGAGCAACTCGGGCTTAAAGTCCGCCGACCGGAGCGACTCGTCGTTTATTGAAATTAAGAAAATTTCCACCCCCGCGTAAAATTCTCAAATTTCGAAAAGAAAATTACAAAAAAATCGTTCAAACTTGATTATATGCAAATTTTCTCGTGTGATCAATGATAAAAATAACAATAAGTGGGCTAAAAAAGATTCTCCAAAAAGGTATTAAAAAATCTTCAATTGCGTCTAAAATGATCAATATCGAAATGCAGCCCCGGTATATTGTGCGGTTGTGCACAATATCAATTACACGAGTCTAATAACATAATTGTCGAAGCCTTGCATTAAATTGCACACAAAGCGCGGTGCAGCCTGTCCCCGATAGGGCGATCGGTTATCGGGATAACGAGTCCTCGAGTGCGAATAGTTCGTCGAGACTGTTTCTCGGTAGAGGTGCATACAGCCGTTTCATAACCCCGAGCCGGCTGGTACGTCGACTCGCGCGGATTCGCCGTCCCGAGAGCAGAGATTTAATATCGCGCACATTAATTAATTCACACGTCACGATTAACAACATCCAAGCTCGCTGGGGGCTGCTGCGGCGATAAAGTATCGAGATAAGAGAAATTACGATTGCGAGGAAAATCCGACGAAGGATGCTCGTTCTTTTGCGGATGCGTTGTATAGCGCTCCAATGTTTAATAGCAACGACAACATTATCTTTAGCAATGTTTGTGTGAACGTTTTCTCCATAAAAATTTAGTATATAACAAGATATATATAGATACGAAAGTATTTGCCGAAAAATATTAATAATTATTTCAATCAGGAATTACAATAATAAATAATCGATATTAATAACTAGAGATTAGTTTCAATAATGAATCAATAATATCATAATTAATAAATATCAATATTATCATTATTATTATTTTATTAGTAATTAATATCAAAATTCATATATTACTCACTAAAATTGCTATTTGGTCTTAAATTAAAAAAAACACCACAATTAATATGGTTACAATTTTCTTTTCGTATATACTTAATTTCCATATTGGAAGACATATTTTATTTCGTTGTCAATATAGATATATGTTCAGATACGTATCGCTGTGTCGAACATCGTTGCGAACTACCCGCGAGTCCGAGTAATTAGCTAATTAATCAATGGTTTGTCCATCGATCGGCTATTTCTACATTCTCTTGTTTATTATTCACGTATAACAAAGATAGACCAGCGAGAACCGGTGAACTCTGCTATTCTATTACTACAGAACGATGTTCCATCGGCCACGCGAACGGTTCGAGATTCGATCGAGCGAGCTCTTCAAGCTCTTGGACGTACTACGTAATGGCTATAGTCGTATAACTTTTCACAACCGAGCTGTCGATTCAATCGTGCTCGTGGCTCTGCGCGAAATGAAGCAGTGCAACGCCAGAGAGGGAGAAAGAGGGAGAGAGACTGTGATGCACAAGCCCGACTGGCTGCGCTGCTAGCGCTTGAGCGACGTAAACGATGTGTATGGGCATGAGGCGCACCAGGGTCAATGACTGGAGCAGCAGCGACACACTCCATCCGCATACGGGCTCCTTGCACACATGTATATGTCTATCCCATACAAACCGTGGCATGTATGATGCACGCATAAGGCATTCTCTATCAAGTGGGTCACCAATTGTCAATCGCGACAATCTTCATCCGGATTGGCATGTGACAAGAGATATTTTTCGGGAAAAGGTGAACAAAAAAATCGAAACGGGAGAAATTCTCGAAAAAAGCAAACGTTGTGTCGTTATTTCCACGCTTGTAGTCTTCTATGCATTTAAAAAATCTTTTTTTTTAATGGAATTGCAAGCAAGATATTGATTTAAGCCCGATAACGTACGAAAATGATAATTTTTGGTAGTCATTGTTTAATTTTTTTTTTTTTTCATTATACTGCTATTTTCGAACTAAAAATAAAAATGCCAGTCTGAATCATTTTAATTTACAATCTGATTTAATATGTCGATGTTTTACATTCATTTTAGACAGGAGAGAAATAATTTGGAAATTATTTTCTTAAAAAAAATTATCGCTAGCGAAATTCGATTTTGTATTGCATTGGAGGACTATTTTTAGCATAGCTACGTGCATGGGTCTTGAAAAATGGATGGATTGCGTAGGATAGACGCGGAAATGTTAGCAGTCCGAGTCAGTCGTTGCTAATTTTACAAATTATCCGGAATTATTGCGTCATTCCGATGCTGTGTTTGTAGTCGAGAGTGCGGCGAATAGCTCGAGTTGCTGCCATTTCACTTCCCGAGAAATTATCCATGACCGCAATATCCTTTCTATCGCCGATCGCATCGACGAATTTACGGAGAAAGCACCGGATCGTCGGTGGTCAGTGACAATGAATAGTGTTTTTTTTTATACGCTCGGACGATAAGATAATCAGTTGCGATGCTCGTGTCCAGGCGCCGCGACGATAAGGACCTCGTCGCGCGGCCAGTTAAAATATCACCAATTTCGTATTTCACCATCGTTTCGCGTATTTTCAAAACGTCGACATTACCAGAAACACACGAAAAAAATTTCGTTATTCACTTACTTTCAAATGATTTTATAAAAATTAAAAAATACCCATTCGAAACTAAGCATGGAATAATAAAAATTCATTAAGCACATTTTTTCTAAAATTATTCAGAAAAATATATATATATTTTTGTAAATAGTTTCACAATAAATGTGGTTAATACAATTTATTTTTATAAAATTAATTGAAAACACGTCGATAACGAAATTTCTTTTTTAATCGCATGAACGTCGACTGAATGTTCAATTGTATTCATAAAAAATAATGCATCACCAAATAATAAACCTTCGATACATTCCTATTTTAGTCGGGAGCTTTTCAATTTGCATGAAATACATTTTTTCCGTTCTCATTTTTTCGACATCGATCGCAATAATTTTCTCATTTTTGGCAACAGAAGTTCAAATGCCCTACGTCGGCGACTCTGGTATCAATACCCGATGCTATCGATGTTTAATTATCCCACGGAAAAAAACCGCGCCTTCGACCGCGGGAGGGGTTGCTTAATAAAATGTTTTATCGAAAGTTTCTCACTTTTTTTTTTAAAGCGCCACACAGGTATAGCACGAAAGTGTATGCGTGTACGAATTAGCCAGTGTATGTGCGGTTTACGCTCACACACGTGTCCGAGGACACGCGTGCTTCGTACGCGCGGCCGTAGATTGACCTCGGGCAACTTTCACCGGTGCAGCGGAACGCGCCTCTACTTCTGCCGTCATCCTTCTCTATCCCATAACGCCGTACTTGTCGCTTGTACGCTCGCTGTGCGCGCGCTCGTTCCTTGTAATTTATGTATGTTGCGTGCGATCATGGTCTTGGAGAGACCCCGCCGGTAGCGACCCGGCTGCATGGTCAGGTACAAGCGGCCGGACTTACACAATTGCCGTCGTCGCTCGGGTCCCACACCCGTCCGACCGTTTCGCGCAAGTGCATCGCAAGTGTGAAACACATCGCCCTTACGTCGCCCGCGCTCATTGAGGATGTATCAACGGATATTGCACAAACGATTTCGGAATCGTAGCTCACTCATATTCTCAAATAGCGCATCCCCGTGTCAGGAATCCACCTAAAAAAATGTTGCCTTCGGAAGTTTCGGCGTTCACTCGTAGAATATAAGAATTGCGATAAAGAGGCAATCAATGAAAAATTGATATAAAAAAAAACTTAAAAAATTGATCGAAATTCCGTGGTTATTCTCAATTTGTTCGACGATAGAGACAATTCGATTATTTCTCACAATTCTTCAAGATCACGAAAAATCGTGACGCGGAAGCTTCAGACTACGTTCTCTAGCGCTGCGATTCTCTCGTACCGAGACTTTGTTGATTCCAACTCGTTGATTTGCCAGCGGGTGGTCTCTGAACGCGTTCGAAAATCTCCTGACTTGCGCGGAGATCGTTTCGTTATCGTTTAAAAAAGTTCTTTCCGCAGCCGGTTGCCACGGCCAATTTGGACCAAATGTCGGAAAGTCCAAAAGTTCTGCAAATTAGTTCATGAAACTTGAGAAAAAATAGTTTTTTCGAAATCAATGGCGATTTCGAAACAAAATTTTTGTCCTTTTTTTTTGTGTATAATTAGCGATATTTCGAAATTCCCGGAACTCAAACACGGTAGGATGAAACTTTTTATCCTGTAGTGACGAGGCAGAGCCCAGTTCGTTCTGTAGGTTTTATTATACGAATCTTCGGGCTCTGCAACTTGTGCGTGTATTGTGGACGTAGATATAAAAATGTATAATAAAATAGAAAATAAAAATCGCAACGTTCGGCCGTGCCGTTGCCAATGGCCAGCGCGGTTCTCAAGCCGGTAGGATGCCGGCATAACAGTAGGTCACTAGTGAAAGTGCCTAGCAGAGAGAGATGATTACAGTAGTTGCAACGGGAACCGTACATAGCCCGAGGATGAGGGTTAGAGGGGGAGTCTGCCGTACCGCGGGTTTTCGCTTCCTGGTGCAACACGAGTCGATGGCCTACGATGGCCTCCGACAACGACTCTTGCTTTCTGCAATAATTCACTGTGCCGCTCGGTGATGCACTTCACTCACACGCCGGAGTTCGTTTACCTCGGCTTCGCAAATGAGACCCTCCCGAAAGAATTCGAATCGTTCATTCTATTGCCGACACATTTTCGTAGTTCGCAAATGTGGATTCATTCGATGATAATCGATAAAGAGATAAAAAAACGAAACAGCGTAAGATTCTTGATTTTTTTTTATTTCAAGGACTATAGATTGTCATTTATTTGTTTATTTATTTGTTATTAGTATATACGGATTTTAAGACCTTTTACAATTTGTTTGTTTCCCCGCGATTTTGTATTGTTTGTGGATTCTTAATTAAAGCAATTGTATCAATCGTGTCCCGTCGGGTTTCCCTTGGCCTTGCACTCCGAACACTTCCTTTCTTTCGGTACACATTCGCACGTACCGAGAGCAGCTTCACCGATGGTTATTTTTCGCTGTCCCCAGCTTCTCCCTTTGAGTCTTCGCCGTTCGCCATGCATACACATGCTTGCCATGTACGAAAGTTTACATTGGCACGTTCGAGCCGCTCGCCCGGCCTCATTGCCGAAGAGAGCATTTTCAGCGGTCCTCGAGAAGTCGGTCTCGGCTCGTCCCGACGATTCCGTATCTCGGAGCGCGCACAGTCCCATAGCAACCCCGAGAGCGTACGCGCCCGATAGGCACTTACCCTTAACGCCGCGCGGTATTTCCGTCGACGCGAGAGCGTTCGCCCCCTCTTCATTATTTATGCCTTCTCGCGTTCGTTCACTCATCCACGAATGCATCTACATATACGTACGTGCTCGCCGCGGATGCACGAAGTGTTCGATCGTAAATGCGACGGGATCAGAGAGGCGCAAGCATCGTCCCTCGGACGACTTGTTGCTGGGTTTATGACTGCCGGAACCCGTTTAAAATTTTGCTCTAATGGGGAACGAGAAACGCCGGCGCGAGGGCAAAAGCCGGGAGGAAAACGTTTCTGAAACGCCTACGGAAATGGAATATTTCCTTTCCCTCGGCATCTTCCCGATAGAGTCGCCTCAATAACTCGAACATTGGCTTCTTCTTGCAACACGGCGGGCGCGCGAATCCGATGACCCTTTGTTGTATTCTCGATGTGTCGGCGTACCGGCATATATTGTTATGAAAATTCCAGAAAATGTTGCCTCGCTTCGCTTGAATGTGCGAGGATTTTTCTGTACCTCGTTAAAGTTAGTGAGCCAAGATCGAACGGTAAAAGCTATTTTTTATTTTTCTGTTTTACTAAAAACAAACAAAACAAGAATAATGTCGGATCAGTAATCGGATTCGCCAATTTAAAAAAATTAGACATTTTGCGAAAATTCGAAATTCGATAATTACTCAAGCTCAATAATTACTTAACTAATCATCGACTAAAAATGAGTTATACTAATGCATATACCAATAATAGGTGCCATAAAAAGTTATAGACGGGACAAGGCCCAACACACGCTAGAAGAGAAATCAGATGTTTTCCGCAGCGAGTATGACCAACCGACTCATTTTGATTATTTTGTAACAGTAATTGAAATCGATGAGTATATTATATTGTTAACCTTTAGCGAGATTGCCAAACATACGGAATCGCGTTGCACATGTGACAAAACGAAATGAACACAAATTTGGATCGACCGAGGCGAAAAGGCCCAGAAAGGGCTATTCCTGTCTCCCACTATTTCCGGATTTGTAACCTGCTTCGTATTCGCTTGTACCTCTTCTATCTCCGTACCGAAACTGTAACTACGAATATGAACGGGCTACGCAGCACGTGTTCTCGACTTATGACGTCCGACGTATATAGTGCTGGAAACTTATACGCCGCGGTAACAAATCTCGAACTCTACACTGACCGAGTGTAGTTGGCAATGTCTAATTAATTTTGCATGGCCGAGCAAAGCATCGCTATGCGAACCACGAGGTTTCGCGTCGTTCTGTTGCGTCTCCTCTTCTGGCACTGATTGATGCATACAGAACAGACCTACTTGGAAGCCCGATTTGAAAAATCGGATGTTTCACGCAGTCCAAGTTATTCGAGTGTACACCTCGGTAATCCCTTAAACTGCCATACCTACTCGCTGCATGAATCTTTCCATTTCATCAGCAAGTGCTTCCAACTTGCTCTCCACAGGTGAAGCTTCGAGTTTCACCGTTCAGAGCTTCCGAAGCTCCTCCTTCTGGATTTACTAAAACGAGAATCGAGAGTTCTCACTTCGGAAGTGTCGACGTATCGAAGACTCGTGAGCTTTCCCTTGGTTTCTATTATTATCCCACATCCCTGTTTCATGGTGAGGTTCTAGTTCAAGGGATTCTCTTGAATCCAACGGGCACAAACTACATTGATGTGGCATCCCATTGCTGCAGTTTTGAATGCTGCAATTCTCTATTCTAACGAATAAAACGACAGGCTGCAGAGTTTTCTGCTTCTTTGTTACAGCAGCTTCAATGTAACATTGCCAAATTTTGCATGGCGATTTCTGAACGTCCGGGAAACCTGAAAGGAACCTTCTTCCGCTGCTTGGATGGATGTTGCTTATTTCTAAGGTTGAGAGAAAATGAACGAACAACTTGCGCGCGGTACGAGTTGCGTAAGACGGCGTTATTCAACGCGTCAATGAGCGAGGCGACTTTTCTTCAGCTATATATTTCGGCGTCTCTCCCTTTTCGTGGGTCGGGCGCAGCCGTTTTGCTTCCTTGGGCCGCGGGAGTAAGGACGGGCATTGACCTCGAACGGGCGAGCGTACCCGCGCGCGTGAGCCCGCGCGATGCACCAGCATCACGTCGCGCTGTTACCGCCGCTGGCTCTGATGCACCGAAATACATCGTTGTTCCGCGCTCGCCCATGCCCTCCGTCTCTTTATCTCAAGAAATTCCCTTCTTTTCACGTATTTCCCTTCGGTCCTCTTATTCTTTCACGTTTTCACTTCGTCCATGATCTTTGGGTAGCACAACAAAATAAAATGCGCGAAGGGCGTGAAGAATTCGAGAGATTGATGAAAAGATTGGACAAAATTTCTTCTCGAATTTCCTTCATTCTAGGATCTTTTTTGGGCCCACACGAATGTGCGCTTATTACTAATTTTTTTTTTTCATGATGAACCAAATATTCGATGGCCGGTCGGAATCGTTTTGTATCCATTTATTCAACGAACAATGTAGAAACATTATCGCGCGAGAGACATTTGATCGGAGAACCAGATCGGTCATCAATAAAATGTCTCCGCTGGTGACATTATTCGCGAGAAAACTCGGAACATTCCTGGTATCCAATGATCTGCGTCTATATCGCGAATGAGCTCTAATGTACCTCATAAACTCGAGCGCCACGAGCAAACGAGAATTGATGCGAAAGTGTCCCGGAAGATTTTGTACGTTTTTTTTCTTCGTCGCACACGCTCGAAAGATCGTCGACAATGTTAAGAGCGGTCTAGCGCGCAAATGCATCGCAATAGAACTCGATGATCAGTCATCGTAATAAAATTCCCGTTGAACGTCACGAGCACGTCGCAATAAAAGACGAGCGATAATGAGTATAAAGCAACGTTGACGAGTGTCAAGTCACACTGGAGTTCACGTTGCCCGATGACCGTACTGAAAGACACGATAAAGTCACGAATAACGGAGGTCTAACCAATGGTAGCGTAATACACGCGCGGCCGCGCAGCGATTCGTTGAGATGTGACGTTCAGCGGTCTCTCAATTGCTTCGTCGAAGTTACGACTTTGGTGCATAACGAGTGTGCATACGATAAGGTTCAAAAACGATGCACACTCGTCGGCGAATTGCGCGGATACGTGTTAACTCCGTCCGCGGTTCGAGCTTTCGCTGTTGGATCGCTTCGTGTAATAACGACGATTTATTCGCAGCTAGAATTAAGATGCCCAATGGTTTTATCTGCGAGCGTGAGTATGATGCGCGCGCGCGCGAGTCTCGAGTGCTGAAGTATCAGTAGAAGCAGAAGCAACCAAAGAAGAAGCAAAGAAAGCAAGTGCGACTGCAAGTCGAGAGCATGGAAAAGTCATGCCGTCCGAAGACCTTGTAGCGTCTCTCGTTTGAACAAATGGACGTCTTCGGCGAGCACCTCTTCCGCAACGTCGGCTAGGGTTATTGCATCTGCATGTTTGCAGTCTGTTTGCATGTAACGGTCCTGTTTGACGGCTAGCACACTGGATAGAACTTTTCCTCGATAAAGAAAACGGATGATTCTCCGCGGAGACTAGCATATGCAATTGCAGATCGACAGAACGACGGAGTTATACCATCGAAAGATTCTTCAGTTTAGCCACTTCAGTTTGCGCAAATGAAGATCTTTCCGAGTACGCGAATCCCCGACGTCTAGCAATGCATTTCCAATGCATTTCAAGGACTAACCTGGGGATAGACAAAAGGGAATATGGCTAGGTCGCGAGAACGTGGGAGAAGAACGACTATTCAGTAAGTCATCGGTCAGGAGAATCACTGGGTATCTTTGGCAAGTTCCTCTGGAGTATCTCATCGATGAACAATACGTATATTTCTATACATTTGAATGTTAGACTACGTCAATGCGTTGCATACAGCGAAAAAGAAAATGTATCGCAGGCATGGTTCGGCAGCTGCAGTAGATGCAGAGCATTCGTGCGGGGCTTAACAATTATCGCATTATGGAGCATTGCTACTACTAGCAATATCGCTGGTCGGCGGTGCTGCTGGAGCTGCCAAAATGGGTTCAACGCCCTCTGGATGCACTCCAAGACTCCCGGTTCCCCTGTCTCGCTCGTACTCCTTTTCTCCTTTGCGTGTCTCGCTTCTCTACGGCACGGCGCTTCGGCTCCCCACGATCGATATGCCTGACCGTGAAAACGCGCGCGTCGAATGTGCACGCCGGGCGCGCCTCTCGTTCCTCAGACCCTGCCCCGTGCCCCGGCCTCGAGCGGATTTCAGGCTGGTCCTCCCCCCTTCCAACAACCGCAACTTCTTCTTACCCATTCGCCTGGCCCCCTCGTGTACGTCTAACTTCGAAACGTCGACGTCGTCGTCACCTTACGGGCGTAGACGATCGAATACGTGCTCACCGAGACGACGTCATGGGGGACTTTCTTAATGCCATCACCTTCTACTTGGGGGACGACCGATCGGCTGTACACATTTGCAAAACAAGACTTATGTTTGCCGAATAGTTCGAATAGAGTTATCGTAGTACGGCCCAAAATTTCCCCACAAACAATATCGGCATATACTGGGTGAATTCCCGAGTTCGAGTGCTACCGATGTTGGATCAAACTGCCAGAGACTTTGAAGGTCGTAATTTGTATCGTAATTGGGCAAAGCCTCGACGCGCGATCGGACGATTCGATGTCGCCGATGTAAGAGCCACTGCATCGGCAGTTGGTTTCTATCGCAGTATCGCATGCTCATGTTGGCCCGATACAAATGGCACTCACTCAAGCCGATGCGAAGTCAGTTTTGAAGATGCTGATGTGTTGAAGGATCTCGTTCTATTTGCTCGTCATCGACAGACCGAACGTTTCCGTGTCGCCTAATGGCCTCTCGCATTATCAGACTGATATAAAACCAGTAAAAGCTCATCACTTCGACATGAAGCTTCTCTTCGAGTTCGAATCCATTGTCGATTGAACGAAAAAAATGATAGCCAATCCGAAATGCCAGACGATGTTTGCCATTCGCACTCTTTTATCCCGCGTTCGTTACGAATTATTGTAGGCCGCAGTAGATGCAGCCTCTGTCTCGTGACGCGCCCACTTTCTGTGCTACATATATGGTCTAGGCTAGGCTCACAGTGAGATTGACGCCCGGAGTGGAACGCGGGGATGTAGTATACGGCGAGGAAACGAGAGCTTCGCACACAGAGAGCCGCATAGAAGCGTGAGAGGGATAGATTCTGCTCCATCTGGTAGTAGTACATGCTGCCAGTGAACTGGCTCGTCTACGAGAGTCTGTGTGCATGTGCCTGTGTCGTACGTGCAGAGCGTAGACGGGTCGTTGACCCCGGCGCACTCTGCTACACGTATTCCAAACTACACAAAACACGCCGTGTCGCGTTCGCATACGGTTAGTTTCGAATTTAATCTTTACTTTGTTTCAATCTCGATCCGGCCTTTCTCCGAATGCCAATCGTCTATCTCCTGTCTTCCTATTGTTCAATGATTGGTTTTGTATTTCGAAAATTTTAGGGAAAGTGCCGAACCCATTCGAGCCTGATAGACGGTTCGACTTACCGTAGTGTCTCCAAGTAGTTATAGGCTTATTATAGTCAGACACGAGGAAGTCGGACCGCCTCGGGGCACCCGGCTCGGTGATGATCGTAGAAATGTTGTCTTTCGTTCGCATCTACGCTTGTTGCGTTTTATCAATCTTGTTTTTCGTGTTTTCGGAAAGAGAGACAAAATTCTAATCGTATGTCATTAAAGACGAATTTCATGGGATTTTGATATTTTTTCGACGTATGAGAGATTCGCCGTCGTAATCATGAAATCGAACTAATCGGGCTATTGCGTAGTAAATGAAAATTTATCAACTGTTTTTTGCGTACGAAAGAGTCTAAGCCTAATGATTGTCCAAGAATTTCGATGGAACATTGACAAAGATTGGGCGTTGTAAGAACTAACAATTAGTCAATAGAACTAATGGATGGTACAAATCCTTTTTTCTCCAATGCTGGAACTGACGAGCAATCTATTGACTAACAATTTCTTTCAAGCCACGATCAAATTTGATAAAAATTCTATAAACTCAACATCAGCGACTCGCGAATGGCTCTTCCGGCTTTCGGATATCGTCGTCTCTTCATCGACTTCAACTTCGACTCTTCCTTGTGCGTGCTTTTCGCGTGGGTTGTAAGTACTCGATGTAGAGTCGTCGCGAAACGGACGATGATAACAAAAAATCATGACAAAGAAAAAAGTGAAGGAAAAAAGGAAATTAAAAGGAGAAACGTTAGCGCGCGACAGTAAGGGAGCATCGGGCGAGGGGGCGAAATGCGATAAAGGGACGAAGCAGCTTCGAAAAGGCCGATAAAACGTAGTAGATAGGCGCGCTCCTCTCGCCAAGGGGCGGGAGGGAGCGCCGATGGAAGCGGTGAAATGGGCGCAGTGTGGATGCATTAGAAAAGGGCATCTCTTTTTAACCTCATGGCAGGCCGTACGTAAAGCTGTTTGATGGACGCGCTTTCGTTCGAGCTTTTCATGCTTCAAGTGCGTCGTATATACTCGGGGTTCGAGCTTCGCGTACAATATAACCGAGAGAATTCTGCATCCGCAGAATGCAGAATCGCGATGCATTCTCCATAGCTCGCGGTTCTGTGGAGTGCAACGCGCGGCCTTTGGTAAACGACACGACGACGCGTTAACGCCGCGGTGCAATTTGGTCCCCGCCGAAGAGTGCCGATGAGTCTCGCAGCGAAGAGCGAGCATTTCGCGTCTTCAATGGGAGACACGCGGTACGCGAGTCTCAAACGCGCGGGGACGACGATTTGAGGCGCGTTCGGTTGTCGGAGACCGTTCGCAATCAGATCATGAAAAATACGCATTGTTCCCGTTATTCGCATCCAAATGGCGAATATTTACAAAAAAAAATGCTCCGCCGAAAAAAAAATAGTCGATCGACAAAAAAAAATAAAAGCGTCGTCTCATTTAGGTAATGTAGAGAAATGGAAATTAAATGACTGCTGTAGAAAAAAGTGAGAAATTTTGGGGGTTGGGGACCGAAAAATGAGGACAGGATACAAAAAAGAAATTAAGTTCAAGAACAAGAGTAAAAATGTCTGCGTGCGCGTGTGCGTACGTGCGACAAGAGATTTAGCCTCTTATCGCTAGTGCGGAGTTTCCTCGCTAATAATAGTCTATTGTCACGGACAACGAGGCGTGTATAGCGGCCGATGAAAGAAGGTCCGAGCCAGCTGCTGCTGCTTTTCTGTCTACCGGCCGCTCAACGTTCTCGATTTTGCTCGCGGTCGTTTCTCTAGATAAAGCTCGCAAGCCGCCTTTCGAGCGACGCACGTTTATCGGCTCTGATACATTTCGAGAGCGGAGCATAAAAAAAAAATTGGTCATTAATAATATTATAGAAAGTGGACAATATTCATTCGCTGGGTGCAGTCGAGATTTATCATCGATATCCATGACTGTCCGGTCTCCGCCCCTTCCCATCGTCCTGTCGACAATATTAATATCATATTACAAACCACGACCCCGCACTTCGAGCCACGCACTAACCAGACCCTCGCAGTCGGAACGTTAAAAATCCAAACGACGTGCGAAACTCAGCAACTCCGTAACCATCCGACCACCCCAGTCGTGTGCATACTCGCCTCGTCTTTCACGCTGCAACGATCGTTGGCTCGTGTCCTCGAAGTCCTTATCCATGCAAACCCACCGATTGCCACCGGTCGATCATATTTATTAACGCGATAAACCTATAAAGCCTTCGATAACATAACTGACATTATAACTGCATCGTATAATTATCTTTCGCTGATTTTTCTTTTTCTTTTTTTCATATCACTCGCACGTAACGTGCTCACGGCACGACTATGCAGTTATCTTTGATCGTAAATTCGATCTCGTATCTAATTATCGAATTTTTATCCGCAGTCTCAAGCACGAACTTGATTCCTCGATCGAGGGGGCGTTCGGCTCTTTAGGGTCAAGTAGCGATTTTCTTTTTATTATTGCTTACTAGTAACAATTTTCTGTGAAATATGCCAACCAAGTAAACGTTTGCATTGGTGATCTGATCGTCGAAAAAAATGTGTGTAGTTGAATTCTTCGAGGATCATTTTTTCAAAAATTTAAAAATGAAAAAGTAGACTTCTTTCGCAATATTCAATATATATTTTAGTGTTTACTCGAGTTATCAATGATGACACGCTTTTTTTTCGCCTACAAAAAGATTGAGGCGCCCTTTTTTGTCTGAGAGCGTCGAGCTCTTCAAACTCGCAGCTGAAGTTCTCAAAGTTCTTCTTCATGCAACATGAAGTTCCACCGCGTCATTTTTTTTTTCTCCTGTTTTTTTATAGTACTCTTTCTGTCCTCCGAACGGTGTGAGACACGCGAGCAGGTTTTTTTAGATATGTATTCTTTCCTTCTCGCGTCAATTTTCTCAAAGGCCATATTTCGCAACTGTTAATGCACCGTAAGAGATACGCTCGGCTCGGCGTTAGTGAGTAATTCTGCGCTTGTAATACGCTTTTGCGTCGCTTCGGTCGGCGTTTCTCACTCTTCGTTCGCGGATTGTATATTATATTACCATATTTCTCGCCGCAGTCTAAAGTGTGAGTCTATGTTCGTCGTGGAAAAGCCACTGTGTCTTGGAGTACGCAGCCTTGGTTCTACGTGGATCGTAGGAAAAAAAGAAGAGAAAAAAGTTGAATGCGTGTCAAAGTCCGGCCCTGACCGGTGGAACGACGGTGCAACGGCGACGACCGTGTTGCACTGGCGCGGGGCGTTCGTACAGCGCGGCACTGTTCGCTACGCTGCACCACGTCGGCGTTGTTCTATCGCTACACTTCTACCGTGTGTTTTAGCCGCTCCGACAGAAATTGACGGTTAAGAAAGCCGCCGCCCGGCTAAATCGTATCCTGCTGTCATAATTGCGTCTAGTTTAACCCAATTTCTGACTATGGGCTGTTTTGTTCGACCTACGCACCCAACGAACGATTCAACACGCGCTCGCGGACTCGTGTTCCGATGAGCCGCAGCGTCTCGGAAGAAACTCTTTTCCCAAATCCGGAACGTCGCCGAATGGCAATCTCAATTATTACGAGAATACATTTTTTTTTTTTTACCATCCTCTACGTGCTTGATTTTTCACAGATTTTTATCCCATCGAGGAGCATTCCAAATTTTCTCTGAACCTTACGTTAACTCACGTCTGGCGGGACTATAACTCGCATACATCCTTGAATGAAGGCTAGAAATATGCAATCGGGCAAAAATCAAGTCTCTGAGATTACCTACGTTTATAGGTATTTTTTTGTTCGACATTGATCGGCGTCGAGTTGGAGTTAGTAGGTAATCAAGAGCCGCGGCAGCGTCTCGATGAAGATTAATCGAATGAACGCCGCGCCGCGAATGCTATTAATGATCCAACATTTATGGATACTCGTTCAGTTGGGTGTTACTCTCTCACGCTCTGTTGTCGAAACGTGTTGATAATCGTATAATTGCAAACATCAACGTATAGAATCCACGGCTATTGAATGAAAAGAGAAAACAAAGGGTTCGACCGTTCGGTTGTACGATGCGAGATACAAACGGCATGAGAGCGCGATAGAAATGGGGATGAGAGAGGAAGCAGAGGGTACGTGCTGTTAGGTTGCCAGGCGACAAACCGTTCGTTAACCTTCCCCATCGTTATGCAACGGCTATTCTATATATTCGTACGTTCTACATGCGGAAGATAATGCATGTATGCATGCTCGGCGCACATACATTCGTACAGTAACGCGTACGCGTATTGCCAGCAATTTTATTCCCAAAAGGGGAAAACAATTGTTCGAAAAGAGAAATCACAAGTACTCGTTACGTTCGAATGTGTCTATTCGCCACGCACGTAGCGCGGACATTGTAACGCTGACGAAGGTCGGAAAAATGATCATATTTCGGATTTTGTAGAAACCACTCCTAAACAGTTGGTGGGTCAACGTGTTGCGATTTTATGCCGAAATTATTGAGATTCGAAATCTTCGTTTTTGCATCTTTACTCGTACTGTGAGTCGTTACGGTTTGCCGAACCCTCCGAATTTGCAAAATCTCGCACTCGGAAGATCGATCACAAGAATTATCGTCTCGAGAGCGAAAGAGGAAAGCATTGACACTCCCGAAAATCGAGAGGTATTCAAATCGAACTGAAAGGATGAAAATCCATTCTGGTAGTGGTTTCCCTTAATTTTCGACAACAGTTGCCATTGGATTCGTCTCCAGCGTGGAAAAATACACAAAAACACGTAAAACGAAGTTTGCTTAAAGAACTAAAAACGCGCGAACATTGCGCCCAGTTTCCCTAGTTTTATAAAAAAAAATTACGTTGATAGGAGTATTTTTATTTTCGCTGCGACTCGTCGACATTTCACTGCTCGAACATGTCGAGGGCTGACCTATCGCAACGTACCACATCGCCAAATACCACATGCGTGTATTCGCGACGGTGACCACATCATAGTCCGATTCTCGGGTTACCGGAAGTTGGACTCGAACAGGCTCGCGGATCCCCCTCCCCCGTCGGCCGCAGGTTCGGCAGAGGGGGCCAGAGTGGCTAGCGGTAGCAGCAGTCGGCGAGGTCGGTGCTACCCCAGACACGGAAATATAGCACCCGCCGTATAACGTATAATGCACCAGACTACCGGTCTGTGTCGTAAACCGAGTTCAACGACGGGGTATGGCGACCGTGAGGTCCCGTTGGTACTGCCTCGCTTCTACTGCTGTGTGGCTGCTCGTCGTTCGAGGGTGGAAGAACCGAGTGAGAAAGCTAAGAAAGCGCGACAACGGCGAAGGGGGAGGGGGGCTGAGTGTCAGAGCAACGCGAGGTCGATTTGTCGCGAAGCCCGAAGCATCAGACTGGATAGAAAGGTATACCGGGACAACTCCTCCGAAAACTCTTTACGCAAGCCAACGAAAAAATCGTCCAATTTATAGACGCGACGACTCGACTTCAGTCTCAATTAAACTTTCGACACAACCTCGAACTCGTGTCTCGGGTCGAAATTTGAATCTTTTGTTCGGATTTATCTTGAGTTCCGCCTCGAGCGAAGTTTAAAATCAAGCCAGAACTTGAAGGCCGGGCAAGTTTAAACTTAGACTTGAATTCAAGTTTGTTGTTATGAATAATAATTTTTTTAAATTGTTCTATTTTTTTCCAAATAATCATATTGATAATGTCTATAATAATTTCTCGCAAGGATGAAAAAATGATATAGTTTTATCGTCGTTGAAGGTTCGGTGTGCGTTTCGGCATCGCCTTATCCCCGCTAGATATTTCTTCTGCGTTCACGTTGCTCGGGCGTTTTATTCATGAACAACTTGGCGCTCGCAAGAAAAAGAGTTCTGTGCAGAATGTGAGCGCGGTATGTTTTAAATAGACCTCGTTGGAGCATGTAACATAGTTATAATTGTCTACACAGTCGGTACGTTGGGCGGGGTCGGGGTTAAAGCACGCGAAGAACACGACGGGCCCCATCGACCGTTTAGAACGAGATTGCGGCTCGGCCTTCGAAGAGTTGTTGAGAAACGCTTTTGCCTGGCGTGCTTTGCTATTCGCTCGAATGCCGGATTGAAAGAACCACCAAGAATTGAGGAATATTCTATCCTCATTTTCGATTCCTTCTGGATTTTTCGTTATTCGCTGGTTTTCCTGCGGCGTTGATTTTTATTTAACCGAAGTTGAGCTTTGGCGAATTCTTAATGTGGGATTCGTTACGTTGAGCTGTAAGTTAATTATCAGCGTCAATAATTAAAAAACAACAAAAAACTGGAAATTGAATCAGTTTTTTTTGAATCAACGGGCTGGATAGACAAAACGAGAAAAAAAAGAGCTAATGGACCAATATGAGCGATCGCATGATGAATTTTTCATTGTTATCCATTGGCGATATGAACATGTCCCAAAGGCAACGATTCACTAGCTGGAATAAAAGAGCTTGCGAAGTCTTACTTAATTTCTCGTCGCTGATGTGATAGCGGGCTGTTCCCGATCAATTCCACCGTCAGACGACAACGAAGCTATGAACTTCACTGTTCTTCTCCGTCCTTGCATTATTCCTACCCTCACCACAGACGGCTTCGTTCTTCCGATCCATTAATTTCTCCGTGAAAAAAAGCGCCACATCCGTCGAAAAAATAATTCATTCCAGTGTGAAACCCCGGTGCATTACTCGAAGCCGCGGGATAGAAGTGAAATCGAAGAAAAGACGAAACCGACGCGTCCCGCGGGGGACGTCGCTGATTCTGATGGGACAACGGGCACTGCCTGTGTCGCGCGCGGCCCGCACAGAGAGGCTCCTTTCGCTGCATCAATCGAGCCTTTCCATCGTCGCGAACCACCGCGACGCCCTCGCAGTCGACTGCATCCAGCGTCCTATAGCGCGGATAAAGAGACAAAAAAAGGGCATGAAAAAGAAAGATCTAAGTGCGAAACAGAGGTGAAGGCAGAGCTATGGAAAAATGTGAAGTAATGCGAGCGAATTCTTTTGCGGTCGAAATTGTTTTTTTTTTTTTTTCTTTCTTTCATTCGTAGCGATCTCGAGTATTCGCTGTGTGCTTTCGATACAAACGAAATGCCGTGCAACGGCTGCGCCGCCAAGCAAATTCAACAGAAATTGTTCGGTTCGACGGCACAGCCGTGTCGTTTTTGGAAGAGAGAAAATGTTTCCGCGATTCCAGACACAAAAGCCGTTCATTATTTTTTTTTTTGCGTCAAAAAACATTAAACTATTAATTTTATGCGATTCGCAATGAGTTTTTGACTATCTGAAAAAATTTCCGGGCTTGAATATGAAAAAATTGGAGAATCCATTTTTTCTCGCAATCTCAAAAACTAAGACAACAATTTTGGAAAAATCGGATTTACAAGATAATTTTTCATAGGGATTTTTCGGCATGGTCTAAATAGTATCATGTTGTCAAAACAATCGCATCAAATTGGTGATCCGACATTTTTTTTCCTGTAAAAAATCGTTCATCTCGATTTCGTCGGTATTGCGTCTTAAAAGCCGTATCCCAACAATTTCGCGAGGACACTTCGACGTTCACTTGAAATTTCACTCCACGTCATTGTTGATTAAGCTTTGAGTACACGTTCGGGGAGGTGGGACGGTTCGCGCAAGGAGGCAAAGAGCATGAGTGAGCGCGGTCGTGGTTGAATGTCAGGGGCTTGCGTGAAAAGGGGTGACGAGTCCCGGACCTACCTCAACACTTTCGTCAATTTTGCTCAATAGCTAATTGCCATAGCTCGCATAGCGGCGAGGCACCCCAACCAATTCCGTTCACGTCAGTGAGAGAGAATTCACCTTTGTGAAGAAAACGAACCCCTTGAAGAATAGCTAAAAAAAAAAAATCGCCAGTAATACGATCGTCCGCGTCCAACGGAACAAAACAATTTGCGTGCGTGCGAAGCGCAAATGAAAGATCTTGCAAGGACACAGGAGAGTGAGAAAGACAGGCGAAAGCGTCGACGACGTGAATGCGCAGCGTCGAATCGATGCGATTAAAAGTCCCCGCGCGCCGCGATGTAAACAAACTGCTCTGGGAGCCGGCGTTGCGACGGTGCACTGGTGCTGCCTCGCGGAGGTCATTGACCGAGGGTAGAGCGAGCAGCTTGTCGACGAGGGAAGTCGCGAGGAGAGGGGGAGGGGAGGGGGGCTGAGCCACGAGGGTGAGACGGAAGGCTGCATGGCCCGCGGAGGGTGACAAGGGGGATGAAGGTAGAGTCGGTGGCGTCGACGCTAGACCGGTTGAGCGATGGGAAAAGAGGCAGCGGGAAATGGTACAAGGGAGAGATGGCGAGCGGGAGACGGCGAGATGACGAAGAATCGACGAACAAGTGAGAGAAGCTGAAGGAGGGCATAGGGTGGTACGGGCATGCATTTCGTCCGGGGGTTGAAAGTGAGAAAGATAAAAGAATCGGTAGGAAGATCCGGGGGAAGGAGGAGAGAAGGGGTTGAATGCAGTTGCATCGACCGCCAGCTCAGCTGTACATTTTCCTCTGCCCCGCTATGGGACAAGGGGGTAGGTACAGTCGTAACCCCTTTCACCCCCTGCCTCTCCCGTTTGGGAGGGGGCCGGGGTGTCGCCGGTCTGCTCACTGAAATTCTCTTTCACCCCCTTGCCCGTCATGGTTCAGTGTCGGTGGTACGACGGAAGGACGGGGGAGGGTATGTAGCTGGATCCGTACCACCCCTCGATGCCCGGACCTCGCGCAACCCCCGAATCGGCGCGTCACAGAGGTGGATGCTGTGCGCCGGTGGCGCGGCGCCGGCCGTCGACGACGACGGTTACGGGCGCCGGGTGAACGTGACCCTCAAAACGCGAATGCATGTATACGGTGGGGTTGCACTACAGCGCAGAGAGGAAGGTATATAGATATATTTTGATAGTTAAGCGGATAAGGATGCATGTGCGTGACAACAGGATTGGTTCGATTTCGAGGATGGCTGGGCGGTTTTGTGAATGGGTTGGTGCGGAGGAGCGACTACGTCCACCACGAATAGTTTGCGTGGGCTAATGTGGTGATGATGATCGGGGTAAAGGGGAGGGGGCGCATAGCAATGCATATTCTAGGTGAATCCTTGTTATTGCAAACACGGTAATAGTAGAACTTATTTGTTGAAATTTCAATGATGCAAAAAATATCGATGAGTTCACCAACTGGCAAGGTTAAATACATTCCAACCCATTGATTGGGCGCGTTAACCAATTATTTACTGGAGCCAACAATCCATTCGGTAGGTCAACCATTTAACACAACCAAGTAATCGGTTTGAGCGCATTGCAACGTGAAGCAAAAAACATGATCTCTTCGTGTAATGTATTCTAATCTCAAGTTTTCACGATTTAGCCTTTTGAAACATTAATTGCGATTACATCATCAAACGCGCGTTGTGTTTAACACTTTGTTTGAATACTGAAAACGAATCGTTTCACTCATTTCATGCGATTGAATGCTCGTGACAGTGTGCTGATCATGTTAAAATATTTTCGGGACCGAAATCAGCGATGTTTGCAAGTTTCTTTTATTCCAAAACAGCTTTTACTATCTCTTCTAAAAAGAAATAGTATTTCATATTTCTTTCGTAACTTTGCTAAATCAAAGCCGAAAGTAAAAAAAAATTTTAATGAAATAAAATCGTCAACGAGACGAACGAGAAGCCAGCTCGTTCGAGAATAAAGTTTGCCGTCTAATTTGCTGTTGTTAACGTTATTTACACGGAATATTAATTTAACGCACGAGCGAAGCTTTCAATTTGCCTTTCCTCTCGCTCGTTGCATCCGTCGCTGGAAGCTTCATGGCACACGTCGTGCACCATAACACAAGTTTGAACTTGTTCTCACATCCAAGCGTGACGACGAAAAACAAACCATAACACACTCCCATCTCGCGGAAAGCTCTTCCCGAACACGGTAACTACCATATGAAATCCGGTTAAACTCGATTTCTCGATCCCGGCGCGAAACACTGGGGAAAACGTTGCGAACTTCCGGGAAATTCGTGCACCGAGTCCCGAACGCGTTCGCCAACTTGTTACGTGTTGTCTCGTCGGCGTACGTGAGCTCGAATGCAACGAGGCGATATCATTCGATGCGTGGAATCCTCGTCGCTTTTGCAGTCGTAAATTTCCGCGCGTGGGACTGTTGTTGCGAATCGCAACGGTACGAGCGCCAATTTAGTTTAGTCCGGAATTGATAATTAAGGAGAGGGACGGTAGGCGAGCGAAACTTCAGCAGCGTGGGTCTTATTGGAAAACGGCTAATGAGCGAACGAGTAGGCAAAGTTCAACGAGTATGCATCTCATCGCAGCTCCGAACAACTTGCGTCGGATTGCGAATCATCGTCAGCAACAACATTGCCTTCGAGCTCGAATGTTTCCAGCTCGAAAGACCGAGCCGATAAACACGAAAAATCAAATTTTCCGCTCATCGTCGCTCGACCGGCTCGAACGAATTGCCATCAAACTATTCTCCGATTATTTCCACATTTGCGATGATTATAATGCAATATCAAAATGTTCCTACGAGAGTGAGAGGCAGTTGAGTCTGGACTAATTGTTAAAACCTTGAAACAAATCGCGATATGGCGGAGCTGAAAAAAAAGGGAACTTGTAGAATTTGCTTGGATAAAGGAAACTCCGAACACGGTCAACGATAATATAGCGATATCGCGCGATCGCATGATTCTGCAAACAAATTAGAGTCGCCGATTGGTATAATACGGAGGAGATAATATTAATTTCAAGGCTATCATTGCCATACTACTTTCATGCGTGCGGCATATTGTAAATAACACGGCTCTCGGTATCTCGAGACTGGCCGAATGCAACGAACCGACAATCTCGACACCCTCGTCGTTTCTCTCGTCTGACGTCACGCACCTTTGGATACATTATACGTTGGATATTTCGCTTTACGTGTAGCATATTATTACGAATGATCGACTCTCGTAAATAGCTCGGCTTGTTGTCTATGGAACGCATGCCCTGCGTCGTTCGCTCGTTCGATACACGATCGTAACGCTACAATGTTAATGCCGATAATATTCTGTGAAACATGTATTTGATTTATTAATCAATGTCCCAGAGCCTGCGTTCCGATACTTTGTAGAATCGTGATAACGCAACTGTTTACATAAATCTAAAGACAATTTTTTTTTTGTTACAGGTAAGCAACAGAAATACTTGATTTGGTGTCGGGTCGATGAATGCGAGGGTTGTGAGTAATGAAAAAAATGCCATTTTCTTTTATCGCACCATCAATTGCTTCTCGACCCCAAAGTAGAATCGAGCAAGGCGCTCGAAAAACGCTTGTCCTCCAATTATAGAATCATATCGATAGTCATCGGATTTCCTTAATAGCTGACCTCTTCTCCCACCATCTGTGCGACGAACGTCGAGTTCTCAACGACGAAGAGTCCGTGGCAAATCGCGAGTGGAAGTGGCGGACGAGTAGAATAGAAAAATGAGGCGGTAGAGAGAAAGAAAGATTTCTGACCAATCAGTAAAGCAAGCTTATAGCCTCGTCAATATTGTACTGCTTCCCCCGATGCCGGCGGTGAGCCTCTTCTGTTGCCTTCTTTTCTTTCGCCACTCGAGCTTTCTATTCGCGAAGGCCCACTTGGGAGTGCAACGGGCGTCCCGCGCTGCAATGAACCCTCGAGCACGCTTCCTCTAACGTCTGACGGGCCGCGAGAGTTGACTCGCCGATGCGAAGAATTACGAAGCAGGCATAAATCAGGAAGTCTGGAGAGAGTGAACAAAAATTGATGCGAAAACTTGCAACTCAAACTTGCTTGTTTAAACGATTTTCTTCAAAGTTTTCCATGGTATGAGGATATTTATAGATACCATATCCGATATTTGATTAGTTTCGCAATCATTGCCATCTATAAGCAAGTTGGTCATATTTGCTTGAACGTGTAATATTCGAATCTGAGCACGAATCCAAGTTGATACCGCTCTAAACTGAGTTCCAACTTCGAGCTGAACTTGACGTCAAACGAGCGTGAACTTCGGGTGAACTTGAGTGTATTTAATATGAATTCACGCCCACTAATCTCACACTTTCGATGGTACTTGGTCTTCAGATGATCTTCTTTGCCATTGTCACGTTAGTTGTCTGAATACCGAGTTATTGTCGCGTTTCTTGATACAGAACTTGAAACTATTCAAACGTTCCGCTGTATCTTCATTGATAGATGCAATAGTTCGCCGATTATATTTCTTTCTCGTCCAGACAACGATATAGCAGACGATTGTCGTAGTTGCGGAGTTGAAAGTCTCGACTACTCAAGTTTAAGAACTCCGGAGCGAAGTAGAGCACAGATAGCGGGCATGCACACCAAAGTGCTAAAGGAGTGCACTGTTCTGTTTTTGCTTCTGGCGCTGGCGAGGCCGGTGGTACCGCGGCTCGATATGCGAGCGAGCTTGGGTCAATGTACAGCACACCCTATCGCAAGTTCTGCTAACAGGCTCTTTCTTTCCCTGTTGCCACTACTATTCCCTAGAATCGCTAGTTCCAGTTGTCTGGCCAGTTCAGCCCTCCTTACCAGAGTTTTGTCTTCCTCACTCTTACTCTAATCCGTTTAGACATCGAAGATATGCTGAGAATCTTTTGAAGATCAAGAATAAAAGATCCTCCTGTCGAGATTCGACTTTTATTATTACCGAAATGAGACTACGTGCCCAACTTAGGAAAAATGCGATTTTGTAGTCAAGCCGTGGAGTTTTCACGTGACCAATGCAGAGGTAATAACGTCTTACATCAAACGACATTACGGGCATGTAACGGGTCCACTCATTAATACATGACCCAGACCTAACAAGTAGTCATGCGCCCCAGCCGCGACGTGTAGTGCCGTTATACATGCGTTTATTCTTTCTTCAGTTCTCGTTCATCACATTTAACGTGCCCTCTCCACATTCGGCGTTCGCGTCGGCATCAACATTGTCGGCGTTGCTGTTGTCGGTGTAACAGTAGCATTGGTATGGTAGTAACAAGTAGTAGTGGAACGCTCAACACCGGCGATCGGCCGCCCGTCCCGGACCTTCCGCAAGACAAACCGCAGTGCGCAGTGCCAGGGAGTGTTTACTATTTCAGCGCGTGCGCATACGTAGTATGGGTTGTTGGGGGGGGAGAGGGGGGATGGGGGGGATAGAACCCCCCAAGCTCGTTCACTGCCTCGGCTTCTCTGCACATAACATGCGAACCTCGCCAAGCTGGTTCACGGCACGGTTGGCGTTGTCTCGACGCCAGTCCAACTAGAAAGGGTTGAACGCTAGCATTGGCAGCCACACGAAGAAGCATGAATCCAAAGTTGCAAACGTTGAACAGAACTCGTTCTCTACCAAACTTTTCTCCAAAATAACAAACAACCCTGCGCTATTTATGATTCTCGCTCGCCTCGAATTGTTCTACAGGTTAAACATATCAATGAACGCATGAAACTGACAGGAAAGCGGTAAAAAGTAGTACAATTTGCCCAAGATCAATTTGTACCTCGTGATCAATGTCATGGCATATGTTTGTAATATAGAAGAGACTTATGCACTCCTATCGTGGAGTCTTTGATAGATTCCAAACGACCATACAATATTTTAGAGTAGATCAATCTTGATGATTTAGCATTGCCAAAATCAATAGATAACCATCTGCTGCTGAAAAATATGAATGGAAAGAAGGATTTAACTATGGTCATAAGTAAGAAAATGGTCGGGACCGCATGGACAATCTGGTAAGATATATTTAAGTTTGACATCCGATCTAAGGAATCAATAACCGATATTCTAGTCCCTAAGGAACGAATCATGGCCGATCATATGGACAGTTCGGTTCTCGATACCCTACATACGGCATGCCTTATACCTTTGCATGGTCCGACAATACTAGCAGACTTGGTGAAACACGGACCGAGGGAGTAGTAGTGCTTTGCGAAAGGCGATAGCATGCAGTAGCATGCACTGAGAAGTGATGCACTCCAGGTGGGGAAGCAATGCGTTCCCCTTCTTCTATCCTCATTCTCCCCACTCGCTGGTGTGTTTCCTCCTTCTGCTGCGTTTCCACCACTGGCCGTCCGCTCCCACCACCTGCATCGCGCTGCATCACTACTGGTAACTGGTTGCAGTTGTGGATGTGCCAACGGTAACATCACCACCGCGACCTAGCCCACCTTCCCTAGACAAGGATGCCGTAGGAAAGGGATAGCGTTTCGTATGTTTCTACTCGTCTTCCCCTTCGTTTACAACTCCCTTCCTTTCGGCGACGGAGAGGAGAAGCATGTCGTCGACGCCGACCACTACGAACCCTTCCATTCCGTCTATTTAAACAACATATAACGCCTTTTTCATCGTCGTCTTTGTCGTTAGCGCGTTTCAGACTTGTAGGTATCAGACAGTTACGTCTCCAATAATAATCCTTGGATTTGAAGCAGGTCCGTATTCACTTTCGAGGATAAGATGCAGCGCATTTGGCTAAATTGGACACTGATAGCTCATCTAAAAACAATGCAAATGTAACCGCAACCCGAACAACCCTTTAATGCCCTTTATCAATTAGCTAGTGAACCGAGTATGATTTCTGGTCATTTATCGTATAGATCTCGTCCCTAGTTTTAGGAAACCTAAGTTGGCGCCCTGATCAAAGCAGGAGAGTCCATCATCGGTGCTGATCGATCCAGATCTCAACCATGCCAGTTTCTATTTTCGAAGCATCAGCAAAATGAGTGTGTTCCATTCGCGGATCGATCAATCTAAGTCGCAATGCACACATCAGCTTTGTCAATAGTATATTTTATACGTGATTCACATAGCGCTAGCCGGCCACTATATTTTTGCAAATAAAGGCGCAAAACGAGTTCCTCTGATTATGGTCTTCCTGGCGTGGTAACTGCGAGCGACCGAATGCACGCGACTAGCCCGCGACCGGTGTATCATTCACGCAATAATGTTACGTGCCAGTCAATCATAACACGCATAATCCATCGATATTCATTTATGCCGTGCACACCTGAAATTACATCGAAGCATATGCATTACTGGCAACATTTAATGTATGCACAAGACCGGTATTCGAAGGAGCGCGGCACAGCGAACAAAGTTTGTTGTTATGCTAATTCTGTTATGTTTAAGTATGATTGAGAGTCGTTTCAATGAATGTGACACGATCTTGTTCTCGAACTCAGATAATCTATGTCGATATTTGATATAAACAAAGCGTAAAATTTTCATTTAATCGAGTCCGAGGGATTGAAGATTTTTTGATATTTGCGTCACGAATCTCGTCACGCATTCTTGGAGAAGATCGCTGTCGATTTTAAGCCCAACGACTCGGTGATGGGATATTTCCAAACAGGGTTTTGTACGATTAAGGCGCTGAAAAAAAAAATATCGAAACAATGATAAAATTATGAATTATACGCAATTATCGATTCTCAAATTTGAATGACAGCCTTGTTTTGTTCGTCGTTCGGGACGAAGTGAGAGGTGAGATCGCTCTTGTGAGACGTTGAATCCAGCGAAGCAGCAAACCCGGCGACGGTCGCAGTGGTACGAACCAGCAGTGATCAGACGCGAAGGTTTCTGTAACGTCGAGATTCTCGCTGGTCTTGCGATCGTTCGCTTCTCTCGTTACGTTGGTGAACATCTTTTTTTTCATTTTATATTCCATATATTTTTCAGTTTTAAGGGAATAATCTTTCGTCACAGGGAATAAAGAATAATTTTCGCGAATCGTATTTCGCGTAAAACCTTGATTAGACAGTAAATTCGATAGGATTAATCGAATATTCGATAGATGTTACATATTCAGTTCTGGGATCCAATAAATTTAGGACAACCTACAAATTGACAGAATAACGAAATTATAGTATTTGAATGATCTTTTTTATCGCTCGAAGCGGCCAGCGACCTGAGCGCTTTGGAGAAACATTGCTTCGACGACATAAGACAACAAATACACTATCTAGCGTTGACAATTAACTGTGCACTGTTTGTGTACTTTTATTTCCACGCTGGAGTCGCTTGTTTTCGACTCTCGGTGTGCGCGAAAACAAGATAGGGATTACGTAACGTTCTCCTATAGCACGACGGTAGTCGTAGTTTGTCGGTCGGTCGTCGTCGACGGCGACAACGACGACGACGACCTTCCTCTATGGAAAGGATGGATCTGAAATAGCAACGACCCGAATATGGGTCAACATGCATTGTACCGCACGCCCCGCCGCGACCCTCTTCGCGCAGACCCGCGCGCACCCGGCTCTATGCACACTGCAGGCTGCAGTCGCGTTGCCGCTTGCGTTTTACGCTCGAAAATAGATGCCTTATCAACGATGCAGAGCCCTCGGCCACGGCACGTATGCAACGATCAAGTGTACTATACATAGTATAACTACACCCGAACCAACTATAGACACGGCAATATCGGTCGATCTTCCTCGATCGAACGCTTACTGGGTTGAGAGTTTCTTTGACCATTTTTTTTTCCTTTCTTCGTGTTTGCATAATTTTTTTTTCACTCTTATGACTCGTATTCGTGCAAATAAAGAAATATCGAATTGAGAATCGAATTGAAAATTACCAGCGATTCTATGGGAAAGGTTCGATTCAATTTTCAGTGGAAAATCGTCTTTTATATTTTCTTGTCGGTAAGAAAAATCTTATTGCAAATCCCTTCGTATTAGGGTGTACCTAATCGTAGAGGAAAATCTCATATTCGAGTGTAACGATCTCTGAAAGAAGGTCCTTTTCTCCAATATCGATTTTTACATTTTTTCGATTAAAGAAAAACATTTCCACAGTTTTTAGTAATTCTACCTGTGAATTTGCATATTCATAATTTTTTCTCACCTATAAAAAAAAGAACGCGCAATTTGGCCAAAAGCGCCGAACGTTCTTCTGGAAACGTTCTCAAACATCCGCTCTAAAAAAAGAAGGATTAAGAGTAGTCGTAATCGTAAACTCAAGCTGGAACTCAAGTTCGAGTTTGCGCTCGAAACTTCCTTTCAAAGTTGAGCGCGCGAAGTTCCAGCCTGTGCCGGAGCTCGAATCAGTGAATCGAGAATTTTCCTCTGTGCCTTTTTCCCGCGATGCGATTAAACTGCGACCCACATTAATATTCAAACTTCGATGGGTACATTAGTAAACCAAAGATAAATAAGATCGTTATATCGCGCGCAGGAGCAAAGAAGCGGCGTGTACGACGGGACAGGAAGGAAAAAAGTAGAAAAAAAAATGGACAGAGACAGAGCGAGAGTTACGTACTATACCAATATGTGAACAACGAACGTCGATGGACGTCGGCGAGGAAGGAGGTAGAGAGGGAAAGGCGCAAAGGCATACGCGCGAGATATTGGAGGGGCGAAGGGACGTTGGGGTAGGTCGGGCGAAAGCACGAAGAGCACTGCTGACGGACGTCCGCGCGCGACGGGGAAGCTCCGTGCTTGTAGAGCGAAGCCGTGTGGGGGCGGGGAAGGGGGGGGGGGGGGGGGAGAAACGAAGAGGTCGAGTGGAAGGAGGCGGAGGGTGCAACCCGGAGGGAGACACGAGCTTGCGGACCAGCGTTCCTCAACCTTTGCCCCAGAATGCCCCTCATAACACTGATATGCAATGCTTAACCGTTAATCGTGAACCGTTCGCAATTTCGACGCTTGTGTTCGACTCGCACATCCACAAATCCCGTACACGTGTTGTACGCCGTCGTACGGCTTATGGTAAGGACACACACACGGATCCCAGGCTTTCGTACATATTGAGAATTACATTCTTGTATTGGTTGAACCGGTGCTTCGGCTTATCCGCAATTTACGGTGTTCCCGAAATATTTATGCCCGCGCAACTTTACGGTTGTCCGCACAAACCTTCCATCCTCTTGCTCTATTTAACTATCGCGGCGTTCTCGCCACGGCGCAGCTCGGCTGTGTTGATCAAAATGTTGGGTCGAGCTACAAGGAAAAATGTTTGTATTGCAAGCGGCGTTCGTGAGTTCACGTGTTTTATCGAATTTTATTTTTTAAATGTTCGGCAAAATTGCCAGTAAAAAAAATCGAGTAAAAGAAAAATGTTCTTCAAGTTAGAAGTAGCGATATAATAAATAGATAACATTTTCAAATGAATTCATAAAAATGAAAAAACGTCAAGTAAAGTCGATGCGTTTTCAAGGTCAACCCATGAAAGTGACGATGTAGCAGGACATGAAAATATTGTTATTCCATAACTCGAACTCGGTGTTCCGTGTGTGTATTTGCGTGTGCACACACACGGATAATCGTGAAATGCTAATACGAGCTTCACTTGGAATTAGACCACGGAGCCCCTCCCGTTCCGTTCGATGTTGCTCCCCACTCTCGCTCTTCCGTTCCCGTAATTGCCTCCTCGCTGCACGCCGCGCTGTGCCGGCTGGCCTGTCCTTCGCCTGTGCGGTGGTTGCGTAACGAATTGCACTAGGAGCCTCCTTCTTTATCTCTCCTCGTCGATGGCATCGCTTCTCAGCTTTCCGTGTATGCATACAACACGAATTCACCACGCGAATATCGAAGGGTTAACGCGCAAATTTGACTCGGGCATATTTCTTCATCGTAATGATAGACGCTGGGTAAAGCACGACTGCGATTACCGATGTCTTCCCAATTACACGATGATTGATCTGGCAGACCGAATCGACGAGACGGATGTCATTAAATCTATCCTCGACAATTCTTTCAAGGTGTCACGATAAAAATGTGAAAATACAATTATTATCAAATAAACAATATTCCGTGTATAATAATTGAATGGGATATTGAGAACAACTTATTTGAAACCAACCAAAAGAAAAAACAATTTTTTTGAAAATAAGTAAATGAAAATGATTTCTTTAAAAAGAAAAATGATTGAAAACCGTATCGTTTATTATTGAATTTTCCTAATTTTTGTCCGGCCGCGACAGCTAATTATAAATAAAAAAACAGAATTCCAAGCGAGAAAATGGAAGCAAGGATCGTTCAACCCCCGACTGCAAAGGTTGTATTAAATTTTCACCCCGTTAATAGATTCCGTTCATTCGCCCGATATCGACGTAATAACGATAGCGTTTAGTCCGACAAGGCACGCGCACCTTCGGCAATTGTCGTAACAGCAGAAGCAACAGCGGCTCGTAGCATTGGCGTCGACGTCGCTGTTGGCAGGGACCGCGGCAGCGTAGAGTCAGTGCAAAACGGGTGGCGGCCGTCGGTGCGCGAACCGAGCCGCTGTGACGACTGACCCAGTTACTCAGCGCGGAGGTAATGACCGATACTACACCTAACCCTCCTAGAACGCCGCCTCCCGCACTCCTCATTCCGTACCCACGACTACCTCTTCCTCCGTGGCCGCCTCCTGCTTCGCCCCGCGTCTCGTCTACCATCGGTCGCTCTCCCCTACTCTCACGTATACCACCGCTCGCCCGCGGCCAACACAGTCCATGACCAGCACTCTCCGCTGTGTACCTCGTGTCCTCTCTCGCTCGCTCGTTTGCTCACTCGCTTGGCTCTTGCGATCGCTAGAATGTTTCACATCCCCCGTCGATCTTTCTCCTTCTCGCTCGGATGCGCTGCATTCTTCGACCGCTTTTTTGTCCTTACACGCCAAGCAGCAATGTCCCGTTTTTTCTTTTGAGGGTGCAGTCGACGGTTCGAAATGTCTTATTTTATTTTCGCAAAAACTACTTGAGATATTACAATGATTTTTTTGTTTACTGTAAATGTATTTAGAATCGTATGAATAAAAATAATTATTTAAAAAATTTAAACATAGAACACTAAGTTACAGTCGGCAGAGTAACTTCTTTTTCGGGACAAGAATAGGCGTAAAGAAAAACTCGGAATAAGTTACCTCAGGTAGTAATACTGAAGAGTCGTTGACGATAACTGAGGAAATTTTTGTCTATTTTTTTACAAAGCTTCACGATACTCTGAATGTCAAAGACAAATGTTAATATAGGCCTCGCTGAGGTCCGGGCAGAACTCGGAGCCCGCGAGCATTCTTTATCGCGATTTTTCTTTCTAATCGAATAAACAGCGCATCCACCCTGTTTACTCGTCGCGCGCAAAGTGCACACGCATCACTTAACGATGCCCTCGGCGCTCTCGTCGACGACGACGACGACCAAGATCTGGGTCAAGAGAGGTGTTCGAAATCCTTGAAACGGCGTTGCGCGTTCGACAAAACAAAAAGCTAAAGCCCTGCAAACAAAGTCAGCCATTCCAGAAGCGATCGTCGCGCGGAGTCTCGCGCCGGCCTCGGATAACAGCGCGAGAGGCCGACGAGCAAGCGTCGCGGACTCGTCACGCTGCGCTCGCGGTGCCGAGCGCAAACTCCGCGCGGTTATTATTTCACTGCGCCGACGAACAGAGGGAGAAGGATAGGAAAAAGTTGGCAGCGGTCTGAGTATGCGAGCCGTCAACAAGTGCGTCGCGATAGTCCTCGCGGACTACGACCGCGCGCTTACTCGCGCCCCGTGCACTTGCAGTTTTATATTGTAGGTCAGAGTCAAGTTTCTTCTACTAATATACCAGCGCGCTTACGTTCCTATGCTCATTCTAATGCACTGATGCAACCTTCGCGATTGTAATTTTCCACTGATTAAGACTCCAGACAGTTGTACGGCAAACACTTCAATTCGACGAGGCGCGTAATTAAGGAGATCGCGTCATCGTTGTCGAAAGATCGCGATCGACACGAAGAAGGAGGGCAGGAATTCAAATTTAAACGGAGTTTCACGCTTGGGGTATTTTAGGTCAAAATTAAGGTCAAAACGAAACTTGCAGGGGGATTGTTCGGAACTTCGGTAATTACAGGCAAAAAGCCCATTTTTTTTATAAGCGAAGAAAAACGCATCATTATTCCTGATGATCCGGCGATCTCGAGTCGATCGAGTCGATTTCGAATTATTTCTGACGCGTTTCAAATAAAAGATTTATTGCAGAAACGCGTTTTATGAACAGAATAATTGGAGGGTTAGTGAAACTCTGGATGGCATTCAGAATGGTATACCAGAAAAGCGTGGTTCTCGGGGGTTTAATTATTTCAGCCATCGAGACTTGTGGTCTTAGGTTTCAGAAAGAAACTCGAATCCTTCTCGATGGGATAAAAATCTGAAAAAATCAAGCATGCGAAGTTGCTGAAAATACTGATTTTGCACAATTATAATTTCGAAATGACATTAACACATTGATAAATAAACCAATTTGATTAACAAATCACTCGTCAACCTAACTTTTTTTTAATGATAATAATTTGTTCATTTGTCCGAATACGTATGATTTTTTTTTGAAATAGTGTCTAATTGTTCAACATTGCGTTTGTTAGTTGGAATGAATGAAAGCGCAATTTTTTTGAATAATTAGACGAAATTCTATGAATATTCATGCGGATTAAAATAAATAAACAAATTATTTGAAAAAAAAAACGTTAGTTTGACGAGTGATGTGTCGAAAAAAGAACGTTTTTTTAAATTAAGTTTTACGAATTTGATCTCCTATAGTTTTTATTTCGTTTAATAATAAATAAACAAATTTCTATACGTCAATATTGTCTCGGGTGTCCGTATTGCCTTGCTTTCCGCCGTTTATTCGCCACGTTAATTTGCGCGTTAGGGGATAATAATAGATATTTTCCTTGAAACTCGCAGAGGAGAATCATAAATTCTCTCCGATGATACGGTGTCTATATACAATGAACCGTTCAAGATCTAGTGCAGAGACGAGAGAGAGAGACTGCAGTGCAACAGAACGATGCATATATAATCCGCCCTCGAAGCTCCCCGTGCGCCCCTTCAGCGTCTATGATCCGCGGTCTTTGATATCCGCCATTGATCTTCGAACGCTCTATTGCCGTTGCTAAAGTGCATTTCGTTACTGGTTCACTCCATCGTCGCGGGCTGCCGAGAGCGAATCTCTCTCTTTCTCGATGCCATATCGCGTCCCAGCTGCGAACTTCGATTCGCTAAGGTCAATCGTTCCAGTCGAATTGCCATAACGATAATACACTCGATACATAGCAATCGATGGAAAATTCGTTTTTTTTTTCAGCCCACATGAAAAAAAATCGAATCGATGCTCAATTTTGTGTCTTAATTTTTGTGGATGAGAATTTACAAAATTAATTATATGTATAACTATATATAAATAATTTTTTTTCAATGTTAACCCAGCGCTTTACAATTCTTTCGGAAATTTACTTCTGGCTATGAACGTAACGATCACCCTCCTTGAAACGAATCGATAAAGTGTATTGCGAAAAAATGAACGATTTTCGAGGGACAGATTGTGCGACAGATCGTCATTGCGACGTTGCAGTTCCCATATGAAATAATCAGCGGCGCCTCCTACGAGCGTTCCGTAGTTCAGTGTTCCCGATAACGAAGTAGAACGGCAAAAAGAGCAGTCGATACCGCTAAACTAGGTGAAAAAATGGGCCGGCTAGCGATAGCGAAGTTCGCGTTGCGCTATAGTCTGCGTTAGGAGCTGCTGGAATTAGCTTTAGCTCCGCGAGAGCGTCGGCTCCGTTGCGCGCTAAATCGTGTGCGAGTGAATAAGCATAGCATCAGCCGGAGAGTCGCGCGATATCAGCGGTAGGAGGGTTTACGTAAGTATTATAAAGCGAGCCCAGGGAACTATGGGTCGACGGTGCTCCGCGGGGATGGACTCCGCAGCGCCAGTAGCGGCATGGGACGAATCTCGCGTTCCTACGGTTTAATTGCTCGCGTTATTTCCACGGTGTGAAACAACAACGGCCACCGCTATTGAAGAGCGCGCCCGCTAATCCTCGTACTCGGCGCTACTGTCCGCCATTAACGTCACGAATGCTCATCATTAACAAATTTTTGTTAATTTAAAGCCAAGAAACCCAATTATAGATCAATTAGTTCAATTTAAAGAATTTTTTTTTTTTTTTTTCAATTTCATTTTCAATCTTTACGCAACTCGTAGCCGAAGATAGGGCAAGTTACGCCCACGCGATAACGATAACGATAGTACAATTTTTACATCCGATTTAGCTACTGTTACCGATTAAAATTATCAACTTTCTCTGGTTTACGCGCAGTAGCGTTGATTAGAAAATGCAAATCTGTAAAACCGCAATTCTTCTCACGGAATTTTTTTATTGCAGTCTTTCAGAGACGTATGGCGGGGTGCATGCCATTAGTTTATTCCATTCAAAAATGTATTCAGAAAAATAAACAAATTAGTATCATTAAAAAAAGTTAGGTTGAGTAATTTTTTGGGCAAACTTTTTTTTCATCAATTTGTTCAAAACATTTTGAAATTATTATGATGCAAAAATAATCTTCTCGGTACATTTTGTATGGTCAATTATTTTATTTATTTTCATTCCATTAGAAATTTATCGAATTCTCTTAAAATCTTTAGTGAATCGCGTATTTTGAATTCAGCGTAAAAACTACGCACACGACCAGTAGGATGAACTATCCAAGAGCACTAAAATGCCTATTTTTTTCCCTTCAATCTCGGCTCGTAGTGAGGTGTTCGCCATTGCCCCTCGTGCAGCCTCTCCTATATTTGTTTGTCGGTAAATCATTTCTTTATATAACC
Source organism: Ischnus inquisitorius (assembly GCA_963924025.1). Classification (NCBI taxonomy): domain Eukaryota; kingdom Metazoa; phylum Arthropoda; class Insecta; order Hymenoptera; family Ichneumonidae; genus Ischnus; species Ischnus inquisitorius. Next base: position 17,665,109 of record OZ001245.1, on the reverse strand, counting down.
AACGCCGCTCTAGCGTTTATACTCTTGGGTATAGACGACCCGATATTCCGCATGCAATCGCAAACTTTGTGTGCTTTCGCTAGTTTTGTTTTGTTTTGTTATGTTTTTTTTTTCTCTATTTTTTATTTTTATTATCAAGCTCGATAGGGAACAGTCGAGGTCGCGTCGTAGCGGTTATATGCGCCGCCGTTCCCGGTAGCGCGTCTACTTCTGCGAAATGGACGATGAACTAGTCAGAGAGGGAACGAACGCGAGCGCGCGGCATCGACCGCGGTTAGTCTACGCTACGACCCACATTCGCGATAATAACCCGAACTTATTCGTTGTATTACGCACGCTTCGGCGCGCGCTCTAGCTCGGTGCAGCACACCCCGACGCCGTAGTCTATTCTCGAGGTCGTCATCTCCGCCTCCCCCCCTGACGCGTCATCTTCGTAATCTTCTTCCCTTCCTCTCGCCCGGTCGCGACAGAGTCTCGTCGCGGGTTTTCTTCTCCATTCGTCGCCCCCCCCCCCCCCCCCCCCCCCGTCCCTCATTTACCCCGCTCATCTTGCAACAATGACAAACCCGCTGGGGCAAACGTCCGAGTGAAATTCTGGATGAAAATTCGGTTCCCGGACAAACGGCAGCGAACGAGTCGCGACGGAGGCGGCTCAAAGACCGGCCCGATGCAACGCGCGGGTCGATGTATTCTCGGTTGTTTATTTAGGCCACGCGAGGTGAATCTCGCGCCTGAGAGTCCCCGCACTCCCGCGAGTCCATTGTATCCGCGCTTGGAAAATAACGTTACCCGATGATGAAGACTGATTATTAATTTATTCGCCCGACTTCACGAATTTGTACGAATTTGAGTTTCAAGGCAAGCTGTGCTATCCAACGCTGGAACTCAACTTAGTACTTCCGTGTCGACGTTTCGGAGGGAATTGTTTTTATTGGGTGTATCGTTTCTGTTTTGTTTTTGCCTTGACTTGCCTTGAGATAATCGGTAACTGTTCGAGTGACGAAACGGCGCGAGAATTTTATTGAAATGACGATGCGATTGTGGAAGTCGATTAAAGTTTCTTCACGTATCTCCTTATTTCGTGCAGCCTACGTGCGAACGAACGTTCTCCGAATGGAGATTAAAACTCGAACGTATGCTCGCTCATTCGTATATGAATATTCCGAATCGCAGCCTTTCTTCGTCGCTGCGATATTCCAGTCGAAATGGTTGCGGCATCTTTTATTCAGAGCCGCTTACATTTTTCATCGAAATTTTATTTTTACTTGTTAAAAGAAATTGTTGATTTTACAATAAATTTTGTTGGATTAAATTAATCCATTGAATGCGACCAACTGATCAATCCTTGAATGATCGTTTAATTAATGATTTATTTATTTTTACATTTTTTCATTTGTTTTTATTAACAGTTTTTTGTCGAATTTCTCATTAAAAATGAATTCGTTTGTAGCCATCGGCGAATTTTGCGATATTTCGTTGTCTGTAATTGATAGATTTGTCCCTATGATGTGACCTTCTGGCCTTTTTCGTTTCTAACTTAAAACTTGCATTGCCATTAAGGTCGCCCTCTTTTCGGTATTCATTTCACATCAGTTCGAGAAAAATGAGAGAAAATTGCAAATATTTCTCGATGGTATGAAAATCTGAAAAAAAAAAAATGCCTATTAAAGCTACTGAAAAGATTAGTTTTGCAAAATAACACTTTCAAAATTTTCTGAATAAATTTATGAAAAAAAAAAATTGGTCATCAAAGTTCCCGAAACTTCAACTTTTTTGATTTACGAGAACGATTCGTTAATTTTTTTTAATACGTATGAGTCTCTACGGATTACTAAATTTACTTGAAAAATGTTTAAATCCTACAGTTTAGCTCTAAGCTCGCAGATCGCTCTGACAATTCTGTTACATATTTCCATGCACCTTCTTTCACTCACACGAGCGTTATGCCCTATATATTTTTCGGCATCCGTATGGAGTGCGGCGATATCCACTCTTGCATCTGGATGGTACCCGGACGACATTCGTTCTGCGAATGGAATACGAATCCGCATCGTGCGTTATGAGCGACAAGCAGACGAACACCATCGTCAGAATCCAAACGCTGATTCTCATGATGAAATTTTCTTGGCCTCTTCGCGCCGTCTGAAATTCGATTGCGAAATCGATTTTTTTTTTTCTGTTTGTAAACACTTAAAAAAACCTTCGGCTTGGCAAAATTTACCAGTGAGTCAATGAACACTCACAAGATTGCTACAGGTCGACGTACTTGCGCGGCTCGAAACTGTACTCAATCGCTGTTATTGTTTCTCACCGTCGCGCGAGGGTTCAACGCACAACTTTCTGCGAACTCCGGATCGTCGAAATACTGTTCGCTCCTCGCTCGTGTATGCGCGACTGATGCTTCAGAGTCAATGATTCTTGTCATTTCGAGGCAACACTAAGTAAAATTTCCCGGATTCTCTTGCGGCGAAGCAACATCCGCGAGCAAATCGTGCGGTTGTCGCAGGATATGCTCCGTTATCAAGAAACTATGACAAAGAAATGCATAGCTAACTTCTTCACTCTCATTAATCCTGAAGAAATCTGGAATATTCTTGATGTCACGGGCACAGTCGCAATTGATGAAAAATTATAGTATTTACACTTTACTATAAACACGCTGAAGAAAATAATTAACACCAATAAATCACTAAATTTCAAAGGCGAAAAAAGGTTTCTTTTTCTTGAAAAAAGATCATCTTTGTTAGTTTTTTCTATTTTCATTATCAATTTCTGTCCAGAAAAAGATTATAAATGGTGCAACTTCTATGAATATTTCGCGGCGGCTTACTCGCGATTAAATCATTAATTCTGGCTTTTTTTGACATAAATTCGTCAACTCAATGCCTATCAAAAATAATAATCTTCATAAATAGCATGTAGAACGGCAGGTCCCGTTGAGAATAAATAAATAAATGAACAAATAAATAAATAAATAAATCAATAAAAACGGTTGTAAGCAAAGTGCTTTTGATTTTCCGGACTTAATGTAAAATGAAAAAATTCGCGCGACAAAGAGTTTAAAAATGTATGCGCATAAAATAAGTCCTAGACGGGAATGGGGTGAGAACAAGCGATTCGATCAACGGCATGAAAATATATTGTAGCTGATAGCCGGTCCACACGTAGGGGGACGATAAAGCAAACTCTATAATAAGCAATGGGAGATAATCGGCATAGCTCGTGAGAGCGAAGGAACGCGAGAGAACGCAACCTACGATGTTACGCAACTGGTGAAACTATCCTGGCCGTTGGTTACGTTTGCCCGCGAGCGGTAGCAGTAGCGGCAGCTCGAAGGGAGCAGGAGAGTGTTAGTTTATTGCCAAAGTTTTCGGACACAACGACCGCGGATAACCCTGTCCCCAGCCAAGGCGCGCAATCCTAGGCTGTACCAACTCAGCGGCAGCAGAATCCAACCCCACCTCCATCGAAACCAATACCGTTGACCGGTACCGGAGCGTACGCGAACCAGCGATATAACAGTGTACACCCCGAAAGCCAATGCAATTCCTTCGAAACGGATACTGCGAACTTCGCCAATTGCATACACCCGAAATACGCTGTTCCGCGTGTGCACGGCTTCATCGGGGATCATAATCGGGGATTCGAAACGAAGCAAATATCGACTCGGACTATCGATATTAATTTTCTTCGCCAAAGAAAATTCACATAGAATATTTCTCTTTTACGAAAATCTTTCGAGAACCACAAATTAAGGTCGCTCGGTGTTCATTTCCGTTTCCGGTTTCCGATCAATTCGTCGATCAATTTTTTTTCACCAATTTTTTCATAAAATGTTGGAATTATCATTATGCAAAATCAATCTTTTCGCGAATTAATCGAACGCGAAAAACATATTTTCCTGATATATTTTAATATTCGCAGCATCTGTTCGAGGAACTAGCATTGGGCTATGGAACGGATCACACGCGCGCGATGAAAAGAAAAGTAATATCTTCAGCGCGGGTACTGCAGGTTTTTCAAACGTGTCGTAATTGCCGCAACATTCTTTCGCGCGAGTGGTACCGGCGTTTATTATCGGCGCTGAACTTGTCTTTTCTTCTTTCCACTTCGCGGTATTATCTAAGCTGTAGCCTGCGCGGTGAGTTCTCGGCGTTCGCGTTACGCCCGTTCGGGCTCGATCGCTCGTACGGCTTGTATGCAATTTCGCTATATTCATGCGGCAACACTTCTCACTTCGCCTCCCCCGTGAAAGCAGGTGGGAAAGTAGGTAGAGGAAGCCGTGAGCAAAGTGCAGCGGAATGGCGAGCTCTCGCGAAAGCAGGGGAAGGCGCGATGAGGGAAAAGAGGAGAAGGGTATACCAGTAGCCGCGCTGCTGCATCGTTGGACACGAGTATAGAAGTGAGAGTAAAGAGTGAGACGGGAGAGGCTCGCTGACCGCCGTCGTGCGCACTGCACGCCGGGTTCGAGCGTTGAATAATCACTTAATTGGGTTATGCACGAGGAAATGACCTATGCGGGACTCCCTCTACTAGCTCGAGGCTTGCAGTATCGCTCTTACGCTATCGCTTCGTTGGAGCGTAGCGCAGCGTGCTTCATTGACATCTAAAAAGAAAAAAAAAAAGAATTCATCGTGCGAAGCTCGAGCAAGAGAGCGAAGCACGTTTACAGGGTTACAGGACCGACTTGAAGAAAATAATAATAGATTTTATAGCCAATGGGAATAACGAATGTTAGACCGAAGTTAAATCTGCAATCGCACAAGAAGCCAATGCATGATAAAAATACAATAAAAACAAGTATCAAAATAAATAACATATTCATATTTACATTTTATTAGTTTGTTTTGTCTTAAAATGTCCTTCACGAATTTACCTAAGGATTTTTTTGTTTAAACCGCCAGTCAGATGAAAAAATTGATAAATTTCTCGCCTCTTTTTTGATAAAGAAACTAGCTCTGATTCGTAAATAAGGGATATTAATAATAAAATGTAATACATATAATATAAATATCATAAAATATAGATAAATAATAATAGGAATAATATTAATTATATAACATATAATAATATTTTAACTATAATTTTTAATGTTATACATATATTTTGCCTCGCACGCATTTTTCGTAATAAGCGTGTACCGAGCGATTTGAAAAATATGAATACTCGATTAACCCGACCGTAGCAACGGGGATAGATAAGGGCTATATTAAATTTGTGCCCTAGCGCACAGCGGAAGCTTGCACGGATTGCGCTACTCAAAGTTTTGTTATCGATTACAAGTTCATATTTGCTACAATCTCGACGACGTAATATACTACAGAAATATCGAGTTACGTTGGAGATTCCAGTGAATTTCCGGGGATTGGGTCAGGTCGAATCGGCGCACGCTGGGATATCGCATCTGGGTTGTGCCGTTGCCGCTGCAACGGCATGTCCAGGAAGTGAGTCTCCCGCGCGAGTGAAAGTCGTTTGCTCGCCGCTGAGAGGAGGGGAGGAACACACGAATGAGTTCGAGTGTTAGGGAGTTATATCTGTATTGCAGCGTGATCCGTGAGATCGGCGAAGCGAGAGGAAGCGATGAACGAGGGCGAGCAGCAAAATCCGCTTGAAACGCGGTAGGATCTCGATATTTATTAACTGCGGTCAGGTTGCTCTCAAAAAGTCTCTGGACTCGGGGAAAAACATTTATTTTTATTATTATAGAAAATGATTTTTTATAAATATTAATTTCAAAGATCTCTGCTCATTGTGAATTCGTATACCGAAGACTCATCTGATTTGCCAGCTGTTATTCGGAACTTGAACGTGAATTCAAACGCCAGATCGCAACTGAGTCAATTTTTCTCGTACGAGACTTCTTTGTAAAAGAAATAATAATAATTGTCGACGAAACTCGGTGGTAGAATGAACAATTGATCGAGCGAAGAGCGCAAATAAAAGTCCTTCGAGAATCTCCCACGGTTGCATTTCCGGTCTTCAGCTTCCGGGAGGAAGTTCCTTTTGGAGTTTCGTAGCGTGTTATCTTCTTTGTCCCGGCACGATGACGGACAGCCCACGCGGCTCGGTGTTATTGAGAAAGGTAGCAATTCCCTTTCTTTTGTATCGTCATACGAAAACGAAATACGACATCGTTCGATAGCGCTCTCGGCCGATTCAAGAAGATCCGAGATCGACGGCGTGTGTGCGCCGTTCGAAAGAGCCGCGCAAGGCTGAGCACCTCTGACAAAGGGGAAAGCGAACGGTCGGTCGCGCGCGCGCGCTCTCGTCAGGCTGTTTGCCGCGTTACTTTCGTTCGCCAATGAGGAACGTAGCGAGCGAAAACGAGCGCACGCGATCAACAGAGCCACGATTGTATAATCCCGGCGAGGAAGGAGGTTTTTCCTTTTATCCGCTATAATACTCCGCTTCTGCAGTTAGGTGGGTCTGCGGTTGATTAGTGTGCCCGTGCGGCATGCACAATCGGCTAGAGCATTATTCGCCGTTCAAGTCCACGCGGTTGTTCCGAGATCGGTCCATTGTCAAGTTTGAGATAGAGAGGCATGGGGGAGAGAGCCAGGTGGAGAGGGAGAGAATTGAAACGCTCCGAGACCGATTGGCTTTGCCTTTGAACCAAACCCGCCTCCCTGTAGCGCGCTCTGCCTTACTTAGGATTAGATTTGTTAAAAACAACCGAAAGATTCGAACCAATAAAAAAATGTGCCATCCGAATTTTGACCTGAAAATGATAAATTCAAATGACCCTGATTTCTTTAGCAATTCAACTCGGTGGCTCCAAATCAAATTTGGCAATATCAGGTTAATAAGCTTAATTCTTTTTCATTATCGGATGAAAATATTTCATGCGATTGATTTCCGGTGACGCTGTTCCGATCATGTCGAGATATCCTCGAGTCTGAATAAAACAAGGCATGAAACAAATGCCAGATTTTTTCAACTATAAAGAAAAGAAACACGCTTAATTCCCTGAAGTCGCTGAACCGTCCCTTAATTTTGATGCGAAATGACTACCAATAAACTTGGAAAAAAACCTCTTTGATGTAAGAGCGGGTTATAAATGGGAAAAAGCAATGGCAATGGGGATACGAGTCTCGGAGGTCCTCTCCTCGAAAGATATGAACGACTCATCAACGCGCTCCCAATGGATCGGGGCTTCGCCCTTTTCTTTTTTTCTCTCGTCTCTCGTGTCGTTCGCCGTCTCACGGATACGGAAATATCGAAAGGTCTTTCTTCCCTTCCGACTCACCCCGCGCGCTTCTTACTGGCTTCCTCATCTTTCCTTATCTATTTAAAGTCGTTCTCGTACAAGTGCTACGGTCTAGCTCGCCTCTCGGAACGCGATATTACTGGCAATGGCGATGATGATGCGGCAGCGTCGTCGCCCGGCTACGTCGATCCGTCGTCGGGCGTGCGGGGGAGGGGTCGTCGAATAGACGAGGGACGGCGCGGCACGAGGGAAAAACGAGATGCTAGAGGGGATTTCAGGCTTGCCTGCAGCAGTGGCGAGCGGAGGGTGCGGACTCTTGTAGGGGTTTATAGATAGCAGTGCATGGCCTAGAAACCGCGCGCGGTGTTTTTGACCCTTCGCCTAGCTACCGCTGCTTCTGGGCCATTGCAACACATCGCCAACGAACGAACCGACCAAAGGAGTCAGCGAGACTCCGCTGTGCTCGCTTGCTCTGCACGCGGATATCTTTTAAGCTCCTTTCACACCAATGAAATCGCTCGACAATCCACAATATTCTTTAATAAGAATTTTCTTCTAGTGACACGCAAACGCATCCAAAACCGCCACATTGATCCCTCGCGCTCTTCACAGTGCATGGAATAAGATGAATGCGATGGATAAAAATTTTTGAATGGTTTTTCGCTGTGATACGAGTTTTTGTACCAAGTTTAAGAATTTGTTACCAACCGAGATATATTTCTTACATTTTAAAGATACTAAGAGTAAAGTTGACATATGATAAAGATAAAGTATATTTTTTTTCAATGATATTCAAAAAAATAATTTTTTCGTATGCAAAAAATTAAAATCACAATTATAAATTAAAAAGAATTAATCGATAATTGTAGATTATAAATTTCATATTATCATGAATTATGCGGCAATTTCTTATGCACCAGAGAAGTAAAAATGATACCAAAAATAAATCCCTGGGTAGACTCGGTTAATAATCGGTGAATTTACCGTTGAAGAAATATCGGAGATGAAAAAAATTATAACAAAAATTATTTGACAATTATAAGATATACAAAATAATATAAAAATACTTCACATAATTTTGTATAACGTGAAATAGTAAATGCACGAATAAAACGACGACGAGCGAACCTTCGACGAAGAAGTGAAATACTTCGCTCGGTGTTTTCGATGCGTTACATGACGATCGGCTCTTTATTACCTCAATGAAATTGAAAGCGCGGATTCTTTGCCGATCTTTTTATTCCCGTGTGGACACAGGCTAAGGCCCTCTGCACTTGAGTTATTTATACGTTACGTTTTGCGCTACGTCTATGTGCAGTTGCGGCAACAATGACGCAACAAACTTTCCCTCGGCGTTTTCCACGGCGGTTGAGGTTGCCATTCTGCATTGCTGCAAGACTTACCTTGCACTTGCATGTTCCGTCTAATGATTCTCCGTGTCTGCGAATCTTCGCTCGAACCGAATTATCACCGGCGCATTATCGTAGATAATGCAATCATCCCGTGATTATTCGTCGTCCCGTTGTCGATTGTCGTTGGTCATTGAAACGCGAGGAAATACGAAACTCGGCTCGGTGCGTGCAGCGCGTTTAAACGATTACGCTGTACACGACATCGGAACCAGGCGACTTCCGGTCTGGATATGTTTCGCGACGTCGATGCTTCCGCGCGCATAATCGCCACGCCGCCGGGCTCGACACGCTCACCTGTGACTATCGATGCCGGCGTCGATCGAAGAATAAGAGTTTCAGCACCGCTCACCGTGGCGCTATCGCGCAATAACCGGTGGAGGAGAAAAAAAAAAACGACCGGCGATTCGATTCTTCCGCTGTATCGATCACCCGCGATGATGCCGGAGTTGCTTCGCGTTAAGAAAACGATTTCGCGTTTACTCGGCAAGTTTAACGGAGCTCAGTCAACGAATCGATGCTTTGCACGGTAATCGGTCTGATGGTAAAAAAAAAAACACGTCGGTAAATCCTATTCGAGTGGATGACGCAACCGAAAGTGTCTCCGCCTTACTGGTCGATGCACTCGGGTTTTATCCGTCCGGATTGCCGGAAACCCACAACCCTGACTTACAACCGAGCGGGTTTATTCACACTTCGTCTCGATGCTTTTTCTTTCATCGCCTTTTTTTGTTACTCACTCCAATGCGTTCGGATCCCGCAGATATACAATGCGAGCTTTCGAGACGAGATTAGATTGCTTTGTCTCGATGACGAAACTTTGTCATCCTCGAAAATAATTCACTCGAAATTATCTCGCGAGTTTGTGAGAATAACTGGCGAATGTGAAAGTAAACACGTTGCATAACAGTTTGGATTTTTGTTTGGTGCGATAAATCGTTCGCACACGCGCGTGACATTGAATGAATGATTCATAAAGTAATCCTGTGGGGATTTTTTTTTTTTCAACGCTACAACCACCTCCGTCCGCCCGCCCGCGCGTTTCGTCGACTATTCCGCCGAGCGAAACTCTACCGTTCGTATCCACTGCGTCACTGGATGGTCCGCGTTTCGAAGTCGCGAAAACACATTGCAACACATCTCTCTTCCTCGTCGCTAAACGAAATTCACGCTAAATAGGCGCTCGGTCAACTGTTTCTGCGAGCACCCGGCTAAACCCTCGAGGTCACGAGAGGCGGCGTCGACGATTTTGAAAGAGCAGCGCTCACGATTCCTACGGGCATGCGGAGCGTCGTAGTACCGTAGAAGACACGAAACAGCGTTGACCGAACGAAAACAAACGCGATAATCGTCGGGTTGTGTATTGAAAAAAAAACCCAGATAAATATTTACTTCTACCTATTACGGGATTATTTCACCTTGAACAAGTCAACTGTACAAAATGCTGGCAGAACTTGCATCATTCGAGACAAACAAAAATATCATATAATACACCATAAATATTATAGAAAAATATAGTGTTGTTTTTTTCATCTAAAGATTATTTGGAAGGGCGCCCTTGAAATTTACCTACGTTTTTTCTCCATCAATTCTTTTATCGATTGATTACACAACCCCATTTCGGTCTTTGTACATTTGACAATTTTTCAACAACAAAAAAATCCAAGGATAATTTTTTAACAAACACAATTGCCTTTGGCGCGGAAAGAAATTCCCACGATCAATTACAAAATTGCCTATTCCGGAATGGAATGAAAGGTAAAGAATGAAAATGTCGAGAGTAAAGAGTGCCGCTGGACCGAGAGCGCGATTGTCGGGAACCTCGTCCGCGCTCCGGATCGCCCGGAATGGTGATAATGGAGACGCCGGCGGTGTAACACCGTAATTGAGTGTACCGACGTGATACGGTGCAAATGTACCGGTACCATCGGTAGCCGGTTTGCACGGGGCAAATGAAGTCATTAGGTGCTGGCGCGTTACCGGTCGCTTCGCTCGCAGTTTCATCTCGTTCGTCTCGTTGCAATCCCCGACGCGTGCATTCGTCGTGACTAGTCTACGCGAGAGCAGCTGTGCCGTCCTCATCACGGATCCTCGAGTCGCGACACTCAGCCTCGTTCGCCTGATCGTTCCGCGTCTTCTGACTTCACACCGATGGCCCGCAGACGCTCGCGGTCTCTCCCGTAGCTGTGCGAGCGCAACTCTCACGAGTCTTCGTGATCGGTTCAACTGCACGGGCCGTCGCGATGCAGGATTTACTATAGCGTTACGGTACAGTCTAAGCTAGCGAATGGTACATTGCGGTCTACGCCGGTAGTTGTAGGATTACTATGTAGCCTCACGAACGCAGAATATGTCGGTCGCGACTTTCTCTCCGGCTCAGAGGTTCTCAAATTCGCTTCCTGTTTCTGGCTCCAATATGAAATTCACTTTCGGATAGAGATATTCGTTTTTCATGAATAAATGAAATTTTGTTTATCTATGAATAATATTTATGTCGGTTTAATGTATTCTCCGTGTTAACGTGGCGATGGAATTCGGGAGGGAACTGTTGAAAGTCAATCTTTTACCGAATCGCATGAGCGGTTCATTGCATTTTTTATTGGAATCATCCGGGCCTATCCTCGAGAGAATTGGTTGTATGTGGAAATAATTAATACGGTTCTCTTCTAAAAAGCTGGTTTTTCGGGATGACTCGAGTTCATCTCGGAATATTGAGTTTTTGAAACATTTAATTCCTCACTTATGAGGGATTTTTTAGTTTTTTAATTTTCAATAAATATTGCAACTCCTTTGAGATGCTTTTTTGCCATTTTTCATGCAACGCTAACAGGTTAAAGGCTTTAAGAATCCGTGAAAACTAACAGTTTTCGCAAATCGGACCGGAAGGGAAAAAAATGCTCTTAGTGAGTTTGCATGAGTTTCAGAGAGAATTTTTGATACTTCTCAACGGCATAGAAATGTGCAAAAATCAAGCATGTAGAAGATGCTAAAAAGATTGATTTTGCATATCAATGAATTTAAAATGTTATTAATGAATTCATGACTCCAATTTTCGCAATTGAACGCAATTTTCTCAATGATTAGATAAAATCCTGAAGAAATTCATATGATATTAGAGAGGAGAAGGAGAGAGTTCTGGTTGCCATCTCAGAAATAGATCGTTCACGTGGATCAAGCGTTGAATTCATTTGTGCTATGAAACGAGAAAAGCTCTCCATTAGATCAGATTATAGATGCGAGCTTTGCGAGAATTCTAAAAACGTTACCCGTTCTTCGTATCTGACATTGCGGGAAATTGGAACTGCAGGTCAAGCAATCTTTAAGAGGAAATAACGATAATATCGAATTCGTGTCATGGCAGTAGCATAATTCTGACTGACCGTCGTTCCGACGCGTTATATACATATATATTCCTATATTGATTCTCGGAATCGACGAGCTATGATGCAGAACTCACTGCATTGAGAAGCACGCCCGAAGCGCGTGCGTTGTTGCGATCTAATATAGCATAATACCATAAAGCAAAATTGAGTCGGTGGTGGAAATGAAAAAAACATAAATTTGCATAGAAACGATACGTTATTTTCAAGGTCCGATCTAACAAATCTCAATGTCGCCCAACAATTGTTATCTTTCACCTATCGTTTCATAAATCAAGATTGAAAGCGATAGTAACTTGAACTAACAATGCATATCCTTGGAGGATCGTGAATTCGAGAAGATTGCAGAAAACAATTATGCAGATTAGATTTTCACATCGCTTCCTCACTTTGTTTCTAACGGCGTTTGCGAAGCTTCCTTATGAGTAAGTTACTTTATCAATTTTAAAAAGCTATGCGACAATTTAATTTCCATAATTTCTTCCTTTGGACCGTCTAATTCCAAAGATCATCGAAATACAGATCATAGGATATTGATAGCGCATTTAGAAAATTGGAACTCGCTTTCGGAGAATTTGCAAAAGTTGTGTTAACAGCCTTTAAAAAAATTGAAAAACTAATTAAGTTGTATCGACTGTAAGGATTTTAACAATAGCTCAAAGGAACAACAAGATTTAACCGACTTGTCTCATATATGCAACAATAATGTAAAAATACTTTACATAATTTCGGACAACGTAAAATAGTAAATGTACAAATAAAACGGTGAATTGATATAAATATTTTCATAAAATCAACATTCAAAATAAACAAAGAATTGTGAAAAAAGTAAAAAAAAAATCGTTAGGAATTATGATCGGCCTATCATACCATTGATATATTTGCGTAAATGGCTGTTTACTTTGTTTCCCAGTGGTTTACGCGCGACTTTACGTACGCACGAGTAAGTTCAGTCATTTTTCTCGATCATTCTCGAACGTTTCGACAGTTTCGCAAGGATACGAAACAATAAGAATATAATAAGGCCGATCGCAACGTGCAAAGCTTTACGTAACGCCCGGTAGGAAACATCATCGTTAGTGCAAGAGTCTAGTACAAGTAGTTCGCTCGCGAGCGCGGGGTACGTTAACCTCACGACCGCGAGAGCTGCTTTCTCCGTTTCGCGAACGACGCGGTCTTGTCAAGCTATGTACGACGTGCCGCTCGCCCCCTCCCCAAACGTGTAACACCCGATAATAATTTACGTGCCGAAGCGCCGTGACACGACCGAATGCTTCGCGTCATCACCGCTTCGGTTACATTATTCGTCTCATCGATCGGATCACTTCAATACCGTCAATTTTATTAAAAATAGGATGGGTCACCAAACGGATCTTACAAATTGCATCAACCGCGTCGCCGTCTATGAATCTCTTTCCAGAATCCTAAAAATTGTGGCTTGGCAATTGAAACAATTTGAAATTTTGAGAATATTAATTTAGAAAGAAATTTGCAAAAAAAAGGAATTTTGAAATTTTTTTAATAATTTGGTAATTGGTAAAGATTATGGTGAAAAAATTTAATATGTTTTTAACTACGGGATATAGAAGATTTATTTGCAAGATGTTGAGATCGCTTTTGGGTTTGCGCGCAAACGCGAGAGGCAAATTTATAGAGATTGCATAAAGGAATCGCGACAGTGGGCAGGAGGAGAGGGGGGGGGGGGGGGGGGGCGATGGGTGCGTCAGTGCGTGCGCGCGTTCGGCAGCACCGACGGCGGAAGAGGAAGCGTGGAACAGACCGAGGAAGAGAAGGGAAGTGCGGGAAAGGAAGGGGAGGGGGAGTGTTGCCCGCCAGTTCGTACCGTGGGTGGGAGAAGGGCGCCCTTGCCCTTGGCATTGCCGCTCGATACGAATCCTCAGGGCTGTCCAAAACGCCGAGGGGAAGTTAATTCAACGAACAATCGAGGAGAGCGAGCCTTCCATCGTTCTTTCAGTTCCGGACAAAATATAAGACATTATTTTGATATTATAAAAAATACCTAAAAATAGAGCAGAAAAAATGTTTTTTTCAAAAAAGTTTCCGAAAATTAGTTTTATATTTTTCGAAGTTTGTTATCCTTCTTTTTGTGCGACTGTGTACGAGAACTATACAGGGAGAACGTGGGAACAAAATGCGTAACAAATTTTTTTACAGTATTCATTAAATTCCCGCGAAATTACCTGTTTTTTTTCGAAAATTTAAAATGTTCTATAACGTAAGAAAATGTTGAGGTACTTATATAAAAGATTGCCGGACTTGTATTTTTATTTTTCATTTGTATATTTCAACGACTAAACATTGGGAAGAGGAGAAAAATTCACGGTGATAAGGTAATATGATAAAATATGAAATTTGATAAAGTCGCGGGAATTTAATGGATTCCATGGCCATTATTCGACGGCTGCGGACTTCGCCAAAACGGCGCCGAGGGAGTGAAACGAGCCGTGTCGTGTCTCACGTATACGCATGCCCTCGCCCTTGCCCTTGCCCTTGGTCGATAGCCTCATCCCCCCGTTCGAAGGCACGGTTTTTTCTGGCTGTAAGCAGGTCCCCCAGCCCCTTCTCCCCTTCAACCCTCCGTCATCACAGACCGGTGCTACCGAAGCGGCTGTGGCGTTGCCGGGGCTTTCTTGCGTCTTTGCGAGCCCATGTGGATCCACCCCACGTGGAGCAGACACAACGCGCAGTTGCGGATTCTCGAACCCATGAAAAATCGCCGCGGCGGTGGTGAGACGAACGAATCAATCCCTTCGGAGGTCAATGCACCCTGAGAATATAGGCCAGATTTGGGCCACAAGTCCCGTCAAAATTCACCAGCCAAAGGCGGTGCAGAATCGAATCTCAGCGATAAGCCTGAAAATAATTGCACCATCGAATTTTTGTTTGATTTTTTCTTCTCGAAAAGTATTGAAAATAATTAATGTATTTATTCTATCATTAGAAATATATTGAGAATCTTTAAAAAAATATATAGTTCATAGATGTTGGAAAAAAAATTTAGCCACCAGAAGAGTTACTTGAAAATGCATTCAAACTGACGAAACGAAAGGAATCATTTTTTAAACTGATCTTTCATTTTTAATAATCACGTGCAATTGCCCAATACCTCTCACGGATTTATGAAGCTCTTCAAATTCTCTGCCATTTCGTGATGATGAAATTATTAAAAAATTAAGAATTAAATAGACATTCGCGAAGGAAGGATTCTTCAGTCGCATGATGGTATTCTCGACGAATGAGACGACCGCGTGCACTATATAATTTGCTCGTTGCAGAAAATCGTTGGCCTAGAAAATTACACATGCAGAATCATGCGTCGCGGCGACGTCGTTTAAGATGCGACACGACGAGTGTAGAATCATTCTCGATGCACGATAAAACCGCTGGAGATTCTTCGCCGACATAATTGCATTTATATTTCGATAACGGTGAAATCTTTCACCGTGCGTTTACTTCGAGAGTTTATACCAGTCTTCTTCAACGACGAATTTATTCCTTTCGGAAAACTCTTCGGGAACTGCCCCCGCCCCGCCAGCGAGATAAGTCGTTGTTAAAAGAGTTTCCGGCATTTTTACGGATATCTCCACAGTTCTTTTCCGCCGCTGCTGCTCCTACTTCATCCGCCTCTCCGCGCAATATTCCCCAAGTTCCTTTCACCGCTTTCTTACACGTTTCACGCAGATGCTTTTTCGCGATCCGGCTTACGATCGGACGCAGACGGGGAGGGGAGACCGCGACGATATCGTCCGGGCGTAGTCGCCCGCGGGGGAGACTCGTGAGATGCTCTGGACGCGTCCCATTCCAAATCATCCGTCGTCTCTTTCACAATTTTCTTATAATTTCTTCGCAATTTAATTTCAAGGCAAACATTTCTCCTGTATATGAATACATTTTTTAATTAACTTTTAAGAATAACAATTAACACATCTGGTACAAAAAATACATTTTTTAGACGCTTTTTACCAATTAATAATGTTTAAAAATAGTTACCGTTGTCTTCAATAAAATGACTTTAAGTCCGATGAATTTAAAGGGCCGTATTCAAAGCTCCACGCTGTCAAAAGGTATCAAAATGTGTATGGCCCAAAAATGGCACCTGCTACTCTTACAAGTCTCGCTTTCAAAGAAACAAAGTCCTTTTTACGACCTTAACCTTTCCTCTTAGTGCCGTTTTTACAGTAGAAGCAGCCCCGTCGCGACTAGGTGTGCAGACGACATAAAAGCCGTCTGCTCTCAAAGTCAGCGTTGTATTATTTTTATTGTTTTTCCCAGAAAAAAACGTGAAAATGATGGTAAACATATTTTTGGTGGATCATAATTTTTGCGTGTAAACTCAATCGTTCTTGTTATTAATTCAGGATACTAATAATCACAATTCACTGAATAAGTCGACGAATGCATGATCATGAATCGCAGTGGAGAGAAAATGCATGTATGAAAAATGAACGTATATTTAAAAAAAAAAGACCCGACCTGTTTCATTTTTTGTCCGCACTTTGGTAATGTTACTGATTCCCGTAAATTTGATTTCTGTTACAGGTAAGTCAGCATCCACCAAAGATAAGCTTTACTGTGCGGACTTCGCAGAATTAGCGTAAGTTACTGGGCAAACTATAGGAATAATTTATTTTCGTTAACAGACTTCCCAAAATTTCGTTGACAAAAAAATCCTGAAAAATCTCAACGAAAACAGGAAAACATTTTTTCAATTTTTTGAAAGGAATTTCAAAAATTATTTTTATTATGGATCAATACCAATCTATCTATTCATCAGGGATTCGTATACTCTCGTCCTCGTAGACATTATAAATTGTCTACGATCCTTGAATTTCCTTTTTTTTTCCTCTTCTTCTACTACGGTAAAGCGCCGTAGGATGAGAATCGCAATGGAGCAAATATATAGCGTAGTGGAGAGTACCGGTGAGCATATATATGTACAGCGTAGGGTGAATGACCGAGAGGCAGGGGCACTAGGCTGCTACCCTCTGCGTCGAGTGAGACAGGCTCGCGTGAAACAAAGACAGCGAGTCCGAGCGACGAGGGTCGTATTCGAGGGCGAGAGGGAATGCCGGCCCGATAGTTGAACGATGGACGAAGAAGGGAAATGGTGTAGAGAGGCGCGGAGAAACGGCGAGAACGAAGAGGGCGCGGAAAAGCGAGACGGAGGGGAAAACGTTGGGGGGGGCTTGAGAAAAAAGAGAGACGGAAAGTAATGAGGTAACTCGATAGACGGAGACAACCAGAACCGCTACCATCCCCCTTCGTCCCCTCAGTGCCCCTCTTAACGCCGCTTCCTCACTCGCTCGTCGCTCCTTCTTCGTTCCTCCACCGAAGAGGATCAATACGAGCCACGTGGTGCGCGCCCAGTGACGCTCGAACGGAGTTTACAGAGTCAAGAGAAATGATACAGCAACCTCGTGCCCATAGAATTTTCACAGTCATCCGATAATACCTCCCCCTCTCGATTTCCCATGCCATAATCATCGTCATGCACGATGGTCTTTCATTGATTTTTCGCTGGCCAGATTTCGGAATATATCGAGCAAAGAATGAGAATGCTCGAGTTTCCGTAAGGGGTTGCGAAAGATACTTTCAGCTTTTGGATATGAAATTACATTGCGCGATACTATATTTATGTTTATTAGATTCATTTATTTTTATCAGATATATTTTTTTTAATCATAATCTCGAAGGGTCGAGCCCTTTTTCTAGTCGTTTGGAGTCGCATTCCAATGTCCCAATAGTACGATTAACTAAATGCTCGGTTGAATACGTGCAACTAAATATTTAGTTTGTTCACGAAAATAATCAATTTGGCGAACAGTTCAAGCACAACAAATTATTGCCCAAAACCATATCTTTTTTTGAAATTTCCAGAAGCAGAGCCCGTCTTTTGTTCGTTGAAAATTTTACCCCAATGTCAAATGAAATTTTATCCTATCTCCTTTTTTTAAATTCAAACAAACAAAAAAAAACGGAGTGTTTCGAGGACAGTCGAGAGTTAGCTCCTTCGTATTTCTTTGCATGTCGGTCGGATCGGTTCGTTCTTGGCCGTGCGCCTGGCGTCTAGGACGTCGCAACCACTCGCACATACGATGACGCGAGGCTCGCACACGTACATGCGGCTCCGCGTACGTGGAGAGGATGTAGCTAGATCAGAAAGATTCTCATACGGGAGAAACGCACGCAGAGACAGCCACAAACACGGCTACAGTGGAAGGGTGTAAAGCCTACCCTTGTGGATTGCTTTGAAGGAGGGTAGTCGCTATTACGGCTGGATTCATATATTGCACACCCCTGATTCCGAGTCTAGGTCGGTCATTCACCTCGACGGTACTTCCACCACCATCGCCGCTCGTCTTCCCCTGTAGCCCCGTTAACGCCCCCCCTCCACGACGCTCGGCCACACGATTCCCCACCATTGTGAAAATCTACCCCTTTGCTTCGGCAACCGACCCCCTCTCAGCCAACCTCTCCGTTTCTCCCACCCCTCGTCTTTAGCCTCGTTCCTCCCCTGTCTCGATGTTACGTGACGTCACTGTGGCTTCCCCTCCATCGACCTCTACCGAACAACAACCCCTTGGCCCCTTCAACGACGGGTCTGTAGCGCATCGGAATTTTTATCTTCGACGCTGTCTTCTTCCAGAGTCGCGCTACGTAATAATAGAGTGGAAACAATATGGCTGAAGGAATACGGACGAGTCTGGTTCGGGGTTAAGAGACAAATGTCTCGTCGGCTATTGATTTAATTTATAAAAAAATCTCAGTGACACCTTCGCGACGAAATCGGACCTCAGCTCGGTACCAATTTTCGTTTTCGAAGATTTTGGTCATTTTTTTAATAGGAATTCCATGGCTTTTGGGGATTCAAAAGGAGTAAATTTCGCTGCGATAAAATCTCAAGAGCATAGAAAAAGAATTCATTGCCTTAGAATCGATTGATTTTTTTGATTAGCATAAAATTATGTTTTATACCTAAAAGTTGAAAGCACATATCGTTTAGTTTGTTATTCGATAAAAGTACTTCGCAAGAGAGGAGAGCAATAGGAAGCTCGAATGCGAGATTGTAACGGAATTGAGATGAGCCACGTCGTGTTTTGTTCTCACGATTAGCGGAAGGGGAGAAAATGAATCGCGGGAACCGCCTCGAGTCGATTGTCAGCTGCGGCGATAAATATGGAACGATCCAGTCGTGTAATCGAGTCGCATGTAACTAACGCAGAAGAATTCACCTCGCCGTTTTCCTCTTCCTTCGCTCCCCCCTCCCTGCAGCGTACTCAACTGCGAAGGTGAAAGTGAAGTACATATGCGGTTCGGATAATAATGTTACGGGGAACTCATTCAGGGATTATATCGCGCGGATCTCGCTTACATCGCCGGAGAAACCGACTAATCTTAAGGAGCTGCATCTGCCCGGCTACTCGAAATACGAATCGAATTTTTTTTTTTTCTCAAAAATCGCAGAAGCTAAAAAATCGATTTTTTTATTGTAGTATCCACAATCCAAAAAATAACATTCTTTTTTCCAACGACCGTATTATTTTTTTTTTATGTCCTTTGTTCGTTTGGAAAAAAATCTCAATCTGATTACTCTTAATTTTTTTAATATTAGTTTAGGATTTTTTTCTATTGTCGAATTCAAACAGCATTCGCAATAAACTCGATTAAGATAAATCCAAGGTCAAGATTTCGCAAAAGCGACGCGATCGCTAATCAGATCGCACGCAAGAGAATAGATTGCGAATTATCTGATCGAGATTCTCGATTATTCGGCACAATTCTAACATCAACAAACAATGTACAAGAGACTCGCGATGATAATCGAAATGATATACATTTATAAATGTCTTATCGTTTAAAGAACGATTTGAAAGAAATTAAGCAATCCAACCATTCAAATTCGAAGAATCGTGGCAAATGCCTTCATGAAAACGGATCTAATTTTAAAAAACTGACATGATTAAAAACATAAACGGAGAGAAAAAAATGGGTATAATCACCAGACTAGTATAGTAATCGAGTGACGAAACCGAAACTTTTTCCAGATTTTTAAATCTGATTTGCATTTTGCAATATAATAAAATTCGTCGACACTGTTCATTTGTCTGGAATAATAAAACACCAGATTTTAGATACCGAAAACCAATTACTCTAACTCCGACTCGATACAGCAAGCTTTTTTTTAATACGTTTCCGGGAAATAGAGAAAATGTTCGAAAAATCGTCCAACACGACTCTCGTTGCAGCGAATCCATAACCGTAGTCGCTTGCATGTCACACTTAACTGTCCAAACACGCGACAAACCTAAATAGTAAGAATTCAACCCACGCCGAACAAGTTCGCCCACCCTTGACAAAGCCGCGCGAAAGAGTTTCTGCATTCGTGGAGCTTGATTCATCGTCGCCGAGGTGTTGTAGGCGACGAATTAGTCGATCACTTCTGCGCTCAAGACGGGCTCATTTGAATACACTGTTACAATCTAACCCGCGGTTAGAGAGAGAGAGAGAGAGAGATTACGTGATGCACTCGTTGTCCGTCTATGCGCGCAGCTGAGAGTGTTCCACTCGGATGTATTGGTAACGAGAAGACTCGAAGAGAAAGTTGAGTCGACCTCGCGCGCGAACAACTACACGACCGTTCAAAGTTCTGCACGAAGTACCAACGTTCTCGCGTGAACGCAATTGGAAAAATAACAATCATTTTACTTCAAGACACTTTTAGTTTGAGGCGAAAAAAATGGTCCTCAACGAGGGTTCTAACTTCCGAAGGCTCAATTCTTGGTGCCTTGCGCGAATTTGTTTCTCAAATCCTTATTCAAAAAGCCTTTTCGTATTTCCTGAGTTTTTAACCAAATAATTTGATTTGACGTTTACTATTGCTTCAATACAATGTGAAGTATCCTGCATTCGTTTTATGCCTCTCACACATGTATTTAATTTCTAATTCGCGTCGATGGGACGTCTCGTGCGAATGAGCAGCGTCGAATGTGGGAATAATCGTTCTCATGCGCTGGCCGTGTATCGCACCGGTATGCCCACTCTCATTCATCGCTCGTCGTAGCTCCAATGGTACACCAGTACTACTAGCTACTGCAATAGCGGGTCGCAATCGTCATGAATGAAGAGCCTGTGATCGGAAGGCCGAGAACAGAGACGGGGGGAGGCTGCGGTGGCGTCGTGTGTGTATGCGAGATACATAAATTCTATAATGATACGTCGGTCTTTCGTCTTGCCTTTGCAAATTCTCGACAACCCTATCCTAAAGGCATGCCTCATTACTCGCGTCAACACGTATCGATACATTGTTAAAAATTACCGGGAAAAAGAGGGACGAATTATTAAAGTAGTTCTTACGTACAGCCTGGCTTTGATCATGTTCGCATGAAATTGTAAGAGAATTTATGAAAACTTCTAAACTGGATAAAAATCTGAAAAATATGAATATGAAAAATATATTATCCCATTGAGAAGTGTTCGGGCATTCTCTTTGAATCTCGCGCAAAGATGATCAAAGTCATACTTTACGCTAGTACTACCTTAAAAATCAAAAACAGTATTATTCGGGGGCTCTCATCGTGTTGAAGAGGCCGTCAACTTACAAGTCTATCGTTTACAAGTCCGTTAATGTCCTCGGATGGCCCTCACTCCCTTCCTAAACCGACATTTTGTAAGTAACATGAGACACGAACCACCAGGAAAGGGAAAAAAAATTCTTTCCTATTCCTTCCTATTTTTAAAATGCCTTTAAAAATATTGCCGATGATCAGATTGCTTGTAAACAAAAATAGAACTGGTAGGTCTCTGCTTTACCGACGAGCGATTCCAACATGAGCGCAATTGAATTTTTGAATACCCTCTCTTTGGCTGATTATAAAAACTTGTTTCTTTTTTTCGATCTATTTTTTTCTTACAACAAAATATTCTTATTTGAACTATTAGCTAATAGTTGACTATATATTATTTTGTAGGATTATTGGAATGGAAGCTATTGATTAAACATTAATTAATTACTAGAGCGATTGGCATTCTGAGCAATTAGTTGATTATGAAGTAGTGAGTACAACGATTATTATTATTACTAGTATTATTAATTATTAGTAGGTTAGTACAACGATTCAGGCATTATACGCAATTTTCGGGGTCAACTTCATACAGCATGTCTCGTTGCCTTACGCATGACGATTTCGCACGGAAATTGTGAACAAGAATGTTGATTCACCCAAATAGATTTGAACTGTAATTTTTGCGTGGGCTCATCAGTACACTATTGATGGAGCACTTCCGAGCCCGTTCAAGCATCACAATAGCTTCGACAATCATAGAATGTCTTAAAATTCATTGCCGAAAATATGCGAGCACATTATTGAATTCGCTTCACACGTTGAAATTTCGTAACATCAGAAATCGTAACGGGTACACATCTCAATAAGGTTTATCTAGCGTAGATAGCTTCTAGAAAGTCGTTGTTCGTTTCCGAGTGCACGAACGAGGCCGCAACAATACTTTTCGTTCCGCAAAACCCTTGACCTTCCGATCTGGTCCCGTGAACGGGCCAAAATTTCACCATCGACAGGGGCCGCGCGAGTTTCGTAATGGTCTGGCAGCGGTGCGTGAGCGCCGAAAAGCATTCGAGTCAGCGGCGGCGTAAAAACCGGCCTCAGTGAAAGGTTTCGGAGTGAACGCTTGAGAATACATCTCCCGAAGTCGCACTCCGTGAACAAGAAGAGCTCGAAACTAACACAATCGCACGATTCTTCCCCGTGAAATACCAAACGCTTGCGCATCGAAACGAATCCGCGGTCACGCGGCCGTTAAGATTCGTATACGTCGCGCTGGTTAGCCCTATTTTTGTTTAACGCTTGGTTTCTTTTTGATCTATGGAGGCTGAAAACAAAAGCAGTTCAAACTTAAGACTTTTTTTTTATTTACATTTATATTTTAGAAATATTGTCGATACTAATTCAAAGTCGTCGCTACTGAAATGCTGAAACAAAACAGTAATAACGCAGAACCCAATAATGTTGACCTCAGATTTTGTGCCCCAAAATTCCAGGGTTTAACGATCCGGGATTTCATTCCTTTTTTTATGGAGCGGCAACTGCAGGGTCTGTGTAAGTACTAATTCTGGAACGCTCTGTACAGTAAAAGCATAGCGGATTGTCTCGGCGAAAACGAAAGGATTCGTCGGTTATCCATTCGTTTCAGGCATCTACGATGCTACACCGGGTATCGGTGGTACACGTTGTAGCTGTAGTGGCATAGTTGTTGGTTTCCGCACGGAACTTTCACCATTGTTTTAAAAAAAGCCCTCCCCCGACGCGCCTCGCGGTCTTCGCGGCTAGTTGTCGGAGGTCGTTAAACCCCGATACACATAGACACACGTACAGAAGTACACCAACAAGATAATTAAGCCCGAACACAAAAGCCCTGACAATGCTGGCCACCCGGCCGGTTATCGTCTATTTATTGCCATGCAAAATCGCGTAATCACAACGACAGTCGCACGCCTCGTATTTACCTGCTCCGCGAACGATCTGCTCGTTAACGAATGAATTATCGTCATTCGGCTAAACTATCGAAACCATGCATACGCTTTCGCTCGAGTCCGCCGGCTATTCCATTATTTGTCGATAAACAATCGTTCGAGTGAAGGATTATTTGAGCTCGATAAAACTTAATTGCTCGAGTATTGTGAGTCGAATTTATGGATATGTGGGATAATTGTCTAATCTGAAGCAGATAAATCTGCTATTAACTTCTTAACGCCCAATTAGGGTGGAAGTATCGGTTGTGGCCGGCTCTGGTCAACTTTTGGCCACTGAGCTTGAAATTATAGAACTCTTAATAAATTTACATTAAGGTGATGGCGGGTTGATCCGTTTACCGATTTATATGAATATTTCTAAAGTATTGTCTATGGTACAAGCAATTTTTTGAGGTTACCAAAAAAACTGTTGTGCTGCCGTTTGTGCGCGTTTAGTTCTGTCGCTTGGTATTCATTTGGCAAAAGTTCGAGAAAAATGAGAGAAAATTGCAAGTACTTCTCAAATATATTCACAAAAATGTACGAATCATTTTCTGAAATTGTTATTATGGCAAATTAATATTTCCAGTATCTATAATAAGCATGGACTTTTTAGGTTTTTATATCATCGCGAAGCATATGCAATTTTCTCTCATCGTTCTCGAACGCGGAACTACCTTAAAACCGAACGAAAAAGCGACGTGAGAATCAAGTTAGGACAATTTTTCATCATCAATTTTCCTGCAAATGCCGTTTAAACCTTTCGTCGTTTCAACACTCGAGCTCGTGATCATCGACCGCAAGAAAGCGTCGATTGCGGGCTTGGCGCATTTCTAAAGTAAATCTCGACAGCGGGAGTGTAGAGTTGAAGTTTGGGATGATGGCACTTGGACAATGAATTCGTGTGCTCGAAGCAAGCCCGACCGTAAGAACGAGCGATCGCGGCTCGCAGATAGCCCCCGGACCGACTAAGAAGTACCGAGAGAAAGGTCAGGCGAATGAGGAAGTGCCGGCAGGCAAGAAAGCAAAAGCAGCATAGACAATAACGACCAGCAGTAGCAACGGCAGCAGCAGCAGCGGCAGCAACGGCAACAGGGACGAGCGCTTTCTACGCTATCTCGAGAGTTCCTATGTAAGTACTACGGATCGGCGCGCGCCGACTCACAAGCAAAGCGCAGTTATCTCGGTGTCTCTCCGCGATACTCCGCCTCTGTGTGTTCCCTCTCGTTGTCCGGCTCTTCTAAATGGAACGCGACGCCGTCAAATAAAGCCGACCTACGTCCGCGAGCGTCTTGCCCTCACATCAAAACCGCCGACAGTCGCTCTGAGAGGCTCTTCTTCTCTTGCGACGCTGCGAAAATGAATTCGTTTCTTCCTCTTCTCGCTTCGGCCCTTGGACGTCTCTTCTCGTCTCTCGCGAGAAGAACGTCATTCTTCGCGATCGTAGAAGACGGTCGAAATATCGCAGCGACGTTTCGAATGACTTGCGGGGCGGGGAAAGCGCGTCGACTCTGAATCGTCATCGTGAAATCTATTCGAGCGTTCTATGTACGGGCGCGCGTGCTCATCATCGGCGAGCACGCTGTTGCTCCTATCTTCGAGCAATTGAACGCTTCCGCTTTCGGAAAGTGAAATTGTCATTCTTCCGCCCGTTTCGACTGCTGCACACGCGTACCGATATGATTAGCTTGCGTCGAAGCGTCCCGCGCGCGTAGAGCCTGGATGAATCGAACGGAGCCGGACAGACCGGGGCGAGTCGACACACGAAGCCGTCCCTACTTTGCTGTAATTTCAGACCATATTCGCTGCACCGAAACAAAATTACAAGCAAAAAGGAACAGTTATTTTTACTATAAACAATATTTTTCAGACGGGACGTCTATATTTTATAGCTACGGTAATATCGTTAAATAATACTGATAAATATAATTATTGTTGAACTAATTGAAGCTTTTCTGATAGCAACTGTATGTGCCCCAGAGAATGATCCAGTATAGTAAAAATAATTGTATTTTTCTCAGTGTAAAAGGAGTTTTGTTTTCATCGTTTTTTTTTATTACTAGTATTACAACTCGCCCCGGTCTCCGTATTATACGAAAAAGTAGAAGACGTGGTCAAAAGAAGGATAGTTATTTTTATAAAAATTATTTTTCAGACAGTGCGTCTTTATTTTATAGTTTAGGTAATATCGTTGAATATTAATGATAAATACAATTATAGTTCAACTAATTAAATCTTTTTTAACCGCAATTATATGCACAGACGTGCTCCCAGGTAATTATTCAGTAGGGTGAAAATAACTATATTTTTCTCTCAGCTGAAGCTTCGTTACTAACGATTTATTTTTTGTGTTTCAACTCGCCCCGGTCTCCTTGTTATACGAGAAAGTAGAAAAATCTCTACAGTCCGGCGCGCTTCATCTTCATTTGAAGGATAAGGCGGTCGATGTCAACATTCTTCGCTTAATTATAAGCTTCGATTTTTATCGCCTGATCGTCGTCGCGACTAAAAATCGACAAATCGGGAGCAACATCGACCGCCGTTCTATAGAATAAAAAAATACAATCCGTATAATGAATCCAAATGCGGCTGTGACCACAGCGTCGAGTAGAGCCGAGACGTTCGCATTTTCTCACCCGCGACGACGTGACTGGATTTCCCACGCTAAACGGCGATCCTCGCGATCGAGGATCGACGTCTCTCACCGTGGCTCGTTGCTTTCGTCTCCTACACTCTCTCGCGAACGATCGATCGATCGCTCCTCGCGAAACTTAACGGCGCATAAGTTCGTACACAGCTTCGGGGCAGCTGCGATTTATTTATCATGAGCATAGAGAGAGAGAGAGAGAAACTAGTGGCGAAGTTCCCATTTGTTTGAACAAACGAGCTCAAGCTTACATCGAGTCTGTTGCACTTGTCGTGTTTGATTATATAAATAAAATCTATGCTCGGTTCGTGCTGCGCACGTGAGCCAGCCAACGTATCTCGCTCGCGATAGATCCTCCGAGCCTTTCTCATCGGCAACGCGGCACGGACTTTTGCGAACGAGAGATCGGGATCGATCGATCCTGCACGATCGGCTCGGGACATGCACTCTCCATCGCCTCTATATGAATCGTACGAGAATATTTGAACAGCCGCGGCGATGTAGACACGGCGCGCGGACTTCGATGAATTCAATTTAAATACACCGAAAGTCTATTGTAATCGAAATCGAAATGAAATTTTCCAAGTACGGATTCAAGCTTCACACGAGAGAAGGAAAATAATATCGGGCATGAGGGCAGGACACGGGAGACCGGGGCTACTTGAAACACGAGACAAAGACGCTGTAGAAAAGTATTCAATCATAAATTTTTTAAATAAATAAATAAATAAATTGTAATAATAGGAATTATCTTTCAGCGTGTGAAAAAAAGATAACTTTTTATAAATAATTATATGAATTTAAAAAATAATTATAAATAATTCGCTTATTGTTGCCTGTTGTAAAGGTTTGCTCCGTTCAATAAATGAATTAATAAATAATAAATAAATTCATTATTAATCCATAAGAAATCACGCCCTTGGTAAGCTACTACAAATTTTTAAGTAGTTAGCGTACAATCTGATTCTGTCGAGCTTCCATATTTGCTGGGGAGATCCTTCGATTGTTTCGTCGTCGCGTGTGTTGCAACTTGCCCCGGTCAACCCTACATGTAACGACAATGTACAAAAATCCAACAAACAACGGAAAAACCGATGAAGAAACGTTGCCGTCGAGCCGATAATGGTGACTGTGCTAATCGAGGACCTCGTAGCCGGGCGTAGAACCCAACAGCACTCGGAGCGCGTTCGTAACCACCACCACCCGAGCCCCAAGACCGCGAGCCATGAGAGCACCAGCACACAGCGAGGAACTTGAATCTTGACCCAGAAAACGTTCGCCTGCTGTCGCACCGAGCGGACGGCCAATCGAGAGCCACTTTTTATTTCGCGGTCATGTTCACCGACTGCTACCGAGAGCGGCCAGCAGAAATAGCTGTCGAAACGGCGCGAATTCGTGCGGCATACGCGAATGCAATTTTCGCCATTCGAAATAAATTAAATCGAGCCTCACGATTCGCTACGCTGTCGGAAATTTGTTTTTTTTTTTTTTTTTTTTTTCACGACACATCGAATGCACTCGACGACGTAATCGAAATTGAAATATGAAATCGAGAGTGACCGCGCGCGTCTTTGTCCGGCACTTTGTCCGAGCAATAGTCCCGATGCGCACTAAAGTGCACTTCAACTGTCCGACGAGTCGTCGCGCCGCTTTGCCGGAACGCTCGATGCTAATACACCCACGTCGTCGATCTTATCACGAAGCCGTGCAGCGCTTCGAGGACGAGCGAGTTCAAAAGGAAAAATTGCGCTGAAATTACAATTTTTCCCTCCACTTTCGAAAATTCGCGGATGAAAGAATTCTTTGAAGTTTGAAAATACGTTTATATCGCTAACAGCCAAACGAATAGAGTGACATAATTTTTTTCTCCTTTTTATTCCTTCGACCTGTTAACAAAACTCGTTGAATTACGTTCGAGCAAATTTGCGTTTCATCTTTATTAATATCGGGCTCTCGTGGAGCGAGGATTTTTTTTCAAAGCGCTAGACTCTCGCAGTTTCCGCATGGTTTTAAATCAAAGCTGGATAACGTGACGCAATTCTCGGGATCTCTCGTTTATCGCGATACCAGAAGTACCGGACAATTATGAAAAAACCGAAAATTGCGTAGATGTGTAGCTTTCAACTGCTATTCGCGCGCGCGTGTTACACGTACTTCTTGTATCGTCGTATGCATTACTGTAAGCGCTCGAAGCGCGCAGGCAAGCGAACGAGCCCGTGCGTCGACCGGTCGCTCGTCGTCACGCGTTGATAACCACCAAAGGATTAATTCGAGAGTTGGAACCTCGCGATTGCGGCCGGCTCAACTAGCCGTGTCTGTCATTCGAGATGAAAAGTTGCGGCAAAATGAATATCAATCGTAAACACAGAAGTCTGACATTTTGAATAATTTCTTCCACTTCCCGATTCACGAACTTCGTCAAGGTTTTGCGGTACTTTAAGCATGAAAAAAAACGATACCAGACCCCGAAATAGCAGGAATAATCTTTTCATTTTTCTATTTGATTTTTTTACGGTATCCATTGAAATATAAAATAGGAGATGATTAATTTCAAACTCTAACATTGACCAAAAGATCAAAGTCGAATTGGTCAATTTTCAGCTCTAACGCAGGCGGAATCTCATTCTCGCTGCTCGACGTGGACCTGACAATTTTGTACCTAAATTCTCAGATATTTACTAAATATTCGAATGAGTTATTGTCGAAAGAGCACATTGGTAAAATTCCGTTTCTCGAGTTTAACAATTCGTTGGATGAAAACAATTTTTTTTTAGTAATTTCTTTTATTTATCATTTATTTATTATAATTTACCGGACCGAAACCGTTTGAAAAACCAAGACACAAAGTGGAATAAAACCATTCTTTTAATTCATAGCCTATTTTTAATATTGAAAAGTAAAAACTTCTCGTCGATCTTCCCTTTCGATATCCCCCCCGTCCGAATCTTTCCTCGCCTATCGTTGTATCTCTTTCGCGCCGTGTGTATCGTTCCACGCACGTGCATGCTCATCGTGGAACGGAAAGTTCCGCGGTGGCGTGCGGCGTTTCACTCTCGAAGAAGTAAAGACGGCTGGCTCGGCTCAGACACGGCGAAGCGGCTTGAATAACGGAGCGGCCAGCGCGGCCGCGCGCCAAGCGAGAAAGAAGGGAAAGTAGTTCTGTGAGTCAGTGGGGCTTGCGGTACCCCGTTGGCGCGGACGACGGGACATGGGGGGAGGGGAAGCCTACGCGTTTCGTATACCTAGACACTGAGGACTGCGAAGGCGCATCTCCCTCCTCCTTTCACCTCTTATCTCTCGCCTCACCTTTCCGCGGCATGGAGCCCGGCTGAATCGACGAGTTTACTACCCATCGCATAATAATCCAGATGAGCCGCGTGTTCGACGCACCGTGAATAACACCGAGCGCCGCGGTAAGACGAACGGGAGAAGACGTTGATGTAGATCTAGGAGCGTTACGACTACTCTAGCGGGAGGCCTTGCGGCAAATTCGAATCGATCGCGTACGGAGATTTCAAAAATTGTTCACACTCGGTTTTTCAAGTGTGAATCTCGCGCGACTTTAAGTGAATCTTTGCAGATTTACTACTTTGGGTTAAAAAATCATTATTATACATTTTTTTAAATAAATGGATTAATTGATTAATCATATATTAGGTATTTTTAAAGAATGTTTAAAAAATATTGTTTTTTTGTAAGTTCATTTTTGTGTTTTCAGCGTAACTAAAATTACTGACGATAAAACGAGATATTTTGGATATCTGTACTTCGTTTGTTTTTATTTTCTCCGCGTTACGACGCGATATTCGAGATCTTCATTGGGCGCGCATTAACGCATGCAAGCAAGAAAAAGTGATGAGAGGTTTAGCGGTATGCTGGTTGAGGAGGGCCCGGCGAAATGGGATCGTTAGAAAGGTGCGCGCTTTATAGCCCGCAATAGCGAGGCTGCCCGCTCGCGTTATTCGCATCGCGGACGGAAATAGGCTGTTTGCCTCTCTGCCGAAGTACGGTCATCTAATCCTGCCACAAACAATAGACGACCCGGATATGCGTTCAAACGAAGCGACCCGACCCCGCCGTCGCGGCTTGCTGCCATGTCGACTCGTCCATAACCACTCGAATCCAATTCTCATTCACCTCGTTCCTCTCATCGATGCAATCGAACGTCGATGAACTCCAGTCTAATAATGATTAGACGCTTTGCATGGTATTTTTTTTTGCTATTGTCCGAATTGCACAACGGTGCCGCTCAAATACGGGATTATCGAACCCTTTTGAGTAGAGGTTTCGGAAGAAATCTCGGATGACTCTTATTTTTTTATAATTTCGAGTTCAAGATTTAGATGTTCGTTCCTGACATGTTTTTGCACGTTTACAACAAACAGTCGCAAGGGATTTTTGATAGAATTTGTTCCACTGACAAGATAAGTACAACCCGCTCTTTACCTTGAAATTGCTGAACGCCTACTCAATAACTATTTTTCGTAGAGTAGGACAAGCCAAATCGAACGATAGACAATTACGGATAAGCATCGTTAATCAGATTCTCAGATGTAGCATAATAAGCTGGAAAGATCACCAGAGATAATGAATGGTCCTGACTCATCGTCGATTCAAGATCCCCCGACATAATTGCTTTCGCTTCCCGACTCGCGATCGTCGCTTCCCGCATTCCTTCAATCTTTTCTCGGTCCCTGTATTACGCTATTGACCTTTAATGACGGAAGTCGACTGTCTGGATTAAAGGTCATCACGTGATTCACGTTGATAGCGAGTACCTCGCGTTCGTCGTCTCTAATCCCGTGTTGAACTCCTTTGGTGGGATCCACAAGTACCATAAGTCTATCGAACAGCGCGGGAACGTGGACCAATGCTGGGACCAAGACCAGCGCAACGTTCCGTGTCACTGTCGCGATACTTCATAGCCCGAACGCAGCGGGAGGGCCCCACCACCACCCCGCCCGTTTCTCCCCCGAAGCGCGAATGAAACGTTCCCCTCGGTCTCCCGAGTGAGCTCCGAAAGACGTGGCTCACGTTCACCAGGGCGCCGGGGCCACGGCGCACCTCCGGGCTATTCCGGGGCAACCGTGCGATCAGCAGGCACACACCGCTGTCTTCCCGGTACGTCGGAGAAAGTTTTCGGTTATCGAACATCATCTCGATGGCCTAGACCGCCGCGAGAGGGGATTCGCTCTCCGTCCGATACCGCGTCCAGTGCTCTGTGCACGTGGACGGGGTTTGCAAGCGACGAAGGCAAAACACGAGACGCAGAGAGATGCTGATGGGAAGCTGAGGGGGCATTATCGCTCTGCCGATCGTCGTCTACTGACCTGGGACTTTCACTTTAGCTTGGGCTTCGCACCGATTGCCGATTCGTTGCTTTGCTCGCGATTCTCAATGAACTACGATGAGATCGACGCGCGCTCGGCCAATTTTTCTCATGATTGCCGACTGTAATTTTGTAATTCTAACGGATAAATGCGGAGGATCACCTCTTTGGATTTTATATAGTTTAGAAAGCATACCTTGCAACCCCCAGCAAGCAAATCGGAGCAGATTTCTTGCAATTCGATCAGTCGTTGATTGAAGGGCTTCATTCGTTTTCAAAGACTGGAGGAATTCATTGGTTCTTCCAACTAATATCAGTTTTCTAGCGACGCAGTTGGTTCTGGCAACTTACTATTTTTTTCCATGTGGACAAAGCAAATCAGGAAGCTTACAGAATCTCTGATGAATCAGGAACGGCCTTTGAATTCGCCATCTGTCGAAGAATATCTGATTGGGCAGAGTAAAATCTCGATGACTATCTTAAATCTACAATGTATTCAATTGGGGTTATTATCGGGGTCCTACGAATTTGAGGATCCGTTCGCCAATGAAGATAGCAGTTGGACAAATAATACGACAAAGCAGTTAAGGCGATACTGCACCGTTAAATTATAGTCACTTTATCTCATCTAACTCGTCCGCTCTCGTCGCTGCGAAGACACGGAACGAGCAGACTCACCGACGAAATGATACCTCGCGTCCTGAAAAATCGTTCGGTCGTGTCTAACCGAAGACAAGTAGCGCGTGAACCATTCGGCCAGAAACAGAGCGGTGGACCATCAGTTGAAAGACAACGCCACGACAACGTCCTCTCGGTACTGAAGTCTTGCATGCCAAACGAAAGAGCGCGTTTGCTGCCTGATCAGATCTTCCGAATAGGGCTTAGATTTCAACGAGGTAGACGACAAAACATGATAATTTGAACTCCGAAGGTCTTCAGGAATAAGATTTGCTACTCCAACTGCGCCCGAGCCACGAATGCGCGTTTGTCACGCGACGTTGATAGAGTAGAGGAGCCCGGGGCTAGTTGAAACACATGCTGTAAAACAATGGAATTTTCGCGCAATCGATATGGCACTCTGACGAATTATCTACTATAGTATGCGCTAGAGTTTAATAGCGTCATACTCGCTCGATGGAAGCTTTTCTTCGTCTTACTGCGTCAATTCCAACTAGCCCCATCTCTCTCGCTACTTATAGACACAGTAGTCGACGACAATTTTTCCAACGATTAGACGAAATTCTGAGAAAATTCATAGGGATTCAGAAAAATAAATAAATTACTTTCATTTGAAAATCGAGTTATGTTAACGTGTGATGTGTAAAAAAAAAAATTCTTTAATTTGTTAATAACATTTTGAAATTATTATGATGCAATATCAATATTTTTAGCACTTTCTTCATACTTGATTTCTTACAGATTTATGTCCCATCGAGAAGTTTCAAAAATTCTTTCCGAAACCCGCGTTAACCCAAGTTTAGCGTGACTGTGTCCCCCATAAATCATTAATATTTTTCCACGGTTGGATGTTCGATCGCAAAAAAGGTTTTCGCGAAGCTTCTCAAATCTCGGAACGAGTTCTCCCGAGACTTCCCACGCGTATAAGTTGCTCCGCGTCTATTTCCCGGTGTTGCAAGCCGGGCGTGAGCCCACGGTGGGCCGGTACCACCGTCTATTTTCCGACCTCGAATATGCCAGCGCCATATACAAACTCCCCTGCAATTTCTAGTCTCCTCTCCGCAGACTCGCGGCACGGCAGTTCCCCGCGCGCCTCTGGCTCAACTATAGCGATTACAGCCGAGGGGGTCTCTATCGCCCGTCGTTCCCCTACTGGAGAACGGCCACGTCGGAGTGCACCGTGCAGCGCTCGGAGCAGCAGAGTGCTGCCAAGTGCATTACGGTGAGCCTAGCCTCCGTGGCGATACGAAGTGCAGCGGCTAGAGCTGGCGGATCGACTATACGACGAGGAGTTTCTCGCTTCCACTTCCACGCCGGTGGTGGTGCCCCGCGCGCGGGGTTCCTCGACGGAGGCACCGTTGCCCGTGGCCGCTGTCCCAGTCGTCGCCCTACTTTGTCGAAGCTAACTCCGCTCGACACTCTCGTCGTCGTCGTCGTCGTCGTCGTCGTCGTGGATTTACTCCGCATAAATAAACTGTAAACGTCCAGTGCCGTCGACCTTCCCGCACCGCGCTACTCGCCGAATCAATTCATTACTTATCGATCGATACGAAAAAAATCCATTGTACAGAAAATCGCAAGTGGAAAGCATAAGAATATCTAAACGAAAACGCAGTATCCCAAAATTCCGGAATCATAAAATACTCGAGTCTCCTTTGCTCTCGAGGAAAAAAAGGGGGACGGATAAAGATAAGAGGGAAGAAAGAGCGGCGGAGGAAGACGAATTGGTGCAAGCACGTGGCCGACGACAACGACCCACCTTAACCCGAGAAGATTATAGAGGGGGTAGCAATCGACCGGCACCCGCGCACCTCCGAGCCGAAAATTTTCGATTCCCGCGCCGAGAATTTATCGTCGTCGCCGCGACACTGCGCACCAACGGGCCGATAGACAGAGCCGAAGACTGGCATTGGCAGTTCGAAAGAATCGATTTTTCTAGGAATCGTTGGAACGGCTGCCAATTCGCATAAATCGATGCAACATGCGTTTCTGATTTTCAAAAATTGCGAAAAGAATTTTGAGCGACAGTGAACGAAAAGCTGTTTTTTTCATTTCCGGTGCTTTCACTAAAATTAAAAACATCCATTTTAATTATTATTGTTATTTCTTTTCATTCGAGTGAAACTAAAGTTGCCTCAGTGACGACTGACAAGTGTGTTCGAATGTAATCTCGTAAAAGTTGTGCCATTTATTGACTGATTTTTTTTTAAGCCTATAAAATTTACGAAAGTGATTAATCGATGAATTTCCGTCCAACACGAGTTCGTTAAAAAATATATATATATATTAATTATACATATATATCGAAAGCGCAGTGTATTCGTGAAATGCGAAGGCCGACGCGTTGCGGACTTTTCGAGCGAGACTGAAGCGAGAAACGTTGATACGGAATAACGGGAAGACGAATAAAAGCCCGATGATGTATCGATCGAGTTCGAGGCCGATCTTCGATGTTCCATGCGCGGAGAAAAATCGAGCTCGTCGTTCGAGCTGAAAAATTTTTCTGTTTTTTTATTACCAGAGAATCCAAGACCTGACGATTTTTTTTTTGGGATAATGAAAAATTCTGTGATTTTTCCGATAACGAGCACTGCCACTCGACTGATTCGCTGTTTCGCGATTGCGGAGTGAGAAAAAAAAAAAAAAGAAAAAATACCGATGCGAATGAAACTACGAGCGAAAGCCCACGGTCTCAATGGAATAGAATAAACGTCGTTCAGTGAACGTCCCCGCGGCGTTGGACACCTCCTAGGTGCGCAAGGACATCGACATCTCCGCTTCGCGCTCACTGCCACGTCATATTAAACGTTTGCGCTGGAAGGACGTCGTTACAAGTTCGGTCCAACCTTCGAAAAATCGTCAACGCTGTATTATTGAATAAACAAAAGAAGAAAAAAAAGAAAGAAAGCTAATCGAATCGCTGCCTGATTTATCGTTCCTCACCGTCACTGCCTTGAAAAAGAAATACTGAGATACAATCAAGACCACCGACGAAAAAGAAGAAGACTAAATTACACAGAGAAGATCGAACGTAAATTAAAAAAATTAATTTGAATACGGAATTTTGTTCAAATCTCAAAAAATCGAGCGAAACCAGCAGTGAAAAAGAAAAGTTCACAAAAAAATGAAAAGCATCACGAGCGTCGGAACTATCGAAGAAACTCACGTGGCAAACTTGTTTCGAACTGGTCGCTAAAGTGCTAGCAAAAAAAAAGCCTAAAAGTTGCGTAAGAGGCGATACGGCTCATTATTTTGGTCCACGCGCATCCGTCCATCGACCACAGCAGCTCTGCATGAAAAAGCATCAGCGTTCGACCAAGAACGGCTCGACTTTGGGTGGGCGTCACGTCGAAGCATCGGTCAGCATGACCGTCAAAGCGGATACAATTGAATCGCCGAAGGACAGTGCCCGTACGCGCGAGCCGAAGTTTGCAAAGAAAAAATTAATCGCACACGCGAGATGAATCGACGCTACGATCCGCAGAGGAAACGCAACGAGTCTTGCCGCGCGGAAGAAGCGATTCGCCTGTGGCGGAGAAAAGCCGGTTTCCAGGTTGGGAGCGAATGAATGAAAAGAGGGACGAATCGGAAGCTGCGTCGGCGTGCAAGGATCGCCTCGATCAGCGCGAGAGCCTTTGATCGACACAACGACGAGGAACCGGAAATACAACGGCGAGACGAGAAGAAATTTGGATACAACGTTACGTAGCTCTCGGAGCTTTTGTGCGCGCTACCCGAAAAAAAGGATAACTTTCCGGTCCCGCGGAAGAGAAAAAAGAACCAGGACGGGCGAAAATGCACCGAGTTTGTGAGAGTTGATTCTTGTAACTTATTCTTGAGATTTTTTTCTGCTACGCCGTTCGACCGTTTGGGAGAAATAAAAAACAGTTCTTTGAATTACGATTTTCTTTAAGGATAGTGAGAGATAATAAAAGGTGGGAGTTTTACCGCGAGTGCCTGAATAACTTTTATGCAATACGGACTTGACGATCGGGATGGACTATACGGACGTTCACCAGGGTAAGTCTTGCAGACGGCGGGGAGAAGCTTCGCGAAACAAAATAGAGGGATTGTTTATTTGATTATACAAAGTCGGCGATCAATCAATAATGCTCCAAATAATTCGAATTGTAATTCAAATTTCATTCAAATCAGTTTTAATTCATTGTGCTGCTTTCGAGTTAATTAGTTCATTCATCAAAAATCATCATAGAAGATCGGAATTCGCCGATGCGTCGATAAGGAATTTATACGCACGGAACGATGTCCCGCGATGGATTGAAATTAATTCCAACTCACGCGTTTGGGGGCAACAAATCCAAGAGGATGCAAATGTAATGCGAATTTAATTTGCACTCCTTTTTTTTCAGATTTTATTTCAAATTTTAAATAATATGAAAGAAATAAAACAAAAATATTTGAGATGACGATGCAAATTTAATTTGCGTTCCCGTTTTTTTTTCGGATTTTATTTTGAATTAAAAATGATATGATATATTCATTGCAATTAAACAAGTGCTTTTTTACGAGTCGAGGAAAGGAAGTTGGTAAAAAATGATAATATGAAAAAAATGCGTGACGCGATTCGCGAATTGGCGGTGGACAAATTTCGGGTGCAAAATATCGCACGCGCGTCGCGAAAGTTTGTCAACGCATTTTGTGGTCGTCCTCGCGTCGACGAATCCTTGCACTGTGCGCGTGGAAGGCTCGACAAGGCCGGTGGTTGGGCGATGCAAATCGCCCGGCGAATCTGCCTCGCTCTCTCGCCGAGCGATCTTCCCAAATGTGTCCGTCTGTGGTAGTGCAGGGGGCTTCCGCTGTCGTTCGTTGTTGGCCATCGGACAGCGACGGCAGCGAAAGGTCTAGGTCATTTTGCCGATTCTGTCGCGCTCGACCAACCTTCCGCTACACGCTATCCCCAATAAATGACGAGAATTCGTTGAGCACACAGCGAAGACCGCAACGGCCCGGCGTCCTCTGCGAACGACACGTGAACGCGGTAGCGAAGATTCGGTGTCGGGACCAAAAAAACAAGATATTTAAGAACCAGGATATTAATGGGCGGAGGGTCTTCGTCTAAGAGCAAATTAAACAAAAATCATTTTTTATTTATTTTTTATTTATTACATATTTATTCATAATAGATGTGGCCCCTTTTTATTTTAAAGTTGCTGAATTTATTGCGTGACCGGTTATTGTTGTTAATTTAAAAAAAAAGTAAAAGTGATTACGAAAAATGAGAATTAAACAAGATCAAGATATCCACGATTCTTCTTTAATGTATTTAAATCTCGTATAAAATTGGAATGACAATTTATGCTATTGACGCTATTCGCTATTCACAATCCACTTTTTTTCCATGTAAATAAAAAAATGACAGCACTTTTATTTACATATGACATGAATTTTGATACAAAGTGTGAAGGAAAGTATATGCGAGATATCTTGATCATTGATCTTTGCTTGTGGAAGAAAACTTTGATCAGAAATTCATACCTGAGCGCCTTTAAGGCTATATGGGGGATACAGTCCCGCCAAACGTGAGTTGGCCCGAGTTTCAGGATGAATTTTGAAAACTTCTCGATAGCATGAAAATCTGTAAAAAATCAAGTAGGCAGAAGGTGCTAAAAAGTATAACATGTTCAACAAATCACTCGTCAAACTAACTTTTTTCATAATAAAAGTAATCTGTTTATTTTTCTGTATACGTATGAATTCTTTTAGAATTTCGTCTCATCGTTTAAAATTGCGCTTTTAAAAAAAAATCGAATGAAAACTGAACTTTTTCAATGATAAGACAAAATGCTGAAAACATTCGATTTTTCGATATTTTTCAGATTTTTTTTTTCTCAGAAGTATTCAAAATTTTCTCTGAAACTCGCGTTAGCTCACGTTTGGCGGGATTGTATTCCACACATCCTTAAAGAGGGTTCGGATTATATTGAAAAGAGCCAGTTAAATATGCGTCAAAAAGTGGATTAAAAACTCATGGCTTGCGAGGCGCGCTAGCGTAACGGTAGGCAATTTGCTGCAAGAGATATCGAGGCGTATTATTGCCGTCTATTATTGTAGGTACGAATTCCTTGGAGTGTCACGTCGTCGGGCGGCTAGGGCGTTGGAAATTTATATGCGACAATGAGAATCGGTTCAAGGTATCCGAGTTAGTCGTGAGGCTGGTGATTACACACCAGACCGACTGACGAAATCGAAATGATCTTCGCCGATGGTACGACGGAGCTGCGAGGATCCCTAGGTCAACTAGAAAATCGAGAAACTCGCTCGAACGCTATAAATATCGTGGCGTCTCGGGGCGTCTAGGCCGCGAGTATGTACCGCGGCCGCGACGGCAATGCGACAAAGATGTTGTCGACTAATCCCGAGCCTTCGGCTTCGAGAATTCCGATAAAACGCGAGCTACCGGCGCAGCGACGGAGTCGTCGATCATTTGAGAATGTCGACGCGTTACCTGTTATACTTTTCGCACGTTGCTCTCGCACTGTGACTAGTTTCGAATCGAAATTAAGCCAGAGGAACTTTAACTTTGACAAGATTTCAAAATCTCCTTCGACAACGGGTGGGAAATCGTTTAACGTGGGAAGCTTTAAAAAATCAATTTATTTTTATTTATGGGCCAATAAGTTTCAATACGGTCGTATAGTGCCTTAAATGGAAATATTTTTTGGAATACCTGTCGACAGCTTTTCACGAGTTTCTGGACAACAATCAGAGATCCTTTATACGTTGCTATAAGTTTTCTCTACAGTCCCAGCGGGAAGTCGCCAGGAAGCTCCCGTGGTGAGTTCGATCTCGCGAAATCCCGGATCGACAGTACTTTGAATCCCTGCATGATTTCATGCGTCCCAACAAAGACGAGTCCGTACAATCGGCAGCCGAAATGAACAAGGCATTCCAGACAAATGCAGCCAATTTAATAATAATAATAATAATGATAAATTTGAAATCACCATTTACTCGATGTGAACAGATATCCTTATTGAAAAAAGAAAATAAATATCTACGAATATGAGATTGATTGATAATCGTGGAATTTATCATGTTTTGCCAACTAAAGCTACCCGAACGTGGATAAGCCGCACTTGGGTTTATCATGTTCGTGTCCGCATTGACATCGTCGACTATATCGTCGCGACTTTTCTCTGTCTCGTTCTTCGCCATTATCCAACGAAGTTCTGGTCGCCGACGGCATGCAAAGTGGTACCGACGACTACAACAGCAAAGACGTTGGCGTAGGTCGTGTTTGACGACGTCGTCGTCGTCGTCATTATCTGCTCATAGAGTTCAAGGAGCTCCAAAGTTCGTGGGAACAACGTTCTAGGACGCATACGCAAACCGATCTATAACAAGCGCACGTTTCGTTCGCGCGTTAGACCGGCTATTTATATGTTCGAAATAATATGCGCGATGATCTAAGTAAGAAAAATCGGCGAACTCAATAAAGACATCAATAAATGAAAAATGGAACTCGATCAATGTCCGGCTAATGATTTTTCACTGGAATGCTGAAACAGTGAGCCGGAGGAAAACGCAAAAAATCGGTAACCGATTCATCGATCGTCTCGATCGGTCAAGTTTCAACCCAAAATTTGAACGATCGATGATCGTAAAACTACAAAGATCGATAGATCGAGATCGAGAGACCGATACCAGAAGGAACAAAGCTTAGATAAGAAACAACGGATTGACACGACCTATGACAATCTGGTACGCTACGAATATAGCTAATATCGCGATATTACGCATGTACGCACTACTATCGACGATATAATCTTCGCGGCGCACACCGACGCAAACACATAGACAATAGCGCGCGGAGTGGCCGCTGCGCGTATCACGCAGAGAAGTGCGCGTGGCCTCTCTCTCCCGAGTGTCCGTTAGTGAACACGCATCGTGCTAATAGAGAAAATAGATAGGCGCATGCGTGCACGGCGGTCTTTTCGCGAAGGCCCCGACGGCATAGCGCAAGTGCTAGAGGAGCAACTCGTCTAGCCCTGGCTACGGAGTTTTATCGTCTGAACGCAGTTGGCGCGAACGTCAGTACACCGAAAGCGCGGACACCTATTGCACGAACGACACGATGGAGCACGGTCGCCGCCGTTGTCGTCGGCGAAATTTATACAGTCGGAACTTAACCAGCACATAGGCTATGCTACATGCATATAGTGGTTTCGCGACGCCGAGCAGAGACGATGACCCCGTGACACGAGCGCGGAGCGACGCGCTCTCAGATGCAATCGATGCATGTGCATAATTTTTTTCATTATTCGTTTCTTTCTTTTATAACAAGATAAGTGAACGACGCTACCGTAGACATTAATAAAACGAATGAAACTCGACGAAAGAATATTTTAATACTTTCTCGATGCTACGGAGATTTTTATAAATACGAATAATAGATGGGAATTTTTTTTTTTTTGCGAAATTTTAATAACATGTCGATACATTTTTTTTTTATCATTGAATTGCAATTCGAATTTCTTATCCCGTTTTTCGTCAACGGCAAAAATGTTTTCGCTGCAAATGACGAACGACGAAAGAGAAATATTTTTTCATGACGCAGTGAGTGACATTGATTATCGAACGTTCTACCGGCCAAAGTGTTGAGATGAATAATGAAGTGGAGAACTGAATTCGAGATCGGTTATTGGAGTTTTGGCGAATGTCATTTTTTTTTTTTCTTCTTCTAAACGTTACGCCGACGGTGACATAACACCGGCGCGGCGTGTCGGATACACACAGAGGTTTCTTGATCAAGGATGTTCTCGGCTTGTCGTAAGTAATGGCTCGAATGTACATCGCGATTTCTTTATTCGTGAATGTTGTTGTTGTTTTTTTTTCTTTTTTCTTTTGCAACGCAACGATAGAACAGCGACTTCCGCCGCCGAAGGACTCGTCGACGTGAAGTTTTGTAGTTAGGAAAAATGTTGATTATTTACTTTTGAAACTGGCAAATGTCGCTGGAATATTTACAGATAATTAGACGATATTTTTTTCTTTTTCGGAACGTAACTTAAAAGCGAGGGTTAAAAATTCCGCGCGCAAAAGCCTCTTTTTTTGAGGGAAGAAAATATCAAAAATTCCTTACGATTTTTTACACATTTCCATTTTTAGCATTTTTCTTATCGAAAAAAAATTCTGTTTTTCTACAATCGATAATTTTTGATAATTGATAGATCTCGTTTTGATATTTATTTTCACTCCTTCGATGATTTTCGATTGAAAAAAAATGCGTGGCTAACTCGAAGATGGTGCTCGCGCGGGGTCCTGCGGATTGTGCGCGATTTTCGGAGATTTCAATGCCGCGCTCGCTCCTGTTAATGCACCAATACAGTGCTCGGATAGTAAACTGTGTAGAGGATACATAAGAATGAAGTCGCGAGTTGCTAGCTGGCCTTCGTCAGTATCCTCGGAAATATTTCTTTTTATTTTTCTTCGCTTTTTTTCTTTACTGTCCTGCGAATTCGTTCCCGCGAACGAGCGAGAGAAATAGAGAGCCTGCTACTGGTGCTTCCATTACGACGGCCATCGACTCTCGAGGTTCTTCCTCGTTTCGAGAGAAGATCACGATCATTGAACGATTCTGCAAAAATAAAGAAAAAGAAGAAGAAAAAAAAACGACTAAGAACCGAGAACGCGATGATCTCACGTACGACCTTGGAAAATACTTGCACGTTTATTATATATATAAAATACTATCAGCGTAGAATACCGCTAATCAAAATCCCGCGAGTCATAGTAATGAAAATAAAGCAATTCGTTGATCATCGAACGAGCGAATGTACCGCACATTTGTATTGAATGACGAATTTTGCTCACTTTCATCGATTTTATTCGTCACTCTTTGGAGTGAAGATTATTCATTCCGAACAATTATG
The DNA here is from genome assembly GCA_963924025.1 of Ischnus inquisitorius. Classification (NCBI taxonomy): domain Eukaryota; kingdom Metazoa; phylum Arthropoda; class Insecta; order Hymenoptera; family Ichneumonidae; genus Ischnus; species Ischnus inquisitorius. The sequence continues at coordinate 17,623,021 of OZ001245.1, read as the reverse complement.
CACATGATGCAATGGTTTGTAAAAAATCAAGTTTTAGGCGCGGCCGTTTCAGGCAAAGATAAATCTTTAATTTTTTTTGTAAGTAAAAAAAACCCATTAATGATAGAGTTTTGATCATGTAAACAAAATTGGCGGTAAAAATAACAAAAAATGTAGGCCATGTGTGATTTTTTTGAAAGGACCGAAAATTAAAAATCACACTAAAAAAACTCATTCTAAACGCTATTGTATTTAAATTTGGGTTTTTTTTTGCATATTCAGAACATTTACCGATTTTCATTCCATCGAGAAGTATTCAAAATCTTTCTGAAACTCACTTTAAGTCACGTTTGGCGGGACTGTACGCCCCATTCATCCTTAAGTAAAATCTTGATCCACACCTGAGATCGGAGATCGAACAGTGAACTAATTTTGTTTATCAACGCTATCGCTATTGCGATCAATTTTCAGTCGAATCTCTCGGTTTTTCCTTCTCGACGTCGCCGTTCGTTTCGCACGCTCACGTGTCACAGCTCGACTTCCCGTTGGTCTATTCGATCTAAACTTCTCTCGTGAAGTCTACCGAGTGTGAATCTCGAGGTCATCGAGAGATGACGCAATAATCGCACTCGAAGGGATCACTCGCAATGACGCCATCGTCAAGTTATTATTCCAATGGCATAACAACGAAAAGAAATTACCATGAATATAAAATCGCGATCAACTCAAACGTTACCGAATGGTCGATCGTGGATCCGTCAATATTTCGTTTCACTTTTATCTCGCCGGTAGTGAAAGTGTTGCCATTTCGAATGCAATGTTAAAAGCTCCGGATAAATCTGCTCCGCAAGTTCGAGCCGCGTTTTGCGGGACCATTTTTGCGACCTCAAAAAAATATAAGCCTTGAGAATAAACTCTAAACGACTAATCGCTGGTGTCGGGGTTAAAAATGATTCCTGACAAACGAGTGGCTTGAAAGCATCTCGAAATAGATTATCCTCGACAAATCCATTCAATTTTGATGCCACATGCATCGGATTAAAATAGTACTAGGGGCGATTCTCTTGATTCACCGTGATTTCGTGAAACAGCGTTGAGCGGCAATGGAGAGTGCAAAGCGGAAATTTCATTGGCTTCGCCGTGACAGCCTTCGCAAGACGACGTCGCAGTTGAATGTTTTTCGAGGCTGCCGCGCGAGTCCACGAGGTTTCCAATCGAATTGAGCTACACGCCTGTTTACGCCCGGATCTTGCCAACTCTCTTCCGACGCTCTCGCAACCGATCTCAATGAAAGAAAAGTCACTATCGAAAAATATTTCGCCGAATTGAAAAAGAAAAACTAGTACCTAGAAATTTATTATTACTTGTTAAAAAAAATCATTCGTCAGTTGTGACTGTAATTTTTCAAATGTTCCTTTTCCGAGCTGTGGTGAAAAGAATACGTGCGCTCATACCCAATTTCAAATTTAAAGTTTTCTGTTGTGTTTGCAAAACTCAGACTCGATTTTCCATAATTAATAATTCATTAAATAAATAAATAAATAAATGAATAAATAAATAAATAAATAAATGAATAAATAAATAAATAAATAAATAAATAAATAAATAAATAAATAAATGAATAAATAAATAAATAAATAAATAAATAAATAAATAAATAAATAAATAAATAAATAAATAAATAAATATGTGACCAAATAGTAAAGTCATTTCGAAGCAAGGTTTTCGTTGAAAAATCGAACACGTAAAACCGATAACGCACATACTTATCAAAGGACGCCCCCTGCCCTTATCCCCACAATAAAGTCTCGTCGTCCGTCCGGGCCGGCTGACTCCTTCCGCGTGTACGCCCGAGAGCTGTAGAAGCAACGTTGTTCACGCCGCACGTTCCAGATCGCTGCGGTCCGCACGCACGCTGATTGTGTCTCTTATCTCAATCAACGGGCAGAGAATAAACGGTATTATACCGAGTATACGTACTCCGTACTACGGCGTTTTATTAAACTAAACCATAATAGCGTTGTAGTAGTTAGTAGTCGCAGTCGAGCGGCGAACCGCTCAGCGTTTCGTTTCGGCATTGACCCGGAAGCGACGCTTTCACCGCTCGTGAGCACGCGTTAGCCTCCCCCTTCTTTTATCCCGATCCGCTTCGTCGATCTTTTCTCATTATCATCGAGATTCGAATGGCCCGAGTTGTAACTCCTCGGAGAACAAAACGGCGCGAGGATCCAGAAAGTCACGTTCGGCGCGCGCTCGAGCTATTTTTTACTCGCGCGGGGTATTGTCCCAACGTAAAAAGATAACGAAGGAATTTCCGGTCCGTTCGAATTTCTCCGACAAAGTTTTTCTTATCCTTGAGACTTGTTATGGGCAATTTTGAGTAAAAACACCCGTTTATTTTTGTCTAGTCGGTCAAATAAAATTGTTTCAATAATCGGTATAGAACTATGTAAAGTGGACATTTTTGCGTACACGAAATCCAATTAATGAATTATTATCATTATCAAAAAAATTACAATGTTTTTAAAAATGTCTTCTAAAAAAAACGATGGCACTTCTCGTAAAATCTTTGATATTTGAAGTCGGGCATTTTTTTCATACGAACACAACTCCATTGCCACTAAACAATCGCATCAGATAGCAATTTTTATTTGAGAAATTAAAGTTAATTAATCCTGTATAATAAATGGAAGTAATAAAGATTAGTAATTTTAATCAGCAATTTGCAATCTTTCCTTCAACAGTAAAAGAATAAAATTTTCGGCTGTGATAGCGGAAGCTTCTTAATTTCCTGTTCAATTCTTTTCCTCGGTGCATTATTTTACAAAAAGTAACTTTTCATTTGTAACCGCTCAGGGTCTGAGGCGTCCGGGACCGAAAAGTCGCGGGCAAGTCGAAGAAACGGCGGATATCAATGGATATCAGCGTCGGCAAGCCTAGACTTTCCGATCCGATCCGACCCGCACAGAGGCACACGGTCAATGCACAGAACCCTCGCTGTTCGCAGCGAGAGCGTGTGTTGAATGTGTCCGCGACGTGTGTGTGTTTATGGCCACGCCGTTGTGCGCTATCCTATCGTGTACGTGCACGCGAGAGAGTGCAAGAGCTCTGCGATGGTGTGATTGACATTAGTAAGTATGCCATGGCCGACCACTCGCATCGCGCTGTGCGCCGTTGTGCTGGTGGTACGAGAGCTTCGAGCACCGCGAATGCACCTCACCGCTGCCCACACACTTATTACTCACGCTCGTGTGTATGTATTATACCATAAACTACGTACGCGAAAGTATAGTACAGCGCGATTGTGTTGCCCGGCTCGTTCGCACTCCGATCGCGATGGCTAGACTAATCGTTGGAATATATTTTATTACGGATCGACGGTTTTCAACCTCCTTTAAGGCGAAACGCGAAACAAGCTCAACTTTCGATTAATCTTTATCGGCTGCTTTCTGGCAATGCGAAAAATGTATATTTTTTATACGGGAATTTTCAAGATCGAACAAAAAAGAATGAAGGGTGCATAGCATTTTTTTACTTATATACTATATATATAATATATAATGCTCCGCCATGCACTTTATTTTTATGGTAACAGCCTAAGGATCAGTAGTTTAATGAGCCAGTTTCATTAACATCCGATTCGTCGAAGATTTGCACTTCGATCGAGCCGCCAACGCCATGATAAAATAATTTCGGAGCATCGGTGGATCATTTGATCGATCCGCCGGGTCGATCCTGCGATATGTCTTCTCCCAATCCAATTATATCTGCGAGGAGGAAAGAAACCGGTATTCACGGAGGCCTGCGCAAAAATGGCAAAAGTCGTTGCACACCGGGACGACACATCGCAAGGTCCCCCTTCGTTTCTTCTCACTTTCGCGCTCGAGCGTTTTTATCGTACTGTTACTTTCGTCGAAAAATCCGTGTAGATTCGACTGCATTGACTCTTTTTTTTCGCTCGTTGTCGCTAGCGCCTTTCGGTACTCGCGGCTCGGTTCTTTCACGGGCTTGTTCGTCCGATTCGGGCGCACCGACTCTGGCCCGGTCCCGTCTCGTTTCAAAGAACTTTCATCGCTCCGCGACGACGACGGACTTTCGTTACTTTCTTCATCGGTTAAAAGTGAAACAGCCGAAAATTCAGCTCTCACATCCTCTTACTCTCGACGCTGTCCGACGCGTTATTCTCGCGCGAGCGTGAAAGAGGAGAGAGAAAAAAGTGGGAAACAAAACGCAACAAAGTCCCGCAGCCTCTCGAATTTCTTTGAATCCCATCGACGGCGCAGGGAAAGACAAAAAATTGGGCAACAACTCAAGGTTAAGGTGCTGGAATCGTAATTCGATGTTTCTTTACCATCGACATTTATCATTTTCCATTCGCCCGTTCGGCGACTCCTTCGAATATGCTCGACGGAGTCGAGAGAACTCGTCGAAAGTTACGGTAAAAATTGAATGAACAAAAAGTTACACGCACTTTAATTCGGTGGTAATTGTCTCGTCGTAAAAAACAGTCATATCCAAAGACGCATAGAGAATTAAATAATTAGCTAGCTTCCATTATTATCTTTTATTGCTTCTCGCGGAGATGAGAAAACGCTTCAAATAAGTCGATCTCGCATGCCCCTCTTTTATTGATCAATCAACTTTCATTCCCATCCTCAGTCCCACGACATTGGCCGATGAAAAAATTGAACGTCATTACTTTCCGTCAGTTTCGAATGAAAAAAAACTATTTTATTTTTCCTCATCGTTGATGCAAAAAATCCTTGGATTCTGCCGTGTAAAAAAAAATCCTTGTCTGAATATATCGGTAAAGAACGGCATTCCCCTCCGCCTCGAATACAAACTTATTTCCTTCGCCCATCTGTTAAATTTGCTCTTGAACATCCGAAGAAGAGGTCTTCGACGATCAAGAGAGTGAAAGTTTCTGGCAGCGTGCGCGCGCGCGCGCGCGTTCGGACCCTCGCGCGGCGGGCGAAGAGGTTGTCTTCGCGAGCCGAGCCTCTCTCGGGTTTTCAACTGCTTTTTGGCATTGGGGCATTGGAGATCGTGAGGCCGGGGACACCGAGAGTAGCGAGCGACCCAAAGCGAACCGCAGAACGCGATGCAGAGAGCACGTAGCGGGGCTCTCGTCGCGGTATCGAGGTCACTGGTACCACCACTACGAGGCGACGTCCACCACCATCCTCGTCACGCGTCCGACACTCGTGGAACGGAGAGAACCTCGGCCGGGCCGGGTTCAAAACCGTTCGCGTTCCTCGTCGTCATCGTCTCGTACCCACCGTCGCCGCCTTCCTCTCCATTGCCCCCAAAAACTTTGGGAAGACCCCGCGCAATCAATTCGCCCGCTTACTTTGTATCATACGCGCTTCGCTCGTTAGTCGCGAAAGTACCGGTCCTCCGACGACTCGATTTTTCACGTCGAGCACGGCGAATCGTCGCTCTCGTCGACGACACTTCGCCGCGTGTGACAACTCCTTTAACGCACTTCCGGAACGTCGGGTACTTCCGGATTGTTTTTTGGCTTATCTGGCGGATAAACAATTTTTCGTTTTCCAAAGGGTCGAAAACAGGATTTTTCGCTCGAGTGTCGTGCGCGAGAAGAATTTCAACTTCCGTTATTCCGTGAATTTGTCGATTCCAGTGATACAAAAAAATTCGGATCAGAATTTTGTCGGATGACATTTTTCGAGGGCAGAGAATGATAACGGAGGAATTTCGTTTCCGGAGGCTGTGCAGTTGATTTGTCGATACGGAAAAACATGTACTTGGATATTTTTGTGAATTCGTTTGGTGAAAAATTTGCGTTTTCTTTTTATTGTCAAGTATTCGTGAAGGTAATTTTTGATATGTGGACTTCCGGTGTGCATCGGGAGTTATGTGTGAAAATTTAACGTGACGATGAGAGGTGTGGTTGAAGATTTTTATAAGGAATAATGAACGGACAAAATCCCGTGTGCGACCAGAGTCAAATAATCTAGTTTCGGTGATTGTTTGAAGAGAAAAAAAAAAAAAAGAAAACACTTAAATGTTGGTGTCGAATGGCTCGAGAGAATATTGTTCTGACGATTGGATTCTACTTCCGGTCGTTCAACGCGCAATCGGCGGAATTGGAAAGACATCGGTCGAGGATAATATTATAGTGCGACATCGAAATTCCGTTGTGCGCCTTCGTTTCCGTTGCGAAAAGGGACGAAATAACATGTGCACGAAGATGAGTGTACTTCAGGGTCGACATCTAGGTATGAAAATAACGCATTTTGTGATACCTTCCTCGAAGATCGCTGCTGTTCTTTGAACACTTTTTGTGCAAATTGCATCCAAAGTACAACAAAACATATTTTATATTTCGTTTTTTAAATATTTTTAGACATAGTCAAGAAACGAATTTCTTCTTTCTTTCGAATGTTTTTAGTTTACAAAAAAAAAGAAACAAAAATATGGATTGTTAAAGATTGTTTTGTTTTTCCACTCGCGTATGAACTTTAAAGAGGAAATTACTAATTGACCCTCGCGAAAAGAAATATTCCGAATTGAGCACTTCTAATGTTGTCTATTATTGTTTTAGTTTTTGTCAGAAGCCTGGAAAACGTTAGGACATTGAATTGAATTGATTTGACTGATAAACGCAAGTTTGTGACAAAGTTTACGGGTGAACTAATAAAAGGAATGTTACTAATATAAGTCTTATGCTTCTCTACTTGAGTGTTACGATTGTTCTCGGTCAACAGATAAGTTTTATGGCTGATATCTTAAGTGTCAATATATTCCCAACCAAAAGTGAAATGCAAAGAGAATTTTCGAAACTTTTCAATGGGATAAAAATCTGAAAAAAGTCCTCCATACATAATACAAAAAATGTCAACAAACTGGCTCAAAAAAGTTGCTTTGAAAATCAGCTAATGATTTTCCACAGTTATTGGACTGCTCGTTTTTGTTAATACACACAATAAAAAAAAATGTTATCACTTTTCCAATTACAACTTTCTATATCGCTGATTTTTATTTCATTGGAAAAAAAATTCGAATTATTCAAATTCCGCGGTGTATCCCACTTTTTGCTAGAACTGTAAAAACACTCGCCTCAAAGTCAGTGGTCTACAACTTTATCATTGATACAGATCTGCATAGATACAAACTAATGGACATTTAAACCTTTTTATGACGCCACAGTTTCCCCGCTTCTCATCACTTTGCGCCTGTGTGTCGCACGCTCGGCGAATCATGCCTTTCACCTACGTCTTGGGAACTGTCCCGCGTGCGTGTCCCACTCATAAACCGATAAATCTTGTGCGTTTACATTATAAAAGGGTTAACACAAAGTAATCAGAGCGAATGCGCAATAAGATTTTTTATAACATGTGCAGAGTTGCTGCATCGCTCGCGATGAGTTTCAAGTCAAACCCCATAGAATTGAAGTATATTTCCGTACATATAAAAAATAGATTGTTCATGTAATAGTCGAAAGTTCGCATAAATAATATAACAACTATACAATATTATGTTCACTATTAATATAATACAATAATTATTATTTTATTTGATTACCATTAATAATAATAAGAATAATAATTTATAATACTAATAAATATTTATATTATTGTTATTATTATATTTTATACACAAAAATTGTATATATTGTGGCAAAGGATTTTTTATCTTCTATATATTCCAAAATATACTTCATTACCATGGGGGAGTCGGATCGTTTATCTGGTCGTTTGACCTCCGGACGAATCGTTGGCGTATGACGAATTCATGCCTTTTTATCTTCTTCCAAGGAAGTGTCCGTCTCGTCATAAAATATATCTGAACTCGCTACGGCCCGAAATTTTTCGAGATAGACGGCTTTTTCTCCCGTCTATTCGAACGGGGTCTCTATTATTTCACGGGATAGTTCTAAATTTAAACGAATCCGATGTGTCGCCGATAGTGCACGAGATATCGAGTGAGAAATCGACCGAGCGGCACACGCTACGGCTCCGTTACTCAATGCGGATTTTGTTACGACGACGAGTCAACGATTCTACGGGCAACCCGCACTCGCGCTCGTTACGTAAACTCATAGAAATCTGGAACCTGGAACACGCCACAGGGATCCTACATAACTTTGCCGTAGCTGAAGTTTTCCTCTCTTTTTTTTCTTTTTCTTCTCGGTACGGTCTCCATTTTATTTTCTTATTATGCCAAGACTGTCGCAGATCCCACAGAACTGACGGCAGAACTCCGTCGCTTACTCGCGTGGGAGACCATTAATGATACATTTTTTTCGTGTACTTCGCGCGACATAAAAGTATTTAATTACCCACGTGCTTGGGAAAATTCGAGCAGGGCTTCTCGATAATACGACGAATTTCTTGATGAACTTCTTTTTTTTTTTTTTTTTTTTTTTTTTTTTATTACGTTCCGGTAGAGATTCACTTTTCAATATAGTAGTAGTAATAGTAAACGTGCATTATCAACAATGTGTTACGATGCCTGTTTAATAACTCGTTATACTTATTTATTATTTTCATGGACGTGAACATAAACATTTTTTTTTTCTATATAAAAAAATATTATTACAATTATTATTTATTTTCTTTTATTATTTTGTAAATATGATTCGTTTCCATATTTAGTCTTGGTTTTAGCTTCATCTGTTTTCAAGGCTATTGACCATTATTTCTAGTTAGAAGATTGTGAGCTCTTCGTAAATATATTTGTCGCATTGAATAATTTCTTCAATTATTCTGACAATGTTTATAATATTTCCTTGCATTTGGCAATTTTTCAATATTTCGTTAATGGAAGGAAAAGCATTTTTCTCGAAAAAAATTCGCCTCTCACTAGACGGCGAGGGTTATTATTAATTGAGGACGAAATCTCGATGTGAACTAGAGTGCGGAACGAATCCGGTCAATCGCGTTCGTCGTCGTCGTCGTAGTCGTCAAGAACCCGTTTCCCCGGGAGGAACGGGCTTATGACACAACGCGGCGTAGCTTGCCGTAGGAAAAGTAAGGTAAGGCCATAGAGTGGTATAATAGAAACTTTCACTCGGCCGGCGAGGTTCAACGTACGGGACTTCGCGCTCGTGCTCGGTGCCCTCCCTCCCCGACTCTCACTGTTCCCTTCTGTGCTCGTTTGCTTCTCTCACAAGCGGCGAGAAGTAACCACGCAAGTCAGATCGTTTTCGCCGAGTGCTCGATCGCCCGTGAGACCGGATACTTTCTTCTCGTTTCTTTACCGCTATTCGCTTTCTTTATTGCTATCGTCACCCTTTTTTTTCTTCCTATATCCGCGTTATATACTTTTTCTCATATAGATCAATTGAAAAAAAAAAAAAAAAAACAATAATAATAATTAATGTAGGGAACAAACGAGTTTTTGACTTTTTCGAGACGAAATAAGAAAAAAAAAATCTAAATCGTAAAAAAAAAAGTGGCGTGAAAAAAATGACCCAGCGATGAGCGAATCGTATTTTCGTAGTTTTTATCTTTAATACCGAATTTTTAAGTTCGCATAATTTACGAATCGACGAGCCGCGTTTCCTCACGACTTACTCGCACGCGAAGGCACTCACGTCTGAGCATCAACGCACCATTTCTACTTCTTTCCATATGAGATTATCAGAAGTACACTGTTTAACGACTCTCGCAGCTGTGCGTCGTGAGTTCTCGGTGACTCATTTCTCACGTCAATGGACATTGTTTTTCTTTTTCTATTTAGTAAAAAAGAAAAGCTTTAATTAACTACGAGTGTGAGATAGCTACTGTTTAGCTTTATTTTTTCTGACGAACGAAAGGAATCCCATTGTTTTTCCGGTTGCAATTAAAAAGCAACCATTAGATTTTTTTACTGCCTTTCATTTCTAGCAAAAAGCCGTAATAATTATTATTATTTTACGAAATCTAAAAAAAATTCGTGATTAAATTTTTTTTTTCACAGTCAAAACCAATAATCGTATGATTTTTTGTATACAAAATAAAAATCTCTTTTTGTCCAAAATTATCGGAAGTGCCTAATCGACCGGATGACAACAATTCGAAACCGTGAATTCACAGTTAGGAAAGCAAAATCGTTCGGCGAGAAACGAGAGAAAGATTTTGTCAGAAATCTCGACGAGATTATGAAAATCATCGGTTGTTATTAGCGTTACGGAGCGTGTAGTCTCCGCCGGGGAGAACAACGAAGCGTAGCGATGCGGAAGTCGACGAAAGTTACGGTCGCGAGAGCGATAGATTTAAAAAAGCGAAACATGCACGGTGGGGAGACGGAGATGCAGGGAGAGAGAGAGAGAGGTGGCAAAAGAGAAAGAGTCTCATTGGTGGTCGTTCGAGCGAGCGTGAATAAAAGAAGAAACAAGAAAAAGAAGTGCAGAGCACGGGTGAGGAAAGCAGCTAAGATGGAAAGGGAATGCTGAGCTAGGACGGGGCGCTGCGGAGCCGAAGCTAGGATGTCATAGCGTGGGAGAGTCACTTTCACCGTTCTCGGGGCCGTCGCACGACTCGCGGCTGTGTCGACTACTTATGGCAATGAGAGCCGATGGCGCTAAATCCGTAAACGCTGCGCGATGGCTTCGAAAATTCCGAAAACATTCGAAACTCGAAATAAAAAAAAAAAAAAAAATTCGTCTCCAGAATTTTTTAATATCATATTTTGCAGTAACCAAGTTTGAAAGATAATTTTGTGAGATCAACCCAGATAGGACCGAAGCTAAAGTAGAATAAGGAGGTCGCTGTCCCCGACGATGATCCGCAAAAAAAATAAAAACTAAGAATTACGGTCCTCTCTCACCGATGGCGTCTGGCAGTGCCCCTCGGCAACGGCTGAAGGGCCCTTTTTTCGCCTCTCGTGAGAATCTTACCCTTCTGCTTCCGCCTCCATTCGCCGTATTAACATTTTCACGAGGCGAGCCCGCGCGTTGCCCGACGGTGCTACCGAAGACTACCTTAATTAGAGCTCGAAAAGATCCCGCGGTATCTTCACTCGGCCCTTTGCCTCGCGTATTCAGGTCATTCGGTCCCTACGGGCTACGGCATTACACACAGCGGTACTCCAATCTTATCGGTTAATCTTTTACGTGCGCGAAATTGCAGCGTCCAATACATACCTTTCGATCCCATCCGGCGGCTAATTAAAAGTTGTATTAAAAAAAAATTATTTTTAATCAATAAAAAAAATATAAAAAATACAATTTTTTTTTTTTTTATCATTTTATTTCTATTCAAGAATAACCTTTATACGATTTCAGTCACTCGAGTTTGAACTCGATTTCGATGCCAATGCGAACTCGAGTTTACAAAAACTTGAACTCCGCGTGAACTATTTTTACGGATTTTCCGTCTATTTCCCTCCAGGGGCCTCGAGATGCATTACCGCTAAATCTATTTGCATCTCTTCGCGTCTATTCGAGTCTACCTTCGATCGCGCCACGCAAATATCCCGACGAAGTCGCCGCTCGACTCGCGTCACAGTGTGTTAAACCGCTTGGCGGTCGTCCGAGAACTTGCGTGTCCCCTATGCACCTCGTCATAGTGAATCTCATCTTCCTCTATTTTTAATTGACTTGACACGAATTCGCTTCTCACTTTTATCCTCGTTTTACATCCTTTTTTTTCGTACTCCTTTTTTCGAACCCTCGAAAAAAACATCCATCTTACGATTCGAAATTTAAATTAATACTTGGAATATATTTTTACCACGGATTATCACGTTTGCATTTCCATCCAATTTTCTTTTATAGCTTCCCATCGTTTTTCGAAGAAAAAAAAATCAGGTACTTTACTCGACTTTTTTTAACAGTCCGTGTGATTCAGGCAAAAAAGTGTATTGTTTGTGACCTTTAGAGAATGATCGTAAAGTGTTTGATTGATCTAAAAAAAATTCTATTGATTTCCGAGATAAAAGTGTGAATCACGTTTCCATCGAATTTTCGTAATCCAATCCGGCGCCTATATTTATAAGCTCGACTGGAAAGCCCCGTGTAATAATCCCGACTGAATGAGGCTGCGACGAAGAAGAAAAAATAAATGTTGCGGAAAAAAGCGTTTGGGGCGCATCGAGCGCATTGGCTAATCGACGTAGTTTTTTCCATAGTAAAAATACGTCGGTGAGCGTGCGGAGCAGGGACGTGGTCGTTGGTCGGCCGACGCATAGATAGAGAGATGATCGCGTAGCATGCCGACGACGACAACGACGACGGTGGCCGCCGACGTCGGCTCAGCCAGCGACGCGGCGCATACATGCATTGGTTACGCAAGAACGACGGCGTGTGTGAGACTGCTGACCCACATACGCTCGGGAGCAAAGACCCTACTGCACCACGTACACCGAGCGAGCACAGCGAATGACCGAAAGGCAGAGGGAGGGGGGGAGGCCGACACGAGGAAGGGGCAGGGGCGGAGAAGAAGGGGGTAGAGCGAATCCGAGCGGTGGGAGACGCATGCGCGCCTACGGACTCGAGACACCCGCACGTGTGTGCGCTAGCGTCTAGTTCCACTATAGTGCATTACAGTCATCTATCTAGCGGCGAGGTTGCTTTTTGCCGTGTTGTTGGGTGTTGCGCGTCCCGTCGGTGCGCACGTAAGCATAGACACGACGATGGCATCGCCCGCGCTCTTCTCAATACTCGATATAAATTATATATGTATACTATGAGATATATATATGTCTTTATATACTATAGTTATATATCTGTTTTTATATATCTATGTCGGTAACTGAGTCGTCGAATATTGCCCACACTCCATTGGCGCATCCGATCTTTAGATACTCGTAAATTTCTGCAGTTTTTTTTTTTTAAGTGTATGCAACAAAAAAAAATGACGCATATTAGATCTGCCTTGATGTGTTTTCATCGGGGGTGGCGAAGTTACTGAGCGAGTTACTCACTTTTAGCTTCCTCGTCAAGGAAGCTTTCTCAAAGACCTTGAAAACAACTTGCGAATGCGGTATACTAATCTTAAGTTAGTCCTTGCGCATGGTGTTAATTTCGCATATGTTTGCGAAAATTGAGAGAGAATCACAAACACTTCTCGATGATATAAAAAACTGAAAAAAATCATGCACATAAAAGGTACTACAAAGATTAATTTTGAACAATAATAAGTCCTAAATGTTGTTAATTCGGGAATTATTATTATGCATAATTAATCTTTTTAAGACCTTTTATGTTCATGAACTTTTTTCAGATTTTTATATCACTTAGAAGTGTTTGCAATTCTCTCATTTTTGTCGAACTTATGCGAAGCCTTATGCTTTCTTACTAGACATTTTTTTGTAGCGAAGTCTAATTGCAAAAATGTAAAAAAATTAATATCACTCGTTAACTAGCAGTAGCTCATCAGCATACAAATTTTTAGACCAACGTCTCACAAATCCCAATAGTATATCAACACGTTCTATTTCCACTGACAATTTGTAGTTTTTTAAATATTAAGGCGGAATATCAAGACGAAAAGATTAGAAAAAAATAAGGAATTCTATTATACAACACAACACATTGATCGAAGTGCAATTACATTGCGAAGTAACAAAAATAAAAAAAATAAAACTCTTGTCTGACCATTCGTTGACTTTTCTACTTGGCTCTCGTATCATCTACGTACCGAGGCGTTTGACTATATTCGAATCGTTCTACTTGCCGCTAATCGAATTTTCTTTAACAATCCGCAATCCCTACATTTCCCGTGTCCCTTGGACTCGCTATTTATTGATTTCCGAACCCGATCGAAGATATTGACCCATTGAGCTTGTCTGAACAGATTGAAATTGCTTTTCTGTTGTAAAATATGATCTCGGACAGGAATAAATGTAAAAATTTCCGGCTAAATAATTGATCGCGTCCGTGTTAAAACACCAACTGGGCCGTATCGATTCCCTATAATTTCTTTAAAAAACACACATGTACGCGACGATACGCTTTCAATCCAATCGCAGCTTGTTCTTTCCTTCGTTCCATAAATAGGGTGACGACGATCTAATTCCCGGATGTATTATTCGTTTATTTTTATTTTGTCTGATTAGTCTGTCTGTATTTTTGAGTATCATTGACGCTATCATATATCACTTGTGCATGCGTCAATATATTGTTATATGTTTTATTTATTTATTTTTTAGTACTTAATTTATTGTATTTAATATTTTAAATTATACTTTGAAACGCTGAATTTGGTAACAACATTCGATTCGGCATCCACAAAGTTTTATTTTATTTGATACATAAATTCCATACTTGTTACATCTGATGCAACGGAACAGAACGAAAAAATTTTTATGCGACTATCAACTGAAGTGTACTAGTGCAGTAATAACGCAGCGAACACGAAATCAATTCAAGTTAATCATTATACATTTATTCGTTGATTTACCAAACCGATCGTTCGATCCCCCTTCAGTTCAATATGATTCAATTATTACGGATATTGCCATTGAATTCATTATTAATACGCATTAGAGATAACTGAACGTAAAAATGTGCCGATATTTTCGGTTAATACTGTCGGACAAAATGTTTCGAAAATTTTTCACAACTCTCGTCATATATTAATGATTTTTCGTTTTTTTTGCTTTCAGGAATTATGACCCTTACGAGCAGCCCGTGTGAGCTAGACAACATGAGCTTGTTTCAAGACCTCAAGTTGAAAAGGAGAAAGGTCGACTCTCGATGTAGTAGCGACGGTGAGAAATATTAACATTTTTCTTATTACGATTTCTTTTTTCTATCCATTAATTTTTTATGGGATCCCGATGAACCTCGAAGCTTCGAAAGCTCTTCCGACTTGCGACATTGCTAGTGTCAAAAATTTGATGTTTTCACAAAATAGGTGAAAAAAAATGAGTCAAGAAATGGCCCTTGATGTGTCTTATAACTAATGATTTTTTTCCAAATTTGCCACCATTGTATACCCTGATGGGTTTTTTCCGATCTCTTCCCACCACCGTTTACCATCTTAGCACCCCCTAACTGCGTTTAGCTAAGCTACCTAACTTCCTGAGAAAAAAATTCACCTGGATTAGCAGAATGCTCGATTGAATAGTGCAACCAAATATTGAGTTCGCTCACCAACATAATTAATTTGGTCAACAGTTCTTTGCAATAAACAACAACTAATATTTGAGGCAATGAAATTTTTTTTCATTTCTACTAAATATTCAGTTGCATGTATTCGACCGAGCATTTTGTTAATCTTACTACATTTTTTCTCAGTGCATTCAATAATTGTTCACTAGCCAGTGCGTGGCTGAGCGGTCACCCATCCAAGTACTGGCCGCGAGCAATTTTGCTTGACTTGGGTGATCGACAAAAGCGCGCGTCGACCGCGCATCCGACACTATTGGTCATAATTGAATAGTAAGCATGAGATGAATTGAATTTATCTCATGCTTACTTTGGGGAAGTTCCGGCTATCTAAATGAATAATTGAGAAAATAAATAATAAAATAAAATAATTAATAAACGTACGGAAAAAATGAAAAGAACAGGCCGTAATAGACGGGATCGTCAAAGGAAAAGAAGTAGTATAATCTTTGCCTCCGAGCCGAAGAACGATTTATGCGATCGTGTGGGAGGACTTGGCACGAGTATGGTTGTAGATGACCTTTCGCAGTTGGCGGAAGCTCGTGTCAAGACCCCGGCAGGAGGTTCAATGGTTACCAAGGCGCACGCTTACCTCCACCCCTATTCCCACGACGCCGATATTACGAACGATAGACAGCGAACAGGGGAGGCGAACGCTCATGCGAATGCGAGTTCTCGAAGAGTGGGGAATCCGAAGCGTAGGCGGAAGGACGATACACAGGCGGGGTAAATAAAGCGAGAAGGGGTTGAAACGCGCGCGACGGTTGCACCTGGTGAATACCAACCCACGCGGTTTCCCGGACATGCACCGGCTAGTTTGGCTCCACCTCAACTCGCGACGAGACGTCATTTCGCACTTCTCATCAATCCACTCGGTCAATAACCGCCAAATGCCAAGGATAATATCATTTTTTCGTCCAGGACACTCAAGTCGAGTCGGAAAAACCTCGTCAAACTCGACGAATTTAAACGATATCGAATTTAACTTAATCGTAGAAAAAAAACGCTCCCATCGACCGAATGTGACGCATTTGCGATTTGATATCTTTAAAAAATAAAGCGGTGTTAATATTTCAAGGACAGGTACAATTTTTCATAATGGAAGAAACATCAACCGTTTAGTTCGTATAACGTTTCGAATCACACATTTTTTAGATACCAATTCATTTGTTGGCCACTTGTTTTACTGATTTATAGTACGAAAAAAGAATAATCATTTAGATATCGAACAATTTTGAGAAAATAATCCGTACGCTTTCAGTAAATTTCAATTAGTCATGCGAAATGCACAAAAAATAATGGCGTCGGCGTAATCAAAATTTCGAAAAACTCAAAAAATTCAACAATTCCAGATATAATTTTGACAATACAAAAAAAACTATGGAGGAAAATAAGGAAATTATTCTTGAATAAATTTTAATCGAGTATGGAAAATTCGCAGAAAAATCGATGGTCTGCACTGCGATCGAAATTTCGAAAAACATTAACAACTTCTCATATCAACTATTGTTGTCCATTAGTCAAAATGTTGCTCAATTTTTTTTCGCAATGTAAACAACTATATTTGAACGGAAATTCATTTATTCCATTTTTTTATTTTGTTCATTTTTTCTTCACAAAACACTTTCCGAAACGACTTTCTTTCAACCCGACGAAATGTATTCCAGGGCGAGCGGCTCGACGTGCTTTCGCGTTTTTCGTGTGTTCGGCGTAGTGAAATTCTGCTCATTGACGTCGCGGTATTGAAAGACATTGCAACGATGCGAGGATGCAATCGTCACTGCACAGCGCACGAGAATCATTGATTTCTCTCGGTTGCGTCGACGTTATCACGTGAACCCTTCACGGGGGTTGCTTCTTCGTGCCGCGAACACGCGGAAACGCACTTGCAGTCGGAGCAAAACGGACAGGAAAGCCGAATTCGAGCTGCAATTCGCATAATTTCGTGATCGAAAACCGTGCTTCGATAATAAAATAACATAAATAATAAATATCAACAAAATAAATCTTTTAATCAAATTGATGTTTAAAAAAGAAACATTCAAGCTTTTCCTATCCGTGCCAATAACAAATCTTGTAACTAATAGAAAATTGTCGTATAAATAAAATATCGAATTAAGATCGGCGAGAAAAACACGTCTGAATAAACCATGGATTTCAATGTAATTCATCGCCTATCGACGGACGAATTTCACTTCGTCCCGAGGGCTTACTATCCATTCGACTATGGCACCAATCATCATGTTCCATTAATGATGGCTTACGGGAATTACTACAATTACAATCGGTATTTCGGTACGGAAGTGCCGCCTAATCCATTCGCATTCTGGGACACCGAATATCACAACTGGTTCGCCTCGAAATTATTCTTCCCTTTCGATGGTAATTACCGATGCACATTTGTCTGTAATGTCTTGTTTAATCCTACCTTTACGGTACGACAATTCCGACTGTTACTCCGTGAATTTGAATGAATAGTTTATGCAAAAAATGACAATCGAAAAATCGTGGCCATGTTTTTCAAAAATCCTTAAAGATGTAATTAATTTAAAGACAAACTATTTTTTATTGCAATAATCCGTATTCTTAAAAAAAAAAAAAAAAGAGGAACGAAACTGTTTGCTTTAAGACTGAAATGTCCTGTGCGCGCTGGTTAAAAGGGAATTAATTACCAGAATCGCATTTATGTTGGATCGTAAATGGACATTTACAACTCTAATAATTAGCCCGATTAATGTTGCATCGGTAGATCGCAGAACGATTCACAGTGTAAGCACATCGATGTGTATCGAACTGCAATAATCCATTCCTTTGTCAGTAACAATCAAACATCCGATTGTAGGCTCAAGAATTATCTTTTGATGAAAAAATTAATAGTTTTCTTTTTTACCGATCAACAAAATTGAATGATTGAACTTTTGATATTTCGATACAAAATTCAAACGATAGATTTTCCGCAGAAATATTACAAAAATGTTAATAATTTGTTTCATTTTTCAACGTTTCGGAACAAGCCCAAAGTAAATAAAAAATTGAAAAATTGAATATTTCGTTATCCCATTACGTGAGAAGTAAATGATAGCGTGTTACGAGTTTTTGAGAATGGTAATTCGCGTTGGACCGATACTTCAGAATTGCCATTAGGATAGTTGCGAATACGACGGTGTTATTGTTGTTGCGCAATGAAAAACAATTGGTAGTGGTAACTTCGCACGAATATCACGATCGTTCGTTGAGTAAATACAGTTCGAAATGAATAGCCGCTGGAACATCGATACGGGTAATTGCGAGTAGGTAAACTGTGACAGAGGTGCACAGCATCGACGGCCTTGTCAACTGCATTCCTTCCTTGACCTACACGTACGGCCACATCCTTTTCACGCGATGAATTCTCGGTACCGGCGCATTCATCGTCGACGACGCTGCGCTGTGCACCGGCATCGCGTTTTACGCGTCACAACATCGGGGTTTTTTTTTTTTTTAATTGTTCTATCTACTGCAACAGAGATCAAAGCATTGAAAATTGCGTTAATAGTTGAGTCAACGAGATCCGGAAATTATCAATATTGAATAGGATGACTCATAAATCTCAAAGAATGCCTCGTCGATGTAAACAAATTGTTACAATAAATAGTCGGTCTTGTCAACAATTAATGGATAAATTCACTAGTGATGTCGGATATGATCTTTCTTGTTGATTTACAAATACCGACTTTGTTTTATTTAAACTTTTATTAACTTTACAGTATAGTGTTTCATTCATTGAAACAAAATAATCTCACCTTAACTTTCATAAAATTATAACAATTAATATCGAGTTTTCAGCTTTTATTTCAGATTTAAACAAATAAAATAAATACATTTTTTGCATAAGTATATTTGAAACGATGCGCTATTTGCTTCCTTTTTTACAATTTTTTGTGGTAAAACAATAACATTTTAGTAATGTATGAAAACTGGTTAAACGAGACAATTTCCGAGTCAACAATGGTCGTACCGAAAATTCAGCATGAAAAAGTCCAGGGAAGTCGATGACTTTTAGCTCCATGTGGCTCGGTTTCCATTACAATACGCAGTAACATTGCCTGTGGAACGTCGAGGGCAACAAACGTTATTAATCACTGCGTCGCTCAGTTCCCAGAGTCAATCGCGAGAAACTTCTCTGTGATTAATAATGTTTTCATGCAGGACTCGCGGCCGCGCCCCGAGCAGTGTATTAGTTCTTGGGAGATGGGCTAGATAAGAGAGAGGAAGAGACAGGCCTGAAGCCACAGGATGCAGGAAAAACTAATAGATTTGATGACCCTCGACAAACATGATGTCGAAACGCAACTAATAACAAGCGAATTAGTTATTATTCTATTCCCAAAAAGACATATCAAGGTACTCATTAACAGAATCTAATCAATAAATGCCGATAATTTCTATTTTTCCAGTTTGAAAAGAAAAACGAGTTAATTACAGACTCGATAAGCTATTTTGTGAAAAATCATATGTCGCAATCGTCTCCGAATCAAAGAATTTCAAAACATTTTTGCAAAAACTCTATCACTCATCTCTGGTATTCAAAGAAATTTTAGGGATCCATTCACAAAGTCTGTAAAATCAACCGAATCGCTTTAAATAAAAAAAATCAATATAAAATCGTCTCGCGAAATTGAGCACTAGCTCTCGCATACCATTTCGACATTTTCAAAAAAAAAAAAAAAAAAATCTGACAAAAGTCAAGACAACAGAGTCATAAGCAAAAGGAAACAACTCGTTTTCTCAGACTCCCCAGTATCCTTCGGATCAGCGGGCTCGCCACTGGGGATCCAGCAAGCGGACGTACCTTCACCAATAACATTTCCTGCTCCAGGGGAGAGCGTGGCTGACACATCGACCTCGTCGCCGGACGTCAACATGCCAGGCTCGCCGGGCTGCACTGTGGTCAAAGTTAAGAGTGAGTTTCTGCGAAGCAGTCCAAGTCCTGGGACTCCTCAGCAGCAGCAACATCCACAGCAACAACAACAGCAACCACAACAGCCATCACAACCGCAGCAACAACAGCCACAGCAGCAACAACAACCCCATCAACAGTCTCATCAGGCTCACCAAACCCATCAACAGCATCATCACAATCAGCGTGATGCCCTGCGTTGCGGTGGGGTCGGTGGAGTCGGAGTTGGCAGCTGTCAGGATGTTCGCGATACGGCATCGCCCGATTCGGTGTTTCCCGAAGCGGTGATGACTTCGAGAGTGCGCGAAGACGATCATCAACGTTCGTACACTCCGGCACCTACGAGATCGTCGCCTCTGTCGCCGGCGGAAAGTCACGCCGCGGTATCGACGACCCCGATGCCCCAGGAGGCGGGCAGATGCGACAGTCCCGATCGAGGCGAGTTATCGTCCGCCCAAACGAAGATGGAATCGGACAATTCGGTGTTCGACGGTGGCGGAGGTGGCCACGGGGCCAGAAACATTGTTCGTACCGAAGCTACCGGTCAGCCCGCTCACCGGGACAGTCACAGGGATGGTCATCGGGACAGTCCTTCGTCGCAGTACAACGCTGGTTGCCAGAGCCATAGTCCTGGCAGCAACTCGTCTTCGTCCCAACACGCTAACAGCCAACAGCAGAATCAGAGCCAGAATCAGCATCAGCAACAACAACAGCAACAACAGCAACAACAGCAACAACAGCAACAACAGCAACAGCAACAGCAACAACAGCAACAACAACAACAGCAACAACAGCAACAACAGCAACAACAACAACAACAGCAACAACAACAGCAACAGCAACAACAACAACAGCAACAGCAACAACAGCAACAACAGCAACAACAGCAACAACAGCAAAATCAACAACATCACAATCCACCAACACCCCCACGACCCAGAGCTCCATCGGTGCCTCCGCATCTGCTCGCGCATCATCAATTCTGGTCGCAGAACTCCGGGGTTCAGGGCTTCGCCGCACAGAGACTACTCAACGGTGTGATAAGCAGTGCCGTCAACTATGGACAAAATCTAGGTGGAATTACAAGTGTTAGCGGTAGTAGTAGTAGTGGTGGTGGTGGTAGTGGTAGTAGCGGTGGAAATGGAAATTCGGGTAACGGTGGTAGTAGCGGCAATCCCGGTGGCAACGGCACGCCAGGAAGCGGCGTCGGGACTGGTGCTGTAACCACCGGTTCAGCGTGTAAGTTTTCTTACAATCCTCGCTCTTGTTGTTCTGTCACCACTGACTAACGCTAGCTTGGCCTCAAATGATCGCGATTCGATTTCTTAATTTTCATTTTCTCAACGTTTCGAACCTGGAATATCGTAGAGTTGCATCAAAATCGGATATTCTTCTTAAGAATTACGCATCTGCTTTGCATTGGTCGGAGTCGGATAATACCGATTATCGAAGACAGCTTTTAATCCGTTCTAAGAGCCGAATCTATAGTCGCAAGTTCGAAGTCGAGATCGCACTGAAGTGTGCATTTAAATTGAAACTTTATTATCTGCTCACAGTTCAGAGTTAAGTTACAACTTTAACGAGGTAGTAAACTTCCAATTTAGATTCGAACTTGAGTTTGATCTTGTGTTCAAACTTGGGCAATGAATTCGGCCTCAAGGTCCGTGGATGGTTTTGTGTAACAAGCAGGCTCTCTTAAGCCCTTTCAAACGCCACAATATGACATGACAAAGGTTTTCGAAAGGTCAATCCTCAATTGGCCTTAGCGGGGCACCATCCGGAGCGCGGGTACTATGTTCTTTTTTCATTTTTGTTTCGTCCGATAGGTGAAAGTATGAAGCCTCCAGCCCAAAGGGCAGCCCCTGCACCTCCGCGACCACCGCCGACAGTGATAATGGGTGAATTCGGAGGCGTCAGGACCATGAGATGGTCGCCGCCGCCTCTCGATCCCGTACCACCACCCGCGGCTTCGTGGACGGCAACCGCCGCGGCGGCTTCCTGTTCATCGTCCGAAGAATCGGCGGCGCAGTTGCTCCTGAATCTCGGACAGGAGTCGAGGGGCAAACCACCGTGCGTTTCGTACGCTTCCGGACCGCCTCTCAACATGGAGAGGCTATGGGCCGGCGATCTGACTCAACTGCCAGCCGCCCAACAGATGCAGGCGTTAAACCTCACGGCGTCCGGCTCGAGTCAGCCCTGGGTGAGAAACGGCGGTGGGGCCGTGAAGTCCGAAACGGCCTCGCAATCCGTAGCTCCGCCGGCACCACCCTTACCGCCCCAAGAACACGAGGAGGACGAGACACCGATGATATGCATGATCTGCGAGGACAAGGCCACGGGACTGCATTATGGAATCATCACGTGCGAAGGGTGCGTTCACAGTTTTTCTAATTATCACCTGGATCTGGATCATAGCAAGGATCCAATCGAATCACCTAGACTCGATTTGAGTCCCCAATGTTTCGATCCCGATTTTACTGTCTTCGTAGAAAAAATCTATTGATCCAAATCGTTGGCATTTATACAACTAATCGGTGAAGTTGAGATTTAAACAAAAAAAAAACTGCACGATAGAGAAATTCCTTATCTCTAGCGCTCTAGACTGATTTCTCACATTTCTCCTCCGCCCTGAAAAAATAGCGCCGAAGGCAATATCGCCGACCGACAATATTTTTATCAGATTTCGCTACTCGAGATCTCCCACAGGTGCCGCAGGCACATAAGTCTCTCTCTGCGGTACTGATTAGACACGGGAATTCTTCGGGATATCTCCCTCGGGCACCGAAGACACTTGTTTAGCGTGCGATAAAGTAAGCGCGATCACATCCCGCTGTACAAGTGATTTTATCCGGCCAACTCGCGAGATTAGTTCACCAGTCGCAAAGTCCTTCGGTTTATGGTCACGTTAACTCGCGGAGTTTCGTCGAGTTTTAACCGGAGAAAAATTATTAATTCCCGGCACGCCTGACGCTCGTCTACCGTGCAGGAAAACTTTCCAATCTTCCTTTCGCATTTTCCTTCGAGCTCGTTGAAAAAAAAAAAATCGTACTCTCGGTAAGAAGAGAAAAAATGAACGCGACGCGAAGACGCATAAAAACTTGCACAGCACTTGAGAACTGGATGAATATGATTTTTTAATTTTATTTTTTGTGTTTTTTTTCTTGTTTATCGTTGCACCACGCAGATGCAAGGGCTTCTTCAAGAGGACCGTGCAAAACAGGCGGATTTACACGTGCGTGGCGGAGGGTGGATGCGAGATCAACAAGGCACAGAGGAACAGGTGTCAGTACTGTAGATTCAAAAAGTGTATAGAACAGGGTATGGTGCTTCAGGCCGTGCGGGAGGATCGAATGCCCGGCGGCAGGAACTCCGGTGCGGTATACAACCTTTATAAGGTGAGACATTATCAATTTCGCCTCGTTATCGATTCATCTTAATAAGATGTTGTTCGCTATAAAAGTGAATGCGCGCTGCGACATTCGGAACATTTAAGTCTCAATATAATAAAAAAAACTCAGTGCGTTGGGTTGCCATGCAAAAAGATTATTTATTAAGTTCCAAAAAATGTGAGTTTCGGCAAAAGTATCGAAGACCTTAAAATGAGACAAGAATTCAAAAGAAATCAATCTTCTCTATAGTTGATTTGTCCCGATTTTTATGACATTAAGAAGCATTCAAATTTGCTGCGAAGCTTACTTTGAGCTGGAACTCTAACGATTACACTGATTTATTTGATGGACTCTGCTTTTCGGAAGATAAATTATTTCATTCGTATGTGAAACTTTCTCGTCCAGTCGCGCAAGATCGTTCGATCGAATTGAATTCGTCAATTTTACGTAACGACCAGTCGATGAGGCAATTTGGAACTTCAATCGTCTGATCAAATCGATTTCGTTCACAGGTGAAGTACAAGAAGCACAAGAAAACGAACAAAGCGAGCGGGGTGAGCGGGAGTATCGGCGGTATGACGGGGAGCGGTAATGTCGGTGGTGTTAATGGATCCGGTTCGATCGGCGGAATGAAAGGAACCATGGCGACGACAATGCTCGACAAGCACATGGCAGCGGCAGCGGCTGCACATCACAGCCAGCAGCAACACGCCCAGCAGCTAGCCGGTAGCTTCCTTCATCATCACAAGATCTCATCCGGTGATTCCCTAAACTCCCAACCTACCCCGAGTCACCCGAGCCATCCGGCGCACACGGGTCACCTCGTCAATGGAACTATCCTCAAGACGGCCCTCACCAACCCCTCCGAAGTAAGTGAAACACAGCGTCATGAAACGCTTTTCTTCTTCTCACACCTCGAGCTTCCGTCTGCGAAATTCCCTTTTTTCATCCACCAAGTATTTCGACGTTTCGGAGAAATGTGGCTGGAGAGAAAAAATTAGTCGGCGAGTGAAAAAAAATGTATTAGAGAGTTTATGCTTGGTGATTGTTTTTTTTTCTTTTCAAAGTTACGCACTACCGAGCCGAGTCATGGTTTATGGCGAGCGCGGGCATCCGTGTGTTGCTGCGCTATACCTAAAATGAATGAACTCTCGTTGCAATTTCACTTTCTTACGGCCGGGTACTCTTGCGCAAGTGCTCAAGGTTTCCCACATTACGAAAGCGACCGATAGGATAGAGCGCCGAGGCCGAGAGTCTTGCTTGAATCTCATCGTTGCGTCGCTCGGAGTTTGAGTTACGCTCTTTTATTCAACCGTAGGCTTCTATATGTAACGTTGGATACCAATATCTAATGAGATCCTGAAGTATTGGTTTGTGGATTGGCCGGTGAATTTTAACGATTTGCATTGAAAAGTTATGGAAAGTGCAAAAATTCTTGTGATTTGCGATTTTGGGTCAAAATGCGTATTTCACTTTTTCTTATCGATAAAAAGAGCTCATGATAAAAAATGCCCGGTTCCGGAAATACTAACGCGTGGAAGATATTTTTATTATTTAAAATGAAATCTATCTGAAAAAATTACACTTCTTCAACAATGTTTGGTATTCGAAACTTTGGATTCTTTCGAGTGATCAAAACGCTCTTAGAGCTTACGTTCTCGAGCGGCCGACGGTTTTGACGGCACGCGCGATCCGAAAGAGTTAATATTTCGTTTGATGCGGGGATTATGCAAATTGGGGAATGCCCCGAAAGAGGCGGAGGAGGAGGAGGCGATCGGTTATTCGTCGACCCGTTAGAGGCCATTGCCAAAAGTGAAACTGGTGCGTGACTCTATAGCCGCACCGGCCGCGTAAATATTGTCACTAACCGCCGGCTATCCCATTAAGGAGGCCGCTTTCCATGTTCACGAGAGTCACACCGTCGCGTGAGCGCGACGCGGAACAACCGCGAATTGAAACTCGAGAAACGTTCGAGAAATAGTAAACACAAGAAATAATAATAACGATAAACGATAAATCAAGAAATATTCGTTATGGCGTGTTACATCAATTTCTCAAGAGTTAGGGATTTAATATCAATACGCTGTATAATTATATTCCAGAATTTTCCCTCGCTCGTTTAATGACGCGGATGCTTACGCAATCTTGGAAATGAAGCATGGACACACCGGGTTTATACTTGTTTGGTAACATTACGAATCTCCTTCCGTTTTACTTTTCGGTCACAACGTCTCTTTCTCACATCATGCGAAGATAGGAATAGGAATCAGTGATCGTTTTCCATTCAAAGATAGTAAATGTGTCGGTGCAAAATAGAAGGTAAAAAATAATAATAGGAATTTAAATTTTGTATGAAAGACCCTGATAAAAATAGATGGACGGCGGAAAACTTCTTAAAAAATTAAAATGTTTTCCGATAATCGGCAACGTCCCAATCGACTTTTGGCTCGAATCTGCTGTAACTTCCGGTTCGAAAGGAAAACCCTCGAATTATGTAGTTCAGAATATTGTTTGCCAACGCTCGAATTCAAAGTGAAATCTATTCGTACCTTTTCTTAAAAGTATTTGATGAAATGAAAATTTCTTGCTATTTACTTTATGACTAGTTTATATTTTTTTACCAATATTTATAAGAATCGAAAAATTGATACACTTTTTGTTTCCCTGTACAACCTGTTGCGTTTTAAGGCAGTACTGCCAGCGTGTTCAAAGTAAGACTGTACGCTGGTATTGCCTTAAAGATCTCCATACGGAAATATCCCATCCACCAATACCTATTCTATATTCAGACACACATCCTTGAAAAAAATTTAACGACCGCTCATCCTTGCCATATCCACAAACCGCCGGAGCACGTTATTGTCTTGATCGAAACTTTTTGCTTCGAGACTTTATCGAAAAACCGTACCAATTTTTTACCTACCTGAATCTCGGTACCGATTACGGTGAAGCTTCGCGTTACGTAAAAATGAGAGGCAAAAAAAATAGTATCGTGACGCACGGTTGTTCTATGAAGCTACGAACGAGTGCATGCACTCTTAGCGAGACGAGGCAGGCCTTTGCTTGTTGGACAACAGAAAATCAGCGGCAACCGGTGCCAAGGACGGGCGGTTCTCCAGGCGTGTTTCGTAACTCGTGAAAGTCTGCACAAGGGACACTGACCTCACCCTACTCCTTCTTCTTCATATCGGCATCCCCGTCACCTCCTCCTCCTCCGCCTTTTTCTTCTTCGTTGTCGTCGCTGTCGCGGCACAGTACTCCGGGTACTCGAGAACGCTTATCCCCCGCACCTTCGTTACCGCTGCAGCCCCTCGTCCCTCCACCGCGCGCCTCTCCGGGCCTCGCGCTCCGGCGCTATGTGCTCCGCGCGTGCATGCGGCCCCTCCGCTCCGACGTGTACCCACCTTCGGGTTTCGTTCCGCGACTCTCGACAGCTTTCCCTACGCAAAGTCCAGGTCGCGATGACTCGATGAACGCGCCGACCACCGATCCGACCGTTTAAGCTAGTTCACGATTCGCCGTCACGAAGAAGCCTTTCCGACCTCGAGGAACCATCCGGGGCCTCGAAAGGTCAGTGAAAGGCGATTGATTTCACGTAGGAAGTTGTTTGGGAACGAAGAAAAAAAATAGTAACGATATGAAAAAACAAAAAAATTTAATGCAAAATTGAAATATAATCCAGAAAAACTGGAATACGGGAAACTAGTTTTCGGAAAATAGTTCTTTGAAAAATGCTAATGTTTCCGTGTTCCAACCAGAAAAATATTTTTTTCTTTTGAATTTGTATTTGTAGATTTCTGGTATAGGTCAAAGGATTAACCACATTGGCATTTTTCAAACAATATTATATACAGATTAATAAGATAAATATAATTTTATATATATTTTATAATAGAAAAAAAGGCAACGAAGCATACGATGACAACGGAATAAATTGTTTTCATAGGTTGTCAATAAACATTGGAAAATTCTGGAATAAAACTATTTTCGGCAGATAACGAAATATTTGCTCTCGATCAAATAGAATTAGATTAGGTAGAAAAAGAGTTATTGACATGTTTTCAATTTTCAATAAGACAGAAGCTCTGATTTGAACACGAAGAAGGAAAACCCTTTAATTGATCGTTTTTAATATTGTAGTAGAGCTTTGAAGAGGATTATATTCAATTATTCAACAGATTACGCAAACATGTATTAATGTAACCTAAAGAATGTTAAAAAGATAACTCTGCTATTAAGTAAGAATAAGAGAACGCGGTATCTGGTCCTTGGAACCATATTACTTGGGCACCGATTTATAAATGAATATTCATCTTAAACCTGTATTTAGGATTTAAACTGAATTAATGTATGTCTGAGTAACAAAAATGTTTTTGTTCATTAGGTGGTGCATTTAAGGCAAAGGCTAGACAACGCCGTGAGTAGTTCGAGGGATCGAGCCTTCCCTCTGGACGCCACCCTCGCCATGATACAAACCCTCATAGACTGCGACGAGTTCCAAGATATCGCGACGTTAAGGGTAAACTTTGTTTTTCATTTACCTGGCAATTTTTCATCAATTATACGACCGATGTTTACTAAAGAAAAAAATGATATCTTTCATTTCAGAACTTGGACGAGCTGCTGGACCATAAATCGGACTTAAGTGAAAAGCTGTGTCAAATAGGAGACAGCATAGTGTACAAGTTGGTGCAGTGGACCAAGAGGTTGCCCTTTTACCTT
The DNA here is from genome assembly GCA_963924025.1 of Ischnus inquisitorius. NCBI lineage: Eukaryota > Metazoa > Arthropoda > Insecta > Hymenoptera > Ichneumonidae > Ischnus > Ischnus inquisitorius. Next base: position 17,594,934 of record OZ001245.1, on the reverse strand, counting down.
GAGCTCCCGGTCGAAGTTCACACGAGGCTCCTCACTCACAAGTGGCACGAGCTTCTCGTACTGACCACGTCTGCTTATCAGGCGATGCACGGTCAGCACAAATTCACCAACGTCGGTTCCGACGGCACGGGCGCCGACTTTATGCAAGAAGTGAGTTATTTCCACCTCGTCGACAATTCATTTCGCACTCCCGAAGCGAAAGCTGTTTCTTTACTTTGAATAAAATCATTCGAGCTTTTCAATCGAAGAAAAATTATTTATTTCACTCAATTTCGAATCGGCTCTTTCGCTAATGTTCAAAACCGACGTTTGTTCTCAAATGAGAGAAGATTGTTTTACTCGATTTTTGACGATTTCTCTATTCCTTTTCCTCTCGCAGGTTTCGAACAACATGTATACGTTGCAAACGTGCCTGACAAGCATGATGGGCAGGCCGATAACCATGGACCAATTGCGACAGGACGTTGGCCTCATGGTTGAAAAAATAACGTACGTCACGCTTATGTTCAGGCGGGTGAAACTGCGGATGGAGGAATACGTCTGTCTCAAAGTTATCACCATGCTTTCGCAAGGTAAGTTTCCTATCGTCCGATCTACCTATGTTCTAAGTACATTTTCACGTCATCTCATCCCCGCTAATCTATGTAATTCAAACCGCAAGCTATATTCGATAGTTTAAAAAAAAACCATTTCTTCATCAAATTTCGTCGTAATATTCATAATCATGTTTTGTTAAACGTGAAATATTGTTCTTTTGTTCTTTAACATTGCCGCAATTGGAGATGCTAAATGTAAGTTCGCACTAGCATCTTCCTCTGTTGTCGTTGAAAATATTCCCTCTCAATCCCGATAGAATAGTCGTAGCTGTTAAAATGTGAAAAAAAGGCCAACGTTCGACCAGTGCTAGAATTTCATTGATCGCAGAACAGCATTGACGAAACATTCTGTATTCAGATTCGGAGAACCGATTCAATATCGCTATCAATGTTTTTTTTTATTATTAAAAAAAAATAATAAACAACTTCTTTTTTGTTAAGATGTGGCAATTGATCTCGATATTACCATAATTAATCTGTGCATAACGTGATGTCTATTATAGCACGAGGAGGTACATTGGAATTAGAACAAATACAAGAGCGGTACATGAGCTGTTTACGCAGTTTTGTCGAGCACAGTGCACCCCAGCAGCCGGGTCGATTTCACGACCTTCTCGTTAGATTGCCTGAAGTAAGTATGCTTTTGTCGTTCAGCAACGAAATTTTCATTCTCATCAATTCTCAAGCAACAAAATCGCCGCAAGAACGGGCTTTTACGAGAAAAAAAAGCCGTGCATAGATTTCTTTTTCTCTTCTTACTTTGAGAAAAAATGTTTTCAAAGTTCGTGTTCGCTCGTAGGAATTAGAAGTGTCAAACGTCTCTTGCTGAGCAAAACATTTTATCAATTTTCAGGTACAATCGGCGGCAGCTCTACTACTCGAGAGTAAAATGTTCTACGTTCCTTTCCTATTGAACTCAGCAATTCAAAGATAGTAAATAAACGAAATGATAAACGAACCGGGATATCTGCTATACATAACAAAAAATAATGGCGAAAAAGAAGGCCACCAGCGAAAGAGAGAAAAAAACGAACAAACTGATAAAGCGGTCTCGCGAGAAAAGGAAAAGCTCGAACAAATGCTTCGTTTGTGTATGTATAATAATTACAATTGTATGTATATATATACATATATGATATATGCATACATATATATGTGTATATATATATATTTATATATAAAAAATAATATAAATGTGTGTTCGTTGCGGTGTACAAAGGAGAATGTGAATGAAAGAGTGTGCAAGTTAAGAAAAAAAAATTGATAAAGTCTGTATGCGAGATAGAGATTAGAAAAAGTTTGATGCGAGTAAGCGGATGATTTAAATTAATGAAAAAAAAATAATAATAATTAAAGAAACAACGTTGCTGCGAGAGATAAAAGAAACAACAACGTTGGTAAGAAAAGAGAGAAACAAAAAAAGATGCATAAACTTAAAGAATAATTAATTGAGAAGAACTGAGAAAAAAAAATTTTATATCGAAACTAAAAGACTATATTTCTGTACGCAGTCGCGCAACTACGTCATTATGTGTTCATTGCATAATCTCGATCGATAATAAGACTCTCGTACGTACGCTCATCGTAGCCCATTACTACTGCTATTACTACCCGCTTAATCATCGACGACGATGACAACGGCTACGATCGACCGTACGACTAATCGACCGACCATCACGATCAACATCACGTCTGTCGACCCCCCCTTCAGTGTCAACGTCAATGAAAGAAACGAAAGAAAATCATCGCGATATTACTAAAATAGTGCATTTTTTTTTTCGCGAATGCAATTTGTTATTCCCTAATCCAAAGTTTTTTTTTCTTTTTTTTTTTCGTCTTCGTCCGGACTGTATCATCGAAGTCAGCGTGATTCTCATCGTTATAATTATTATTTCACTGTTACATCAACCAGTAGCCATTTAGAAAAACAGCTGTCTATTTACCGTTTAGCCTGAGTAGCGAGAACAATCGAAAGGAACCAATAGTCAACGAGTTACCACTGTTTAGCCGATGTGATTGCGATTTTTGCCGATTTCTCGAAAATTAAGATTGTCGCGGTGGGTAACAAAAATTGACCTTTGTATCTATCTGTATATATATGTTATTTTGTCTTTTTTTTTTAAGTATTGCAATTTTTTTGGACACACGCAGATAATTGTAATTATATCGGTTTCGCGCGCGCTATTAAACGCATTTGCGCCAAACAGTTTCGAAACGTAGATTAAAAAATCAGCTACTTTTTTTGTTACCAACCGAGCACGAATAACCGGGGAGAGATCTCACATCGCCTTTGAGATATCCAGAACCCAGAAGCATTTAAAAGTCTCATTTTTTTTGTTCTTTCTTTCCTATTAATCTAAATGACCGATGATTTTTATGTGTTCACGTGACTCTCATTACCGGCTGAACATATACGAATACCGATAATACGCAAATACGTGACTACACGTTGATAAAATAATTTTATTACGTACCGTTGTCTTCAGTGGAAGAATGAAACGCGATGTGCCACCAATGTCGATTCTTTTAATGTTTCTTCGATTGAGAAGGAGAATTGATTTTTTTATAAAAAAAAAATAATGTACGTAAGTTCGAGAAACTTTTCCGTTATTTTATCTCGATAAATATCGACTTTTATCATTGTTATTCACTCTCGTTCAAGCTAGACGTGTAACTTCAGACTTTTATTTATGTCTCCTGTATGGATCTGCGTTTTATCGAGTAGGTTTTAACTGGAACGGTTTGCAGGGTAAAAAATTAATTAGATTTACAAAAAGTTTGAACGAGAAAGACAAAAATGTTTAATTTGTTGCCCATGTAATTGTTTCGCAACTTTAATGAAGCTCAGCAATTATTTTAAAAAATTCAGGCGAAATTTGATTACAGAATAGCGCAAAAATTTTTAAGAAAATTATAATGAATAACTGCGAGGTCCTATATTTTTTAAGTTTTCTTAAATTTTATCGGTTTTTTTTACCAAATAATTTGCTCCATTTACGGCGTGTGACAATTTTATCTAGCAAAGTCAATATTTATCAAGAATGAAGCAGATCGATCTCATTGGAATTAGTTTCAACACATTGGCTTTCACTTAAAGAAATATGAATAAAAATAGGACCGATGTTTCGGCATTAGTGGCACAACGTCGCAAAGAAAAGTCTCACTGAACTCTGTCGTCACGAAGAAAGTTCCACAAATAATATTATCGTGCATCGCGACTCGCCAATGCGTGTAACTTCAGTTACCATTCAGCCATCGCTCTTTAATACAACCGGAGATAAGAAAAAACTAATATACGAAAGAAAAAAAATCAAATTGTCAATTAATCATCGAAAAATGCATTTTCAAGCTTGTGGTTTAACCCGCGAATTCAAAAATCGAACAATTAGCTAAAATATTATTGTATGAATTTCATTACAAAAATGTTTCTCCTTCTAAAAAAAAAAAAAAATTCTACGAAAATTTAAACGATTTTCTTTGTAACTCTGCTCAGCCGTTTTACTGACAATTCGATGCGCAATCGTTGTGGAAAAGCGTCGCTTCGGATTACACAATCGCGAATTCGAAGTCGGTTGTCCCCGAATGAATGGCGCAATATTAGAACGTACCGAAAGCCACGGACAGGTTCATTGTCCTTTCACGTTACCACTGACTATACCGAAACTGCGCGTCTACCGTTACGCACTATTATTATTATGTTTATCAATATTATCATTATAATAATTATTATTATTGCATAATATTCCTCCGTTGGGTTCACTCTCTCGTAATCTTCGACAAGATCTCAATACGAAAAAAAACATAAAACAATTCCGATGAAAAAAAGTAACAAACGAGCAGTGAGACGAATTGCGTTCGTATACGGGGCTAAAAAACAAAACAAAAAATCATTTATCATCGCGAAATTGACTTTCGCACCAATTCCCAAATCGGGATATCGTGTGTTCATTAATTAGATACCAATTCGTCGTTGTAAGTACCCTATTGGTAATTCGCGGCCGCGCGAAGTGAATCTAACGCTATAGGCTCTACGAAGTGTTCGATTTTTTTATATTACGATACTTTTTTCTCCCCGCGCCCCCTCAACCCTCTCTCCACCCCCCATTGCCCGGCGCTATTTTGTAACTTCGTATCAAAATTGCGAAATGAAACGTGAAACAAAGAAATTTCAAACTGTTTATTGCGAATTTCCTCGCTACGAGTTAACTACGAAGAATATCGTTATAGTATTATGCGGAACCGGACGTAAAAAATGATCGAGTCAAACTTGTGTCCGAAGGGTTTGATGGAAGGAAAACAAAAAATCCTAAAGTAATAAGAAAAAGCGCCGAGTGTCCTCTCGCCGAGGTAAGACTTTCGACGAATATGAAAATAACGAAAGAAGAAAAAACAAAGACAAATATTTTTCAAAATTAATTTTTTCTATTCTTATATACCGATACGTTGTCGCACAATTTTTCTACGTGACGTTTGTCTGCGTAACATTGCGGGTCGAGAGATGGCGAAAACAAAAAATCGACGTTCAAAACGTACGAAAAGATGAATGAATAAAAATAAAAATGAGAACTTTATTAACGAGTGTATACTAGACTGTATTGGCGTGTGACCTCGACATTCTAAGACTGTTCGCGGGTCGACGTGAGGGTTGAACCTTTCACGGGAGCGCACACTCGGCCCCCCCTCCGATTGGCTCAATTAATTAAGATACGAATTATAAACGATGAGACGACGAATTACGAGCATTGCGGAAAATTCCAAAAAAAAAGCAAATTAAAAATAAAAATAAAAAACAAATTCAAAGAAGACGAATAAGGGGACGATGGAAAGTCCGATGAAACAAATGGGTGACGCTAAAAGATAACGTTGTTCATGTTTCGATAATTTTTTTTCTCCGATGTTTCCGTCGTTGCGTTAATTGCGCGAACGTTTTACACTGAAACGATCCGGTTTTTCTTTTTTTTTCTTTTTTTTGTAACTATTTTGCCTCCTTGGACGAGATTATCGGAAACACGAGCAACGCTCGTTGGTATGCTATCGATCGTGAGCGCGGTAGACGTCGTTATTCGATAATTATCATTAGAAGCCGTAACAAGAATTAAAAAAAAAACCCAAATTTGACAATAAAATTCATTCGGCACGCCGTTCGCGTGCGCGTGAAAGTAATTAAGAAAATTTCGTACTGAAAGCGTAAAGAAAATATCTTTGTATAAAATTGTCGTAAAGACGTAAAAAAAAAAAAGAGTCGCGAGCTGGCGAGTATTCGTGTTCAATGAAATTAAATGAAAGTTTATTAATTCGAGAAACGAGTGAAACATAACGAAAATTCTTCCTCAGCGCAAAGATACGCGGTATCGAGTCGGCGGTAGGAGAGAAAGAGAAGAAAATCATCCCAATTCGAGGGACCTTTGAATAAAAATTGTATTTTACTAGCGCAATTTAAGCTCCTTTTGAGGGATAAGCGCGCGTTACTCGTTCACCGAGCTTGGGGTCGGGAGCATACGTTCAAAAATCAACTGATATGATGAAAAAAAAAAAAAAAAAAAAGAAAACAAACGAAAATTACACAAGACAAAAGGATGAAAAAGGAAAAACATAAAAAAATAATTAAGGAACTATACACGGAGCCTTGGGCCTAATAGCCTAGGGATACTTGTCCATACCATAAGACTTAACTATTGATTGATACTTTATACATAACGATTAAAAAACAACAAAAAATGTGTATATTATTTAAAGCTAGTGTGAGTGCGGTAAGGGCTACTGTATTACCCGATATCGTGGTACCCTCGTGTTCAATCGGACGGTCGATGAGGCAAAAAGCTTTCTTTTCCCCATCGACGCTAGTTTAAAATGCATTTTCGCGCGCGCCAACCAGCCGACGATGGGAATTAGATCGAAAAGTTTTCAGACTCGATTATATCATAAAAGAATAAAACTTTAAGTGCAAACGACAATGGATCGCGGAGTGCGTCGAAATTTACGACCGATTCTGATTGTTATCACCGTTTTTCTTTTTTTCTTTTCTTTTTTGTAAAAATGCAAATTTCGTAACTTTTGTAAAAAATATACGTGTATAAAATAATTTTTTGTAAAAAATACGACTTTAGTATTTTTTTCTTTTCGCGGAATCCAAATTTGCATTAAAGATTTTGTCAGCGCTGAGTCGAGGAGAAAGTTGGAGAATAATAATATTGGCCCTCACTCGCTTTTCGATCGGTTCGAGATGAAATTTTAAAAAAATGCGCTAAAGTCGCTTCCGTACTCGTTGCGGATCGATCGTTATCGAATCAAGATTGTCAATTACGAGAAACGTTATTTCAAAAAACTTTTCGATTTCGAGCCAACATTTTTTTCTCAGCTCGATTTTAATTCGTAATCGAAGTTCCAACAAATGGTCGATAATCTCGATAAATCGAGTGAGACAAAAAAAATCCACAACTTGCACACGATTTATCTCAGCATCGATCTTCGCAAAACCCATCGGTTTTCCGTGTATGCGATTACAAACGAGACCCGAGAAAAAATCGTAAAATCACAAGAATGACAAATTGAATGTTAATGAAAAAAAAAAAAAAAAAAAAAACCAGTTAATACATTTGCCAGATTCTCCCGGGGGGCGTCGAACTTTTTCTTCGTTAACTTCGCGACCGCCGTTCGATCAATTTTGTAACTCACCCATAATGATATTTTCCTCATCATTAATGTAAATACGTACGAGGATCGAAAGCAGGTCGCGAAAAATATACATAAAATTAAAATAATTAAAAAAGAAAAAATACCGTATTGGGCTGTCTAATATATATATATATATATATATATATCTATACGCGTGTGTATATATACATATAAATATAAATATTATATAAATATGTACAAAGATGTCTGGGAGTACAGCAGCCTTTCACGGAAAGGCTAAAGCGTTGGATCAGCAAGACTTAGGGCATTATACTACCGAGAGTATTATCGTGCCCAACCTTTAATATTTAAGTGCGAGTGAGATACGCGAGAAAACAAGAAAGCCTCTCGTTTGTGGGTTCAACATATATATATATGTGTATATAGATATACTATATATATATATATATGGGTTTGTAAATAATATGCGACAAATTGAAAAATATATATATTAAACAAAACAAAAAAGTTGATAATAACTATGTTGAAAGTACTAGTCTGTCTTTATACTTTCGTGTATACCCAATTGAACACTAATCGAATTTGAATTTCATAAAATATTTTGTCAGTCTCGGCTGGACGTGACAAATGTGCTTTTTTTCCAATCGGAGAATGGATATTTATTTTGGAGAAATTGTGCACTCTATTCGGTGGAGCTGATTGAAACGGCATTTTTAAAAAATGTAATTTTTTTTTTTTTTTCTTAATTAATAGAAAAAGAAAATAAATAAGAAATGTGTAAAAACAACGTTTGTCACTTACAGCCAGTATACACGAATCCTCGGAAGTGTTAACGCAAACGTTAACCCAGAAACGACAGGCCCCTCCCCGAATAACAACATGCCGCAATTGGCATAAATTTTTCAATGAGTGAGTCAAAGTTACCAATTTCTACCTACGTTTAGAAAGTATACTTTTATCATCGTTTACCTTCGACTATTCCTTTTATAACTGAGATTGGGCACCCGCGGGAATCCCTCGCTCTGCCGGGAAATGGGATCAGGGGATGTAACGTCACGAATTTAAAAAAAAAGAAAAAGAAAAAAAAAACAAACAATTATAACAATAATAGCGAATGATTGTTCGATTCGTTCAAGTGAAAGCCCATTGTCGCTGCCGCAGTGACGGAACTGTTACCAATTTAAAAAAACACGAGCTTAAGTAAATAAAAACATAACTAAAAGTTCGATTAATCTTAAGGGAACGAGATGGTGATTTTTTTAAATACGCATTTATCAGCTTGACATTTGAAAATCCTAAATTACAAAAATCGCAAAATTTACATAAAAAAAAAACCAAAAAAATTCTTGCGGACAAATCGAATCCGTCGAATTCAATTTTTACCTATTTTCAATTTACAGCTTGATTGAACGTTTTTTTAGAAACGAATTTTGTAAAATCTTCGAATAATTTAGCTCGTCCGATTTGTCAGATCGGTAAATTTCATCCGAGAGTTCCTTATCTTTAGAGATTTAGAGCTGTCTAGTACCCTTAAGAAAAAAAAACGCAAGAACCGTCGACGCATTGATCGATCAATCGAAAGGATGCATTTTTTAATTGCATTTTGTATCTCTATTTTTCCGTATCAAAAAATTCGTCAGTGATCTGGCGACTTCAGGCGCGAATACTGGCAAAAGTGTGACAAATTCGTGAGGCTCAATTTTTGTTCGTTTGGCGTAAAAAGAAAAAAATGAAAATTCCAACTGCACAGCCTAGCGACGAACAGTATTAATGACTTACCGGGCGTCGCTTTCTAACGAACACTTACGAATCGTCGATTGCTGGCAGTGCACGATTGCATCGTTGCGAATCGAGTGCATTATGGTTTGAAAAAAAAAGGCATTGAACTGTTTAGCGTTTTTTGCGATCTTGCGCTTGATTCTCTTTTCTTCTTCATTCACTGTATCGCGCGTTTGCTCGCGCGGGCGTTTGTAAATAGACTATGTAGAGGAAATATTGCAGAACCTAATGAACACGGGGTTGAGAACAAGAGAAAAAAAAAGTTGTGCGCACGTTTCCACTATACTACATGCATATAGCATCATTAAAGCGACGTTCAACGACTGCACGATAATAAATTATTGTTCGTCCGATGATAAATAAATGAATAAAATTAACTTAGTTAGAAAAGAAATGTAAAATAGAGCAAGAAAAAAAAGAAAAACAAAGAAACACCGCAAGCAGTGATGCACCGCCGCCCGCGTGGCTGCCGTTACCCGGCAGAGCTAGCCGATTCTTACACGTGGTGTGTAAACCCCCTGTATTTTTATGAATAAATAAGATATTTTAAAAAAGTAAAAAAAGAAAAAAATCTGAAGTCTGTTTGGAGATGCCTTTTATAGGGATTATAAATGTAGATAATATATTATACATAATGAACATAAATACACTATATTATTATATATTATTATATAGTAAGGAAGTAAATAGAATTATTATATATATGACGGAAAATAATATTATTACGAGTAAATAAACTGATTAACGATTAATAAAACCTGTCTACTGATGTCTACTGTATGTTACTCATCCCGATGTTTATTCTCTAATCTGTCTCTGGTTCTGGCATATTAAAAAAAACACTCCCCGTTGCAAAAAGTCGCAGTACATTATAATCAATTAGTTCACATAATCGCCGGTGCTAACAATAATGGCTGTCTTTAGAAATATGAATAACATTTCTTTAAATATTTCGATTTGCAATATGTGTATATAATCGCGGCTTTACAATTTTAAAGAAAGAAAAGAAGCAAAGACCGACAAGCAAAAAAAATGATTACAAAAAAATAATGAAATCTTGATTCTGATAATAGTACTTAAACACCTACTTTTTTAATATTCGATTGGTATAACAAAGTAAATTCTTCCGTTCAATGTGATTAATAAACATATTTTCACATTTTATATTCCATAACCGTGTATTTTGGATAAACAAAAATGTTATACCTGAAATGATCAATTGGTGAAAGAATAAGAAAGCCCACGAATTGTTTTTTTTACGTATTTTTATTACAGACGTTTTATTCACGTTAACATAACAAAGTTCTATACTTTCAAGGTACATGATGATGGTTATGATTTTCTACCTGTGAAATCTTTAAAAACGATGCGCGCGAAATTTTGAGCAAGCTCTCGGACGAAACTCGTGCATACCGAGACATTTTCCAACAGGTATAGTTTCATAGATCGGGAAGGCGAACGAGAGAGGCTGAGGGGGAATCGGAATATCGTCGCAAGAGCTTGCCGAAAATTCATTCGTCGCGGATAAATAATTAAAGCGATCACAGTAAGAGGCATTCGGAGGCGGAAGCTGCGAACGCCTCGGCAGACGCAGAGGCTAATACTTTAAGGTTGCTAGATGTACCCGAGGCCACGGAAGCATTCCTACGAACCGCCGCCTCCTTCAATTTTCTCTCTGTTTTTTTCTCATTTTCTTTTCCATTTTTCTTATAATTCGAAGGCTGTCGAGAGAGGGTCTGTAGCTTGGCAATGCGGTCGCTATCGTCGTCGGAGCGTAAATCTGCTAAATTTAATCGTGGAACATGATCGGCGAACGTACCTCTTTTTTTTTTTCTTAATTCTCTTACATTCATCTACACGTCTGGCGCGTCTAAGCTACTGGATGGTTAACAATTTTCTTTTTCTTCTTTTTTTTTCCGTACGAATTCTCATTTTTATTCAACCCTTTATCAAACAGCGTGCTTTGAAAATACAAACTGTAATATAATACAGATATGTCGGTAAGTCGTGATCAAAGCCAATCCCTCTCAATCACCGATAAAAGATATCACGAGAACAAAAACCAAAAGATTTTCACATTTGGATGGTGGACCGAGGCTATGATTGAAATTGAAAAATCTACTTGTCGTTGGATCCTACAGAAAAAAAATGAAAAAAAAAAAAAATATACAAGGTAATCAAGATTTCTTCCTTACGTGTAATAAATATGAGGAACGTCGGGTGAGATCGTCCTCGGTAAGCTCTTGGGATCTATCCGCAGATAGTATGAACTTAAGTCTCGATAACCGTCGATACGAAGCGTTGTTCTTTACATTTTTCTCCCGTTTCCTTTCCATACGAATAAATCGTTATTTATTTCTTTTTTTCTTTCAAAATCGGCAAATCGTGTCTCAACAATCTACCGATCTCATTGGCATCTCGGATTAACATGAGCGATTGGAAATTGCGAGATTGAATTTCTTTGCGAGTAATAATTTAAAAAATTATAATATTGGCAAAAAAAATTATAGAAAATAATATAAAATGAACTCAGATAATCGACTATTGATAGACCGTAATTGTATTTAGGCTTTCAAAGGCACTGCCCGTAGGGTTTTTCCGCGAAAAATCTTATTTCAAAGTTAAAAAAAATACGAACGCAGAGAAAAATCGCCTTTCGCATCGCTTGCTTTTGGTTAGTTTCTTTTTTTTTATAGTTATAGTTTCGTATCACAAAAAATCGAAAGTGGAGCGGATTCTAATGAGTTTACAAGTCAGTGCCGATGCCTCGATTATTTCGTCGGTTCTCGTGGTAATCTCTAGCGCGCTATTCTAATACATCGAATCGACGATGCTCGAAATCGGGTTCGTTATAATACATTTGATCGGCGCTTCGATACACGCTCGAAAATTCGTCGAAAAAAAAATTGATCGATTGGCAAATAAAACTGCATTTCCGATATTTCCGCGGAGCAAACTTCGCGACGAATTTTCGAGAGTGTTTCGAACAGTCGAATGTATCGGGTCGACGGATTCTCTGTCGCGCATTGGTACCGCATTTTTTTCTTTAATGATTCTAAACGGTATAGGCGACGGGTGCGACATTTTTCACTACATACCACCTACGTTTCTTAATCGTATCGATAACTCTACACGAATGCTTATCAATTTAGAGGCACATTGCTAAGAGTTTTGGTTTCATTGTGTTCTTTTGTATCGCTTTGCGCAGTCCTTTCTTTTCTTTCTTTTTTTATTCGTTACAATCACACGAACATTTGACGATTCTGCGATAGTTTTATGTTTCGTTTATTTTCTCATCGATTATGCGACAGGGCAACGAATTTGGCATGCTACATGTCACTCAATAAAGTCACACGTTTCTAATTGTCTGTCCATTTGCGTTTGTTTCTCTTTTTTTTTTCAACATCCACGCTCTATTTCGTACAAAAGAAGAAAAATCTTGTGGAATTTTGCGCAATGAGCAAATTTTAATGTAAAATTTTTCACGTGGCGAGTCGGAGGGAAAATTAAGCGATCGACCGTTTTACTTCACGTTCGATCAAAAGAAAAGAGTAATCACCGAATCGAATCAATCGATTTCCGTTTTACCTAAACATGACATGATTTCAAACGAGGCAAATTGTTAGATTCTGCGAAAAGAATTCCGTATTGGGACCACTCGAGTTAGTTGGAAAATACCGTAAGCGTGAAACTGTGCTCGCAAAATCGAATAAATATTTTTTGTTTTTGTTTTCATGATTTTTCAAATGCTCTAGAATAGTTTTCGTCGGTTCTCACTGTCGACGATGCAACCACGTGCAAATTGAGTGCACGAACTGTGCGAAACCGCTCATTGATCGAACTTATTTCGGGGAACATCGAATCAGCCTACGGGTTTTACAAATAAAAGCCACCGTGACAAACTTAAATAGATCGCTTCTGCATTTCCTTTTTTCTTTCTTTTTATCTTCTTCTCTTCAGGAAGACCGCAAAAATATTTTTTATGTATAATGCAACACGCGCGTGAGCGAGTGAAACTGAATTCCCCCACCCGACGATCCTTATCATAAACGAAAAAAAAAAAAAAAAAAAAAAGCATCTACCGTGTTTTCCAGAGCTTCCCCGCCCTGCCCCTCTCCGGAATGTTTGTATAATATTTCTATACTCCTCTCCACTCATTTCCTTTCTTCGTTTTCATAAATTAATTCGAAAGAGAAAAAATAATAAAACAGATACAGAAAAAAAAAAAAAATTCAATGCTCCAAACGGTTACGCGAATTCGCGCGATATATCCTACTGGCGTGCGAATGCTCTACAGAATGTACACAGTAGGACAGCGAAAACATCTAGACCATAGGTGTTTGCATCCGTCGTTCTTTCTTTTTCTTTTTTCTCGAATCGTTTGCGTTTGTGTGGTTTTTTTCTCTGTAATTAAACGCTAAAAGCGCCCTTCGAAAGATCAGTTATCGGGCTGATGCGATGGCAGGTGCTATTGCATAAGTTTCTTTGCATTATTTTTCGTTTGGTTTTCTTTTTTCTTTTTTTTTTTCATTTTGTTATTCCTTTGCTATGAGAAAGTCAGCCTTCGAGCTTATAAAAATCCGTAAAATTCTCAAAAAACCTCTCTGAATATCATTTATCCCCGCGGATTGTTGCGTGTTACGCGATGTTTGCGAACGATTGCCGGACAGTACGCATTTTTTTCCCCCTTTTCCATCCATACCGTTTACCTCGACACACGATAAAATTCGATGAAAAGATACCAATGTATAAATTTTCAAATTATTCTCGAACCCGCGATACGCAATTTTATCTTTTTTTCTTGTGTGTGTATGTGTGTGTGTGTGTGTTTCGGGAATTGTATTTGGCGCGCTGTCATTGTATCAGCCAGATTAAACCGATGCAAGGAACCAGCAGTCATGTAAAACCGTAAAGCCTAGATCCAGACGCCCCTCCTCTGCATCCAAACAGGTGGAGCGCTATGTTCGATCACAAGAAATATGGTGTTACGGTTAACGATGGAATCACGCGCTCGTTGTCGGGCACCGCTCTGAACAGCACTGTGTTTCTCTCGTCTACGCTTTTGAACTCCAGAATGCTCGCTATGTTGCCGCATCGGTAACAATAGTTCGGCGCTGACCATACCGTCACGAGCTTGTCGTCAAACATGTATCTATACCCTGCAATAATCATCCTTCAATTTATACCCCGTACTTCGAATTATTCGCGCAGTTTCGAATTTATACGAGAAGTTCAAATGCCCAACGCTTATGTTCTTGTTTCCGGTTAGATTCCTACTCAGAAATGAAACTACAATGAGTTTAATGCGAATTCGACTCAATTTCAGTTCGATTTTTATTAGTCATAGATTATTTGATTTTTTTAAATGGCTTCAACGATTTCACGATATTTAACGATTGATCCTTTCACTGTTATTCACAACGACTTACTAAATCGATTGCTAAATCGATTGGGAACTGAATATGTGATAAATCCGAGTATCGTCAAAATAATGACTTTCAAACTGAACGAATTTGCATTGTTTCAACTGGAAGAAAGAACATTCGGCGAACATTCTCTTTTATATTCGTCCGCAGCATAGTTTTTCGTAGCGGTCGCATCGAGTTGCGTTTCCGCCTTCCCGATCCGTGTTCACCAAAAAAATGTCCGAAAACCGCATTTTTTATCTTCATTACTCGATACACGTGAAACGATAGTCGTATGAATCGCGTTTATTCGCGAGGAAAAAAAGTTTTCAATGAATTCCGTGCGCTTCGGATCGTTCGACACGATTATATCGCATCATTCTCGAATCTCGTTAAGCGATAATCTCGTCAAGATAGAAAAACCCGTAAATCGATTAATGCACCAGCGTACCTTCGTGAACTAATTGATGGGCCCTGCATATGAGCTTGAGGTTGTTTATCTCCATGAATTTGTCAGTTACTTTGCTTCCGAACAACCAGCCGGCTCCTCGCGGGCTCACTGTCCATGTTTCAACGTCCTCGGGATCCGACCACAGCAAATCGCAGAACGCACCTTAAATTAAAAAAAAAATGCAAACTTCTCACGCAAATTGTCCCAATAAATTCGTAATCTTCGCGACCGCAAATTATTCCACGAGGAAGTAATTACCTTTGTGGGGAATTTCTTGATTTCTATCGATCGTCCTAATTTGATCTAGCGTCCTAATGGCCGGCGACAGGCCGCCGTGCACGCACAGGACTTGTTCGTCGATTAACTGCGAATGAAAAATCAAAATACAACGGCGATAATAACTTGATGTTTACTTATCGCGCCATCGACGCGTTTGGCCATACGTACGGCAGCTACTGTAAGTAGATCGAACACCCTGCAGCAATACTTCCATGCGTTCGCATTTCCGTACTTCATTTCGCATTCGTCTTCGGAATGAAAATAAAAGAACATTTATGAAATATAAAATTACACGACTGCACGATTCATAAATACAGTAATAATAATAATAATAAGTAAGAAAAAAGGCGACGGAATTAATCGAAAGATACGCACTGAGAACAAAAATCTTGTTTATTTGAAGAAATACTCGGTCAATTACACTAAATCTCAGTCAAATTGACTATTCCTTTCGTTACGATAATGATTACTTTGTTTAATAAATCGTATGTTTGTTTCGCCAACCATGCCAATTTAGTTGGTTCGACCGATCTTTTTTCTCAGTGTGAATAGACTGAAAAACTCACATGGATAACAATCTAATAAATGTTAATATGAACAATTTCTTTATAATGTTCAAAATGCATATCAAAATTATAAAAGTGGTTGTAAAACGGTATTGTCCCGTCTATAAATAAATAAATTTATTGATAATAATCATAATAATAACAACAATGATTCATTTAAATGTCTAAAATTCAATGTTTTTATTCTTCCACACCCTTTGAAATGTATTATTTGTCATTTTATCAAGATTTGTATAACTCGCAATATTTTTAACAATGGAACAAAGTAAGAAACACCAAAAGTGAAATATGAATCGAATAGCTTTGATTACGAAAGTCGATAGACAGCAAAGATTTGTGCATAAACCCGTGAAATAAATAAACAAATAAATAAAAAGAAAGTAAATGAACATTATCAACAACGATTTTGCGCTCGGCGTTGCGAAACGTTAGAATTCCTCTTTCCACGCGAGGCACTCACCATAAAATCCATAGACTTGGGTGATCTGTCGCGATTCGTGATTGCCGCGCAGCAGCGTTATCCTGTCGGACCATTTGGCCTTGAGGGTCAAAAGACGGGTTAATGTTTCTAAGCTATAGTACCCTCGATCGACGAAATCTCCCATAAATATGTAATTCGTATCGGGTACAGGGCCTCCATTGCGGAACAGCTCCTCGAGATCGTAGAACTGAAAGAAATGTAACTTCGAGTTAATAAGAAAACTGTGAATTTGTATGAAACAATTGTCGGCGCGACGAGGGCCGAGCGTGTTGTTTTATCGCGAGTAAGTCGATAACGGGCGGAAACTCGGGGCGATAAGGGTCCGATTTCTCCATACTGGTGTACGCTTTTTTGTAGGTTACTGGTAAAAATGAAAGATTCTCACCTGTCCGTGTATGTCGCCGCAAACGGTTACCGGAGTCGAGACTGGTTGTATATTAGACTCCTCCAGCAACAAGTCGCACACCATGTCACAAAGTTTCTGATGATGTCGAAAAATGACAATAAGAAAAAGCGTAAAAATACATGTATGCGCGTATACATTGCGTGTATATATGTATATATCCTCGCGTCAGCGAGTTTATCGCAGTGCGAGTGCGGGCTACGCGTAACCTATACGCCCGCGACGAACGGGCATCGTTCGACGAACGTTTCGACGACGCGAATAATTCAACGAACGAACGGGACCGATATTAATGTAACACATTTTTCTTCCAATTACCTTGAGATCATTTTCCGGTAGATATTTGCACTCTTTTGCAATATCTATCCATTTGTCGATGTCTGACATTTTGGATTAGCGACGAAGGAAATCACCAGTTGCGCCCCCGGGCACACGAGAGTCGCGAGCGCGAGAGCGCGCCGCGCGGGGGGGCGGCGCGTCTCGCGCACCGGGGCCACGCGCGCGCGGGGGCTCCGAGGGAGGCGAATATTCGATTACTCGATAAGCGCGACGTTGCTTTTTTGACGACTAAGCGAGGTCGCTGGGTTTCCGATATGCCAAATATTTTCGGTGAATAATAATAATGCATTACGTTAATTGACATGATGTTAAATAGAAATATTTTATTATTCAAAAATATAATAATCGACGATAATTCAGTGTGTGCGTTATCATACGCGAATCGAAGAAATATGGAAAGAAAAGAAAAATAAGGTGTCGCGTCGAATTTGATGAAAACATCTTTACTTTGTAATAATGTACAATGATACATTGCTTTCATTAGTTCTTTCCAGCAACCATGAGTCTTACGTGCCTGGTCCATTTTCTATACAAATATAAAGTCAACAATTCGATTTATGAAAAAAAAAAAAAAAGTCATTAATTCCTAATTTACAGTATTTTATCTTACGACCTGTGCCCTTCAGGATTTTCTTTTACCTATCGGCTTCTTTCCCTCTTCTTCGTACTCTTCTTTCTCGAACTTCGCGAATCTTTTCTGTCCTTGCGTTGCTTGCGCTCTTTGCGATCGTCGCTCGGGCTCTTTTTCTCTCGGCTCTTTCGCTTTTCCGTCTTCGACGACGATTTCGCGGGCTTCTTCTTCTTGTGCTTCAACTTTTTCTTCTTTCGTCGCTCTTCCTCCGAACTCGAATCTGAATAATGTGTAGAATCGGTTAAGAATTTGCCGTTGTCGAATTTGAGCGCTCAGACGCGGTTTCGACGCTTACCAGAACTCTCGGAAGACGATTCGGAACTCGATGACGATGAGGAGCTCGAACTCGACGATGAAGAACCGACCGCTTCTGTTATTATCGGCGGAACTGCAACCGGCTTCGCTCGACTCTTCAAGTGTTCTCGTAAGTCGTCGCTAAACAAACGATACAATGTTAAATCGTCGTCATCGACATCAAGAATGAGAAATGCTTTTCATCTACTCACGTGAGACCTCCCAGTCCGATCTTCGTGAAGAAATTTATGGCGAATCGAGTGTTTTTGGGATTGTCCCTCGGAAAAAGACCGTCGAATGCTTCTTGCAACGTTCTGTAAGAAAAAGAAGAATCGATTTTATGTTTTTTCAGCATCACGGAAATATTCTTTCGATCCATCGTTGTCGATTAGTACTTACACATCTTTGACGCGTTCGTTGAGCTTCGGAACTCCCATGTACTCGGAGAGTTCTTGAAACAGAATTTTAATAAATATCCTACCGGAACTCGTCGTGTCATCCTCGGTGAGTTTTATACAACTGAGAACTCCCCACGATATGGAATCGGTGAACAAGAGGTGCGCGAAGAATTTAGAGACGTTTCTGAGTTTGTTGATGTCCAGTCGGTGAATCGTGTCGTAAGAATCTTTGAAGATTTGTTCTAACGGCGTTACGTATATCCTGTTCAATGCACAGAAGCGCTGAAATATGCAATAGTTTGAGCATCATCAGTGAAAGAGAAAAAAAGCAACTGGACAAAATTTCCAAGATCTTGACAAGTTGTCAAAAAAATCTTGGCCGGATTTAAAATTACGGGAAAAACATACCCCGGCGAGAAGCCCATAGAATTTCTCGTAGGTTCGATTTGCCGCGCAGCAATCCAAGAACATGTGGCAAAGATCGACTTCCCGACCCGGTTGAAGCTGCATCTTCATCAACGTGTGAGCGCACGCCTCGAAGTCGAGCGACGAGTGTATCGTCAGATAAATGGTTCTTCGTAGAGCGGTCAAGTTCGTTTCCGTGTTGTCAACGATAACGCCTTCCTTTGCTTCGCCCTCGGCGTCGCTGCTCCCCTCGTCGGAACTATCGTCGTCGTCGCCGTCCCCGTCGCTCTCCGATCCGCTGTCGTCGGTGTCCAATATGACTTTGCTGAGCTGCTTGTACTTTTCCTCGTTGGCCACGTAATCCGGATCGAATTTGAAGACGTTCAATATATCCTGAGAATCCATAGGCTCGTCCAACGTTATCAGATGAGTGTATTGATTCTCCTCCTCCACGAGATCGAGCTCCTCGCTGACGGCCTCGTGATCCTTGAAGCCGTCCTTCCGAATTTGAAACATCACTTCTATCATGTACTGAACTCTCTTGTCCAGACGACCCTCGTGCAATATATTCCTCAGCATCTCGAAAATCGCTTCGATACCCTTTCTCGAGACTTCGGTGAGTTTCATGCCGCACTCTTTGAGAATTACGATCGCTACTTCGATGGAATCGTCCGTCGGTGTTTCGACCAGCAGCATGAGAAATTCTAGAGCAAGGATCTCGTGAGCTACGCGTTGATTCACCAGATGGGCTATGAACGTCCCCGAGGATATACAGAGCGGTTTGTTGTTTCGGGTGAAACCGCGCTTGAACTGAATTACCAGCCTTCGCAGCAGTAATTCTCCGATGTTTGGGAACTGAAACAAATTGAAATAAACGATACACATCTTTACTTACTCCCACGAAAAAATTGTATGAAATTTATTCGTGAGAGATTTTGGAATTGTAAGTCAGTGTAGCTGAAATTGATCGTTACTGTAATTCTATCGCTAATTCGGTATTAATTTGAATTTAAATTCATTACTGGTAAATTATAATTGCAACGACCACCTGCGACTATGCCTTTCCATTGAGGCTGGTGTGGAATTTTATTTGAACTCCTTGCCCCAAAGAATAAAAATAAGATACAAATTGAGAACTTTGCTTCATCATGAGCTATTTAATTTTTATTGAATGACTCGGCGCAAATGTTGTATTTATGAGTCATTCAATGATTCTCGTTCGTATTCAGCCTACGAGTCGTCCTGATCACATTAATGAGAACAACTTTGCGTATTCAATATCGAAAAAAAGGTTTACTATAGAATGAATTTTTCATTATTAGATCAAATTTCATTATTCAATGAAGATCCTTGTTCTCTTCGAATGCAAAATAATAGATTCGTGCTTCTGTTGCACTCTATTCGATGTAGCTAATTGTTAATTACCTTGGAGTTAACAACGGCGGTCAAAGCGGCATAAACCGGTGTAAAGGTCGGACTGGCAGCTTGAGCTTGAATAATCGAACGCGTGAGCAAACCTCGGCCCCTGACGATATTTTCGCGCAAAAGCTCTCTGGTTATCAAGCCGATGTTGCTGGTATTAATCTTATTGATGTGTCCGTGTATGGATTTCTTCAGAGCTTCCCAGGCTATTCTCTGATAAGCCGCACCGGACTTGTCGGTGATCTCCGCCTGCATCATTCGCAATTTCGCCGGCGGTATGTAAGCGCCGCCCGTTTTCGAAGTGAGCAGATCCACAGTGCGCTTTTGTACTTGGCTTATCTTCGACGGATCCTCGGGAACTTTTTCGTTCGTGTCGTTCTTGTTCTCCTTGTCCCGCGAGCGTCGTTCTCGCGGCTCGTCGCGCTTACGGCGATCGTCCCCGTAGAATCTCTCCCCTATCAAAACTTCGTCGTCCGATTCGCGTCTTCTCTTGCGCCTGTCGTCTCTGGGCTCGTTGTCCCAGTATCTGCGCATCGCCGGCTCGTTTCTCTCGTCGTCGTAGTCGCCCTTTCTGGACGAAAATCTGTCCGGCGATCGTCTGTTCCTTCTGCGATCCGACTCCGGCCTCGGACTGTTTCTTCGCCGCTCTCGAGGCCGTTCTCCGCTTCCCCTGCGACGATCTTCGTCGTTTCTCCTTCTGCGGTCGGGCCTCTCGTCGGAATTAGTTTTTTCCAATTTGCCGTCGGTTTTCTCGTTATTTTCTTTAATCTGTCCCTCCTCATCGTCGTTACTACTTTTATCAGTGTCGCGATGAACTTTTTCTTCTTTTCTTCTTTGTCGATCGCCTCTTTCGTCGCCGTTCCTCTTGTCGCGATTGGACCTCTCTTCGGCGCCTTTATTTTCCGTGCGGGCTTCAGCTTTCTCATTATCGTCTGTAATCTGGTTTGTAGATTCATCTTTGCTAGTTTTTTCCTTGTTACGACTATTTTTGTTTTCCACATTTTTCTTCTTACGCTCATCAGAGTTCTTGGTTTCGGAGTGACGACTACTTTTTTCACTTTTATCCTCGCGATCCATTCTCTTGGGCGAGTTGCGTTCGGATCTGTCCTCCCGATCCGTTCTCTTGGGCGAGTTGCGTTCGGATCTGTCCTCCCGATCCGTTCTTTTGGGCGAGTTGCGTTCGGATCTATCCTCGCGATCCATTCTTTTGGGCGAGTTGCGTTCAGATCTCTCCTCGCGATCCGTTCTTTTGGGTGCATCGCGTTTTGATCTTCCTTCGCGATCGGTTCTTTTGGTTGCGTCGCGTTCGGATCGTTCCTCACGATCCGTTCTTTTGGGTGCATCGCGTTCGGATCTTTCCTCGCGGCGCGTTCTTTTAGGTGAGCTGTGTTCTGATCGCTCCTCGTGATGTCTTCTTTCCCGATTCGTTGTCTGCTCGTTGTTCTCCTTGTCGCTGCGGTAATTCGATTTTTCATAACTTCTCCCGCTACGCTCCGTTTTTTCGATGTGGCTCTTTTTTTCCGTTTGATCGATCTTAAAATCGTCGCCTCCGCGGCGATCGGCTTTTGCTTCCGAATTTTTTCCATCGACGATTTCTTCGTCGGAATCGGCACGCGCGTTTTTCTCGGCGACGTCGCGTCTGTCGCGATTATTTTTCTCCTCGCTTTCGTTCCTTCTGTTGGCGCGTTTTTCCTCGTTGCTGTCACGCCGCCGAGGCTTCTCCTTGCCGCGATCTTTCTTACTCACCGCGTAACTCTTCGGTCTCTCGAATTCCGGCGTGCGAGATTTTTTTTCGGGACCCGGATCGTAATCGCGACTGGGAACGTCGAAGTCGTCGTACATCTCGGCGGCCTGCGGTGCGGCAGCCGGCGCGTCGGCGATTTTCAATTTTTTCGCACTACGCGGCGGTGGACTCATTGTTTTTTCGTCGGTATCGCTGCTCTCCGGTGACGAGGACGACGAAGAAGACGAGGACGATGAGGACGACGTCGACGAGGAAGAGGACGACGACGACGACGACGAGGAAGACGTCTGATGTTTTCTCTTGGATTTTTCGCGGCCCGGCATGTTTTGTTCGTCGTCTGTCGAACGTTCGAAACACTGTAAGCACTGGTTATATTGTATAACCTCACAAAGTGAACTATCGATTCCGTTGTGTACTCTCGATGCGCGTTACCACACTTTACAACGTCGACATATATGTAGAAACTGAGGCAGGATATGGCGGGACGCGGCATATAAAGTGGAAGAGGTAGCGCTTGATGATTGTTTTGCCTCGTGTTGTTGCATCATTGACCTAGATGGCAGCCCATGTCACGAATGGCGGGAAATATTGATAATTCGAATACGAATAGTACGCTGAAGTAGTATTTTTCTTTCGATAATAAAAAAAACGCAATCTAATGCGTCGTACTTGTAAATATATGGTTTTGCAATAGTTGAACTATCATCGAATCCTCATAAATACCGCGATATGTCACAATACATTCAATTAAAAAAAATTGAATCCTTCCCGACACTTTTATCAAAAATTCCCGACACATCAACGAGTTGTCAGTGTCCAATCCATGAAATCGTACAACAGTTAAAAAAGTCAATTGTTTAACACCGTATGTTTGACAATTTTGTTTTGATAATTGTCGCGTTGAAGAGTTCTGTAGAAATACAGGAGCCACTGAATATGTGTGTGTGTCTTTCGGGTTAAATTCATTTCCTACGTAAAAAAGTTTACGGACGATATTTCGAAGCGTTCTATTCTTTTGACTCCTAAAACTTGTAAGAACTTTTTGATGCCGTCATGCAAAGAAATCAAGTGCACTATTGTAAAAAAATGTTATCTTTTATAGCTAGGTTTCTCGAGATTCTCGATACATCGAACACCGTACCGAGAAAAAAGATATAAATAGATAATGATCACGTTTTTCAAGCCTGTTAGATTTTGTCGTCTCGATTGTCTCTCTGCTGAGACAGTACGTTGTACCGGGTCTATGATAAACTAAAAAAAACGAAAGAGAAAAAAAACAAAAGGATGAGTCGGTGAGGATGATCGCGTGAATCGCGAGAATTCTCGTGCGTCTACGGTGGTGTGCGGTTGTGTCACAGCGCGGGGGGCAGCACAGCGGCGGAGCGATCGGCGACGATGGAACAAGGGGGCGCGACAGTAGCGCCGCAGCCAGTCGTGTTTACAGATTTGCAGTGAGTTCGTAACGTCACGTCAAAAACTGCAACACGGGATTTCAACTACGATTTACTATGTAAAGGTGCGTTCATTCGATTAAAAGTTAACACGGTTTTATCAAAAGCGCATACGCAAGAAGGATGTTAAACTTTCACGAATCTAATAACGAGAAAAACTGACGAATATTTCGGCTCAATTCGCTCGGCAGTGCTAATCGTTAGGTGGGTCGCCATTTTGTCCGAAAGATAGTGCCCGGTCGGGTGAGAGAACGGGGCGAACGAATAAGGTGCACCCTCGCCCAAAAAGATCCTTCGTCTTGCATGCGTACAAACATCGGCCGTTAATTCAACCTCCGCATAAAACGTCGTATGAAACATTCTTATGGTCCTTTTTCTTTTTTTCCCCTTGTTCTTTCTATTCGTCAAATTTTTTTCGTCAATCCTACCATTCGTCCGCGGCACGAACTGCCGTTTTTTTTCCTGCCCCATCGCCAAACGTGCCAACGTTTTGCAGCGATCCCTGTGTCATACAAATTTCTACATATTTTCACGCCAAAGGTACATGGAATATTGCATTTTTTTTCGTTATCAATCTATCGATATAATCGTCGTCGCGCTAAGCTTCGACGAAAAAATGGCAGTGCGACGAGTTTAACGCCGGCTTTTGGCACGATGTTTGGCACTGTCAATGACGACGATTTTGACAATTCCATCGGACGGCCACGCCGTTTCGTCGGGTTCCCGTGCGGGACGGGCCGCTGCACGACTTCGTATCTCGACACTCGGAAATTTTGCGATATATATGGACTCGCACGCTCACGTCGTCGACTTATCATCCCCTCTAATCTAATTTGCCAAACACTCATTTTTTTTTCCCTCGAAACTGTCGCTCGTTTTTTTTTCCGATTCCGTGATTATTTTCTCTTCTCACATGTAAACATTTTTTTTTCAACAATAATACAACAATGACGTATTGTTCGTTGTAATTTTAGACCCGTGTTTAGCCATGGTGAAGCATTGACAAAATTTCTGACGGATTGAAAACAGTTTTTTTTTTGGCAATTCGTTGGGTTTTGGAGATGAAATCGCAGTTTGGTAGAATTAGTGACTATCGCTAATGCTTTTAACAGCAATGACGAGTAACATTGGAAAGTAGCGATCTTAAGAACAGACGCTGACGCCTTGAAGCGTCTAGATTTGAAACAAAGAACTCTCGTCAATGCCAATAAAAAAATTGCTACCTTTGTGCAGTTATCGGCCACTGTTGTTTCGTTTGTTTTACATAATTAGCCAACGGCGCTAACTCTGGAAACAGTAATGTGTCTTTGCTATAGATTGCACGATAAAAGCCGAGATAGCAATCGTCAATGAAAAAAGAAAGCCGATATTATGTGCGGAGAATGCATTACAAATGACCGTACGTCTTCTGTGAAGGACTTCCTTTGGATTTATCAGCTAGGTCTTTTTTTTTGTGTGTGTGTGCGGTTCAGGGGTTTGTTAAACAAGTTTTTCTTTTTTTTTTCCCAAGAATTGAAAAATAGTGTAAATCTGAAAATTACAACGCAAGCTTGTGTTTCGTTTATTTCATTTATTTTTTTATTGAGTACTAAGACATAAGAAGAGTAATAGAAATACATTCGATTGAGAATTTTCTTATATATGAAAAGAAAAAATAGAGAATAATTAGCTAGTTTGTAGTGATAACCGTCAAAATGTGAAACATGATATTTCCATCACTGCTCAACTCTCGAGAAATTGCAAAAGTGCTTATGCACTTATCCGCATCCCTGCTCACTTCTCTACTAACTTATTCCAAATATTACTAAACCTTAGCTATGGGCGAGCCATGGAGTCCTATTTCTTTTCCTTTCTTTAATTTTTTCATCTATTCTAATATTGCCACAGTAACTGAGTTTTATATTCTCCAAATATGTAATAATATCGCGATATTATATTCATTTTTATTTATGTAAAATTTAAAAAAATATACACTATTCAATATAGTATACTAAATAAATAAAACTACGGAATAATAAAACTGAATGATAAAAAAAGAATGCATTGTGGATCCACATCACAGTGTTCAAGCTGCATTTTCCGTTTTGTACCATAAAATATTCGCATCTCATCACTTTTCCAATGCCGATATCGAGTCCCCAAAAATGATTTATTTACTTTATTCATTCATGCATTCATTTATTTACTACATTTATTTTTTAATGTATTTACGAATTTTACTCCAGTATTTATTTACCTACTGTTATTTGTACATTTATTTGACGAATTTTATTTCTGAATTTGAGTATATGCGAATATTTTTTTGTATTTCATATGCACGGAATGGTTTTATTACCGTCCCACCTATGCGATGAGGAGTCACATAGATAATATTGTAGTAATATAAGCTAGAGTCACAAAGAAGCGTCGGTGCAGCATAGTAGTTTAGGATGAACGAGGAAAATAATAGCAATTTTTAGCGAACAAAGAGTTGAACTCTGAATGCAGTAGAAAAATAATACGTAACAAGATTAAGCTTTGTTAATTTGCCTTTGCTTTTTGAAATAAATGAAACATTGAGAAAAACAGTGTTTTGAAGAAAGTTTCTCGAAAATATCTTCTATTTGAGGATCATATAAATATCTCAAGATGCAATTGGGGTCTTGAGAATTGTTAACCCCCATAATAAATTGAGAATTAAGTAGAAAATCAACTCAGACTTCATAGTAACGAAAATATGCACACGGAAGTTATAGATGAAATAAATAACAAATACTCGTTAAAAATAAATGTTATTTTCTTCTATAAATATGCAAAAGCGTGTTTCGCTTTGCCTTGACAAATCGCTACGACAATGTCATCAATAAACGACAAAATTCAGACGGTTTGCAATCTTCGTTAAAAATGCAAATTCCAAAATACACACGGTAATTCCTAATGTAATTCGATAAACTCGCCGAATAATGCACTAAATTGATTATGAATATCGTACGAATAGTCAATCGCGTCAAATTGCGTAATCGACAGATCAAAGATCGGGAAGCGCCGAGTGAAAGTTTGAACCACGAAATAGATTTGACTCGCATAAATCATTTTAATATTCCAAATACTCGTTGGAAAGCGTCTGTAGTCGGATGAATATGTTTATTTAAATAGCCGCGCGCCTTTCTGGGTTATTAATTGTATTTATTAATATCCAAAGACGATGCTTGCGTTCTCTCATTCGCTTCAATGGTAGTTATTCACGATGAAAATTGTATGATACACTTTGTGTTGCAGATAATGTAGCTATAGATTAATGGAACAAGGCCTTTAGGATATATCTGTATTTAATGTCAGTGGATGAGCTGGATGGTTGTTGTTGGTGGCGCGCCATTGTCAGAACTGGAATTTTCGTGGATATCGGTGAAAACTGAGTAGCTCGCAGAATGACGATCGCTACCAGAGGCCAGGGAGTCGGCATAGACCCTCCCGAAAGCCAGCAAACAACGCAGGTAAGCGCACCTCCACGATTCATTGAAGATTCAATTTTATGCAAAATTTCTTCCACATTCATCCTATTTCGAACATTTTTCTTCGATTTCACAGATGCACAGTCCTCAAGGTCCGCAACAATTGACAGACGCGATATCGGGACTCCAATTGGCCGAAAATGTTGCCCAGAGCGAGTACAACAACGAGACACCGAGTTCTGTGGAGGATATATGCAATTTGCAGCAACGATCGGAGCCGGATTTTCCACATGCCAAGCTGGCCATGTTGGATGAAAAGATATCTAGTCCAAGATGGGTAGTACCAGTTCTGCCTGAACAGGAGTTGGAGAGTCTGCTGCAAGCCAGTATAGAACTTTGTAGAAAAGGTGCGAATTTCAATCGATTCATTATGAGCTATTAATCCTTTATCAACTAGCCTCGGCATGAATCTCGCGAGGAAATACCGTGGGAAAAAAGGCGCACGCGTTCATTGTTGCAATTTTGAGAAATTGACGCCCGCGAGCCAGTGGCTCGAGTGTGCCGAAGGAATGCTTTGTATGAGACGACGTTCTTTTCTTTCCCGGCTGTTTCTCCGTGGATTTTTTTTTACAACGGCCTAACATTCATATCATCGGTTCCCAATACTTTTTATTCGTGTGTCTCTCTCGAAATTGTCTCTAAGACCAGAAGCTTGAACTTTTGATGGAAAATTCAGATTATTTCCCACCAAGGATTCTATCCTATGCATTCATTATTATGACATTGCTATAGCCGAGATTTCATCGGCAGAGATATCCTTTTTTGAAAAAACGAAAGAGCTTCACTTTTTACTGAACAAATTAATTGCATAAAATATTTACACTCATTGTTTAGAGGATCTACATTTTCTAAATTATCGCCAATTCTACATTCATTTCATTCTCGATTAGATAAGAAGAGATCGAGGTTTTTATTATATTGTATCCGGAAAGACACACATCGGGTCGAGAAATAAAACAACGTTTTTTTTTTGTTCAACCATATGTATTTCGGAATGCGCCAGGTGCGCTAATTTATAGCCTCAGAAATGGATTACAATTGCATACGAAGAGAAATGTAATTGCATACTGAAGTGTCTCGGATAAAAAATTGCTCGTACGTGAATGACGAAAAATGAGTGTCACTCCGAAAGAGTTAATATTCGTGCATTGCATCAGCGTTATGTTAAGCACACGGTTATTTTCCAACGTTCCAAACCATATTGAGATGCTGCCACGAAAAAATTGCGCGCAGCGCTCAAAGTTCATTTCGCGCGAAATTTCAAAAATTTCGAATCTTTCATCCGCCTCATTTTCTTGGGTACCCAAACGCGATATTTCATAAAGTCACTCGTGTCGGATACTTCGAGTTAATGAGCTGTGTTCTTCGTTCAAGATACAATGTTTCGTGCTTCAATCTCAAATAAAAGAATTTTGTTCATAAACATTTTTTGTACATGTTGCAAATAGTAAATTGCACGGGTTAATTAAATTATTCGATGCAATGCTGATACAGCGAGACTTTTTCAAGCATTTCGATTAAAACAAACGATTGCGACCATTCGAAAGAGACGTTGCGCTTCGAAGAAAAGAAATCGACCAAGAGTCGTAGTGAAGTTGTTACGGCACTATAAGTACGAAGAATAATTACCACTTTCGCAAATTACAAGATCGTAGTTCGCCAACACGTATAGTTGCCAAAATCGACATTTTTATCAATTGATTGGCAATTGAAATATCGGATGAAAATACTCAACGTTTCTTGATAGAAGAACGTGTTATTAACATTTTTTTTATCAAACGAAAATTGTAACACGATTGTCATGGGGGATTATCGGAAGAATTCTATTGCAGGAATTGATGTACAGAGTGAGGCATGTCAGCGCTTTTTTCGAGAAGGCCTCACTATATCTTTTACCAAGATTCTCACCGACGACGCGGTCAACAGTTGGAAGCTCAACATTCACAATTGCATCAACGCCAATTGCGAACGTTTGATAGAGCTCTGCGTTCTCAAGCTGGACGAGGACTGGTTTCCTCTTCTTGATCTGTTGGCGATGGTTTTTAATCCAAATAATAAGTGAGTCCCTTTCGTTTCTTTCTCCGCACTCCGGGGTTCTCACAGTGACGATTTTTTCTCCGTTTGTTCGAAGATTTCATACTTTTAACGCTACGAGAGTTTCGGAAACCGTTCCTCTCGGTAGCACCGTTGCCGACGAAGAGATCTACGCAAAGCCGCCCCAAGATTCGCGAAGCCCGCGCGGTTGGCTCGTCGACCTCATCAATAGGTAAGTTTGTTTCAATAACATTTCCAATGTATAATTCAATGTAATTATTTTTCTTAGTACAGTATAATATCTATATTTTGATTTTTCTTAGGTTCGGAAGCCTGAACGGTTTCGACATATTGCTAGCGAGATTTCAGAGCGGTCGAAATCTAACTATACAAGTGATTCATGCGTTGCTCAGACCTTTCGGCTTATGCTACGAGCTACTCACGGTTCACACGATAGTCAAATACCTCATGCCCATCGTGGTGAGTAAACATTCGATCCTCCAATCACCTTCGACATTTGGAAAAAAAAAAAATTGACACCACCCGCTCAATAATCTGGTTATTTATAGACATTTTTTACGACCGTGGACATCTCGTGTAACACTTTTGTACGAATAACTCGAATGATCAGATAATTCAACCAATTTAATAACTGGCTTAACGAAATAATTGGAATAATCAAATAATTCGAGTACTTGAATATTCTATCTATTCTATTCTATTCGAGTATTCTATCAATTTTGCATCAACCCATTAGGGAAAATGAGGTTTCTTTGATAAGACAAAACATGTATCGATCAATCGTAAGATCGAAGAAAAAAAAATTGCCCAGAAGATTGAGATTATTGTTTTGCGATAGGAAATGGTGCCCGTTATACTGAACGATCTGACGGACGAAGAATTGAAGAAGGAAGCTAAGAACGAATCCAAGAACGACGCTATATCGGCAATAATAAAAGCTACGAAATGCCTCGTATCGCGCGTACCGCATCAGGAAGACATGATCAAGAATTTGGAAATATTGAGACTGAAAATGATATTGAGGCTCTTGCAAATATCGTCATTCAACGGAAAGATGAATGCTCTGAACGAGGTTAACAAAGTCATCGGCGGTGTGAGTTACTATCCCCATCGTAATCCGAGTTTGGAGGAAGAGGAGTGGCTCACCGCGGAACGTATGGCCGTAAGTATCAATCTCGATCGATACGTACAACAGCGTAAAACCATCGTGCATCTGAACCACGCACTCGTGAGTCGGAATCCTGAACGTGTGGATCTTAATTGAACGTTTCAGAAATGGATAAAGGAGAATGGTGTGCTGGAAATCGTGCTGAGGGATTCGTTGCACCAACCTCAGTACGTCGAGAAGTTGGAGAAAATCTTGCGCTTCATAATAAAGGAAAGAACGTTGACACTCGAAGATTTGGACGCGGTATGGGCGGCGCAAGCGGGAAAGCACGAAGCTATAGTGAAGAACGTGCACGATTTACTGGCGAAACTCGCCTGGGACTTTAGTCCCGAACAACTCGATCATTTGTTCGAATGTTTTCAGGTCAGTCTTCACCGCATTTTTTAAGACTTCTGCGTGATATCGTTAAAATGAATTGAGAACTAAAATATGAGAAATCTTTAGCGACTTGCAAAAATTTGTGTACTATTAATTAGATCGTGGCGACGAAAATATTACTTAGTTTTTCAATAGACACTCCGCGAACGCATCGGAATACATTTTTGATAACATTTATTGTTCACAAAGCAACCATTCGTTTGAGTATTTTCTTGTGATTGAAGATTTGAAAACTCTTCAATCCAGATGCACCCTCACTCGCACGAATAGCTCCTCGTTCAAAGCGTGTAAAAACAATATCCAAAAAGTAGCTACCCGATAACATCCGGTAACATTTTTTTCTGTTTTGTTCTTATCTTCTCGAATCGTCGTTGTATCGCTGCAGACGAGCTGGAAGACCGCCAATAAAAAGCAGCGCGAGAAACTGTTGGAACTCATTCGAAGACTCGCCGAGGACGACAAGGACGGCGTAATGGCGCACAAGGTATACATTACTTTTGTGAATGTTCTCATTTGCCGTTAACAATCGTCGACGAGGCGCACCAAAATCGATGCGAGATTCCGCAACATTTTTATAGTATTATCATAATTTTAGATAATAATTCTAATGCTTGCCTCGTTCGCATTACACGTTTGCTCTTGAGATCGACGAGACTATCTTTTGGAGCAGCCTAGTTCGTACGTTTGTCGATAATAAATTGACGAGTTTATCGTTCACCATGATTATTATCGTTCCGCAGGTGTTGACGCTATTCTGGAACTTGGCCCATTCGGACGAGGTGCCGACGGAGATAATGGACCAAGCGCTCAACGCTCACGTCAAGATTCTCGATTACTCGTGCTCGCAGGAGCGAGATGCGCAGAAAACGATTTGGCTCGACAAGTGCGTCGAGGAGTTAAAGACAAGCGACAAATGGGCGTTACCGGCGTTGAAGCAGATCCGCGAAATCTGTTGCCTTTACGAACCAAATCCGAACATCGGTAATAATCAACGTAGTCACCATGTCTATTATAGGTGAGTTCTTGCATCGTTCTCGAGGAATCTCGAAACCCAGTAACGATCGAGAGAGAAATGAAAAGGAAGGTTGAAGGGGAAAAGATTGTTAAACGGGTATTTGCGTGTGCTTCAGGCAAGAAGTCATAGAACGTCTGCAGAATCAACACTCTGTCGTGATTCTCGTGACGAACAGCTTAACGAATTATATGGAAACGGTGCGTCAGCTCGAGAAAGAATATCCCGAAATCGACGATGCGACGCTTATGCCCGATGGCCGATACAATCATATTATGCAAGTACAGGAGAGGCTCAATTTCTTAAGGTTCCTATTGAAGGTGAGTTCTGTTCGTTCAACAAATTATCCGACGAGCGAAGCTGCAGGCCGTATGCAAACGAATCGAATTAAGCCTGATCCAAAATCACAGAATAATCGTATTTCTTGAGGTCGTTCAAACGAGCATTTTGTATTATACCGATAAAGTCTTTTTTTCTTGAATGCTCAGATTTATTTCCGTATGAAACATCTAAATTATCGTCATTGTTTTATTTCGTCGCATTTCACAATTATATTTTGGCGTAACACTGACTTTGTTGAGAATATTCGGCGATTTAAGGCAAAAAAGAGTATACCTTTTTTTTTATAAGGAAAAAATCATAGCTCTAATTGCATGTAATTGTTGATTCCAATTATGTATCTTAATGTGTTTTTTAACTTCAGGATGGACAATTGTGGCTTTGCGCCGAGCAAGCGAAACAAATCTGGCAGTGTCTCGCCGAACAGGCGGTCTTCGTGTCGGATCGCGAGGCTTGCTTCAAGTGGTTTTCGAAATTGATGGGCGAAGAGCCCGATCTCGATCCGGCGATAAACAAGGACTTCTTCGAGAACAATATACTGCAATTTGATCCTACGCTCTTGACGGAAAGCGGTATAAAGTGTTACGAGAGATTCTTCAAAGCCGTGAACTCGAAGGAGGGCAAACTGAAGATGAAGAGGGGAACGTTTCTCATGGATGATGTCGATTTGATTGGCACCGATTATCTCTGGAGAGTAAGCCGCAAAGAAATCTTTCAAATAGCTTTTCTGTATGTTTTTTTAAACAGATATCGGCTCCTTTTATAAAAAAGGGATCGCAGATTACACTAAATAATAAATAATAATTAATTCCGTTAACAAGTAATGAGTAGATCGATCTTGATACTCAATTAAATACAATTAATTATGATATATTTAATTTTTGTCAAGCGAGAACCAAATCGCCCAATAACATATACCAATTAAACGCAATTTTTTCCGCAGGTTGTGACCAACAGTCCCGAGGAAATAGCCAGTCGCGGAATCGAGCTGATGAAGGACGTAAATACGAATCTTGGTCCGCGCTTGCAATCGGCCGTTCTCGATTTTCACGAGAACTTCATAGCCGAATGCATGGACAGGCTAAAAGCTCACTACGACACTGTGTCGGTGTTAAACACCGAGTACAATCGCAGCAAGGCGGACGAGGAGAACTTGCAGATGGCGAACACGATACGCTCCGAAGCTCTCAAAATGTGTCGCGTTATGAAAGTATTACAGGAATATATTAACGAGTGCGACACCGCTTTTCCCGGCGAACGACGAGTCCTGCCACTTCACAGGTTAATTATTGCACAATAGTTCCCGTGGTACACGTACCATTCGAATAAAATCTCGCATAATGAACACAATAGCTCTTAGCTCGATGCTAAATGTTTTGATAT
Source organism: Ischnus inquisitorius (assembly GCA_963924025.1). Taxonomy (NCBI): domain Eukaryota; kingdom Metazoa; phylum Arthropoda; class Insecta; order Hymenoptera; family Ichneumonidae; genus Ischnus; species Ischnus inquisitorius. The sequence continues at coordinate 17,561,828 of OZ001245.1, read as the reverse complement.
ACAATTTTTCTTTCTATTAACAGAGCGGCGCGCGGCAAACATTTATCGCTGGTCATACGTTTCGCGAATCCTGGACGTAACGTCGACGACATTGACATATTCACTCATAGCAACGACACGCTGGCTTCCCTGCGTCGTCAAATATTGCGCAGGATCAAGGCTAGCGGTACAAACGTTAAGCTCGATTTGTTTATCAACGGCGAATCGCTCGAGCAGCCCGACGACCGAAAACTCTTGTCGCAGATACCGCTGCGAGATAAAATGGTCGGTGATAGGAATTTGCCAATGAGTTAAATTGTTTTCTTTCACGTTGTATGAAAATCGGGATAATTAATTTTCTTCGTGTAATTTATCGCAGTTACTCTCGGCGAAACTCAGTCAAGTCAATAGCAACATGCCAAGCTCGCCGGACAGCAGTTCCGACAGTTCGACAAGCTCGCCTCATCATACCTACGATCGGCCCAATTTAGCCGCTGAAAATCGACTCCCCGGAGTGGTAAGTCACTTTTTAATTCCTTCCTAACGAAGTTTTTTTCCGACTGAAGAAAAAAATCAGTTTTTTCCCAAACATCTATAAATATTTGAAGTTTTATTTTACAAAAATGATAATTCTACAATTTTCAATATTTGGACCTGACGATTCTTTTCCGTGATGGAAACACTATGAACACAACCAGATGGATTTAACGATACATTTTTTTTCACCTCTAAAATGGGCAAAACAAGGGTTTCGAACCGGAATTACCGAAATTATTAGTTTAGAGACATGATAATTTTGTTAAGAAAGTTTGTCGGTGTTTGCATTTCTTTGAATCAATGAGACGCTCGGAAATGTCGTTGCAGGTGATGTCGCAGCGCGCCCAGTACGCCCAATTCTTCTTTCAACTGGCCGATCTCGGTTGCACACTGAGGCTCGAACAGTTGCGCGACGGAGCTCGCAATCTTCTGCAACTAGTGCCTCCCGATGTACTTACGGTTATGCGATTAGAGTGGTTATTCGGTGTTCACAAGGGCGAAGACGCGACGCCGAATCCACCGTGCGACGAGCTCAACACAACCGTCGAGAGTTTATTCTTCGCCGCGAGTCCCAGCCAAGTTTTGTATAATTTAGAGGTTTGTATTCTCAATTATTTTCTCTTAGAAAATAAACCTTCACCGACACTTTTTACTCTGTGGCTTTTTCAATCCTTTTTTTCGTTATTGAATATTGGAGTTGTGAATACTCTGTTTATTATTGAAAAAAGAAATTTATAATTTTTATTAATGGTATTGAGTTTTTAAAAATTTACGAAATGTTCCAATTATAAGGAATTTTTCAATTTTTCCGCAAGTTCGAAGGAGTAATGAATGAATGAAATATTTTTCAGGTACTGTACACGCTGCTAATGCCGGCTCTCGATCCGATGTCGGAGCGCGCCTTCGAGTTTCAGTACAATTTCATAAAGAGCGGCGAGGCCGGCGTCGTGCTGGACATGCTGACGAAGGGAAAGTTTCGTTTGAAGAACGTCGACGAGACGACGAAGAGATCGGCGTATCTGACGATACTGAAGCTGTGCAAATTGCTGTTAACGGTAGTGGGCAACGTGATGGCATGCGTGATGGACGAGGTTCAGACGCCGCCGATTAATCCGGAGAATCACGAGTTGCACGCGAACAATCGTAGCCTCGTCGCGGTGCTGAAGCAGGCGTTGCACAGCGTGCCGAATCAGAACACCGAGTACATGTTGCGCAGCGTTGCGGTTAAATTGGCCCAGCATCTCGCGAATCCGATGTTGGCCGGTGGCGCCGAGGCCGACAGATGCCGTTTGTCGTCGGTTCATTGTCAGGCGTTCTCGTGGGGCTTGCCGGATCTCACGACGATTCTCGCGATAATAAAAGTAGCCTACGCCGCCTCGACGGGCAATCTCTTTCACGTCGACGCGCAGATCGACATATTTCACCGGATGCACGAGACGAATCAGACGAATCAACGAAATTTGGACGCGAACGACGTGCTCGTTTGCAAGGAAGCTCTCGAGGTACTGACGATAGCGTTGGTCCTCAACCCTAACGCTCTCGTGACGCTCACGCGCGACACGATGTGGCGCACGTTCATGATCGATCTCGTGCTGTTGAGCACATCGAGAGCCGTGAGGATCGCCGCTGCCGAACAATTTTTACTTATCTCGACGTGGTGCAGCAGCGGGCATCAGGCGGTGCAACAGTCGATCGTGCGAATACTATCGGTACTGAAGACGACCGTGGTCGAGAACACGAAACAGTGCCACGAGTACTTTCAACTTTTGTGCCGATTACTCAATTACGCTCACATTTCCAATTACCCGCTACCGAACGCCGAAGCCTATCTGAACATCGAGATAGCGTGGTTGAAGAAAGTTCGCGACACCGTCAAGGAGACCGGCGAGAGTCAGGTCGAGGATCCGTTGCTCGAGGGCTATCTGAGCCTGACGAAGGAACTACTGGCGTTCGTTCCGCCGGCGACCAAGTGCCGGATCGGCAGCGACGAGAAACGCGGCTTGTGCATGATCAAGGAACTAGTCGAGGATTTCGTTTTTCCGGCGTCGCGCATGATGCTGCAACTGCGAAGCAGCGGCGAACTCACGTCGGCCCAATCGTCGCCAGTTTGCACGACACCGCAGTCGATCAGCGCGGCCTTCGACTTGCTCGTCGGCCTCTGCACGGGCTGCGTGCCGAACATGAAACTTCTAGTCACGATGCTGAGCGACATGTTCTACTCGGAGAAGGACGAGCCGCTCGTCGAGTGGGACTATCTGCCGCCCGTTGGTCCGCGGCCGCTCAAGGGCTTCGTCGGTCTCAAAAACGCCGGTGCGACGTGCTACATGAACTCGGTGTTGCAACAGTTGTACATGGTGGAGAGCATACGCGTCGGTCTGCTCGCGGCCGAGGGGGCGGCGACCGATCTCAACGAGGACTTCTCCGGCGAGGAACGCATCGAGGGCGAACAAACCATAGAAGCCAATGACAACGATAGTAACGAAGAGAAATGCGGGATAGACGAATCGAGAAAGGAATACAATATCGGAATCTTGAAGCAGGTACAAGCGATATTCGGACACTTGGCGTACAGCAAGCTGCAGTACTACATACCACGGGGACTCTGGAAACACTTCAAGTGAGTATTAGATCGAAGAAAAAACTGCTCAAATGGTATTTTTTTTATTAATTTGCTCATAAAGTACCGTGAAAAAAAGTGTAGAGTAGTTTAAAAAATAAAAAAAAATAAGCACTTTCCCATTTTTGATGAAAGGAAAATTAGCCAACTTGGTCGGCTAAAAGTCTTCTTGTACCCGAGAGATTAATTAGGATATGAAGAAGAAAAAAAAGGTATGCAAATGATTATTTTTTTTCAGGTTGCAAGGCGAGCCGGTGAATCTCCGCGAGCAACAGGACGCGGTCGAGTTCTTCATGAGTCTCGTCGAGAGTCTCGACGAAGCGCTGAAGGCTCTCGGCCACGAGCAGATAATGGGAAAGATTCTCGGCGGTTCTTACAGCGATCAAAAAATTTGCAAAGGCTGTCCTCACCGATACTCGAAGGAGGAGCCGTTCAGCGTGATAAGCGTCGACATAAGGAATCACAGCAATCTCCTCGATTCGTTGGAGCAATACGTTAAGGGTGAACTTCTCGAGGGCGCGGACGCCTATCACTGCGACAAGTGCAACAAAAAAGTCGTAACCGTGAAGAGATTATGCGTCAAGAAGCTTCCGCCGATATTGGCGATACAGTTGAAGAGATTCGAGTACGATTACGATCGCGTTTGCGCGATTAAATTCAACGATTACTTCGAATTTCCGCGCAATCTCGACATGGAGCCTTACACAGTGTCGGGCCTCGCGAAACTCGAGGGCGAGGTCATCGACTGCGACTACGAAGAGATCTACAAGGGCACTTGCACGAAGTATCGACTGAGCGGCATCGTCGTACACAGCGGACAAGCCAGCGGGGGTCATTACTACTCGTACATACTCCACAGACAAAACGACGGCACAGTCAGGTGGTACAAGTTCGACGACGGCGACGTCACGGAGTGCAAGATGCAGGAGGAAGAGGAGATGAAGTCGCAGTGCTTCGGCGGCGAGTACATGGGCGAAGTTTTCGATCACATGCTGAAACGCATGAACTATCGTAGACAGAAACGCTGGTGGAACGCTTACATGCTGTTCTACACGAGAATGGACGTCGAGGCAGAGTCTCTCACCAAAAGCGTCACCGAATTGTCGCTGTACACGAAATTGGGCGTAATGAAAATGCCGCCCGCCATCGAGCACAGCGTACGAAAGCAGAACATCAAGTTCATGCACAATCGCAATCAATTCAATGCCGAGTACTTTCAGTTCATACGAAAGCTCGTCTCTTGCAATCCCATTCAGACGGTCAATCGGCAGAATTTGAACGACAAACTTGTAAGCATACAAAAAATCCTTAAATCTTTGTTAATCGTTTAACGATCGTTGAAAAGAGGAGTCATGTTTTCGATTCTCGAGTCTACGAACATAATCGTTTTACGGAGCTAATAAATTTCTGAGGAGGATAAATTTCAACTGATCGTTAAAGGAACGTTAATGTACTGTCACCTCCACGAAAATATTCATATTCTTTATTTTTTTTCAGAGCCCCGAAGCCGAAGAATTGGCGATGCTCTCCGTACAGCTGGCCTCGAGGTTTCTATTCTATACTGGATTCCACACGAAGAAGACTCTGCGAGGAACCGCGACGGATTGGTACGACATCCTGTGCCATCACCTGCGAAGCAGCAAAGCGGTGCGATCCTGGTTCGCTCATAACGTACTCTTCAATCATCCGCACAGGTAAAAAAAACGATTTGCTTTCGAGTACACCGTTTCTATTCACGACCGTCAGCGGGAAATCCTCTTTTTCGTCGTCGACTTTGTCGCAATCTCTGGCAGGTATGCACGGATAGAAAATAATAACTCGAACGATTGGGAAATTTGTTGTTCCAGATTTTGCGAATATCTGCTGAGTTGTCCCAGCACCGAAGTGCGATCGGCTTTTCTGAAGATTCTCGTATGCCTCGCGCATTTCTCGCTTCAGGACGGTCCCTGTGCTCCGCCTAGTCTCAATGCGCCAAGTAAGTTTCATTGCCTTTTTTTTTATCTTATATTTTCCGTAAAGATCTGTTAATCAAGATGATAAATAATTTTATTCGTTTCTTCAGCAATTCTCTTAGATCCGACAGCGACCCTGAGCGATCATTTGCTTCACGCCGTCTTATTTTTGCTTCATCGCGAAATCGCTGATCACGGACGACACTTGCCGCACTATTTTACCCTCTTTCATACGTACGCGTCTCTGGGACTCGCTGCTAAAGCTCAGCTTCTCAAGGTATATAAGAAAAAACATCAACGTGAAAGATATCGACGAAACGATGATAGATTTGCAAACGCGTAGCTCATAATGATTTTGCAATTAATTTTCACAGCTGAACGTCCCAGTGATATTTATGCTAGTAGCGATAGACGAGGGTCCGGGTCCGACGATAAAGTATCAATATCCCGAACTGACGAAGCTCCATCAAGTGGTCAGCATGCTAATAAGATGTTGCGACGTCTCGTCAAAGACGCAATCGAGTCATCAGCCCGCGGGTGTTTTACCCCTGCCGAATCCTTACGGCGATCCGGCCTGCCAATCGGAGTATCTCATGCCGATCAAACCTCAGGCGGCCGACATACTGTTCGTTAGAACGAGTTACATGAAGAAACTTATCGAGGACGCGAACGTGACCGAGGACACGGTGAAATTACTCCAGTATTGCTGCTGGGAGAATCCGCATTTATCGAGAACCGTCCTCAGCGAGTTGCTCTGGCAAATCGGTCTGGCTTACACCCACGAGCTACGACATCACACCGATCTCTTGCTGGCTATGCTCCTGATGGAGGATTCGTGGCAGACCCATCGCGTTCACAACGCGCTCAAAGGTAAAAAAATTCAGTTATTTGAGAATCGGACGCTACCAACCCCCTGATTGAGTATCGTTGTTATTAATCATCCCGTTTAAATATCGTATTTTTTTCACATAAAGTATTAACATAAATCGTCAATTTACAAAAATTTACGAGAACGAGAAATTAAGAGAGTCGCTCAATTAGTTCACGACGTCAGTGTCCGGGTAAATTGTCAAATTCGTTTTTATCATTGCAGGAGTGCCCGACGAACGGGAAGGACTTTTCGACACGATTCAGCGGAGCAAGAATCACTATCAGAAGCGCGCCTATCAATGCATCAAGTGCATTGTACAGCTATTCAGCAAATGCACTCTCGCGCACCAATTGTTGTATCACAGTCCCGATCTCAAGAAGAAATGGATTCATGCCATAGATTGGTTGCAGGACGAACTCGACAAGGTAACCATATTCACACATTCGAACGCATTTCGGTTCTTTTTTTCAGTAAATATCTAATTTCAAGTTTCTTATCGCTTCATAAAAAATTAATTGTGACTGAACTTAGTACAAAAAAAGATGATCGCATCTTCAGAAGCTGTTAGTATTTCGTAGGTTTACAAAAAAAAATATACGTTACTTATAATTTTTTCGTTTGCTTTTGGGAAACCGTTCAGCGGCCGTACACGTCCGCGGCTCCGTACACTCATGCGTACAACAATTGGTCACCGCCGGCTCAATCAAACGAGTCCACAACCGGTTACTTCCTCGAGCGCAGTAACAGCGCGAAGACAACGTTGAAACGCGCCTTCGATCTCTGCCAAGACGAGGAACAAGAGATCGAGGATGCGACGGACGAATCCGTCGAAGAATCCGAGAAGTATCGGCGGGTGCAGGTGCAGACCCGAAGATTAAGCCGTCAGGCAACGGCGGGTCTACAGTTGGAAGGCGATCGGTTAGTAACATTCAATAACGCATGAAAACGTTTTTGTTCGTACGTTATTTTTTTATATTAATATTAACTAGCAATAACACCCAGCTAAACATCGCGAAGCTCGTCAAAAGCGGAAAAAAATAACAGAGTTAATTAACTATTTTCTTTTGACATAATTTCACACACTTTGCTTCAGATTTGTCTTGGTTCATACAAGTTTTCCGTATAAAATGTATAAGAACAATTGTGAGAAGGTTCCCGATTGACTTGGCTCTACCGAAAGGACTACTGTAGTTGGAAGTCCATTTTGTTTTTAGTTGCATAACATATTGCACGAGATTATAGCAATGCGGTTTTTAGATATACTCCGCAACCGGACGTTACGGTAACCCAGCAAATGCAGGATGATCAGCAACCGCAACAACAGCAGCAACAGCAACAACAACAACCACAACAACAGCAACAAGACCAGCAACAGCAGCAGCCGCAGCAGCAACAGCAGCAATCAATCCTACAACAGGAACAGCCATCGACATCTCAAGAACAGCAGCAACAGCCACTACAACAGCAACAGCCACAACAACAGCAACAACCACAAACGGCAGACCCGTCGCCGGTTCACACGGCGGTTCACATAACGCCGCAGCAGGTACAGAGTCCGCAGAATAGCGAATCGCCGCAGCAGGGTACGAGCCAGGATCCATAATGAACGCTGAAAGTCAGTTACGATCAGTCACAATCCAGCCGTTGCTGTTCCAGCGTAACGAGTTTGCGAGTTTCTTCGAACGATAATCTAGACCTTGCGACTGGTGTAGCGATCTGGTGCCGAGGTATAGAGCGAAGACGAATTGCCGCGCCATCCTCGTACGTACAGATCGGGGAACAGACACGATGATGATTATTTCTGTTTCATTTCATTTTTCCTATCCGTGAAACTTTGCGGTTTTTTTTTACCGTCAAAAATATGAAAAAAAAACCAACTGCAACAAAGTAACGATAAACAATTAAGAGCTCATGGGGTCCCATTGCGAAACAGACAGATAAAGCAAACAATCGTGGAAGATCGAGCAGAGACAAAAACAAAGTAGAACGAACGATAATGTAACGACGATCTGTTCGGCGATACGGAAGGGAGAAAGCCGAGACGCGAATGTCGGGACGAGGGAAAGAAGGGCGAGAGCTTGGAGTGAGATTGTGCGAAACCCGTGAGAACGATAAAAGGTTGTATAAATGTATAGTGAGTAGCGTTTATTGGGGATCGAAGTATCTGTCGAGTGGGGAAGTAAAAAAAAACCCATGGAAGTGAGCGCAATTTTCCGTAAAAAAAAAACAAAAAAAACTATGTAAATTTGAACATATTGTTATTAAAATAAAAAAAAGGAGAAACAAACGAAACGGAGAGAGCTCTCGATGGACGAAGATCGGTGAGGTAAAGGATGAGGGGCGGAAACGGCGCTCGCGAAAGTTGCTCGGATAAAGCGAAGACGAGAGAACAACGGAGAGGAATAATGAACAAAAGAAAAAACAAAGCCATAACGAAGCATCAGTCGTTCGACACAATTCACTCGCTCACCAATGTAATCTCGTTAGCTTTGACCGTTATAAAAGAGAGAAAATAAAGATTTTGTACTTAATCTCGTGGAACAGGCGACGGATACGAAAGTGAGTTGAATATCTTCTCGTTTTTCCATTCTTTTTTTTCAGCGTTTTGTTTTTTCTTTTTTTTTTTTTGAACATTGGAAGACAGAGTAGATTCCGGCGCGCGAATCGCACATTCGCGTGGCTACGCGAGAAATACGAGACGCGAGAGAACATAGTTTGTGCGATGAGAGTAGCGATGAAAATGCGTTTTAGGCGTTTCAACGGAGTATTAACGCTCGCAACAAGATGAATTCTGTGTGTTTGTGGTTCGTGGAAAATAATGTCGCGGCGCGTTCGGAACACAGAATTTTTTTTTGTTCGCCGACGAGCGCGAGTCGATGAGAGATCGGAGTGAGAGATGCAGAGAGAGACGTGCCTTTCCTTTCGCACCCGCACTGATATCGTGATGATTTCAATAGTGGCGCCATTCGGCGAGTTCTTGTTCCTCAATCGGTCCAGATGCGCCGATCGGAGGATTTTGTATTGAGCGTGCTGTGTGATCGGAGTCACCGAAAGTTGAAGAAAACGAAAAAAACATAATAAGTCTCATTTTTTATATACATCGAGCTTGAGTCAGGAGGAAGAAGAGATTCGCGAAAGCCTCCGGTGCCTCTTGCTGTACTGATCGGTACGAGATCTCGTTCAATTTCCTGGATGCTGGCGCAGATCCTGACACGTGTGGACCACGGAACCTAAAGTAGGAAGGAAAAAATGAGACCTACCTGAAATTTAATCCGATAAATGAGAGAAAGATCGAGATATACATGACAAAACAACGGAGAAAGAGAAAAGTGAGGGTTCGAGGATGAAAAAGAAAAAAATGAGTTGGGGAACGAAGCATAAAACACCAGTTGTATCGCTGTAATAAGATACGAGCCATCGTTATTGGAGCTGTGTCGAACGGTTCGGAGATCGAGGTGTTCGTAAGAGAGACAAGAGAAAAACAGAGCAAAGAAAAAGAATGGCTGGCGCATCGACGAGAGATCCTATCCCACGCCTTGCACCGAACCAATTTTTCTTTTTCGTTTTTCATTCGTACGAGAAGACACTTTCGGGAGTGGACATTACAGAGAAAAAAAAGCAGAATCCACTCGCGAACCGATCATAGCTCCAAACTTAATAATAACGTGTGTTATATAGGTATTATATAAATAATATTAACGAAGAGAAAACGAAGTCACTCGTGTAGATGAGAGAAGAGAAAGTTGCGAAAGAGACGCGAAAGTGTTTGCGTATACGTAGAAATTTCACGGATGAAATAATGAGATAGATGAAAGAGAGAAAATGAAAAAAAAAAAAACACCAACGACTGTCCCCCAAGACACCAGGAAATAATAACATCGTATCAATCGTCATTTGTATCTAACGAAGTAAAATGTTCGAGAAAACAGGAAAACGAAAAAAACCGACAAAACGAAAAAAATTGCAAAAAAAAATGAATACCTGCACCAAAATTGAATAAAAGGAAAACAATAGCTTCTACAAAGAGGATCGGATTTAAAGAAAAAAAATAATAATAAATGGATGGTACCTAATATTATTCACACATAATGTACATATATAACTGCTTTTTATATGTGATAAACGAGAAAAAAAATTATTATATTCCTATTATACATTGAGGAGCAGAACGCTGTTGTAAATCCTGGTTTTTGTACACAGACTCGTATGCTAAGTTTTTTTTGTTATTGAGAGTGTAGTTGATAATTATTTAATATTTAATTGTATTTTCACTGATGAGAGTGTGAACAATGTCGTAATTTTTTTTTTTTTTTTCGGACGATTCAGATCAAGAGACGGGCACGTTTTTTTTTTAATTACCGAAGGAAAAAAGATCATTATCGATCGTCGTCTCCGTAATTATCGACGAATTTAATTGTAACTCAATTGTGACAGAGTAATTGGCATGGTTGCGCGTGAGTCGTTAGAATAAGAGAGAAGCGAACGGTTTGAGAAACCAGTAAAAAGAGAAGAAAAAACAGTTTTATCCGATAAGAGAAATTGCGTCGGGCGTTAAGGAGATGCGTGCATCGAGCGCGAAATTAATTGAAAGGGACAGCGTGAAGGGACGAGAAAAGGAGCATCGCTTTCGACGATTCATTATCGAAAAAGTAGCCCGGAGAGCCAATAAGAGAACCAATATAGCGTTGCTGTTAAATTTCAACAACTTCTTTTTAACTGTAATAACACTCGAAAGAAAATTCGGATTTTGAAAAAAAATTCGATCAAGTTCTCGCCGCGCTCTTCTCCGAATTTGGCTATCAGGGTATACCGATTACTCCTACGGCGAGGGGAGAGAAAAAGGAAATTGAATGAAGGACCGCTTGATCAATGCATGACCGTATCGCCGCCGGTTGGCGATACAACGAAGGATATCTCTGAATCGACGCGAATACGACGAGAGTAGGAACGGAATGTTAAATGAAACGAGACAAACAAAAAATCGTAATATTACTGACAAACTCGAGAGAAGCAACGCGAAAGCGATAATGAATGAATCGAAAAAGAAAGGAAAAAGAAAACGTGTTAAGTCTGAGACCGTTTTTGAGACGAACTGAATACGAACGGAAACGGCAGTGTGGGCGAAAGGCGAGATATAAAGAACGACGACAAAAAGTAATAGCGATCGCAATATCGAAGGAAAAAAAATAAAGATCAATTAATGTTTTTTGCGAATTTTTTTTTTTTTTTCACTTCGCTAAACGTGCTTTCATTCGCACGCGGAATAAAAAGGCGGGATGAGAAGCTGATGGCAGTCGTGCATGTTGGGGTTGATCGGCATTCTAGTCAATGGACAGGACACATCGTTAAATCGCCGAAAAAAGCTTTTGGCTTAACTTTGTTAAAAGTACATTCCCGTGGGTTTTGCTGATAAATATACGCGAACGATATCCGCACTGGCGATCCCTCAATCACGCTAACGAATGCATACTTTATTGCAAACAACAACAAACAAACAAACATATAAAAAACAAACATTTTACACGATCATTCATCGTAACACAGAATATTATTGTTCATTAGAAGAAAATTTAATTACGAAAACAGGTCAGAGTTCTCGACGTTTCGTTTCAAATGTTGTGTAGCAAATGAATACCAAATTTTATAAACAATTGTTAGACATTTTAATCTACTCCGGTATTTGTTTTTTTTTTTTTTTTTTTCAAAAACGCATGTTTTATTATGAAAAAATTCTGTGGCCGTGATTCTTGCGATCCGTAGAATTCTGAGATATTAATTATCGAATTTAAAAGAAAGCTCAATAATGTGTAGCTCCAAAACTACTGTTCGTAAGCCACAGGATCGTTTTTAAATTAAAATAGCTCAAGATTTCGGGGAAAAAACACAATCGTTGGAACAAATCTTCAAAAAAGATTTTCTGAAATGATCTTTCCCGCGTCGCGGACGATGCAGCGATTGGAAAAACTTTAGTAGATGAGCAAAAAATGTTGAAAAAAAATCTGCGATACTCGAATTCTCGACCTTTTTTCGAAGTTAATTCGATCGCCTCTCAATACAATACTTCTTCGACTATCGCGTTCACGATTTTTCGCTTTTACAAGTTTCACCGAGTCTTGTTATTATTATTATTAATATTATTATCATTATTATTATTATTATTATTATTATTATTATTATTATTATTATTAATTATTATTGTGAAAACAGTTGACTGCTTCGAATCATTGAATACAAACCAAAAAAAAAGGTCTTTGACTCGCAACGGACGTTATAGGAAAAGAAAAAGTTTCGCCCGAATGAGAATGAATTTTTCCGTGACTTTCATGAGCCAACCAACGAATTGCGTTAGTTCTTAGATCGACAACGAAAGCGTCGGGGAAAAAAAAGCGTGTTCGAGAAACAAAAAAAAAAAAACGAAAAAAGAAATTGAAAAGCGATAAATATGATTCTTACCAAAGCCAAACGATTTACACGATATAACGCCGATTTTTTTTGTTATACTAACATGCTTCGAGAGTTTAAGAATATTACGAGAATGCTGTACGCTACGCTTTAAAACTTGTAGAACCTTTTTTCTATATATATTTTTTCTTTTTTTTTTGTCTTTTTTAATACGTTCATAGCTTTAGATGAGAGATCACCTGCGTTTTACGAACTTGTTATTTAAAAAATGGATAAACTAATGGGAGAGGCGAAAAAAATATCCGACAGCGGATTTTTCCTGGCTTGCGAAGCCTCGAGCAAAACTCTCTTTCCTTTGCGATAGGAAAAAAAATAGAAATGAAAAGGAAATTCTCCGCTTGACTGAGAGTCGCGAGTGGTTGAGATTTACGGCAGTTCCGATTTAATAATTAATTAATTAAATAAATGAAAGGAAAGAAAAGATGAAAAAAACGATCACACAAAGAAACTTACATACGAATAAAACGAGCGAAACAAAGTGTCACTACTGTAAGAAATCAAACACACATGTACATAACTCTATATATGATATGAGAGGAAAACAAAGTGAGCTCGGAAGGACTAAGAGTTAATAAAAAAAACACTAATACATAATAATACACATGATTATCCACGTGAGTGTGAAAGATTTTTTTTTACAATTGATTTTTTTTTTCCATTTTCATCCGTTCTTGTCGGTGAAGTTGAAAAATATTGCCCGTCGTCGTTTCTGCAACGTTATTGCGAGCATCTCTATCACTCTTTGCCTCGTGAGGGAAAAAATTAAATAAAGCGCCCGTCGAATATCCGCCGCCTCGTCGCGAAGGCTCTCGACCCGAAAATAAAGAAAAAATCTGTTCTGCACCGCTACGATTGTTCGACCTACGGATAACGAATAGCTCCGGGCAGGATAAAATGTTTCCAGTCATAGATTTAAAAAGATAAAAAATATTGTAAACCTTTTCTACCTAACGCAAAGAGAAAAGAAAAAATGTCCCGAACTTGCGGGACGAATAAACGATTTGTTTTCTCGTAGAAAAATCGAAATGAATAAAATACAAAGAGAAATAACAACACAAGACGTGTGTGCCATGAGGATGTGAGTGAGATAACGAGTCGATTTAGAAAATCGGTATATACTATTAAAAAAAAAAGAAAAAAAAATCGGCGAAATGTTCCGAAGACCGAGAGAACGAGAGGATAAAAAAGAAAATACATGAACGAGCTCGCCGTGCATTTCATAATTTCTACGAAGAAAAAATAAATTGCGTGTAACTTTTGAACGACGCTCTTGTAAATAGTATAAAGTTTTTCGCAGGCACCTGTATCGCTTGTATCGCGATAACGAAATATCGCTGAGTGAACGAGAAAAAAAATAATGAAAGATTTTTTTTGCTCAAATTTTTTTTTTTTTTTTTTTTTTTTCAATCTTTCCGAAAGAATTATCGAGAGAAGAAGGAAAAAAGAATCTATAGAATCAACGAAGAGATAGAATTTATTTTATAGATCCGCTTCGTAGTTCGGTTTCGTTCTTTGAACTAAATTTCGAGAACCTGCCAGTGTTGATTAAAAAAAAAACAATTATTCATCGACCAATTATACAGAGAGCGATAAAGGCCGGAGAAGAAGAAGACGATGAAGCGAGAGGGACGATAGTGAGGCTTGTACTCGCGCGCGCTAGAAGTTAAATAGAATTCGCCACATCCTAGAACAGCGTATATTTCTCAAAAAAAAAAGAAAAAAAATATGAAAGGAAGAAGAGAAGAATCGGAGAAAAAAAAAACATAATTTTTTGTAACGTCGAAAATAGAGCATTTATGTACGCATTTCGTCGGAAAATTTTCGTATCGGCGATACCTGCAATGCCTAATATTATTAAAGTAATAAGAACATTTTTCCCTCATCTTTCGCGATGACGCTTGTGATTTTGCAAAACGTAAAAATAAAAGGGAAAAAAAATACAAATCACGAAGCTCAATCGTACTCTTATCTTGTCGGGCGTTGCAGGCACCACTTCATACACAGTTTTCGCTCCGGAATAAATATTGAATAAATAAATAAAGAAAACGAAGGAAACAGAAACACAAGATAAAAGATGAAAAAAAAACGCCTTATTCTTTTTGAAGAAGGAAAAAAACCTCAGCGTTTGTGTATTATTTCTAACGAATGTAATAAAATGTTAAATCGTCTCGTTGAAGCCTCATTTGATAAGAAAAAAAATCCCAATAGTAGAAATAAAAATGACAAAAAAAAACCGAATCACAACAGTAGGTCACATTGTGCTGGCCGAAACGTAATTGCGACGATGCGCAATGTATGAAATTAATTGAAGACTTGTTGATTGATGAAAGACGAGTTTATGAATAAGACTACAGTCGCTTTTATCAGCGATAAAACTATAGTCAAGACAGTGACTAGGCACTGACTACGGGTTATCTGTTTCGAAATTTGCACTGGAAATTTTAGTCTCCTCTCACACTTTGCGCGAAGCGCATTGCGTTTCTTGTAGCAGCTTTCTTGGAAAAAAAAAATTGAGCATTCGTGTTTTTAATTAAAAGAAAAAAAAGGAAAAACAACAGCGTGGCATTTTTTTTTCTCGTGCTATGGATCGATTGATTTGCGTCGAAGATTACGAGCTCAAGGCATTGAAGCTTCTTCCACCGTCGGTCAGGGATTATTATAAAAGTGGTGCAGGGGCCGAGGATACACTAAAATGGAACAGAGAAGCATTCAAAAAGTATGTAGACTCTGTCGGATGAATTACTATTTTTAATTATTCTTTGATCTATCGATTGACCATAATTATGAGTGTAATATCTTTCCGATAAAATCAATCGCACTCGACGGATCAAACGTGTAGACACTTGATCGATAGAGCAGTCAATCGATAAATTAAGTTTACTCAGAACATATTCTTGAAATTATCAAATCCCACATTAATTGGATTGGATTGGATCAATTTAGTTGAAGTTCAAGATAATAATAAACATTTATATTGAGCTCATTTAGTTAATTTTTTTATATATTTTTATAAAATTTTTATAAAATGCAATTAATTCTTTTACTCAGTTTTTATAAAAGTTTTATCAAATTTCGTTCACTTTTTCTTTTTTTGAATTATAATAAAAGTTGAGAGTCTAAGTGAAGTTGATAAAAAAAAATTATATTGATAATTGAATATTCGACCCCGGGCGTTATTTCGCCGTAGCAATTTTTTTCTCAACATCGCATATTTAATCGCAGATATCGAATCCGTCCGCGCGTATTGAGAAATGTGTCGAACAGAGACATCAGCGTCACGGTGCTTGGGGAAACAGTTTCAATGCCCTTGGGTGTTTCGCCGACGGCGATGCAGCGGATGGCCCATCCGGATGGCGAATGCGCCAATGCAAGAGGTACGTAAAACAATGTTATTTGCGGCCGAATCCTCTGGAGTAATCATAAAAATAATCATATTAACTAAAATGAATAACCGGCAAACACGATATTTTTATAATAAAAAATTTATTATTTTCTCATAATTATATAAAAAATACATATTATATGCATAACGAATTTATACGGTCTAATGGCAAGATTGCGGAAATTCGGCAGTTTATTAAACACGTCAATCCCTCTCACAAGTTTTTAATCCCATTCGCCATTTTTATACGAACACAAATAAATACGGTGAAACGTCGATTAAGCGAGCTTGGAGTGTCCCTATCGAGTTTTTTTCTTCTCTTAGATTCCTTCGTTTCCGGGCGAAAGTAATTGCATGGATTGTATAATTTATGGATGTTTTAAGGTAGTTCTCGTGCATAGTGCACTGAGAGAAAAGTATAGTTATTTTCACTACACTGAATAATTGTCGGCCGTCTATGTATATAGTTGCTATTCAAAGAGATTTAATGAGTTAAACTATAATTATGTTTATCATTATTATTTTACGGTATTATCGTCACTATAAAATATAGACGTGCCGACTGGAAAAAATTTGTATTGTAAAAATAACTATACTTTTTTTCACCGTGTAATTTTTTTGTTCGTAATAGATTTTTCCCAATTATGGTCAAATATCTTCAGACTCGAATATGAAAAATTGTAAAAGTTCCTTTTTTTTCAACTAAAAATATAATTTCTTTTGTAATGTTTAAAAAAAAAATTAGACCCCTCAACAATTTTATCGGATCTAAGAATTTTCCACGATTGAAGCTCGATTACAAACAATCATGTGGAAGAGAAACTATATGTTTGTATATAAAAAAAATTATCTTAACGGCACGACACTTCAATGGAATAGTTTCAAAACAGCTTCTTACGGGACTGCTCGTTTGTTCGACTATCTAGAATTCGTATTGTGTGTTCACGAGACGAAACTTTACTGCGTGCGATTATTATCGGTGTTGAAGGACGCGTCATTGTCAGTCAGCGCGTCTCGTATAATCGAGTTGTTACTTCAACGATAATAGTAATCGCTTTGTTTGAACGAAAAAAGATTATTCATTCTAAACTGTGAGATAAAAAGAAAGCGGAATTGCGAGTCGTCTGCCGATAAGCGGATAAAGACCCGGTCGAGATCGTTAATGAGCTACTTCCTGCATTCGAATTGCATTCAAATCGAACGAAGCATTAATTCGTTAAATTATCTAAAAAAGAAAAAAAAGAAAAATTGAGCAATCAAAAATAATCGATCGCTTTTGCGAACGTAATGTAATCGGAATACCATTCGAAGTATGCACCAACGTATTTAAGGCACAACATAGTGTGTACACGATATTTATTTACACCTATTATCGACGACTCAAACATTCTTGGAAAGAAAATCTCTATTTCTCGAATTCACTTGAACGATTTATGACCAATGACTAGTTGAAGATAGAAACTGGGCTTGGATCGCGCTAAAAGGACAATTTACCCGAACCGTTGTTGGCCCTTCCGACGATTCACAGATGCTTCCGAAGGCTTTTTACATCGCCGATAATCTGGTCGCGATAGAAATGATCCGATTCAAAATAGCGGTGAGACATTTTTTTCAAAATAATCCCTTCAGTGCGGTCAAGTCAATCGATTAACAAGGTTTCGAAAATTGTTCGCATGTTTTAAACGAATTACTCAGGCGAACAAAATATATCTACGACCCGACTTGACTCTACCCCGAAGACTTTAATCGATAGAACATTTTTTAAAAGGCGATTTCGAAGCTTCCAATTTTTAGGTGAAATTCTTCATGGAATCGTCGAAAAGGGTACATTATCCTTACAGGGTACGTTATCCTTTTTTTTCCTAAATTATTCGCAATGCTAGACATAACGTAACGGAGTGTCGACGATTGTGCGAATGTCGATTAGCACCGCTTATCGAATGTGTTTTTACATTCGAAGATTAGAAAAAAAAAAAAAACAATAGAAAACAATAATCTCAAATGTCGTTTCTATTCGATTTTCGATCCGACGTTTTCCCAATTATTCATGGCCTTCATGTTGACCGTCTCGATCCTCCACTTTTGAGTGGACGACGACGGATCGCACGTGGCGACGAATACTTTTTTGCTAGACGGATCGGCGTCGAGGCAACGTTGCGAGTATCCGTGATTCAACGTCTGTTTCTCTATGTCGTATCGCCACAATTGATTGCCCTGTTTTCCGTGACACGGATAAATCGTCACGGGGGCTTTGGAGTCGCCTCTCGAGACGTCGAGGCAGTCGGTTCGACCCTTCGGTCTTATGTCCTTGTGCCAGGTCAAGCGGAATTCTTGCTCGCCGATTATCTTCGGATTGTCCCTGATGCACGTGTCCACGACGATCGATTCGTCCTTCTTCTTTTTCTTGCTGTCCAAGCACAGATCCGAGGCGCCGATGTTGCGAATTTCTCCATAAGCGAAATCGTCCGGCTCGATCGGCGGATAAACCTCGACCAAATCGAAAGCTATGTGCTCGATGAACCATTTGAAGGGCTTGCAACTGAGCCTCGATCGAAGGGCCTTCTGTTCGGTGAGATCGCCCGGATCGAGAGCCCGGAGATGCGGCCTCCTTCTGTAGATAAATTCCGCGTACTCATCCATCCAGACTTCGGCGACGCGCTTGTAATTCTTTCCCAAAAAATCGCCCCGTCCGGGATTCGGGAACGGCGGGAATTTTCGATAGATGTGACCGACCCGCGAGCACGGAGCGTCGTACATTTGACCGCCGCACTGCCAGATCTTGAACGACAATTCGTACTGCTCGCCGCCCCAGATATCCAGACCCGAGTCATAACCGCCTAGTTCCCAAAAGAATTTCGCGCTTATCGCGAACAAGCCACCCGCCATTATGGGACTCTTGAACGGTTCAGCGGGGTGCTTGAGATCCTCGGCTAGCAGGGGAAGTCTCTTGTAATAGAGTTCCCAGTCGAAGGCGCCGCGGGCGCCCTCGTCCTGGGCGCGATACTCGAAGGTTTCGTAGGCTATCACATCGATGAAGGGACAAACGCATGTTCTGTAATCCTCGGCTATCGGCTCGAGCAACGGTGGCAACCAATTGACGTTAGCCTCGCTGTGCGAATCGAGGAAAACTAATACTTTGGCCCTCGCCTCTCTGGCGCCGGCCAATCTTCCTCTGATCAGTCCCGAACGTTCGGGCAAACGAATTATCTTGACTTTCGGCAAATTCTTCGCCACGTACTCGTCCAATTTTTCCTTGAGTTCGATCTTGGTGCTGGCATCGTCGACGAGAAGGATCTCCTCCAGAAGCGACGGGGGCGAACGATTGATGACGCTCCAACAGGTTCGAAGCAGCGTGGTGAAGTGCTCGTTGTGGAACGATACGATCACGGATACGGAATCCAATTTGGAGGCGTACTTTTTCTTTCGACAGTCGCGATGACGAATGTCCGGGACCGAACGGTTCAGGGATATTTCGTCGCTCAGAGCGGCGTTGAAACCGTTCACTTGGTAGAGCTTTTCTTTCTTTATGTCCAACGATGGGGAAAGGAACGCGGCTCTGCCCTGCTCACCCATCCCACGACGATTCTTCTCCTCGGCGATTCTTTTGTAGTCGTGCCAGTCGATCTTGTCGCTCTCATCCTGCAAATATTTCATAAATTTGTAATTGAATTATGTTTATAGTTATTTAAATACGAGCTTCATGAAATCAATTGAAGGGATGTGAAATTAATCAATTTCCTTTTCGAGGGAAATCAATTAATGGGCTTTCCCGTACAAGTTAACAAATTTCAAAAGTGCTGGAACAATAAATTATATAATGTGTATAAGCAAAAATCCGATATCATTGCCATTGCTTCTTTAACTATTTCTGTAATAATAATTATTACTTTACTGTACTTTTCTTTTTTATAGGAATTACATAATTTACGGCAGTTTAATAACTTAGTCATTCTGTATGGTGAGAGGATTTTTTATTTGTAAAATTGTTTACAAATGGGAAGATGACAGAGCAGCAATGTTGAGATAAGAAAAGATATTCGCGATAGTAAAGATTTCTTGACTAAACAGAAATTGGTGATAAATTAATCTAATTGTTTACAGGAATCACGATTTTTTTGGTACATTAGTAGGACTGGAAACTTTTACTTAACACATCTGTAAACATACATGGGTTCTAAAAAAATATGTTTGTGGATAACACTTTTTTAAATGTTTTTTGCAAAACCCGAAATCTGTTTTTGGAGCATGAATTTTTGTTTTTATTTCACTGTATCAAAAATTGAAGGCAAATGCTTCAAAGTAACAAGTTTGCACCTCTCCAGTAATTGAAGCTTAAGGCGATGTCGTACAGCTGTAAGAAATGCTCCGATGGTAAAAATTCGTTTTTCCTATTTTCTCCGAAATCGTTGCTTGGACGTCCAAAAGCAAATTGGGTTTTCATACACTTATGAAAGGACTGTAAAAACCTAATTTGCTTTTAATGCCCAGAGGGAACATTTCGGAGAAAATAGGGTAGGCGATTTTCTTACCGACCGAGACTGTACCATCGCCTTAACAGATATAATCCATCAAGAATGCTCTATTATATAAAAACCCAAATTTTTCATAAATCTCTCGTCCATAGAATTTTGGAGTCATTGATTGGCGATAACACAACCAATCAGAGTAGAGTCTCGTCTATAGACTTTTTTGGAAATTCAGAATATTCGCCGTAAAACCCTTTTCTACTATAAATACACAGTTTTGCGGATCAAATTCATTCGCACAATTCGAACGGGCGCAAGTGCGCAATAACAATGAAAATATCCCCGCGATGTCCACCACAGGAAATGATATGCTGGCCGAGTGCGCGTCATAACCTCAAAATTAAATCAATTTCAATTAATTTTCTACCCCGAGACACGGAAAACGAAAATGCTTGCCGACAATAAAAATTTGCTACAAAACCGAACTTGCCTAATTCTAAGTTACAGAAGTTCCCAAGCTTCGGTTTTTCGTTGCCAATGAAAAGCAAACTTGGCAAAAGTTTACGTAAAAAATGTTGCATTGTTCTCTCGATAACTTCGAGATCGTATGAAACGAAGAAAAAGGACGTAACAGAATGAATCTTCGACAAATACCATTTACGGAACGAAAATATAATTTTTTTTTCAAATAAAAATTAATCAGCCGATCGTCGGTTTCCCGAGGATCTTGACGTACCGGTGAAGCGACGGATTCCGGCGGATCATCGCCGGCGGCGCCGTTCTGCAGCGGCAAAGAGTTCGGTGCGATTCCATTGCGACTACGCGGAGTCCGCATGTACCGAAACACGACAATGGTTAGAAGTACAGTGAATACGGCGAGAAAGATAAACTTTATTAGGCTAACTACATTGCGCTTCATCATCTCGTTTTGTTCATCGTCGCTCGCGTCACGTCAAACCGTTCGACACAAACTGCGGTTGTATCGAGGAAATATCGTGCAATTAGCGACGAGAAAGCTTCACTGACGGACGAGGTGAACGCACGTTTTCCGCGGTCGGCTGAGAGACCTCGCTGCCTCCCAGCTGAGAGGTGTACTGATAAAAAGTCTTCGGTTCCGAAGTGCCTGCGAGTGTGTGAAACTCTCGGCGCGCGCAAGGCTGTGTATAGACAACCGGTCTCGACCGCCGAGATAATAAATGGTAACCTCGGTTGACGCGCGCGATGCGCACAACTCCTATCTCACGGTATCGGTAACTATGGACATTGCTGCGCTGGATGCTGCATCGAAACGCTATGCACACTTGTACTTATCGAATATAGGAAGATGAGTCGCCGAGACTGAGAAAATTAAAGACTCCTAACGGTGCGAAACGACTGTCGAGTAAAAACAAGCCTTTTTATGATAATAGCTATTAAACGATGCACTTTCTCCTCTTTATTGCGGCAGTATTCATCGAAGGATTTCTGTTGACCCTACAATTATTATTATTATGTTTCTACCCATCACAACGTAGCGTGTATATTATTACTAGTGTGCTTCGGATCGCTTAAATTGGATGAAAAGAGAAACAGAGTCGATAGTATTTCTTTATTAGATTCGCTATGGACAGAAAAAATTACGAATTTTTATAAAATTCGCGAAGATCGTTGAACTTTTATCATTTTCATGGTGATTTGCTTTTAAAAAAAAAAATCCTTTTCAGAACGTCAAGGAAACTGTAATTGTTTTTGTTTTCTCAGATGTTTTCCGTATCGCACGTAATCGAATTTGTGCAAAACGCGCTAATAATGATGTGACAATTAAATGTATGTATTTCAGCTGCCCAAGCCGTGGGAACTATTTTCACGTTATCAACGTTATCGACGAGTAGCATAGAAGAAGTTGCCGCGGCGGCCCCGAAGGCAATAAAATGGTTTCAATTGTACGTTTACTTCGATCGCGATGTGACCTTGGGACTTGTGAGGAGAGCCGAAAAAGCCGGATACAAAGCTCTGGCTTTGACGGTCGACACTCCGATGTTCGGCGACAGACGAGCCGATATGAGAAACAAATTCGCTATGCCGCCCCACTTAAGGTCGGCGCACAAGAATTATAATTATCCGAGCGCGATTTCTGTAGATATAATCGGGAATTAAAAAATATGAAAATGTGTTTATTTGTACCACGCAGATTCGCCAATTTCGAGGGTGTACTATCGAACAAAATAAACTCGGCGGAAAAAGGATCCGGGCTCAGCGAATACGTAGATGGTCTCTTTGACGATTCTCTCTCGTGGGACGACGTCACGTGGCTGAAGAGGTTCGTTTTATTCTAATTTTTTTGATATTCGCATTTTTCTCGAGCATCCTGGATTTTTCATCCAAATAATAACATTAATAACATTTAACATTTATAATATTTTAGAATTATTATTATGCAAGATTAACCTTTTCGGTACCTTTCGTATGCATGAATTTCTTCAGATTTTTGTACCATCGAGAAGTATTTGCGGTTTTTCTCATTTTTTCTCAAACTAATGCGAAATGAAGACCCAGCGACAGAATTACCTTAGAGCAGCGATTTTATTAAAATAAATCTATTACCGAGTTGCAGGCGAATAATTTAAAAAACCGATCTTGCTCCACAATGGCAATTAAAATTCCTACATCGAATAACTTTGGATCTTGTATTAATAGGATCTTATTATTTTTAAATTCACCGGTCATCCTCGGATCTAGGTCATTGTTGAATAAAAAATATTTCGAAACGAGAGTGGCTTTTTTGATCGTCTTTCGTCGATAAAAATTACACTGTCATCTTTCTTTTCTTTTCATAATTGATAAGATTCCTTTTCTTCTCTGTATCTATAGCATAACGAGGTTACCAATCATTTTGAAAGGAATTCTCACTCCGGCGGATGCGATGCTGGGCGTTAAATACGGCGCCAGCGGAATTCTCGTTTCCAATCATGGAGCGCGACAAATCGATGGAACCCACGCAACGGTATGCTATTTAAAAAAAAGTGTATTCGGATTTTGTACTCTTTACCTGCGTGTTGTAAGCACTTCCGGTCTAGATAAGAAGCTTTTTCGTACTTATCGCGACTCATTGATTTTAGATCGAAGTCTTGTCGGAGATTGTCGAAGCGGTCGGCGATAAGGTCGAAGTATATTTGGACGGCGGTGTCACGCAAGGCACGGATGTTCTCAAAGCTCTGGCTCTCGGAGCAAAAATGGTAATAAATATTTGATATCCAAAAAAACGTCAATATCTCCGAAATCTCGGGATTACGTTCCAAATTTTTACCGAATCTTTATCCGATTACGAGACTTACAATATTCGAGACAATTATTTTACTGTTAATTGTTTGCAATTGCAAAATAATTGCAATTTCGTCGAGATGAACTTGTTGATTTAAGAAGAAACCTTCCGAGCCTCAGTTTTTGTGCGGGTAACAATTTTTTTTCCAAAGTTCTCCACAAAATATTCAAACTATTCATTTGCCGCAATAATGTACTTTTTTTCTACTTACGTAGGTATTTTTCGGCAGACCAATGATTTGGGGCTTGACTTGCGGAGGCGAACAAGGCGCAAAATCCGTGTTAGAGATAATGAAACACGAGATCGATCAAGCGATGGCTCTAGCAGGTAAAAATACCTGCAGATTGAATAATCTTTCAAATTGCACAAATGTCACAAAAATAAAATTATAGCAACCGTTTCCAATTTTTCTCTACAGGCTGCAGAACCGTACAAGAAGTGACTCGCGACATATTGACTCTCGAATCTCAGCACAGTCGTCTTTGAACACCTCCAAGATCGGATGCGAAAAGAATTTGGAGCTCCTTCGTGTCCTCGAAATAAAAGAAACCGTGACCGGAGAAGCTGAACGCGATAGAAAATTCAAAAAAGGATGATATTCACTCTGAAAGAAGGTCTACAATTAGAAAATTTCGCAACGATCAATCGCCAATTAGATAATTAAAGATCGACATGCAAAATCGTTTCAAATCACTCCAGAACGATCGCCAAATAACGAAGTCCTCGCCGAGCATTGAAATGAATTACTGATTTATTTTATATCTTAGAAATCGATACAGCCTTGGAGAATTCTTCGTACAAACAGCTCGTACCATTATAGTAATAATAATAACGACCATGGCGAATCTCCGTTTATGGGAAACCGTCGTCGTCCTCCTCGGCCATCTCCTTGGCGAGTTCCAAGTCCTGCTGCTCGCGCTCCCTTCGCTCCTCCGCCGATTCCAAATCCTTGCCGTACGACTTTGGCGGATATCGCATGGCCTTGACGCTCTGATTGTGAAGATCGAGGCAGAACGTGATGCGCTGATGGAAAGCCAACAGCGGCTCGCGCGTGCAGTATATATCGGTAGTCTCTTTGCTCCTCATATAACCGTTCTCCGGATCCAGCGTGGCTTCGATGACCCCGTCGCGGATGGCTTTCGCGACGATGAATTCGGCGTCGACGCCCGAATCGAGTCCCAACTTTCTCGCAATGTCGCCCGGCGAGATTCTCGAGTACGACAGGCCGATCGAGCGTATCGCCGTCTTGATGACATTGTGTCTCAATCTCAATATCAGCGTGAACGTATGATCGGAGCGAAACTGCGGCCCGAAGTTCTCCAACACCTCGCCGAAGCGTTGCAAATTGCCGAGACGCACGGCCTGGGTGAGCTGAAAGTACGGTGCGAGCGCGCGGCGCAACGCCGCCTGACGGAATATCTGACGCTCGGGAATATCGCCGAGCAACAGTTCCACGGTTACCGCGAGCTTCTGGACCGTCTGACGGAAGCCGACGGCCGTCGTTTGCGGAGCTTTGCGCATCGCTTGGACGAGATACTTGTGCGCGGCGCTGTACTCGAGACGAGCGGCTTTTATTCTGCCGAGATAGTACAAGAATCTCGCCCACTCGTTGTTGCTCGCCGATTCGGGAAAGGTCGACTTGAGCACGAGCTTGTCTGCCTGATCGTAGAGATTGTAGTGCAAATAATTTCGCAGCAAACAATTAATCAGCACCGCCTGACCCTCGAAGTCGTTGCGAAGCGTCGCCGTGCGCAAGCGGAGATGCAAAAAGCCGCGAATCTTGTCCAATTGATTCGTCAGCTCGTAGGCGCGCGAGTGATAGAAATAGCACTTGGCCGCTATCAGATCGATTGTTCGACGATTTTGAGCGATTATCTTCTGTACCAACGCCTCGGAGCATTGAACGGCGTCGTTGTACTTTCGCGTGTCTATGAGACGCACGAGAACCAAGAGGTGAATGTAAGCGTCGATCTCCGGCAGCAGCGGCGACGCCGAGCTTCGGAAGCGCTGAATCGCCGCTTGCGTTCCTTCCGTGTCCATGGGCTCCTCCACCCACGCCAAGAGAGCCTCGCGCTCCGCCGCGGAACGCGTGTAAAAACCGCCGATCACGCCGCGCAGCACCACCGGATTTAACTTGCGTCTCGTGTTCGGCAGAGCTCTCAGAGCTCGGAGAATGAATCTGGGCTCTTTGTTCTGGACCGCTTTTTCGATCTGGCGCGTGTGCTCGCGAAGATCGTGAATCGTTTGGAGATCCGTGTCCTTCTTCTCACCTGTGTCGCCGTCGCCGTTCGATACCTCCGCCGTCGAGACCTCGACTTCCATCGCTTCGGGGTTTCTTGCGCCAAGTACGCCCATTTCGGTGTTTTTTTTTCACTACAATCGACAAACGAAATTGACATCAGTCCTTTTATGCAAAATTGCAGCCTTTTTGTACTTTTTGTAGTGAAGGACACAAAGTTTCATTTTGGATTTCATTTTAGTTTCATTCAGTTCTAAGAAGTTACATTTTTTTCTCTGTACGATTATTGGTTTATCATAAAAGTTCAAAATTTCACTTTTTGTTGTAAACTTTTCTTTCATCGTAAAACTTGATCGATACAAAAAGTTGCATAGTTTTTTTACGCCATTATCATTGTAATAAAATCAAAGTTTTATATTTTATAAAAGTTTGTTTCTCTTGGTAATTGCATTTGTAATTTCTTAATTACAAAAATACCAAATGTTTAATTTCTTCAAAATCAGAATTATCTTTTGCAAAATTTGAATAATGCGAAAATTAGAATTATCATTATTATCTAGACTGTTATTACTGTTATATGAGTACGACATAAGTTTTTTTTTTTAATATTCATTTTCATGGAAATAAAATTGGAGGTGTAATCAATTTTGGAAATTGGATCGTTCAAGACGGCTGTCGGCCACCAAGTCCTTTGTTACTCATAAAGTTAAAAGGACTCTCAGTTCTCGTCACGATTCTCGTCAGTTGAATAAAAATCACATAAGTATATTTTTGCAAGTTGTCTCTCATACTAACGTTAAGAACATGCAGTACTGATTATAAGAATTATGTAAAAATCCATCGCATGAAAAAAAAAATATATAAATAAATACATTTTCTTTGACTTGTCATTGTCAAGACGCTTTTGAACAAAAATTTCTTTATAATCATTGAAATATTTCTGAAAACTCGTTAATTGTTTTTTGTCAACAGTGAAAAAGGCCGTTAATCGGTAAATGTTTAATAACAAAGAACCGTACTTGAGATAGTAGAAAGATTTTATTCGCAATTATATGCAGATTTTCGGTAGGGTCAACATAACCTCAGAACGTATCTAGAATAACATTGTTTTTTGGGTCACGAGAAGAAAATTTTCGAAATTTCTTTGAAGGAATATTGTTGCTGATGTGGGTAAGAATGCGGTAATTAGTCAGTAGAGAGTACGAGCTAATTACCTCTTCGATTGAAATTATTTTTCCGATCGAAGCCACTGCGCTTTGGAAGTTGTCAATTCACTGCGGCCCGGCTGTGGTGCGTTCTCATTGACCATTTTCGCCGCGAAGGCCGAACCGCCGTAACCTTCAAGTCGCGCTTGCAACGCGACAAAATTCCTATCGCCAGTGACTCGTGATTGGTCAATTGCTTTAAGCCTATCCCATCGCTGTATCGCTCGGTATTCGCTTCAAGACGAAATATGAGGTATATTTAGAGTTCAAACGAAAAATGATCAATTTTTTTTAATTGCCAATTGCGTCGGTAGTCGCGAAAAAAATGTGTAGCCAAGAAAAAAACAAGACAAAGTAGACTTCAGTTGCATAAATCCTGATGCATTTATTTGCCGATTGTAGAAAAATATTTTTGTAATACAATGGAAATTGCACCCGTTTCTATCACTCGATTCCGTCTGAAAAATATAAAACAAAATATATTTCTTAAAACTGTAAAAGAAAACACGCGAGATACGGTCATTTTTCCTGAAACGTTTCCCAATAACCGGTAATTTTTTTTCAACAGTATAAAATTTGTATTCTTGATTCTCGAGTCATATCTTAGAGATCTACTCGAGGCTCCTTCGACGACGGGCTTACACGCGTTAAACGAACATGTAAGCCTAGACCCGTGTAATAACTATGTGCATACGATTCAGCCGTAGAAGATTCTTGAGCTGTGATAAAAAATCCAAGACTTAGAGCTTAGCGCGTTTGTTGGCCTGGAACACAGCGCCGGATGCAACCGCGTCCGCAATTTCTTTCGCACCGAAGCCAAATTCCGACAAAACTTCCGTCGAATGCTCTCCCGCGTCCGGAGTCGGGCGATGAGCGGCAGACGAGCCAGGAGTTCGAGACAAATGTGCGGCAGGATTGGGCACGGTAGTCCCGTCGATCCCAACCGTGAAGCTTTCCTTCTCCTTGTTGTGTTTGTGGGCAGCGACGTCCTGCAGAGGTACAACAGGAGTCACGCACGCATCGGTACCATCGAATATTGCGCACCAATCCTTTTGACTCTTCTTTTTGAAGACAGCGGCGAGTTTTTCACGATTCTCATCGAAGTCGTAATAGTGCGGCAATTCGTCGTCCGTCAGGCCGAGTTTCTCCAATAAAATCGCGTAAAATTGCGACTCTATAGCGCCGACCGCCATGTACTTTCCGTCGAGAGTCTCGTAGGTGTCGTAAAAATGAGCTCCGGTATCCAATCTGAAATAATGATTGATTTGTTTTTCATACTTTACTGAAAAATTGTTTTTCACGGCTCCGGATGCTACGAATCGAAAAGGGTAAATCGTTAGAGCTTCAGCTTTGAGTATTCTAAAAAATGATGCGGTATTTTTACAAGTTTTGGCGATACGGTAGAAACAAAATTGAGCCGCGGAACACGTGTTCTGCGATCTACCCACGTTACAGACAAACTTACGCGTTTTTCCCTCGAGGGTTACCCCAAAGTCCAGGAACATTTTGAGTTCTGAAGACCCAACTGCCCAAGTAAGCGGAACCTTCGGTCATCGACACGTCGATTACTTGCCCCAATTGGCTCCGGGAACGTTCGAACAAGGCCATAACTATCGCGAAGGCGCACATCAAGCCACCGCCGCCGAAATCGGCGAGTAGATTAACTGGAGGCAGTGGTTTCTCGCCGGATCGTCCAATTAATGATAGAAGACCTTGAAAAACGATAAAAAATATTCAACACATTTACAAAAAGCGGATGTTCATCAAATTACAGTAAAAAATCGGGTTTTTTTCCTGCATGCCAAAAAATATCCTACAAATATATCCATGGTATTTTAACCATGTCAAACAACCTTAATTTGTAAATACAAAAAATCGTTGGAGGCGATTCATTTGTTACATTCTGTCTTTTGGAAAAAAATGAATCTGCAATTTTTAATGTTTGAATCCGGGAATTTTTTTAACTTATCAAAAGATAGTTATAAATTATCGTTATTTGCAAGTATATTATTTATTTAAAGACGTTTCTCTGGAATTGTAAAATCTTTCGCCTGATAATGAAAATGAGTTGAACTCATTACCGGAAGTGGCCAAATAATTTATATCGTGTCCAGCCATTTTCGAGTAAGGTCCCGCTTGGCCAAATCCGGTCAACCTCGCGTAGATCAGCCTTTTGTTCCTGGCCATTAAGTCTTGCGGGCCCAAAGTCAGCTTCTCCATAACACCTGCGGACAGAAATAAAGTAGAAAAGTACTGTTTTGTCTAAAGTAGTAAGAAACGTACAGATTTTGTCCAATGAAACATTGGATCGAACCTGTTCTGAAGGGATCGATGACAACATCGCTGTGGTCGCTCAATCTCTTGAACACTTCGACTCCTTCCCTGCTCTTCAAATTCAGAGCGATGGATCTTTTTCCATTGGCCAACACGTCCGGGTAAGTAACTCCTGACCCTGGCTAATAAATAAAAATTATTAGCGACACCAACGCAATTTATGGAATTTATGATAATATAAAAAGTTTCATGACAATAATCCATTTTTTTTTTACCTTGTCGACTCGAATGACCGATGCTCCGTAATCGGCCAGGAGCATTCCGCAAAACGGTCCCGGCGCGAGACCCGCGAGTTCTAAAACTTTTATTTTCTTCAACGGCATTGTCGTCAAAATCGCACGAGCATCGACGATCGTTATCGCTTTATCGACTTTGCCGTGCCACGAGCGCGACTCTCAAGAAACCTTTGATCCTATCGTTGGCCTATTCAAATCTGATACATTAAAAAACATCGAAACCACCGTTATACAGTCCGGTTCGATCGTGTTCGATCGTGAACTGGTAAAGAACCGTGACCGGAGAATCGCGTTCGAAAAAATCATAGGTCATTGGACACGAGGACGGGGCGACAAACACTGAAACACTCGATTTATTAAGCGGAAAGTGAGAATGAGTGTAATTGGCCAGTTGGAAGAGTAACAAAGCCATTGTTTAAATCGCAAACCCTACGAGAAGATCGTAGTCGCGCAACTAGTACACAACCTCGCTGATAAAAACTGATAAACAATTTTGTGCTACAATACAATTTTTCTACATAATTATTCCTGTATGATTTGTTGTTGTTAAAACGCCTGTGAGGAGACTCTCATGATTCGTGCGGAATGAGTTTCGACCAATGAAATTCGACCAATAGGAAGCGCGACACAAGAATCTCGATCTCCGCGTTGAAATTCACCCAAATGTGATTCCGCCACACACGTGATTTCACGAGTTTCCCTCGGTTGTTAGAGTTCGCAACGATGAGCGATACCGGCGTTTCGGAATCCTCGAAAGATCCGAAAAATGACAAAACCGAAGAGAACAACGACTCGTCGAGGGCAGAAGAGAAGTCCGGCGACGCGGCGAAGAAAAAGCCCGTCTGCATAATCGTCCTCGGGATGGCAGGCTCGGGGAAAACAACTTTCGTACACAAGATCGTGTCGACGCTCTACGAGACTGGCAAACCGTACGTTATCAACCTCGATCCCGCTTGCAAGGAGGTGCCTTACCCGACGAATATAGGTAAAAAACAATAAACAACCTCGAAGCACGGCGCGAAATGATTGCGAAATTGGATCGCTTTTCCTAACCAAATTGTTTATTTCTTCAAAGATATTCGCGACACCGTAAACTACAAAGAAGTCATGAAACAATATCGTCTCGGACCAAACGGAGGTATCGTCACGACGCTGAATCTGTTTTCGACAAAGTTCGACAAGGTCGTCGAGCTTCTGGAAAAAGCTGGCGAGGATCACGAATACGTCGTGCTGGATACACCAGGGCAGATCGAGATCTTCACTTGGTCAGCCAGCGGCACTATTATTACGGAAGCACTGGCCTCGCAATTTCCTACGATAGTCGTTTACGTATTAGACACAGTGAGGAGCGTCAGCCCTGTGACATTCATGTCAAACATGCTCTACGCTTGTTCCATACTCTACAAAACTAAATTACCCTTCATCGTCGTCATGAACAAAGTACGCATTTTTTTTGTCTCCGATTTCATTTTTTTGATGATCTATTTCCAAACGTTTCTTTTGGAATTTTTTTTTTTCGGATCTTATTTTTTTATGTTTTATTTACAAACTTTTTTTTTAGACGGACATTGTGGAACACACCTACGCAGTCGAGTGGATGCAAGACTTCGAATCATTCCAAGAGGCTCTGGATTCCGAGACGAGCTACATCAGCAATCTCACTCGCAGCATGGCTTTGACCTTGGACGAATTTTACTGTCATCTGCGCAGTTGCGGAGTTTCGTCTCTCACCGGCGACGGAATTCCCGGTTTCTTTGATTTGGTCAAAGACGCTGTTGCGGAATATGAAACGTAATTTTTTAACGTTTTTAATTTTTTTAATTTCATGAATCACGTTTTTAAGAACAATTTTGTAAAAACAATATTTACGTTTTTCAAATATTTTTCAGAGTCTACAAAAAAGATTGGGAAAGGCTCAGAGCGGAAAAAGCCCAAGAGAGAGAGAAACGAAAGCAGCAACTCGAAGAAGCGGCTGGAAAGAGCACGAAAGTTTCTCTGATACATTCCGTTAGCAGCGGGCAAGAGATCGCGGACGTTTATCTCAAACCATCCGGCGACGAATCGAGCGAGGACGAGGACGACGAAAAGCCACCGGACGACGCCGACGAGGAGAAGGAGGAGGACTCGTTCAAGAATTTTTTGAGCAAACACAAGGAAGAACAGGAGAAACGGGCGGTCAGGCAACAGGAGCACTCGCAACCGGGCACCAGCAGGGATACGTGATATCGTACGTTTTGTAAATAATTTATAAATATCATAACGTTATTTTTACGAACGAATTCATTGATTTCGTGTTGAACCCGCGACAATATCCGGCTTCGTTGAAAGTTCCACTTTCCTTCGAATTCGATATAAAAAAATATTCAGAAAACGAAGCAATTTGGAGTTAAATGTGGATCGAACAGGTTTATAGAAAAATTGGATAAAAATCGTAGATTTTGTAAATAATTCGATCTTTGACAATTCGAAATCCTTCGGGATAATCACGAAGAAAACCGACAAACATCGGTATTTTCGTGTAAAAATACGTGGTAGAGGTTTCATTCACGGTACGCGAGATCATAAATTTTGTAAATAATTTATGCAACATTTGTTTCTTTACAAAAAAATATTTAGGAAATTCGTTGAAACTTTAATGCTAATCTCCGTCGTCGTCGTTTTGAGGCTCATCGAAGTCCCGCATCTTGACGTCCTCCTCCTCGCCGTACTGTATCATATTGTCGATCGTCAACTTGATGTCGGCTATGCTCTCCTCGTCCTTGATATTCAACGGGTAGAATCTCACGAGGCTGTAGTCCTCGATGAGCCGACCGAGCGCCTCTGTGAGATTTCGGTATTTCTCGTTCCATCCGTCTCTGTCCATGTCGGCGATGAGACTGTAAGGATCGGGCTCGAGATATTTGTCGAGCTGTTTTCGCGACGATTTCGAAAGAAGATCCATCTTGCTGAGGATATTTATGTGCGGCAATTCCAGGTTTATCATCACGCTAAGCGCGGCCATTGTTCCCGATAAGAATTTCGATGCGTCGACCATGAATTGACTGTCCACGAGGAAAACGCCGCACAGACGAAAATTCAGATTCTGGAGCATTGTTATTAACTGACGAATCACCGTCATGTGAGTGTAGAGCTCGATCTGACCGGCGCAATCGAAGATTATGTAGTCGTCGTCTACGTCGCCCAATTGCTCCTCAAGCCAGGATGAATTTTCCAACAAGTATCTGCAATTTTAATGCTTGTCGAAAAAAACATCTTTCGCAATTTCTTCCGAATTTTTCGGAAGTTTTTCGGAGAAATTCGGAGCATGCAAGAACTGAATTGTAACATCAACATGGTATTGCTATTTTTACAATGACCCTGAAACTGGTGGTCTATTTTCATGTAACACCAAAACGTCGAAGCCTTTCAAAAAAATGCAATACCATTTTTATTACTTTATTTTTTTGCGTGCAGCGATAAATTTTTTATGAAAAAAAAAATCGTTTAAACTCACTCCATGCAAAAGACTAGACCGCCGTTGGGTCCAAATCTCAACTCCGCATCCTCCATAGCGTCGTCTAGCTGTATCAATTCTCTGATGTCCACCATAGGCTCGTAGTCGAAATATTCAGCCGCGGGATCAAGATTGACAACATGAACGACTTTGTTCTCGTCAGCAGCATGCCGTTGCATTGTGGAGCAATAGGTGGACTACAAAAAAGAAAACAATTGATGAAAAAATATTTATTATTAAATTCGGAGTAAAAAAACAATTTACCTTGCCGCTTCCAGCGGGTCCCATGACGAGTTGAGCGTATCTCATTCTCAAAATAAATATCGAAAAAATTTTCACCAACGATTTCCACTGTGCAAACACGATGACACCGAAGAATCAAACAAATTTTTCATCACTCAGTGAGCCGGTAATTGAGTTTCGATGTCATTGTTTTAGGTTAGGTTTTGGCGGATTTATAAACAACTCAACGACCGACCGCGTGGGTGAGAAAAAAACTTCTTTTTATTCACTCCAGACTGAATTGTTTCGCGAATCAATTATTCTCTCGACCAAACCAGAAGATTCTTCGATCGAAGTCTCACTTTTGAAATCGAGTCTTCGATTTCTCGGCAAAAAAAAAAGTCTTTTCGTTGATTTCATGAAAACTCGTCGTGAAGTTACGTTTCACGTGTCTGAATCCCGCCACGAGCCGTTGAATTGAATGTTGTCCGCGGCGAAGTGGTTGTCAACCTCGGCGACGCGTCTTTTATCCCCGGAGTCGCGTTCGATTGCAGAACAAAAAAAAAAGGAATTTCTCGGACAGGCCGAGAGCGCGGTCTCTCGAGCGCACGCACACGGCGTCTTCGCTGGGGCTGCTGCTCGCTTCTCCAATGTAGTTTTTCTTATTATTATTATTCAATCGTAGGTGTCATTCACGCGCGTTCGTTGCCGCGTTAGTTGCGCGTGTGCGACTGTCGCGGAGTTTCACGATTTTCGTCGTTCACGCGTCAACGCGTTAGTCGCGAAATAACAACGAAATCATGGGAACGGTAGAATACAATTTGCCACCGAACGGCGGTCTCATGCCCGTGAGTAAAATCGAACTATCGTCGCCCAGGTGAACGCGCGAGGATTCCGAGAATTAAAAAAAAAAAAAACATTTCCCCGGAGCCTCGATTATTGCCTCACGGAAAAAACGTCGTGATCAATTCTTACGATCGGCATCGATGCTTTATTTATTCTTCCAGCAAATCCAAGCGTTGATCGCGCCGCCAGTTTCCGAAGAATCGAAGACTGCTAAGATAAAGAAGGAAAAGGAGGACAAACAGCATCCGTACTACAAAAGACCGGGTAGAGGCCACAACAGAGATTCGTGCGACGCTTGTCGAGACGGCGGAGAATTGATATGCTGCGACAAGTGTCCTGCGTCCTTTCACCTCCAATGCCAGTGAGGAGAAAGCCTCAAAAACGCTCTGTAGTTCCTCGCTTTTGCAGACTGTGAAATTCTATTTATTTTCGTTTTTTTACAGCGATCCTCCTCTGGATCCTGCGGAGATACCGCATGGCGAATGGATGTGCCACTCGTGTCGCTGCACCGCCAAGAAAGACTCCAAAGAGAAGGCCGGCCTGTTGGCTTCCAGGAAGAGAAAGAAAAAATCGGCTCTGGAGATTCTCGCGCTCGCGGCCTCGCTCGTCAATCCCCGCGAATTCGAGCTGCCGAGAGAATTGCGCCTGCCGATCACGTTTCCCGGGACGGACAAGATCGACACCGCGTCGGGAAAGCGGGGAAGACAACCGGCCGCCGCGTGCAACAATGGCGAGCGGCGTTACACGAATCGTAAGATCGATGCGATTATTTATTCCTACATACTGAACGAAATAGAAAACATTCCCAATCCGTCGACAATGAATTCATGCACTAGAAAATTGGTCTTCGGAAAATCGAGCATTGAATTTTATTTTATTCCTCAATCGCGATTATCTCGCCGATATTCGCACGGTAGCAAAATTGCCAGACGAGAAAATTGTCGCTTATGAAGGGAGTGAGTTTCAAGGTCAATTTTACTCGCGAGATTAATTCACTCGATGAGGATTTGTAAAATTACTTCATTCGTTCGATTCGTCGTATGAAAGAGTTGAAAACGACAAGCAAACGAAGAATTGCTTTGAGTGACGCGAAAATCGATGTTCGCAAGGGCCGTCGTTCTCGCGTCGCAAAAGCATTATTTTCCATAAATAAATTAACCGATCGATATTCTTTCGAAGGTAAAGGTCACTGTCTCGACAGCGCGCTGATGGTACCGTTGCCGGCTCGTCTGTGCTTCGAGTGCGGCAAGAGTTGCAAACGCGCGCCGTTGGTCGCGTGCGACTACTGTCCTCTGTACTTTCATCAAGACTGCCTGGACCCGCCGTTGACCGCTTTCCCGAGCGGTCGTTGGATGTGTCCGAATCATCCGAATCACTTCATCGATCAGAATCTTCTGAACTCCTGCAAGGCATCGGCGCGCATGAAGCTCTGGGATCAGTTCGCGACGCGTCGAATAGATCAACACGCCGTCAAACTCGAGTTTCTTCGCAAGGCATACGCGACGAATCCGCCGTTCCGAGTGAAATTCAGCATCGGCGGACGAACGAGGGTGAAAGTACCGCACACGGTGAAGTATCATTACGCGAATCCGCCGGAGCTCGATTCGTTGAATTCTTATCGCGTAAACACGGTTATTCGGCCGTACATCAATTCCGTCGAGGAAACTAATGGCGACGAGAGAAACGAGATCAAAGACACCTCGGCTATAGCGAGAATAAGCGATGCGACGAACGAGCTGAAGAACGGCGATGCGCACGACGATTCCGGGGAGAGAATGGCGATTCAGCCGAACGAGGAAACGCCGGAGAAGAGAAAAAATCGTAGTCCGAAGAAGTCTCGTCACGCGCGAGAGGACGAGTCTCTGAAAGTCGATAAATCGCGAGTCTATCGAAACGATTGCAGTTACAGCGTCAAGGAGGGTGTGCAATTGCTCGAGAGGCCCGTACTCGAGGCTCTGGCGCAACAGAGACTGGAGCAGATTATGAATCCGCTCGGTGAGGAATACGAGACTGTCAACTGCGGCTATCAAGCTCGAGCCGCTCTGTTCCCTCTGAGCCGGAAACCCGGACCGCCGGCCTTCATGATACGGCGAACGATGACCATCGGCACTGGACCGAACTGCGACGTTCCGCTCTCGAAGTATGGAAACTGCGATTGCACGTCCTCCAAGCACGCGGTCATATTTTTCGACGAGGTGAGTATCCGATTCTCCGTGCGCCTTCGCAATGAATACAATTTTTTTTTTATCTATGATGAATCTTTTTTTTTTGCAGACTACGAAGCGGTACGAATTGTTGAACTACAGCGAACACGGAACGATAGTCGACAACGTTCTCTACTCTTGTGATTACGCCGGTCTCTCGGCGAAACGTGGCAAAGATTCGGAGGACGGTATCGTGCCCGAACACTGGAGAACTTCGGCGACGTTCAAAGCGATCTCGAAGAAGGCGAAATCGCCGGCTTCGACGAACGGCACGAGAATCGTGTCGTGCAAATGCAACGTTCTCGAGACGGAGACCGCCAACGAGGTTTACACGCAATCCGGTTGGGAAGGAAGCGCCATCGTTGCTCACGGTTCGATATTGACCTTCGGTTGTCTCGTGTTTGTCTTCAGCACGGTCGATCCGTATTTGCAGCAGCATTAAACCCATCATGTAAATATTGTACATTCATTATTTTCGAGTCAAAGAAGAGAAACGAAAGAGAGAAAAAAAACACACCCACACGGAGATTCATCACAAGCCCTTAAATGTAAGTCAATCGAGACTATCGATTTATACTACTGCTATATACATATATATATATAAATATATAAATATGTTTAAATAAATTACCACGCGTACTCGCACGCACAGCGAGTCTCGTGAGGTTTCTCAAGTGGTCGCAATGAGCATCTTTCAGAGACCGTAAAACGTACAATCCTGTTTATTTTTCTTTCTCTTCGTCGGCAATGTTATTATTATAGTATATATTTTTTTTTTTTCGTTTTTTTTAAATAATTATACTAGTATGAATACGGTAATACTTATCGTTTTACAATAGGTTCGCGGTCGTTGAAGCGGTTACAACGCATTTCTTTCGCTGGTTACGTGAGGGTCGCGGGGTTGGGAGCTCAGACATTGTACTCGTATAATTTATATACATATACACCAGTCACGGATATGTGGGGAGGAGCACGAGAAGCGATCAGTCGAATTTTGCGACGAGCGAACGACAAAAAGATCGTTCCTAGTAGAAGGAAAAAAAGTGTTTGTCCTTTTTTTTGTTTGTTGTTACTGTAATCTTCCTTGGTACTCGTTGCGCGACCGAGTGACGCGGATGGCAGCGGACGTTGCTATCCTAACTATTATCACAGATCGATCCAAGACAGCCTCGCTCGCGGCTGTACGAGTCCGGGAAAAACCAAACGAAACAAACAAAAAAAAACGGTTCCGACGAACGGACAGAGATTTTTTGTTCCGACGTCCCGAACGACACGAGTACCAGCGTTTCTTGTTCTCGACTATAATTTTCTCTTTCTCATTCCTCATGCTTGTTTTTTTGTGCAACGAGCGATATTAATTTTCTTCTTTTATTTAAACAATGTCTTATAACACTTTACAAATCGCAACTGAATCATCTTTTTATCCTCTTTTTTTTGTTCCTTATTTACGCCTATGTTTTTTTTTGTGTGTATATATTCTGCGTAGGGTTCGATTATTACGGGATACAATGTGTTTGGACTTGATGCATGTTTTCTTCTCGTTTTTTTCTGTTTTCTTCCGGGGGAATTTCATTGAATCCGACCAGGCTCGGTACGAGCATCGCGGTTCGTGTCCGTGCCATTCGCGAGCCACTTGAACGACTAAGTCGAGAGAACGCGGCGCGGCATCCTTTGTTATTTGCTTTTTCTGTTCTCGAGGAAAAATTCCGCGCACACCCTCAAGCTCTCTCTCTCTCTCTCTCGGTCCGATTCGAATTTGTTCTACCGCGACAAATCGATCGATCTTTCGCGAGGGACTTTTTCACCGTGGATAAACGCAGTGAGCGCGTAAAAAAAAATCGGCCAGCCGCTAACAACACTTTTTCCTATGCTGTTTGGTGTTCCTCCGCAGGTTGACGGTCTCGTTCGTCTGGATCGCTTGACGCTCCTTCCTCTCCTGCTTCGTGCGCAATACTTGGCGCGTTATCGCCATGAACATCTGTGGAATGAAAAAAAAATGGCGTTAAAAAGATTCTTTTTGTATTGCCATTTTTTTTTGCCGCGAAAGTTCGCAAAACGTTTTTTTTTACCTCCTCGACGTTGATGTTGTCCTTGGCCGATGTTTCGAACAATTGTATGCCCATTTGCGTGGCGAAACGTTGAGCATCCTCGGTGAGTACGACTTTCTGATTAGGCTCGTCGTTCTTGTTACCTACCAGAACCCTATTGACTATATCGCAATTGTGATCGATCTCGTGCAACCATCTTTTCACATTCGCAAAGGAATCGCCGCTCGTCACGTCGTAGACGACGATCACGCCGTGCGTGCCCCGGTAGTACGTCGATGTTATCGTGCGGAATCTCTCTTGTCCCGCGGTGTCCCATATCTGTAGCTTAACCCTCTCACCGTCCACTTCGATTGTCCTAATTTTGAAGTCTACACCTATCGTCGTAATGTAACTCCCGTTGAACGTGTTGTCCGCGAATCTTAACAGCAACGAACTCTTTCCCACCCCTGGAAAAAAGAAACAAGAGAATCGACGCTTGAAGAAAAATTCATCATCGATTCATCCGAAACGTTGCGAATTTTGCAGTTACACGAAATTCGGAGTAAAAAAATTGTTTCGAATTTCAGTCGAATTTCGATGCTATTTTTCGGAGTCACAAACAATTCGTGACCCGTCGGTTGAGAACCTCTGCTCTTGGGATAAAGTTCACGCGGTCTATTGTTCGGCGATCAGTCGACGCGGGCAGCGAATTTCTATCGAGGGGGATGAATCAGCCGTCATTTTTCGTCAAAGAAAAAAAACCTATCGAGCCCCGCTGTATCTGTTCGGCTCGAGGATTATTGAATCTAATCTCTCCTCGATATGAAATTACTGATTATAACCTCAAGTTTCAAGATGGCTGTCGATTTTTTTATATTTTTCCAGCGTTTTTTTTTTTTTTTTTTCAATGAAGAGTTATGTCAATTTTGGAGTCGGAACTGTCAAGGATAAAGTAATTACGATCGTTGAAAAGTCGGGCCTTCGAAACGAGTTGTCGAGTTTTTTGGCCAATGTCGCAACGGATCTCGAAAGTTTGAAGCTCGGTATGCCAATCGAAGTTTTCGTTGAATGCAAAGTGTTTACAAATCGCAGCAACAGCCTCGTCGCATAGCACTCGTGAGAGAGCGACCCACAACGATACCTCTCAATTAACACGCACGGAGTAATCAAGGAGGAGCGGGCGCGCGCGCGCGCGCGAGGGCGATGATGTGTACGGAGGAGGAGAGAAAAGAGTATAACGATTACAGGAGAGATATTTACCACTGTCCCCGATGATCAACAGCTTGAACAAATGATCGTATTCCCGTGCCATTTTTTTCTTCTTTTTCGTCTCTTTCACTCTCTTATCCGAATTATTTCGTGGCACGGAAACGACTTCGGTCGTTCCGTAACGCACATGCACACACACGGAACACGCGGAGATCGGAACCGTCGAAGGAGTGTAATTCGTTTCTGTGTCGCGCGCGAGAGAAACGATGACGGAGAAATCAACGATGAGGAGGATTCACGAACGAGATCGCTCGCTGCACGAGTTCGTATCGCGGCCTCGTCGCGATCGAACGGGCTCTCGTGTCCCTCGCGTTTTTAACAATCCCTCTGCTGTCCCTCCCTGTCGCCGAGTCCGAGCGAAATTTCACCGAGCGACGAGTTTCCTTCGCGACTTTTCACTTTAAAATCACTTCGCGCTCGCCATATTCGCAACCACTGATATCGCCATTCATTATCGCTATTGAGAGAACGCTCTCATTGAACATGACGCCCACCGACTACGCGCACACTGACTTGTCACTTCCATGCACTCGAAGCTTGTGCACGCAACTGCCCGTCCCCCTCGCGCCGCTGGTGCCGCTGTGCGTTTGCCGCTTGACACACGCGACAACTCGGCACACACGAGATACCCGGACTTGGCAGTTCTCGATACGCCTTACAGAGGACTACGTGTTCGAGCGCGAGACACATAAATAATAATGAGTCGCTCTAAATTTCTCATAAATATGAATATCGTCGCGGCATCGCGGCGCTGAGATTACTTTATATATTTTTCTCTTTTTTCAACTTCTTCAACGTGCTTCCGCGAGAGAAGAGACTGCGCGAACGAGCCCCACGGGATCACCGACCCTGACTGACTGGAAATCGCGTGCGTACCAACACACACTATATTCGTTGAACGAAATGAAAAAAATAAAATAAAACCCGATGGGGCGATAGTGGTGGAGTCGCCCGACGTTGAATCATCTCTCGTACCATTCGGCGAGAGCGACATGGTATATGTACTTGTATACATACACATATATATACTTTCATCCTTTTACGCATGCGTATGATAAAACTGCGCACGCATCCCTCTTCCTATAGTAATTTTCGTCTACATAAAATGATCGTCTCTTGCACACGGTTTTTCGTGCCATAATCATGATAGATTCGAGAGCCGTAGGAATGTTTTGAGGTTCGAAATAACCATAGGGGCGAGAGTAAAAGAAATATATATATATAATATATCATGGCGTCGAAGGCCCATGCGGACAATACGGTGAATGAGAGACGATTACGACCGATATACGGTACA
Organism: Ischnus inquisitorius; assembly: GCA_963924025.1. Lineage (NCBI taxonomy): Eukaryota > Metazoa > Arthropoda > Insecta > Hymenoptera > Ichneumonidae > Ischnus > Ischnus inquisitorius. The sequence goes on along the minus strand of OZ001245.1, from coordinate 17,520,889 downwards.
AGATTGTTGTATTTATTATTGGCAATAGCGTTTGTTGAACCATTGAGATATAATATCGCCGGTTAGCTCGAACCATCGGTAAAACTCGCGATCGCCGCACGCGGAGGTTATGTAACAAGCGCGGCGTTACAACTTTCGGCTTTTCGTTATTGCAGACTGGTTGGACAATGGAAACAATAAAAAGGCGCTGCAGGAGGCGGACAAGGTACTCAGGAAACAGCCGAGCAATCAGTGCGCCAGGGTACTCAAAGCCTTAGCCCTGCTGCGCCTCGGCAAGGAGGACGAGTGTCAGGTTATCATGGACAGGGTCAGATCCGAGGTGCCCTGCGAAGATACTACCCTTCAAGCTATGAGTATATGCTACAAGGAGATACATCAACGTGAGCAAAAATCTCTCGCTGCTCCGTAGCGATTCGTTGAAACCTTTTCTTTCTTTTTTAATTGATGAAACACTAAAAAATTGCATGCGCTTTCGCAGCGGATAAGATAAAAGAAGTTTACGAAGCGGCGGCGAAAGCGGATCCAAACAACGAGGAATTGTTGACGCATCTTTTCATGGCTTACGTCAGACTGTGCGACTTCAAGAGGCAGCAGCAAACGGCCCTGGCATTGTACAAATTGAAACCCAAGAATCCATACTATTTTTGGGCCGTCATGAGCGTCGTCATGCAAGCCGTTCAGGCCGATGAAAAATTAGCTAAAACTGTTATTTTACCTCTCGCCGAAAGAATGGTACGTTTTGTTTATTTGACGCTTGACGTCGAACGTCGATAATGAGGTGCGGTTTAATTTTTTTTTTTTTTATGGAACAGGTTTTGAAACTTGTGGCCGAGGGTAAATTGGAAGCAGAACCCGAAGTTCAGCTCTACGTTATGATACTGGAACTTCAAGGTAAGGATGAAGAGGTTTTAAAGGTTCTGTCTGGTTCCTTGGCCTCTTGTCTCTCGTCTGTTCCGCAACGTAAAGCCATGCTTCTGCTCCAGTTGCAACGCTATCCAGAAGCTGAGAGCGCCCTTCGAGAACTTATTCAGCAAGAGTAAGTGCAATCCTAAATCTATCACTATTTGGTGAAAAAAATTTAGCGTTAAAAAACCGTTTATTCGATTATATTTTCACGTTAAAAATTGCGTTGAAAATGATTTTTTTTCACTTATCCAAATCGATTGCCTATAGAAAAAAAAAATGTATTCCTCCGTAATGTTCTTGCAGCGTTGACAATTGGGCATACTACAAGGATTACTTGACATCGGCCTTGAAGCAACGAACTCCGCTTGAGTGTCTGGAATTTTTGAACGAAATCAGTACGAAAAGTCCGCGACGAGTTCGAGCGCCGCTTCTCGCGCGTTTCGAGCTGTTGAAACGCGTCGGTGCGATCGAGGAACTGCGCGGTAAGATCGACGTCGTCGATCTTATGCGCCAATATTTCGTACAGTTCGGCGAGAAGGGCTGCGTCGTCGGTGATCTCAAATTGTATCTCAACGTTCTCGAATCTTCGGAGCAGTTGGAACTCTTGAAGAAGGTGAGGATAAGCTTTAAACGCGAAGATACGGCATTTGCGCGCGAAACTTTATTGACGACGAATTTATGTTGCATTTATCGAACTCGTTGCGCGTTCGATAGATAGGGGAAGAGGTGGGCGTCGAACCGAACCAGTTTCCCAAGTCCGCCGGGCAGATGCAGAAACACATACACTGCGAGCAGTTGCGACGAATATGCGGTATGCATCATTCGCCGCACGCCGATACCGAGAAGCGAAAGCAACTCGCCCAGAGATTCTGCGATCTTTACGACAGTGGAAACGAATCTTGTCCGCCATCGGAGAGGCTGCCGACGGACTTTTCGCCTGCCGATTCCTACATATTACTGGCCTCGCATCTATTCGTGCAACTGTGGTTCGAAACTAGAGACGCGTCGCATCTGTACAAGTAAATACCGTTGCTCGCGATAAAACGTTACCGTTAACAATTTTAGGAGTTGTACGAAACGCGGTTTTTTTTTCTTATTCCTTTTTCAGAGCTATGTCGTTATTGGAACGAGGCCTGACGTTCAGTCCGGCGAACTTTCATCTGAAAATAATGCTCGTACGAGTTTATCTCGAAGCCGGTCTGGTCGGTGCGGCCGATCACGCCTACACGCTCTTGGAAGCCAAACAGATACAATTGGATTCGTTGGGTTACCTGCACACGCCATTACTCGCTCCGCTCGGCCATTTATCCCGAGCCTCGACGTTACTCGATCATGCAGCCAAATTTTTCGTAGCCAATTACAAGCAGGTATGTTTATTTTTTCTCGATAACGACCGACAAATATACAATATCAACTTTTATTGTATCGATTTACACAGAGCGCGGATCAATTGACCTTCGCCTACAAGTATGGCAGTTTCGTGAAGGTTCAAGAGTTCGTCGAGCTCAAGGAGAGACTCGAGAATTCGTTGCATTTCGCGATGACGACCGTCGACAAGATGCTTCTCGAATTGAGCTGGTGCGACAGTCCGACGGCCTTGTCGAACACTCTCTTGAATATGCGAGTTCAACCTCAGGAAGATACCATTCGATGGGAATTGCTACGGGATAATCGAGATCTCGAGGTACGAAGCCTCTCAATAATGTCTTTATTAACAATTCAAGCAAATTTGAACGCCGGATGATGTAAATCTTTTTTTTCCGTTTCATAAACAAACAACAGGTAGTGGTTGGCTGGGAGCCATTGGGCAAGAACAATGAGGATCCGCGGATGCACGACGAGACTAGGTCGTGTATGCTTCGATTGTTGGCGGCTCGCAGTCTAGTCCTTCGAATACTCGCGGCGACGGCCGAATCGAACTCCGCCACGCTGCTCACCGATCTCGCCGCTGAGCTGCGGAAACTGAACGACGAACACGCGCCCGAGTGTCTCGACAAGTTCAAAGTCGCGGACAGTGATGGTAGCAAAGCCGAGAGCGTTCTCGTGCCGCTCGACGCCGTCGAGCGTTTGCGCGAAGCTCACGATTCCGAACAATTGAGCGTCGTCGCGAATCTCGCGGAATCGCTCGCGCGCTCGTCGAGGCCCGACGTCGAATGCGTGAAATTTCTGAGCTCCTCGAAGGCGCTGAAAACTCTTCCTCTTCCCGATCCCGACAAGTCGGTTTCGTACAAAGAATTCTTCCTCCGAGCGTCGACGTGCGGCGAAACCATAGCGATTCTCGGCGCCATGTGCGTAGCTTCGTCGACGCAATCGAGACCGCGCGTCACCAACAAAAAGAAGAACAAGAAGTGCGGCAAGGAAATCGTTTCGTTAACGCAGGACGAGTCTCAGGTGTGTTGACCTTGAATTGGTTCGAAGTTCAAAATTAACGAATCAGTCGCAAACAGAATTTATTTATTTTTTTATGCTTCCTTTACAGACATGGCAAGAAATCGGCAGCCTTTTCGCCGAGAGAATAAAGAGCATGGAAGCGAATCTATCCGAGCTCGAGAAGCGTCAAGTGCGAACGGATCTACCGACCGACGACGAGTCGGCGATAACCGTTGCCGATCGTGCTCAAGACAGCGTTAGCCAGAGCTGCTGGATGCTCAAGTCGCGCGTACAACTCACGACGAAACTACTCAACGGCCTGAGAAGCTGAAATTTTTGAGCTATGCGAAATTGTACAAATAGAGATCGTCCATAACGCGCGAGTCGAGCAACGATATCGATATAGCAAAATGAAGGCTTTTCTGCGATTCAACATCGACGAGAAAATGACGAAAGAATGAGAGCAAAAAAAAACAAAATAACAAAGATCCTGTGTACATATTATCGCTTAGTCGATTGACGATTCCGCCACTATAGCTTTTCTCGGAGTTTACTCCGAACGTTTCTACTACGATTATGTAATTGGTCTTTCCGCCGCTTTTTTCTCTTCTTTTTTTCTATATTTCGTCGATTCTTTCGAATTTTTTTTTCATCCTTCTACTTATGTTTAACCCTTAACTGCGATCGTCGCTACGGACCTTTAATCGAAATTCAACCTAGGACGTGAAAGTTTTACTTCCGAGCCAATCAATTTATTAGTTTTTTTTCGTATCTTGACGATGTATCGGCGATATCGAAACGAATTGCGGAGGGTCGCGCGATTGAGGGTTAAAGCAATATCGAAACTCGAAATACTGCCAATCAAAAACGCTTCCCGTTGGGCGCGCGATAAGTCGACGACGTTCGGTGCAAAGAAGTACAATCGACGTAAAATTTTCGCGTACAACAATTAACATCGGAACGAAAGTATATTATCTGTTCGTTCTACGAGAGCACCGCAGACATCCAATCAGGTTATTCGACGAGCGTAACAGCGAATACGGGGGAAACGACGATATATCATACAGTGGGAAACACGAGGTGTTTCAAGGAATAAACATTTCTTTTTATAAACTCAATTGCCGAATGTCGCAACGACGATTCTTTAATTCAATCCTCCTCGAGTTCTTATAACGATTCTTACAGTAAATGGTTTTTCTTTTCTCTCTCGAAGATTCACGAGTTTCTCAGTAACGGCGTCAGCTTGTAGCGACGTTCCCAAATCACGTTCTCTGCAAGATTTGTCACGTTAAAATGTGCATCTCTGTCGTTTTTGATTAGGAAAGGAAAATACATTCGAAACGGTTGTTCCAATTCAACGCTTAAGCGGTGATTGGAGCAATTCGCCGCCTTCCCCACTACGATGGTTCGTCGACGAATGGCATCGCGTTATCCCCCACCCCAGCGCTGTTTTTCACGGTCATTTACGCGCGCCGCTAGTACCGTCAACTGCTCGTAAAATAAAATTCTCATCGCGAGATTTATATCACGTAAAAAATTTTATTCGTTCCAAATCAAAAAAACAAAACGCTATTTTACGGTTTAATAACTTTGCGTTGTAACGAGCCAGCATTCCCACTCTTCGATTATCGCACGACAGCGCGCGACCCCCCCGCCCCGCGGTAAAGTTTTTACGATCAGTTAACGCGCGCCGGTAGTGTCGTCAACTGCTCGCGGAGCGAAAAAATAAAAGATGCTCGCCGCGTGACCAATAAAGGGTCAGTGTCAGTGCTTCGACGATAATGCGAAGGAAAATCTATTTTACCTTCGCTGTCCAAGTTGACGAGTTCCATCATAGCTTCCTCGTCCTGAATCGCTTCCTGGATCATCCTTTCGCGACGATAATCCCTTCGCGCTTGTGCCAGGGCTGTGGTCAACGCATACTGCGAACGATCGCGATGTTTTCGTATACATCACAATACACGCGTAAATCGAATAAATCCGTTACGCCGTCGCGTAAATCACTCTTAAAAAAGTGTTTTTTACTCATCGCCTACCTGACAGAGCTGCAATCTCGACATCCGCTGAAACTTCGTGTCCGGTGAGTCGCATGCCGTATCTTCCATCGTATCGTTGTTACCGTCGCGGGTTACGCGTCTCGACGCGTTCGCGCGCTCGATCGATCGCGACTTGTTGCCGGCTTTCCGACAAACTCTCGCCAATAGGTCGGAACGTCCGGAACGAAAGTTCTCGTGCAGAAATTCGTGTATATCGGGATTGTTCGAGTTGCAGACGGGGTCGCGATTGTGCGACGTCACTTTGCGAAAACCGTAGAGATTTAATTGGCGAATGAAGCTCGTTATGTTGCTCGTCTTGAATATCGGATTCTTCGCGCTGAGATATTCCTCTTGAAATTTCTTGTAATCGAGCAGAATCGTGCCGCCGCTGTGACTCCACTTTATCGCCCCGGTCTTGCAGTCGTTCACGATCTTCCAGAGTTTCTGCGGAAATCGCATCGACAGCATCACGCACTCGTCGTACATCTTTGCTTTAACGCTTTTTTTTGTTTCTGCGAGCAAAGAAAATGTTCGTGATTCTCGCGAAGGGATAGAAAGACGGAAACGTTGGTTTGAACTTTTGACTAGGTCAGGCGCAACGCCGCGAAATTAATGACGAGTAAATAAAACATTCGAGCATCGCCTCTTGGCAACAAAGTAAAGCGGGGGAAGGCGTTCCGAGAATTTCGAGCCGTGGAGTACCTTCGCCTTGTTTAGGGTTAACACAAGGACAAAATTGCTGTCGTTTTCAGAACCGAAAGCGCTTTCTCGGAAAAAAGTAAATCAGATTCGAAATTACGAATGCGCAGAAGTCTTCCTGGTGCGAATAAGGTCTATGAGAAATTTCTTTCGCAAACACTTTCGATTGATATCGAAAACCGAATAAACTTGGGTAGCTCGAAAAATGTTGGTGCAATTGTTTATTACATTTTTTTAAGGCGGTACTAGCACACAGTTTAAGGCATTAACCTTAAACAAATATAATCAACAATAGCACTAAAATTTGTAAATAAAATATTTATAATGCAAAAAATTAATCCAGTCGTTAATCCAGAAAAAAACAGTTTTTTTTTGTTTAAATAATTTTTAATAATAAAACGATTGGAGGTCCGTGAACAAATCGAATGCTAGTACTAATAACTATGTTCTCTGTGATTTTCATTCCAATCGACGATTGCCTCGAGTTAAGATCACTAAAAAACGCATTTTTCATGTTTATACCAATATAATTAACAATTGCACTGACATTTTTCGAGGTACCCCAATTTATTCGATCATTCATTCAAAACGTTTGCAAAACAAATTTTTCTTGGACCTCATTTGGGGACAAGATGACCCTTAGCGTGTGGACTAATAAAAAAAACTTCAGACGCACGCACAATTTCTCATCGCAAACGTGTATTTTTATTCGATTATTTTCATCGGTCTCTCGCTCGTAAAATAATAATATCATTGCCCAAAACGAGACAATTCATTCGTTTATGGATTAACAATAACTTACATTGACTTAGTTTTCAACGCCGAGCGCGCAAACAAAATTAATATACGAATAGCAATCGAAACAACAGTATGTATCTATGTACAATAATTATATACGCGATATGATTTATCAATCGGCTTTTTAATTAAATATTTATGTGAGTATTGTCAGGCGGTTCTTATCGAGTTTTATCGCAAAAGAGAAAAACCCCGAACGACAGTTATTACGTTCATTAAAATTACAATTTTTTTTTACAATAACAACATATTTACATCGTTGAAACTCGCACTTTGGACGTGGGCGTTCTCCGCTATATAATACTATCTCGGCTTGTTTTCGTTGTGTGATGCATTTTTCGTTCTCGCGGGCGAGCGCCGTTCGTCTCAATCGTGTTCCGCAGCGACAGTCTTGATAATAAAAATTTCGTTTCATTGAGATCAGTCGAAGTTTCGCCGATGGGTTAGATCAGTCGGCGAGAGTTTGAAGATATTCGCAGGGCACCGTCGGCGCCGGAAGTAGATATCCCTCGGAGTCGAGAACGTCCGGCGCTCGGAAAATCACGGGGCCCTGCGGTGGCCTCGGCAGAGTTCCTTTCAAACTCAGCTTCTCCTGATTTTTCTCCAATGTCTCGAGTATCTCGGAAAAACGCGTGCGATCCCGCGGCTCGGACTTCCAGCACTCCTCCATTATTTTGCAAATAAACGGAGGACAATCCTCCGGCGGTATCAACATTATTCCTTGAATTATCAACTTCACCACCTTGAAGATCGATGAAAATATTAATTAATCATTTTTATCCGTTTTTCACATGAATTGGAAAATTGCAATTCTCTTCTAGTTCCCATAGTTTCGATTTCGGAGAATTAAGAGCCAATAGTTGTTCCGCAAACTTTAGCTAGTTTGAATAATTTATTATCTCAGAAATTTACTTTTTATATTTTTTTAATCTTCTTACCTCTTCGTTATTGTGTCCGTAATAGGGTTGTTTGCCGTACGAGTATATTTCCCAAAGTACGACACCGAAACTCCAAACATCACTTTCCAACGTGAATCTCCCGTATATAACGCTCTCGGGCGACATCCAACGAACTGGCAATAATCGCGATCCTCCGATCTATCGTGGAAAAAAAAAAAAAATAATCGTGAATATTTGGTAGCTGCGCATTTAGGATGAAACAAGCGAGACATACCTTGTAGTAATCGCACGTATATACGTCCCGCGACATACCGAAGTCGGCAATTTTAACAACGAGATCGGATCCCACGAGGCAATTGCGGCAGGCGAGATCGCGATGCACGAATCTCTGTGCCGACAGGTAAGCCATGCCCGCGGCTATTTGCATCGTTATCCATTGCAGGGAGCTCTTTTTACGCAGACAGGATAAAAACAATTAAATTACCGTGAAAGCTTTTTTTTCTCGTCAACCGAGGCTTACCTTCGTCAAAGGTTGTAATCCGGGTGTGGGCGTTCTCAGTTGCCTCGTGTTGGCCCTCAAAACTCCCGCGAGATCGCCGTACGGCATGTACTCGAAAACCATCCAAGGGCTGTTGCCGGAATCGCGCAGCACGACTCCTATCAATGACAATATGTTCTCGTGACGAAACGTCGACATTATCTCGACCTCTCGCATAAAATCCTCCTCCGCTTCCCGCGATGCCGAATCTTTGAGAACTTTGACCGCAACTATTTCCAATGTATCGTCGTGTCGAAATTCGCCTTAAAAGGACAGAAAAAAAAATTCTTACTACGAAGACTCTTTAGTTTGTTTAAAAAAACCGCTGATTTTATTGCGTCGTGTTTGCCAAAAGAAATTAGTTAATTGATAAAAAAATCAAAATCATTTTTAATAACAATTAAATATGCCGACAAATTTTTTATATTTTAATATCAGTCGATATTTCAAATTCTCAGTGTGCAAAGAAAACCTTAAAATAAAGCGAAAGGGTTAATGAAGAATAATGTTGTACCGACCTTTAAAAACTTTACCGAAGCATCCTTCGCCGATATCGTGGAGATACACGAAGTGATCGCGTACAAGAATCGGCACTTCGGGCGGCGTGCACGCGAAGTATTGAGGATTGGGCGTGTACTTGTTGGCGAGCAGTAGGCCCTTCTTCAGATTCATCGGTGATGTCTAAATTTCAGTAGTAATCCTTTAATTCGCTCGCGACAAATCGTCACGACGTTAAAAACGAGTCTCGAATCATTGATACGTACGTCGGGGGTCGTTTGTTGAGTCTTTTTGTTGCGACACTTTCGCCGCCAGAGGTAGAAGACGAAAACTCCGACTAGCGCGAATAACGTCACGAAAGCTATCGTTATGCCGACAGTCTCGGGAATTTTTTGATGCGACGTCGTTACCTGCACAAAAATGAATATAAAAAATCTTCATAAATCCAGATTTTTTTTTACTAAGATAAAATAGTTATAAACGTATCGCAAACCTGCTCGGCGTCCGGAAGTGTCGTCGCGTTCGTCGCGTTTCCGGTCGGAGGAATAATATTTTGTATCGGCTTCGGCGTTATCGGAACTGCAAATTAACAATTTAACTATAAATATTTTTTAATAATAAATATGAATTTTACAAATATCCAATTATTAACGAATCATTAATATAACAATGAAAAAGTATTCAATTATTTCGATAATCGATAAATTATCGTTAGATAATTAAAGAACTGAAAAAACGATCGCGACTAACCGAGCGGTCGATGCAGACATTTGAGATCCTTCGTAGGCGGTGAAAAATCGTGCGGACAAACGCACGTGTAAGTTCCGCTCTCCGAGCCGTGGCAGGCCGCCTCGAGACCGCACACGAGAGGGTTCTCGTGGCAGTTTTCGAAACCGCTGCCCTTGCTCGTCGCTTGAAGCCTCTCGAACACCTCGGCCGGTAAATTCGTCTCTTTCACCATCGATTCTGCAAATGAGAACGGCGAAGGAGCGCGGTTAAAATTTATACCCAAAACACAACGCGAGTGTTTCTCGATCACGCAACGGGCGCGTGTGCATATTCCACAGCTGTCTTGCGCAAGAATTCATCATCTTATCGTTTAATAGCTAACACGCATAGCGCGCGAGTTGGAAGTGCAGCTAACAATTATTTATCCTGCCGGGCGCCTCGAGAATAGCACGATAAATCAACTCGGCGACCGTAACGAAAAATCTATTTCGCGTATTTCTTCGTTCCCTCGTGGGGCCAAAATTCGCAAGGTCATTCGTTTGGCCGACAACTCCGCGCTCGGATAAAATTGGTAAACATTTTTTTTCTCTCTATTTCGAGTCGGTCGCGGAGTCTCCTTTGGGATAGAGCGAATCTTTGTAAATTTCTTTGGTCGTAACTTCGGGGGAAGGAGGGTCAGGAGATTCGTTGAGAAATCGTGAATTCAGTGCGGTCTAGAGAGAGAGAGAGAGAGACTGGGGAGAAGGGAGGGGAGGAGGAAGGAAGAAGATGAAAGTATATGGACGCTGACGAAGTCGCGGATCGCCGCGTGTGCGAGTATAACTACGAGGCAAGGATAAAAGGGCCGCATATTTGGATTGAGCCCCCCCGAGGGATCGAGAGACAGTGAGGGGCATTCATTTTGCGCCTCGGGACTTCTCGCGCTCAACGGGTCAGGGCGTTATCTCCACGGTCAGCGATCTTCGACAACGAGTCTCGCTATGTGCGCTTAACCGTTCGCGCTACTACCGTGCTCTCTCGCCCTCTTCGTATTCCGTACGTGTGTTTACTTCTTTGACTTGCTCTTCGCGAAACTGACCACTGCCCGACGCTGTATACCCCATACGTGTTTAATATTCGCTGAGGCGCCTTTTTTTTTCTTCTCGCCTCGCGTCTACCCTCGGCGTATCGCTTCGTAATTTCGCGAGTCTGCACCTTATCGAGGGACCGGAAGCCGAAAATAATTGTTTCGTAAAACGAAATATTGTTTATGCATTTTATAAAATTTTTGTTATTTCGATTGACTTGCAATAAATCTTGAATTAAAAAAAATTAATTATGAATTTTACATAAATAATCGGAATTAATTACATTTAGTAATTAAACTTTAAAAAAATTAATTATCGCAACAGCGGCGATTCGCAGAATTCACATGGGCGTTCGGCGATCGATGAAATATTTTAATGAATCCCACGAGAAAGCTCGTCGCCAAATCGGGAACAGATCGTCTACTGGAAATATTCGTAACGCCCCTGTAACTGCGAAGCTACGCCCTCCTTTCCGACGTCAGTCATTCAATTAACGAAGTTTCACGTTTTATCTAAATAATTGATTCCGCTACGCGTTCCACGAGAGTCGCGGGTTTCATGCGCGGCTGCATTAATACATCATAATTGACTGTTTTTCATTCTCGTTCCTTGTTCGGCGCGGAAGTCGTTTGCCATTCGACATATCCCGTGTTCTTACGCGGACACACACGCCGTTAGTACGTACGCAAATATATGTATACATGGATATTGCGGATTTATCAACCCGCGAATCTCGCGTCGTCTCGTCTCGCGTCAATGGAACTCCGTAGGAGGAGCACAGTAGGACGCACTCATAGTAGTAACTCGGTAGCCCGCCTCGCTCGTATTCCCTTCTCGTGCAAACAGTTGATGACTATATGAATCCTCATTATAAACTCCTATAACTCCACCTCGAGTATCTTTTATAGCCAGTAAACAACTTTGCTTAACCTCCGTCTTTATATTTATATTGATCCAAGAAGAAAAAAACTTACGACAAAAAAAAATGCATAAATTCTTCAAAAGTGGCCTTTAAAGATAAGAGTGAATTCAACAGGAAAATCCAAAAAAGAAATAAGCAATGCTTTGATAATTAATGGGTAGGAATGCAACCCTTATCGCACAGATAAAGGAGATAAGATTCGTTTCCTTCTTTCTCTCGTTTCTCCGGCTCGTCGCTTTGTGAGAAAAATATCGATGAACATTCGACTGTCGCCGGCCCTTCGCGCGAGTTATCTCGTTAGCCGTGTGACCTCCCGATTCGAAACAGCATCCCGGAGTTCGACCGGTGTCGGGACTCGACTTCTCGGATCTCTCGCGGCCTCGTCGACAACGCCGATTCGACGATTCTCGATAATAACGATTGTGCGACGCTGAATGAACAAGTCTCGATTGTGCATTCGCTATCATTATAACTTGCAAGGAAGTTTTGATGGACGAGAGAGATTTCAAAATGAATTAATTGAATAAAAATTCCGCGTATATATAATAATTATAACGATTGGAAGGACTTCGCGGAGTGGGAAGCGCGCGGTGGGGATTAAACTCGCGCTCGGGCTTATCTTTATTTCGCTATTTATCGTAGCTCATTAATCGAGACAGTCTCGACGTTGCAAGTATGCCCTAGCTGTATAGTCGAGTTATTATAGCGCGCAGTGTATAGTATCTAGTTGAATCTATCGTAATACATTCGTCGAAGAGTATAGAGTCCCAACGGTTTTACTAATTATTGATAGGGTCATCAAAAGGGGTCTTCCTCAGCGATTCGACTATTATCACTCATCTACTTCCGTTTATCTTATGTCCCTCTTACACAGATATATATATATATATATATATAGATCCGTATACATGGTAATATACATATCTTCACTGGTTGTTGACGAACGACGAAATTTGTTTCTCTATTCACGTGGCTTGAACGGTCGGTCGTTAAAAGCACGCGGGCTCGATCGTTTGCTTACTCGCTCGGTAGTTCGTGCCGGCGAGGAAGCTTATCGGATTTTGCTACCGCGACCCTCGAGTGAGAGAGAGAGCCCTATCGCTTACATAGACTTTAGATACATACATTATAACGTCGCTCAAGCTCGTTTGCTCCGCTTAAGCGGCAAACGTGTACATTAAAGCCGGCTCGAGACAGCGGCTAAATATTCAAACAAATCGAAGGAAAAAGTTTATGCGACATTCCCAATCGCCTTTCCGTCAACGCAATGATTTATCTCTGACGATTAATTAATCTACCCTCCTTTTTATTTGCAACGAACACGCCTTCTATTTTGTTATTTCATGTTTTTCTCAATTCAATTACGTACACGAAACATTCTTTCGTACGTAAAATGAGAAAAATGATATTGACATTGAAATAGAGCATTTTTTTAATTACAAATATGCACGGATCATCAAAAAGGTTAAATTAACTATTAATTATTAATAATATAATTGTTATATTATTACAAGATATTTTTATTATTAACCGCTGTTCGTGTCTTGTAAAAAATGTTATTCGATATTTGTTCATGCGTACGGGTACTTAATTCAGTGTTCCCCTTCAATATTTTTTATTACCTTCGCGAATTTCCGCCGAGGCAAGACCGCGCCTCCTCGTTATCCTCTTGCGATACATTTTCCGCAGATTCTCCCTTCTCGGCTCGACACCCCGTTCGTCACTGGTTCAACACGCGTTTATTTAGCGTTACCAAACAGAGCCACACGTCTCGCTATCACTGCGAAACGTTAATTAACACGAGTCTCGCATCCTCGTACTCTCGGCTCTTTGTCCATATTCGCCACCCGGTTTTACTGCGCGGAACTCCTCGTTGCTTTTTCTTCCGCGCCTTCGCGGCAAGTCTCGCTCGACGATACGAGAAGATCGCCGCGTGCTACCCTCGTCGATGATAATTACGTGTTGAAAATAACGCCCGAGAAGACGCGCGAGCCTCGAGAGCGATCCTTGAGATATTTTCACTGCGCTCTTCGATGAAAAACGTTGGATTATCAATCATCATCCCGTTTCTCTCGCTTTGTGCGAATACAGATTTTTCACCCCTTCCTCGACGAGCACGCTTCGCGGCACAAGCGAAGTACACATTCGCGCGCGAGTTTCTCACGATATTGCAACGCGACCGGTACCGAGGAGTCTCGCGATCGAGAGGAAGAGAACTTTAGCCGACAATTAATAGCGAATATATCGCGTAACGCCCGTCACTCCACGATTATTGCGGCTCTCGCGGCCCGTGCGATAAGAAACTGTTTTCCTCGGGTTCGCACTTGCCTCTTCGGTGCCAAAGAGCGGATCGTCGACCCTCACGCCGGGCCCGTTGCGTTCGCGCGAATTCCTCGATTTCGACACTATCGACTCGACCGATCGCTTTATTCGCTTTTTCTTCGCCTCTTCATCGGCTATTCAGCGTGCCTCGTCGCGCGAGAATCCCGCGAGATACACGAGCCGGGAAAACAAGCGAACGCTGTTGGTACTCGCGCCAGCGGGGTAAACCGCAACTTACGCGCCGAGGCGAATACACGCCAACCTCAAGAGTCGTTCAATAACGATAAGAATCTCATCTCGGAGACTCCGGCGTAACGCAATTTCACAAGTTTATCGGGCTCTCCGCCACCGTCGCTTCGCGATAGAGCCGCGGAGGTCACGAATCGAGAGAAAAAAAAAAGAGCCACAAATACGTCGAAGAAAATAAATTCGTGTCCCCGTTCATCCGCGAATCTTAATTGCATCCAACGGACGGATAATCGCGCGTTCGATTTATTCCGGCCGAGTCAACAGATCGGGGGAAAAATCCTCGATTCTTTATCGTCGAGCGCGAGCTCGTTCGAGCGCCGAAACTGCGTGGCAAGCGGTTTTTCCTTTCTTCTTCTTGCCCCGCGGAAACGAATCATTCGCCTTTTCCGAAAGAATCGTTATGGTTCGCCTTTATTCTCGCGCCACGTGCGCCCGAAGTTGCGACGAGCGAGCGACGATACACCGATACGTAATCCGGATATGAATCGAGGAACGTACGAAAACAAGAAGAATAAGAGAACGAAAGAGCGGTCGGGAGCGGCAAAGGACTCGCGGGGTCCGGGCAACCGTGAGGCACGAGTTCCTTCGCGCCACTGATGACTGACTGCCTTTTCCTACTCTCGAGAACTCTAACCGGGGACGAACGGTCGCGCGGGGCCCCGGCTTATACACGCGGCGAAACTAATACACACGGGCTTTCACGCTCGCGCTGTTATAACTGTTTGATGGTATAAGAATACGAGAACGAGACACCCACAATAGGCCGTGGCTCGAGCCGATGCTTTTTTCACGAAAGAGAACGGTAGAGCCGCGCTGAAAGACGGAAAAACAACACACGCCCGAGTGCCCCGAGTGTGTTGCTCGTATCCGTACGAACGAATGCAAATCGGTGTTGGTGAAAAAAAACACACGCACACACACACAAGAGCGCGAGTTGAAACAGAGGGCCCACGTAGCTCGAGAGACAGCGATACTCCTACGCCGAAGCTCATCGGAAACTCATACGAGCGTAGCCGCGTTTCTGTATACGTGCAGGACACATTATCTACACACTTTCTCGGAGTATCTCCGTGCGCGCGGGGGTCTGGTACACGCGGGGCCGTTGGGTCAGCGATGTCGAGAGAGCTATACACAAGCCGAGAAGCCGCGCGACTCTCGTAATCGTTCTCTCTCCGCTGAAAAGAATGGAGAGAGAGCGTAATGAGAGAAAAAAATATAAACGACGGAGGAGATTTCTTTTCTCTCGCGGCGAGTTTCGCTCACGACAAAGTGGAAGGGTTGGCCACCCGTTATCTCGATGCCTTGTTAAAACTTCGTTGAATTTTTTTTTTTTTTTTTTTTTCCTTTCTTTTTTCAATCTTTTCTCGTACATATCCTTCTCTTGTTCATCGTAAAAATGTATGTTTCTGAGAGTGCGGGCAATGCCTGGCTGAGGATAGCGTTGAAAAAATTATTCTTTCGTTTCTTTTTTATGGCATTGTTTATGCCCGTCGGGAGGGGAGGGCCACTCTATGACTCATCGTCGATGCATCTCGTACAAACGAGTGGCAAACGTGTGTACTCGATAGAAAGCTTCGATGCTCCTTCTCGTTGCCACTCACTCGCGGTATTTTCGATGCCTTTTATCGGGATCGCTGTTGAACGCTTCTGTTCTCCTCGAATGCCGGCGAAAGAGAGCTTTCGCGCGAGACACGTGACGCCCGTTCGTGTTTTGACGAAAGCGCGCGAGGGTAGAAATACACAGCGAGGTATTCCCGCGA
Source organism: Ischnus inquisitorius (assembly GCA_963924025.1). Lineage (NCBI taxonomy): Eukaryota > Metazoa > Arthropoda > Insecta > Hymenoptera > Ichneumonidae > Ischnus > Ischnus inquisitorius. The sequence goes on along the minus strand of OZ001245.1, from coordinate 17,505,096 downwards.
AATGGATTGTTTTCGCGGGCCGGAATGCGACCTGCCTTACTTCGAATTATTAAGACAATCCTTGCGGTAAAGTCGATCGTGTACAAAACTGTTTGAACTCATTTTGAATAAAAGAAATTGTGCCAATTTAGGAGAAACTACTAAAAAGTACCGACTTCGGGGCAAAAAATTATAACGCTTAATTAATTTTAAAATGAGGCAGTTAAGACAATAAATCGATATTGAATTCATGGTTTCTGTTGGAATTTGACGACTGATACTTTATTTTGTTTGTCGAAATATGTTTTACCAATTCATCAATAAATGTTTTTGGTTTAGATTTTTAATTGGAGAAAAACCTTAATTGGTCCTCTATGACACTTTTTAAGGTTTCTGGGACACAAGTCGACAGCTGGCTGACCCAGAAATAAAAATAAATTATTAATAAAAGTTAGATTTAGATAATTTTCGGCCGCCTGTGCCTTCATATCTCCAGAGCGCTGAGGCACCACAAGGTTCACTTTCAAGTTTACAACTTGGGCCGTAAAAAAATAAAAAACATTTTCGAATTGCGCGCCCGGGAAAAATCATATAGAATCATAATCATACAGAGTTATATAGAATTAGGTGTAATTATATATGAATTCTGTTTTTATAAAGATATTTAAAAAATATAATTATATATAATTCTATACGATCATATATAGTTATATATGAACATATAACAATTTTCCCCGGTTGCTACGTTTACAACCTAATGCATTATAAAACCAAGTAACTATCCAAACCGTTGCCTGCGTACAACTTAGGTCTCAATCGCGCGAAATGAGTAGTATAGGTTACGAATAGGCAGTCTCCCTTTGATGAATCACGCCGACGGAATTTATCTTTTTCACGAATTTCCAATAATCCTCAACAAACAATCTCGATGACTGGCTCGACCATTACCGAGACCTTTGCTATCTGGTGGAATTGCTCAAACGATCCAATCGATGAGTGTCCTCCGCGCCGCGAGAGAGTCATACAGTCCCAATGGACAATTTCCGGTTTATCGTGACTTTATTGTTCGAGCTTTTACGAGCGCCGCGACCGTCCGAGAGGCCGCGTCTCTCTATCGTCTTGCGCAGTATCTTCGAGTGCGCATAATATTACACGCATCGAGACGAGATTAGATATACGCGACGTCGTGCCACAGTACACGCGACTTCATTCAAGCGCTATAAAAGATTCGTTGAGATACGAGCCGAGCGATAGGCAATCCGTGTTACAGTCAAACACAACTGAGCGGTTAACGCGTGCCTTCGATCCGTTAGAAACACGCTAGACAACCGGCTGCGCCGTGTACGCGAGGAGGACGAGAGAACTCTCAGGGCTCTTCCTGGGCGCGCATATGTACCGCATCTACCCACTTGCGCCGGCTGCCCAACCGCCCGCGAGACTACAGTACGTACGTACACGCGACGACTTCATACACGGAAAGAAGAAAGATTGTGTAGATCTATAAATATGCTCGACCAGGTTGAAGGCAATTTATTTATATCCCTCATCGGCGTTCACCGATAATCGTAAATTTTTAACCGCGACTACGATCAGAACCAGCACCTCTCGACGACCTGGACTTTTCTTTTTCGCAGCAATAACAATAATCGATTTGGCGATCGTTGTGTGAATGAAGGAAGAAAAAGAGTTATTGGGTTGAATTCGCGAGTAAACGGGTCTTATGAACTAGTCGTATGGCCGAATATCAACTGCTGCTTTTGATGAGGTTCTTATATTTTTCTTTTTTTCATTTTTTTTTCATTTTTGGATTTAATCTGAATGACGGAATGAAGCGACGTTGTCAGTATTTACCTGGCGGATTATATCGTCGCATTAGTCTTCGACGCCGGTGAGATTTTCGGATAAGGGAACCAGGCGGGGCGTGGGCCGCGGCTTAAATCCGAATAAGGATCTTCGTGTGCCCTCGTAGTTCCCCCCTCGTCGTCACGGCCACGGCAACTCTGGATGTATACACAACGCACAATGCAATCAGTTAAGCGGGACGAGCCGGAGAACGATAGAGAGGGAGGGACCGTGTTGTGTGTCTTAACGGAAATGGAAAACTCATCGGGCCTCGTCTCGCGCCCCGAAATCCACTGGGCAATCATGATGAAAACGACGGGCTGGGGATAAGTATAACGGAGATGTGTTCGAATCATTAAGGAAACTTTCGCGACGGGGTTCATTAGGGAAATCCCCTTTTAGAGCAAATTGCATAGGGACAGAGTGAATTCGTGTGCATCGAAGATAAAGAAAAAACGACGAGGGATTTCCGAGAGCCGAGAGAAATGATTTTATTCAAATTTACGTATCGAGCCGGATGTAAAAAACGTTTTTCAGCGATTGCCAACGCTACGCTTGGCTTCGGGGGATTTTCCATTGATAACGATAGCCGGGTTTTTTTTTCTGGAATTCAATCAGTAAGTCGAGCTGAAGAAAATATAAAACGTAGGAAATGCTAAAAAGATATGAAAACGGCAAAATGCATGACTTGATTAAATATAAAACGTAAAAAATTTCAAGAAAGTATTTTTTAAAAATTCCCAAATTTTGCTGCACATTCTATTACTTTTATGTGAAGAGACTTTTATTTCGTTCCGTTGATCATTAATCGAATTATTAATATTGTTATTATTAGTAATACCTCAATTTCGGTATTTTTTAAATATATTTACTAACTTTTGCCGGAAGGTTTTTGGATTTTTTTTCTTTTACAATTGTCAAAAGAATATTTCACGAAAAAATGAACGACAGTTTAGCGATAACATATGAAAAAAAAAAATAACAGTTGTCGTGGACTTTTAAGAGCGATTGCGATCGTACGTTGCGCTCGTTCGTGTCACGCGAGCGCGAGGGTGTGGAAACTACAGTATGTAATGTGTCGCGTGAAACTCGAGGCGTCAATCAGATTCCGAGTGAGCTGTCCTTCCAATTTTATTTTTTTCCATTCTCCGTCGTCCAACCGCGAGTTATTCGCGACAGACTCGTTCGAGATAGGAAATCTTCGTGGCGTTAGAGAGTTGTATGTACGTATTCGCGAGCGAAACTCGTTCAGGTTGGAGCCTCTCGGCTGCGTGCAACGTTAGATAACGAGAGTATAAATTCAGCATGAAATTGGTGCTGTTGGTGCTGGCGCAATTAAAGCTGTAACTTCGCGTTCTCGTTGAGCTTAAACGTTTAGCCTGAACGTTGAGGGTGGCCCCGAAGAGACAGTAAGACGAGAAGAGGGGAAAAGCAAGAAGGGTGCGGAGGAAGAGGGCGGGATACAATAATACGCTAACGCGGTTGAGATAGAGCCGCTGAACGGGCGAACGGCCGAGCGAGACAAACTTATAGTTCCTCCGCGGCTTGCAGCTACACAACACTACTCAGTTGTGCCACCCGTTACGAGAGAGCACGGGCTATGCGGTCGGACGAAGTGTAGTATGTTTACGCGACGCTACAGGCTCACACCTGGAGACAGGAATAGCGACGGATTCTTTGAACGGAAGTGTTTGCTCCTCCGTAAACAACAAAGGGATATATAATTCTATTTCTTCGCTCGCTCATCATCCACTTAAAGTTCGATCGCGCCGGAACTTTTAGTACTGAATTAAAAAAATAGGCCATTGCAATTCTTTCCCGTCGACAGCAATTTCGGCACAATATAATCGAATTACAGTTTTTTTACATTTCAATCTTATATTCATTGCAATTGAAAGAACTGAAGATAAAGAACAATAGAAATAACGATAGCTATGGATGCGCGGTCGGTGCGCTGCTTCGGCGATCACTCAAGTCAAGCAAAATCGCTTGCGGGCAGTACTTGGATGGGTGACCGCCTAGCCGCTGGCTGGCCCATCAAATGTCGAGCCGCTGGCTCAGTTTTTCTGAGCTCTTGGTGTACACTCAAGTAAGTTCCTTTCGGGTGAACACCGGAGAATCAAAAGGAACAAGGCCGTCTGTACCGGCACGGCTTTTTCGCAGTTTCTCCGTGTCCAAAAATGCGCTTCAGTGTAGCTGCGTCGCTCGCGGAAAACTGGAAGTTAGATGGCTTCGTGAAATGCGTGTATGGAATGCTTGAAGAACAAGGAAGGGTAGGAACAGTTTACGAAAACCGGTCAGGGTATTCGACAAAAATCAGATATGAAAAAATCCAATCGAAATACGGTACAATAAAATAATTAAATGTCCCCACAGATCTTAAGTAAATTAATGAATCAATGATCAAAAACAGCCGAAATGAAACGACAGGTCTGCCAATTCAGCTCTAAACAAAGATTCAGAACTAACAAATCCATTTTTTCTCTGCTAATTTTGATCCAGCATTCATTGCATTTAAAATTGAATTTGCATTTGAAAACCGTGTACGAAAAAAAAACAACAAGGTCACAGAAGTCAAAAAAATGTCGTACACATGAGGAATTTTTTTATCGAATGCCTCAACAGCTCCCGGAATAGCGGCGCGCTGATAATTAATTCCACGAAGCTCGAATGCATAATGGAACAATGTTTTCGCCGCTTGTACATGTATATTGATGGAAAATGAGGCTCGGTTGAGTTTTACGCCCGAGTTTCGCTGCAACGTCATAAGGTATGCGCGCAGATGGTGCGAGAGACGATGCCGAAGCCCGTTGTGTTCCGGGCTCGCGCGGCATCATCCCCTCCCTCCTCTTTACTCCTCTCAGTCTAGAATAATAAAGCGGCGAGGTTCACAAAGATGCTGAGTGTTTGTGTTTCTAGACGCACGATGGGTATACGTGATTCACGAAATGACATGGACCAATTGGTACCACTCCCGCCGTAGACACGCGAGTCTGCCTTCCGCAATCTTGCGACACGTTTTTTCTTCCTTCTCGAACACAGCTAAAACTTGAGAAAAAATGCATTAAATATCTATTATAAACTTCGATATATAAATAATAATAAAAAAAATGCAAAAAAAAATGTCGATGGTTAAATAATTTAGAAAATCGAAAAAACAAATAAATAATAAATTAATAGTATTGTGTCAAGGTTTATGAAATACAAGCATTAACGTGTCAAGATCGTGATAAATACGGGAATCATGTTCTTTCCTGTCGCGCATTATCGTTTTTTATCGTAATTGTCACGCAACGGATTCAAGTTCGCGGACGCTTGAGCGCAGCCAGTTGGCATTGCGTTGTTCTCTCGCCCGCGTGCTTTACATTGAATGGGGAAAAGACTCTTTCGATGAAGCGTTACCTACCTCCACCGTCGAAGGTTTTCATAAGCTTTCATCTTCGAAGCAAGGAATTCTTGCGCGAGAACACACTCCATGGATTTCCGTATTTCGTGGATCCGCAGCGGTCGCTTTGGCAAAGGTACAAGCTAGTATTCAGACTATATGCTTCGCTATCTTCGCCGGAGTTCTTGAAAATATTGTGTGATTTTTTTTTTACGTGTGGAAAATACTATCGCAGAGTCGTGTGCTTCGTTTGCACAGTCGCATCGGTAGTTGCGTCGATCGGTATAATATTGACGATAATGAAGAAATTTCAAACGGATCCAACTCTAACGGGTATCGATGTGCAGACCCAGGAGATGGAATTCGAATTTCCGAATATGATATTCTGTCAGGTCGATCAAAATTTTGATTATGGAAAATACAAGACCGTAAGTAGAATTCACGATAGTAAAACATTTTTTTCCATCTTTGGGAATTCGAATTAAGCTTTTTTTTTATCAAAGGGCGCTAAGCACTTCGATGCGATGTATCGATGGTCATGGTCGCCGATTAAGGATTCCGCGACTGTTAATCTCGGCAAAGAAACTTACAGTCAACTGTTCTATCGTGCTACACCGGAATGCACCGATTTGTACGAAAATTGCACCTACGGGTAAAAAAACTCTACTCAGTAATTCAATAAAAATAACACGATTTCGGGATTTGAACTCTTGCCCTTGAAAAATGATGATTTTTATTTTAGCGAAGTTTCGAGACCTTGTGACGAGTTGTTCAAAAAGATATTGACGACTAGAGGAGTTTGTTGTTTCGTCGCCGCAACAATAATTACCAAAGAATCAAAACCATGGGAAGTATCGTTCTATACGACATCGTTTCCTATAAGGTAAGTGTTTTTTATTCATTTTTAGGCCGGTTTTTGGGCCGGTCGCCAATCCAAGTCTCTAGTTCTTCTATGTCCTCTGTCTTTAACGCTGATCTGGCTTCCCTAAAGATCGAAATGTTTACCAAGTCTTCTTCTACCTCTTCCCGCCGGACGCTAATCCAAGTCTCTATTCCTTCTATCTCCTCTGTATTCAACCCTGACCTGACTTCCCTACACAACTAAAAGTGTCGCAAGTCTTCTTCTACCTCTTTCCCACGCAACCGACAGTTCCTCTCCGCGAAACTTTTTTTTCCTGGGTCGATGTATATTTCCACATCTCATTTGTGAACATTCTTCTCTTACCCAGTGGCTCATTTCATTACCTGCCGAATATTTTTCCTGCTCTATCCCCTTCGTAATGTACTTGCATACTGTGCTAAAACTTGACTCATCCATGTCTTGCTCTTTGGTTACAAGAGTACTATACTTAAATAAAAGTATCTTTATCCTAGTCGCTAAGACTGTATTTTTATTTGCAGTATTCAGTTTTTTGGGTGATCGATCAATGACCCAATAAAGAAACAATGCAATATTTCAAAGTTATTTTTTTGTCGTTAATATTTGTAAAAAAGTACTATTCAATGATCACATTGATATAAAATCGGAAATTAATGTATATCGTTCGTTTAGCCTGGATGTTTTGGAGACGAACAGTGTTCCACCGAGACGCGAAGTAGTAAACGACGCGTACGAGATAGAAGCACCAACGACGATTCACATATCGATTAAATATACGTATTCCACGGAGGGAGTGACTTATCTACCGAAGAAGCAACGAAAGTGTCTTTTTCCGTCGGAATTCGTGTCGCACAATGTCTGCTTCAATTCTTGTCAGAAGGCGAGGATCGTCGAGGTATGCAAATGCCTGCCGTGGTATTACTCGAGTATCGAAGGGAATGAAGACGAGTGCAAGAGAGCCGGTTACGATTGTCTCGCGGCAAACGCCACGGTGCTTATGAAGCCCGATTGCAATTGTTATTTGTCGTGCAATCACACGGCATATGACTACGACGTGGTCACGATGAGGCAGGACAATCGTGTAAAAGTTACCATGCCGGTTTGGCCGGCGATCGCTTTCAAGCGCGAGGTAAGATTCGGCTGGTTGGATCTTCTAGTGTCGTTCGGCGGTATCGCCGGTCTTTTCCTCGGCTATTCGATTCTAACGACGTTCGAACTCGGATACTATCTCAGCCTGAGATCGTACTGCGGTGCTGTGCTCGATGCATCCGATAAAATCATACAGATCGAGCCGCCGAAACCTGAACGCATCAAGGTCATCGATTTGAAAAACGAGTACTACGACTACGTTCACTGAGGAAATCCATAGAAAATGGGAGCAGAATTTATCGATGATTGTGGAATAATGTATCTAATATTATCGATGATTTTATCAATAAATAAATAACACAAGTGTATCGAAACAATACGTAATAATTTTTGAAAATATAATTTCTATACATTTTACGTAGGTTTATTCTGTTTTTTGTTCGTTTAATCATAACGGAAATTCATTCTGAAATAGCGAGGGCAACTGCGTGATTACGTTTCGGTCTATCAACGAACTTCGTACCGCGTTTTTTACTCTATTATCCCGCGCCGAACTCAAATGCAAAGGCAATTGTTGACTAGAGTTGAGGGGAACATCGGAAACAACTCAAAGTAGGTTTTTCCTTCACAACCCGGTTTGCAAAAACCGTCGATTTTTCTGCAATTAAATGAAATTTGCAATCCAGATAAGCGAAAGAGAAAAATTCAATAAATAATTCAGAAATAATAGGATTGTGTCAAAGTTTTCGAAATGGAAACTTTAATGAGTGTCGAGATCGTGGTGGATAGGAGAACAATTACTTTTGTAAGTGCCGAAGCATCGTCACGCGACGAATTCGAGTTCTTCCCCGGTTAAACCCAACCAGTTGACATTCTGTTGTTCTTCCCGCCGCGTGATTTCCACTGAAGGTAAAGATTTTCGTACGATGAAGCGTTACCTACCTCCACCGTCGAAGGTTTTCAAGAGCTTTCGTCTTCGAAGCCACGAATTCTTGCGCGAGAACACTCTTCATGGTTTTCGGTATTTCGTTGATCCGCGCCGTCCGATCTGGGAAAGGTATTAGAAAATTTGCTTCAGACTATTCACCGATTTTGGCAAAATAGTGGTATATTTTTTTTGTTTCCAATCACGAAATACTCCGGTAGAATCGTGTGGTTCGTCTGCACCGCCGCGTCGATCTGCGCAGCAATCGGTATAATATTGACGATAATGGAAAAATTTAAAAACGACCCAACTCTCATGGGTGTCGACATATATACCGATGAGATGGAATTAGAATTTCCGGCAATAATTCTATGCCAGATCGATCAAAAATTTGATTTTGGCAAATATCGAGACGTGAGTACAATTCACGATCGTGAACCGATTTTTCTGATTCTTCGAGAATTTGACTGAAGCTTTTTCTTTTTTAATTAAAGAACGCTAAGCATTTCGATGCGATGTACCGATGGTCATGGTCGCCGATTAAGGAATCCACGACTGTTGATCTCGGCAATGAAACTTACAGTCAACTGTTCTATCGTGCGACACCGGAATGCACGGATTTGTACGAAAATTGCACCTACGGGTAAAAAAAACGCTCTACTCAAAGAATCTGCAATAACAGCACGGTCGGCGAATTTTAATTCGAATCCGTGAAAATTGCGAATTTTCCTTCTAGCGAAGTTTCACAACCTTGTGAAAAAGTGTTCAAAAAGGTATTGACGACTCGAGGAGTATGTTGCTTTATTGCCGCTACGATGATCACAAAAGAATCCAAACCGTGGGAAGTGTCTTTCGACACGACCTCTTATCCCATAAGGTAAACAATTTACTAATCGGATATTTCACAAAAAAATACTATCTAAGACAAGAAAATAATTCTTACGGCCCTAATATATTTTTGGTCAAAAGAATATTGTTTAAGTAAAAGCATTATAATGTTTTGCCTAAAGTTAAAGCATTGTTCTAGCTGCTAAGAGTACATTTTCATCTGCACATAATAATTTTTTCGTAGTGTACTTATGAAGTTTAAATGATTTGCACCCACAGTGTGATTTCTTGAAATTTTAGAAGATTTTGAACATGTTTTTATAAAAAATCTCGATAAAAATTTCTTCACGAAAACAGGGCTTTTTGAGGAAGCGAAATCATACTTTTGAATTTTAAAATCATACTTTGAATCAGTTTTATAAAAAAAAAATTAATATCATTTGTTTAGCGTTGATATTTTGGAAACGAATGGTGTCCCACCGATACGGGAGTTTGTAAGCGATGCTTACGAGATAGGAACACCAACGACGATCGAAATATCGATTGTGTATACTTATTCGACCACGGCGCTGGCTTATCTCCCGATAAAACAACGGAAATGTCTTTATCCGTCGGAATCCGTGTCGTACAATGTTTGCGCCAATTCCTGTCAGAAGGCAAAAATTCTCGACGCATGCAAATGTCTACCGTGGTATTTCTCGAGTCGCGAGAGCAATAAAGACGAGTGCAAGAGAGCCGGTTACGATTGTCTCGCGGGAAATGCCACGAAGCTTTCGCGGCCTCATTGCAACTGCTATCTGCCGTGCGATCACTCGGCCTACGCATACGAGACGGTCGCCACGAGATCGGACAATCGAGTAAAAGTTTCTATGCCGAATTGGCCGCCGATGGCTTTCAGGCGCACGGTTAAATTCGGCTGGTTGGATCTTCTCGTGTCGTTCGGCGGTATCGCCGGTCTCTTCGTCGGCTATTCGTGCTTGACGACATTCGAATTCGCCTACTATCTCACGATGAGGTCCTACTGCGGCGCTGTGCTCGACGCATCCGACAAAATTATAAAAACTATAGCACCGAAGCCGAAGCGAATCGCGGTTATCGATTTGAAGGATGATCGCTATGACTTTGTTAACTGAGGAAATCTATAGAAGTTGGTAGCAATAATATTGATGATTTAATCAAATGAATTAATAACGCTCGTTGAAAAAAAATTACTTTAATACTCTGTCTTGTTTAATTTTTTTTATCGGTAGCGAAACAAAAGGCACCTCGAGTTAGGAAAAGTGGTTTCATTCTTCTAAGTAATGAGATTCTATGTAGATTTTTTTTAATCATTGGTTTCCATCGTTGGAAATCTAAATGAATAATAAATAGAAGTTTTGTGTCGAGATGTATGAAATGCAATTTCTTTTTTACTAAATACATTGAGAGGTCGAGAAAAAGTATTCATTAAATGCCTATTGCAAAATTTGCTGTACAGAGACATAAAAAGAAAATTCGATAAATAAATAAAAAATCATAGCACAGTGTCAAGGTTTATGAAATGCGAATAGTAACGAGTTCCAAGATCCTTATGGATAATAGAACGAATTTCTTTGCCAGTCGCGAACTATCGTAATAGTCACGCGACAAATTCTCTCTCTAAGAGCTCTAGCGCGCTTGAACACAGCCAGTTGACAGTACGTCGTTTTCGCCGTCGTGTGCTTTTCATTCTATTGAATAACGAAGAAATTCGAACGATGAAGCGTCGTTACCTACCTCCGCCGTCGAAGGTTATCAAGAGCTTTCGTCTTCGGAGCAAAGAATTCTTGCGTGAGAATACACTTCACGGATTTCCGTATTTCGTTGATCCGCGTCGCAGGCTCTGGGAAAGGTAAGTATTGGACGATTTGCTCCAGTCTATTCACCGGGGTTATTGAAAAAATTGCGGTATCAATTATGAATTATTAATTGTTGTTAATTAGTAATTATTATTAATAATTAATAAATATTATTATTAATTATTAATTATTAACTATCACGGAATACTATCGCAGAATCGTATGGTTTGTCTGCACGGTCGCATCGGTAGTTGCGGCATTCAGTATAATGATGACGATAATGGACAAATTTTTAACCGATCCAACGCTCACGGGAATCGATATACAGACCGCGGAGATGAAACTCGAATTTCCGGCTATAATTCTCTGTCAGGCCGATCAAAAATTCGATTTTGGGAAATATCAAGCCGTAAGTACAATACGAATCTGTTTTTCCCCCCAGTTATCAAAAATGAGAATAAAACTTTTTTTTCAACGAAAGGATGCTAAGCACTTCGCGGCAATTTATCGTTGGTCCTGGTCGCCGATTAAGGATTCCGCGACTGTTAATCTCGGCAAAGAAACTTACAGTCAACTGTTCTATCGTGCAACACCGGAATGCGCTGATTTGTACGAAAACTGCACCTACGGGTAAACAAACTGTACTGAACGATTCACCATGAACACAACTGACGAATTTGAAGTTTAACCTTGAAAAACGATAATTTTTCTGTTAGCGAAGTATCAAAACCTTGTGACAAACTGTTCAAAAAGGTCTTGTTAACTCGGGGAGTTTGTTGCTTCATCCCCGCTACGATAATTACGAAAGAATCCAAACCGTGGGAAGTATCCTTCGATACGACATCTTATCCGATGAGGTAAACGTTTTCTTTGCATTTTACATCCTACAAAACAATTACTATTGAAGTTTAATTTCATAAGAAAATTATTTTGTTAAAGATTCGATTACTGCTTTTACAATTTTACATTCCAAAGAATGCCTCATTTCATGATTAATTCTGTAGAATAAACAAACGCTAATGCTAATCGTTCGTTTAGCCTCGATATTTTGGAATCGAACGGTGTGCCGCCGAGACGCGACGTTATACACGACGCCTACGAGATAGAAACACCACTGACGATTCACATATCGATAGAATACACTTACACCACCGAGGCGATGACTTATCTGCCGATGACGCTGCGGCAATGCCTCTTTCCGAAAGAATTCGAATCGTACAATGTTTGCTTCAATTCGCACCAGAAAGCGAGGATTCTCGAGGTGTGCAAATGCCTGCCGTGGTATTATTCGAGTCTCGACAGCAACGAAGACGAGTGCAAGAGAGCCGATTACGATTGTCTCGCGGGAAACGCCACGGCGCTCAAGGAGCTGCGTCGTCGTTGCTATTTGCCGTGCAATCACGCGGCCTACCAATACGACATGGTCACCACGAGATCGGACAACCGAGTGCAAATCGCCATGCTGCATTGGCCGCTGATAATGTTCAAGCGCGAGGTGAAATTCGGCTGGTTGGATCTTCTCGTGTCGTTCGGCGGCATCGCCGGCCTTTTCCTCGGCTATTCGGTTCTAACGACGTTCGAGCTCGGCTACTATTTCTCCCTGAGATCGTACTGCGGCGCTGTGCTCGACGCGTCCGACAAAACTATAAAGATTCCCGCGCCGAAACCGAGACGCATCAGAGTCATCGATCTCAAGAAGGATTACTACGACTACGTTCACTGAGGAGATTCGTGGAAAATAGGAATGAAACGGATCGAGCATTGTGTTATGTCACCGATGATTCGATCGAATAAATGAATAACGCACGTTTACTAAAAAAATACGTAATACTTCTTTTTTTTCTCGTTTTATTTTCATTCTTTTTCATCAGCAACGGAGCGACGAACGAAGACACTTCGAGTGGAGAAAAATCGTTTCATCCTCCTAAGCCTTAAGATTCTATATAGATTTATCTTCTTGTTTCTCTTCTTTTTCTTTATATCGTCGGCGTGAAAGGGATTGGTCTATCGAAGCTTGTACATTTTTTTTCTCTTAGTTTGTTCTCTTTCGTATTGAAATAATTAAAGAACTCTTATTATCGTTCTAGATTTTGCGTTTTTTCTTTTTTAATTTACGATTGCTTTTTTTTTGTTGTTCGTTTAAAAATGCAGTTTGTTCTTGTTTTTGTTTCGTATATTCAATATATATATATATATATATATGTATATATGTTCATATAGATCCTATCAAAAGTTAATTTTACAATAATTCAAAGTGGTCGGTCTTTTTGTTTATTCAATAAATATTCATTATTATTGCGTCGGGTCTCTTCTCGCGTATAAATATATATGTATATACACATCTATATACATACATATATATCTTCTATTGAGAAAGCGCTCGCGTTTCGTGCACCACTCCACTATAATAGTCAACCCTTAAAAGCTTTTTAGTTTTTTTTTTTTTTCATTTTTTGTTTTTGTTGTTTTTACATCATCAATAATTTATGCAATATGTATATTATACTAGTACCCCTCATCGAGACGACGAAGATAAAACGAAGTTGGAAAAAACGTGTAAAATTCATTTCAGCGAGTGAGGTGAGGCCGATACGTTATATCGACAATCGTTTTTCTTTGTTTCTCTTCAAACCTACGATTTCTCTAAGCGTTTTTTTTTTTATATGCCGTCGCTCTCTCGTTTGTTTTTCACAACTCCGACGCGCGTTCACGCTAATGCAACTCTCGTCGATAAATCTACCCCGCGAATCTGCTCTACCGTCCAGGTCGCAACTGTTTTTTCTTTTTTTTTTGTTGTTTTTTTCCATTTGTGTTTTTCTCTGTTTTTATTGACAGAGACGAGAATCGTCCGCGCATGCCGGAGATGCCGAGAGAGCGGCTTCTTTTTTCTTTTTAGTTTATTTTGTTTTTAAATATTTGTTCTCTATTATATTACAAATGCACTCGATCCTAGATGAATTCTAGAAAAGCGGTCGGGGCTACGCAGTCCGGAGATGATTGATCCCCGGAATCGTTCGCTATTGAGCTATGGAAAAATCCAAAGAGCCCTGACCCGTACTACTCGAACTTGGCGCTATCGTCACTTGGGTACCAGCGACCCTCAGCAACGCCGCATTCTCCGACGAGGTTTCCTCGCTTTCCATCATCTCGATGTCCTCGCCCGATCCCGGCGAATGGTCCGGATCGCACTCGACCGTAACTACAATCGTTCGAGACGAAAACGTTACATATGAAAGAGGAAAAAATCCATTTCTGTTATTATCGATAAATTTGCAATTTCTACGCCGTAAAATCGATTCTCGCAAATTGCAGACTAGAAACTATTAATTATCGAACACATTTTATGCAAAATGCAATTTTTGGCCGGGAATCGATATTTACTGATTTTCGAATTTTTAATAATTTGTATGGTGGTGGAATTAATCGTTAAATCGACTGTTCACCAGTGGATTTCTCGAAGCCGCCGTTCAACTCCGTACCCCTGAAGCCCGAAGATCCGTCGAGTCTGGCGTCCGGCAGGTTCGGCACGATTATAACAACGCCGTCGTCCCTCGGCGGTGTTATCGACGTCGACGAGTACGTTGACGATGTTCGCGTGCAAGTTGTCTCGTCGAGATTCACCATTTGCGGGGATATTGAACTTTATCGAAAGCAATCAAACGAAATCATAAATTTTCATCCAACTAAGCCAACAATTTTTTTTTCTTAGTTTATGCACTGAAAAAAGGATTTACTTATAGTTAAACAAAGGTGTAGTTGAATATAGCGATATAAAGATTTAGTTAATGTAAATATTAGTTGAGCGCAATAATATTGGTTGACTATGAACAAATGTTCAGATAATTAAATATTGTTGAAAGATTTCTTCGGCCCAATTAAATATTACTTGGTTCAAATGATATTTTTCAACATTAACTAAACATTTATTTTGCCATATCCAACCATATCTTCGTTGACTATAAATAAATCCTTTTCTCAGCGTGATAAAATTGATATTGACCTGAGGGTAACTCTTTTTTTCACCCTGCTACCGAGATCGGAGTGGCCCCGATGAATCTGTCTCGGCTTCTGTTGCTTCATGTCCCGCGAAGTTTTCGAGGTCGGCGAACTCGGCTCGGACAATTGTTTGTCGACGAGGATCGGTTTGAGAACACCGATTACCCCGCAACTCGTAACATCCTCGGTCCCGGTGAGCGCCTGACTACTCGGATGGCACTCGCTGCTCGGCAATGGAAGCGTCAGTATCCTCTTGCGATCCTCCATGTATAGATCTATTAGTTGGTCCAGTTTTGTCTCGATGTCGTCGACCTGACAATGGAAAAAAAATTGCTCGATCAATGCTGCAACACAGTCGGATTTTCATAGAAGTGGTTTATACGTCGAGACAAAATTGTGTTTCGGTGAACATTTTTCTATACTTTGCAATTGGATAGAATTTAACAAAATAATATTCATTTTTTTAAATTTGAAATTCGAAAAATCTTGCGAATTTCTTACCTGCCTCTCGACTTTCACGACCCTCGAAGCAAGACTGATCTTCGAGGCGTAAACGTCCCTCGCCTTCGAGCCTTGCTTCCCAAGAATCTGGTCTAATCTAAGCAAAAACATTAGAGAAATCGTTCGTTCCGCCTTGCAGGAGTTTGTTTGCATTTTTCTATTGGCTTTTGTTGCTGCTTTGTTCTTTCTTTTCTCTATACTTTTTTCTTTCGTATAACTAATAAACGCACGTGTAGAAGAAAAATAGGAAAAACCAGGCAAGCAGAGGACTACAAAACTAAAGTGCTGTGTACATGTGTGTTCGTATATCTATAGATATATATGTACATATATTTATATGAAGTATTCCATTCAGTTTCGAACGCTCGGAAAATCGACCAACTTTAAACAATCGTAGTTTCACCACGATTCAGTATTGTTTACACGAGATTTTTATAAATCTTTTCCGAACTTTCAGATCGCATTTTTAGGAGTTGCGGAAAAATCAATCTTTCATAAAAATCCCGTATCTTAAAAACGATTTTTCATGAAAGTAGACCTTTTTTGGATTCCAAAAATGTCCCGAAAATATGCTTTCAAAAGTTCATTTGAATCTGCAACTATTGTGCCTTGTACGTTTTTATATATGACTAATAGTTAAAAAGATGCAGGCATTTTAAAGATTCACATTTTCTAGATTTCAAAAAAATATACTCTGCACATTCTCAAAAAATGTATAAAAATCCCTTACAAATAATCACGGATCGTGGTGAAATTACGCGTATTTGGAGAGAGCCGGCCGGTCCATCACTCGAAACGGGACGAAATGCCTCGTATAAATCGAATAAAATTTGTACAAATCCGTACGAGCGACAGCAAGGCAGACAAGCAAATAATGGAGATATATTTCCACTATAAAAGAGCGTGCAAGGGAAATTCGTCGAATTTATATCGGTATGCCAGTGAAACGTGCCGCTGCTTATGGAACTAATCAATGGATCAATTAATCAGTGCGAATCATTAATCGATCATCGGTCAGTGTCGAGTAGCCGGGGATGATGGTCGGTCCAAAAAAATTTGACGAGGGTTCGTCGCGTCACATAATGTTGTCCCGTGCTTGTCAATCGTTGTGAAATTTTGCCCAAACCTTTTGTTTTCTTTTTTTTTTTTTTCTTGCTCGAAATTGTATTTTTCACCGCAGTTCATTTTTTTTTTCACGTCACCTACCGAATGCCGGAGTTGTGTCTCGCTTCAAACGTTTCGTGAAGATTCTAGTGGTCGGAAGGGAGAGAGAAATTCTTGCATTTGCAGGCATTTGCCTGCGTGGTTTGGAGGGGCACTTTGAGGGTGAGTAATACGAAGCTTTGGCGGTGGTTGCTCTAAATTATTGCCGAGGGAAGTACCTCTTTGTGACGGGGAATGTTGAAAAAGGGATGAATGGAAAAAGAAAGAAAAATCAACTTTCACGAAATGCTTGTCGACGACGACGACAGCGACGAGAGTTTTTAAGGGGGCGTCTGGCGGGTTCGGGGGAAAGTAAAGAGGAGCATAAAGAGTTAAATAAACGGAGTGGGAGGGTCGGGCGAACTGACAAACGCAAATGATTGCAACAAGAGCCGGGTGGATCAGACATAGTGGAGAGAGCTGAAGGGGACAAACGTACATTGGGGTGCTTAAGCTTCGTTCATTAGCGAATGGATTATTATTTTTATATTAAAGACGAAATCCAAAAAAATAAATAAAAATGAGAATTCGTAATAAAAACAAATCGTTCAAACGAACATTTGCAAGTGTTTTATGCAAAAAAAACTATTAAGGGTCAAAGATATTTAAAATATGAACTCCTTTTTTTTTTGTTAACATCAATTTTTCTGGTCTGTTTTCGTGTATTAGAAATCAATGAACGTTTGCAATATCGAGTTATTCCATTATTCGATTAGATAATTATGAAACGATACATTATGTTTATAAGAAAGAAAACGAAAAAAATAAATAAAACCAAAGGAAAACGAAAAATTCAATACAAAGGTACTCTCGATCTAATTAAGGTACCTGAACTGCAGGTTTCGTACGCGATTCAGTAGATCCGCGTGCCCAGAGCTGTACTGTTCGATCACGTCCTTGACGTCGTAAGGTTTCAGAGCTTCTCTGAACTTCTTGCGGGCCACGAAGTACTTCAGCTGCGAAGTACACAGCACAACCCGTACATACGTTTTTTCAAGCTGTATATATATTTATTTTTCTTGTCATATTCAACAATTATTTTTCTTCTTTTTCAAACTTTCAACGAGTCTCGAATTTTTAAATAAAAAATTGCACTTTCCAAAAAAAAAAAAAACACCCCAACGCGCGCTACCGCGTGCGTTCGCGTGTTTTTTTCGTTCTTTCCACGAGCGCGAATCCTCGCTCTATAACATGAAAAAAAAAAATTATGATAAAAAAAAAGCAAAGAAGTATACGACGAGGACCGACGCTCGTGGAAAGTTATAGTATCGAACATTTGTGAGGCGCAACACACACAAAATGATGTACGGTCGTATGGTCGTATAAAGCGGGCAAGCAATTTCAGATTTTACTCGAAAACTTTACTTCCACCCGGCCGATATCGAAGGTTCGAGCTTGCGACGATTTTTGCATGGGGACGGTCGGACGCTTGTTCTTTTTATGTTATTTAGTATTTTTTTTTTCACGGCACTCCCATTTTTTTCCCTTTTTATTTCTTTCGTTCCCGTCTGCCTCGTGCTTTCGTTATGATATCTTTTTTTCTCTGCGTTTGAGTTCAGCAACAAATTCGTGATTGACGAGAGAGCGACACTGATCAACGGGACAAATCTGGGTTCGTACAGTGGATATATAAATATAATAATGTGTAATTACATCGCAAATATAACAAAGGCCACGAAGAGCGCGCGATGCGCCGCAGAGCACGTGGGCTATGCGAGAACCCTATCGAAAATTAAGTAAACAAGTAAATTTGGGAAAAAAGGAAAAAAAAATCGAGTATAGAATTTTCGAGATTTCTCCGAGGATGCGGCAGAAGAAACTTGCTCGTGTCGCTGATCCGCCAAAGTTCGCGGAGTACAAAGCGAGTGCGGAGTTGACGAGCTGCATCGTATGGCAAAGTTGCGATAATAAGATCCCCGTGAAAGTCGGGAGCGAAGATCGATCTTCGGGGATACGGGGAAAGGCGAAACCGTGAGACAAAAGTTAAGGGCGAACGAATGTGCGGGCCCGTATGGGGGCGTCATTCGTCGGGGGGGTCGCGGACGGGGGGGGGGGGGGGGGGGGGGGGGGGGAAGGCAAGAGAGTTTGTACATTCCTCAAGAACCTTCCTGTCAACGTTGGAAGATAATTAAACAGGAAGGCGAAGAGAGCGAGGAGAAGGAAGATAGAAGAAAAAGAAAAGTGGGTCGTCCGTAATCGATCTACTCGGCGGGGGCAAAGGGAGGGGAAAGGGGGAGGACGAGTGGGAAGGTAGTAGTAGTTGGTAGCTATTCCACGTCCGCATACCGCACTGTACGTGGAGCATCGTGTCGTAGGGCCGCTATTGTCGTTCCTGTTTGCTGTCTTCATCATTATCATCCCTAGGATTTTTTTTTTTCGTTTTTTCTTTTTTTTCATTCGTTATAATCTCGCAATCTTTCGTCGTACACACGCGGAGGGTATCGTCCTCGTATCTCGTTCGTCTCTCGAGGGCTGCGACTCTCTCGACGTATTGCATTCGTCGTTATTACCGTCATCGCTAACTGGGTCACGTTTGTATAACTCGGCGAATTAATGCAACGTGAAACGCGGAAACGCGCGGGATGAGGGGGGGTCGTGGGTCTTGAAAATCAGTCGGGATGGGTCGCTGGATGGTTGAATTGGTTGGCTTGTTGCTTTGGGCTCGTGGGTGGAGGGCTGATGATTTTCCACTTGCAGCGTAGCTTTAAGGTCAGAGGGCAAGTTCGCCGTTTCTTGCACATTCGTTCCAGGGCCTCGATATACTCTACATTTCGGTCTTTTTTTCGTGTTACACGCAGACTTAAGGTACTTTACAGCATAGACGCTGGGCGTTTAGATTTACAAGTAGACATGTTCATCGGGCAGGCGGACCGTTAATGGGCATTATTATTGAATTCTTAAAAAAAATCATAAGTATTATATGGAAGTTTATTATATTTCAGTGTTTACGCTGATCATTAATAACTTTGTAAAAGAGTTTTATTTCCCAGGCAAATAAATAAATAAATAATTATATTTATGTAAATGCACATATATTTATTTTATATGAATATATTTAGATATATCTTATATATTTAAATAAGTAATATCATAAATTCACAAAATGATCAACACTTTTATTCATTTATTTTTGTGTCATTCCTTTAACTGCGATGGCCACAATCGGACCTTAAGTGCCCATAAACGGTACGTCTGCCCCAATTATAGATATAAATATACAGTTATATAGTATAGTATATAGATAGACAATATGCTGGCATTATGCTCTGTATATTGTACATTGTATACATGGTAGAAGAGGTGCGTAGAAATTATTATCGCGTGTGTGTAACGTAACGTGTGTAATTCGCTAGATAGAAAAGTATTGTGCTGAGATATTTATGTCACAGTATCCACAGATATACAGAGATATGTTCATAGTTAACATTAACCGCTAAACATGCCTTGACTTTTTATTCATTTTAAACCCAAACTTCTCATTTGTGTTGGAAATTTTGAAATTTTTTTGTCGCGATAAAACGCGATTGCGGAGAAGATTCAACGATTTGGAATAATTAATTTGTCGAGTGAGCTTGACTCGCGTTTTTTCAGCGAAATTTTGAGAAGATTGCAGAATTTTTATTTTCGCTAACAAGCAATTCGGCTCGAGATTCATTGAAAAAGAGCGAGGATCGAGATGATTTTTGTTTGTTTTTTTTCGCTCGGTAAAAATTGCGATTTCCGGAGAGACAAAGTAATCCATTACGGCGATATCCGGATAGAGACGAGAGAGTAATCGGGCGTGACGTTCGTGGAATAAATCAGAAGGTCTCGGAGTCCGGAAAGAAAACACGATGGGGGTAAAGAGCGAATTTCGTTGATGGGTGACCACTCGTTCTCGGCGCATCCCCTCACGTGTGTACGCGCGATCAAATAAATCTTCGACTCTCTCGCTCTTTCCCACGGACAATTGACTCGACAACACACGGCGGCCAATCGCGCACCGTTACGCCGGACGAAGATTGAAGAGGGAGTTAAATAACTCTTCGAGGGGGTCGGCCCTCGACACCTAAGCACGCAGCCTCCGGCGAGTCCTCAATTGGGACACGGAAGCGGCGCGGAAGCGATTTTCGTTACATCCTTAAAATTATTTTTTCAAAATAATTTTGTTTTTCTCTTTTTTTTTTTGTTTTCTTAGATAAAAAAAAATAAAAAAAGACGATCACGATCACGATAAAGAGAAAACGAAAATCCAATCTCTACGTAGCTACGAACAATGACGACGAAAGGAAAAGAAAGTAAAGAAAAAGAGAAACGAGCACAGGCATCTTTGAATTTTTTTTTTTGTTTTTTTTTTTTTTTTGTTCAGTGGGATACCTATTTTGAATATTTTTGACGCGGCTGATGAGGTCGACATGGCCTGCGCTGTACTGCTCGATCACGTCTTTAACGTCATACGGCTTCAGAGCCTCTTTGAACTTGCGCCTTGCCACGAAGTACTTCATCTGATACGACAAGATCATACACACACCATGTCAATTAGGGCTCCTTTGATAGGCGCGAGGACTCTCACGAAGTTTCGACTTATAAGTAACTAATTTACGTATATTCGTCGCGGAGTACGCATTATATTATCCTGCCACTCTGACGGTGTCGACAGGTTGAAATCATCTTATAATTCGGTGAATCGAACTATCGATTCGAATTATTAAATTAATAAAAATACATTTTATATATTTTCAATATATTTTACCTAATATTTTTATGATTCAATAATCGACAGAAATTTTTTTTATTAAAAAATAAATGTACAAATAGACAAAAAAATGGACAATATCGTAACTATTGTTTTGTCTTTCCTTCGTTGCAGTTCAAGCCTTTGCTGCGTCTATTTGTACATTAATTTTTTATAAGAAAGTTCAATATTTTTAAATTATTTTGCAGTGTCCCTTTGGTCGTGAATACTCATTACCGTGTCCCGCCTCCCGACAAGAACGATTGCATTTTACTCGCAACTACTCTACGCTACGATAATAGCTGCGAAAACGTGAGTTTTCAGGGGATACTTCATCATCGAGAAATTCATAGAATTCACAAGGAAATACGCTTTTTTTACCCTTATTCATCTTGTTCCCAACGCCTTTTTGTTCCCTCAACGCTCGGCGAGCGGATAATCGATCAATTTTCCTTTTATCAAACACTCTTTACTTCTTTTTATCCGGGGCGCAGAAAAAAAAATGTACTCTGCAAAAAATTGTATTTCTTCATATTGAAGTATTCCCTCAAACAGGATTAATTTTTCTACTGAAAGCGACGAAAATTAAAGCTATAAAAGTCATGATTCCAGTTGAGAATTCGTAGATATCGAATTTTCCATTTGTTTACTCAAACAAATATGTTTTCGATTCGAAAGAAAAAACGCTATTGGCTCGGTTTTCGACTAAGTCGTAAGTACTGTGTTTTTATGCTTCGCGAACGTGAAGCGTGTACATCCAGTTGGTCGGATGACAAGTAGCGTTACAGGGCCGGAGAATCCGAGAGAGGCGGGATTCGAAAGCCGTTTCCACATCGATCTAATCCTCCCCGCATACACGTAACAACTACAGCTCTCTCGATCCTACCGGCGAATCTCTATATCTATACGTGTGTGTACGTATACATTACGGGGGGGAGAGGCGGAGGGCGGTTAAAAGGGATTTCATTGCTAACAACGTACGAGCGGGAAGTGGCGACGCATCGCCGGATTGACCTCCCTTTTTCGAGGCCCGAACAACCTGCGCGCCACCGATACACGCGCCGCGTATATCTATAACTCGCTTGTTTATGTATTTCAACTTGCTCGCTTCGCCGTTTCGGCTCGCCGAGAGTATAAAAGTTCAACAACATCGTTACGCGGAAACGGGACGAAGCCGGCGATGCGACGGCGTGTATAGAAGAAGTTTTCATTGATATGATTCTCATCCCCTCCCCCCTCGTGTGGATACCACTTTTCTTCCTTCGCTCGATATTCCCCATCGTTTTTAGCCTATCCTCGATTCGGGACTCTTCGCGCTTCGTCATTATCTCTCGGTTCTCCATAGTTCTCTCGTATTCTTCGCTCGTTCAAGGGGTGGTTTCAGAGTTGGGCAGTACCTTCGAGTACCGAGTACTTGTTCGAGACTTCAGCTGCGTACTTCGAGTACTCAAGTACTTTCGGGCTAGTCGAGTACTTTTTATGCCTTCAAGTACCAAGGCAGAGTACTTTTTTAATTTAAGCACTTTTACTTCCACAAAAATATCTAAATCCGCAAAAATAAACTCCGACAATCCTTAACGATTCAAACAAAACTGAGATAAATATGTATAATGACGTTTTTTCCTGGTTGAATTCCCCGCGGAAGTGTTTTTTGTTTCTCATCACGCATGAGAGATAATTATCATTATTCTGTACGCAACATTTTTCTTAATACCTCTATCGGAAGATTCAGAACGGAAAAAACGTCCTTTCGCATTTCTATCTTCGAGCTGCTTTGGTGCGCTTTTACGTTACTCGCAGATTTTACTCTAATCGTGATAAAATTTACTGCAAAAAAAAAAAAACCGAGTCCTTGAAATAGCACTTTGAATGCAAAAAATACTTCGCACTTCAAGTATTTGCAGGAATTCGTACTTTATACTTGAAGTACTTTTGCCCAACTCTGCTTTTGTTTATGTATTTTTTTTCAAGCTAGACTACTCGCGCGACTGACGTTGGTCGAAAGATTACAGTCGTTGAAATGAAATTTCAAATTTTCAAATACCAAAAAACAGCATCAAGATCGAGGTTTGAAAAGAGACGAAATCGAGAACACGGTAAAATCGCATCGAGATCTTCGACCAGCGTGAGAAGGCTGCGTTAATGGGAGCGCGAAACAATAGAAACGAAAGGCGCACACAATTCATCGTTCAAAAAGTATAGCGTAGATAGGAGTAAAAAATCTCAAAGATAAATTTCCTTGCCTCGAAGTCTTCGCATGAGCTTTTTCTTTTCTTATACGTACGTTATTCGTCACAATAATACGATCCACACGCGACGATGCGACGTTTTTTTTTAAATACATTGATTAAAACACTTTCTTTTTCATGATAACCATTTTTTAAAATTTGTTTCGCTCGCGGTTATACCTATAATCGAGCTAGCGATGAGGAGTTACGTAGATAATAGACACAAATCATCAGATTTTTTAACATAGTTTCGAGAATAGCTAATAATTTTGTGGATTCAAAAGGCACAAGTGTAAAATAACTCACCTTGCGAATAGCTCTTATCGCAGTTTTGTGCTTGTTGGTCAGATGAACGCACCGCGGCTCGTCTTCCTCGTCTGAAAAATTAAGAATCCCAAAAAAAAAAAAAAGAAAAAAATCATTTTAAAAACCTAATCATCGTTATAGACTCGACAGTCGTGCGGACTCACCGTCGGAATTTTTTTTCGACAGCGCCGTCTCGGCGACCGAATCCTCCGAGTAACTCGCGTTCAAATTTTTCGTACCTATGGACGTCTCGTTGTTGTCGTTGCAGTTGCCGTGATTGTTGTTGCTCCCACCTGTTCGTATCATTGCTACACTTTACAACGTGAATAATTGTTCCGCACGGATTTACTCCGCTCGTCGAGGCTCGACGATAGTCGGCGTATCGCGAATGCTTTATACCGTACGAGGACGCGCAACTGACCCAAATTCTCCGCCGAAGCTATTAGATCGGCGAAGCCGCGCGACGCGACCGGACGATGATAACTCTGATTCGGCATTTTGTGGGAGCTCGGACTGTGGAGCGACGTACTCTTGTGGCGTCTTATCGTCGGCAATCGGCTTACGAACGATGCGTTGTGTTTGAAGCTGGAAGACACGCGACTGTGAAAGACACGAGAGCTATGCATGAGCGACGGACAGATTAATTATGATGCGGAATGGTTGTGCGATATTTTCGCCAACCCTTCAGCATACACTTTTTTCGGAGCTTCGAAGAGTCCAATCTTCTTTTTCACGAAAAAAAATTTGAAACCCCCGGACGAAGTTTTTTCTCATCTCAATGACGACTATGCTTTCAGATTCCCGAGGACGGAGGATTAATTTCGTGGAAGTGGAGCCAAAAAGCGGTAGAGTCGCAAAAAACGAAGGTCGGATTGTGGCTTCACCTGGGTGGACTGGACAATGGAATTTGATGAATTTTCCATGTTGCTATGCTCATACTGTGCTCGTCGGCGGCGTAACATCGCCATAGCGCCTGAATAAGACTCGCCGCCGGTTGTCTTCTTCGGATCATGTGCTTCTGTCTCTGCTGTTGCTGGACCTTGAGGGCGAAGCCTGAACCCAGAATACCCTGGAACAAGAAGCATGAAATAGAGTTAGGAGTCCCCAATGACGAAGTCAGGCTTTCAAGGAAGAAAAAAATAGAGATGAAAAACGAACATTGTCGTATTTATAAGATTCATAATCAATGTTTTTTCTTTGGCACAAAAAACCCTGAACGGCAAGGTCGATAAATTGCTCGAGACAAATTATTTGAGTGGCAAAATCTACCATTCACCACCATTCGAATATTCCGTAAATAAGGCCTGAAGTGAATAATAATTTTTTTCTGTATTAACTTTATCAATTTTCTTTTTCTAGTCACATGAAAAGAAATGATTCGCAGCGTCGGAAATTCGTGCAAGCGAAGATTCAACGATAAAATGAGTTACGTATTGGCATTGAAACGTACAGCTGGTAAGGCGAAGAAGGATATTCCGAGTAGGGCGCAGAAGGAAGCTATAACTTTGCCCTGCCACGTTTTAGGCACAGCGTCGCCGTAGCCAACGGTGCACAGTGTGATCTGTGAAAAAAGAAAATGATTTTTTTTTTTGTAATCGGCATTGGAAGCGTGAGAAACAGGTCGACGGGGATGGAGATTTCCTCTTATCTCGCCACGTGTGGACCGCTGCCAAAATCCTCGGTTATTCATGAGACTGTTGATTCCCGCATATAGCATGCTCGGGAGGGAAGGTGGAGAAAGGTAGGAGCGGGAAATTTTCGACAAAAGGTATCGAGATGGGGACAGCGATTCGAATGCACGGACAGATTGATAGATTAAGCGGGAAATCGGGTGAGCCGGAAGTGGACTTGGAGGACTTAATACTGCAGCGAAAGATCCTCACCACTCCCCACCAGAGCGCCTTGGCGAAGTTGTTGAAGTGTTCGTCGTCCCTCTCGGCGAGATAGACCAAGAAGCTCGCGAATATCAGACCGAGGAAGCCGATATACAGTGTCGTAATGAGTTCCTGGAAAATAATGATGATAATACGGCGGCGAAAAAAGGAAGGAGAATTGAAAATAAATTGCGAGGAAAGATGAAAATAGTTTCGAGACTTCCATAAATCGTGTGAGATTTTTGAGACACTTATTTTTTTATTAATCGACGGAGGATTTATTTTTTCAATTTGCGAACCTGACGATGAGCGTAGACGACGCTGCCGAGAAGTTTCCACGTACCGCCGCGACGATCCATCCTGACCATACGGAGTATCTGGAAGAATCGAAGACCCCGAAGTGCACTTGCCGCGAAAACTTGACCGCTGCTCCTCATCGCGAGCACTACCACGCTCGCCAGGATCGTAATCATGTCTAAAATAAAATTACATTTTTTTTTAAATCATTTAACATTTTTTTTTGAATTCTGGGAATAAAAATGATCATGCGTGATTGGCGACCGATGAATAATGAAAAAGTTTTTTTTACCAATTTTTAAAAAGGTGCCAGATTTTTCGGCGCTGTTGAACAAACATTTTTGTTTTCCATCGCAATTTTGATAAACGGAGATTTTTATCGTGGGTTGCGATAAAAAAACACACCAGACGACGCATATTATAAAGTTACTCAGCCATAAAACTCGCGAAAAAAATACAGAAACAGCATTTTTTGCACCGAGCCGAGAACTTTGCAAAATACTTTTTCCATAGCAATAATTCGTTGTATTTTTCCCCGCGAAGTCGAAACTAACAGTAATTTTGGCACAAATTCAAGCGTTGCCTTGCTAAATATACGAACGTAACAACTTTTATTTTTCACTCTCGACCGAAATTCCAGAGTCGCGATATTCGCAAAACAATTTTAACGATGTTTGTATTTTCACGAATTCTACACAGTCGCGGGATTCGAATCGTGAGGCTTACAGAGGATAAAATGATTTTTGTGAAACTCACCGATGATGCAGAAAGGCCTTCGAAGGAACTTGAGCCGACCAACAGCAGTTTGATAACGGGAACGACATCCTGAAGACCATAATCTGCAAAGTCGAGCAACGAATGATTCTTTTAACGAGATGTCTTTGCGTCCGCCACTCGAGGGATCTCACAAAAGAGCGCTTCCAATTTTTAGGCACCTAAAGAAGGATGCGAAAGAGGCGAAGCAAACAACCCTCGGGCTCGGGTTGTTTTCCCCTATCGCACGGGGGGTTCTCACGAATTGCACGGAATTATCCACGGAGATTGCCGCAACGTCACGTGACTCGAATTTAATGGTTCTTTCGCATCCGTCCTTCGTGGTTTGCTCTCCCCAAGCAATCTGTACTAACGTGTCTATCTACGTGCACTCCCGTTTTATATCCCATACGATATTTAAACGAAAATCGTCATTTTTCTGTCTCCTACAGTTTCTTGAAACTGCGTATATTGCAATAATTGTAATTTATTCGATTCCCTTTGAACAAATTTCAAACTTCTAAGCTGGAATTTCGAAATCATAGAAACAGATTTTTCAATTTTAAAAATTGACAATAAATTTTCAAAAATAGAACAGAAATTGGAAATTTGCTGAAATATTTTCTGTAATTTTAACGCGTGTTTTTTTACATTCGCATCAACTGAAAAAAGAATTTTCAGGAATTCTTTCGGAGCATCTGCGCCTGCTTAGCCCCTGTGACCTATTTCTTCCGGGTCTCCCCTACATCGAATTATTTCTTTAACCTATTTGATACTCATACGCGATATCGCTTCGTCAACGTAAACCTCGCATCGACTACTGGAAGCTCCGACGCCGCGCTGATCGAATTAATCGGCGTTTCTCGCGAAATCAAAGGAATCATTTATATCAAAGATCTTCGCCCCGTTCCCCACCCTTTTCCCTAATCTCCAATTTTATTATCCTCCGGGCACTAAATTTTGATGGCTCTCCCCGTGTCCGTCGTATACTTTAATCCATATAGAGCTCAGCGCGACGGAAAATTTAATCGTCGAAGCTCCGAGAACACAGTTGACTCATAAATGTTATATCGCGAGAGGACCAAGTGGTGGGATTCTCAGGAATTCTATACGAGTTGTCCCAGCGCAGTTCCGTCTCGGGCATCGACGCAACAAAGCTGACACCGTCCGTGCTGTTATCACGGCGAGCCGCGGTGTCGAGCGAGTCAGCTTCACCGTGGATAAATATTCCATGAAATATCCAGTGTCTCGTGAATGCCGGAATAAGGCGCGGCGCACTCGCGAGAGTGCCTCTGGACGAAGCGACTCGCACGGACGGGGACGACGACGACAGTGGCGAGCCGTTAGAATTGCTTGAATTCACGAAACCAACGCATTGTGTGGCTCTCCTTCGCGAATGAGGAGAACGAAGATCCTTCGGGGTAGCCCAAAGCGCTTCCGAGGTATTTAAAGAGTAATCCTTCGCTATCTCGTCCCGGCCTCCAGCGGATAGTCGAACAACAGGACGCTCGTGCATTCGCCGCTGAGCGGATATAATCCACGCTTGGTGACTTCCGCCATCGGAACTCCTCCAGCACGAGGAGCCGAGCGATGTCGCGCCTTTGAAACTGAGAGTCCTGAGAAGCAGTTCTTTCCATTTCATGCTTCTCGTTCCGGATCGTGTAGCATTTTCAAGAACCCGGAAGCAAGTTGCTTTCTTCTTTGTCTGAGAGTAACGAGAAAAAGCACAAGGGAACACATTGATACGAGCTACGTGTGCATAAATTTAATGGTTCCGGCGCTGTGGTTCGCTGGAATCTCTTTGCTCCCGCGCGATTTCCTTTGTACGACTCTCGTCGGGCTTTCTCCGGCTCTCTTGAACTTCCATCCCGACCCGGTGTCCCTTTCGTTCTGTTCTCAATCATTTTTCATTCCCATGATTCGCATCGATCCGGACTTTCGGTACGCAAACCCACATCTCCGTCGTATGCGCGTGCTGTGCGACTGCTAAGAAGCAATAGGTCGTGAAGCCTAGCTCTGCATCTTCACCAGCGTGAGATGAGAGCTCTTCTGCTTCCGAGCATTCGATATCCTTTCATCACCGTTTGCCAATGTTGAGTTCTCTTCTCCACCGAAGACGCCAGCTACAAAAACGTCCGAAACCTCCGGGCCTCTTTGACTCGGTGCGAAACCCTTTGGCATTTCCAAGCTCAAAGTTTCCGTCCCTCCGAAACCTTCGGCTCCCTCGGAATATGATCCCGTTAACGCCCCTGTGTGTCGACTCTGTACAATGCACGTATACCGAGCGCTGTATAGTGTACGTATACAGCTTTGGGTGGATGTCGAAGTCCCTTTCTCGTCATCCCCGGGTTCGCGCTCCTCGTCCCTCGCTTCCTCGATCCAGCCTACCGAAAATCGTTCTTCGCTAATAATCGAGTTTCCACGAGAGCATCGCGAGACTAAGGTCTTCCCATCCTCGAGAGTGTCCTCGTTCACTGGGTCGTGGCGGGTATACGAGCCACGATCGAAGCGCCAATCTCCAGCCAAAGTCGGTCAGAGTTGTTACATCCCTGTCGCGCACGGGGAGCTCCTGTTACACGTGTATTAGCTTTGCGATTGGTACTCGAGATTCGACGAGCCACTTGTCTATCTATCAACTGCTCATAGATCGAGAATCATCGAGCGGCTATCGCGGGAGCGCGCCTCGACGATTTAATTATCGACTCGGTTATTAATCGATCGCGATCGAACGCGGGCAGCCTTTCGGCGATGTAAATTTACGTTACCTCAAGCAAAACTCGAGACTGAACCACACTACCACTACGAGCTCCATGTAGTACAACAGCAAACCGGCCTCCTTCTCGTACTCGTCGATCGTGCTGAAGACCGACAGTACCAGGCACATGAAGACCATACAAAATCTGCAACAGACGGGAATAGATTGGTTTTACCTTGATGAGATAATTCGGGCGATGGGTGCTTCGCCGCTGGATGGAGCGCGGGCGAGCGGGAAGAGTTTGTCTTTGTGAAAGAACGACATTTTATCGAACATTCGGGAAGGGTTAATCGTTACAATTCCAGTAAAATATTCCAGTAAAAGTGAGATTTGAAGAAAGATCATTGATTTTTTATCCTATTTTTTAATGATTTTTTTGATTCCAGGATATACCGGAAATATATTGTTTTTCGCCGAGCAATTTATGGAGCAGGGATATATTTTCGATAAACTTCTTATCAATGAGGCTGTTTCATTTTTTGATACCTGAGAGGGTAAGCATTTTTTTTGTAATAAACACTGAAACCGCATATTATAATTTTTTTTCTTTTTATGGCAAGACTGTTTTGATGATATTTAAAGAAATCTGTATTAGAAGAAGGGGTTTCAAGATGATGAATTAAGTAATCCTTACACGATCATGTGATAGGTGATGGCATAAACGCCTCGGGGTCGCTCGAGAAAGTTGTAGAAGCTCGTCTGGATTCTTCGATAGCGAGCGTCCCGACGCGTTGCTCTGTAGTTTATCGGTCGTCCGAGCAGTGACATCCTCGGTGCCGTCAGTCGCCCACCGGAGCCGCTGTACCTAGGCAAAATTCATTGGTATCACGTCTTCTCGTGGGAGCGAATGTAACACACAAGAGCCAATTGCTCGTCGTCCGTACATATATTAGTTATAGCTAGATGAGGCTACATCGCTGTCAATTAAATGTTTGGCATGCGGTACACGGGACATCGAAGAGAGACACAGAGGGAGCTTCGATTATCGGTCCAAGTGCTTCTCGAAATTTGCGGGCGAATGTTCTCGCACACCGCTGTAGCTTTTGATGACCAGAACGATGTCGCCCCGAACTTCTGGTTATACTACTGCGCGCAAGCCGCCAAGCCGGCCCGCTTAATACTCCGCTCGAGTGTGTGTATTTGGAATTAATTGCGCTTCCCGATGAACTCGCTCCGTACAGGCAACAACAACAACAACGTGCCACCGAGCCCTTGAAATTTTCCAGAATTCCAGAGATGCAGGAGACAGAGAATTTTCATGCGAACAAAACATCGATGGCAATTGTGTAATTATTGAGACAATTGTAAGCCGCTTTTTCGAGGATTTTTGGTCATATTTTCATTTAAAAAATGTAATTGCACTAAACATATAAAGTTTCGTCAATAAGGAAGTGAAAAGTCCTATCGATCATTTTGAAGAAGGATTACTGTTTCATTTTCAGCCACAAGTGAGATTCAGAAAGAATCTTAAATATTTTCCGATAAGCTTAGAAATCGAAGAAAAACCTTCGAAGTTTTAATTATGTGGAAGATGCTCAGAAAATTGATTTTCCACAATAATGATTCAAAGTTTTCCTTTCCATCCATAAAAAAAATTAAATCAGAAGCAATTCGAAAAAAAATCTACGCTATTAAGAGAATCCGCGAATCAACTTCCCTAAAAGGATGGTTTTGTTGTCGGATGATCCGCTGACAATATCTTTTTTAATTTTGTTAATCAATTTTTGGCGCTATTTTTGTGCAAAAAGAAAAAGAACCTACATGATTGACGTTATTCCGATTTTTCCCATTGAGAAGTTTTGAAAATGCTCTCCGAACCGCACTGTTCCAATCGCGAAGCTCTAGTTTTTTTACTCAACCAAACAATTACAGTTTTTCCTCGATGATTTATTTTCCGTGATCATAACGCAGTTTGATTTTTCCAAAATTAAAAGCTGTTCCATGAATCCTCGATAGGATAAGGAATTCACTCCAGCGCGAATGGCTCTCCGTGGATCTGTTAACTCGCTCGTGATCGGTTGTAAATATGTGATTTATATACTACAATGGTTTTTCCATCAATTTGTGAAAAAAAAAGAATAAAACCATAACAGAAAACGCAGATATCAGAGGTGGAGAGTGCAAGGGAGATGCGGAGGAAAAAAAATCCATTTCCTCGATTCCTTCGTCCTCTTTCTTCTTCGCTGCGTTCCCGAGCTCCGCTCGTCCTCCCCCTTCCTCCTTCGTTCCATTCGATAATACTTTTTGGCTCTGGTAACGGATATCGCGAGTGAAGAAAAAAAAAGACAAAGAAAAGAAAAAAAAAGTCACTGAGAGTACGATTTGCGAGTGAGCCAAACCGCGCGCGATTTCTCCAGGCATTTCGGTTAGTGCATCCTGGGGGGTTTTTCGCGTCTGGGAATCGTCGGTTTCACGAGGAGGCAAGCCAGAAACCCCCCCTAGGAGTTCGCCGCACACGGGGGCATTAACGCGCCCGTTTATCGCTCGGGACGCGCGACATCCGATCGCAACCACCGCGACGGGATATATTATCGCGACCGCAGACCTCAACCAATTCTCGAGTGACCCGGCAAAACTATTTCCGACCGTAACTGAATTATTTTCCAAACTTGCTCGCGATGTAACGGCTCTTGGGGGGCAAACGACTCGTTCGCGATCCACTCCGGGGAGTCTTGCGGTTTCGCATTTTATCTCTTCCCGAAGCATCTTTTTTCTCTTAATTGCGTTCTCGATTATGGAGCCAGAGATAAATTTCAATGATTCGCAGAGCAACCCATGTGGGGTGTTCGGATGAGGCCATTGGTCGGGCGACCGGCATTGACACCCGAGGCTGGCCCAATCATTGAGCTAGCGTTGGATGATAACGAGTTGCCAATGTTGGCTGCCATTGGTCCTAAGGTCGATCGAGGGAATCGACCGATCATTAATTCTCAATGTGCGCCCACCGTTGGTTAACTATATAAGCGAAAGGAGCTTTATCACGAATGTTAATAATATTATGAGAACGAGTGAAAGTGAATTACAAATTTTCATATTTTGCATCTCTACGAGAGAATTTTTTTTAAATACTTTGCGAGTATTTTCAGAGATTATGCTCAGTCAATTTGGCAACTGCGCTCTTCTTAAGTGCGAAATCCGAGAACAAAACGCATAAATTGCCTCATTTACAAAAATTGAAATTTCCATGCGCTTATATTGCGGCCCCGCTACCCTTTCGCTTGCGAGAAAGAACTTGGGTTCACGCCATCTAGCGGCAAAGAGCGGTGATTGATGGCTCGACGTTGGCGTCATATTGGCAATTAATGGGCCGAATGAATGGCCTATCGATCTTCGGCTCAACATTGGTCTGAAATCGGCAAACTAACGATTGGCCACAGCCGACGATGGCGTCACATTGGCAAACCATTGATTGGCTGGTCAAGATTCGCCCGACCATTGGAGCTTCAGTTGGCAAACTAATGCTTGGTGCGTAAATGCTCGGCCGAATTCTGGTCTCACAACGGTGAACCAATGATTGACGAGTTATAACTCGGCCAAACATCGGCCTGAAACGGTCGATTAGCAACCCGATCCTCGACCAAGCATTGGCCGAACATTGAGGATTCGAGCATCGTCATCCCAACACTGGCCCGAACATTGGCCACTGCTGTTCAATCGGCAAAACCCGTAACTTTGTCGACTATTATTCTCTATTGCTATTCGAAGCATACACGAACGAGCAGGCATCAGCTTCCTTTTTTTTGTATAAAAATCTTTCTTTTGTTTTTCGTGCGGCAGACATCAGGCAGCAAAATTCAGCTGGCAGGCAGAAGGTCGTGCCACTCACCTGAGTGACTTTTGGTCCATGTCGAGAGTGTGAAAGCGCACCGACGCTGAGGTCGAGTAGTAAGCGGGTGGGCTTGCGGCGACGCAAGCCTCGGAGTCTCGCTCTAGGGTTGCGGAACGTAATACGAAGTGTGAGGTGAGGAGAGGACGGTGAAGCAACGCCGGACTGCCACCTGCCGATAGTGGCTCCGACGTCATTATCGCTGAAACGTACACGCTATACACAGAGGAGCCGCATTCCCAAGATGAAGACGAGCGAAGCGCGAAAGAGGAGAGAGGCCTTCGAGTCTAACGTAGGTGAGAAGAACGCCGGAAAATAATATATACGAGAGGAGGAACGTTTAGAAGGAGAAAGGATGCTCCGAAAAAAAAGAGAAAAAAATCGAGAACAAACAGCAAAGGCGTGAAGCTGCGAGAGAGGCCGAAGCTCGTGGCTGTGCGGAGAGAATGTGGAACGAAAGGAAGCTAAGGACGGTGAAAACAAGAAGAGAAAGGAGACGAGACGGATGAAGTCAGTGGATTCGAGCGCGCACTCGTTCGATCAGCGAAACGTCCATCCTTCAAAGTGACTCGCGAGTTAAAAAAAAAAGGGGGGGCGATGAAAAAAAGGAAGGCTAAGAAGGGCGAAAGCAGAAGAGAAAAGGAGAAAGGTCGAAGTGCGAAGAGCACCCAAGAAGGGGATAAGAGATTTTTTTTCTCTTTTTGGGAAAAAAAATGAAGAGTTGAAGCGGAACAAAGAAGAGCAAAGGACACGAACGTCTAGCTGGCGGATCCCCTCATTGAATATTTATGATCATAAATCTTCGGCAAAGCCTCCGACGGTATTATGTACATATCCTCTTTCAAGATTTCGACAATTTTCACTCACGACGCTTCGACGGCGACGGAAAAAAATAATGTCGACGGATTCGACGTCTTTTTTTTTTTTTTTTTTTTTTTTTTTTTTTTTTTTTTTTTTTTTTCTTTTTCCTTTTGGGAGTGGAATGGGAAAGGGGCGCCGGCGCGAATGGATGTTCGAGTTTTGACACGACAAGCGAAAGGGTTTGACGCTCACCACTCGAGTGTCAGCTGGTCGACCTGCACTCGCCCGGATTAGTCATGCCTCAGAAAAGCTCAACTTCCGGCAGCTTTCATCTGCAACATTCGAGAACAAACGAGAGCTCATGTAGAAACTCGTATAAATACATAATTATATATATAATACGGGATTGAATATAATTTCATTGGATTTAAGCGAGGGGAGGGAAACTCTGCTCGGCGAAAAATTACAATAATGAATATTCAAGGTTTCGGCGTGGCGGCGTGAGTAGTGATAAGTAGATGAATTCCTGCGGGGTCACAGCTCTCCGGGAAATCGGATGTTTCACGGCCTTGAGCCCGATGTACGTAAATAAATTTTCATCTCGAGATATGAATTTTTTTTCTTCATCCCCTTCGGCTTTAACTCTCGAAGCTTTTTTTTCAGAAACAAAACTAAGCTCAACGATTTACCTATAAACTATTATTATAATTTATTTATATTATTTAATTTATATAAGTAAAATAATAATGATTTGTTTATTCATATTATTATTTTTACGAAGTGTTATTTTGTTTACAATCGTTAACTATAAATAATAATTCATTTTATTAAAAAATGATAAAAAGGGACGGGTGAAAATATGCGCTGGAAAGGGTAAATATTTTTATCGATTGGTTTGCTATCCGGTGCAAATGCGACAAACGTAAATTTTCATCAAAGAAATATGATAAATTTATCGTTTCCGGGGGAGAAAAATGCCGAAGCACCACGTGCTCGCGCAAATGTCAAAGGGCTGAACACAGTCAATTCGTTACTTACATAGTCATAGAGAGTGCAATAAAGTAGAAGGACCGAACGGGTCAGCGGGGGGGGGGGGGGGCAAAGGTTAGTTATACAGACGAATTCCCGGGTGGTTTGAGGGAAAACACACGTCGTGTGGGTGCCGGCTACAGGGAATGGCATTGACGCTTCTTCCACATCGTTTTTTTTTTTTTTCTCACCCCACAGCAATATAGCATGAACGGAAAACAGTCTTTCTTTCTTTCGCCTGGCTGTCGTACACGTTCCCAGAGGAAAACCGGGGAAATAGCGACCTGGAAGCTCAAACATCCATTCATCCCCGCGGGCTCGAAGCATCAATGTATACCTCTATTACCCGGTAAATACACCGTACACACGAGCCATAGAGATCTCGGAAGTACGTAAAAGCAGTGTGCCATCTCCCCATTACAGACCGGGGCTTTATTTCCCCGGGAAGGATAAAGGCGGAGGGAGCAACGAAAAACGAAAAACCGAAAAAAAATTGCAACACGAAATCCTACGCGAAACGCGAAAAAAAAACCAATACCAAACAAGTAAGGCGGCTAAATGTGAAGGAATTTGAAGTTCGTTCGCAATAATAATTTATATGATAATAATTCCGGCTCGATCTCCAAGCCCGTGTTGATCCCACGTAAAGTTATATTTACGATAGACCGCGTGGCGTTGATAACAAAACTTTTTTAAAGGGATTTCGCCCTTTTTTTTTTATTTATACAGTATAGCGCAAGGATAAAGAGACGAAAGAAATGAATCTCGCGAACGGCGCGCGACGAAGGCAATATAGCGAATGTATAGAAATACGAAGTTTATTCGCAATAATATTCTTGTGAGAATAATTCCAACGCCCCCGAAGCTTGCGACCTTTCGTAAAGCGACTTTTATAGGAAATTCTTGCAGCCTTGATAAGAATTTTCTTTTTTTTTTTCTTCGTGAGTTTTCGACTTTCGAGCGTACGAACTGTGAATGAAAAAAGTATCAACTTTTTGTTTTCGTAACTCTTCGATTTGAGCGCGATATTTTTGCACCTCTTTGAAGTTAAACATAGGTCTGGGAGCGGATTGATTTATTTGTCAAGAAAAAATATTTTTACGATTAATTGGAGTGAAATCGAAGCGCCAGGATGTAAAGAAGGTGTCTCGTCAGGCAGAATATTCATAAAATAAGATTGAAGATGTAACAAGTCTTTAATACGGCTTCAAGCAAATTTGAAAAAAAATTTTGTTAACACAACTCGGGTCTAAAAGATCAATGCCCAGCGTTCTAGTTTACATTTTTCAAACCTTCCGAGCTCAAAAAAAAAATTACCAGGGATAGTTTCCAACGTTTTGAAGGCCGAGTCCACTCAATAGTTGTTCGAATCAATTATTAAAGATATTTGTTGATAAAAATCAATTTTGTTCGCAACTTTGTTTACTTTCAAAGTCGCCCCTGTTTTCGCATCGTCGGTGCGTCGACGGATTAACAACAAAAGAGACCTTGACCTCAAAAATATTTACAAAAAAACAAAGCGCAGAGTTGAGGTCCGGAAACTCGGCGAAAGAATGCTTTGCAGGAGATACAAAGTTTGTTGATAATAATACGTTCGTATCGCAACAATTCCAGTGACCTCAGCTGTGAACTTTCGCGGAGTTCCATGTGTGCCAGACCCTCTGGCGTCGATAAAAAAAAACTTTTCACACATAAGTGTGTACCGAAGTTTTGTATGCCGAAGCTCGAACTGCGATCGAACGAAGTTCGAGAGTTTCGTCACGCGCTAACGCGACGTCGGGCTCTTTGACTCGCGATCGGCGGCACCGGGCAGTTTTAATTGTGTTCAGATCGAAACTCATTAATATTTCCATTACGCATTATCAGCCGCTATTGTAATCCTCAATAAGGGATAATTCGACAGAGCCCGCGCTAAAGTGCAGCGCTCGTTCGCCGAATTCGCCGTTGAATTTCCTACTATAACGCGAGTTATATCCCGAACGGGCGAGTCCGTAAATCATCTTTAGAGTTCTAACGGGACCGATAAATAGACCTCGTCCCCGAGCTCGTGAATTTTCCCCGCTTCGTTCGTTTTCGCAGCTACGTCATAGCGAGGCTATCGCAAAACTATATTCGATTCTACCTTGCAAACCAACTTTTGAAAAAATACAAAAAATCCTGTCCCGTACGTGTAGGAATTCGACAAGTTTTCTTCTTCGTTCCTAGTTTCGGAGGACGGAAAACCGTGTTTGACGGAAGATTCCGTGAGAAGCTTGTCGAAAACTCGGCTCGCAACCCCGTCGAATCTGAGAGCTCTTCGTTGTTCTGCATCTGCGAGGATGCGCTATGAACAGTTCTCGTTTTTCCAGCCCCGCTCGTTCGCCTCGCCTATGCTCGTACATCCCGTCGCTCGTTCGGCCGTTCGCCGCTCCTCCGTCAATTCGAACGAAACTGTTTCCACGGCTGCTGCCGGTTCTCGCAATCAGCTCCCCCGATGCCGAACAATTCGGCTACGACGGACAAACGGAGCCCGCCGGCATGGAACGGGAGGGATAAAAGTGGCAAGAGGCAAAAGATGAAAGTAGAGAAGGAGAAAAAAGAAACAAGCTCGGACGATGGACTCGGGCAAGGAGAATCCAGGAACACGTATAGGAGGGCCGGTGCTAGTTTGCCAGTAGTAAAAGAAGGGACGAGAGCGGTATACGAAGCGGTTGTAGTTGACGACGTTCGCTTCTCCTGCCGTTGATGCCGCGGCTGCCGATAAACGGCAATCGGCGAGCTCGTGGAAGTCTGCCAACTGGGCGCTTTCAGCGAGGCTATATTTTATTATTACTCCACCGTGTACACGCTCTGTATAACGTTATATCGTCATACTCACGGCTAATAGGCGAACACACGAGCTCAACGTCGTTCCCATTCACTTGTTCGTATCTTCGTTTTTTTTCTTCTTCTTTTATCGATTTTCAATCTTCCCTCGTCCTTGCGTCCTCGCTGCGTTATCGTCATCGCTCTCGTTTCCGAATTTTTCTTCCTGTTTTCGCGACATTTCTTTCGTCTCCCGCTGCGCGAAGTGAACGAGAAGAGGGAAAAGAATAACTCCGTTGGACAAAAGAAAATCTTGTCCTCGAAATGTAACTACGACGATGTTTGCCCGTAAACCCGTTGAACTAGTGAGCTTCTCCTTCTTATGTAGCGACACCCCGCGCCGTTCCCCCGGGGCGAGGATGTGGGCAAACTAAATTGGAGACCTTTCTCCATTGTTACGAAAATAATTCGCCCTCATCCAATTAGCCAGATTCACCGGTCCGCGAAAGCAACGGCGAGGCCGAAAAGCATCGTCGCGCCCGCACGAGAAACCCGAGAGAAGCTAGCGGAGTCACGCGGAATATTCCGACGCCTCTGGCTAGCGCAAATGTAACTCCGCTGTACACTATAACGGTAACAAACGTAGTGCACTTTCGCATATTTGTGGTTTGAAGGGTGCTGACGCGAGTACCGCTTTTGCTACGCTGCGCTTCGTGCAGCTTTCTCGGGAAAAGTTGTTCCGCCGCTTTCCAGTCTCACGCTTTAAAATATTACGTATAACATTATACGCGTATGTATGTGTATATAACATATATACAAATATTTCGCTTTGAATACCGAAAATTCTCGACGCTCCTTCGCACACGCCCGTCCGGCGCCGTTCGAATCATCTTCCCCATCGAGCTTTCCGTTCGCGAAATAAACTCGAAAATCGGGGAGTTTCCGAAGTGAAAAATCTCAATGATCCGACGGGAATGGATTCTCGAAGGGATTCTGCGTGTTTTGCTCGCATTTGTTATTGCGATGTTTCGACGCAGTTGGGTTGAACAATATGAACATGAAATTGATCCACGATAAATAGCAAAATCATATCATATATTAAATAGATATATTAATAAATCTCTGAATTATTTTCTAATCTCTAAAAATGTATCAAAACACGATTGATTCGATTTTATTTCTCGTGAAAAATCGTCTCTCGAGTCCACCAAGAAATTTGATTTTTCAACGCGAATTGATAAAAATTGAAAAAAAAAAAACTAACATGAATGTACATTTGTTGGAAATGCGTTGAGTACTATCGACCGGTCGTTTCCGGTGAGGATATCTTCGTCGACAATCATGACTCGGACTGCCAAGTTAAATAATCGACTCCGGCACGTGACGCAATTTCCACCGTCCCCTATCGAATCGTCAATTAATCACGTGTACCTCGTTATTTCGACACTTGAACGCACTACGTAATCGCGGTTGGGTTGCAACGCTTGTCCGGGCACTACTCGGAAATCCCTCGCTTCCACTCGAGCCTGAGCGTGGTGATGCCGGGTCGGGGTACCACTTCATAGAGGCAGAACTACCACTCCGTTCATCTTGAGTGTGTTGTACACCTTATTCCCGTTTAATAAAGGGCTCATTGGAGCTACCGGCGCCTCACGCTCGCGTCATAGCGGACCCTTCATCGTCGCGAGCGGCATTGTTTTCTTTTTTTTTTTTTTTCTGTTTTTGTTTCTCAGCCTTTCGCAAACGCTGAAAATATTTTCATTGCTTTTCAGACTGACCTTGGCTCGTTATTTCGTTTCTCGGAACTGCATCGGGCGTTACAATCGGCTAAAACATCAAGCGGAGAAATTGACCTTCCGATTGAAGTAACCACTGTAAACTTTCATCAATTGTAGCCTGCGAATTTTTTTTTCCGCTCGCAAGGAAAATATTACATGGGTCGATGCCGGTTGTTAACCAGGTCGGTTTTTTCAACCTCGATTTCGACGCGAAATACAGCCATTAAAAAATGTTGTTACTTCCACTGGGAGCCTTGGCCTTTAATTATACTTTCCCGAGTCTCGTTTAACGCGCGAAATAATTTCAGCTCCGATATCGTTACCGGATTTCAGTTGACCTTCCGGCTAGAATCTTTCATCGACTCGTCTCCAAAAAAACCGCTCGATTCGACGCTACGAAATTTCGTCTGCGTCAGCAGGTCAAAAAATCTCGTAGGTACATAAATTCCTGTCCATACACATCATTATCTTTTGTATCCCAATGCAACTTCATTGCATTTCCGAAGTTCGTTTTACCCAGAAAATCTGTTTAATT
Source organism: Ischnus inquisitorius (assembly GCA_963924025.1). Taxonomy (NCBI): domain Eukaryota; kingdom Metazoa; phylum Arthropoda; class Insecta; order Hymenoptera; family Ichneumonidae; genus Ischnus; species Ischnus inquisitorius. Next base: position 17,464,971 of record OZ001245.1, on the reverse strand, counting down.
AGCGTAAATTCTTTTACCGTTTTGACTCCATTGTGTCAATTTGTCCGGAGCAATGCGGATCTGAAAGCTCGGCTATTACATGGGTCCTGCGGAAATGCAGCCTTTGATGCGGAGCTCTGTGAGCTCCACAAGTTTCGCGCTCCGTGTGTATATTATACATTCAGCGAAGCTGTATAGCGCGGTAAACATGTGCGCTAGGTAATATACCGAACTCGCTGGTCCCTGCGACTGGCGCACAGGTTGAACGCACTATCGACCGTCCGGCAGCAGCCACAGCAGCCGGCTCGTCCTCCTGCAGTCGCGACAATGACACACGTACCACGAAGCATTAAACGCGTCGCCGAGCTTTCTGCCAATCTGCAGCGTTCATCGTGCTCGCATCCGTCGCCACGCGTCGTTCCTACGCGTCTTCCGATTCGTCATTTCGATTATTGGCTCCCGATGGGACGATCGAGCGTTTGCACGAGTCACCATCCGGGACTTGTTCTGCGTGTCAACTCCGTTTCTGGTTTGCCGTACCTTCTAAACTCCTCGGTGCCTTTGTATCGCTCCCCTTTCACCGTCGTACCGTCAACTTCGCTTCAAACTCCATCGACGGCGAGCTGCACGCGTGGCCTTTGAACCCCGTTCGGTAGACTCGCTTTGCTCTTGTCAATCCCCGACGGGTTCAACCTCTTCCGGTCGCTCTGTGTCGTTGCTACGGAGGTAAACGCTCGCCCGAAACACTTGCAGGATCGCAATTGCTTCGAGGATTATACAGCAAGGATTCCCGAGCTTCTCGCTCTCTCGATCTATCTCTTCAAACCCTTGCGGAAATTCCCGAGTTCATCTTGGCTTGATTACCGGGCCACTTGGTTTTAAGTGACTGGATTAGATGTAGTGGTACGCTTTCCCGGTGCGGATACGTCTGTATGTGTTTCGTATTTTCTCATGCCGCAATTGAACCGCGCAGCGCGACGATGAGAAAAGATCTGTTCTGCATGGAGCGCAGTTGCAGATCAATTTCATCCTGATGGAAATTAGCTGTTTGTTTATAGATCACTATTTGTTGATGGATTATAGATCCATTCATGGAAGCACATCAGGGATGAATGCGGGATCTCCGTGTCGCAGTTTCGTGCGATGAAATTAGATTAATCAGACAGTGGGTATTCCGAGCGAAGTGTTGCAGGTCAATTTCATCGCATTGAAAGTGAATTATATACATGTATAGAGGTATAGGTGGCTATACATGAATGTAAGTACGTCAGGCAGCCTCGCTGAGAGGGATATATGTCCCGCAGCGACCGCAAGCCTTGCCTTCCTTCCTTTCCGCTACTCTGCGGCAGGAAACTACTATAGGCGGGATGTTGGGTATAACGCTGTTCGCCGAGGAAAAAGGGTAAGGTACAGAGGGAGTCTCCCCGGAGAGATTGTACCCGCGAGAAAGACGTCGGGGAAGGCTGTAGAGAAATACGGGAGACGGTAAGACGGTGATCTAACCCGGTAAATTGCAACGCTCGCTGTCTTTCCACCAGCACTAAGAATCGGTAACTATAGTTTGCTATGTATAGCATGCGTAGAAGATATATATATACATATAGTATATGTATAGCTGACCATTTAAAGCTGCTGAACGTACATAGCTGCTGACTCGAGAGCGTCAACGAAATAGTTTTCGAATCCGTAAGATTGGCCAGATCGAATCAGTTCGGTTCTTTTTTTTGCTCTAGGAAACAAGTCGAAGCTACTAAAAGCAGAGAAGACATACGTTCGATGAGACGAGTCTGGCGATGCTGCGAGGGGGCGACGGTACGAGAATTCGTAAACGACGATCGGGCAAAGAGATAGCAGTGCTCAGCTCGGGGAGTTCGTTTACCCGTGAAATCTCGTTGACGGCAAGACGCTTTACAATGGCATATACTTACTATATGTATTCTATATATATTACGTATATATTCATATATTTATATGTAAAAGAAAATTTTTACCAAGGTTTTTATGATCGAACGATGCAAATTTTTGCTCGAGAAGAAGATGAAAATCTTCGCTTCCGAGTGACTCGGATGCAAAATTCATCCCCATATTTTTCTTTTTTTATTAAATCCTTTTCATAAGCTAAGCGAAATTGCTCCGGTTCGAAGAGCGAAGATGCGAAGATTTTTCTTATGCAAATTTCGTTATTTTATTATGTTTTTTTCCGTGAAAAATTGAAGTTTATCGTCGAGCGGAGTTTTTAATTGCTTTGGTCTTTTTTTTCCAGGCTCAATGAATAAGATGAAAATACCCCGAGAATTTTGCGATAGAACGATGCAAATTTCACTGAATGAGAAATTGATATCTCGACCAACTAGTAAAATGGTTATAAAATGTATTATCATATTTTTCACTCGTATTACTTCAACTAGCCAATCCAGAAAACTCTTTTCTGAAAATACGACGATATTTCCGTGAAAGAACAAAAAATATGTAGTTTATCGAGGAGTCTTTGTCAATTTTTTCGAGAGTCGCTCGGAGCCGAAAAAGCGCCGGAAAGCTACAGATCTGACGAGAGCGTCGAGAGAGTAACGAACTTGTCGCTCAATCGACAAATTCGTCAACAGATCGTCGTAATCACGCTCTCAACTCTCTTTGATGGTGAATTCATAAATTAATTAACCCGAAAGAGGATTGCCAACGCGCCCGAAAGGGAAGTGGCGAAGTCGAGGGGTGGGCGGTCGGCGGGCGGACAAAGGAAATAAGCTCGTTGAGAAGAGTAGTAGAATTTTTTCGAAGCGTCCGCGGAACAATCGGGATTTTTCGACTGTACCGGTGTGCACCAGGATATAACACCCCACGTCGTATGTCCCGAGCGTCCCGATCACCGGAGCGACAGGGTTATCGATTCGCGAAGCGGGTTCCACTAACGAGCTACGTGACGATGGGAGGTCGGTTATAGCTATCGGAACGGAATGAGGCGAGGGCAAAAGCCGAGGCCAGTGTCAGGATTCCCCTTCCGAGAGTCGTCTCCGCCTCGGACACAAGGCCGAGAAGATATATTTCGATTTGTCTTATTGCGAGCGGGACCGTTTCGCTCCCTCGAGAATTATAAAAGAAAGAAAAAAGAGAGAGAGAGAGAAACATGAACAAAAAAATCAATCGCCAAATCTCTCGTCGGGAAAACGTGGCCTTCCGTTTCACTGCGGGCAATGTTTCCGAGAGGAAAACACGGATAAACAAACATAGAGACTATAACAAAATTATAAGAGGATAAACAAACAGAGGATATAAAATCGTTGATCCACGAGGACTACGCGATTTTTTTCTCCGAAATCGGAAAAAACAAGGCATGAGTGTTAAAAAAGAAGAGAAAGTCAAACAGAGAAGTGGACAAAAGTATATAAGAAGCGAAGCGGATTCGTCGACTAACGAGTCTCGCGCCAACGAGCATCGGGCAAAGAAATAAAGAATGTCGAAAAGTGCCTTTGGCGAGTCGGCGAGAGAATCTTTTCGTTTCTCTTATTTCTTTTCATTTTTTTTGCACGGCATATCTTCGCCGGAATTCGAGGCATTTCTTATATTAGCAGCGCCGTTGACGTTGCCGGCTGAAGCAACAGCGAGAAGAGCCTCCTGACTTTAATTCACTGGCTTGAATATCTAATTATCCCTGCTATCTCACTCGACGGTTCTCTAACGAGAGTCCGGAGTTCCTCGGGCGATATAAAGGCCGACGGAAATATGTAACGGGGTAACGGTACAAGGAAAAGCTCTTTTTTTATCTCTCTGCCCTCTCGACGTCGCGGCGCTTCGCGAATGTTTCAATCTCGACGAGTAGAATACACACACAAGAGGGTGAACTCTCTCTCTCGCTTTCTTTCTTCGGTGCGGTACTTCGAAAATCTCTCACCGTGTAATTTTCCTTCAATGCGATATTTAAGTATCCACTCAGTCGGCAAGCGCGACGTCGAAGAGAGGGACGACGAGCGGGGCGCGAGCCCCGGCAGAAATTGTTGGCTCGTGAGAAACGAGAAAATTTACAACGAGCGAAAGTAAAATACGATCGGGAGTGTGAGATATTGGACGAAGAAAACATAAACGAATACCACGGAAATATTTCATTTTCCCTCGCGAAATTTCATTCGCTTCACGGACAACGAGAGAATGAAGCTACTCGTGGGGATTTATTAGAGAGAAATAAATGAATGAAAAAAAATCTCGAAGAAAATAGAGTCTCGAGAGAATTCAAAGAAGCTTCTACCGACCGAGCCTCGAGCGCTGTTTGTACCTAACCCGTCGTTGAATCGCGAACCCACCGTTTTCGTTCTGCGTCGAGTTGGCATCGGCAAAATTTTCCGTTCAATCGCTTTGACGAGCGCGGACGATAGGAATATGCTTTGATTCGACGAAAGGCGAAAAGCAAGAGCGTTCGCCTCGCCATGTCTATTTCTGGAAAGGAATTGGGCAAATTACTCGAAGCATCGCCGGAATCTAAGCCCCGAAAGCGTCGCGCGGCCAATATTTCTCTTCAGTTGACTTTCAGGGAGGAAGCGTCGAAGGAAAACTTGAATTATAAGAAATTCAATGGATCATCTTTATTTAGAGTTGCGAAGAATTTTAAACGAACTCGACTGACGACACTCCGCAAAGCTGCGGAAGTTGTGCGAGTGAAGAAAAAAATTCAAACTAACTTTCCGCTCGGTTGGACTAGTTCGTTTTGTCGGATTTCTTTTTTTCTACGATGCATCCGAAATTTTGTAAACACGCGGATACGAGTTTCACGTTCTTGGCTTATTGCAATGTATTATAAGCTGCACGAGCCCAGAATCTCGTGGGAATCTTCACCCTCGCGGGGGAGAGCTTTGGGAATAACGCTCATTCCCTTCGGGGGCGAGGATGAACGAGGAGGAAGAGATTCAAGAGTATTTCATCCTCTGCCGAAGATTGGTAGCGATATATATCGATTGGCTGGTCGGGAGTATCCGGGAGCTTAACGAGTAGAGTAGAGTATATCGTATACGGAGCGTAAACGAAATGAGGGAAGCTGTCTAGCTCTTTTCATCTCGTCTCTATCAGTCTGAACTATTATCGGAAATTGTCTTTCTCTCGTCTTCTAACTGTACGCCGGTTGTTCCGGTACTCTTCGGTACTCTGTACTTGAATTACGTATTTTTCTTCATGTCGACCCTCTAATGCCCGGTGTACTGAGCTATTTTAGATGCTTTTTTCTTCTTCGACTCGCGAAGTCTGTAAATAAATTTAAGAATCGAAACTGTGTTCAGAAGAAAGTACACATTTTTTTATTTTCCGATTTCACTGGATTTTTATTAAAAAATGTCTTCGTCAATCTTGGACTTCGAATTCTGGAAAAATGCATTCGGAAGACATTTTTCAAACGATATTGGATACTTGCTCGTTGACATGGCTCAGGTAGGTGGGTAAAGCTGGCCATCACATCGGAAATATTTGGGCTGTATTTAGTACAAACTTTTTATGGGCTTGGGAATGCGGCTAATCAATATTTTTGGGCTCTTTTCAGTGAGGAAAAAAACGAAATCCACAGGTGCCAGCTTAACATCAAGCTAGAGCCAACTTTTTTCCAGGAATAGATAGGCGCATATTTTTGATCTCAAAATTAGGCGCTCTTTACGGGCTCTTCAGATATGCAGCTCCCGATTTCCTCGGATCAACCCCAACAAAGCTAGTCACTTCTTTACTGGATTCACATCTGATATTTATAAGCGTATTATGGGTTCTTTAACGCGCGTGAGCCCACTAAGGTCAAATGCAATGCCCACGATTTTTTTGTTGCGTGATAGTTACGTCGGGGGTGGTTTTCGTAGGAAAGGGTGGTGAAAAAAAATGAGCTGACGCTAGTTGAAGAGCCCATAATTCGCCTATAAATATCAGTCGGGCTAAACAAGGCCAAACGCATTGACCATCATTCTTCGTTGTGGAGTCTCTACATCGGAGATAGTTTTTGTAGGAAAGAGTGGTGCAAAAAAATCAGTCTTATGCCCGTTAAAGACCCGATAATTCGCTTATGAATATCAGATGTAGATTCAGTTAAAAAAAAAGAAATTATTGTAAAAAAGTTTTGAGAGTGGCTAACATTGTTGGGATTGATCCGAGGAAATTGGGAGTTGCACATCTGAAAGGCCCATAAAAAAACCCATAATTGTGAGACCAAAAATAGGCGCCCACACCGGGAAAAATGTTGGCGCTAGCTTGATCGTAAGCTGGAACCTCCACTTTTGAATTGCTATTTTTTCCTAATTACAAAGACCCTACAAATTTAAATTAGCAGGATTCAAAAGCCCATAAAAAGCCTGCAATTTCCAAGTGCAGTCGAAAAATTTCTAGCGCGGGTGCCAGCTTTGCACACCTGTAGAATATTTCGGCCCAGTCGAACAACTTTCCAAAATATATATAAGAGATACATTTTTTTCATAACTGGACGATTGTATTATAAATGTCTTATAGATATTCAAAAAATTCCAAATAAATGCCGTGTACTCTAAATACTGTTTAAGGATCATTATTATTGTACAACCGGCGCACGAAGAATCAACCCTTAATGGTATTTGCTCGAGTAATACCAAAGCAGAAACACGCAATACCGTATTTAAACCGTTGCACGAACGAGTACATATTTTTAAAACCTCTTCTTCCATTTTAATCTAAAAAATCTGGAAAAAAATCTTGAAAATTGCATCCATTTTTTCGCGTACACGTTTCTCTTTGCTCGACGATTTTATCTATACAAATTTATTAAATAAATTGCCCGCAAATGCCGTGCACTATAATACAGTGCCGTTGCGAATAATTATTATCAACCCGTTGTGGAGAAGAATGAACCTTTGACGGTATTGGTTCGCGTACCGCCGTCGCGGAGAGAAATATCGGGTAATTTGTGCGCGGGGGTACGCTCGTAAATTTCTTTTGATAGAGAGAACAAGAAGGACATCGTAGCACGCCCAACGGCAGTATAATGCAGCAACGACAGAAGCTAAAGGAGACGGCGAACGGAGAAGTAAAAGGAGTTGTGCTCGTTCTAGATTTATGGACGGGGGACAGCTGCCCCGAGCCAAGAAACTTCGCATGATTTTTTATTAAGGCTTATATATCGCTAGCCTCCATTCCGACCGATGCCTTACGCCTGCAAGACGCCTCGTCACCGATAAACCGTAAGACACATCGCGCGTATGACATCACATTCGTTCGATAACGCAATATACCCGACCCACCCTTGGATACCTTTACGCTCCGCGCTTCTGCCGAGCGCACCTCGCCCGGGAGCTATAAGAGGAACGAGCGCGGTTCGGAGCTCTTGCGTATGGATTTTACTTTATTTTACTTGATTGACTGTGACAATGGAACGGTTATGCGTAATAGCGGCAAACGTCGATATCGGAAACTGGGCTAAGCGCGACATTCGACGAGCGGCGCGGCTATTGCGCGCGGAAAACGAGCGACATTCTTCCTATTGTCACGCAGAGCGAAATTAAACGTTGACGAGTAGCCCCGCGCGAAACACGCGACGATACTTTGAAATGCAAATCAAAAAATCAATGTATTCCAAGGAAAAATAAACTCGTTTTTGCCGTTGTCGCTTTTACAATGAAATCACGCGAGGTAAGTAATTGGCAAAAAAAACAATCCAGTTCTTCGTAATTTGCAGGCTTTCTTTTTTAATAGCACTTGCCATTTTAATGAGAGAAAAGTGCCATTACCGGAACGAAGCGAGGCAAAGATCGCGGACGAGAGTTCGTCGTCTCGTCGTCGTAAAAGAGGAAAAAAATAAGCGTTGGAAGAGTGGAGAGGAGTGGAGGAGGGAGTAATAGATATAAAGGATTAAGGGTAACCCGTGGTTCGCATTAGTGAGGCCGAAGAGCCTCGTGGGCGTGGAAGTAGCCTCGCTACATGCAATCCCGAAAGCAGAACGGATACAGAGGCGAGATTTAAGCCAGGGTGGATTTAAGGTACAGCGACTTCACAGAATTAAATCGCGCAACGAATTAGTTCTGTCGGAGTGATACACGCGCCTCGAGACGCAGCGTCGTGAAATCAAATGACAAAAGAAGAGACCCCGAAGGGAGCGCTATGAACAGACGAGACGACAAACACGTCCCCCCCACCCTTCTCGCTACGCGGTAATCCGAGGAGAGAGAATAGAATCTTCTCGAGCAAAACGGGAATGCTCGCAGTTCGCGAAAGATCGCCGTCTGAATCGGGGCGTATCGAAGCGGGATAAAACCCCCGCGGTGTACGAATGATAATAAACGCGAGCGTCTGGGACTCGAGATCGAGCAAAATTAATTAAACAATTTCGTCACGGCGCTGAGGTTCCACGAGAGCTTTGCAAATAGGAGGGCTCGTCTATCGAGAATCGATGAAATAATTCAAACGCATCGAAAAGCCTCGGGGTTAGACAAGGGGGGTAAAAGTTATTCGCGTAAAATGAAAAATATAAAACAAAAAATAAATGAAATGTAATCATAATTTATATTATATTACATTAAGGAATAATGCATAAGTAATCAATTATTCTGTTCTTTCACATAAATGCGAATCTTATTTTTATTTTTTATTTTCGCAATCGAGCAGAATTAATTGAACGATTTCGTTACGGCGCTGAGGTTACGTGAAAGATTTGCAAATAGGAGGGTAAGTCTATCGAGAATCGATAAAATCATTTAAACGCATCGAAAAGCCTCAAGGTTGGACAAGGCAAACAAAAATTGTTCACGTTAAGTAGTAAAATATAAGATAAAAAATAGATAACATGTACTAAGAATTTATATTATGTTGAATTAAGTAATAATGAATAAACAATTGATTATCCTGTTTATGTGAATAAATGAAAATCTTTTTTTTGTTCTATCACATCGCAAAAATTACAAAGCCAAGATACACTAAAGAATTAAGATCCTCATTTTCGTCTCTCTTCCCTTGTCTACTTCTCATTTATGCGCTTCTCCCACCCCAAGTTGAACGAGGCTGCGTCCATGAATTCCGGAAAATAGGGCGAGCGGCCAAACTTTACTCGGTCCTATCGCGACAGCGAATCACCGATGATAGATCGCAAAATCGTCTCATGGCTCTCTCGCTCGCTCTCTCTCTCTCTCCCTGTCTCTCTCAAAGTCTTCAGTTTTCCACTCTAGCCTTCGGCTTGACCTTTTGAACCCTCTTTTACTCCCTCCCCCTTGCAACAGAGACGAGTTATGCCTCTTCGCACGAACTCTCATAATATATATCACGCTGCCCTATCCGTTCCCTTCCTTCGTTCGCCCCCTCGTGCGCTTCTCGGCATCTTTCTTTCTCTCGTACACCCAAAATTCTCGTCTGCTCGTCCTTCCCTCGCGATCGGACGTGAAGGCGCCAGTGGCAGGCTCTTCCACATCGCGAAGGGTTGAAAACCATTCATGTTATACATAGTCTCTCGTGGACCATAGAAACATCGATTTGTAGCTCCAACAGCCGAATCGATGCCGGATAACGAGTTCCCGTGGAGTTATGTCCATCGAAGAAAAAGAATAATGATCGAAAAACAAAAATTCATTTCAATTACAAAAAAAAATCCCCGACACACGAGAACATTCGAGCGCTCGAAAGACGATGTGAAAAAAATGTACCTACGATAAAAAGATTCAAAAAATTGAACTCTACCTTCCACGAAAAAACCTATACTCAGGGTTTTTTTTATTTTTTTTTTCCACCCTCATATTTACTCAACTCCGACGGCGAGCACGCTTTTTTTAATCGTTAACATTTCGTTCAAAAGGTCTTCAAAGGTTCTTCTTTTTTATTTCTTTTTGAAAGTAAAGCACGGCAAACTTTGTCGAGGGCAAACAGTCGCCGCGCATATAGATCGGCGGAGGAGGTCAAAGACGGATTTTTTTTTTTTTTCGGGAAAAGGGTCTTTGTCGAAAGCAAAGAGACGCAGAGAAGTGGAGAACTGTGCGAACAGACCCTTCCACATAAATCGTGACGGAGGATCGAAGCCGAGAAATCGAGCGCGTCCGCAATCTCGTTCGTGTCATCCACCCCCATCGAGACTCGCCCCGTTGACACACACACACACGCACACTCACACACGATGAGTTTTCGTTTTCCTTTTATTTTACTCTTCGCTCTTTGCGCGGAGCGTCCTTTCCTATGTCTCTTCTCGTCTCTTATTTGTTGATTCCTGAGAATACCCACCAACACCGTCTATTCCATCGATTTTCCAACGATGACGTACTCTCGGCGTATAGCGTGTTGTGACATCACAAGGGAGTCACGAGGAAACGAACGATGGAAGGCCTTAACATCGATAGCGATAGTTTGAGGATCCGACACTGACGAAAAGCTCGAGTAACAAGCGCGAATCCCTTCCGCAACCCTCTTAGAAGGCTTTTCCATCGCTGCTAACTCGCGCAAGGAAAATCATCAATTTTTTCCAATGAAACGAAAAAAAAAAAAAAAACACTCGTGCCCCTCAATATTTACCGAGCAAATCGAAACGCGGTTACGAAGAAAATTAAAAATAAAAAGCTCGAATATAACCTGTTTTTACCGACCGAACAGACGATTCATCGCTAATTGGCGTAACAAGCTTACACCAAGTTTCTTCCTTGCACTGTTGCTGTCCTCTCTCCACTTCCCTGCCCTTCGCAGTGAAGAGAAGAAAAAACGAAGTCGAGAAAATAACGAGTGGAACAGCGAAGCTGTATCGCGGCGGGCTTCTCGTTCCCTTCAGAAAAGCCATGCGATGAGAAAAACATCTCGATGGCTCGGTGAAATTTCTCGTTTTGCGAAAAATGCTACGCCGAAACATGCAATTCGCCTGTTTCTCAACCGTTCCGGCGCTCTTCCATTCCGCCGGGCTTTTCGACGATATCCGAAACGACGCGGCACGAAATATCAGACAGAGAGAAACAGAGATGCGAAATCATATGTATTTATATGCATGTATAACGTACATATGTACACGTGATAGTCACATGTGTTGGGGAAGTTGGGGCAAAATGGACCAACTCCAAAATTCATGAAATTGAAAAAAAGTGATATTTTCAACATTCATTGAAATTTTTTGATGCTGCGGATCATCGCTTGCTGCAGAAATATCCGAAAGGACATTTCATGAAATAGTGCGGAATATTTGAACTATACTTCGATAATTGTCTCGAATAAAAATCGTTCATCCCTTCTAATATACGAAAATGTATAATTTTTATGTGACATTTCTCGATGTGATAAAAATCTGAAAAAATTCGTCCGAATTCGAATTTCCGAGTTCCGAATTTGAGGGAGTCGAGCACCGTTTCACGGTAGGACTACCGTCACATTTTCTATTTTATTAATACGAAAAAATTGTGGATTTTTCAAAATCACGGTCCATTTTGCCCCATTTTTTTTTGGACGCCATACTCTGAGCAAGTGTGTCAAATCTATTTTTCGATTCAAAAGTAGTGGAAAAGTGTCTATACGAAGAGTCCCTGAATTGCGAAAACGGACCGTTTTTCCCCACCTTTCTTTGTACATACGTTCGCATATTTATTTAGCTCCGTCTCCGTCATTTGTATATGAATTCTTCCATATATCTCCAGATATATGCAGAAGAAAGGAAACGAAAGACAGGCAGACCGGTAGAGATGCGAAGAATTCGAGTTATTCATGAAAAAGAAAAATCTCCCCGAAGCTCGGCGAGTTCGCGGCGCAGTAGTAACGGCGCGCGTAGGTCAGACAGTGCTCGGCACTTTGCGAGTGGGGAAAAAATGTGTGTTATTGGCACAGTTAAATCCGTATCGCGCTATTGTGTCTCTCACTACTTTCGTTACAGAACGGCGAACAACTCTGTTTGGGGGAAAAAAAAAACATTCCCCTGGTTAGAGCCGAGTGCGCGAAGCTACTCCGAGAGAGCGTCGAGCTCTCGGTTATTGCAAACTCCACGAAGGGATTGGGGCTGGCAGCTCCAACGTGTGCCCTGTTTCACCTTCGCAGCGCACACCTTGATCTCGACTGAGGTATTTCTTTTTTATTCTATTCCCTGCTCTCCTTGCCCGCTCTTTATTTTCAACCATTCATTTCTCTCTTTATAGCTTCACGTCTACCTTTTCGCCCTCGCCGAAACCTTTTTCTCGTCGCTCGCTCGGTTTCTCCGCGTACGCGGTAAATCCTCCACGCTTATTTTTTTTTCTTCATTCTCGATATCAATTTGATCTCGAAAAACGGCGCGGAGTCTCTGGCATCGTCTCGAAACGTTCTAACCTCCCCGTCCCGCGCGCGCGGTATTGCACATCAGCTCGAAGAGCCGAATGATAGAGAGAGAATTGTAAAGAGAAAAGGGCACGGATGAAACGAGAGAAATAGGGAAGAGCCGAAGCGAAAGAAAGCCGTTTTATTTCGATGGAAAGGGGATATTAAATATATATATATATATGATGGGTGAAAACCGAGAAAATAATACCCCAACCAGCCGGAGTGCGGGACTGCAGTGTAAAAAAGCTGAAAAACGAACGTAGTGGAAATGATGGAAAGAAAAGCCGGAACTCGAACAATGTGTGGCTACTACCCGCGCTGGCTTTTGCAAAAAAATCGGCGAACAAAAAAAGCGCATAGATATATATAAAGGAGAAAAAAAAGGCCAACAAGGTGAAGAAAGCTGTCCGGCGACAACGCGGTGATATATCCGTCGATGCGAGAATCCATCAGTGACCTATGATAGATTGGAAGCTAAATATACTGTACTGCGGAAGGCCGATTCGTGTACACAGTTCCCCACCGCGACTCAACGCGGGCGGCATGATTGATCTCTCGTCTCCGAGAGATTATGCCATCGCCGTCGAATACAATGCGTTTCGATAGATTAAATTTAATCGACGTGATTTAACACGTGACGCGCGACATTAATAGATCCATCGGCCAGAATCGCCGGATAACTCTCGCAACGGAATCCTCGCAGGAACGATGAGTTCCATATTTCTCGATTAATCAACATTGAACTCGATAGTCATCGTAATTCAGAAAATTAAATATTTTTCATTACAATGCGGATTTGTTGCGGAAGATCTGCGGGAAAATTTTTAACATCGATCACGCGATTAATCGTCTCGAGAGCGAGGGAGGATAAGCAGATTGACAATGAATTAGAACTTTGTTTCACGCTGTATAGATCCGAATTGAGAAGAATAAGAAGATGAGATATCATCTGTCGATGCTGGTGAATTAATGAAATTCGAGCTTAAAGTTGTAATGTTGCCTTGCCATGAATATTGAAAATGTATCCAGAAGAAAAATAAATACAATAAAAAAACTGAAAAAATAGGACTGAAAGTCTGTTTCTGGAAAATGTTTGTTTCTTCATCGATTTCCCGATTGAGGTTTTTGAAACATTTTATCCTTCTCTTATAAAAGATTTTTCGAATTTTCAATTTTCAAAAAATATTGCAAGGGTACCCCTTTGAGATACTTTTTTGCTATTTTTCATGCCACGCCAACAGGTTGGAAAAAGGGTTTTAAAAATTCGCGAAAAATCTTATACTGTGTATTTTTTCCCGCTGAACACAATGGACACCGAAATTTATCGATATCCTATCGGAAAGTGAAGATATCGCCGTTTGAAAATCCCGAAAATCGGCAGTTTTCGCTAATCGGGGTGGAAAGAAAAAAAAAAAACTTTCTCGGTGGTTTTCGGTGTCCCCCTTAACTTTGGGCAACAATTGCCATTGGCTTCGTCTTCAGCGGGGAAAAAAACATAAAAACACGCGGTACAAAGTTAGCTCGTAGCCTAAAACTCGCGCGCCCCGCCCCTATTGGGGCAAAAGAAAAATTGTGTAAATTAAATTCAATCGATGAATTTAGTATCCTCAAGTTAGTAATGAAAATCACGGAATTGCTGAACTCTAGAAATAAAAAAACTCTAGAAATAAAAAAAAAGCAATATTTCTCGATTAATCCAGATTAAATTTAATAAGCATTGGGCTTCTTCAAAACTAACTTTTTCATTGTTACGGCGTGAATTTATTGCGATAACAGTATTGATTTTCCAAATGTACCAACGAATTAATACGGACTGCATAGAGAGATAAAAAAGTCATGAATTTAGTTCAATCGACCCCAATTACTATCGTCAGATTAATAATGCAAATCACGAAACAACGGAAGTCTCGGAACGCGATTCACAGAGAACCAATAAAGGCAATATTTCTCGACAAAATTATGTTAGATTCGAGCCGGGCTGTGACAAAAGATTAAATTTCTTTTCGTTTATCCCAATGCCCGTCCGATGCGATCGATATATTTATTTTGCGAAGACGCGAATAAAAATAGTAATGTGTGAAATATATATGGAACAATAATAGACTCGTACGGTATTATCAGGTGCGGACGACAGCGCGATGTTGCAGTATTAGAGGCGATAGAATGGAATATAATAGGAAAACTGCGAAGGTGTCAAGGTTTTATGGAAGCATGAACCCCAGTCGAAGCGATTGGTCAGTCTACCGGCTAACGGGTACAGAGCTAAAAGATTCAATAAAATAGTGCCCCGGGAATGGGGAAGGACGAAGAAAGGAGAGAAAACGCTGATGCGCCGAGAGCGCGGCTAGACGGCGATAGAGAAGTATGCGAGGAGTGTGTGCGGAGGGGAAGGGGGGGGGGGGGGGGGGGGGGGGGGAAGGAGGAAGAGCAAGCGAAAGCACCTCAACCCAGCGGCGGCCTTGTTTTCTCTTCGTCTCTCTTTCCATCCTCTTTAAAAATAGCAAATGCATCGGACGTAAACCAAATTGATTTATCTTCGGAATGGGGCGGAGGGAAAGGGTAACGTCGTGCGCGCGGACCGTATGCTGTCCGCGGGATTTTATGAAGCGCGGAACGTTTACGAGCGGCTAAGAGAGAGGAGCCGCTATCGTTGGAGGTAGTCGAGGGGAATAACGCAGAAAGAAACCCACGGAGAGCCGCAAGAACGCGCGAACTCTCTCGACTTCCAACGATGCATGATTGCACGATAGGACAATCTTTTATCTATACCCTTATATATATATATAGAACATAATCCAAGTTTCTTCGAGTATCCAATTAATCCTTCTAATTATAAGTTTTCCGAGGATCGCGGCTATTAATTTGATAGCTTTATCGACGCTCTTAACTTGTTTGTAAGAAATCGGTCTGCCGATAGTTTGGTTTCGGTTTTTCTTTCTTCCCGAGACCGGACGAAGTTAAAGCGATAAATATTTTTCCAAATACGTATTTTCGTGGCGACTCGAATCAGGAGAAAAAAAATTAGACAACAATTATTATAGATAAATAATAATAATATTGATAGTATAATTATTTTTTTAAACAAATAGCGCTAAAAGGCGATTGAACTGTAGGACTGAAAAAATATATCGCTACGAAAAACATTCTCGAATATGTCGCTTCTCTGTTTTTTATTCTCCTACTCGAGAAAGGCGACGAGATGTCGGATAAAAAGTAGCGTTTTCAAAGATACGAGATACAGCTGGTATAGAAAGTGTAAAAATAACGGTGGAACGTCTCTCATTTCCGCTTGGTCGAAAGGGGTCAACGGCACGGGAGATTCGCGAAAAGAGCCCCTCCGGTCGCTGCATTGAGTGAGCTCACAGGGAAAAGGGGCTCGATAAGAGATAAGCTTTCGGGTGGGGTAATAAGAGGAGAGGAAGAAGGCGCGGTTGGGTCGGATAGTGGAGAGACCGCGCTCGCGTATCCTCCGGGTGCACGGGGGGGAAAAACACGCCGGTTTCTGATGCTTCCGCCGCAGAAGAAGAGAGTCAGGCGCAGCCGAGCGAACAATACTTTCGGCATTGTAACGAGGATTAAAGTTGCGCCCGTTGTGGAAGAGCCTTCGACGCTCGCTCGTGGCGCTTCTCCTCGCGGACGTATAAGAGATATCCCCTCGGAAATGGTATGGCACCGACGGGATTCACTTTCGTCCTCTATAATACGCTTCTCGGTCTCTCCCTCTCTCTCGCACCCCTCGTTACGATATGCTAATTCGACCTCCTCGTCGGCGGTATCCCGTCGGCAGAGATCCCACCCAAACTCCGTCTTTCCTTTCAACGGTATGCATCCTGGACTCGAATGTGCTTCTGCTCCGTATCTCATTTAAGATACAGCACTCGGACAGCCTCGGAGCTATCGTGAGTTTGCTCAACCGTCCGCATTATTGTATACGTCTCGCGTCGATAAGTTCCACGTCGAAATTCGACATATTCTCGAAGTTTCGTTTGAACAAGTCATTTCTCTCGAATGAATTAATTTTTCCATTCGATCCTTCTGTTTCGTTTAATTTTGATTTAATTCTCAAAAGCTCTGATTTAATGATCACTGATTCATTTATTATTGAAAAAAATAATATTACTGTTCCTACGTCCTGCTTTTCTACCTTTTGCATTGTTCGACCAAGCGTGCTCTTCCTCATTCAGACAAATTAACTTTCCACTGAATTTCATCACTCGTTTTTTTACTTCATTGTGTAACGCAGAGAAGAATGTTTCATAATAAATTGTCGCATCGTTGACACGTGAAAAAAAAAAAAAAAAAACTGAAAATACGAATAATGGGAGCATCGCTTATTGGTCAGTTAAAAAATTGTGTAACACGCTTCATTTATTTTAACGATGGTCCTCGTTATCGTCAAAGGGCCGCATGAATATCGATGTTTCAGCTTCCAGCCGACGCTCGTCGTATGTACATCGTCGTGTTTCTCGTTTGTATAATACGCGCGGTTCCGCGCTTCCGCGAAATTATAACAAACCGACCGGATTTTCCGGTGCGCGCGCGAAGAGCGACGACGACGACACCGCCGTCGGTGCTCGGTCGGCGTTGATTCCCTTTGTGTTGCCCATAAACCAATTCTATTTGTCGTTCCGTTTCACGCGGGTACCAGCGAGAGACGGCGGTGCGGCGTGTGCTTTTCTCTCATGCTTACCCAACGCACATAGATAAAACGCCCGTCCGATCCATACGCGAGGTCGAGAAATAGGGAAGAGAAAGGGCCACTGTTGGTTCCGGAAGCTATCGATTAATCTGGCCGTACGTGACGCGGCATCGCGTTTCCCTTTGCTTTATAAGCTGTCCTTGCGAGATCCCCGAAACGCCAGAATCCTCCAGACCAAAGAGTAATAATTGATCGAACGACGGAGCGACGGTATTCCCGACGGGAAGGTGACGGCGAGGAACTCTCACGGAAAAGGGATATCATATGCCTAAGCCCCTCTGCCCACCGACCTGGGTCGCCGGAAACTCGCCCAAGGGTCTTGCGAAATTGAAACGATATATAGGCCCTTAACCGCGCGAAGATTAAATTCATTAAAAGTTCCGTGGAAACCTCGGGCCGGCTTGGTATGCCACATAGGATTCTCATACATACACATCCGGAGAAGAGAGAAATATACACGCGGTGTACACGCGACGGTAGTGCACCGCACGCTCTCCCCGACGACTCACGAGCACAAATGACCGGCGTTCCTCGAGGCAAGGAAGAATTTAATATTCCGGTCGGTTGGATTAAAAAAACGAGGCGATAACTAAACGGGCTCGTTTTGAGACACCTGCAGCGCCGCCGAGTTAGATAAAGGACGGGTGAGCCACGACGGGGAAAAGAATTTCCCCTACAAAGAACGACGGGAAAATGAAGGAGACAAAAACAAAACGAGGCAGAGACGAGGCTTATTACGAAAACGTGAATTTTTTTTTTTTTTTTCATCGCACTTGTGCCGCCTTTCGGATGGCCATAGAACGCTTCGCTTTCTATTCTGTAGCGGGTGAACGAGTTCTCCGCGGCTGTGCGAGAGAAAGGGGCGCAGAAGAGAGGAACCGCCGTGCCGGACGAACAAAGCTTTCATCGCGGTTAACGAACGTTAATTTTTATATTTATGGAAAATTGCCGGGGAGGGAACGAAAAGTCTTCTCGGTCGAGCACTAGTCGAGCTTTCAGCGTTGTTCCACGCTCGGTATGCTTTTATTAGGTGACTCAGCGAGTGTAAAGCACTAATGACGAAACTTGTTCGCGCTCGGCGGGCCAAATTTTCCGGAATGATTTAACAAATATTTTATCGCGGTCAATCGTTTTATTTCTTGGGAGTAATTATCACTTTCTTTTATGATTCCGGAGATCGTTAATCATATTTGAAAAGCAATTATCATTTTTTTAATCAATTATTTTGACGATCGTTAATCATTTTCTTCGAACCATTTGAAAAATCATTCATTATTTTTCGACATAGTTAATAAAAAGAAAAAGAATCATATTCATCGATCATTCCCTTACAAATTATTGAAATTCTCAAAAAGTTGCGCGGTTGAAATTCCATGAAATTTGAAAGCCCAATTCCAACGAAGTAGAAAACGTCGGTGCGTACAGACGCGATCGCATACTCGCTGAATACCGCAAAAGAGTTAATGAACCACAATTTCTTTTGCATTCATGAAAATTGCTCGAACGGCTGCGAGAAATTTATTCCCCGACGGAGTTTCACTCCGGTATTATTTCTCTGCGCTGCGTTCTCTACGATTTCACAGGCCATTAACCATTTTTGAAAAGCAATTATCATTTTTTTAATCATTTAATTTGTTAGAAATAATGTTGGAGATCATTGATAATTTTCTCCGGATCATTTGGAAAATCATTAATGATTTTCTTCGAATCCGTTGGAAAATCATTTATTATTCTTTCGAAAACCTTAATAACTTCTCCGTAAATTATTTCGAAAATAATTGATCATCATCAATAATCTCTTTAAAAATAATCAAAATTCCCACAAAGTTGTGCGGTTGAAATTTCACGAATTTCGAATGCCGAATGCCAACGAAACAGCGAACTTCTATGCGTACGGACGGGAGCGCATATTTCCTGAACACCGCAAAAGATTTAATGAACCTCAATTTCTTTTGTATTCATGAAAATTGCTCGAGCTGCAACGAAAAATTCTTTCCCTCCGTTTCGCTCCGGTATTATTTCTCCGCGCTCGGTTCTCCGTGTGTGGGTTGCGTTTCGAGTCCTTTAAAGCGCGGGAATCGCGGTAAATCTCTTCACGCTCGTCCGAGCGTAGTTCGGCGTGGAGGATTATTGAACTCCGAATTTTAACCCCCGTGCGAGTTATTGAAATCGCCGGAGCGTACGAAGTAAACTCCCCCGCGTTCCCGCACACGCGTCGTCGTTCTATCGACTTTTCGTCGCTGTAAACTCGGTTACCGTACGTTTCCGTCCAGTGTACCAGTGGTGGAAAGGCATTGAATTACCGTCCCGGCGACGTGTACAATCTATTCGGCGCGGCGTATTCCGATCGGTATATACTACAACTTATGCCGCCTCTTGCATAATGCAATTATGCTATACGCCATTGCGTGATGTGAATTTTCCGATGTACGTCGAGTGTCGTCCGTATGGGCGATTCGCGTGCACGCGACTCGCGCATGGAGCCCCGCACAAGTATCGCGCTGTTATTGTTACGCATTTATCGTCGTAAGTATCGCGGTTACGCTCGTGCACGCTCGCGGCCAAAGCTGTACCATTAAAAGTTACTCCGCCCGAGGGAAACCGTCGGGACTCGTGTTGTATTTAATATTTTAGAGTTGCTTTAAAACGTCCCGCTTCCAGGCGGAGTTTTACTGCAGCCCGTAGGCGTAACGCGTACCGCCGGTTGTATCCCGCAGACCGACGTCGTCGCAAAGCGATATTGCTGCTCTTGAAAACGTCGCGTTGTGCTTCTGGCGGGCAAACGGCTCCGAAGTAGTTCATGCACTAGACAGACTCCTAACGCGACGCAGTAGTATTAGTCAACGCTTCGTCGGACGAGACTCCAGCCCCGTCCTCCGCCTCTCTCGACTCTCGACAATACCGATTCTTTCATCGTCGTCTGCACACAAGTTTCCAAACCGCCGCGGTTACCTGCATTCCGGATGCCCGTATGTTTCGATTGAAATTCTCGTATTTGTGTTGCCGTAACTTCTCGTTCGCAGAAGTCATTTGTATAGCCTTTAACCGGCGGCTTTAACTATTCAATGAGACGTACTCGACTCCCCGCGGCTCGCGTTATATTCCGCGTGCGCGGAAAATCAAACTTTATTCCGTACACCGAGGGCCCTTGCGTAAACATGTAAAGCACCCGCCGGTAACTACTCCACTTTGCTGCAGTCTGTGGAAACATTTTCTACTAATTTCGCCGCTCCGCCGTTGCGGAAGGAAATTATTTGATTCATTCCATGTATCGAGAAACGAAGAGCAATATTTTCTAACGGAACTTGATGATTCTTGAATTTTTGGAACAAATAGTATAGATATTTTTTTTGTCAAAGAAAAACATGGAAATTGTGGGCGATGGAATTTTTTTTCAACTCCTCGATTCGATGAAAAGGCAGAAAGGGCTCTTTCCCTTCCCCGTCGCCTACTCGTTAGAATTTTTTTTTTTCGATCTCCATCATCAGAATATATGTGGATAAAAAACAGTTGTATTAATCCATCGAGTAGCCTACGTTATATTTTTTTCTACGAACACGATCGATTTGTCGATATTTCATCGAGAAGCGGAGGCCGGTGCTCTGGTCGTACTAGAAATCGATCATTTTTCTCCGTATATATGTAAAAATGTTTTTTGCAGCAACGCTCACCATCGCGACTGGTACATCCGATCTGTATTTTCCTGCTATCTTTAATCTTGCGCTTTTATCATTACCAGCCTAAAATTCGGCCGAAAAATTCGCAGATTTGTTGAAATTGAAATAAATAAAAATGTTAATGTTAATTTTTTTTTTTCTCACGAAGCTAAAAGGAATATAGTATTTATCGAAAACCGAGATGGAAATTCGTGATATTCGTCAAGTTCGACGACGAGAGCTCGGTCGATCGATCGGTTCGGAGCTCGAGCTTCGATTAATTTTCTTCGCAGTCTCTCTCGTCGCGAGAGTAGTTCGTTTCGTGAAATCCATCTAATCTTCGCGCTGCGTGACTCTCCGGGCTCTAACGAGATTAAAGTGTGTAGCGGAACGATAGGAAGAGAGCCCGGACGAAATGACTCTACGGAATCTACGAAGCGACCTATACCGAGCGCTGAAAGACCGATGGGTAGTTTCGCGAAATAGCGTAAATTTTCGTCGCAAAGTTGAGGCGCGCGAGAAATTTTCGAGAGTTCGTTCGAACCCTTCAAAGTCGAGCTGCGAGTTTTACTACTGCCTGCTAACTGGATCTTTACTCGCTCGCCGGTTGTGATATACATATATGCCGTAATATATGCCATATGCACATAAATATATGCACGATAACGTCGCCCCTCCCCCTTCTTTCCCACCCCCCCGAGCGCTCGAATGCACCCGTTTATAGTTCACACAGTTCGGTCTCGAGTTACTGTACGAACAGCCGGGCCTCTCTCGTCTCGTCACTGTGTGACCTCACCAACAGCGACGGAGTAACTCGCTAAAATTTGCGCCGTTACTCCCCCGCGGCGTACCTGATGCACGTTCGATCGCTTCACTCTCTCTCTCTCTCTCTCTTCCTATCTCTATACAAGCTAGGCCATCCTCGCACGCGCTCCACTTTCGCCCTTAAGTAATTCGATACCATCAAGTTTCCGCGATGATCGCCGTATATTCTTCAAACTCTCGACACCCTATCCCGTCCCGATGGCGAAGCAAAAAGAAGAACCGAAAAAATTGACGCGAAAATTCCGTAAATAAATAACGCGTTCGCCGCAAATGCGATCGCGCGACAAACATATTGATTTGGTCATTTCGCTCGCGCAACACGCTCGTCCGCCTCGCGGGACTTCTATATCGAATTCCAATTTGCGAGTTTTATGGCTCTCGTGTGCAATTTGACCCACATACTTGGATCCAAAATTCCGTTCGTCAAATTTCGCGCCGATGTCGTGGCTCTCTTTTTTCGTTTTTTTCGTCTACTTATCCGATGGCGAGAATTCGAGAGCGCGAATCACGCTGCGACTATCGCGTAGCGATCGATGCGATCGTTAAAGTTTGATTAATCGGAAATAAGTAGGGTCGGATGAGCGAGCCCGATTTTCTCGGCTGACCACGCGAGGCCGACGAATGAATCGTTAAAATTTTAGTAATTGATGAATTCGGAGCGTCGATGAAACGAGGCGTTAATCGATTTTACCGTCGCGGTCCGCGTTGCAATTAATAAACGATAAAAAAAAATTCGCGAGTCGCGAATGATTAGTGTTAATAAACGGGACTCCGGTTGATTTTCGCGGAGTCATCGCGACGATTGGGCGGTCGTTAAAATTTATTAATCGAAGATTAGTAACGTCGATAGAAGAGCAGTTTCGAGCGAAAGCTCGAGAATTACGCGGGACTTTATCGAGCAACGGTGACCTTTGAAATTCCTGCCATTATGTTCTCGGCATAAGGGCCGGTCTCGGTGTAGTACCAGCCGAGAATATTGAGAGAGCCCGTTCCGGCGCGGATACTCAGTTTTCTGGTCGGCGGGGTAAAATAGCTTTTGAGACTCTCGGAATGGGCATCCAACTGAAACGGCGCGATATCCAAACAGCCGCAGTAAACTGAATCGGTAGGCGTTTATGTTTCCACTATTAAGCCAACAGTCTGGCGCAGGCGTAGGCAGGCCGATGGCCCGGTTTTTCATCAAATGGCCAACAAAATCGTACTTCTAATTTTACTGACTCGCCCAAATGTCATATATGTGAAATAAATAAATTATAATGTACTATATTTTTACATATGAAATCAATGCTACGAAATGTTAAATAATAACGTTAGAATTTTATTTTGCAAAATGTATATAATGTATTATTTCATATATCAAATGTGGACGAATTTAGGAGTGTTTTTTTCAATTTTTATATTTTTTTTGTACTCTATAATTTCATTTTCTGATTTTTATTCTCTATTTTATTTTTGCTGCCGATGTGACTAGTTTAGTTTCAATTCAGTATCAGTCCCGATACCACAGTGATTATCCCTCGGCCATGGGTTTTTTAGTCTTCTTTTCTCCCTCGAACAGTCTCAACAAATCACGAAGCCCCGCGAGTTTATTTAGTCCAAAAATAGTGAATACAGACCGCCAGTGAGTATTAACTCAGCAGGCTCGTCGATGCGGGTTCGTCGAATTCACGATATTCTCGTTCGAGCATCGGAGATCAACGAATTTCCATTTTATGATTACTTTCGGATAAAAAAAAAAACTATTTTGTATACGCGGTAGGTTTTTTCGAGTAATAAATTGCATAGTCCGGGTTTGTAGTTACATTGCCGCGGAGAGCGTGAAATTGCGAAAGAAAAGTTGCCACCGAAGCATTTTTTTTTACATGCAATTAGAATATTACTCGTCTGGAGGCTCCGGAAGCATTCCGAGAAAAATAAATTAAATTCATGGAGATGAACAACGATCAGCCCATCGTTACATTACCAAGTGAAATTGAGATTCACACACTGAGAGAAGGATTTATTTATCGCTACCAAACATATAATTGGATATGACGAAATAAACGTTCAGTTAATGTTAACAAATATCGGGTGAACCGAGTAATATTTAATTGAACCAAAGGAATAACCACATTTATTGATAATTAAACAAATCTTACTTGACTCAACCAATATTTGTTAATATTAACTAAACATTTATTTCCTCATACCGAACGTTTGTTAGCTATAAATAAATCCTTTTCGCAGTGTAGAGAATTCAGAATACTTTCCAATCGGATTAAAGTTAAAAAAATTGAATCAGAATCTCATTTTTGCTTGCGAATTCAACGATCCATCCTTGAATGGGAGTCATTTATTATCGGCGCCAATCAACACTTCTGTGTTACTAATAATTATTCATTATCCGTGCTTATTTTTAATCCGCGTTTCAGTTACAAAAAAAAAAATGTCATTCTATTCACAATTTCGCTTGAAAAATGAACTGTTCTTCGGAATAAATGTTGCCCTCTTCACAGTACCGATCGATTGAATTTAAAAAAAAATTCCCCGACCGCGAGGCAGAAAAATTTCATCGACGAAACGAGAATAGTTCGCTCCCGGTAAATAATGGGAACACTCGCTTCAAATTAACCCCGGTCGTTCAATCAACTAAGTATTCCAATCGAATATTTCGCTCGGGCCCCCCCGTGGCAAAACATCGCGTTCGGTTGATTTTCTTCCCCGAGCCTTTTATCGTTATTATTATTCTTCTATTCGGCCTATGGTCAAGACGAATGAAATTTAATTGAAGTAGAGCCGAAAGAATTCGATATCTCGACTCCGGCTTTATTGCGAGTGACTTATTCGCGAAAGTTTCGGAGACGAGAGGCGATCCTCGCGAATGCACGATTCTTCTTTCCGCGTTTCGTCTTTTCTACGTTCCCCTTCGGGTTTTCGACTCCGCGAGTCTCGGAGAAACTCGCCTCCAACCTTCGAGAACAGAGAACGACGAAGTCATAGACAACGGAAGGGGTGAGTTTCTCGAACAAATCGTTGAGACTCGATTCTCGCGAATGGGCTATATATCATATCGTTGTATACACAAAGATAGAGAGAGGGAGAGGACGAAGAATGGTGCGCAACGGTATGAAACCACCCCGACCACTGGGACGGTTTATACAGCGTCGTGTACGTATACAAGTTTATATACATCCGCGGTTCGATGGCTCCCGCGAGCCGGATAGAGGAAGATACTCGGCCCGTTTCCCGTTAGCGGCACCGGCGTCGGCATCAACGGCCCGCGTGGCCAACTTTTACCAATCTTCGTCGAGTTCCTCGAGTGCCTCTTCATGAGGAGCTAAAGCGGTTCCAATTCAATTTGCCTTGGGTGGAGCGATAACGACCATCGTTCTCGCACTCCGTTGCCGGAGCTCGCGCGCCGTCCTC
This sequence comes from Ischnus inquisitorius, assembly GCA_963924025.1. Taxonomy (NCBI): domain Eukaryota; kingdom Metazoa; phylum Arthropoda; class Insecta; order Hymenoptera; family Ichneumonidae; genus Ischnus; species Ischnus inquisitorius. The sequence goes on along the minus strand of OZ001245.1, from coordinate 17,440,188 downwards.
GGCTACGCGGGCGTTCGAGAGAAATGAGAGAAAAAAAAACAACTAATAATAACGAAAGCGAGGAAAAGAAGTAAAAGAAAATCGAAAACATCGCGATAACAAGCCTGCTCTGTCGATCCGACAATATTTACTCGTCGACTCTTCGTCTTTTGGACTTTGTCGGAATGCTCGATATCAGCCTTTCCGTCTTTGATCCGCCTCTTGGAATCAAAGTCGATTGGAGGTAATAAAAAAAGAATATGCAAATTCCATTTCCTCGATAATTCTCGTTCCGTTGAATCGACGATTGGTTAAAAAAAAATAGCATAAATTGGAAAAAAAAATTGCAATAATAATCCTCTCGTATTTTTTGCACCGTTGAGGAAGTATGCTAGCCTTAGCTAAGAGCGAGATTCTGAGCGAATTTCGAATGTGCTCCAATTAAAGACAAATTTGAAAACATCAACCGTACAGAAGTTCATAAAGATATTCATTTTCATTATGATAATGCCAAAAAGTTGTTAAAAAAATGTTTTTTTTTATCGTTCGATCATTTCGGAACCCGACTTTAAGAAAATACATTGATCGGCCAATTTTATCGAATACGCACAATTTTTTAAATATGTTTCGGAATATTTTTTTCAAATCGCTGAAACTTCAGTACTTTTGAATACGAGTGCGGATAAACACTGCGAGTTATACCCAAGAAGTTTTCTGGCAATCGATCGGAGATTCTCGCACATATCGATCCGATATTTTTCTAAAAATGGAATTCCCGAAAATGCTCTAGAATTCCAAACAAAATGCTTGCATATTCGTAAAATTCAATGAATCTTAAACTAATTTGTTAATGACTTTTCGGCTTAATTATTATGGAAAATTAATGTTCTTAGGACCTTCCGTAAAATGATTTTTTAAAAGATTTGTCCCATTGGAAAGTCTTAGAAAATCTCTTCGATTCCCATTTTTACCTGTATATAAGAAGAAGAATATAAGAAAAAAATCTCGTTAACTTGATTTCGAAATAATGAGAAAGAAATAATTTCATCGCCGATATTTATCGTTCGCACAGTAAGTTGCCGCGGCACCTCGTTACGGGGCGCATAACATCCGCGATGTGGGAGGCCCGGACTGGCGGAGCTTTATTCTCGGAAATTATTAAGTGGCGCTTCGACATGCCCGCGATTTTCGTACGAGCGAAGCGTAGCGTCGATCATGGCTACAGATTAGAGAGGCGAATGTGTACACGCATCGTCGAGACGATACACGTGACTCGTGAAAATATTCGAAGCCTCGCCTCTCCCGTGTGTGCTGTGTTGCACGCGCTTCGCTTCGACTCCGAGCTTTTACGATGAGTCGGGCGTCTCGCCGCTCGGGCTGTTAGCCGAAATCGCTCTCAACCGCGTTATTATGGACTACGGAGCCCACCTCCGCCGCTTCTCAACTCTCCGGGGGCGAGCTTCACTTTGTCCAAAATTCTAAACTCATGCAACGCACACACTTGCGGGAAGGGGCGTTGTGTTTATTCCCAAACTTGCAGGCTCGATTCACGCGGCCGGCGGCGCTTTTCACAAGCTCAAGGTAAACGAAACGAGTTTCCGAAGCTTTACAAATACTTTTTCAATTAGCAAAACATTATCGTGCATAGCTAACAAAATTCAGTTTCCGACGGTTTTGATAAAGAATTTACTTTTGCGCTTATCATTGTTATTTTTCAGAAAAACAGGATTCTTCTTGTTGATTGAAAAATATGTGAAGCGATTTTTACAAAAAATTGTAGAGCTTGAACGGAACTATTTTTCAACGATTGATAAATCGCAATTTTTTTTTTTTTAACGTTCAATTTTATATTATAATTGTTACTATACCGATACAAATTTTTTGAAACGATCTCATTTTGCTATTGATTTTTATTGATTTTCATTGTTCATCGTCTATTTTTATGCAAATTTAATTTTGATAAAAGTTGGGAACTCTCCGCGGTCGAGAGTTTGCGAAAAATGTTGCATTTGACGCTCCGTTCAACAGCGCGATCTTCGCCGTCACCGGAAAGTATGTATGTAGATGCGAAGAGAGGGGGGCACAATCGCCGAGAGGGTGTCACAAACTGTGTCAGGGTCACAAACCCGTGGCTGTTTACTTTTGCGGCACAATGTGGCGAGGCGTTCTCCTTCCAACGGGATGATGCTCTCGAGAGATCTGCCAAGAGCAGAAGTAGCGGAATAGCATCAACAGCGCCCGCGAGTGGTCGTCGAGGGTGCACATCTGGTCGAAATTGATTCAAAACGAACCGCTGGCATCTTCCCTTATCGCGACGATACAATGTGCTCAAACATTCATGCGGAAACGAAACGTCCCTCGATACGTTCCTCGCCGTTGTAACCAGATAATCTGTTTTTGCTTCGTGGAAACTTGTACAATGTAAACGTCCCGACCATCAACGGTGACCGCAATGTGGGCTCTCGAGCGCTTTCAGTGTAACGAAATCTACGGTCAAAGCGCGGGACGATCGCCGCTGCACTGGCGTTCACCGAGATATCCATCTTGCATATCACATCCCCGAAAATTGAATAAAAAATGTCGACCCAACGAAATGGAAAATAAAGAAATCCGAAGCGGAAAAAAACGGTTTTTTAACCCAGTATAATATCTTAGGCACTAGAACGCATTGTTTTTAGGTCAAGGATAATTATAGTTTGTTGAAGAAAGTTCAACAATTTATTTGCGCGATTGTTTTATGAAAACGTGTTTTTTTTCTATTTTTCACCACCTTATATATAGCATTGACGAAAATTAAATAAAAAATGTTCATCCATCGAAAAAATAAATAAAAAGATCCGAAGCACGAAAAATTGAGAATTTTTCAACAAAGTATAATTTCTGAGGGGCTACATGGAGAAAAAAAATTAATTGCGAGAACCAAGTTTGGCACGGAAAATAAATATTAGTTGGTACGATTAATCTATTTGTTGGGTCAACCGATTTATTTGTTCGCCCGAGAAATTTATTGGTTCTTCCAACTGATATTAATTTTCTAGCGCCGCGGTTGCTGATGGCAACGAATTATTTTTCTCCGTGTAGTACGCATTATACTTTGTAAAAAAAAATCCAATTTATTTGAGCGATCATTTTACGAAAACGAAAAAGTATGTTTTTATCTATTTTTCATTTATTGCCGCGCCTACGCAGACGTGCTTGCTTCGAGGATTCCTCACTTCCGCTGTATATGAACCGAAACTTGGCGTCTGTGATGAAGTGTCGGCGTAAAACCCGCGCGACTGTGTATCAGGAGAATAAGAGTGTCGTAAAGTTAAAGAGTGGCGGCAGTAAATGTTCGGCCAAGTCCGGAGACGCTCCCGCGGCTCCTTCGCGCGCGATGCAGTAAAAACGAAACAGCTCCGTAGTACACCTACTTCCATGTACCTCAAACTCGAGAGTTTCTGCGAGGCGCGCCACGTCTGCTCGCGAGTCTCCACTCGAGTTAAATTTCTCGCGGTGAGTTCGCATTTGAAGATTGCAAAGTTCAATCTCGCATTTATCGCGATAATCTCGTTAATAATCGATTGGCATGTAATCGCGAGCACTGCCGCGACGATCATTTCGTTTCATATTGCAACGTGTGACGAGTTTCAAGGTCAACAAACGTGAAAGTGCTCAAAATTATTTTCCCAACATTCAAACTTCCCGATGAAAAACAAATTTGCGTTATACATTCAAAGTTTCCACATTGGCGAAAAAAAATAATTTCTAAATCGAATAAACCTTCTTCCGGCGAAGTTATCGAGTATCGAGGAATAATTGAATCGTCTCAACTGCACAACTAGCGCGACGAGGGAACCCTCCGATCTGCTCTCGTTAAATAAATTCCGAAAGTTCTGAAGCGCGACGAAAGTGTCCTCACTCCGACGAAATTTATTTCATTCTTTCTTCATTATGATAATTTCCTGCCGTATCGCGCGCAACTCGCTCCAGTTTCGATAATTATTTCATAATTCACGCCGCGGTTGAGGCAGAACCAAAGTTTCGCGTTTGCGAATCTCCGTGAAAATTCGCATTCTCGCGGTCGCTCGAAATAGAAGAAAAACTGCGGACAAATAATCTCCTCGAAGAGTTAAAAATCCTCGGAGATAATTGAATCGTTCTGAATTCGCGAGCGATACTCTTGGATATGCCCTTTAAACAATTGCGAGGCGAAAGCGTGAGGTGAAAATGATATTTTCCCGATAAAATTTGTTCCATTCATTCTTCATTATGACAATTCCTGCCTTTATGAGGTATATACGTATATACGTTATGAATGGAGATATCCGCGAAGCTTTTCTACTCGAGTGTGAGATTCGGTGGGGGCTAATTAACTTCTCAAATGAATCTCTCATAATTGAATCTCACCTATAGTAGAAATTTCCAAAGGCCATAGGTCCCGCACACACGTACGATGATTCGTCCCGTCATCCTTCAGCCGTGTTGGTTCGATGTCGCGCAAAGATACGCATTCCATTCACTTCTGCTCTTCCTCGGTATTCCCGCGCTCGCACTCGTCGATGCTCGAGGGCGCCGCTTCACAGAAACGCGGGACGCCCGCGTTGCCTTTCAGGCTTTCTCGGGTCTTACTTTGTGGGGCCCCCCCCCTTCCTCACTCCTCGTTTCCCAAACGCGATTTTCACTGAGTCTGCACGTTTCTCGGAAGCGCAGAAAAGCACCTTTCCTCAGTGTCTGTTCGTCCGTTTCTCGATGTGTGCGCGTATAACGCGTTGGATAGTTATTTGATTCTCGAAACTTCCGAGTTTGGGATACTCAAGCGCCTTTGTGGGAATTTTCGCGCGCGCTTCGGCCGGATCGGCTTTGGTAGGGAAAGCGCTCGGTAGTAGTTTTCGGATGGAGGCAACGTGTTAGTGCGTGTCGAGCGTAACACGAACTCCCCCCCCCCCCCCCCCCCCTCCCCCCTTCCCGCCCCCTTTGCCAGTTGCACGTGTTGCACTCCGCGAAACGAGAGCGAAACTCGGGCCAAGGTGAGAGAAAAAGAAATGTTTTCTATTGCGGTGACGCGAAGGAGAAGGAACGAAGTAGAAAAAAAAAAGAGGCCGAGGGGGCTCGAGATTTGGACCCTCCACTGGGCGACACGTTCACGAAATCACGTACAAACTCGACTTCCTGTCCCGGTCAGCCGTGAGTGTGCTAGAGCTCACCGGCCGGTCCGCGACCCGATTTTACGAACCCTCGACGACTCGACCGGATCCCGCGATCGCCACTCGTAAACACCTTTGATTTATCCGATTCTTCAAAATATTATTATGCTCTTTTCAACTCGAAAATAGACACCGCTAAGGGCACTGGCTTGATTTCTAGTGAATTGCACTTGTTTCGCTTTGTTATATTTCTATTTATAAACTTTTTTGGTTTTGTTATTATTATTATTATTATCGTTAAAGCCCGTGGTGATGCAATCGTTTATTTATTCTGACGGTACTCTTCTGTCTCGGTCTCTGCGTGGTTTCGTGTTTTTTTTTTTTTTTTTTTTTTCGTTTCACGAACGATCAAAGGCGCGAAAAACACGTGAGTAATCGCGATGCTGTAAATAACTGACACGCTCCTCTTTCTTCGATCTGTACGAACAGCACGCACTTTTTGCCCGATTTTCGTCTATTTTAGTTCTTTTTTTCGTTTCTTTTATCTTCTTTGTCTATTTATAAATTATTTTTTGTACAATGCAATATTTTTTCTTCCTCCGTTCAGTTGTCGATTGGTTTGTTCAAAATAATGTAATTTAGTGTTTTCACGAATGTTGAGCACGCGAGATTCTTCGCGTTCCTCGCGAAACGCGCAGCGGTTCGCGAAGAACGAACGGCGCGTACGCGCATCGGGTTCGCTGCCGGCACGTCGACTGGCCTACCACCGCTGCCGAAGAGATACCGAACGCTCCCCCCCCCCCCTGCCTCGCGTCCTACGGCGACGCGGAATCAGCCGTACCGCAAGCTACACCGAATTTTCTATCCTGCGCGACTAACCCCGTCTCTTCCTTTGTCTATTCCCAAAAGACTTGTCTCATGCATGTATCTACCGTGGTCCACCACCCTTGCGGTTGTTCGCTCAGATATTTAAATTTTTCAAATGGATTAAGAGATCCGTTGGAACTCCGAGAGCTCGAAACTGCAAAAGAACAAAGGATGTCTTTGTAGGATTAACGCAATCCCGAAATTTCGTATTCCACGTTGCATCGTAAAAGTGTAAAAAAAACATGCGGATTAAATTTTGTAAAATTCATAAAGCAGAAATTCACGTTTGCGGCGTTTTTGTCTCTATAATCGAGTGTGGATTCGGGTGCCCTCAAGAGAATTCGAGTTTTTATGCGATGTTACAATCACGAAACTTCCTACGCCGCCCCCGGCAACGGCGCTATAGTTTGTTCGGCTGACCAAGCACATCTCTAACAACTACCTGCGGGATGTGTGTTGAAGCGCCTAACACTGCGTGACATTCATCGTTTATTCATAATATCCGTACAGACACGCCGCAGGTGCAATCAGACAAATGCTCAAGGGAAGGTTCTGAAAGAGTCTATTGAATTGATACATGCAACTGCGCCTCGTAGAAAAGCACATCCCACAGGTTTCTTTCTCTGGGGTGTAGAAGCATAAGAGTCGAAAAGTTGCGCTTACTCAACGCTCTATTTGCAGAGACAGAGAACGCGTGAAATAGAACAAACAATACGCCCTATTGCGCCCCATTAAAAATTACAATTTATACTTACTTTACCGTTCGAACTATGCTTCTTTTGCGAACTTTTTTTTGGACGATGAATATGAGATTTCGAAATTATATATAGATGCAGTCTATACCGATGCGACTATACTAGAGGCGCTATTTTTTATTTTTATTACGACTATATCCTGCGCCACATCGAGAATATCGTGAATGATAAACGACTCCTGAGGGAGAAAAAAAAGAACGTAAATGGGTCAGTTATTATCCCGATCGCATCCTCGATCGCCTATTGACCTGTAAGAGAGATATACGACCGCGGTATCGCGCCGAATTTCGATAAGAAAACAAAAAAAACACTCGTATATCTTCGTCGTCTAGTTTCGTTTCGTGGGTTGGCTCCGCTGACTTCCCGTGGAGATTTCGCGCCCTGTCAAACCTGTGCATGTCTCTAGAGCCGTATAACCTACAATTTCGCCATCGGCAATCAAGCAACGACTGTTTTGACAATTGACACAGTTCGTTGATTGAGCAAACAGTGCGGTGATCGGCGATAAGCGTGACAATGGCGAGATACTCGAGCGACTCGGACTCGGATCGCAGCAACAGACACAGAAGAAAACATTACAGAAGATCGAGGTTAAGATCCCGAAGAATAAAAACGTCAACTCTCGCCACCGAGATTCGAGCAACAAGAAAATCGTCGAATATCTTTCAATTGATTTCAGATCTAGCAGTTCCGATTCGAGCGACAGCTCGTCGTACAAGAAACGCTCGTCGAAGCATTCGAAATCGCGGCGACATCGTCGCTCGCGCTCCAAGAGCAGGGACAGGGACAAAGCGTCCAAGAGCAGCGGCTACAAATCCACCAGAGGAAACTCGCGTGACAGAGACAAGCGTAGATATCGTTCGAAAAAATCCAAATCTCTTTCGCCCGACAGGGGCAAGCGAAAGGGAAGATCGCCATCGAGAGAAAAATCCACCAGTAGATCCAGCAGCACCCAATCCAGCGTCAAGCCTATCAACGATAAAACGCTCGGCGCCTTTTCCAAAGGTGAATAATTTAACGATACAGCCATTTTTGAGATGCAATTAATAAAAAAATCCTTGCACAGATGAATTCTCTATTGAGCCAAGAATAAAGGAAAGCGTCCTCGAGGAAATTAACTCTGAGAGTTTTACACCGAAGCAATTTACCTCGTCAGCTTCTGGCAAGGATAGCAAATTTCGAAACGTCGTCATCGATGTCTCGGCTGAGACTATACAAGCCCCTGCTGTAAAAACTCCTGGCGAGGCCGTGGAAAGCATTTTTCACACATCGGTAAACTTTTTTTTTTTTTTTTTCATAATAATAATATATAATAACGATACTGATGTGTGAATTAAAATATTTCAGATAATGATGGACCACGATGTTCGTTTTGACAAATGGGTAAAGAAACTCTACACCCTGAGGCAAAAGGCGATATCAGATGTGACGCACATGACCATCACTTGACGGTTATCGTCACTAACTGTCCAAACAGATTTTTCACTTACCGCGTTAATGCTCTTGGTACACGAAAGTTGTAACTTGCTCAATTAACGAGAAGCATTAATCGATGCCTAAGATCTCTCAGAGAGCGTTGACGAATTCGCCGATTGAGAAAGTTATTGGCGAAATTATAAAAACAAAAAGAAATACAAACCGCCATACATTTACATATCGTTTATTTGTTCTCACGTTGCGGATTTACAACATGCTGACAGTTATATATATGTATTCGTAAAGATTGATAACGAATATTGTTGGACAATAGAAACAGTCATTTTCAATTGACGCTAACAGGATGGGGGGAGGGGGCTTTATGAATCCTGCAGATATGTAAGAACAATCATGAGAGATCGAACGAGAACTCGAATACTCGCGTTAATACTGTCAATAAAAATATTCACGAGAAGAAAACAAAGTGTTGGGATTTTGTTAGCTTTTTATCCACAAAACAAATTGGGAAAAAAAAAACTACTGCTCATAGTAATTATCATAAACCCTAATCGATAATTGTACCCAAATTTGTAGGCCAAAATCGTGATACAAATACTTCATGCACTACGGCAGAGACTCGTTTCGATTTCCATGATTGAATTATCTATCGTTCGCAGGAAACACCCGTGATATAATCGATATATTTTCGCGGTTTCACGCTCAGGCGCGTTTACACCCACACATGAATTATTATTATTTCATTTTCTTTATAATTACTTTCACCTGGTTTATAATATCCATTTAACATCGCCTGAAAACAGTTTCTTTAATATTCATTATAATATACGTTATTATTTGTAATATTACGATTTAGGGACTTTGGTGAACGAAAGAGTTAGAATGTAGTCTATAGACTTTTTTTTCTGTTATCGCGTCGTTTTCCGGACTCGTCCGCTCTTCCTGATGTTCGAGCCGTTATCTTTACGTCCGACGCACCGGATGCCACACACGGTGAATCTCTCGCTTAGTTTTTCTCTCTCCCCCGCTCCCTTGCCGTTTAATCGAACGCGTTGGCACTTCTAGATATTTCTTGTTCCAGTAATCTCAACGCAAATCAGTGCAGTTTACGCGAAACCGATAATAGCGAATCGATCGCGTCGCGCGCTCCCGTGTATCCGCAAATCTTCACGATGTTAATATATACAAATTCGCCGCGACGAGAAGGGCGCCATTGCAAATGAAGATACGCACTCGAGAAGAAAAAGTCTGAAAGATAACGCTTTCGCCAAGAAAATACGACAAAAATAAAAAGTGTCATGCGCGCCCGGGCAAATTAATACTTCTAATTACGTGGAGAACAAACAAAATAAGATTTTGTTCGCATTTTGATCGAAAAATTAGTTCTCAGTCCGCACTCTCGTTTCTTTGATTATCGTCAGCCGCTCCGGAGATATTCTTATTAATACTTTGCTCGAACTAATCGTCGCGTGACCTCGATTTTTTTTTTTTTGCGTTCGTTATATCTCGTTACGGCTAGACGAAACACCCAAACGGGAACACTATCTTGTCGCTCCGAACTCCACTCGCCACTCGTGCGTAATGGGCTTTTTCTCATTATCTTTGATACTTTTATGAATGATCGGGATACTTCCTGTATAGTATATAGTATCATAAAACATGCCAAACAGCCGCACCATCGACGCGTGCTTTCGTTGCGACAAATTGATACATTCCTCACGTATCCGGTATACGCATCAGACGCAAAATGAATAAATTCGAGCTTCAGCCTCGATAACGATTCCTCTCGGGGACAGTAGGACAGGGGGACAGTGGTTTCATCTCGCGAATCGCGAGAATCCTTTGAGTGTCTACCAAATCTTACGCGGGACAAAAAGATAGAATTTTTCGGGAGGGCGGGATGGGATTTCTCTTCTGTGTGGAACTCCACCTGATACTCGACGAGCTCTTACTTATTGTTGAGAACGTCGTCGAAGTTACGAATGTGCAACTCGAGGATATTCTCCCCTGCGAATTGACCGTAGACTCCGTCGGAAGCCTCGCGTTTCTCGATACCTATTCGCAAAAAAACACACTTTAATGCATTTTCGTTCGAGGTAGTATTTTGAAAAAAAATCATTTATATCTGAGTCAACTGACCGGTGTAATTAACTTTGACCAATCGATAAATAGGCATGTGCTTGCACTCCTTCCCGATGTAAGTTCCGACGCTTGATCGGTCGTGAATCGGTGGAAATATCGCTCGCATTGTTTCCCGAACCACCTCGGTGTTGACCTCGTAGTAGCCGTTGTACATTTTGCTGAGAAGATCGTACATGCTCTTGGGCGGCAAAACGCGCTGGCGATTCAGCGGCATGACGAAGCAGCAATGTCCGTCGATGTCGATTATACCGGTCAGATTCTGAAAATAACGAACAACGTTTTTTGTTTGCCGTTTTAAAAAATCGATTATCGACGTTTATACAAACATAATAATTTTTTTTTTTTATTCCATCTTTCCGAAACATTTTGTTTCGATACTAACGTTGTTGAAATCGTGAATGAAGCGTCCCTGACGTCCGCCCCGGAAGTCCGGCACGTCGATTTCCTCGTAGTGCTCGTTCTCGAGATCGATCTCGAAGCGTTCCCTGAAGCTGACGCTGTCGAGGGCGAGATCGATGCCCTTGCCGGCTTCGGCGCCGTGGGTCTTGAAGTGGTCCGCGTAAGCCTGAGGCCCGGCGATGAGACCGTCCCGGTCGATCGGCAATCTGTTCGCACCTTCGTAAGGGATGCTGTACCATCCGGTGCGGAATCTGTGCATCTGGTCGCGAGCGTAATGCCGGTATATGTACAAGCCGCCGATGACGCCGATGCTCATTCCGAGTATGGCGGTGAAAAGGAGACAGTAAAGGGTCAGAGGGTTGGCGCGAAGATTGGGTCTTCGAAGAATGAAGACTTGCTCCTTGAGCACTTGCTCCTTTGCCCTCGAGTATTCGTAATAATCGTATGATTTCGGCGACGGCAGCTGCGCCTCTGGATCGGCGTTCGGATCGGCCTGCGAAATATTCGAAAAATCGTAAAAAATTAAAAAACCCCGCGGCTCGACGCCCATCGAAAATGTTGTTCTCGCAATTCGGGTAAATCCGCGAAACTAAAAATACGAGAATCTTTTTGACGCTGTTCTATTTGCAGATAGCGAAAGAGAGAGACGGACAAGAAGTCTTATCAGCAGGCACGAGCAAAGGGTAAATGTCGCTCGGTGACACATCCCCGCGCACATTTGTGTCCCAATAATGCAACTCCGTATCTCGTGTGGTTATAATTATTATTATTTTCTTTTTTTTTCGCAACGACCTCCGCGAATAAACAGAGACGAGACAAGGACGTGCGATACACATAATGCACGCGTGCGTTTTATCAAAACAACGCCCCGATATCAATAACACGTTCGCCGCTCGGAGTTACTACGATTATTTTTTTTTTTTTTTTTCTTTCGCCACAGGAATCGCATTGTATCCATTTCGTCGTTCTACAACACACGTATATATCCGCCAGGGCAAATTGCATCAACGGCGAATGCGAGCACCGTTAATTTGTCTGGAAATAGTCAACGCGTCTTCGTGAATACTGTTATTAGTCGATTAAGCGACGAAACAGCGCGTCTATGAGACACGATGATTGTTTCCGGCATAAAATCGTCGCACGTCATGCTCGAGCCGCGGTTCGACATAGTCGAAAAATATAGACTGTTCTTGGAGAAAAATTGCGTGCTCTATCCCTCGTCGTCGTAATGCTCGTGTTCTTTTTTTTTCATTCTCTTTTCTTTCGGATAGCAACTACGGTACACGGGAAGCTCGAGAGCCTCCGAGGGTATTGTTTCAATAGTTTACGAATTGCGGCTGAATCCCTGCTTTTTTCGTGAAAATGATGAGAAAAATCATTGCTATACTGACCGCTGGAATATCGTCGTCAACCAATGGCTGCTCCATTTTATCAGCGGGCTTCTTTTCGCCGATCGCTTTAGTGATGACGGTCATCTTGGCGTTGGGTTTTTACCTTCTACTCTCGCAGACGGGGTTTATTCACATAAAACGATGGAAACGAAGACTCGTTTGGACGTCGGATGGATCAGCTGAGCCCCAGAAGCGAGCCTGCCGAATACGCGGAAAGACGTCGGGTTCGAGCCGAACAAAACACGGAGAGAGCGTATTCCCTTCGAGCGACAAACACGACCACCTGAACACGATTGATCGGTGACAATCCCGCCTCGCGTCTCTCGGTCCTCCCGCCCCGCGCCCATCGTTCCCCCACCCTCTTAGCCTCGTTTGTTCGATGCTCCGCGCATGCGCGCGGTCGCAACGCCAAATTGCGCGATAACGAACATTTTATCACTTTCGAATGCCAGAGGAAATACCCCGTAGAAGCACTTTGCAACGGGTTTATTTCGACGGAACTTCGTCGGGAGTCAGCGGGGAATCGGCGTCAACGCGAAACATCGCGGATAGTTGAATGAACTTCCATGAAACGATTTTATGAATGAAAAAAAAAGAATAATGTAAAGCCTCGCATCGGAGTGCGGGCTCGCGCCGATTGGTCGGCCTATGTAGGTGTACACATTTTTCTCGGCCGCTGCAGCTGCGCCTGTGCATTTGTCCACCAACGTGCTACTTAATTACCATATCTATACAAGCTTTTATATTTATACCCGCATACGTCGCAGACGATTTCCGGGCTGCTAGAGGGGGGGATAGACATTTTGGCGCTCGCGACAAACATTACAATTTGTTTTTATCGTCGAACAACGCTTCGGAGGCGTAATACGCGCGGGCGGCGGCGGGAAGAGGGGGCACAAGAGAGAACGGTGACGTAGATGAGAAACATTTCTTTTTTTTTTCTCGTTTTTTCGTTGTTTCCTCGGCCTGTGCGGCTGGAAAGTCCGGGGGTGTCAGCGGTGACGTCAAAAGCGATGCCTTTCGGGACGCTCTTTAGTAGCGTCGACGGCATTGTCGAACGTTAGTCGTGGAACGAGTCTCAGTTCCGCGAGCGCAACCACAGGGACGAGAAGTTGGAGAACGCGCGCGCGTGTCATCGAAGCACAACGAAAGAGGAGACCCCTCCGAGAAAGAGAGACCACACGATCCGTATCTCGGCTGATCATGGCGTCCGCCAAGAGAAAGCAGGACGAGAATCATCTTAAATTATTGCGTGGACTTGTGTCGGAGACGTCGAACAAGGAGTGTTTTGACTGCCGGCAGCGAGGGCCAACCTACGTAAACATGACTATCGGATCGTTCGTCTGTACCTCTTGTTCTGGTATGCTGTAAGTAAAATCTTTAATCTTTACTTCCTGAAAGACCGTCGTAAACCCGTCTACTAGTTCGACACCGATATCGCGAGCCCCCGTGCTCACTGCGTTTATTATCCTCCGACCAGTCGTCACTCTTTTTTTATCCTGCGAGAAAAGTATTCATCGTTCTCTCGACTCTCACGATTATCTCCGGGGAAACTTCCTCTCCTTCACAATTTTCGTTGCTTCCGCCAAGTACCGAGTTAAAAAACCCCGAGAGCGCAATCGTTAGTTGTGTCCTTATCGAATAATATAACGGGAAGGAACTCGCGTGTCGGTCAGCGCGATCCAAGTGCTTTTTTTTCGTTTTTTTCTGCTTATTTAATCTCTTTCATCGCCCACCTTCCGCGTTATTTTGCGCACAGCCTCACCGCGTACTAGTTTCGTCTAATCGATCATTCACGCGAGTTACACGCGATACGGGCACGTACAGTGTTGTTTTTTTTTTTTTTTCGTAGACGAGTTTTAAATCCCCACTATCGGCGAATAATCTGCGCGGAAAATGTGGGTCAGAAAATAGACGACAATTTCGAAGCTCGCCACTATCGGGACTCGCGCGTAAATATAATACGATTCTTGCGATTCTGAGTCTGCATCTCAAGTGTGCGTTTCTTGGCTGATTCACTCGAGCACTGGCTGGAAATGAATCATGCACACCTTTGTGACGATTATCGCGAATGTATAAGCAATCCGGCAGCCCGAAGGTAAAACTCGCCTCGGCCGTGGCGCAAGATTATTCTGCGAGCTCATCTTGAACACCGGTCTATAAAATTGCTGATCCGTGGTTCAATGTTAAAACGCCTCACGGATCGTCGCATGCAATTATGCGACATGAAAATATTAATCGCATCGGTCGAAAGGAAAAAAAAAAGTCCGTTACTGTTGGCTATCGGATTTTCTATTTATTATTCGCAACGAATAGATTATTGGTCAAATTTCTAATCGCAAAGAACTGTCATCGATCCAAATTGGTACCTTTCACTCTGCGCACGAGCCGGACGAGTGCATCGATTATGGATACCCATCCGTCGTTACGCCTCTGATAAATAATAATATCCAATTAATTTCGCAATCATTGCATCACATAGTTTGCATTATCTGTGAACCTATTGGACCTCATTGATAACGCATCAGAACCGTCGCCCTCGATCCGTACGGCTATTAATATGACAACGAGATTTGCGAATAGCGTTACGATATGTACGCAGTTGAATTCCTCGAAAATTGTCATCGGAATATTAACATTTACTTTTTTACGATTACAAAAAAAATGTTGAAAGAAAAAAATTATCGTGTTTTGCAGTTATATTCATTGAAGCTTTTCATCAAAATATCGACATTTAATTTTTGACAATAAAAAAAAAGTTTAATGTTTCAGAAAAAAAAAATTTGAAAGAAAAGATTATTTCGGTAAAAAGATATTTTTTTAAATGTATTCGTGAAAAAAATGTTCCCAGGAGAGGGTTGACTCCGCCGCACAGAGTGAAATCGATATCGATGGCGACGTTCACCAAGGAGGAGATAAATTTCATAACGGAGCGCGGCAACGAGCACTGCAAGAGGATATGGTTGGGCCTCTTGGACTCGAGCATGCCGCAAAATTTGGACACGAAGGACGAGCAGAAGATGAAGGACTTGATGAGCGCGAAGTACGAGCACAAGAGATGGTATCTCGATCCGTCGATCGCCAATCAAAATTCCAATCAGAAGACGCAAACTTCCAACGCGCGACCGAGCCAGCCGAGCATACCGAGGGTACCGCAAGCGGGAACTTTCGCTACCCTCACGGCCCCGAGCCAGAAGAACAAAAATCCGCCCGCCGACGCGGCGCCGGACGCTTTCGCGCCCGATTTCGTCGCCGATTTCAGCAAAGTTCCCGATCCCTTCCAGGCGGCGATGCCGACGTCGCGCCTGTCGCAGCCGTTTTTGCCCCAGGCGTCTTTCGCAAACTTCGACAACAATCCTGCCTTCGATTCCTCGAACAGTAAGAAAACGCATATATTCTTTTCCTCGCATCAAAACTCGTTTGTCGTGTACGGAATTTTAATGTCGCGCGATCGCGACGTCTCGCGATGTCGCGCGACGGTTCGGAATAAAACGCGATTGCGATTTTATTCAATGCAAAAACGTTCCTTGCTCGCAGACAGCGACTTGACGTCGTCGTTCAATTCAACTTTCGGAGCCTACAATTCGACGAACTACAACAACGGCGTTAACGCGCCGCCGTCGGAGGACCGATACGCGGCGTTAAAGGACTTGGATTCGTTGATGAAGCAGACGCAACTGAAAGAGGATACCACAACAGCTGCGACGGCCACGCCGTGGACCACGAACAATACGAATGCCAATGGTACGGCGCGCCGAACCCGAGAGAAATCGAAAATTTTATTCACCAGTTTATCTCGAACGTTAACTCTTATGATGTATCTTGTTACAGCGTCGAATTCCATATGGGCGAGCAACAATCAAACGGCGCACGTTATCGCCAATCCGTTCTCGAGCGGTGATTTATGGCGACCGTCGCCGAATCTTCTGAACAACAACAACATGCAATCGGCGGAGAGTCCTCTATGCAACTCCGCGAATCCTTTTAGATCAACGCAGTTTTCGATGAACAATGGTGAGTTTGAGAAAAAAGTTGTGGTCAGCGGTTGGTCAGGATTGTTGGTTGGTAATAAAAATTGAATAATCTATCGTCGCATCGCAGAATCTCAATGGGTAGGAATTGGATCGCCCAGTGGCGCGGATGTAATTCCATCTAGTCAGTTGATGACGCCGCTCTCGGGAAAGGCCTGGCAGCCGACGGTCACTGCCTACCATGCGAATCCTTTCATGGTGAGTTCAACGAATCGATCTAACGGAATCATCGTCGTATTACACAGGTTGCGAAGCCTCACAAAGAGCGAAGAAAAAGGCCCGACAACACTTGATCCTTAACACTCTGTTTCTCGTCTGTTCGCAGGTGGGCACCGGGGTCGGCAATATGTCACGTAACTCGAACAACCCCTTCTTATGATCGAGCGTGCACGATACGCGACTCGCTAGCTTACGAACAAAAAACGATAATGCAACGCTAAAATACGTATGCGTAGTTTAGGATGAAAAAGAAAGAAGAAAAAAAGGAAATCGAATTTATTTACATGACCTTTACTGGCAATTAGTGCCATTTTAACTTTTATCCGTCGAAAAAAAAAAGAAAAAAGTATGAATGACAAAAAAAAAGCGAGCACTATCTCTTCCCGCCTGGACTCCGCCCGCCCTCCCCCCGCCTTCTTCATCGAGACTCTCTCTTTTATTCGCATAACTGAAGTAATACTTTTATTTATGAATATAATATACACGTTGAAATAAAGATTAATATTTGTTACTAATCGTACTAATACGTACCTTTCACCACCCCCAGCAAGTCGTCGTTTGTCCAGCAGTATTATTATTCCTCTTCTCGTTTGTATTGTTCGCGCGTTGTCCGCGCACGGCCGTTTCTATCGAAAATCGATGCGTCACCGTCTGCGATGTGTGGCGAAATGAATAAAAAAAAAGAAGGTGAAAAAAGATCAGAGAGCCCGCCGTATTGGCACAGCGGGCGAAACAGATGTGTTTGCAGTGAAAACACGAAAGCCGAATGGATTTTAATGCGCAATATACACACTTAAATACGGTTTATTTACTTAAAAATCGTTCTAATAAATACAAAATCACAAATGAACACTTAGTCTTTGTTGTTTTTTTCAACTCATTACCGTTTTTTTTTTCTTTTTTTTTGGATCTGTGAGATCCTCGTAATCTTTTTTTCTTCATTATTCATTTTCCTTCTCGTTCCGGTACTTGCGTTAATAATAATCATTACTTGATCGTTACAATTGCAGGCTAAAATACGTGTAGTCTATTATATATTAAAATTGTAATAACATGATCAGTCGTGTCACTGTAGTACAATTACATTGATATAAAAAAGAGATAAGCCCCTCGTGTCAACTAGATGGATGTCACGTAGCTGCCGTTATGTACTTTTCGTTTTTTTTTTCATTTCCTTCTTCTCTAGCTCATGTTTATGCTGCTGTTTTTTTTTTGTTATTTTATGTTTTTCTTACTTAATCATCATACTTCGTCATTCACTAAAGGGTTGGAAGCTCCAACGGGTCATTGCGATATTACTTACAGTAATAAATTAAATTAGCGGTAAAATGGACCAAAGGAAAAAAGAAAAATTATCGGAAAACACTAAGTATACGAGTGTTTGACTCAATCGTGTGTTAATTGTTATGTATAAACGTACGAGATGATATTGATATTACTAGGCAGGCGTAACGCCGTCGGGGGTTTCGGCGATGTTTCCTAAAGCGTTCGGACGCGATACGGCTGGCGTTTACAAGCCGTTTCTTTCAATTATTCTCAATCCTTTTCTAAAAAAGAAAAAAAAAGAAAAGAAAACCCCGCCCAGCAGCAATAGTGTATTTCGACCGTTCTCGGCCCGTTCAGCATCGGATCTAGCAACCGTTGCTGCTCTGATTGCCCTTCGGCAATGGACGCACCAGGTACAATTTCTCTCCCTGTTTGTTCGTGTAGATAGGCGCGCGTTGGTAATGATCGACCAATTGATCGAGCGTGTGAAACTTTCTCTGTCCGATGCAATAGAGCGCACCCTCTACGTGAACCCTAAAGTGTTTGTTGCGACCTGGCGCTTTCAGCGATACCGAGTAGTCGCCCATCTGAAAGAATTCGAGGAAGTTTACGGACAGTCAAATATGAGCAATTGGACGTAGCGTTATTGTGTAAGAGAACAATGCGCGGGGAGAAATTCGGCGAAGCCGATACAAAACGCAGACCTTTACAACTCTAAATACCGTATGAACTCACATTGGTCTCGCTGTCCCTAATGAGAAAATCTCCGTCATGGCCGTGCTGATTCAAAAGCGTGTCGCACTGTGAGCGCGTGATGCTGCCGTAGTACCAGGGTTTACCGACGAGATGAGGCCGATCGCCGGGATCGGGCCTTCGTTCCAACGAGTCCCCGGTGCCAATCTCGCTACTCGTCATTCCACGCTCGCGATAAGGCTGCGTGAGGTACTCGCTCAACTCCTGCAGATAGTTCCGAGGCACGAGGCCGATCTGGCCCTGTCCGTTTCTCGCCTTGTACCATTCGGGATCGGCGGGTGGACGGTCGAGTATCTCCAAGCGATCGCCCTTCTCGAACGACAGTTCCTGATCGTTGTTCGAGGAGAACGAGTAGAGGGCGACGACGATGTCGAGGACGTTCTCGGCCATCGCGTAAGTGTGCAGCGTATCGTCCGCGTCGCCTTCCTCCTGCGTGTAATTCGACGGAAACCAACCGGCCTGAGTGCCGCTCTGTCCCCGCCACCAGCCATCGTTGCTCTTCTCCAATATCAAAATTCGCGTTCCCTTTACGAGCGACAACTCGTCGGCTTGCTGCGCCTGATAGTTGTACTTTACGACGGCCGTGCCTATCGCCTCGCTCGGGTCGGCCGGCAATCGCCTCGCCATTATCGGCGACTCTACGGCGCGCGACGGCGAATTGCCGGACGGCAGGGTTTTCGAACCCGAGCCCTTCTTCACTTTCTTCTTGATGCTGTCGAACAGGGACGGCTTCTCCTTCTTGACGTAGTTACTAGGCACGTAACCGGCCTGTCCACGTGCGCTCTGCACGCGCCACCAGTGCTTCGAGTCATCGAGCAATAGGTAACGCTCGTTCTTGCGCAGATCCAACTCCTGTGCACCCTGCGCACCGTAATCGTATTTCGCGACAACGTAACACACGTCGTCCTGGCTTGTCTTGCCTGAAAGATTTTATACAAGTGTGATTAACTGAGCGCGACGTGGGACAAACGAATATCTCAAGGTCACGCGACTCCGTTACATCGTTCGAGTATCGCTCGACTTATCGAACTTATCGAACTTCGACGACGAAACTACGATAAAAAAAAATCTCATTCTCACTCGTTTTCATCGCGAATCGTGAACTTCTCGTGAGAAACGTCTTTATATTCACGATGACTACTTCGAAATTCAAATGAAAAGAAAAACGCGAAGAAGGCTAATTACCATGCTTTCAAAACGTTTGCGTGTGTCGCACAACTGCCGCGTGTAGTAAATACTTGGCCGTTAACGCGCGCATAATAAGACGGATACTCGAGACGATGTAAAAGTTTCGACGAATAAATTTCCATTCAAAGCCAAAAAAAATAAAGCGACAAATAAGAAGAGTAATAATACTGAGAGTAAAACGTACCATGCTTCATGGCTGCCATGTGCAAATACAGAGTTTTATGTACGTCTTTTTTAGATTGGCCGCGAGCGTTTGTTGCTCACGTCCTGATTGAACGAATCTGCGAATCGGCTTTTATCGTGTCGTCGGCGTGAGCGAAGCGGGCATTCATTATATAGCTTTTTGGCACTAGAGATTCTTATTCTCCGTATTCTTTTTCGTTTCCTTTTTTTTTTGAATTTCCTTTTTTTTTCACTCCCTTTTTTTTTCGTTACTCGCAAACGTTCCGCAATCTTTCGGAGTGATTTTGCGTTCTTTGTTTTGTTTTTGTCTTTACTGCTGGCCCACGTTCTGATCTCTCGGCTCAGGGTCCGTCGTTCTCAAGGGTGGGGCAAGCAAGTGCATTACCAACACTTTGGAACAAAAGAGAAAAACACAAAATGACAAAATTATTAAATGCACATATTCTCTAGCTCTCGCAGGCGCGACAGACTTTGACGCGCGACTCGGAGCCTCGCGCCGCATGGAAGAGACGCTCGTCGAGGGCGAACGAGAACTATCGTCGGCTAAGGGATAAAGGTAGGTTGAATTGCGCAGACGTTCAAATCGAGTTCGCTAATCGCTCAAGCTGTATTAGCACCGACGAGCGTTGTTCAATTAAATCAATTACGACTCGCAATAACGTTGACGATATTCTGACGCAGCCGATGCTGGTTCCTCGTGCGAATTGAACATAGCAAGCGCAGGACGTCGCTGCGTTTTATGAATTGCGCATCGAGGAACAGCGTAGCGGTCGGAGCGTGGAGCTTCTTGAAAAGATGCTAAACGATTCGTCCGTCGCGTCTCTCTTGACACTTGCGAGAGGAAACGCATGAATCACTAATCAACTTGGCGGAAAAAAAAAATCGAGAGTGCTCAGAGCGAGTGATAAATAGGAGGTACTCCAACGGATATTACACTACGTTCTACCAGCGTCAATTGCGAAAGCTCGGAAATATATACCTCTACGAGAATGTGTTTTTTTTTTTTTCTTTTTTTTTCGTAAGCAGCAGATCGGTCCCTCACGTCGCCTGTCACCGCGCGTAACGTGACGCACGAGCCAAGCGTTCGTTCGACACTTTCGCTCTCGGGGCCCTTGGCCGTAGCGACGTACGCGTTTTAGAAAGAGAAGAGAAAAAAAACAGCACGTATATAGATCTCTCGTGTGTTCGACTGCACTGGTTTGCGACTGTCGCGTGGACCGATGTGCCTGCGTGCGTTAAACTACGAAAATATAACTACACGCTCCATAGCATGCAGTATTATAACAAGTAACGTCAGCCGCAAAAATTAAAAGGGTTCCCCCTCGTGAGAGAATCGAGGGGAGGGGAAGGAGGGGGCCGAAAGGATCTCTAACGAAAAGAAGAAAAAAGAACCGAATAAAACAATATAAATATATATATGTATCTACATCGATGTGTGTGTGTACAAAAAAAAACGTATCGTTACGAATGATGCGGAGTTTGATGAAAATTCTTACCGATCTTTAAGCTCGACATATTCCCTCATATATATATACAATGTTCGTTGAAGTCGAAGGAATTATTAGGTGGACGAAACGGCTTGTTTTCCCCCACCCCGTTTAGCGGCCACAGCAGCCATGAAGCGAAACGATGGAATACGCGACGACTCTACGACACGACGACGAGCGAGGAACTCTATAGGAGGGGATCGACTCGTTATGGTGAGCCGGGTTTAGGGAAAACTCGAGGGGGGAGGGGATTTGGAGGAGAGGGGGGTCAGGGAAGGACTATCTCGTGCGAGGATTCATCCACCGAATTTTCGTTGATTTCACGACGACTCTCTTGACCCTTCCACCCCGCACCGTTTATCGTCGATCGGAGCCGGCAACCGACAAGTCCGAGATCGTACTGTTCGTGTTTTATTATTCCTCGCGCGACCGGCTCGCGTGCGTTTCTTCGACGCTTATTCCTCGTTATATTTATCTCTCACGAGTACGCTCACCCGCTCGTTTCTCTCTATCGTCGAGTTTTACACACTCGATGAGAAAGCCTTCTATATCTACACACGAATATAATTTCACGTCCGTGAGAGACACGTCTGTGGCTGCTGCCTGCTGCTGCTGCTGCCGACGACCCCTCCCACGATGCCGAGCGAGACCCACCCTTATGCTACGCGATAGAGAGGGGCCTCGAGTGCGACCTTGCAACACGAATACTAGCTCTATTATCGGCGCTGCACGCTAGTCAGCCAAGGAGGGAAATTAGAATTTGTACGCGAAACGAGAGAAGGGGAGGAAAGCGAAAGGGTTCGCGGGACGTGAAAAATTTTCGTCGACGTTACGGAACTTCGAGGCTTGCGATTGGCCGAATTCTCCGTTGGTTTCTCGAATTTTCGCGGAGAGCCAATAATCGTCGAGGACAATGAGAACCGAGAATGAAAGTCTCGTGACCAATTTTTCACTTGACTGAAAACTGCGATGCCGAGTCTTATCAACAGATGACGCCGATATGTAACGACAGTTCGGATAGTGAGCTCAATTAATCGATACTCGAGACCCGTGTAGGCATCTGTTCTTGTTCGTCTATACCATCGGTAAATGCATTATTGGAATCAACGCATCTCTTAATTAATCGTGCCGATAACAAATACTCGGCCTTTCCTCTCGTAACCGTTGCCCTCTTGTGGTCAAATCATTAACGAAAAAAGTGCTCCGATATTTTTCCTCCTCCCAAAGATGAATTTTTCTCGAAATTATTCCACGTGCTTCCAACCGCCCAATTGCAGAAACCCATTAAATACACTTTGAGTCAAAGGTGTTCTTTTACTTTTGGGAAAGTTTATTTTCGTGAGTCATTAAACTATATACAGCGAGAGTATAAAAGTAAATAGTAAAAGTAATGGTTTATAGCCTGCGTCCACGGCGACCGCCTTTCCTGCGAGTGGAGTCCGACGGAATGGGAGTTACGTCCTCGATACGGCCGATTTTCATGCCCGAACGGGCAAGAGCGCGGAGAGCCGACTGGGCACCCGGTCCCGGAGTCTTAGTCTTGTTGCCTCCGGTAGCTCTCAGCTTGATGTGCAGGGCCGTGATGCCGAGGGACTTGCACTTCTCTGCAACGTCCTGTTAACGCATCGGAAGAATAAGTATACCGGAATAATCTTATCAAATAGAATATTAATGACAATTCTATTTAAAAGAAAAGCTGTACTCTCTGTACACTGAGAAATTGTACATAATACGGTGCAATTTCCTAAATTAAAAGAGCCGTTTACTGTACCACGCACATGAACGCGCCCGAGAATAATGTTTTTTACATCTGGGTGCTGCCTAAGCGTGGACTCTGAATATATTAATATCTCTTTAAGGCAATGACTCAAATCCAGTTGGTAATAAATACTCCAACCCATTATTTTCAATGGTCCAAAAAATTCTTACGGAAATAGAAATTCCTGGTGCATTGATTTAATATTTTACATAAAAATGCTAATAACTTTCGTTTTTTTTAAGTATTCAGAAATCTTGAAAAACCCGAATTATAGTTTTTTTATTACCGTATAATCCATGTAAAATAAGTTGGACAAGCACAAAATCTAATCGACTGAATTACTAAATTATTATATAGAAAGATCTGTATAAAAACTTGTTGTATATACCTGAGCAGCCAACATAGCGGCATACGGAGAAGCCTCATCACGATCGGCCTTCACTTTCATTCCTCCGGTGATACGGGAAATAGTTTCCCTGAAAACATAAAATTTTGTGATGTAACACGAAGATAATTTTAGGATTTCTCCAAATAAAGAGGCAATCGGTAAAAAATTAGTTATAGGCTAGGGCCGAAATTATCTCACCTTCCGGACAGATCGGTAACGTGGACGAAGGTGTCGTTGAAGCTGGCGAAGATGTGAGCAACGCCAAAAACAATTTCACCTTCGCGAACCTGCGGTCCCAGGGAAACCTGGACCTCCTCTTTCTGAACCTTTCCGCGCTTGGGTGCCATCTTTTACCTGAAATATCACAAAAAAACCCGTCGGATTACCGAATATTCGTCGGGCCGGAAAAGCGCCGAGTAATCCAATTCGGAGCAACGTTGAATTTCGCGTTATATTTGTATTATACGTATGAAAAGTCTCTCGATCGATGACTATTATGAGGTTAAATTTTATGTGCCGACAGCTGCCATTGCGGGACGCATCGGCCGTCGTCACCGAGTCAAATCTTTATCCGCAAACATCGCGTCAACGAGAAAACCAATCGTAGTTTTGCAAACGTAGAATTATTCGCCCGAACGAGTTTCACAATGCAACAAATTTATTTCCCGTGTTTGTGACGAATTTTCCATTAATTTCGACGAAAATGATACCTACAGCAAACTCTCGTACAGCGGGCCGTACGTAAAAGGAAGTTCACGACAGGGGGCCACTTCCTGCGGACTAAGATTTCAAGAGCAGCGCGCAGTATGCAAACTTCGCTTACGGCGATGTCGAATAAAATCGAGCTGAAAAAATATTGTTCTCGTATGGAACCCGACGCATTCGATTTATTATTTCGTTGGAAAATTACCTTATTTTGACAAAATCATGTTCCTAAAATTGTTAATATTATAATCAATCGTTGAAATCGTTAGCAGAAAATACGATGGCGAAGAATAAGACAGTGGCGCTATCTGACGAGGTCGATCAATTATCGTATTTAAAGGTACGCGAGCCAAGTGTCATCTCGGACACCGAGAGAGCTTCGAACGAGGTTAGAGTCAAATTAATCAAAATAAAGATACAATTGCATCCGAAATGTTGTTTTTCTCTCGAATATTAACTGCAACATAGATGACCCTTTCTTGCAGTTTTATCGGACGTTCGCGCTTCGTTGTTTTCGCAACGAGTTATCGTTATTTTTTTGTTTTTCGCGGAAACAATTAATCCCTACAGAATGCATTTGTTCTTAAATTAGTTCGAGACATTCGATTGGGAAAGTGACGAGTTATATATTTTCGGCAGATATTTATCGTACGTCGTTGAATAACCATGGCTGCTCTCGTCACTACGCCGGTTACTCCAAATAAAAGGTAATTCATTCTCTCGTACGAAGCGATTCAACGTTGTAAGGAAATCGAGATAAATATTTACGAATTAAATATATTTCAGGGCACCGCAGTCCATCAGCGCCAGACAGGGCAGCATATACGACCTTGATATTGATATGTTCCTAAAGATTTCGAACTACGAAGATACCGTAAGACAGTTGGACATTTATTACGGAATTGGTAAGAATGTAGCACATGAGATTTTTATTTCAAACATTTTTTTAGATCAATGTTTCTAAAATTTTTTTTCTACTTCTCCTCGCAGTCAAGAGACAAATCTTGAATCATCAGAGCTGCATCACTGGCTTGTTTCCTCAAGTTTCCAACGACAAGAGAGTCGCCAACGTCAGAGACAGCGTTTACTGCGCAGCTGCGATATGGAGCTTGTATCAGGCTTACAGGTAAACTCTTAATAAATTAATTAAAATTAAAAAATCTAAACGAATTCAAAAATTAATCAAAATAAAAAATTGGAAATCAAATAAATGTGACTACTAGCACTAATTTTCATAATTATCTATAATTATTATAAAAATTGACACCTTTTTTTAGCACCGTACAATGGCATTTCAACAATAATAATAATAATAACAATACTAATAATAATAATAGTCATAATTTGTGAGTCCTAGGTAGATCAATTAAATCTTAATAGATCTAATAGCTTTCTCGCTGCAAAAATGTAAATCTCGGCTCGATTAATTTACTGTGAGTGCCTAAAATTAAGTCGTGGATTTCATTTTCTTTCAGACGCATAGACGACGACAGAGGGAAATCTTACGAGCTCGGACAATCGGCGATAAAATGTATGCGAGGTATTTTGGAATGCTGGATGAGACAGTCCGAGAGGGTGGAATTGTTCAAGCTCAATCAGTGCAATCGCTTCGCTTTGCACTGCAAATTTCATTTGGATACAGGCGACGAGATTTTCAAGGACGAGGATTACTATCATCTTCAAGTGAGTTCGGATTTCGTCGACATTTTCTTAACATCCGAATCCAAATTCTTCAATTGCGATCTTTAAATTCTTACAGATCGACGTCGTTTCGCTCTACCTCATATTTCTCGTGCAGATGATATCGTCGGGTTTGCAAATAATTTATACGCAGGACGAAGTAGCCTTTGTGCAGAATCTCGTCTACTACGTAGAGCGCGCTTATCGCACACCGGATTATGGTATGTGGGAAAGAGGAAGTCGATACAACGACGGCACACCGGAGATTCACGCGAGTTCGATCGGCATGGCCAAAAGCGCACTCGAAGCGATAAACGGTTGCAATCTCTTCGGCGAGAAGGGCGCATCGTGGTCCGTAATCTACGTAGACATAGACGCGCACAATCGTAATCGTAGTATCTTCGAAACTATGCTTCCTCGAGAGTCGAGCTCGAAGGTGATTTTTTTTCTACCATTGGTAACAATTTGACTCTCCCGTTACACAGAACGGAAAATCTTAACCGAGCGACTTCGGACCTTTTCAGAGCGTCGACATGTCTCTACTTCCGACAATCTCCTTCCCGGCCTTCGCAACCCACGAGGAATTTCTCTACGGCGAGACAAAGTCGAACGTCGTGCGGAAGCTTCGCGGACAGTACGGTTTCAAACGCTTCGCGAGAGACGGCTACAAGACCGTGCTCGAGGATCCAAGCCGGCGTTACTACAAATCCGGCGAGATCAAAGATTTCAACAAGATAGAGTGCGAGTGGCCGCTCTTCTACATCTTCATGATAATCGACGGAGTCTTCAAAACGCTTCCCGAGCAAGTCGAGGAATATCAGCATCTGCTCAAGGCGAGAATTCACAAAGATGTAAATGGCGGTAAGAATACGCTAATAAAAAAATCGATCGAATTAACACGCTCGAGGAAAGCAATTTGACTAGTAAATTGCTATGCTTTTTTCCAACAGATCCTGTGATACCGATGTACTTTTACGTGCCGGAGAAGAACTTGGAGTCGGAAAGAAACGATCCGGGCAGCACCTATCGCGTTCCGAGCGTCGAAGGCGGTGGACACAAAACCGGATCCGAGGAGGAACACTCGCCGTTATATCTGTGGAATCAATCGATGTTCATTATCGCACAGTTGCTCACAGCTGGACTGTTGCACATCAACGAATTGGATCCGATTCGACGATATCTTCCCTCTTACAACAGACCGCGAAGAGCCGGAAGATATTCGGCCTTTCAAGTAAGCAA
This sequence comes from Ischnus inquisitorius, assembly GCA_963924025.1. Lineage (NCBI taxonomy): Eukaryota > Metazoa > Arthropoda > Insecta > Hymenoptera > Ichneumonidae > Ischnus > Ischnus inquisitorius. The sequence goes on along the minus strand of OZ001245.1, from coordinate 17,413,197 downwards.
ACGATCTATTTATCCCTATTCCTCGTATCGTAGCAAATATTGTTTATAATTTTAAAAAACTATTGTGCGTTAACATTTTCTTGGATTTTGTGCAGGCCAAACCCAGCATCGTAAGTAAATTATGGTATATGCCTGCGTTCGTAGTCTCATTGTCTTGTTATGTTTTTTTTTTACTCGCATCACCCTAACGCATCGTGAGATTTGGACTTTTAACTTTTCATGCAGCACATTACTGTTTTCTTGATTGCGTTTGTCACACGTTAGAAATTTTTTTTTAGCCAATCATATAACAATGCGCGACACAGAAACATCCGCATCGGCGCGTAGTACGTCTGCATGAGTAGAAAGTGAATGGAACATCTTCGGGTGCCTTGTTCGGATTTAAGAATTGTTTTCTCGTCATTCTAGGGAACGCATACCGATCTCGTCGTGCAAATAGTCTTGATCGCCGAGTCGATGAGGCTTCAAGCGATGATGGCGACCTACGGAATACAAACGCAGACACCGCACGAAGTGGAGCCGGTGCAAATTTTGTCGTCGATACAGCTGGTAAAGGTTTATCAGAAGCTCGGCGTGAACAGCAAATTAAATCTGAACGGTAGACCGGCGAGACCGATCGGATCGTTGGGTACGAGCAAAGTACGTTCGACCACTCTTTTGTTTTTCTTTTCATTCTTCGATCATGCGACGAGACTTTTTTTATCTCTTCCTCGTCACTGATTGCGAAGAATCGCGGGATTTTAAGTTGCCGTATTTTTTTGCAGGTTTATCGAGTTTGCGGTATGACCGTACTCTGCTATCCATTGATCTTTGAGGTCTCGCAGTTCTACCTGTATCGCGACATGGCACTGCTGATCGACGACATAAAAACGGAACTCAAATTCGTCGGAAAATATTGGAGACTCTCCGGTCGGCCTACCGTTTGCCTGCTGATACGCGAGGAACACATGAGAGATCCGCAATTCAAAGAAATGCTCGATCTATTCGCTATGCTGAAGAAGGGCTATTGCGACGGAACGAAAGTTCGCATCGGTCGTCTCCAAAACCTAATCTCCTCCTCGTGTATAGGTAAACGATATACAAAATAACGAGTTACTCGAAAGAGTACGATATGGTCGATTCTCTTCGCAAAGCTTACGACTATTAATTGTATTCCTCAACGATAAAACGGATCAATTTTGTTCATAAACGATAAAAATTCGACAGAACATCTGGACTTTGTCAGTACGATGGAAACCGATCTCGAGCTCAAGCAATTCAAGCAATTGGAGCACGATTACATCGGATATCAGAGTTTGACCGATGTGCCGAGAACGCTTTCCTACACCGAGGATGTTATCGATTGCGCGGTGAGTCGCAAGAATCGACATTTATCTATCGCGTCTCTGAACTCCGATCGTCATGAGACAATAATTTTTCAGAAATTCGTTAACGAACCGACTCACGGGATACTGAACGAGATTAGAAACTCCGAAGGTCTCTACGCGAAATGCCAGCTGTACGGAATTCTCTTAAAACGCGAGGGTATCAATTACGAGATTAGCGGATCAACGGGTATGCGGCCTTCCATATATTTTTTTTTCGTCGTCAGCTTTGCGCGCTTAATGGAGTGTGCCTTGAAAAAAAAATTAACCGAGTCTAACACGCACGAGGAAGATTGAGAGAAAAATTCCGGGACTCGGCGGCAAATTGGCTGACAAGACTTGACCTTCCAGTTGGCGATCACCTCAGAAGTCTGTATCAACGCGCCGGAGATCTACGGTACTGGATGGCGGTGCGCTACTGCAGTAGCCTTTTAAATCACACGGTCGACAGTATCAGTCCGTTCATCACCGGAGTTCTCGTCAAAGGCAAACAGGTTTGTACGCTATCGTCAAAAAAATTCTGCGATATTTATGGAAATATTGCAAATTTTAAATGATCATTGGAAGCGACGTCGATCTTATGCTTTCTTAATTTTTGCAATTTCATCGTTAAGATAACCGTGGGTGTGATCGGAGAAGAAGAAACAGTCTTCGACAAGCCGATGACTCCGGCGGAGATTCAATCGGTCATGTACTCGACGATTCAGCCGCACAACGTTGTTCAAGCCGTACTGCAGCAAGAAGTTTTGCTCTATTGCGGTCGATTGATCGGCACGAATCCCGATATGTTTAAGGGAATTCTGAAGATCCGTATAGGGTAAATTTCGTCTTCTCCGAACGATTCGATCAAAAACGTCCGAGTTAATTTCTAAACGCAAATTCATCATTTAGATGGGTCTTGGAAGCTATGCGTCTCTATCTGGAGATGTTCATCAAGAATCCGAAGCCGATCGAGCACTACAGTCCCTTCGAGATACGAAAAATCCTCATCAAAGTTCTGACAGTGAAGGATTGGGGATCTTCGGAAAAGTACGATATTTTTAAGTTCTCTCGAAAAATCCTTCAAAATGTCCGAGGGTTTTTTTTTTGCTTCGATTAAGATGTTGTCGTGTTCTTTTCCGTAGCTTGAACGTGATCAGTAGGCGAAAGATCGAGGGCAGTCTGTGTCGCGTGCCCGCACATTTCTACAATCAAGTGTGGGAAGTTTTGATGCGTTGCCCCGAGGGAATTTGCGTGAACGGACGAGAATTGCCGCAGCAGCCGACGCTGTCGAATATGACGAGATCGGAGCTCACCTTCGCTCTCCTCGTCGAGTCTATTCTTCACCACATACACAAGCCCGAATATCGACAAATAATCGTTGAGGTAAAGCTCGATTTTATTGAAAAAAGGAAACACTTGAGAAAGAAATATCTAACGATTATTTTCACTTTACAGTTGTTGAACATAGTCGCGACGATTCTGCTGCGAAATCCCGAACTGAGCTTCAAGAGACCGCTGGATTTGAACAAACTCGTGGAAGATGCGGTTGTGATGTACGGCAAGGATCACAATCTGGACAAAACCGAAGACATGTCGCCGTTCTTTGCGGCTCACTATTCCGTAACGACGGGATATCTCGCGCGAGCCGTTGTCAACAACGTGCTGACCGGTGGCTGCGTTACGACGACGATGGACATAAATCACGGTGACGAATTCTCGGACATGTGCAATATAACGTGAGAAGCGTTAGCGGCCATTGCGGAGGCACCGATAGTCATGTTAATTAATCGATCTTCGATAATCATTGTAAATACGAACGAAGATTTTGTGTTACATATTTTTACAAAAGTCTGTATTCCTAAAAAAAAAAGATTGTTGTTCTGTGCGTGTGCGTGACTAAGGCAATAAAGATATTTTAAAAGTTTATATTAAACTCTCATTTTCGTTGGTTGACAAAGATTGCGAAAAAAATAGTCTCATGAGTCGATGTCAGAATTATCAATTAATTTACACGCGCTTGGAATTCTCGCCGCTCTCGAGGCGCGCGTCGCAAATTCTATCAAAGTTAATTTTTCCCCATGTTTTTCTGTACAATTTACTTCGATGATCGGAGACCGTGAGCGCACGATGCCACGTTACCGTTTGGCGAAATTCGTGTCCATAGCGCGTCCGGATCTCTGAATGTTGTTTATGTTCGAGCGTATCCTCGACTCGACGGTGCCGACTTCCGCCGCGGCGGCCAATTGTTTTCTGTAATTGCCCAAAAATCGAGATTCGTCATGAGCATCGTGAGAATCGATGAGCTCGTTTTGAGAGCGTTCGCGTCACAGACGGATTTCGAAATTACCTGATGAAGTCTTTGTTGTAAGTCTTTTCGACTTGTTCCTTTTTCTCCTGTTCCCTGTAGCGCCTCACGTTGCCCTCGCGCTCCTTGTCGCGCCAGGATGCGTTTTCCATCATCTCGCGTCTGCGTCGTTCCTTCTCTTCTTCCGTGAGGTGTTGCCGCTTCGGAGGAACCCAACGCTTCTCCTCTTTCTTGCTATCCTTCGAGGACGCCTTTGTCGACGTGGAGAAATCGGATCGCGACGAAGGTTCCACTCTCGTTCGATCGGCTCGCTGTAAAACAAATTTCAATGAATGATTTTTCCCTTTTAATGCTTTATCTATTGTTTGAATGGTTATAAAATCGAGTCTGCGAATACCCACCATCAGACCGAAATCGACTTTCTGCGGATTTCTTCTTCGTTCATCGTCGTCCGATCCCCTTGTATCGCGCGAATTGCCGTTGATTCTTCTACGCGGACTTCTATCGCGATTTTCCGACCTCTCGGGCCTGTGATTCTTGTGTCTCTCTTCCGTCCGGTCGTTGCTTTCGCGTTCGCGATTTTTGCGACGTTTCTTCGGACTCTCTTGTTCCTCTTCGTCGGAACTGCCGCTATCGCTACTCCGCCGTTTCTTCGCACTCTTTCGCTTGCTCGATCTCGCGCGATCGTTGCTTACACTCCGATTGCTGTGCTTCTTCTTGCATTCCTTTCTTCGTGTTTCGCGCTCTTCGCCACTACTGTGCTTTCTGTGCTTAGCTCGACGATTCTTGTCCTCGCGCTCCGATTCTTCGATCTCACTGTCGCTGCTACTGCTGCTGACCTTTCCCTTGGCTTGTTTCTTCTTCTCCTTTTTGAGCTTCTTCATCGATTTTATCAGATAATCCTCGTCTATCTTGCTCTTGAGCTTGTTGTACTTTTTCGCTAACAAATAATCGAGATCGCCGTCGCTGTCGTCGTCCTCCGAGCTCGAGTTCGAACGCTTCTTCCTCTTCTTGTGCTTTTTACTCTTCTTGTCGCTTTTACTCTTCCTCGATTGTTGATCCAACTGAAAAGATACGCGTTAACTTTTTGATTCGTGGATCATTGATCGAGAAAATATTGAAGGGAAGCGTCGGTTATTTGGGTTATGGAAAATTCGGATTAAAGTTCTTTCGTTCAATGCGACCAAATATTTGACAACATATTTGACAAGCAATTATCGGCAATAAAATAAAATCGTTTGATCAATGACATTCAATTTCATACAAAAAAAATTACCGACTGCCTTCTGAAAAACAAGCGGAACGCTATTTTTTCTGCTGAAGAATCTCGCAAACGTTTCATAAGAAATGGCTTTCATAAAAAAATCCGTTAAAAAACAAACTCCAGATGGCCCATCGTTTTTATGGGGTCGTTTCGTTTCCACGAGAATTCGGTTGAATCCGTCGGGATAAACAAATTATTTGTCGGTTATCGATTATCTAAACTTTCCAATAGTCTAAATAATTCTTCGAAAAAATACGCAAAAAATCCTCGTAAAAAATTGAGAGCTCACTAATTCTCTGAGTTGCTTCAGCCTGACTGGATTCTTGAGCAATTGACTTTTCGTTTCCATTTCTTTCTTCTTTATAGCGTAGAGAGGATCCTCCTGAAGTTTTCTCGCCAAGTCTACTTGCTCGTTGCCGGAGAAAGATCTGAGAGACGGTGGTATGCACTCTAAGAAAACGAAAGAAAAATGCTGTTAAGAATTATCTCAACTCTCGCTAATCAGATTAGAGTGTTTGCCGATCGATAGAAAAAAATCGCGTACCGTATTCAACATGATTCTTAGGCGCTCTGTTCATTTGTACGTCCTTTTCGGCTTGGGCCATTTGCTCGAAAGGCTTGTCTATCGGCTTTCCGAGTAGGTAATCCTCCCGATTGACCATTTGATTCGGGCCCTTGTACATCCAATCCAACTTCTTGTCGTCCTTCTTCTCTATGACGCCCTGATCCATCGCGTACTTTGTCATATCCTCCTTGTCCTTCTCCATCTCGATTTCTCTCTTGAGCTCCGCTATGCGCTTCTTCTCCTGATTGTCCTGTTGCTCCGCCTTCCATACTTTCTCCATGTTCTTCATCGTCGAGGGATGCCATGATTTTTTCAGATTCTGCAACGAATGCAAGACGAATCGAAAATTTGATTTCTCAAACGAACAATGCAAACTGATTGAAATTATAAAAAAAAAAAAAAAAAAGTTATTCCCAAAGCTATTCGATTACGACGCGCGTCGCGAGGGCAATCGAAATGCGGAAAAAGATTACAAAAACGAAAGACGCGACGCAGGTTTTCTGAGAAAATCAAAACACAATTTTTATTTTCTAGGTTACACTCACCAAATCTCCTCCCCCCATCGTGTAGGTATATTATTCACTCTTACAGAATATAATTGAGCGACACAGCAGGATCGAACATTTTTCGCTCGAGGGGAACGACAAAAAAAACGAACACTTGTCGAGAATGCGGATTAACACGATATATGTACAATGAAAAACAAAACTCGTGAAAACAACGAAACACCAGCTGTAGTCGACGTTTGAATCGATGAGAAAATTAAACGAAAGAAGTTTCCGCACAGGGAGCGCTCCGACATTGACAATTGTCATTTATTCGCTGTCAACAACAAAAAAATCCCGAGTATTTCGCGCGATCGTCGCGCCCCCTGGCGAATTAGGTTAGTGCTCGGCAGTCGGCGCGTCTCGTTCGCTCGGGATTGTGAATCTTTCTTATATTTATTTCCCACGAGAACGTCATGCCGAATGCTCTGAAAGGAATTCTCGTTGAATGGTGAGTTTTCGTCGCGATCGATGTAACAATTTATTTTTCTCGTTTCGACGAATCGATCGCGACAGAATCGGCGTTTTTGGGCAATTTTCTTTCGTCACTCCACGTACTCCAAGTCCAATGGTATTTCCAACTGCTTCCTGATCGTCTCCTCGTTCATGTCGAATTTCCTCCTGCACCAGCTCTCGATCGCGAATATATTGTCGGTCCAAGTATTCGCGGCTTCTTTCGTCTCCTGAAAAAATGCAATCGAGAATTTTCTCGTCTTTCGCTCGATTCTGATTGGACGACGTTTGGATTCGTTTGTTTACCTCCGTCTTGGCTTTCAGTTTCGCGATAACTTCGGGACCCGCGATGCTGAACTTGGCGATTTGTTCTCTCAGCTTTGCAACTTGGGCTGTTAGGTCTTGAATTTCACTCAGAATCGCGCGTCTCTCCTCTGTATCCTCTTTCCCTACCTTTCGTTTGTCGATGAGAGGAACAAAATCCAAAAACAAAAAAAACCTTCTATGGTCAAAATACAATTCAAGATTTATAATTTGCAATTTTTGTTTAGGTAGGAAAGGAAAACTATACCTGCTCCTTTTTTAACTCTTCTTTGAGCCTTTCATTCCTGAATTCTGTTTCGACAATTTGTTTATTGGACTCCGCTATCCTCTGTTCGATAGCTATATGCTTTTCGCTGCAAGATTAGCGATATTACTTTCATGTAATGAAGATGGAGACAATTCTTCTTACCCTGGAAAGGCCCAGTAATATGAGGAAGTTCCTATCTTGTCCGTTGAAACCAGTCCATCGTCCACAAGACCCTGAAGCACGTCCTTCACGGATTGGACGACTATACCCTTTTCCTTGGGCGCTATGCTCTCCAATTCTTTTAGATTAAAGAACTCTCCCTTCTCGTGAAAGATCTGAAGCATTCGCTTCGTCTTCTCGTTTAATGAAACTCCCTTTCTCTTGGACATTGCAATCTATGCTTTCTTCCTGATTAATAAAAAAACAATATTTTTGAACAAATTCCTATTTTTAAGGAAAAAAAAAAAAAAAAAATTAGAAATAATTTTGGCTAGTCTGTATATTAAATGGTTTATAAATGATTTTTAAACATTGTTCATTGTCATTCGCGATTTAATTTTGGTGGTGACCAAAAAAAAGTGATTTTTTTCATTATTTAAAAGAGAAAAAAAAGAGATTACAAGAAATAATAATAATCGATAATGATGTTTGTGATTCACAGTGATGCTGCTATGAAACAATTTCTTCTTCATCTCGACGAGACAGACGCGTTGGGAAAGAAGTTTATAATTCAAGATCTGGACGAGAAGCATCTCTTCATATCGAGCGAAATTTTGGAAACTCTTCAAGCCAAAGTGGATGATCTTATGGATCAAATATCGTTCCCATTGGCGGAGAAGGGCGTGTAATTTTCATTCTCGTGCGGTACACAACTAGAAAGACAGGAAAAAAAAAACGATGGCGGCGAGAGAATCGGGAAGAATCAAAGATGCGAATCAGAAACGCGTGCTCGACGATGCGGCAAGAAAAAGAAGGCAAAAGAAGGCTCTGGAGGCTTTGGAGCAGGACAATTTTCACGACGATCCGCACGCGGATTTGGGTATTTATTTAAACGAAATAAAACATAATCGTGAAATCCTTGATCCTTGAAAAAAAGTCGATAAAACCGATTAGAAAGGTAAAAACTTTATTTAGAAAGTCGTAGAAAATTGTAAAAAGAACTCAACAAAAGAAACTGTAGAATACTGTACTGAAAACGCTGTACAATTTTAGTGCAAGAGCATCCAATAAATTCAATGTTCTAATGTTAATATATATATTTTTTTACAGTTATGAGCAAGAAAGCTCCAAAATTCCAGGAATCCTTGGAAGGCAGAGCAGGAACGCGAAAGAAAAAGACCCGTTCGGCCGAATACTACAAGCAACGCTTTCGCAAAACTTTTGCCCAGTTGGTGGAGGAGGATCTTAACGCGAATCCCAATCCGCCGAATTACTCCAGCGCTCAAGCGCCTCCCTCGAAATTTCCGGACAGGCACTTCTGCGCCGTTTGCGGCTTTCCCAGTAATTACACTTGCATAGCATGCGGAGCAAGGTATTGCTGCACAAAGTGCCTCGGCACGCATCAAGATACTAGATGTCTCAAATGGACTGCGTAAAAAGCAAACTCCAAAACTGTACAGTTTCATCATCAAACGATAGTTTTAAGCTCATAAGTTGATAGATCGAATAATTAAACTATGCGATATTTTGTACACGCGTGACAAATAAAAGACGTAAGGATTAATTTAAAATAAACAATAAATAATTCACCGAAAGTGTAGTTTCTTCATTGAACGATCGTTCCAAGCTTATAAGTTAATCGATTGAATAATCAAACTAAAAGATATTTTGTGCACGCGTCAGAAATAAAAGACGTGCGGATTAATCGGACATAACACACGAGTTTCTTTGTTCCGAGTATCCTATCTTCGTTATCGTCTCGAATCTGTCGATTCTTAAGTAATTGGAGCGCAGTAGGATCTTCGTGGTAATAAATTATTCAGATAAGAAGTTTTTCAAAGTATCTTATCATCGGCTAAACTACGCGATATTTTCTCTTATCAAGAGGAACGCCGGAGTCTTGGAACGTAATAATTGTCAGTGATCCCGAGGTATTTGGAGTTTGAGCATCGAAGGTCATGAAAAATCGTAAACATTTTTCCACGCGCCAATTAAGTTCGTGTCTGAATTAAGGTAGGCTTTGAATAAGAGTGATAAGAAAATCATTTATCGCATTGTTAGTCGAACAAACGCGATCTAACGTCACCTCGTTAATGAATCTTCACTTTTTCTTTGAGACACTTTGAAACGTTTTGTTGTTGTTTACGCCTACCTGTAGAATGTCAAAGCGATGTCAACATCACCTCGAACGATCGACGACAACCGCGCAACTCCGTCAATCGCAATTCGCAAAGAGTGTTTTTCACTGGCCCGCGACGCGCCGCGGATTAATGAATTATTCGATCGTTCCGACTGTCGAAAGTAGCGTGAAGCGTAAAAATATTTGCGCGAGCGGTTAGATTTTTTTTTTCGCAACGCGAGAGGCGCGAAAGAAATTTCGAGAGCCGACCGGAAGTTGACTCGCATCTGGCGCACTCTTTACGGCGAGGCGATTAAACACGAACGCTTTTTTACATCCTCGAGAGAGATGGAGATTTCGTTTTATATACAACAAAGTCGGAGGCTGCCGCATTATTGCGGGTGTAGTCATCGGACAAGTCATCCGCCGTGATGAGACGAAACGGCCTAGAATAGAATGCAAAACTCGTAATCCGCGTATAATCGGCTTTTATAATCCGCCAGACGTATGTCGTCATTTACGTGTCGACGGCGCAGCGGAAGGTAACATTGTTAACCTCAAATTTAGAGTAACGAATCAATCCAAACAATCGTTCTTCATCTGTGCCATTACCGCGTAAATAAACGTTATTTTGTTAGAAATAAAATGTTTCCATGTTTACAACGATGTTCATTCCGAATTTACGGGCGTTATTTGGCGATAATTAATTTTCAAACAATTCGATAATCGAGTGTCGTCCAAATTGCAGGATTCGAATTTGCGGCTACTTCCGGTCGGGCGATCGCAATGGAAACAGAGGAGATTGGGGGTGAGAATCGATCGAGACTTCCGGCGAAGAAATCGGATACGTGCGCTACACCCGAGGACGAATATCCGGCTGGAACGACGCGTCTCGATTGTCAGGTTGCCGGTCATTCGTTCGATGTGAAAAAAAACAAAATCGGTAAATTATTGCAACGATCTTCGAATTTGCGTAAAAATGCGCGAAAATATAAAATTCTCGATGCTTTCAGGAATGTTGCGCGGCACGAACGGCCGCGTACTGAAATCGGGCGAAAAGCCAATTCTCCAAGAGCGAGAAATTGCGTTTTACGAGAAACTCGAAAACTCCGAAGATCCGATTTACAAAGAGTTCTCGCTGTTCACACCGAAGTATTTCGGAACATTGGAATCTACTTATAGGAAGAAACGTAAGAATATCGCGGAAGAATCGAAAATACGGTTTTTCAAAATTACTGTTTGACTAATAACAAAAAATTAATTTCCGCAGCGATAAAGTTTCTCGTGCTCAAGGACATAACCGAAGGAATGTCGGAGCCTTGCGTGATGGACGTGAAAATCGGCAGTCGCACGTGGGATCCCCTCGCCGGGCCGGAAAAACGCGAGGCCGACGACCGGAAATACGCGGCCTCGAAGAAAGCCTATGGATTCTGCATACCCGGCTTTCAAGTTTACAACCTCGAGACGAGTCGCTTGGAGAGATTCAACAAAGATTACGGCAAGAAACTCGACGCCGAGGGTGTGGTCAATGGTGCGCGCTCGCTCTACACTCGTGCGATTCGCTCGAGCACAGACGTACACGCAAAACATTATCCGCGTATACTTATCGGACGTTATACTTTATGATTTCCGTAGCTCTGAGGATTTTTCTGAACGCAACGCCGGACAAGCCGCCCTGCAGGGAATTGGTCGTCAAGCTGCTCTCTCACCTGTGGAAGATCTTGGCGCTCTTTCGATGTCAGAAAAAGTTTCGTTTTTACTCGAGCTCACTGCTCATCGTATACGACGCTCAGCGGCTGCGAAATTTCATTCGGACGAGTTCCAAGGACGCGCGGAATTGCGCGATAAACACGAGGGGCAGAACATTCTCGTCGTGCGACACGAGCCTGTCCGGTCATTTGACGGAGAACGGATTGGCGCTTGCGAGAACGGCGGAGAGCCTTTCCCCGGTAGCTACGAATTCTCTGTCCTCGACGACCGTTAAGTCACATCGCAAACGCGCCTTCGACAGATTGAATCGGCTGAAACGCAGCGCCAGCCTTACCGGTTGCGACTTCGCTCGCTCGTCGCGTACCTCGAGTCCTCAGAGGGACGAGCCGACGATCGAACGGAGCGGATCCTTCGGACGCGGCCTGAGCGACAGCTTCAGTTCCTTGTGCCGCACGCATTCTTACACGAACAATTACGATCGCGATATAATGGAGATGAAGGAGGACTACGCTCTGTTGCTCGAGGAACTAACGGGAAAATCGCGGGAACGACAAAACTGGGTCAGGGTGAACATGATCGATTTCACTCACGTTTTCGACGCGGAGGACGATAGCTTGGACAACAATTACCTCGAGGGCATAGAAAATCTTGTCAAGATTTTAGAGACATTTTTGGAGTAACTCCATCGACTTCTCCCTCATTTTTTTTTTTTTCGTATGAATTATATCGATCAGTGCAATAAAACATATTTATAACGCAGACAGAAATTTTGGACTTCGTAGCGTTCGTGTTATTGCATAATATTTTATTCGCCATTCACTCATTAAACAGTTTGTTTTTTTTTTTACATTGTTTCGCGCGAGCTCGCGCCGGCACGACGCACAAACCGTCGCGGTAATCAACTGACAATAATCATCAATAATTTTTTTTTCTTAATTTGTGTTCTTTTCTTCATAACATTTATAAGTAATATATCGATTGCTTACGATCGCCTAGTACTTCTTTTTTTTTTCACCGTCGTCTTCTTTAACTCTCATATGTCTATCTTAATCTGTTTTTATTTTCTTATTTTTTTTCGTTTCAAGTGGCACATCGTCTTCGCCGCTCCGACAACTCGCTCGGTACACTATACTTTTTTTTAATACTCCGATAACGCCGTTGGCACCGGATAATTAAATTAATTGCCGTTTCTTCGCGAGCGTATTAATTTTGTCATCCAAGTTTCGGTCGATTCATTAATTCATACTAGATGAGCCAAATAAAGTTTGTCGCGGTCGGTGGAAAATCGATTCGAGAATTCTCGAGGATGCTTCGTTGATGTTTTTTTTTCTTTTGTTTTCTTCCTCGCCCCGTGGGAACGGAGAGCGAGCTCGGTGCCGACGCGCGGCGGGACGGAGCTCCGAAAACAAAACCCCCTCGAGGGTGTGCGAGAGGCCACTCGATAGAAATTGACCCTCGCGTTATTTGATTAATTCACTTGGGTGATAGAGAGGCTCGATGGTCCACACGCGAATACTGTTTACCAGCGGTCGAATTAAATTATCCGACAGTTGATATGGAGAGCCCTCTTCCGCTCGAACCGACGACGCGAATAATTAACAAAATCATCCTATTAATCACGATTACAATCATGCCGTTTTAATTACAACTACCACGTTACGAGCTGCCGAGTGAAATTTAACGCTACACATATATATACATATTAGGTGTACATATATATATATGTATATATGTTACAGCTGCCGTCGGACAAAAGGTGGCAACCCTCTCGTACGCCGCACCGCGCCGTTGATCGATTTTCCACCGACTCCACTATCATATTTTTCGCTACTACAATATAATCCGTCCGTTAATATCTAACTAATCTCTCCGAATCGCGATCACAAAACGTTCGATGATACACTAATATTTATTTTTAATCGTTTTCCTCAACTTTTTTAATCACGTAAATTTCATTCTTGCGTGTTTGTTGTGTGTGTATGCATTACTTTTTCTTCTTTTATTATAATCACAGACGTCCGCCAAACGTAGTAGGCTTGAAAACTAACGTTACGTAAAAACTACGCGGCTTATAATTCTACGGAGAAAACGAAACAATAAACACGAGAGAAAGATACAAAAAAATAGGAGACTAATAGCTGGATGTAGCTTTTGCTTTCGCGTTTACGTTGATGCAAACGTATTATAAAAATCGTGCGCGTTTGTCAGCTATGATGCGGCGTAATTTCGTTTCCACTTCATCCCGATCGTCGCTTCTTCTTTTTCTCATTCTTCCTCGAGCGAAGATACGAAGGGATAGAGTATAAAATCAATCGTTGGTCAACGCGCGCAATGGTCGCGTCTGCACCGCAACGGCTTCGATCGATTGCGCCTGATAAGTGCCTCGGGATCGCGAATTCAATGGATTTATTGCTCTCGCTCAGCAACAAATAGTCACATGATTGTATCGTTTAGAGAGAAGGGAAAAAAAAGATTACGACGACGTCAACGCCGCCTCCTTCGATCTCCCTCGCGACGATCGCGCATTATTCTAAATACACGCGATCTTCGCACATTGTTCCGTTCGACCAAATTTCACCGGATACGCGATTATAAATAAGGAGACAAAAAGAAAAGTACAAAAAAATCATGGAAACCAAAACAAAACGGCCGGATGATAATTGAAAGGACGCAATGAATTGTGTCTCGACGGAGGAAGAGACTCGTACCAACGAAGAGAGTCGTTAAGCCTCGGACAGAGCGAAGTCTGCGTCTGCATGGCAAGGGGAACGATTTGGCGAACGAAGAAGGCGTCGATCTCGCGTTCGTTGACCCTCCTATCTTTCTCTCTCGTCATCGGTACCGGCTCGACGACAACGAGACGGCATGCACACGGGCTCACACCCCTTGCTCGTCTCTCCGCGTAGCCATCCCCCCCTCCCCTCCGCACCTTTCACAATTAATTGATTTACTCGTCGCTTGATTAATCTCAAACTGCTGTCCGTCTGTTATCCTTCACAATTCGTCGTCGAAAAATCTTATCTTCATATGTTATTTTCCCTTAGCGCTAAAACTTCTTTTTCGTTTAGGTCGTTAATATAATAATATATAATTGTATAATATATAAATACAGCACGCATCCCCTATGTACAAGCTTTTACCTCTTCTCTCGCTCCCGATCATCTTCATCTCGCACTCTTTTTTTCTTCTTTTCTTCACTCATTCGCTTCAACGCACTTTCTCGATCCGTATTCCCTTTCTCTGTCCGAGGATTTCGCATCTTTCGCGCGAATCGTTTGCGCGTCTCGAGGCAGATGCGGAAGAATAAAAGTTTCATGCGTGTAACGTGGGCTTTGTTTTTCTGCTCGAGAGTAATAACGATTACAGTGAGGATAGAAGAATGAGTAAAATATGGCATCTCTGATAAGGTGACCGGAGCGAGCGGAAGCTCGTGGAAAAAAAACAATAAAAAAAGGTCACGAACTCGAATTTCGGGCATCCGGATGTCGGCGAGTGAATCTTCTCTGTCAAGACTTTGGCCGTCCCACGCGTCTCGGCTCGGGCTTGACATGCGACGAGAGAGCGCTCTATTACGCGGCCCGCCCAATATCCTCATGCGACAAAGCGATGCTAATGGCTAGTCCAAACGAGTCAATTTCGCCGTGACAATTGGGCGGCCGATTAAAAACTTTAAACTTCCAAATACTCCCGCCCGCCCCCCTCCCTCCTCTCCCGTCGCCGTTCACACACAATTGACAAAGCCGCGTGTTTCTTTTGCCTCGTGTGGGAGAGCCAAAGAAAAACAGAGACGAATGGCTTCAATCGCCCACGCCGATTCCCACCGCGTGTCCTTCTGGGCTCGAGTTTCAAACGATGCCTATCGCCGTGCCAGTCACCGAAATTAATGTCGCGCGTTCGCAAAACGCGACAGAAACAATTATATTCTATACCGTACGTCGGTGAAGCTCCTCGCGTGTACAGAACCGATTCGGCAACTATATCGTAATTTTTTCGAAATTTCGCAAAAGATGCGCAATCCTCGTTGAACATTACTGTTTTCGTTTTTCCCGAACGGTACAAAAGGCTAAGTCCGAATAAACTCACGGCGATCACTTTTCTCACGGAAAGGGAGAAGAAATCCGTTGGGAAAAAGTATAATGAAATTCAAAGGGGGTATGGAGTGGCGGGAAGATCACGCGGTGAGTTAATTGACGGCAAAAGTAGCGTAGAATTATTATATATATATATATAAGTGAAAGTAAATATAAGACTAAATGTCGTTGAATCGGACTCTCACACGCGTACACGCCCCTTCAGCAAACGATGCTCTCTCTGTACAATCGTGTTTTCTTACAATCATTTTCTTTTTTTTTCTTCATGTTCGACCAATTTCACCGTCGAATACACACGTTCTTCGTCACTCGTGCATACTCGCGACAGTCGGCCAGGCGAGTCGCCGAGGTTCTCTTTCGAAAGGCACAAAGTTTCCGAGCAGCGGACAGGAAAAAAGAAACGAAAACACCGAAAAACGTATAATCGTCGAATGTACAAGAAGAAAATTGAAGCGATTAGGCTCTTTCGGGCGCGAATAATCCTTCGAACGACGAAACGATAAAAGGATGATATACGCGTGGCCGACTAGCCGTCAAATTTCAAGCTCGCGAATGTTCAACGTGACCGATTTAACGCCCTCCTTGCATGGCTCAAACGTTACGTTTTGTAGTACGAGAAATACGTGATTTCGACCACAGCGCAGCACCTCGTGCGAGACTCGACCTCGGCCGTTGTCGCCGTCGACTGCCGCCGTTGCGCCTTACGATTGACATTTTGGCAGTTAACATTGAATTATGGCATGCGCTATATCACCCGACGAGTTCTCGCGGTGGCCCGACCGGGAGAGAGCGAGACGTTCGGAAATGCAGATTTCTCCGTCTCGAGATTTTTCGCTTTGCCGAGCGGTAGAGGTAACTTTCGCGTTTCGCCCATTCCCTTCGCGCGTACGATCGACACGTGGAAGGAAATTGAAGACCGAAGAAGATATTGGCTACGACTCGCGGTACTCGATTTACTTTCATCGGTTCCGCGCGTTTTTTTTCCTTCTACCGATCGCACCATCGGGATATAAATTTACGACGGATGAAGAAAGATTCGTTTCGTTTCCGGCGCTCTTTTTGCCCTCCCCACCCAGTGAATCTTCCTCCACTTCGCACACGCTTCTTCTTTTTTTCTTTCCTTCACTTTTTCACGATAAATACATATTTAGAGACGAAGCGACCTCGCAGGCACTTGGAGCCGAGTTTCCACTTGGTACCTTCCACCGAAGACGGGGGTGAGGAGGGCAAGGAGTGATAAATAATTCGCGAAGCAACGTGAGAGCGCGTTACGTCGGGTACTCTTGTTAACGAGGCGAGAAGCATAAGTCTTCCCTTGCGCGAGTGTGCACTTTATGTCTTCTTCTTCATCTTCTTCCCTTCCGGCCGCGATGCTGCTCCACTTCCGTCCGTACCGCTCTCTCGTTCGTCGTCGATCATCAGGAATCGAGCGGATACAACCGCCCTCGTTCCTTTCACCGTCAACCACCGCCGCGTCCGGTCACTCATCTTTTAAGCGTAAACGGAGAACCACGCGAGAACGATGATAGTCAGAGGCGTCAGGACATTTCTCGTCGCTCCTGCTTTGGGGGGGTCAGCGTCGATCCCTCGATTCACTGTGTCTGTAACTAAAATGATTGGTCGTTTAATAACTTTGTTCAATCAATCGATCACTGGAATGCAAATTTGCACAATAATAGGTAGCAAATATAAATATATATTAAAAGCACAGAATTTGCGTCAATTTTTCAGCACACCGAATAATTACAAAAATAAAATTATTATTTTGGTGACAAAAACGGGGGAAGATTTTACAAAAAAATTTGCTTGACTTCGAGAAAACGGATGAAAACTCATTCGATAGCGAGAGTAAAGAATGCACATACTGAGCGTGGTGGGTCCACTTCCGGAGCCCGACGCCTCCTCGTCGTCGTGCTCGTCCATCGAGTCTTCCTCGTCCTCGCTCTCGTCTCCGGGCGAGTAATATCCATCGCCCTTTTTCCTCGGTCTTGCGCCACTTCCGGAGCCGTCGATCGCCTCGTCGGAGAGTAAAACACCGCTGTCAGGTGCCGCTGCCAATTGCCACAGTATCACCTGCGGTACGACATTAAAAGGATATCGTGATTGTCACTCTCGAATTAATATTATTGTCACTATCGTTATTATAACAGCCAGCTGCACGAAGGTGCACTCGTCGAGACGGTGATTTACGGATCGAGGTCACCTTCGCTTCCCACGTGTCGCAGCGGAGCACGCGGCGAGAACCTATGCAACTTCCTGTCTCACCACCGTCAATGACACCTACGAATGCGACGGCGTCGACTCCATCCGCGCTAAGACACGGAGACACCCCCCGCGAGCGGCGAACGGAACTTCCGTGACCTAGCTAGATCTCGCGACAAGGCCGGACAGTCCTACGCGCCCAACAGTCTCCGAGAGTCTCATTAACTTCTCGGTGCATTATCGCAATCGTAGACTAGCGGCTGCGGCTATCCGGCGGCCACAAACACCGCGGAGCGACAGTGGCAAGACAGTCGTGAAGCATATTGCGGCTCCGTTTCCAACGTACACGCTACGCGAACCGACGCAGCGCGAACTATATTTCGACGGGATAATATGTATCTTACCATGCAAAATTATTCCGACTTGTTCGTCGCATTGTCTGACTTTGTGGGACATCGTGCCCTTGGACTACAATGAACGGTACCGATAGATATATATATATACATCATCGCTATATTAACTCCGAAATCAACTTTTTGTCTGTTTGAGGGCATTTACATAATTGCCAACTTTTTTTTTTTCAAGTGAAAAATTGCACTCTGATCGCTCAGGAATTTTATCATTTTGTCATTCATGTTCTATCGCGACAAGAATAAAAAATGTAAAAATTGAAGCTATAATCTTTCTTTTTTTTGCGGTTTGCAATTTTTTTTTTTGCGTTATACTTTCAAATTGCGCGATTCGAAGCTCCGCGTGTTGCAATATGCAGTCGGCGCGCCGTGAAGTTCTGGCGCGGTTTGTATATCGTCACATGCGGGGCCGTTGCCGTGCATAATAATCGAGAACGTTTCGTTGGGCCGGACCCCTCGAGCTCTCCGGACAACTGACCTGATTGATGTGCCTCAATTGGTCGATGAGTTCGTTCGTGTTGGCGTTCCCGTAGGACGTCGTCGTTGATGTTGTAACAGCTACCAAGAATTCAGGATTGTAACGTTGCGCCGTAAGGCTCGAGTCCACCACGGTCTTCGTGTATCTGAAAGTAGAGCAATGAAAATGATAAAAAAAAAGAAAAAACACAGCACGTTGATTACATAAACGTTGTTAACGCAGCGCCGCTGGGGATATCGCGTGATATATATGAGTCGATGGAATAAAAAAAAACGTAAAAATGGAGGGAAAAAAAAACCAAATTTATCGTGAGAGAATATCGAGGCCTGAGAATATTTTGCTCATGAGAGGATTTCCTTGTTTCGCTAATTCTATAATACCATTTATATCCATTCTCTGGACTCTCCCCGCGCGTGTAAGTTTAACATCCTCCGGCGTTCGTAGGTACGCTGCGGAATAAAGAGGAGATCTCTTTCCGCGAATTATGATTATTAATCGTTATTAATGCACGGAGGGCGTTAACCCGCTGGGCCGTTTGCTTATTCGCGGCTCGAGCTCGCGAGAGAGCTCTCTCGACTCTCGCACTCCCACGAGACGCATACAGTATTACATTATACACGTACATAATTGTACGCGATAGATGATACGCGTATAGAGTGTGCACAGAGGAGAAATTAGATACGATATCGTTTGCCTCTCGGCCTCCTTGCCTTCTGGTCGTTTAATTTCTCATCTCTGGCCTATTATACACACGAAATTCGCTCGTGCTGCATTTTAATGCATTGCTAATTGCAAAAATTTCGCTCTCTCGCGGTGTCCCGTTACGGCAGATGCCGAAGGAGGAAAGAAGTTGAAGACACATTTCGTACGGCGAGCTCCGGAGCTTCGTTGAAGTCGAAGTAAATGAGCCAGATATAAATTCGCGTCCGAGATATCTTGCTCTTCCACTCTTTTTCTTCTTCTTCTTCGTCCTCTTCTTCTTCTTCTTGGGTCTTCAAGGCGAGGTATTAAGAGAAGAGGGATAAAAGTTTGCTTCAATGCTGGCCATTCACGAAGCAAGATCCCAGCGACCTTCCGCTCTGCGGTCGCTCGTTAACGAGTAATTTGCCCCGGTGAGGCGGAGAAATATTAGAGAAGGAAAGAGACTTCTTCGTCGTCGTCGCCGCGTGGTTACACGACTACGGACAGGGAGAGTGACTCCGTTTCTCTGTAAAAACTGGTAGGACTCCCCGAGCTTCGATTCTCGATGAACTATCTCTGTTCCGCTTCTCGTCGTTCTCCGATTCGCCTTTTTCCATCGTCGAGCGTGGAAGAAATAAGATGAAACAAAAGAACAAGAAGAAGATTAGCACAGCGAAGGTGGGCAAGTGAGAGAATGGTAGCGGCAACGAGATGAGAAAAGATTCGAATCGATCTGTTCGAGGAGGCCGCGGTGCCCGGTGAGACTGATAGTGGCGCGGGGCCCTTGCCGAGAGCTACTTCCACTCTCCGCTTCCTCTTTTTATCCTCGCCTCTCGTTTTCCTTCCACCCCATAGTTCGCGTCTCGTGGACTAACTCTCATTCAACTTTCAGCCGATGGTTGAGCGTATCCCTGGCATCAGTTGGCCGGGGCACCGATTGGCTCCACTCAATCCTTCTGCTCCGCTCCGCGCTCCAGCAACGAGAAAACTTGTTTCACGATGTGTTTCAAAGTTTATCGAAGTAGCCTTGGGATATCGCCGGATGAAAGAGGGAGAAAGAGCGAATAGCCCACGAGGGCTATAGTTCACAAGAGCCTCTCTATACATACGCGAGATCGTTTAACGATACTTCGACGAGGGGAAGTGGGGGGGATGTTTGAAGAACCCTTTTGAAATTACAAAGGAAACTCTTGAAATTATACTGTAACGTATTCCTCGCGCGAAGGAGCCGGTGCACTCGACTATCCGATACGTCGGTGGGGTTCTTTAAAAAAATGTTGTTTCTAACACAGTACTAATACAATTTCTTTTAAGCGTCTCAATCATTTGTTCCGTTAATGTCGAAGGATTTATTTTCGTAATAGCTTTCCTCGAGTCGAGCCCGTTAAAAAAATCAATTGACCCATTTCGACTCCACTTTTTTACCTTGTACATAATGCAAAGAAATTATTGTTTCCAGAAGCACCGAGGTATAAAGTTATTCTTATTGCTTCCCAACTATTTTTCATCGCAACGATAACAAATCATTTCTCAAGTTTCTCGAAACCTCGTGAGCGTAAGAAAATAACAATTCACTTTCTCAATCTGTGAGTACTATATTGGCAATTATTGACTCTCGTTATATTAGGTTCGTTTCAATGGAAAGGTTTTTCTCGATGATAACGAACGTGGCATGTACTCGAGCGAGGAATTTCGAGCGCGGAAGGCAAAAGAGCCGTTCGGCAACACCGATAGGACCTCGGAGAGTTATTAATCGAAGTGGCCGGAGAGGTTTCGAGAGCAAAGAAGACTCTCGCACAGCGTCTACCTCATCGGAGTTTCGCCCGTGGATCATCTCTCCTCGTTTTCGCTGCTCTCACAGAACTTCTTCCACTTATTTCTTCGAGTTCTCGTTCCACGAGAGCGTTTTCCGGCAAATTATGAGAGAAAAACTATCCTCCCCGAGCCACGAGCGCTTTCCGCCTAATCATTCAATGACTAGCGAAGAAGGTGTGTTCCCTCGTGGAGTTTTCTTGTTCGAACTCCCATTAGACAAGCAACTGCGATCGATGAACAGCAGCATAGGCGGGAGGAGCACCGGCGACGAGCCCAAACGCGGCTCCTCGAGCGCCGGTTCAGCTGTCGAGGTTGAAAAATCTAACCGGCGGGAAGAGACGAGAGAAAAGGCGCCTCGGCGTACACGGAAAAACAGCTTCGATGGTTTTTCCCCGATGGACCTTTTATTCCACTAACGGCTGTGCCACTCTATCTCGTGGCCTTCGCGGAATCTTGGGCCGAAAGCGAGAAGCGTCGTTATAAAATAGCGTCGGAAGCGCGCGTGTCTCTAGAAATAAAAAGGAACGTATATTATTCTTTGCCGAAGTCTCGTCTCCCGACTCGACGATTACTCGGAACTCGATATAAACTTATCAAACTCATTATCGCAGCTCTGTATATTTTTCTCGACTCTTTTATTTTTTTTTCTTCTTATTACAAATCCTTTTATCGCATATGTATTTTCCACGGCTGTGACTCAAAATGATAGTAGTTACATTTCACGGAAGCAACGCAGAGCAAGAGAGCGCTGGTCGCGGTTACGCGTGTACGGTTGAGCAAACATTGAGAGAAATATCGTGAGTCGAGAGAAACCTTCGAGTGTGTCTTGCGATAGATAAAGTTGCTCGGGCCTCGCGAGTGCCTCGAAGAGAAACACTTCGCTCGAAACGATTCGTGAATCGGTCGTGAGCTTTGTAGAACGAGTTTCGACTACTCGAGGCGAGAAAAAATAAAATGAAAAAAAGGCAAAAGTTCCCGCTGACGCTTTCTAAGCTATGCGCAAGACCGACGAAGCAGCACGCCGACCTGGCGTAGCAGAAATGTCTTTCCGCACTCGACAGACGGTTGCAGTTTTGAGGCATGGACGCCCGGACGAGGTGAAGAAGAAGACGATAGGGAGCCGCGGAATGCCCGGTACCGGCGGGGATGAAGGGTTGCGTGCCAAACAGCGAACTGGCACGAAAATTTCGTTTGACGTGCATCACCGTTATGGGCTTCTATACCGCATGGAGAGGTTTCTCCTCTCCTATTCCGCCTCTTTCTGTTAGCAGCGCGCGGTTTGCTTCGCAATTCTCACTCTCTTGTGCCGGTGGGGGCCTCGGAGAACTGCGGTCGTTTCCTTCGCAGTGCCCACGGGGGCTGCCGGTAACTGCGGCAAAGAGGAGTTTAGTCGCGTGAGCTTCGAAGCGCTTTTAACCTTCCCCGGTTCTTCTGTCTATAGGTACATAACCAGGCAACTCTTGGTGCTGCCGTTGCTGGTGGTGGTGGCGGTGCTGCTGCTGCGGTTCGTTATCTGATGGCTCGAATCTAAATGAGATTCGATCCTTCGGAAGGGTCTCCTCGGTGTGCCCGTCGTAGTGGTTCCTCCGGTCGGCTCGTGCCAGACGTTCCTGGCATGCTCTCCACCCATTCCGCGCGTCCTCCAAACTCGAGAGAATGAATGCGGCCACGGATAGTCGAAGGTAGAAAAGAAAGGATATAGAAAGCGAGACCTCCGAGAATCCGTCGGGGGTACCGAGAACAGAAGGAATTCCAATGTAATTCGATTCTACGGTCCAAACTCGACGATCCCCGCTCGGACAGCCGCACAGATTTTCTTCGTCCTCGCGAAGGAGCGCAGGCCCCTTTTGAGAACTAATCGACGTTTGATTAAAAATGCATGTCTTCTCGTCGTAATAATCTTCCATCCGAGCACCCGACGCTTCGATTTATCGCGTTAATAAAAAAAACATTATCTCTCATTGTCCGCAATGAACGCGCGAACGATCTGCGAGCGATAAAGAATCGTTCAACGTTCGATCCGTCGATCCGTCGATCCGTACGAAGTAGAAGAATATATGAAGCTTCGCGCGAGGCGCGAAGAGATCGGGCCGCGTGACGAAGGGACACGGTGGAAGTGCCTCGAAGCGATTTCGATCGATGACGATCGAGACGGCGCCGTTCGTAATTGCGTTCAGCGTTCTTGATGGTGGTCCCGTCGTCGTAGCTCCCCCCGCGAACGATTTAATCGCGATTGGAGTTCAACGCGAGGAGCGCGTCAGTCCACGATCTTTCGCCCGCCTCCGCCTCTGTATGTGTCTTCTGGTCTTCCCGATGAGTGTGTTTAAAACGCGAGACGATCTAATGCGATAGCCGTTGCGTTCTGGCCTCGTTGCTCCTTGAGTCTGTGAAATACAGTAGAGAGATACACACACGGAGATTTATGTATCGCCGACGTCTTCGTGGGCACTTTATGCGACATTCGTAAACTCCTACTCGCGTATGTCAAGCTGGTAAAGCTTGCTACAGCAATGTGTATCACGCTCCAATAATCCGAACAGCGTGGCCTTAATCGACCGGCTCGCAGACCTCGAGACGGAAAAATATTCATAACTGTCTTCTGTTCGCCGCGCGTATAGCAGAGATCATTGTACGTTGTACGATGCAGTAATAAAAATTCTACGTAACACATCGAGAGGTTTCAGCGTATTTCGAGAGAGAGACGCTACGCCGGGACTGCTGATCTTCGCAATATCGAGCTTCGAGAAAGCTATAGCAATACGATGAAACCCGTCGAATCGGGGGCTTCTTCGTTTTCGCGTGTATCCACAGGTGAAGAAAGCCAAACGTCGGCGAAATAGCGCGATAGGAAGTAGAAAATCTCCGACGTCAATCGAATTTCGCCCTAGTGCGTGGGTTCGCACAAGCGTGTCGGACTTCTTCCTCGTTTGGACGAGCAAAAAAAAATAGTAATAAACGTTGAAGGGGGAAAATCTGATCTCGTTGATGCTATTTCGGTGGCTTCGGCGACGAGACCGGAAATGCTTGCCCCGGCGCGTTTCTTCGGCCGGCCTGGAACGCGGAGGAGTTAGCCAGTCAATTTTGCTCATCCCCCTTGCTCGGTTCTCTGCTGGTGGTCAACAACTTCCTGACTACTTCTCGTTCGATCTTTCTACGGATTGTATGTGTATACAGTGTACACCGCTCGGTGGTAATACGTGCCCTCGGCGTATAAGGTTTTGCCATGTTTCGCTCTATTTTTCATCTGGTTTACGGAGAATTTGAGCGAATCGAGCCTAATTCGGCGATTCGTGAGAGAGAGGGAGTGCGGTCGTCGGGGGAGGGAGATCGGACGAGATCTCGAACGAGCGAACGTAGGAGCAAAGAGAACGTGGAAAAACGAACGAGCGAGGCCGCGCCTCGTCGTCTGGTCGGCCGAGAGAAACACTCGCTCGTTTCGCTTTCGCGAACTTCCAAGGGGAGTGGGAGGGAAGGAAGGATTTCAGACGAGAGAAGAGAAGAACAGTGCCAGCTCTCGAGGCGGTAAATGCTCGTGGCTCGGAGCTGTCCGACTGATCCGGGTAACGGAGTAACGCGGATCATTGGAAAATAATCACGGTTGAATTTATCTTCTCGACGGAACAAAAAAGCACGACGAACGCTAACTTTAGCCGACGAACAATGATGTAATTCGAAAAAAAACGAAAAGAAATTAACACCGATTATTCGTACCCGGCGTCGCACTGAAAATTCATCCGCCCGAGTAACTTTTCCTAGGAATTCTGAAACTGAGTGCAATATCATGTAAATTCCATTTGAATAAATGTAACGCCGCGCGAGAGAACTTACATTCCATTAACTCTGCCGCGAGATCCTTCCGCTAATCGTCGACTTCGTTAGTCACAAAAATTCATTTCCGGAAGTTACACGTATCTTGAATAGCAACGAGTACCCCGAAAATCGGTGGCATCAAATGGCGAGCATGGAAGGCAGAAAAAAATTGTTCGGAGAAGAGAAAACGAGATGAAGATATTTCCGCGAGATGGAAGCTGGGACCATATTCGAGGATCGAGCGAGACGAAAGGAAAATATAGATAGAGAGGAAAATTGGCCAAGAGGGGGGGGCGAAGAGGGCGAGAAGAGGTCGGCGAAGAAGTGGTAGGATAGAAGCGGAGAAGAATCGTAGTAGGGGAAGCTAGTGGCGCAGTCGGTGGGACGCCTAGCCGCCAATGAGTCTGGCAACGAGAGCGACCCGGGCGCCAGCTAGTCGGCCCGTGCTCTACGTGCAACCCGTCTAGTTTTTCCTCTTGTTTTTTTTTTTTTTTTTTTTTATCTCTCTTCCTCTCGCCAACGCGCTCTGGGTACTCTTTCATACTTTTACTGTATTTCGATCTTTCTCATTCTCCTCTTCTTCTGCTTCTTCAGCAATGTGTAGCACTCGTCTCGTTTACTCCGACGATGCACCGAGAGCAAACGTCGTCTCGCTAGCTTCCCGCTGTATATGTGTGTTATTATAGTTCGGTATATGCAGACATATAGACACGTACATAATGTGCATGTTTGCGCACGCTATACGCGTATATACGAAGATATACATATACGCTCGTGTATGAAAGAAGAAGAAACCTTCCTGTGCACGGTGCGAACGACTCCGCGTGACGCCCACGTTTCCGTCCCACGCGCTTTCGCGAATTTTATCGTTCTCGCAGTCGTTCGCCCCGTTAATCCGTTATTTTCTTTCCTCCTTCGCTCTCAACGTTTCCACGTGCGTCGACTATCCCCACCCCGCTTCATCTTCACCGCTCCACCTCCTCTCCCTCGGTGAGTTTCCACGTTCTCGCAGCCTCCGCCGCCTTCTTCTCTCAGTCTCCACTACTGGCTTCTAATGCTATTTATTGCCAACGCTCTACGCGGCTGCTCTATTATACGCGTTTTACTTCGACGAATTTCTAACGCGCGTTACGCAGACATATTCCGAGATTTGCGAGCGAGCTTCGGCTTTGCTGTCAACTTTCCTTTTATAGATCGACAGAATATGCGGACGAAGTTTATCTCCGACGTCGGAGAGCCGGACGTCCTTCGGCGAATTTTTCTCATCGGCGATCTCTCGCGGTGGCGAATGAAAACTGTAATTTGGAGCTGAATCCTTTTTGTTTCGTGTAGCTTCGAGAGCTTTGAATTTCGTTGGCGTGGTCTTTTCTCCTGGGAACGAAATCGCGAATATCCTCCGTCGGCCTCGTGGTCGACGGGCAGCAGAAGCAGCGGCGGCGGCAGCACAGAAATTCCTTTTACTCGGACGGGTTTCGTCGTCGGACTTCCCCCGCGCGCTCGGAACGACGAGAGCGGCCGGGAGGATACAACGACGGAGGGAGAGACGTCGAGGCGGAGACGAAATCTCGCGCGGCAGACTTTACTTTAATACTCCGCGGGCCCTCCACCCGCCTGGTCCTTGATTTCTTTTTTACGCTCCTATGACGTACACGTCGGTATTCTTCGTTCTCTCGGTCGTTGCACGGCTCGCGTGTTCCTTCTCGCTTCTGGCCCTTGGTACTCATTCTCTCGCCGACCTTCTCACTCCTTTTCACTGTCGACGTTCTTCCCTCTTCGTTCGCTCGCGGAGACCGTCCGGTGTGGCGTTGGGAAACCAAACACCGTCTCTCTGTCGACCCGGTGACAGCGTGCATTACAAGAGAGCAGCAATCCTTTTTGCGTCCGTCTTGTACCTATGCGCGTAACGGAAAATGCGTTTGTGTGAATGAGTTTGTTTTGCTTTTTTTGCAATTGCGCAAGGAAAGGGCGAGATTGCGGGGACAGAATGAAGAATATCACGAAGATGAGACGCGATTCCTCGTGTTCGGCAACGACGAATACGCGAATTCGAATCGAGAGCACGTTCGATCCGTCTCATAATCCTCGACGCGCAGCTCGACAGGATAGAAACGAGAAATCTCTCGCAAGAGTAAAAAAAAGCACGGAATGGAAAAGAGGGGAAAAAAAAGAACGCCGATACCTGAAGGAGTTATACCAGTAGCGCAGCTGCCGTATACCAGTCGGGAAACGAGGATCCGAGGAGTCGTCGTATACGCGATTACGGCAAGAAGAATTGGAAAGCGATATCTCGATCAGTCGGTCAACAGTTTCGATTTACAGCGAAGCTACTAATTGATCTTCGCGGTAACACGAGAAACACTGATCGTTAACTTTCTTTTTTCGTGCTATTTCTGCTGTGAAACTCTGAATATAATACCTCTTATTTTAGAAAAATGTATAAAAAATTCTGGTCGAGTGGAAAATGTGGAAAATACAAAGCTATCGCGTTGCTATTTGTTTTTTTCCATTGTTTATTCCATCGCCGTTGTTTGAAGAATCAAGTTATTCTCGCAAGCGTTTCTGGTAATTAAGTTCTCGAACTAAGGTCCGCGCTACGCGGAGGCGACTCGTGTGTCCCGTAGCATCGGGAAGCAACCCCTCTCGTTGATTCCCACAGACCCCGAACGAGCCCTAAAGCCCGGCAGAAATTAAAGTTAATTAGAAGCCTTTGGAGTTGGTGAGGTTTCACCCGGTCCGGGGCCGGAAACTCTCCTCGCAGTTAACCATCCAGGTTATAGAGGCCCTTGGAGTTTGTGCAAGAAAGGGATAGCCGGCTATATACAGATACCCTAGAGGATTCTCGCTATAGCATTAGAGTATGTATACCCGGTACTAGCAGCGCTAAGTTGACTTTGGGCCCCGAACCCCGCGGAGGAAATTGACTGTGACGAGTAAAGAGCCGAGAAACTCGCGCTGTTAGCCAACGAGCTGGAGAACAGTGCAACGGAGAGACGACGAGAGTATGATGCCGTTTGCCGTTAACGAGCCACTCACTTCCCTCCCTTTGTGTGTATGAGCGTGTACGTGTGTGTGTCAGCGTCCGCGTTCCCGACAAACTCGGTAGAAAAATAGATGATAGCAGAGCTACGTCGTTGACTCTCACGGTACATGCTGACACGCCACTACCGTTTAATTCGTAATCACAGCTCATTGAAGAAGTTGCATTCACGCGATTCTCCATCCGAGCCTTTGCAAAAAAAAAATGTATATATGTTCTATATAAGCTCGTAAAAAATATGTTTTTTCGTTGAAAATTGTCACAGCTCGAGGTTTTTTTTTCCAATGCCTCGGTTTTTACGTCGGCTTCAGATAGCATCGACGATATTTTGCGAATGAACGAACGAGCAGTCGATTCATCTTTGGCACCGCATCGCTAAATGTTAATTCGCCAGAATTATGGAGTTTCTCGTGGCTCGTTTAGTTTTTTCTGCATCCTCGAGGCATTCGATAAATATTTCGTTATACTCGCATTTGTGGAATACTCACTCTCCGACTCTTTCGCCGTTCCAGCAATGCTCGTCCGGATACTCCTCGCATATAGCGTCGGCGAGAGTGCCGTAGAAGGTTCGCGATCTCACGACGCTTGCCAGAAAATTGCCGAGCTGTACGTGCAACGGGCGCCGCAAGACTTTGTGCGGCTGAAACGACGTTGGACTACCATAGCTCGGATGATCCGAGACGGGCGACGGCGAATCCTTGGACTCCGACAAGGACGGCGTAGACTGAAGTTCCGGACGTCCGCACGCTTTTCTCACCTGTAACGAAGAAATTAGAAAAACATTGTTTAGATATGAAAATTCAAATTCCTCAAATCAATGCTAAAGAAAAGAAATTATAAAATTATGTGAATTTTTGAAGAAATTCAATGTGGAATTCTTTCAGCGTGGAGCAGCTTGCAAAATCGTGTGCAGCTGCATCGAGGACAAACCGGGGGCATGCGTGCGTCGACACATTCGCTATCGGTGTTGCGCTCGGTGTTTGTTCGCGAGAGGAACGAGAGAAGAGAAGGAAATCGCGCGCGCTTGCTCGTGTACTCTCGTTCTCTCCCTCTTGGAGTTCGGGCGTTAACCGTGCGTCGGGAACACTTTTCGATAAGGGAACGTGGGATCGCGCGAATTTCGCTACAGGAGCGAAATAAACGTACATGTATAAGTAGTCGTATCGCGTCGAGAGCGTCGCGCGTAGTTGGCGACACGATGGATTTTCGCTTGGCGCAAAAGGCGTCGATTCGCCGCCGCTCCCGACTCCGCAATACAGCTTCACGACCGGTTTTACGATCTCTCGCGATCCCATCCAAAGAGACGAATAATAAATCGCCTCCGGGTCCCCATCATTTCTTCTGTTTTTTTGTTTCTTTTTATATTTTTTACTTTGCATCTCATTTTTTTATGGTACGTGTATGTACGTGTAAATTATTCTATACGACTTTCGGAATTGACTGATCCTCGGAGACGAGTATATTTTGCAGTATTAAATAGGGTATTGAGACGGGTTTATCCGGCGGCGTGAAATTTCTACCGAAACGACGTGATTCTTTGTGCAACCGAAAATATATAAGTATATTAATAGAACCTCTTTGGAAGTAACGAATGTGTTTTTAACAGAAAAAGACTGCATGATTGATAAGCCTACTTTTGTAATCCATTATGCAGGAATGAATATTTTTTATTCAGGATATTATCGTCATGAATTTATAAAAAATTGAATATCTATATTATCTGTTCCATAATAAATCGGGCGTTTGCGTGCCGGAAAAAAGTTTCCTGATGTGTAAAAAATCATAATATATATAGGATTTTATAATATATAAGATAATATAATAAATATAAGAAAATTATGCTGTGCAATATATTAATGCATTTTTATATAAACGTATATTTATCTATGCACGTGAGACGGATCGATTGATTGAATCGAACAAATTATTCTCATAAAAAAATTAGAAAAATGGAGTCAAAAAATTAGTGTACGACGAGTATCTACGGTGAGACGATTTTCTCGACCTTGTACCATCGTCGAACGGGAGTGCTGACTCGATTAATGCAACGTCGATTGTTCGTTCGTACACGCGGGTCGGTCGCGCGCATCGTGTAGGAGTACTTGTCAACGTGGGAGCGAAATACGCGCGCAAGGGGGTTAAAATAAAAGAAGATACAAAGAGAGGGTGTCCGGTCGGGGATAAGGGAAATCTCAACTGTGTCGCGCGCGCGCGCCCGCGCCCCCGGGTAACCCGATGCCAGCTGGGGAACGGCGGGACGAGTTATCCGTTGTTCTCTCGCCACTGCTCTGGCCGCACCTCTCTTGTTTCTTCCTCCTCTTTTCCCTTTGCCTCTTCATTCACCAATAAGTCCCTCTATACGAATCTTTTCCGTCTCTCCCGTGCCGACTTCCTCTTCTCGTCTCTTCCATTTCTATCAACCTTCTCCCTTTCGTGCCACCTCGGGCCTCGTACACCCGCGGGCTCTCTTCCGCAGGTGAGTCATCGCGGCCCCAGACATGCCTCGATCGCATCGACGTGATGAATCAGAGGTGTAGAGAAAAGAAAGGATCGAAGACAAAAAAAAAAGAATGCAAAAAAACGTTTCCGGAAATCAAAGGCGCGAAGAATCGGGCGATTGGCTGTATTATCGGACGACAAGATTTACGTGCTAAAAAAACTCGACGGCCCTCTCATTTTTTATCTTGGAACATACATTTTTTTCCTTCTTTTTTTTCCTTCCGCCACGCATGGGTCCGCAAGACCCGATATCTTTATCATTCAAAACTTTGTCACGCACCAATGTTTTTATATAATTTGTATAACACATTTGATCATTTGTTCGTTTGTTTTTATTTGATTTGTATAATATGTAACTACAATTATGCAAAAGGGCTGGTCCCGTAAATGAATAAATATCAGTGTAGTAAAATCAGTTTTCGTATCAGTTTCTGTATCGTTAATTTTATTCCAACTCTCATTCCATTGGGAAACATTCGAAATTCTCTCTGAACTTCACTCTTGGCTGAGAACCTGATGCACTCTCTTCGAAAGAAATGAATTCGCACATAACTTCTTAATGGTTTTTTCATTATCGGTCCTCCGTCAGTAAACCTACTCGCTCGCTTTAGCTTTCCTCACAGACGACTCTTCGCGAGCGACGATGAAGGAAGATGAAAAAGCAATGTGCAAATCTGAGCGAGGCTTCCGCCATGAAGACTCAAAGGGAAAGTATTTTTTTCCAAAAACAATATTCCTTAATCCGCTCGCATTAGCTCGGATAAACAAGTAAAATGGCACGAACGATAAATAGAATTTATAATCATTGGCTTTACAAGACGTCGGGTACAAGCTCGCAGAATTCTTCCCCATTGAATATGCAAAGGCACGCAATGCTTACACTTCGTCCGTATGCCCACCGCGATCTCTTTCATTATTGCATTTCATTTTCAATTGAACGCGCGAGAGAGCGAGAGAGTCGGAGGGACAGAGAGAGAGAGAGAGAGTAAAGTAGTTCCTCTCGTTCATTCGACGAGTCCTTAGAAATGCGTTATGGCGTGGCTAATAGCCCGCCAGTTACGAAGCGAAGAAGCGGAGATAGGAGAAGCGAGAGTCTCCCGACTTCCTGGGCATTGAGGACGACTTAGCGCGCGGTCTCCTCGCCATTCTCGTTCGCTTCTCCTTCGAGCGGGCGGGGGCACGCTCACGTCTCAACTAAACTGTCCCTTACAACAGCCGAATGAAAAGGGGGATCGAGAAACGTACCGACTGGCGGTCGCCCGTTTCGAGCTCCATATCGCACGTGTGCGAGCGAGAAAGGATCGGCGATTACTCACGGGGTTCAAAGTTCGAGCAATTTAGCGCGTTCGCGGCACGCGAGAGGAGGGAGAACGGAGATCTTGAAACTTCTATGACGTCAACAAGCGTGTATAGTTCACCGATCCCCGATGCCAACGCGAAGACTTGTCGCTATGCACGTTCATTTGCTCGTTTAAGTTTCTACGCTCTTTCTCTCTCGCTCTCTCCCGGTGTGTCTCTTTGTCGTGTGTCACACGAGAAGTGCTAAAGCCTTCGCCGATGATAAAAATAACGAATATGAATAACTACGTTTTTCTTGAGTGACTCGGCAATACAGCGAGAGAAACACATGCAGCCTATACACGAGTTTTTACGGTTATATATACATAGCTAGCAATATGTCTACATGTATCGCTATGTATGTGTATAGACTCTGGGCGAATTGTTTCGCGAGCGAAACATGCAAATGGACACATTCTCGCGGGAGGTAGAGGAGAAAAAGAAGAAACGAGGGCTGGCGGTGATGCTCCTTCGCGTAGACACCGATGAGGGTATATTCTTCAACGGTTGAGAGAAAACTTTTGCACGAGGGCCCAACTGCACGTGTAGCATAGCTACGTATACATATCTATGTATTATTATAGCATAGATACTAAGGGGGCTCCCCTTTTATTATTATATTCCTTCATATTATAACATTCCAGGGCTCAAAACTCGATTGTCCTACACAACGGCGGCGGCTATTTTTACAATATAGGGAGCTATATTGGTGGAGGAGGTGGAACAAAATGGGACAGTTGCGCAATTCAATTTATGGGACAAAAACCGACCAACTTCTTAGATTCGCGAAATTTAAGAAAAAGTTTATCATGGTTATTAATGTCTTCTATTATTAATTATGCGTATCGCTTAGGGGTATATGATTTAAAATACATATTTTCAATTGTTTAATGCAATTATATCGTGGTCGATTTTCATCAATTTTTCTTTTTTTTGTTCCAAAGTAGTGGAAAAGTGTAAATCGACTCATTTTGCCCCACCCTGCATAAAATAGTACAGAAAGAGTGCTGTATACTTAGATCCGAACTTTACGACTCTTTATAGTTACAACTGATATGTATATCTACAGTGGAAGGAATCCACCCGCGTGTACCGGAGAAGGAGGCACGAAGACGAAAAGGACTATGCGCAAAGCTACGTGAGAAGAGACGATCTTTACGCGAAATTAGTGAGAATATCCTTAGAGTCGGGTACGGAGAGGGCCGACGGGAAAGCCGAAGTATTCCCAACAGAAGGAACAAGAGGATGGTAATAATAAGAAGAATATGAAGATGGGGAGGGAAGAATGAAGTATGGAAGAGAGAAGAAGAGGGAGGAAGAACGAGAGGCATGGAAGAGGCTGGAAGCAGGCCTCAACCACCCCGCGGCGCGCCCATCGCATTCCTCGCATCCTTTGCCGAGTTTTGCTGCTTTGACTCGCCGCTGCTGCTGCTCGGATGCTTCTGCTCGTGGGGCGCTTTTGCCGTGGTGGAACGAACGACGAGAGCCGAGAGGAGAGAAAACCGTGGAACGAGAGGAAACTCCCGAAGAGGCGGCAGCCGAGAGAGCGAGAGAGGATCGAACGCGGCTCTAACGTTCGCCTATATCGATTGTGGGAAGCATATTCGCAGCTTCGACGAGTCCTGGATTCTCTCTCCTGCTACGCTCCTCGACGCTCTCTCGTCTCCACTCTTCTCTGTACTCGCCTGAGTGTATGCGCGCGTATACACACGCGGGCCCTCTCGTCCATACGTTTCACGGTGGAATAAAGCGCACGAGAGCAACGGGGCTATACGCGAGAGGGACTGGTAATTAAAGCCAATCGATTAGAGCCCGATGCTTGAAAACCGTTCGCATAATAGGCACGAGACTCGTTGAGTATATGCAGATATATACATACTATTATATAGTATATACACGCTTGCACATACGTGTACACGTACGGACGAGAGCAAATCGTTGAATACTCGACAGATTGGATATCCAGGATTTCAGGCTAATATCGAATGTTTTTCAATCCACGAGCGAGAGAGAGAGAGCGATATCGGAAATTATTATCCGTGACGACGAGGTGAGACGAATCGGTCATAATCAATCGTGTTCATTAATTCGCGACGAATTAATCGCGAACGAGCATCAAAACGATCATTATAAACGCTGATGTAATTCGCGATTGGGGATTACTCGCGTCGATTTTCACGCGATCAAATTGATCGTTCGGGCTGCGCGTCGAGAGCGAAATTGTCATAGCGCGTGTGCGAAGGATATTTCGCAGGAGCGAGGAAGAATGAAGTTGTCGAAACGCGAGAGAATCGAACGAACGATACAGATAGCGAGGAGGAATGAAATGTGAAAGAGCGTGAAAATGTTCTTCGGGGTCGAGTCAACGAGATTCGATCACATCGAAAGCGCGAGCCGGGCGATATAGTCAGCGAAGGAATACGAGATACAGGAGAGGCGGGAGGAAGAGAATCCTGAATCCTGAAAAGAACGGAATGGTGAATAGGCCGTCGCGTTCCTATATACCGCGGAATCTTTTATCTTCGCGCTCGGAATTCGTACGGCACGACGGAATCTCGATAACGAATTTATCTCTTCGAAATCCCCGAACCCCCCCGCTCTCCGCCGCGTTCGATGCCAACGTTTCGCTCTCGAACTTTCTCGTTCTCTTGTTTCTCCCTGGATTTTAGATTCGAGAATTTCTATCTTACAACCGTTGGGAATCGACTCCGACGACCGCGACGAGGCTGGAAGCCCGGAGTCTCGCTCGATTTATCCTACGGTCCCGCGCGCCGCGACCCACCCTTCGCGCGCGCTTTTCCTCAGCCCACCCCTCGCAATTCTTGCCGCTCCCGCGATCCCGCCCGACTACAACACGGAAACTTGCTCCGCGAGGAGCGAGCCGCGCAAGCCGCGCACCGAGCGCAAGAAGGGCGAAACGATACGCCGGATAGTCAAAAGAAAACTTTGCCGCGGAGAGAGATAGAGCAATCGAAGCCTCGTGGAAATACAACCGTTGTATACACAGACCCTCCGAAAAGCGACGACTTTGGCCCACGAGTAAAACTCTCACTCGCTCCCTACCAGCTTCGACCTATTTTTACTATCGATTTTGCACCGCCGACCACACCAACTGACGCTTGTTTGTCCTGAGGAGTTTTTCGCGCCATGCGGCTAAACTCGCGAATCTACTGCTTATAGCGTATATATGTATACCGAACTTTAGTAAAATAGAAGATATATATATGTATATATATATATCCATGTATATAAGTATATGTAGTCGACGTTACGGACAAACTTTGCTGAGTTATGTTGCTCGGGAATGAATGTTTGTCGGAGTATCTGATGGAGTCGAGGAGTTGTGATGTTTCGAGCATGCATTCTGGCTTTGAAACGTTCTCTCTGTGCGCCGCAACGGTGCCGAGATATCAAAATGCGCACAGAGAGACAGAGAGAGCGCCGCGGTCGTAGACCGTGCATAGGAATAAATCATCCATCGTATGCAATATGAATCGCGAATCTCGACAGACACGAGGGACACATGGGTAATAAGGGAAGATAACGGTTAACGCGCAAACGCCGTTATTTCGCGTAACAACGAGTTGCGAAAGACCGCAGCGAAATTTTGAGCAATAATTTGATCGACTCGGAATACGTGGTTGTTTTGATAACGGCCATTTCACTGGCGGATTACAGGGCGAAGAAACGATTTTCGATTGATATTCTTCACGAGAACTCGCGGATCCTAGCGAGAAGTTCGATCAAGTTCGGTCGGAAGAGGTTGAACTTACAAATTCTTCGCGCGAAACTTCTGTCGCGATGGAAAAGAATTTTTTATTTCCCTCGCTTCCCGGTGTTTCGCGAGAGTTTGAGCACAAACTGATATCGCATTTATGCTCGCGGCGAATATATTCACGAAAATATACGATCGAGATAGTTTTCTGGCAACGCCTTTAGTTTTAACCGAAGAATCGCGAGAACTGTAAGAACTGCCGTGTTATCGCGTTTTTCAAATGTTTTTCATCAAACCACAACGACGCGAATGAAAACCTTATCTCGTGTATATATTTTTTTTTTCGCGTAGATACACGATAGACACCTGGGCTTTCTCATAATTTAGCGTCCGAAAGCAAACAAACCGGTGTTCGAAAAGATTGCGAATGGCAACTCGTGCAAACTAGATTGAACAAGATATTTTTGTTATTCGTCGGTGTTATACGTCATGGCCAATTCGATGTATTTTCTTACTGATCGCGAATCTCAAAATTATTCCATTGTCACGTCTACGTTCGATGGAAAATATTTACGCCTTAAGAAAAAAACAATTAGTTTTTAGGTGGAACTAAGTACCAAAAAGGAGGTCTCTGATAAGTATTATTATTGTTATTATTATTATTTGCACCGTTCATATGCAAAACTACTACAAAAACTCATATATCTGCAAGAATTCCACTGGCCGAAAGAATACGAATAAGTATCGGGCTATCGATTTCGAATCCTTCGCGAAAGAATGATTCGCATTGTCCCGCGCGATAGAGCGAGCGTGCATATCTGTCTGAATGAGAATAAAGGGGACCTGCTAGAATCTCCAATGACGCGGATGATTCGCGTGACTGGTGTGCGAATGCTCGTTGGAAAAATCGCACGTATAGTGTCCGCGGGGCGTTGAGCGCGCGTGAGAGTTGGAATCGTTAATAGAAACGAGCGAGTAGCTGCCCCGTGGAGCGACCAGTGCAATTCAGTCACATGGCAACAGCAATTTCTCTCTTTCCCTTCGTATCTCCATTCTTTCTTCCTGCCACACAATCTTTTTTTATGTATTTATTTTCATTCCGCTTCCCATTCAGCTATTCTATGCTCGAGCGAGCGAGTTTCATTCTATCCCACTTACGGGCCGTTTCTCGATTATCTTTCTCTCGCGAGTTTCGACCTGCTCGACGGAGGAACGTGCTATATAACATCGAAAGTCTTCGAGTTCTCTATCCGTATCTTTGTCTCTCGACCAAACCGAACTACGTGTATTTGTGTTCGCGTGTGCGCGTTCGTGCGAGATCAAGCCGAGCGGTTGTTTCGACCTGCCGATCGTGAAAGAGAGGTGGACGCGCGAGTATATATGAGAAAAATAAGAGAACATCGAGCACGAGGCAACTCCGGCAGGATCCCCAACGGCAGCGGCGAGCGGCAGCGAGCTCGGGACCCGATGCGTGCGAGTCCGTTCAGGTATAACAGGTTCGCTTGCCCTTCCTTTTAAGAAACTGTCTCGCTCTCTCTTCATCTTTCCCTCATTCCATCTCGCTACTTCTCCCAATGAGTCTCGCACACTTTATCCCCGTCTTTCTTCCCACACCCTTTGTATTCTATACATAGTATTATTATATTCACACCAAAATGTATGTTATACCGGGGTAATAACATGAATAGATGCATATATATAAAGAATACCGAGAAATTCGAGAGAATATTCGAAATTATTGTTCAAAATGTATTATTTAGAGGCGAAAATCCCTCAGCTTCCGTCTCGTCGAGGCTCTCGAATTCTCTCGCCGGCCTCGCGTGCCGACGAAACAACCATTAGGGCCCCGGCGCACAACTCATCGCGGCGCGAGTCTCATTCTTAAATTCTGTGTCGCTCCCACCCCTTTTCCTCTTGACAAACTCGGGACCGCCTCGAAGTTTGGTGAATTCCATCGGACCATCGTCATTGGAATCGCGCATTTGTCCGAGGACGCGAAATTATTGCGATTTGTTATAATACGGAATAACGGCGAAGCAACGATCGCGAGCGATTCTTTTCGTCACGGCCAGGAAGCGCGGAAGACAGAGGAGAGATCGTAAAATTTTATGTTTTAATTGGTCGCCGCGCTAGCCGAGGTCCGCGTTGGCTCCGTCGGGCACGGCGACGAGCGGTCTCGCAATTAGATCGAGAAAATAAATGAGAGGAAGGACGCGGGCGATGTGGGCTGTTGCAGCGCACACGAGGAGAAGGGCTCATCGCGTTTCTCGGGCGATCTGCCCGAGATGCGGATGACGAAGCGTAGATAGACGCAGAGAACTCAAGGTCTACCGGTCTGTGTCTAAAAGCGACTCTAGTTTGTAAACGAATCGAGAGGCACATAAGGCGAATAGGAAGTATTTTAGTTGAAAAATAATTCAGCCTCATTATCTTCTCAATTATTCTTAATTTTTTTTTGTAGAACGAAAAGAAAATGTTTTTGGCGATCGAAAATAAATAATGCATTTCTTTGTATGCGAATGCATTTTTCGTAATATTTTGCCGAGCGAATTTTCAACCTCACAGCTGAAAGTCTGTAGTCGGCTGTTAACACGGTGACTGCGTGTTTAACGTATAGGTAGAGACGTTTTTCGTACCTAATCCCGCGAACGAAAACGAACGAGTCTCGCGCTTTCGTCCGCGTCGGAGCGTGGACACACAAACAGCGCGCGGCGGCACAGCAGAAGTAGCGGCAGTCAGTGGTAAACGGATTCGAAGGCGAACCGAAATACCGAAGTATCGCGAGAGCGCGCCGGTGCGAGCACGGCACCGGGTCATTGATTCTACCCCGGCAACGTGCCAATGTGCTTCTTCTTTCCGCGCCCGCCGCACGGACCGCGGAGAAGAAAAAGACCGTCACGTTCCTATCCTCAATCCACAACCCGCCGTGATCTGCTACTATAAAGTTCTCGTCTCGTTTTGTTTTCCTTTTTCGCCTCATAGGCGACGATAAAATCGAATGTCTCGTTGTCTCGTACACTACGGGTGACGCTACGGGTTGCCCGAATGCTTTGCACTGCACGGTGCAGTCTCTACAGTTTATACCATTTCATTCATGAAATTGTAAACTTCTATTTTTTCTCGCGTGAAGTGTGGATCAACTAGATTGATCCAAATCGATTGAATATTAGCATTTTAAGTATATCTCAATTAAGATCCCCCAGTTGTTTGTATATAGAAAATATAAAAACTCTATGAAACTTTTTTCACAGTCAGAACACGAGCGAACAATTACGGGCTGATTTTTACGTTTTTTTAACCTAGAATCAATGAGTACTTTTTGCCTTAAGTGATCGATCCGAGCTTTTGAATTACTTACCAAGTCAATCCAATTTCTGATAATTGGTCTTTCGCGTTGCGCGAAACCTTCCCTGGCCCGACTACGGGTCACAACTTGCAATCGAACCGAATAAAGAATTTAGCGCGGCATTCGTTATTTATTTTCGATGGAGTCGTCCGGCGGTGGCCGCGTACGCCGCTGTACTGCTATTCTGTTAATTCGTAGGGCGGACGTTTGTTTATTCCCGCCGTGGCGCTGCGAAGCGGTGTTAGTTCGCGAAAAACCCGGGAATCCCCGCGCCACCGTTGTACGATCATTGTCGAATCGTCGCGCGACGATCGGACGGTACAATCGAAAAACGATCATTATCGAACGGTGAATCGTCGCGAGTTGATCGGACTGTTCATTCTTCGAGAACTTTACTTCGAAAATCAGTATCTTCTTAATAATTAATAAACCACGATGAGCGAGAACGCTTCGGCCGAGGGCGCAGACACAGAACACGAGGATTCGACGGAGTCGTCGGAATCCGAAGACGAAACCTACGAAAGTTCGTATCCCGAGTGCCCGTCCCGGTCCGACAAGACAATGAAGATTATAAACATCTGGCACGCGGTGGCCGTAATAAAGTCGCTGCAACATCACGACATTACTCGTCAGTTCGAGCTCATCTCCGAGGAACGCGCGGAGGCAGAAAAAATCTTGAATCTCCAGACGAAGAAGATACACGACAATCGGCAGGCAATCGACGTCCTCGAGGATTGGCTGCGCGATTATCGCGAGAAAAATCGTCATGAGAAAAATCTCGATTATCTGCCCATCGAAACCATCGAAGCCTTCCGGCCACTGGCGAAAAACTACGATATATTCATGTACGACGATTTTTACAGGTAAGTTCAACGATCATTTTCATCATACGCATTGTTATGGGTAATTGATAATCGTTTGTGTCAACAATCACGACTGTTTCGTTCAAGAAAGTACAAGGAGGGTAGCGGCGACTACAAAACGCTGCGCACGGCGAAAACCAACATGGATTGTTGGGGAACGGACACTTGGGATATTCTGCGAAACGAGTGGCTGGATTCGATCATAAGCAACATGAGATCCAAAAATATCGGTTGGTACGATTGGTACACGGCTGATTGGTGCCAAGACAACAAAGGCTTGCCGTCTCGAGAGCACACTCGCTGTATTCTTCTCGGCTACAGTCCCGATCCGGAAAAGTTGGAAGAGCTCATTCCGAAAATTGCGAAACGGTTTGAGTCGTGCGAACAGTCAAAATCGGACGATGACGAGGAGGAGGAAAACCAAAAGGAATTGAAGCTCGATGAGACGGAAAGACGCAAGAAAAAATCATTCGAAGGGAACAACGTCGGTGCCGAACACGAAAAAAAGGAAGAAGCGGAGGAACACGTTCACAACATCGAATGCGACAGCCCTGACACCGAGACTGATGCGATACGCAGCCTGAAAAGATTGGACGGTCGCGACCCAACTTATCAGTTTCAACTCGTGGAGCTTTATCACTGCAGGGCGAAGAAAATTCTCAAAAGGAACAAACGCTGCTTGGACGATAGTCAACGCTGTGTGCAGCACTTTGACGATTGGCTGGACAGTGTTAGAGAGAGCAATTGGAAAGAAACGAATGAACCTTATCTTCCTATCGGGACAATCGAAGCTTTCAGACCGCTGGCTCACAGTTATGGATTATATGCGTATCGATGCTTCTACGAGTAAGTTTCGTTCTTTTCCACGTGAGAATTATCATCTTCCGTTGAAGCTTGGATCTTGAGTTTAATTGAATATAATTGATTTTTATTCTTTTTTAAACGATTTTATGGATTTTCTTTCGATTTTCAAGTTTCTTTCATTTTTCACGTTTCATCATTACTATTTATTTGTCCCACAAGTGCGTTCATTTTCGCTCATTTCGAGTGTGAAATCATTTATTTCCCTTTCTTATTTTATTTCTTTCAGAAATTACAAAAAGGTGAATGGCGACTGCATAGCGTTGCGTGTCGCACAAACGAACAAATGCAAATGCATCGGTGCGACGGACAACTGGAACGTGCGAAGAAACGAATGGTTGCACGAGATTCGACACCACGATCGCACGAGCAGCGACAATTTATACGTGACCCAGGACAACGTTTACAAAGGATTCCCGACGAAGGGACACGTTCGAATGATCCTTCTGGGCTACAGTCCGGATCCGGAGAAATTGATGAAACTGATTCCCGAAATCGCGGGAAAGTTTCAGTTGCTCGATAGCGAAGAGAGCTGCGTAGATTCGGCATATAGTGCCGCGGGATTGATCGACGCACAAAATCATGGCCAACTGGAAACTCTGCCGCCTTCGGAGGCGTTGGACATTCTGGAGAACGTGTTGAACTACAACTCTCGTCGTGACATCAATTTTCAGTTCGAGATTGTCGGCCACTATCTTGGATGCGCTGGGAAACTTTTCGTAAATCAGGAGCAGGATATCCAACGCAATTTCAAATCGATCGCGCAATTCAACGACTGGTTGCGCGAATACAAGGAGAAAAATCGTGAAAAAGAGTTATTGCCTTATTTGCCGCTCGGAACGGTCGAAGCTTTCAGGCCACTCGGTCGATGCTACGGCATCACAGGCGACAATTTCTACGAGTCAGTTGAACAGCTTACAGTAATATCTCAAAATTTGTTTCTATAAGGTTCGCCAATTCACGCGACGAATGTTTCAGGGCCTATAAAGCGGTCGACGGCAATTACAAAGTACTGCGCGGAACCAAGGTCAAACTGAAGAACTACCACGGAGAGACGACTTGGGACGTTTGGAGGAACGACTGCTTGAACCACATAATAGGCCAATTCGACAGCGACAAAAGAAAGAACGTCGTGTGGTACGGAGTCGAGAGCAACGGGATACTCGTTCCATCGAAGGAACACGTTCAATGCATTCTACTCGGCTACAGTCCCAAACCCGATGGTCTCGCAACGTTGATTCCTCGCATATCCGATATCTGGGCACAGAAGAAAAGAGTGCGCGAAACAACGCCCGAAGATCACAGCAGCGACGACGAGGAGCCGAGAAAAATCATCAAACAGTCGCCAAAGTTTAACTAGTTTCGATATTATCGCGTCTAGCATCGCGCATTCGTCAATCTTTCGCGACAACTCGTGTATCATTTTACGGCATTTAACTTCGGTATTGAAACAGTCGAAAATCCGACCTTGTCAAAACATATTCATTCTCGTCTATGAGGAACTTTCAACATTCATGGACCGGATTATAGAGTTACGACAGAGTTATATCTCCGGCAGTATCTTCAACAACCGAATGCGCCAAAGTCTCGAGATTCTCAACGAAGTGAGAGACATAGAGCGGGAGAGAGACGTACACAATCTCGGATAAGATGCAGGTACTCGCGCAAGAGGAGACACACATGCCATGAGACTTACGACGTACGTTGCCGCTTGGCGAGTGCAGCCTTAACCAGTCGTTCCCCGCGCGTCGGAGATGCCGGATGATTATATCGACCGCTCGCGTGGGCGGAGGCTGGAACGAAGCCAGCAAAGCCGGCTAAGCCAGGAGGCACTGAGCTTCCTACCTATACTCTGTAGCCACGCTTATATACTTCACATATAAAGTATACACTCCCGCGTTTTCGGTACAGATTGTTTCAGAATAAGGGTCTTACCAGATTTTAACATTTTTCCCAAATAATTATCTTTTACTGCAATTCATTTACCTTATATAATAAAAAATGTTTGATTTACAAAAAAAAAAATTGCGTAAAAGATTTTTTTAAACTTAAAACGATTTTGCAATTGTGTGAACTAATATCGGGTAAAATGCGACAATTTCAACATTGAGAATCACATTTATTTTATGCACTATTTATTGTTTATTTCTTTTCTTTTGTCTTTGCGAAAAAGTTACAAATCGTTTGTGAACGAAGCTGTAAGCGTGTGTATAGAGTTTGAGAAACGAGCCCGAGGAACGAGAGGCGACGTAGCGAATCGAGGATTGAGCTCGTGCGGGCAATCGTGAACGTTGAACGTTTACTCGGTTCACCCCTTTCCTCGGCAGCCAAAGTACCACCTTGACTGTATATCCACGTCTCATCTCACCTACTTCCCGCTTCCCGTCCCGCAGCCTTCTTCCTTCAACTTCGACTCCTTTATTTTCTTTCCCCTTCGCGCTTTTCCTTCGGGCCTCGGTGCGCTCCAGAGAGCATCGAGACAAGAGAAAAGGCTCTTCCTCGCGCAAAGGGCAACGGTGATCATTCTCCGCGTTTCTTTTGCGTCGTCGTTCACGCGTGCTATCTTTCGTTTGATTCGAAAAATTCGGCCATCGTAACGAATGTGTGCCACGAGCCGAGAAGATCGAGAGAATCCGAAGAAACAACGAAGAAGCAATGCGAAAAAGCGGTGAACGAAATTATGCCGAGAATGTTCGGCGAGGATAAATTTATCGGATCATCAGAAGCGAAAGAGAGAGAGGCGCGCACGGAGAGAAGCAGAGTAAAGAGAAGAAGAAGGAAAAAAAACGGGGTGGGACAGTAACGAG
The DNA here is from genome assembly GCA_963924025.1 of Ischnus inquisitorius. NCBI lineage: Eukaryota > Metazoa > Arthropoda > Insecta > Hymenoptera > Ichneumonidae > Ischnus > Ischnus inquisitorius. The sequence continues at coordinate 17,370,207 of OZ001245.1, read as the reverse complement.
AGGTTTTACGGTCGTCGAAAGTTCTTGTTCCACCTCTCGTCGTGTCCGCTTCTGGATTGTAAAACGCTGAAGCCTCTCGTACAAACTCGTCGTGGTCGTGTTACTTTTCGTGGCGCGAATGGCAACGACGCTAGTTCGAGTCTCCTGCAGTCGGCTTGTCCCGGCACTCCGGCGTTCCCGAGGGTTCGAAAACGTAGTTGTTGCAGCCTCGTACAGAATCGCATTCAGCCAGCGCCCTTGCGATGCCCGCACATACACACAAGAGTCAACGAATTGCTGCGGAAAGCTCTTCGTTCTCGTTCGACGGTGGCGCATTTCTTCGTCTCTCTTCTCTATTTATCGAGCGAAACTATCCTCGTTCACTTCGCTGCTCTGTATTCTCGGGCACTGCGGGCGCAGCATCGTGGAAGAAGAAAACCATCGGCGAGGAGAGACCCCCACGTACCCTTCGGCTTCGGGCAAATTGAATTTGACGGGGACGAGCGGGCAACCCGTTGAAGCGCCGCGCACGCAGAGGCAACAGACGGAAGGTAGAAATCGCATCGTTCTATGAAAAATTCGTAGACCCGAAGACGCAAACGCGAGGATAACAAAGAGATTGAAGGAAAAAATAAACGAAAGAGGCGAAATGAACAATCGGCGCGAAGCGACCGAATCCGGTCGCACGCGATTCGACTTCGGAGAGGATATGCAAATCGGTCCCATAGAAACGCGAGGACTTTTGGAAAGAGAATAGAAATCCGTGAATGGGAGGAAGACGGTGAGACGGTGGCTGGCAAACGCGTGCGGAGTCATTAGGTCGATTGTCGAAGACGCCCCTGGGTCGGTGGGAGGGACGGGCTCGCTCGACCGATGCCAATAGCGATATTTGTGATTGGCGCGGGAGAACCGAGCGCGAACACAATCGCCCGGGAAGAAGAAGAAAGAGAAAAAAAAAACGAACAAAAAAAGTGCAACGAATAGAGACCATTGTGCAGCGCGATTCAGCTGTGGCCTCTACCGGCTCCGAGAGAAGATATTGCTGAAGGCCCAAACACGGGGAAGAAGAACGGATGTATCGCTTGGCTTCTTGCTGGGAATTACCGAACGAAGGAAGAAAGTCAGAGCGCGAGAGCGCAAGAGAGATTAGAATTATTGCTGCAACAGAAACCACGGGTAGATAATGCAACCACTTCGTTTACAACGTTATAGTAGCCGCGAGAGAATTCCTCGAGTGTACTTTATTCCCCTTTCCCGTCTCTCTATAATCATCCCAACCGAGCGCCCTCCTCCACGGATTGCGTCTCGGTTTCTCGCAAACTTGATACCGCTACTAAATACACTCGAGCATCATTCACGAAACTGCCGGCGAGTTAATTACGCTGAAATATTCACAATTTTTCGTTTTCCTTCGTTTTTCGCTTCATTTATTAAATCTTTTTCTTATTATTTTCGTTTCTTCTTTTTCCGCGGTTTTTTCCTTTCTTTTTTCATCGTTTTTTTTCTTCATGGATGGAAACAAAGCCACCGTTAATTACTCGCGGAGTTAATGCGAGCGTGCCTGTACCGCGCGTTATAGTTTTATAGTGCAGTGAAGGATGGGCGCGGGGAGGACCAAGCACGAGGGAGTGGAGAATGTGAAAAATAAAAGTAAGAGGGTCCCCCATTGTGCGACTGCAGCTACCTCGCCGTAGCGGGAGGGGAAAAAAAGCCGCGAAATAGTAGTAGTTTCTGGTCTCTTCTCACACATTCAATCGGATATTCCACCGGCGTACGGGTGGCTATTCTTTCAACATTTTCTCTATACCTTCGTATAATAACGACAGTGGTGCCTCCGAACTATAACCACAGGCGCACACATTCGAGCCAAGTGTATGACCCCGGTCGCTTCAACCCGGGAAAATCTATTGAAGATCGTTGGGCTGCAACGAGAGGAGTAATGGAAGGAAAGAGAATCTTCCCCTTTCTCACGGGTATCTCAATCGCGATAAAAGCCGGCCCTCCCCGTCCGCGCCACTTCTTCCAATATATATTTAACTCATTTCCATCTTTGTTTCAGCGAACTTGAATCCACGAAGGCAGTTCGAAGTTCGAGGTCCCGGAACGAAAATTCGTTTCGTCGGAGGAGATCAGACGAGTTTCAAACCGGAGGTATTCGGAGCTTTCATCGAATCGCACAAAGCTGCGGAGAATTTCGAGGTATCGCATCCGTATGTTCGATTCGTACGAGCGTAACGAAATCTCCGTATCGTTTGCGGGTCAGCGCGAGCGAAGCGAGGGAAGAGCTCGCGGAATGGAAAATCGGAGCACGCCCCTTCGACCCAGTGTGTTGCAAAAGGAAAATCGTCGAAATTTGGCGAATCCACTTGGCTCGAGAAGCGAGGTCCGAATCACAGCGAAGGTCGAGTTCCGAGTAGCGACCGAGCTTGGAGATCAAAAGTAAAATTCTAGATAAGAATTGATCGTGCATACACGAGCGCGAATTCTCGTGGATTTTATTAGTATGGACATCATCGACCCACGGCGATCTCGCCGAGATTTCCCAGGTTCGTTTCTCTCGCACACAACGATGCGATTGCGAGCGCGCAGTGGGAACGAGCGAGCCGCTCGGCCGTGACCGGGAGAAAGAAAGAAGTGGGCGAGTCTCGAAGACCGGGTAACACGAAGGGAAAAGAAACAGGACTTTTGGAATTCGGGGGAGAAGAAGAATTTATGCGAACTTTTGGAGGCTAACGAGGGCGGGCACATTTCGCGGAGCGGCAAAGCCGAGAGAGGCCGAAGAAATCGAGCGACTATCCCACACAGTGAAGTTGAACGAGGGGAGTGGTGGGAAGGAGAGACGGGGGTTGGGGGGGTGTCTCTCGGCATGAAAATGCGAGTGCAAGGTAAGGACGGCCGGGATGAGGCGAGATTCGTGAGACGGAGACGGGGAGCACAAGAAGAAAAAAGGAAGAGAACAAAAAAGAAAAGGAAGGATCGCGAGAGAGCCGAGGGGCGCGAACAAGTATAGGTATACAAGAGAGATGTGAGAAGCTACAGGGAGAGAACAAGAGATGAGTTAGAAAAAGATAAATTAAAGGTAAAAGAAGGACGGGTCGAGAGGGGACGAGGGCAGCGAGTTGGAGAAAGATGAAACGGAGTAGGACGATTGAAAAGGAGTGTGCTTCGATAGTCGGAGATGGTTTCTGGTGGCGGTTTGAGACACGGGGGCCCCGGGAGCCAGTGAGGCTGCAAAGAATAATAATGAGAGAGCAAAATGGGGAGGGAAGGGAGGTCGAGGGTAGAAATACCGAGTGCAAGGTATTAGGCTTCGGGAATATGTATACTATAGTCCTACGGTATCGTGCATTATACGGATACGATATATATGAAGCCTCAGCGTGTATTATAAAAGAAGTCGAAGTCTATAACGGAGGTGAGGAAGAGAGGGGAGGGCCGACCGCGCGCGACCAAGAGCTACGAGGACCGAAGAAGACTCTCCTCGAGACCGGACTGCCTACGAATAATAATGAGTATCGAAGGAACCTTCGAGTGAGGAATTGAGAATCGGCAGATGAAGCGAGCGCGAGAACGAATAAACGAGAAACCGAGAGAAATGAAATTCACACACCCACAACGCAGCCTCGGAGCAATCGGACGGCGAGAGAAATGAAGACGAAGTGCAAGACGGAATGTGTTCATGTGGGTACATCATTTATCTGTAATATACATCTAGTATGGCTAATGTATATATATTCCGTATCGCATGCATGTATCTTGTGTGTATACCCGAGCGCATAAGAAAAAGGTATCTTCGGGTTCCTAACGATCCATCGAGAGACGAGTAACCCTGGGCGGCCCCCGATGCAGGAGAGGGAACCCCGAGGCGAAACTTCTTCGCGCATCAGTCCGTGAGGCCAAAGGCCACGCGGAATGCAGACACGTAACGCACGCAGAATGTTGCGCCGACGGGAAGATACGGAAAGAGACGAGAGGAGATGAGGCAGAAAGGGTTTCGTGGAGCAAACGGGGCAAGAGAGACGAGACGAGGAGGATGAAAGAGGAAAAAAAGAAGGAAAGTATAACTGTCTTCCTCTCTTTCTCTCGTGGTTATTCTTCCCGCGTATGGGGGGCTACGTGTAGCCGTGGTGTTGGGATATGAGAGAGGCGATGCCGCTTTTGAGGGCCCCCGGGGAACTTCACAAACGCCCAGGAATTATTAGTGGAATCGGGACTCTGGATCGTGGGACCATGAGGACCCCCTGGCGAGGCCACGCAACCTCTACACCGACGAAAAGGCAAGAACTAACGCGTCTCGCGCGTTCCCGTCCTCGTCGTCAGCACAAATATCGCCGGGGTGCCCCGATGAACCTCGGGTCATTAATCACGCTTTATTCTTTCCCTTTTTCTCCGTCGGTACCGCATTCTTTGCATTTCGTTTTCTAACTTTATGGTGTCAATTAGTGACTCGGCGATGTTCTTTTCTTACGAGTGACAAATTTTATTGATTGCTCGTAGCGAGAGCTTGGCGGACGAGAACGATTCTCTTATGCGAATGGCAATTCCGTATCCCGAAACTTGTCGATCAATCGAACACGGTAGATTTGCAAGAGCAATATTTATCTTGCACTATTCGCATTACCGGCATTTCTCAATTCGTTCGCGAGACGAAGATTACAGAATTTGATTGAAAAACGATTCGAGTATTTATTCGGATATGCAGAAGAGAGCGGATAATCGATTGCGCGAGAAAAAAAAGTGGCAAGACACCGCTCGATTACATTCGTTTACGAGATTGCGCTTCTGCGCCCCGATCGTTTCGTACGCTGCTCGGCAATGCCTCCCTCCCATGTCGGACCCGCCGGTGCGTTTCGGGCTGCAACGAGCTCTCGGGCGCATAGCTCCTCTTCGAACAGGTTTGGGGGACACAAGTCGAGAGGCGCCCGCAAAGTGTAAAAAGAAGAAAGAGGATTGAAGAATTAAAAAAAAAAAAAGGCAGGGGAAAAAAGAAGGAGCTATCGGTGAAGCGAGCGAGGGAAGGAAGCGGGTTCGCTCTCTTCGATGGTGAGCGCGCCTCCTCTTTGTCCGTAGCGCGAAACCGAACGAACGCCCGCTGCCGATTCCCATTCGATTTCGAGTGTCGAAACGAGTCGAGAGAGCCGTGAGAGAGTAGTAACTCTTACGTAGGTGTATGTATGTACGACTGGACGGGTGTGTGTCGGTACCACACAGTATTCACTGGCTGCGAGGGTCCATCGATCTTTCCGTGGAGGTCCTCACTCGTTCCGTTTCTCTTCTCCGTTCACGCTCGGGTGGGGAACGGTGTCGCCCGCGGTCCTCGACTTCGCGCGCGCCCGCGCTCCGAACGAACCGTGTGAAACTTTTAATTAAGAGGCCCACGCGCGTTTCGTCCCCGGGATTCTCTCGTCTCTCCGCCGTTCGGCCGCACCGGACTCCACGAACGCTTTCTGCGAACGAGCAACGTCCGGAGCGATCTGCTACCTAATCCCCCCTGCCGCCCCCCGCCGTAACAGCGGACCGGGAGAAACAGCCAGAAGTGTAACGAGAGAAACTCGAAACGGCGAAGTAGAGAGCAATGCGCGAGGAAAATAAAATGAGTACGTACACGAAACGGTACGAGGCAGTTTCGAGGCTTGTATAGGTGGAAAGCTCGTATACCAAGAGAAAACCGATACTGTGCCGCGGAGCTTTTGCAATTCCCCCTATCCCTTCGCGGGATTTCATTCTCTCTACTCGCCAGTTTCGTCAGAACTGATTGTTTCCCCTCTCCGCGCCCTCCGAAGCTCTTATCGTCGTATTCTCGAAATAAACTCGAAAACTCTCGTCAATGCGTTTATACCTCGTCTCTCGTGCAACGCGTCACGAATTCTCGCTCTCGTTTGCTTTAGTCGCGATTTTCAATTGGCACGCATTTAAAAAAATTACCTTCCAACGCGAAGAGCGCGGGGAACGATCGTTTTCTCATTCACGTTTGGAATGTTACCGATATTTTGCACCATTGCCGATGTTTCTGCTATTTATTTTCATCCGAGAATCCTGTATTCTATCCAGAAGGTTTATTAGAGTAGAATATTCGTATGAGATAGAAGAATGAAAAGGACTCACCTTCTCGTCGAGAGCAGGACCGTTCTCCATCGCGTGCATAATAGCGTCGGAGATGCGGGTGTCGAGCTGTCTGATCGCCTTCTCGGCGTTGAGACTGTGTTGGGGATCGTTACAACCGTCCACGGCGATTACGAGGCGTTCGACGTTCTCTACGTAGCCCGACCATGCGAGATCCAATTCCGACGCGGGTTCCGTCAAGCAGCCTCTGCGAAAGAAAAGAGAAACGAATAATAGATAAAAGTAACGAAATCGCTCCGAGAAACGAGACCCGAGCGATACGAGAAAAAACTTCAGTTAGTTAACGAAGAGTGTACAACGATGAAGAAAATTGGCTAGGTGTTTTTTTTTTTACACAATGAAAGAGAGAACAAAACATAAAATACACTTGCGCGAAGTGGAAAGATAAAAATACGAGAACGTTGCGTTTATTGCCGTGGAAAAGGCGTCACTGACCTCATAACGTTTGTGCATAGACCACCGCAAGGCCTGACGGACGAGCCGATACCGGCGCACTTTGGACAGTAGGTCATACGCAGAAGTGCCTCGTAACAAGCCGCTTGCTGAGGACTCGAGCCGTAGAACAGAACGCTGTCGGTTCTATCGAGAACCGTTCGGCCGATCGTAAGAGCCTGAACGAGTACCCTCGTTGCCTCGAGGCTCTTACCGACGCTCTGCGATATTTGCTTCGGTATGTCGCCGAACGGCTGAATCTCGTCCATCGCGTTGTAAAGACAGCTCTTGAACTTGTCGGTGAAATCGTGACGATGGGGATCGACGGCGTTGTGATAAGCGATCGGAAACAGACGAACGAAGAATTCGTTGAAGCGCTCCTGAAGCATCTCGCGCGTTAGCGGCTGCTGTAGCGTGTCCGGCGTGTTGCTCGGCGACACGTAATCGACCATCGCCTGATAGAGCGCCTTTATCGACGGCTTGCTCAGCACAGCCATCGAACGATAGACCTGATCGAATAGCGTGAGGGTCTTGTTCTCCGACAGTCTCGCCAGTGCCATCGCCGTTTCTGCAACAAAATAAAACATTCGAGATAATAAGATTAGTAACGTTTTTTTTGTTCTTTCGATTTAGTTGCAAAAATATATCCCTACGATAAAGTTTTGAACGTGTTTGTTACTTTTTTTACATATAGAAACAAAAATTTCTATGTTCTGTAAGTTCAAAGACTATTTTGTAACATTTTGTAATGTTATAAATAAATAAATTTATTCATTACTTATCGCGATTATTTTTACCGTCTGTATACTTCAATTACTTTCGTTGTTTTCGACGAGAAATATAGCGATACGCTCTTAAACCTTGAGTTAAACTTTTCGAGCAGCGAAAAACTTCATAAGATACTGCGATAAATATCACACTGGAATAGCCACGAGTAAGCAACACCTACAATTCGACAACATCAACTTTATTTCAAGGAACGAATGACGAGTGAAAAAATAATTATTGCTGTTTACACCGTAATCTGTGAATTCGGAGAAACAAATCCGGAAAATCCCCCATCGTTATCGTCTTTAGCAACGAAAAAAACATCCGAGATAGGTATTCGCCGAGGTTTATTGCGACAGATAGCCGATCGAGCGTATTTCCCCACCGATAGTGCGGCGACGAAACTTTCTTCGGAGAATCCATACATCACCTATCGACATGCCCCGTCAGAGCGAAGAACAAAAAACCTTGCGGATACGGTAGTTCGCTAACAAAAATGTATTCTCCTTTCCTCGGTCGCTTCATCCTGTGTTTGACCCATAACTCGACTCTTCGATTCGTCGCGGTGTCGAGAGAATAATGCCGTTGTTGAATGGCCTTACGGAGCGAGAGGATTTCCTATGGCGATGAAACTAACGCACGCGACGATGACAATGGTAATGACGACTTCCATCCCCCGTGCGTGTCGGAATCACAATAACCGCAGGGGATATTGCGAGCAATGTACGTAAGTTGTAACTCTCCGCAGTCGGATTTGCTTTAAATTCCGACAACGCGATGGGGGACCGAGAGACGGAGATCAAGAGAGAAACGCGCAATTGGTGCGTAATTCGATAGTCCGGTAATTCGTTCGGGGACCGCTGCTCTACTGCCGTGTTCGGTTTCCATGCCTCTCTTTCTCTCGTGTCATTGGCATCGCTCTTTCGCTCGTTCGCGCGCACACCGCCGCGCTCGAAGCTGCTCCATACCCTCGGGCAATCGGTCATTCATTCGTTGTTGAGAGAAGGTGCGGGCGGATTATCGACACGCTCACATTGAAACGCACGGCGAGCACTCGAACTCTCGAAAGCTTTGCTGCGGCTCGCCGGTGACGGTGCGCCGATACATATGCATGTATATACAATATATGTGTATGTATAGAGAGCTGTATAGAGAGTCGGGTATTCTACCGAGGACGATAGCACCCGGGACACGGCGGGAGCGGGGTTCTCTCGTCAATGATCCATTGTCGAGGGAACTGCCGCTTCTGTCGTTTCCAGCAGCCACCTCGATTCCCATCGGCGGCTTTTCTTTCTTCTTTTTTTTCAGCATTTTTTTTTTTTCATACTCGCTCATTCATCTACCTGCTGCTCGCCACCCACGCGCGTCTATAGGCAACACATTGGAAATAATAAACGTATAGGCACTATTCGTGCTGTACGAGAATTGCATTTAAGAATACGACATACCAAGGTTCGATTATTGTCGAGCGGCTTGGACTATTGTGGAAACGACCTACTAGGTACGGTTTCTCGAGATGGCGAAGTTTGCAAAAACTATTGTAAAAACTGGTTTCAAAGGCCGATTCTATTATCCTGATTAATAAATTTTGAGCCAGTATATAATTATTTAATACGAGGATAATTCATTTTATTTGAAGAAATAAATTATAGCCCTTGTAAAAATCCGTGGTCGAAATATTTCGCATTTTCGATATGCTGGTTGGTTTCGATTTATTCGGTGCCTGATTAGCTGCAGAAGAAGCCTGAAGACCTTCAGTTAAGGTGTAGTTTGATAGTTCGATACGTTGCATTTAATCTGCACAAAAGTCGAGAGTAAAAAGTAAATGGAGAGATGAAGATACGCTAGCAAAGCGTGCGATCGCTGCTAGTGTTGTTAAAATTGTAATACGAGAAGGAAATATAAACTCCCCGTTGAAATGCTTTTTTTACTATTTTTCGTCGCTCTTCAACAGGTTGATAGAACCGTTACAAAAATCCGCAAAAAATCCTATCTGGTATATTTTTTTCCACTAAAGATAACCTGATATTTATCGATATCCCATCGGCAAGTCCTGATATCGCCGTTTAAAAATTCCGAAATCGACTGTTTTCGCAAATCGGAGCAAAAAGACAATTGCAATTGGATTTGCGTTCAGCGCGAAAAAATACATGAAAATACAGTCATATTGTATTTTGACGGTTCGATGCATAAAATTTAATCTACGAAGGTCGAAAGAGAAAACAAAATAAAGCACTGCTAGTAAATTATACATTTCAGGACGAATATCAAAGAACACACAATTTCAAGAGTAATCCTTATCTCGATGCTGTATAGATATAGATCTGCTGTTTCGACCGACCGGATGACTCGTGAGTGACTCATTACTGGATCAGACGCATTTGGAGCCTTATGAATAATAACTATCGTTCGTCTCGAGGTCATTCCGGGCTGTGTATATAGTAAATATATGATAGTGTACATAAACCAAACATATCGAATTGAATGGCTCTCGTTGTTGCAGACTGGCCCGTGAGTCACAAGAGAATTGCGCTCCGACACTCAGGTATGCGATTATCGACGGCTGAGGATTAAAACCGCCCTCCAACAGCTTTCGGATGTATGGGCGCGAGACAATGCTCGACACGCTCGAAAAAATTCCGAACTTTTTTTTTTCACAATTCTTTCTAATCATCGAAATTTGGTTTTTTTTATGTTCAAGCTGTATTCGAACACGCATTTTTGAAGTAAAAAAAATGCCAATAAAACCAAATTTGATTATAAAAAATACTGAAAAAATCCATACGTATTCAGAGCAATTAACATGCCATTTTAATTCGAAAAAAAAAGTTATGTCAATGGATAATTTGCAATGGATTAACGCTTTTTGAAATTCTCCGCCTTTGAAACAGCGAGAATCATCTCTACAAGCGCTACGAATCCTTGAAAAAAAAGGTGTGAATGAAACGCGAGGGAATTCGCGCTCGGAACAAAATTTTCGCTCTCCATGAGGTGTGTTTAATATTATATTTTTCGGCAGCATAGTCTCGGAATGCCGAGTCCCGGTTCTCGAGTTTTGTTGCATCCACTCGTGGGAACACTCATAGGCACGCACACGTACGCACGGCGAGGAAGAACTTTTTCTCCAGGGAGAAGAAGAGGCGAGCAGGAGAGAAGTTGCGTTCTCGTGAACGCGGCGCCCTTTTCTCCACCTACGCGCTCGTTTCTCTCTCGTTCCGTGGCGTCTCTTCCTTCCAACTCGCCGAGGATAGTCGCTGCAACTTTGCCTTCCTCGCGGTCGCCGTGTGCCCCCTCCATTCGGTCGTTCCTGCCGTGGGCCTCGCCGACGTCCCGTTGCCCGACGGAGAGGAAGAAGCCACGGCATTCCACACTGGTCATTTTATTTTAGCGCCACCGTGAATCCCGTGACTCGCCCCGTTCTCCCTCTTTCCTCCCCTCGGCGTTTCTCCTTTCGCTCCTTTATCTCTCAAACTATATCCACACAATCGTATTATACACTCTCGTGAACTTGGCCAACCGCGCGCGGATTCCATGACGATTTTCTTCCTCTTTCTCGCTCCCTTTCTCCCTCTCCCTGCTCTTGCCGGAGAATAAACCGAGATAAAGAGCCACGAGAGTTACATCGCGCCGACGTTCTCGGAGAGGCGAAGTATCAATTAAAATTTAACGAGCTCGATGCTTGTTGCTTAGTCATCCGATTGATTGATTCTCCTCTCCGATGTGGAAGAATCTCTCGCTTTATCGTCGAAAAAGCGAAACAAAAAACATTCTCGAAAGCATCGACAAAATTCCCCGTTCTTCGGGGAACAAATTCATCGTGAAGAAGCTTCATGAATCCTACAGTTTTCAAGGAGCAAGACGCAAACAAATTGCAGAAAAAAAATCGTAATAAAAATAATTGTACAAAAATTACGATAAATCAGAGAACAATACAATGGATAAAAAAACAGATAAATGGAAAGTGATGAACAAACAATAAAATTATAAAAATGCATAAATTAAATTGCTCGAGCCATCCTTTCCGTTTTCTCAGAATTCGCGAAGGCGCTTTCTTAGATTCGTTTAAAAGATAAACCACGGTAATGTCTCGACAATGTTTTGTAGCAAGAGGTAAAAGTATCTCGCTAATGCGATAATGTTTTTTTGATAAGGGCAGCTTCTGGCCTGGACGAAGATTAACAGAGGGTTAAAATTCATTCTAACGATATTTTAATGTGCCGGCGTTTAGCCACAGTTAATTTCGCGAGATTCGCGTTTCGTTGATTTTGCGGAAGGTGCAACTGCGTAAAATGTATCCTGTTCTCTTCGTCGCGGTGTGTGTGGGTGTGGGCATATTTATATACGTAAATTGTGTACATATGAAGCTCGAAACACGATTGCAACTGCCGCAGCGGTGCGATATGAGAGCACAGAGAGCAGGTACTGGATGCTGCGCCGTGGCCAAAGGTACGTGGGAACTCCGGTCCACCGTCACGAACTGCGGCGTTGGTCTCACAGTTATAATACAGTTTACATAGTATGTACAGATATATTTATCTGCGAGCATAAATGTATGTATCTCCTATATACTGCAGTGCGCTTTCGTGTATCACGAGAGCGGCGGGTTTCGCGTGCAACGGCTCGTTTGCTCTCATTGCCCTCATCAGCGAAGAGTGGCACAGAGTTCGAATTTTTATTTTTCTTTTTTTTCGATTCGCTGAGAAGGCTTTTCCTTTCGTCGATAGAATTTTATAATTAGCGCCGAAAACCACATCTGGCGCGCACTGGGTCGACGACTGTCCTATTAGACGAATTTTCAATTTTTTGATATCTCATTTCTTTCGTTTATAATTGCATTAATTAATTCTGGAATGTATAATCGCGCTAGCCAGTTTTCGGACGAATTATCGAGCTTTGATGATTAATTTAACGGAAAGACTCATTAAGGAGAGGTTTAATTGGAGCGAAGGGATTAATAATATAAATTTGGGATTCCCTCGGATGGATATTCGAGAAACGTGATGTTTGCCTTTGCGTTCTCCATCTCTCGGTCGATTGATCAGCGATTCCGCTTCCCGTGGCTTTTCCCACTCTGATTTACGATTTGCGATTGTACGGCGCGACACGATTTCAAATTGAACAATTTGGGAAATGTGACCGGAACAAATGACGATTACGAATCGAGCGTTCTCGCGGTCGCGCGATAACGCCTCAGAAATCGATTGGAGCATTGACGTCGCAGGCGTATTTAAATTTTACTGTCTCGGTGTGTCGAAACGGATACACGGAAGGCTTCACTGTACATAACGCTCCGTTGCGTTATCTATTTATCGTCTGCGCGACACGAATATTAATAGGTCGCGAACAAACTCGACTCTTTTACGAAATCGATAGACATTTTTCCATAAAAATTCCATGAAACTTTTTGTTTTATTTAATTATTTTGCTATTTCCTCTCTTTTCGAGTATTTCATACAATACGAAATGTCGGCTCGATTGACACAGAAAAAAATTGTAAAAAAACCCAGTAGGCAATGATGATAAATTCGTTAATTTGAAACGTAAAAGAAACTGGCTGGTCGACTTCGCTCGAAGGAGTTTGGCAAACATCTGCTCTTGTAAATTCGCCGAGAGACTTAAATATAATCGATTAGCCACAAGTGCCGAGCGGTTAACCGGCAACGGCTCTTGGTATCACAAGTGGTTGGCACTCTGCGGGTAGAGGAGTTTCATCGGCCGAAAAAAAAAAAAAAAAAAAAACACAGAGTGGGAGAGTGAACTAAACATATAGTGGTAGTAAGCGATCGAGTGGGAGTCCATTCGCTTCGATAAGATACACACAGGCCGAAGACTCGAAATTGAATCAGCGCGGCTAGACCGCGTGCTCCGGGGAATTGCGCTCGCTTGGCAATCCTTTGAAAAGGTATCTCGCCGCTATGGCCAATGAAGAAGGTTGAAAGAGGATCGAAGGAACATAGTATATTGTATATATATATATATATATAAATATAGAGGGCGAGAGAGAGAGAGAGAAAAATACTTGAAGAAGCGACGATGAGCCGCGAGAGGAAGACCGGAAGAAGTCAAGAGTCGCGAGGCAACAACGAGGAACCGGGAAGAAATGAAGAGATTCTCGTATCCAACGACGCGCACAAGATACAAGTGAAAAGTGTGTTCGAGTCGAGAGAGCGAGAGACGCTGTGGGCCTCGTAAGGGCTCATTGAGCCTCTCCGACGTTCATTGAAAAGTATTTGGCCCTCGGCCAGGTCGCTTTTAGATGTCCCGGACCAGCCAATCGGCGACTCTCTCGTGTTCGCGAGTGAGAGGAAAAAATCACGAGACCAAAAGTTTCCCTCTCTTTTCCTCCGTTCTTCTTTTTGTTTCTTCGTCTTTCCATCTACCTTACTCGCGGCGTTGTCGAAGAGCAATTATTCTGCCAAGAAGCACCGTGATATTTCGCTCTTCTCGTTTGTTTCAATATTTCTTCATTCCGCATCGTTGCTAAGAGTGTTCTTCAATTGACTTTTTACCCTTTCGCACGAGATACATGCACGTAACTTATACATACTGGATATAGATATATGCACGTGTGCGTGTACTCTACAATACTTTAGTACCTACCAAAGCCATCTTGTGCGGCAACACAGATAAAGGGAGGAAGAACTCAACGATTTACACGCCAGTCGACCAACCTCCGGCAAACTCTTCGCAACTCCTTCATAGTACCCTATACGAGACTTCTCGTACACACACTCTTGTAATCTTGTTTCCTCACGGATTTACCCTGCGGTTGTGCGATTAAAGTTTACTTCTTGGTTCTCGAGAAGGTGAGCTCTCTATATGTACTTCCCCGGTATACATATAGGATATATACAATATATGTACGGATATACATACCGTGTGCATATAAATATATGAGTTGAAACAGCCGCGGGCGTCGGCTTTCACGAATATTCGCATTGAGGAAAAATCTCTTTCAAAAGTCAAAGGTAACAGTGCGCTGTTTTTATTCGCCCCAACCGCCGAGGGTAATTGACAAATATGAGAGAAATCGCGGGGACGAGAATAAAAAAAATAATAGAACCACGAGTTTCGTGCCGAAAGCATCGTTGAAAAAAAATCCATGACACTAAAATTCATGAAACTAATGAAGTGTCGTTTCATTTGCCGGATTTTTTGAAAAAACTATTCAACTCCAGTTTAACATATTTTCGAGGAAAAATTCGACCCGAAATAAAAGAGATTGTAAAAGAAGCTTATTTTACATAATTTTTTTGTAACTTGAAGTACCTGAATCTCGCCGATTCGCGACAGTAAAAAAACTATATGGATAAATGGAACGAGTCCACGTAACGTATCAATAGAGGAGAATACGTGTTTGGAGCGCCTCGCGACCACGCGTGCTGGCGATGTATAATACAAGAGAGTGATATAGAAGGCCGAGGGGGTAAAACTCCACGGTGGCCGGGGAAGAAGGAAAGTCGAGTTCGCACGTGTCGTTGCCGAGGTAACTCGCGCCCCACGACTCTCCGTCTGCCCCGATCGCCGTGCTGTGCTCCGCGTGCTGTTGCGCGTTCCGCGAGGTCTTCCACCCAGCAGCACACACACAGGCGGCTCCTTCGCCGCGGGCGATCTATTTTCGCGTTTGCGGAAAGCGCACTTCCTCTCACTGCCGAGACGCGCCGAATGGCAACAACCGCGTCACGGATATATATCGCTTAATCCAGTCAGCATCTTTCGCGCTGCCGTTTCGTCGTTCTCTTTCGATTCCCCTGATTTTTGCACTCGAGAAAAAAAAAAGCCCCGATAATCATGATAATAAAACCGCGTCGATAGATTTACCGGAGAGAAAAGGAGGAAAAAAAAAGCAAACAACCTCGTCATTTATCCCCGACAACTGCAAACAGCTTGGTCACGCCGTCGTTCCTCAATAGCGCAACGAAGTTTTCTCAGTATCGTCTCGTAACGATCGCGTGTAAAAAAAAAAGAAGACTTCGCTGTCCGCAGGCGAGAAGAAAAGCGCCTCGGACTGCGATGACGAGGGGTGGGGGGGACATTAGCGCGTTCCTTTGCGTTCCGATCGTTCGCGGTCTCGCTCGCAGCCGCGAAACGATCGAGTCGAGAGCCAACTATCGCGTAACGCGATACTCGGCGGTGCTTGCGCTTATCGCCTCGGTCGCGCTCTCCCGGTAGACGCAACTTTCATGAATGAGTAACATCGAGTAGTTATAAGCACACGGTGCAACTCGCTCGCTCACGAATAGCCGACGCTTCACCGACGGCGCGACGAAGCCGACATTAGCATTCACGACGAATCCCCGAGAGATATATAAACGCGAATTGAATTTTAATTGAAGAAGAAGAAGAAGAAAAAAAAAACGAAAAGGCGTCAAATTAGTTTCGCGAAAAAATCGTCAGCCTCGAACGTGCGATTGCAGCTCGGAATACGCGAGTTGCGCTCGAATGCGAAAAAAAAATCGTATTTAATTCCCGACATCCGCGCGCCGAAGATATAATACAAATTCGAGCGATCCGCGATACTCGACGATGATGAATATTCACGATAAAATTCGTTGTATCGGAGCGTTCACGAAAACGCATGGTTATTCGATGCATGAATATAAAGATTTGTGCGTCAGTCGGATTTGTATTATTGATATATGAGGCGCGCGCCGATTGCGAGAGAGCGAACAGAGAGTGCCTGTGTCGAAGGAGAGAGAGAACGAGATGCATTCATTTTCATCGATATATATGCATACGCATGTATAGATATATTATTGCGCATATAGTTTGATATGAGCCGAGGAATCAGCCGGGGGACACGATTCACCGCGGTTCGGACGTGGGGCTTTACACGCACATACAGAATATAACCGCGAACGTATAGCTCGCGCATACGGGCACAGGCTGGCCCGCTGTAACGCGCAGTTTAGCGACGAACGGGCGATTAATCGAGATTGAAACGTATACACGCATCGAGAGCTATGAAAACATTTTTTTTATTTTTCATCTCTGTCCGCGGCAAAGCGCGCGCCGAGGCGCGTCGACCACGCACTAAAACGCACGCGGTTGCTCCCCCGACCCGGGAGAATTGTAGGAACATTTTGACGTTCAAGTGAAAAAGCCAGCGGAACGAACGGGCGGGTATAAATATTGAAATTGAAAAAATAAAATAAACAACGGATAACGGTATAGAGTTATATCTTTTCAGCGTGCGATTAACAAAGGAGAGGTCTCGAAAGCTATGGAGAAACCAATCAATTTTTATCCGCAACTCTGCGAAACAGCGTTTTTTCAATGACTCTTGTAGTAAAAAAAATTGCAATCAATCCGGCTCTTTTAGAAATATGTCGCGCGGGATAAAAAATTTATGATACCGATAAATCGAGCGGTATATTTCCATTAACGAGAGTACTGAAAAATTCTAACGAATCCATTTGAATCGCAAATTCCCACGAAAAACGAACGTTCCCGGTTACATTGTACATTATTCATTTGGCGATTGTTGTAGTAAAAATAAAGATAGAACGGCGGAGTCGAGGAGTGTGGAAGGTTAACGCGACTCTTCCGGGAAATCGTATTACGCCGAGTGGTAGAAATTGCGTCACTTTATACTTTGGCAAGGATTTTCACCGTCACGACGGCAACGCCGACGACGTCGTCTGGTCTGTGCCGTTTCGCATACGCCGTTAAGCTTTCGAAGCTTTGACCCACTTTTTCTCGAAATGCCAGAGGGCTCGAAAATTGGCTTTGAGTCGTTTCTGGCATTGGCATTGGGGAGTCTGGAACGATTCTCCAGTGGCGCGCGCGACGCCACGGATGTGCCGCCGTTACATTCTCCGCTGGCTCTGTCCCGAGCCTGAATCTGATTAATCTATTTCGTCCTCACGAAGAATGACTCAGACGAGATCACGGTGAGATCTTTTCTATCCGCGCCACATACGCGCGAGCAACGCTGTCGTCGGCGACCCACGAGACCCCGAGCCTCGAATCCCTCAATGAGCGAAGAGGCGGAGAATCGAAGCTCTCCGTCTTGAGCCCTCTTATCGTCCTACTCGCTTGGAATCGGCGAGGCTTTGGGCCTCGTTCGAGACACACTCGAAGCTTCTCGACGACAAGAAGAGCAGTAGCACGCGACCGCGAACATACGACACTCTAAACTCGTTCTTTATCCTCTGTATCCTCTTTCTTCGCCACTAACTCTCTGGTGGTACACAACTCGAGCTGCCCTGAAGTATCATCGAGCAGCTCGAGAGACACACGATGCGGGTGACCACGACAAAGCTTCGAATTTGTGCTTTACCAACTTTGTTTTTTACCGAGTAAAAGCACTCTGACATGTAACGCAAAGGCGATCGAGAAGTACCGGAAGAATTATGTACTGTGAGAAATAATGATAAATTCAATGTACTCAGATGAAGAAAATAAAAACAAAATATTTTCAATACAAAAAGAAAGTTTCTAGCACCATTGGAAATAATTTTTTATGGCGATTATTGCGACATAAAATTATCTAGCTCAATTCTTTCGTTCAACTACAATTTTTTCCTACGAAAAATTATCTTTAGACGTCGCAAATTCGCTGCTTTCGACTAAAATGATTGCTTTGGATTATCTCGGAGTAATCTCCAAAAAGTTCTTAACAGAGCTTCTTAACGATTATTGCGATATCGTAGGAAATCGAGTACGCGAACGAATTTTGTAAATTGTTCGACTCGTAGAGCGTCGACGAATCCGCCGGCGCGTATCCCAACAGTTTCGTTCCCACACCCTCTGAAATGCATTTATTTCGTCGTCATCGCGAGCACTCGTCGGGCATACGTGCCGGGCGCTCGTCGCAGGTGCGCGCACCGTTCGCCAATCGTACGCTCGACGTTCCCGGACACCTGCGACACAGAACCGAGCTGCCAGACTCGCGACGCAAAACTCCTGTTGCTTCCTTCGATGCGTGTTGCGCACACGTTGCATGACCGATCGCTATCTTCGCAGCCTTTCAACGCTGGCTCGTAAGTATCTAATCGTGTATCGACTGACGATTCTACTTTGCATCGTCGCACTTCAGTTTTTTCTAGTCACGCATACGACGAATTCTCGCCGTGCACCGAAGAAAAAAGGAAAAGAGAAAAACAATCGAAATAAATGAATGAACACGACGATGGAGGATAAGAATCTGTGCGAATCCGCGAACGGGTATTTCGCCGTAATGGCCGGTAAGCAAGTTGGGAACGAGAGAAAAGAAAAAACAAGGGAATAGAGAATAAGAGTGAAGAATTCCTCTAATGCCCGTTGGTGAGGGGGTACACGATGAGGCTGATCGAGATTCCACGCACGATACGGGAGAGTCTTCTGTCTCTCGCGTAGGCGTTTCGTTCCGGATTCCTCCTTCGCCTCGGGCCCATCTCTTCCCTTCTCTTCCCTTTCGCGACTCGGGCTATCACTCCATTTCTCTCACTTGCCCCGCTTTCTTTCCATCTCTCGAGAGTCTCTCCGGCCTTATGCTTCGCCACTCCCGTATCTCGTTCTCGTTTCTTCCTCTTGTTCTCTTCACTTTTTTTCTTCTTCTTCTTCTTCTTTTACCTTCTACTTCTTATAGATATATATATATATATATCTTTAATACCGAACCAGCCTACGAGCGAGATGTATAGAGCCGGCATAGTCTTAGCTCGCGTGCCTTCGTGAGACCGTCACGCTCGACCCTGAAGCTCTCCTCGCGACGCGCTCGCTATGTAAGTAGGTATACTCGTCCGAAAGGGTTGCGAGGTACGGAGTTGGTGTGTTCAACGGAATATCAACCGCGGACGAGCGAGCGTCTCGTGCCAGGGCACGTATCTCCGACGCGCATTAGCGTACTCGAATATCGTTTCGACGAATCAATATTTATAAAAATCGCGAAACCATCGGCGAGAAGAATTACAAACGAGAGTTGTTAATGCGTCTGAATCTCGCGTCTCGGATTGGTGCGTTACATCGCCGAAGACGAAGACTCGTGCGACGCTTCGTCGAGCATGCAGAAAGCCCCGTGGACGGGGAGATGAAGATCTGATACGAATAAATAAATGAATAAATAAAGGAGAGGCTGGGACGAAGACGAGGAGGAAGGAGAGGAATAAATAAGCGGAGGCGTAGGCCATGACGCAACCGTCCTGGAATCCTCGGATCTCAACGAACAGACGTAATTAAGACAGCTTCGAGGCTTCATCGATCAACGGATTACACTCTTTGGCCTACCAACTAAGCTCGTTATTAATCGAGGAAATGTCCCAATCAATGGTTTTCGCTTGGCGAAGAAAAAAAATACATATTGGCCAATCCCGAACGTCCCACGAACGAGAAGCAAACTTGTCTTCGACGGCGAACAAGTCGGTTTTGATCAATCATTCGAGCGTGAATAATTAATAACATGCAAATGAAAAAGTAAAGAGTGAAATTGCACTGATCGAGAGACCAATTAAAATCGCTAATTTCGAGAGATTTCAATTACTCGATGTCGGAAAACATTCATTTCTAACATGATTCAATCATGTTAATCCGATTAATGCCGCAAGAATTCGTGCCGATGAAGAGAATCGATAACGAAATAAATACTAATTAACCTAATTTATTGTATTCATAATTAGCGGGGCACTCTGGCATCGTACAAAGTTCTGCTCGCGAAAACATTAATCCCTCATATGATTTAAATGATTGCCTACATCGCAAATTGAAGTGGAATCGTCTATATATAATTTTATATTTTGAACTATGTTTATCGTTTTTTCATTCCAACAAATTTGACGAAGTTTGTGAAAAAAAAAGTCGTATTGTTTGAGAGAGTTATTGCCTAACTAATCACTAATTGAACTAGTTAATTCAGAAAATGTATAACGAGCTTGCCACCAGATCCTACGCAAACTTCCAGATGCAAGTATTCATTTCAAAAATGCGTAAATTCGTTAATTACATCGAAAGTGAATTCAAAGCTTTTTTATTATGTTTGCAGATTTTTTCCCAACCGAGATAAATTCGAGCCCATATTTGTTGCCGCCTGTATTTTCAATTTGCAATTTGATTTAATTTGATTGAATTGATCGAATCATTCACTAATTAATCGATACTGTACCGAACTAATTCAACGAATTCATACCTTGCATTGCACCGTGCAATAAAAATATCAAATGCATATTCAATATGAATACCAATCGATATTCGTATAGACCATATTACATTTTTCGAAATTTTCTTTCGTCGAACGTAACGAATTTGTGGTATGCAGGAACGGCGGGCAAGATTCAAGTGCAGCGTGTACACGATGTTCTCGTACACATATTTGCGAAGCGCGAATACCGCGCGTTGAGGAGAAACCGAGTTCCACACGAGCGCGCACACGTGTATTTATGTACGAGCATATACTTGGATGCACACGTATGTATAACATCTATATAGGATGGGAATGCTTGGCCAGGCCCAGTCGAAGTTCGCATTGTGCGGACGTGGCCATATACGGCCTCGAGTATGCCTGAAAGAGCGAGCGAGCAAAAGGAGCCAGGAGCAGCCGGAGTAACCACGTCTTCCTTTCGTTCTCGGCGTGGTCCTCCGTGCCGCCGCGCACAAATACACACAGAGCGGCGAGCTCTCCGGGGAAGAGGAACGTCGTACCGCGGGCTCGTTCGCGAAGAGAGGAACGAACCCACTCGGCAGCCGGGGCCACCTTCTCCGATTCTCTCCTCTTATTCCTCGGTCCCACGAACACAAGCTCGGCAGAGCGAAGGGGTAGGCGGGGGTCAGGAACGTCGAGAGCGAGAGAGCAGCGGTGTATAATGTACCAAACTGGGTAGGCGGACTCGTAGTCGGCTCTCGCGCCCGTTGCAACGAAGCTTCTGGGGCCCCCCGACGTTCTCAGCCTCCACTGGCTCTCGATCTCACCTGACTCACCTGCGTTCCACTGCAGGCCGCATGCCTGTGCTTCTTTCTCTCCTACCCTCCCCGAATCATTCCCTTTTTTTTCAACTCACAAATTCCCTTTCTCATTCTTTCTGCTCTCGATTTTTCTTCACTTCTGTTCCAGCCCTCTCGTTCGTTTCTGCTGGCGAGTGAAGAGTTACGTTTTTTTCTTCTCTCCCCATTCTCTATGCTCGATGAACGGTAGGAAGCTTCGCCCGAGTACCGAGAAGCGTATCGTGTGCCAGCTTTTCGATTATACAATAGGCAAAGAATGTTACATCAGCTGTGAGCAACGAGAGCACGGGCAAGACCATGGTTTATATGTATATATGTCGAAGGTAGAGATCATATATGTGTGTTTGTATTATATGGTATATATTTGTGTCAGAGCAATTTTTCCTTTGGCTCTGCGTCAATGCGGAAGCTCCCGTCGTTCTCGTTTCGGTGCTTATGTATGTGTCGTACGTATATACTACATCCATGTGTATATTCTGTATATGCGCCCGTGTGTGTAACGCGGCACACGAGAAGCCAAGCTTTTTCCGTCTCCCGTTTCTCCTGTTCCTCTTCCCACTCGCGAAGAGAGTAGGCAAGGCGGAGGAGTGGGACGAAAAAAAGCTTACGGATAAAAGCCACCGGCAAGGCCGCATGAAAAGCATTTCCTCACTCCCACGAAAGCGAGAAAAACTACGCGCTACCCCCTCGAGCTAACTAAAAGCCATTACGCTCTGGAGATCCTCCGTTATACGTTGTGTACGGGATGTTAACAGTAAGCATCCCAGCTATTCTGTTTCTTTTTGTCTTCCTTTTTTTTTCATCCCTTCTGTCCTCATTATTTCCTTACCCGTAAATAAACCGGAACATCGTACAGTACTTGATGCCATGCGCAAGTGGCTTTACAACTAAAACTGTAGCCGTATTACTTTCATCTTTGAAGACCTTTTATAGAGGTTTTTATATCATCGTTTAGTCGTGATGGAAGTTAAAGAACAGCGAAAATTGCAAGAGGAATTGCTGGTCAGCCGGGCGATGTTTTGGCGAAGGCAAGTAACTGTTCCAGGAAAATGCAAAGGTCAACGACGGAGGATAAACAGCTCGTTCCCTCGGCAAATCCGCCGAGCTCGGAGCGCACGCGAAGCGGGAAGGAGCGACGAGCGGACAGTCAACGTTATCGAATAATGAGCTCTCTCAACGTTTACCCGAACGTACGCGCGTTCGCGCAAATTGCGGTTATGTAGTTTTAGCTAGTCGGTTAGCCCGTGCTATATTTGCACGGCGAAAAACAACCTACCAGAAGGAATCTGCCTGCCAGAACCTACCGAAAGGAATCCACGTGCGATGGAATTAAAATTGTAGACAAACCTTTCTTTAGTCTTGTATGCGAATTGAGGATTTCTTTTTACCCGGGCCGATTTTCGATGGAATAAAGAAAAAAATATAGGTACAAGTTGCGAGTTCGTGAACCTGTTCGACAGTTCGAAGATGCTCGAGACGGCGCGGTTGCCGGCGTCGCCGACTCTGAGGACGATATTTCGTTTCATCTCGCCTATCCTCGAAACAATCGCGTCGCGTCGATAATTTTCTTCGGTCAGTGTATTCCGGCCGCGGTGACGAAGATTCTCGGCGAACTTTCCGCGAAGTGACAAAGTTTCGCCGAGACTTTACTTAAGTAACACCGAAACCCGAGTGACGCCCGTTCGCAAATATATATATATATATATATATATATATATATATATATATAGTATATATTCGAACTGTACACTCTAAACTCGGAACGTGCCGTCGCGAAGTTCTGCTTTGTCGCAACTTCACGTATGGGGTTTTCGCTTACTCGAGTAACACGCCAGTGTTTGTTGCGAAGTTACGAGCGAAGTTAAGCGATCATGCGGATATATCGCGCCCTGCTCGAGTGCATCGTCGCGATAGTAAAATTTCGATTCGTCTTCCGGAAAATGTGCGCCAGACATTCAGATAAGCGCGGAGAGCCGTTTATCATTGTGACCGAATGTATTTGAATTCAGATTTTTTTTGGCCGCGCGAATAGCAACAACGTTTTTAGCGTAGATGGCGATTCGATTATAGATAGCACGGAACCGAAGAATCGCGAATCTGGAAGCCTCCGTGCGCGGACGAGGCGACCATCGGTCGTGCGTGTTACCCGCTAAGAACGCGTGTAAATCGCACTCTTTTTCCGGGACTCGCGCGCGTTCGCGTAGAGAAAAAAATCCATTGTCTTCGAATGAACGACGGTGTTGCCACAATTGCGGATGGTTTTTTTCTACTCGTAATCGCGAAATCGGAGACACTCGGAGAAATTGTAGGACGAGTGACGAACGATTACAGGCGTTGAGGCAACAAGTCTCTCGCAAACTTCGAGCGACAAAGCGCTGTTGCGAGTGCTCTGTATTTTAGTCAAATTGATCACTTAGGGTGACGCGAGTGAGTTCGCGCTTTCCCGAGCCGCGAATTTGAGTGTCAGAAATCGGCGCGATGACTGGCAACGAACTAACAATCGGTGGACGTTAATGAGTACAAGTGCCCTCGAGCTTTCATGCCAAATTAATTATGCCGACGAACTTCCGGAAATTCATTACGCTCGTTGGTTACGAGTTTTCATTGGTCGAAGCACTCTCGTCTCTCTCGATCGTCGTTTGCATTGAGCATTAACCATTTTCGCGTGTACAAATACGCGGTTGGGCGTCGACGACGAGCAAATAAATATTGCAGTCGTCATCGCGTTGATAATTAAGCGAGCTCTGCGTCCGTCAAATGGTACTTTTGCGTCGTGCTGGGTGAATGGGTTTTTGTGAAGATTTCGGTAAATAAGCAATAAAGTAAACCGAATGCATCGGAGCCCTTTTTGTTTCCTGTCGCTAAAATTCTTTAGAATTTCGGTAAATGAAAAAATAATTAACATTGCAATCAGTTATGCGCTGCTTGTGAAGCGGAGTGAATGAAGTTTGGCCGTTATTTATACCGTTTTTATATCTTCCTTTCCTGGCAAATTATTTTCCAGTAAAATAATCACGTTTTTTAATAATCTTTCATCATCAACTGCAACGAAAACGGTTGATAGAATTGTTATCGTTTATAGAATACGTTCATAACCAGCTCGTTCGAGTCGAATTCGAGCCGATCAACAACATTTAGCATTCAAAAGTCCCTGCAATTGATTCATCCCAATCGAATCTCTTTCAGAGGTGGGTAAAATGCATCGGCCAGCATTATTCGAGATCGAGGAATTACCATTAGCGAGTGTGGTCGAGAAATAAATGGATAATAAAAATGTCTCTCCATTAATCGATACATCGATCGTGATAATCCTCATTCCCGCGACGTTAAAAAAGACATTCACAACGCGGCGACATCTGTGACTGATATACACGCATTCGTTCCGTTCCCTCCCGTTAATCTAAAAGAAGATATGAATAATGATCCGTGAAGTGGTAGGAATGGTCGCGGGAAATCTTTTTTTTTTTTTTCTAAGGGGGTGACGTATAGAGAGAGCCACGGAGAGGCGAGGTCGTATATCGGATCCTTTGCCTAATCGTCTCTTCCTCTCTCGCCGTGCCGCCACTCACACACACACACACACACGCGCGCGCAACGTAGTCGGTACCCCGCACTCTTTCGTCTCATACCCGCTCGCTCAAACGCCACCACCGCTTAGTAGGTACCTCTACATCTCTATTTTTACGACCGGCTGTGTGCCGGCCACCGACTTTCCCCCTCCCTCTTTCGTATACGCGCTCAACCATCAACACCGGAGTCCACTTGACTTCCCTGTGTGTTACACCTCGTCGAAAAGGGGCTCATTCGCCTCTCTCTCGGTCCCGACACGAAACCGCGGTGCAGCGGTGGCTCAACGCGCGCCCGTCGCGACAATTCTTTTGCCCGGATTAGACACGACTATTTTTATTTCACGCGTGTCCAGCGAGCTTTCCGGTCTCGTTCGCGTCTCCAAACATCGCCGCCCCCGCTATTTGCATGTCCCCATTGTTCGCTCTTGCAAATGCAGCAAATTGCATCTTAACATATTTCCTTCGATTGAAATGCGAATTCTTATCGCGCTTTCGATTTATATTTATTGATATAAACAGAGTCCCAAGTTCGAGTTGAAGACTTACCTCTCAGTGAGGTCGCGGTAGTAGCCAGCAAGCCCTGAAGACTTCTGCTGTGATGATGAATGAGACTGTGAAAATCGGCTCTCGCCTGGTGTCGCAGACGATCCTCGGTTTCCCGATTGCAACACGGGCCTCCGCACGTACCTTTGATAAAAACAGAAAAAAAACATATATATATATATAGTGTATATAAAAATACATAATTATAGATATATAGAGACTCGAGAACGACGATGGTTGCAAAAGAGCCTTTTTAATAATAGAAATTGGGGACACCGAAGCATCGTCGGAAAAAAATTTGTTCCCCGCTCGTATTCTCTTCACGGGGTTGTAAAAACGTTCAAGAGACCCTCATTCGGCTCATTTTTTTCCTTGTTTTTTCCCTCTTCATTTTCATTTTAGATCTCGTATCTTCGTCCTCGGGAGTCCTACCATCCAAATCGACGCTTCCCCAACGTCGACTCGATAAAACTTGGCCAAAGAGGCGATAACGGGGAATATAAAACGAACGATCGAACGGCCCCGTTAAAGTAATTTCAATACGTCCACAACGCACCGGCGGAATCTTCGAGACCCGCGTCGCGTTTCTCCGACCTCCGTTACCGCGTATACATATGCATATATACATACTCATGCGAAGTAAATCGTTCCTTCCGATTTTTTCGGAGCTGAAGTTACGGAAGCTTTCCTGCTACTTTGAGATCCTTCCCGTATGAAAAATATCTTTGCGGTTCACTCCGGACTTCGAGGGCTCCATCCACACGATCCTTTTTTTTCCTCCCGCATCGGCAAAGCCTTCTTCGCTTTTCAGAAACAACTTCAAACTCACCGTCGAGCGATAACTCCCGAAGAAAAAAGAAATCTATTCATTCGCTCGTCTATTCGCGATCGGGCTTCGGCTACGTTCGATTATTCGCGGATTATTATATTTCGCGCGATTCCATCCTCTCGCGAATCTTTGTTCGATAACTGCGCTGCCGTTTTCCGATTCCGATGTTATCCGATATTCTCGATTCGCCCACATCGACGAATCTAGCGATAATCGCGTTAAGAGCTTCGCTTCGAATTCGTGAGAGAAAAAAATTTCTTATACCGATATTCGAGAGCCTGCGGAAAGTTCTTGCGAACGGATTTGCACGACTATAAGTAGACCGAGTATTTGATTATCATAATGTTCTGATAATATGCGAAAAATGTTGCTTCGTTGGTTAAAGAAGAAAAATTGGATCTGCGAGCTTGTCGGATCGAGAAAAAAAATTACGAGACTAATTTATCGGTTTTTTTTTCTCGTTCGTTATCTATTTCTCTCTGATCGATTGCGTTTCATTTAATTATCGGCGTATGATTGGATCTAATTGACGCGCGAACGTTCGGGAGTTATAGCCCGAAGCTCGTGGTTTACGTGTGTTCGCGAGTATTTCCACGACGTAGCATCCCGGCGTGAGCTTCCCCTTCTTCCCTCCCTCGAGCTCTAGTCCTGTAGCCGTTGCGTTCGAGCGAGAGATGCCCCGGGGAATAATAATGCGGGTAACATATAGACACGAGGAGGACATTGGCGTGCGCGCGTTTCGTGAGACCTATGGCTCGTAACTCCATTCTGCACTAACTCGAATGGCTGTATAGTTGTGCGCGTACCGCGTGTTGCCTGTATAGCTATACAATTTGCATGGAAATCCGCGATTGTGCAGCAGCCTGTGTGCCCTGCCACGGCCGCACAATGGAAACGCGAACATCGCGCCCGAGCGCGACGGCGGATAGCGATAGATATAGAGAATACGACGTGAATAAACGTTTGAGCGAGATGGAAAGGCCAGCGAGATCGAATTCGGGCGTGCGACGGACAGGTTGTGCAAAGCCCTGCCAGACTGTTCATCGTTGGCATTAATACATTAGAAATTGTAGTTCGACGATTTGGAAGCACAATCGTACAGTCGTCGAGTCAAAAAGGTACGAAAGAACATTCCGACCAGCAAAATATTTCGTTTTCGCATGAAAATGAATAATTGCATAATTAAGAAAAATCAATATTTGGCAGTTACAATTAACAATTACCAATTTTTTTAATTAAATTCGGCAACAAATGGATTACGCTCGGTATAATAAATAAAATATTGACTACGGACCACTGATAAAAAATTTCTTTTTTTCATATCGTTATTATACTATCATATATGCAGATAAATTTCGATATTTTTTTTATAATATCAATATAGTAATGATAACTAATGTTTCTGTGCTATTAAAATTCCACGAGAAAGAATTAAATCCGTAAATAAATAGATACATGTGATATCGCGCATTTATAATGGTTGGAGCAATAAAAAAAATAATGAAACCTGCCGCGAGGATATTCGAGGTAAAAATTTGACGCTCGAGCTCGCCGTCTCCGAGCGGGAAGCGAAGAAAGAGAAACGAGAAGGCGGGGAAGTCCCCGTGCATGAAGCGAAGCCGCGAGCATAAAGTGCGTATGTTCATAAATACAGGCGCGTACACCGAATGCAAGGAGGGAAGTTACATACATCGAATCATTGGCTTATCCGGTCACCTTCGCATTATCGTTGCCCGTTGTATTACAGACGAGGAGGGACGGGTACGAGAGATATCCATTCGCGAGGCACGTCGCAATATACTGTCAATCATGCAAATTGGCAATGCGTGTAAGCATAGCAAGGGAGGCAACGAGGGGAATTTGGGGGGGGGGGGGGGAATAAATGCAGTAGGGCGTTGCAGAATATATTGTATCCAGATGAAGCCTCGAGCGTGTGCGTACACATTCGAGCCCCGAATATTCGATCAGACTCGGCGGCAAAATCACAGTTTCGAACTTTGATCCGTGACGCAAAAGCTGCCATTCGATAGAACGAAGAAAAACGATCGCATCAATCGAGCAACACTAATGCGGTATCGTGAATTCGAAAATGATGAGCGATGTGCCGCATCGAGAGAGACGCATGGGATTGAGAAATTCTATGGCAATTCGCGTCACAACTGTGGAGTTAGCCCAATTAGAAGCCCGGGGGTTATCCGATCGCGCATCTGCTACTCGAGTTAGTCAATTATGCGAGCCGAGGCATACGGCAACTAATCATCGTCGTTGTCGCCGTAGTTGGGATCGATTCGACGAGAGAAACAGTGACTCGAGCGATAAGCTAATAAGCTCGAGACTGTGGCGCAGCCGTTGGTTAACCCGTCCCCTTAATTGTCGCGAATCGTCGCTGATTCTCGACGACATTAAAAAATATTCGAGCAACAAATCTCCATCCTCGTCCGCGAGAAATTCCCGACGATATTTTATAGCCGTAGAATTTCTCTCGGAGACTCGCCAACGACGCGAATATAAGGAGATAGAAGAGTGGAATATAAAAAAAAAAAAACAAAAAAAAGAAGTTAGCGAGAATGAAAGAAAAAAAGGAAGTTTTCGACGATGAGTCACGCGAAGGTTTAAATGCTAAGCCGATCCTGAAAGCGGTAAAAAGCCGTCAAAGAGTATTAGTCGTGAGAAAGAAATGTGGCGAAGCGTAGACCATTTCGTCGGTTCAACGATAGTTCTCTCTCTCGTGCAGCGGCGGTCGCAGCGCCGAGCGCGAAACGTCCGAAGGGTCCGAAGGTCGTTGTCGTCAGCGGGCTCAACCCGCCCCCGCGGACTTCTTTACGATGCGTCAGGGCTCTCGGTGAGAATAACGATTCCACTCCGCTACCTTCTCTCCGCCGTCGTCCGGGGCTCCTCTTTCTCTTGTGTCTTTTTCATCCTTCGCGCGCAGCAAAACCGACACTTCGCGGGACTTTATGGCATCGAGTTTATATTCCTTCGCGGCTAGTGCGCTAAAACGCGCGATATAACAACGGCGAGCACAATCCTTTCGAGCGTTTCCTGCTGGGATTTGTCGAGATCGCCGAATGACGAGAATGAAGTGGGCAATTCGAGTTACGTACGTAACTGTAGGTGTTGATGCTAGATTCGAGAATCATAATTTGCAGCTGCCACTTTGTACTCGAGATAATATTCCTTTTATTCGCTTTGTTTCGCCGGGCACGCCTTATTCTTTGTTGCAGTATAGTTTGTCGATAATGATTTTTGAAAAGTATTAATAACGCACCGATCGAAGCGCGCGAGGCTGCACTTGATCGAAATCGATCGAGATACGCGAGAAAAAGTGTGAACGCATCGCGCGGATAGTTCCGAGAAAGACAATACGAGGAGTTTCGATCCATACGACGATTAGATCCGGTTACGAGATGATCTATACTCGCCGGTTGTATACACTTCTGCTCTCATCTAGCGGGAGGCGAGCACGTCCGCGTCCCAGATAAATCCCTCTCGGCCTCTCCTTACCCGTCCGGCTAACGTGTGGGTAACTATGTATAGTTCGTATAAGATTCTTCGGCACGCTTCCGGCGCGTGCCCCCCCGAGAGAGTATCCCTTCCTTCTCACTTTTCTCATAACAGGTCGCGAGGTTAATAATTCTTTACCGGGAATCCCCGTACGTATATTTTTCGCACTCTCGATTTTACTCGCTCGCGGCCGGCATTGCGAACGAGTTTTTAAACGTTACGCTGAAATTATCGTCGCGCTGATGTGTCAATCGATTTAGATCGAAGATAAACCCGTTTTATTCTGAACCTCTTTTTTTTCGTGGCTCGAGAGCACGGTTGGGGAAAAAATTGTTCAAGCGTCGAAGATCAGGCCGCAGGCTCGTTGTAAACTGTGCGAATATGGAATATAAACATTAGCCGCATTATCTTAACGACCACGATAACGCCACGAGCACAAGTGACTGAAAATAACTTAATCGTATATCATCGACAGCATAATCAGCTTGTTCTACGCGTTCTCGTTTCGCATATGCTAAATAATAGTGTAGATCGCGAGCAACGTTTTAATTCAACGATTTGCACGACTCCTCGCGTTCTTCATTGATCCGAATAATATGTGACGTTATCGAATCTCGACGTTTTTTCCTCGAATTCGACAGTTTCGACTCGACGGAGAAAAAACTGTATCGAGAGCCGCGACAAAACGCGAAATCGATATCGCCTCAATTAGCGACGAAAGCAGCGAGAGTTCGACGAGGGTGAAAAAAAATTGATCTTTGAATATTTCCTTGTGGAGAGGAGGACGAGTTTTTTTTGTCGATTCTCGCCTCCCGAGGAATTCCATGCGCCCAACCTGACCCGTCTCTCGAGCGCACACTGCGCTGTAGCTAAAGGCTAATCGGCCAATCGCCCGATGCAGCGACGAAGACTCGCTCTCCGAACGAGTCCTCTCTCGCCGTTGCCCCGCGCTGCCGACTCGCTGCATCGAGAGAAGAGAAACAGCCCCAATGTACGCGAGAACCCGCAGGAGTAGCCGGCGAGAGAGAGAGAGAGCTCCATTTTAAAATTCCATCGCGTGGAATGTCACCTGTCGATTTACAGTCGCGAGCAGTTTGCCCCCGTGAGCATCGGGGCCTCCGGCACTCAGAGAGCATGCTCGATGAATTTTTTAAAAACGAAAAAAAAAGTAACGAATCGTTAAGCTTTTAACGAATTTAACGATGAAATTAGGCCGACGATGTCGCGATGTTATTTTTAACGTGTTCCACTAACATTTGAGTTTTATCCTCACCGTCCCCGACCTACATAAACCCGTAGGATTGACCCAAAAGTATCTATTTTACTATTTATACGAAAGGCGATCGTTATATATACAACGTGTTTTTGTTACTCACTGTCAGCTGTACCAGCGGCAGCGTGCTGCAACGTTCCAAAATCAACGGTGACGTTTTTGTTCTCGAAGAACGCTTTGACCGCGTCGCAACGCGCCGAATTAGTGCCGTTCTCGTGTCTATCCGTTGATCTCGTTGATCTCGACGACACCCCGTCGATCAGGAGACAAGAGAATATTATCGTTACGGCGTAAGCGCCGGTTAAACCGATCACTGTACTCTTTGACTTGGACATTTTTTTCAAAATTATTCTTTCCTTCTTTTACCGTCACTTCGAATGTTTTTCGAATATTAAAATATATTCGCGAGCCCTCGTTGTGGACGAGCGAAATTGAGTCTCGTAAATGGAGTTTCGGAGAAATTCCTTTGATTTCGCCGTGGCCCTCCGAGAGCCGAATATCGAGTTAATTCACGACCGAACAGTTTGCCAATTTTTTTTGTCTGTTTTCTTTACACATCCCAGGGGTCGGCGAAGCCCCCTTTCTTGCTCTTATTGTATTCTATGCAATTGCTCTTTTCTCTCGACTTCGCCGTCAACGTTAAAGATTCATCGCCCTCGTTCACGAAAAAATTCAAATTCGCGCACAGTTTTTTTTCGTTTTTTCTCAAATATTTTTTCGTTAATATTTATTAATCACGATTTATACACAACACGCACAGCTGCAGCACACACACGCACACGCACGGTGGGCACGCATGCATATGCACCACACGACGACGAGAACGCCGCGCGCGTACTTCTTTAAACGCGGGATTAACGGCTTGGTGCCTCGAACGCGACTGCCGCCTCTGCTGCAGATCGCGGGACCGCCGGCGCGCGACTGTGTACTGCGGATTCTGCCAGTTTACCTTTCTCGTCTCCCCGCTCGCCCGTGCGACCAACGACGGAATCGTGAATTATATCCGTACCGTCCGCGAGAAAACGTCGAGCTCCCGAGGCGCGCGGCGCCAGTGCCATCTCTGACAAACAACCGCGACTGCTTGCGAGACTTTCGGAGCAGCGAGGTAGGATTCTTTTCGAACGGGCAAAGATCATGTATTATAAACATGTATTGAACATCCCCTTGTATTGAATATTTGAGGTGTTTTTCGCGGCAAAAATCGTTTTTGTGTGTTGGAAAATGTATTATGTTTCTTTTTGAAAAATGCATTCATTTTATTACGAAATACAAGCTTTGCGCTTTCTCGCATCGTATAAAAAGTAACTGAAGAAAAAAAATACAATCCTAGGTCATAAGTTACAAAAATACGTTGAAAGTTTAGATAAACGTTATTTGAGTTCTCGCTTGATTGACCTGCCACACGTTCAATTCCTCGTACTCCTCGATGCAATCGTTCACTTGATCGGGCTTGAATCCCTTGCTGGCGCATCGTTCCAGTATCTCCGAGACTTTGATGGTTTTCGCGGTGCCCTTGAGTTCGCCGATGAGCTGGAATATCTTGTTGGCAGCGTTGGCCGGCGCGCTGGCGACTTGCATCTCCGAGTAGTTTATCGAATATTTCGACATCTCGACGAGACGATTCGCCTCGATGACGTCCTCCTTCTCGACGAGATCGGCGAGACGCAAGCGCGCCAATGCCGTCGCGAGGCGCAACACGGCGAGCAAATTTCTCGGCGACGTGAAGGTCTTGTCGCGACCGTTGCGCGATTCTCTCCGCAGCTCGACGTACGTCTCGACTATGTAGTCGATAAGATCTTCCGGTATCGTTGGATTTTTCGTTTTGCACAGAGCTATGTAGCGTCTCATGAGATTCATATCGAGAGCCTCGACCTTCGTCGGTGGCTGAGCGCCGTTTCGGTGCACGTACGTGATGTGCTGCGCCAATCGCAGATCGTTGTCGCGATCGGCGCGATCCTGTATCAACCACAGAAGATCGAAACGCGACAGCAGCGCCGGAGGCAATTGGATATTCTGCTCGATCGTTCTCTTGGGATTGTAGCGACCGTACGCGGGATTGGCCGCGGCCAGAATCGAAACGCGCGCGTTCAAGCGCGTCATTATGCCGGCCTTCGCGATCGAGATCGTTTGTTGTTCCATCACTTCGTGAATCGCTGTTCTGTCGGCGTCCGCCATCTTGTCGAATTCGTCGATGCAACATACACCCTGATCGGCCAACACAAGCGCACCGCCCTCGAGCATCATCTCGCCGGTTAGGGGATCCTTGAGAACCGCGGCGGTCAAACCGACGCCGGAAGATCCGCGACCGGTCGTGTACTGAGAACGCGGCGAGAGACGCGTTATGAAGCCCAACAATTGAGATTTCGCCACTCCGGGATCGCCCATTAGGCAGATGTTTATGTTACCGCGAATTTTTATGTCACCGCGCTTACGATCGATCCCACCGACGAGGAGAAGCAGAAGCGCTTTCTTCACGTCCTCGAGGCCGTAGATCTCCGGCGCGATGGATATCGCGAGTTTCGTGTAAAAATCGTCTTCGTTAACGAGATTCTTCAATTCCTCGGCCGTTAGTTGCTCGTCCTCGTCGATCGTTTCCATATTCGTGAGTGTCGCGATGCGCTGCAATTAAAAACGAATCATTTGTAATAACCAGTCAGCAGTCGTTGCTTTTTTTTGTTCGTTCTTGTAACGAGTATTATTACGTGAGCATCTATGTAAGTCTCGCTGAGAAGTCCACCACCAGCCTGTGGATTGAAACCGCTGCGAACCATCGGTAAAAATATTCCCGTAATAATAACATGATCTCCGGGCAGACACTGCCGCGTTGTTTCGCCTCGACAGTAGACCGTCAGCGATCTCGGAATGTGGCCCACGGGAACTTGATCGCTCTGCAACGTTGGAAGATAACGCTTTAGGTCGGATCGATTCTTCGCGACGGTCGATAAACTTTATCGTATTTGTTCGTGACTCACGTGTTCCTGCAGCTTGACCTCCTGGAACTTTGTGAATTTCGAGCCTTTCGTTTGCATGTGCAATCGTCCGCCGGATTTGTTGACTCTGCAATCGTCGCTCGGACACGATTGGGGCGGCATGAAACTCATCGATTGCACGGGCTGATAAGTTTCGGCACCGCACTGGTCGCAAGTGTACGTGGCCACGAGAATCAGCGGCATGACTTCGGTCGATCTCGTCACGATACCTCGGACCGTTACCAATTTTCCGATCTTGTCGGCTTTGATGTCGCGCACGGAGTGCGCTTTCGCCGTCTCGGATTCTCGGAAATAAACTTCGCTGAAATAATAAAGCGAATTGGTAAAAAAAAACCAAAAATGTTATTTCCTTTGAAATTCGAAAAATTCTAATTGAAATACTTCAGAATGTACCAATCGGTTAATTTTGTCCAATTTCGAACGATAATTCAAAAGTCTTTTAAATTAAATGTTTCTGATAGTTCGACTCACAATCTGCGCATTAATTCTGGGGCATATTTATTTCTCGGATCCCTTTGATCACCGGGATGTATGTTTCTCGTTTCCATCAGCAATCTGTGCTCTATATAAATATCGAGAGCGTCTTTCGCTACTACAGTGCGTTCTTTGAAGTCTGGAAGAATTTCTTGTACCAGCTGCAGAAAAAAAAATGCAATCGATTCATCTCAAAGAACTGGAGTATTATTTAAGATGCAAGAAACCTACCTCCAAGATGAGATTCGTGTATCTTCTCGTGTTGTCTGCGATAGCCGCGGCAAGATCTTCGTCAAACTCTATGAGATCGTCCATGTCGATATTGAAAGCTACCTGATCTCTGTGCGCAATCTTCGTCAATTGCTCGCGATACTTGAACGTTTTGTCGCCGCTCTTGTCGTCCATCTTCACGTACTCCGTAAAGAAAGTTTTTAATTGTTCTGCGGAAGCGAACGAAATGAAAATTAACATTGTTGCAACAGCGAAGAACACGAGTTTACAGTTTTATCGAAGGATTCTTTTCATAAGAATTTATTGTAGCGAAGTGCGATAGATTTGCGGTTAGGAAAAATCGAACGGCAAATCGTATTCGAAGATCAATCGATATTGCGAATATAACGACAACATACCTTTGTCCTTCGCATAATCTCTCGCCCCTTTCGGTGCCATTTTCCTGCCGTTATTGTAAGCCAACAATTCGCAAAACTCGTGAAAACAATAACGACGCGAAAACTTCGGCTCTGCTCTGTCTTCGACGGCGACTTTTCCCGCCAACTCGCGATCGGAAGCCGCGCGGAAAAAAATAAAAATAATGCTCGCGATTCGCGCGCCACCTACTCGAGGCGTCAAAAATTTGCGCCGCGACTTTCGAGAGTTTTCGGGTTAGGTTGGATACGACGTTTCACACGTGCACAACAATTCGTTCGGCTTGTTAGTGCGACGGATTTTCGTCGACGAAAATGGGAAAAGCGAAGAAAATAAAAGTCTCGAAGAGCGAAATGCGCCCGCCGAAAATCGGGTTGGCCGAACAGATCGAAGACGCGAAATCTGTCAAATCGAAGGATCGCAGAAAAGTGCGAATTCGCAATGACGAGGACGAGGAGGTTAGTCCAAACTTTTTATTTATATTTATTTTTCGATAAGTCGTTCCGCAATTCGATATTTCGTTCGAGCGCGATTAACATGCAATTCGTAAATGAAATTTTCCAGTTCGTCGACGCGAATTTGTCGCAAAAGATTCTCTCGCAAGCGAGAAAGCAACAGCTGGAAATCGAGGAAGAAAACGAAATTGGAGCTTCGTCGACGTCGACGAAAAGAAAACCAGTTACAAAGCTTGGTCCGGATTTGAGCGAAGACGAAGCGTCCAGCGAAGAGGAGGATGTGGCTGGTAACGAGCACTATGAAAATATTGAAATCGACGAGGACGACGAAAGAGCGTTGCAGATGTTCATGGACAGAGACAGAGCTCCCGTGCGGACGCTCGCCGACATAATAATGGAAAAATTGACGGAGAAAAAAACTGAGATACAGACGCAATTCTCTGACGCTGGATCGATGCAGATGCAAGACTTGGATCCTCGAGTGAAGGCGATGTACGAGGGAGTCAGAGACGTGCTCGCCAAGTACAGAAGCGGCAAACTTCCGAAGGCGTTCAAAATCGTTCCAAATCTCCGAAATTGGGAGCAGATTCTCTACATCACGGATCCGCCGAAATGGTCGGCAGCGGCGATGTATCAAGCGACGCGAATTTTCGCATCGAATCTCAAAGAAAAAATGGCCCAAAGATTCTACAATCTCGTTCTATTGCCACGAATACGGGACGATCTCGCGGAATACAAGCGATTGAACTTCCATCTTTATCAGGCATTGAGAAAATCGCTCTTCAAACCCGGCGGTTTTATGAAGGGAATTTTGCTTCCGCTCCTCGAGTCTGGCACGTGCACGCTGCGCGAGGCCGTGATCGTCGGTTCCGTCGTGGCGAAAAATTCTATACCGATCTTACACTCGTCGGCGGCGATACTGAAAATCGCCGAGATGGATTACACGGGAGCGAACAGCATTTTTTTGCGGATATTTTTGGACAAAAAATACGCGCTCCCCTACCGGGTTGTCGACGGTGTCGTGTTCCATTTTCTCAGGTAAGGATCAGTAAAAAAAAAATATTTTCTATATGATTAATTTTTTCATTTCTCTTTATGGAACGATATTTTCGATCAAGCTGGACGAGAGACATTACATTTTTTTAAATATGTTTTTCACGCAGATTCGAAAGAGAAACGAGAGAACTTCCCGTACTGTGGCATCAGTCCCTTCTGACTTTCGTTCAACGATACAAGAGCGACATTAGTTCCGAGCAGAAGGAAGCGTTGCTCGAATTATTGAAGAAACAGCCTCATCACACGATAACCGCCGAAGTGCGCCGAGAACTTCAACACGCCAAGTGCAGAGACGTCGAAGTCGGGGAACCCATTGAGGAACCGATGGCTTGTTAATAATTTTTTTTTTTTTTTTTCTTTTCATCGAAATATATTTTATTCGGTACACGTAATCTACCGTTCGAATAGCAAATAAACGTTATATTACTAAACAAACTTCGGAGCTCGGCAATTTTACACGATAAATAT
Organism: Ischnus inquisitorius; assembly: GCA_963924025.1. Classification (NCBI taxonomy): domain Eukaryota; kingdom Metazoa; phylum Arthropoda; class Insecta; order Hymenoptera; family Ichneumonidae; genus Ischnus; species Ischnus inquisitorius. The sequence goes on along the minus strand of OZ001245.1, from coordinate 17,333,182 downwards.
TTCGTCGCCGGAGAAGCAACGAAAAATCGTATACGAAAAAGACTCATTAATGTTTCATAGACGAAATGTATGAATTTCTCGTGTCTTATAAACATTTATACCGTTCCGAATACCCGAAACATTAAAGTTAATCCTGTGATTAAGATTTTCGGTTAGATGAGGAATTGAAACGCGAATATTTAAAGACATTGACATTACAAATTGATCCGAAAAAGCGCGAAAAAAAAGTATAGACTCGTCGAAGCTCGTATAAAATAACAGAAACATCGTGTTTGATTTCCTTGACAAGGCCTTCCGGTGTAATTTTTCACGATATTTTAGCTACATCACCATTTATTTCTTTAAAGAAACTGAAGAATTTGTAGACTGCAAAATAACGATACAGAAAATCTAAGTTGAATCGACAAAGAGTTGTTAATGTTTCGTGGATTCGGCGAATCGAAAAATGATTACAATTAAAAAGCGTCGAGCGGACAAATCATCGGGAACAGCTTAGGAAATCGTATAATAATAGTATCGAGACATCAGAAATAACGGCTACAAAGTAAAAAGTTCACGATGAGTTAAAAAAAACGTTTCGTCACGAGGATTCTAAATGTATGCTATATTTCGAGGAATCACATTGGGGTCGGTTACAATGCGAGCTAGTATGGAAAAAAAATAAATAAAGCAACAATAGATTGAGTCAAGGTAGTGCGAGTGCGTGAAGGTCATTATCGCCGAGTGTACACTCGGCAGTGAACGTCGCATCGCATGGTTTTTCGGTAGCACTCTGCATTCAGTTTCGCGCGAACCTCTGTTTCGTTCGGTGCCGCGATGGCGACAAAAGAAGCAAATTCGGTGATGCTAACGGAAGCGTTCAATAAAACAGAGGACGAGATTATCGGGCCGCTTCGTCAATGTGGTTCGAGAAAGTTCATTAGAACGAAGCGTTCTGGCGATACTCGCGAGACTTCTGACCAGTTGGCGCTGAAAGAACGCACTGCTAGAGGTCCGCATAAGATGAAAACACGAGCGAAAAGAGTCGGAAGTTTTTCGGGGCAATACAGCGAAAGGCCATTTAGATTCGAGCTATCCAATGTTCCGATTGATGCAACTTCAAAGCGAAAAGCCCAACTCGTTCGACCGGAGAATTACCCGAGAAGCAATGCTCTAAAAAAAGAGCGAGTCCCGTCTCCAAGATTAAGTTCCGAAGAAGGCAAAAAACCATCACTCGAATTCGATCAAGCGAACAAAAAGCCAGAAGTTTGCGCCGAAAATATTACCGTGAAAAAGAAACGTGGTCGTCCACCGAAAGTCGATAAGAACATCGTGATCAATGAAATTTTGTCGCGAAGGGCCCAAATTATTACGGCGAAACAACATTACGTGGCAAAGGTGGATCCCGTGTGGACGCAAATAGCAAATGCTTTGGGGAACGTCATTAATCCGCGCACGGTGTATGCAATAGCCCAGCGAAAGGACGTTCGAAGTATAATGTTCGATAAAAAGATCAAAGTACCCGTCAACGTGCACGAAACCAGAAGTGCGCGCCGAATTGCCGAGGAACGTGAGGCTCGCGAGCAGATCAACGCGAGCGAAAAAAAGGACATCGCCAGTGCACTCGCGAAGCACAACAGGTCTCGAGGAAAGGATGAAAAAGTCGATCTTCAAGTTGTCGTAGACGCGATCGCGAAGAGACGATCCGAAGTCGTCACTCCCGAGGGTCGTTATGCACTTACGAAACATCCGGTTTGGTCTCGAATCGCCAGCGATTTGGAAAACGCGATAGCGCCCGAGACAGTGCGCGCTATAGCATGTCGCGAGAACGTTTGCGCTCTCGTTTCTCGCGGGGCCGAGGTGCCGAATATTCTACGCGCGCGTGCCGAGGAGAACGGGGCGGATGCGGCAGGCACCGACACCATCCGCTACGAGATAAATGAAATGGTATTCGAGGACGCCATAAACAAACTTCTAAAAATCGTCGACTCCCGCGATTGTCTGATTGGCGAGATTACGAAACTCCGGAAGGAATCGCGCGAAGATATCCAGAAACTGGGAAAAAATATCGAGGCGAATTTTCAAGCGCTGAGAAACGATCTGCGCGAGCGCGATAATAATTTTTTTGCTACTAAAAAAAAGCCTACAATCTTTAATTAGGTAAGATCGATAATACACATTTGAGGGGTTTTTAGGAATTGATTTAAAGAATGAGTAATATTAATGTTTTCTTATTTATGCATAATTTTTGTTCATAGAAAGCTGCGGAAAAGTGTCTGTGATGCGATCGAGAACACGATGGTGATTACCTTTTGTTTATTTTAATATCGAACACATTAATAAAGAAACAAAACTCCGCTTATGTGTTGTTCGTCACATGTATTTTTCTTATAAGTTTGCATTGTTTTATGCTGTTGGTCGATCATACGACAACGTACGTAATTGTTTTCAAGGATCGTCGTAAGTCACCAAAGTTTACGCGTGAATGACGCCAGAATGAAAATACATCTATGTGATTTGTATTTTTCCACCGCTTTTTCTTTCAACACGTTCGAGAAATTAAAAAAAAAGAGAAAATTCCACTAGCAACGACTTTTTAATGGAACAAGTTTTTGTTGAGAACTGTCGCATATAAAAAAAGTGATGTTCAAATTAAAACAGTACTTTTGTTTATTAACACTTTGTTAACACGTTCGCCGAAAAAATCTGCTAATTGTTATTAAATTTCTGTTGCATTGCTGAAGGGCAGGAGTTTTATTAGCAAATCACAAAACAATGAAAAATAACTTTTGATCCCCATCGGAATTTCAGGACCACTTTTAGACAACTTTTCAAAAAATCTTTTCGAAATCTTTTTTTTTTTTTCAAAATATAAAATCTGAAAGATATTTTTTATAAAAAAAATGTTTCTTCTGTGAAGATGCGTTTATATCTGGCACTCAAATACGAGGATGTAACCACAGCAAACCGTCGAATTATTGTTGGAACGTTGAAAAACCAGGAGATGCGAAGATTTTTCTATGTCGAAACGTTGGCCGTTGCCAATAGCGTTATCGCGTTTCCTAACCGACGCCGCCGAATTTTCCGAGAAGCACATCGTGCGCCGGTTTGTTAGAAGAAAAAAAGAGGCGACACCCGATCCACGATCGCGTCGAGCCCAGCGCCGGCCGCGCGAAGATTTTGTTTTCAGTTAGTACAGCGTGCGCGACTGTGTAGAGGTCACAGTATCGCTAATGCAGCCGAGCTGAGAGAGTCTCTTTGTGCTTCTCGGCGGCCGTTGGCTTTCGTCGGGCTTCACGCGCGTTGCCGCGTTCCTTTGTTGTTTCGATTGCTATCTCGTGTCCGCGAGTTTGATTACAATGCAACGAGGGCATAAACGGAGAGTCGATCCGGCGATTCTCGTTAGGGCATTTGTGAGAAGAAAAAACGATATAATGCGACCAAATATGACGCTGCTGCCTCTAAGCAGCCCGGGGTGGACTTTGCTCGCGGCGGACCTCGGCAACAGATTGGCTGTAGGTACGCTCCGTAACATGACCAAGCGACCGGACATCGCGGAGGCTCTTCTCACCGATAGTCCCATACCTAGTGCATCGCCTCCGCGAGATCGTCGCTACAAACCTCTAAACTTGCTGCGAATCCAGTTGCTAAAAAACAATCTCGCCAATCGCATGGCGAGAAGACGAGCCGATCCGTCGAAAATCGAGCTAGAGATTGGTACGTGCGCGATCCCAACGCGAAAGGCTCAACTCGTTCTACCGGAGGGATATCCAACGATGCGGGAAGTATCGAAAGAAAACGCCGCACCGTCTTCAACGACAAACGACGCGGAAGACGACAAATCCGAGATCCAGCTCATCGACATCCGTCAACAGCCGCAAGTACGTTTGCAAAGAATGCCAACCGATACGAGGAAAATCGTGAATTCGTCGATGAAACTTACGCGACGCGGCCGACAGCCGAAAGTCGAGCGAAGCATTTTGATCAACGAGATCTTGAAACGAAGTAGCGAGATCGTTCAGGCGAACGGGAAGTACGCGACGTTATCGCATCCTGTGTGGACGCGGATAGCCAACGCCGTCGGCAACGTTATTCTCCCTGTTACGATTCGCAATATCGCCCGACAAAAAGAAATTTGCGATATGATAATCGGTCGGAAATCGGCGAGCGTCGCTGTTCCGAGAGGCGTCCGCGTATCCGAGAATCGCCCGGCGATCGGAGACGCGGCCCCGCGTCGTTGCAATATCCAGTGCGATGTCATGATGAATGCGCTGGTGAAACATCGCGACGAAATACTTCTAGCCGATGGACGTTACGTCCCGCCGAATAATCCGATTTGGTCGAGAATCGCCAATGACCTTGGAAACGAGATATCCGGTTTGGCGGTATACAAGATCGCGCACAGGCCGGAAATTCGCGAGCGCATGGTCGTCAAGGACAAGAAAAATGCCACGCTCGGGGCGGACAACGATGCGTCGCGAAAGCGTCGAAAGATCGATTCGCAAATCGTGATAGACGCGATTCTGTCGAGGAGAGCCGAGATTATCGACGCCGAGGGTCGCTACGTGTCCAACACGCATCTCGTATGGTCTCGAATCGCCAATGATCTGAATAACTTGATCACACCCATCACGGTGTACAATGTCGCGAGCCGCCACGAAGTTCGCGAGGTCGTTCTTCTCAAGCGCGACAAACAGGACGAAAATTCCTCGAGTGTCGCCGTTGAAGAACAGACGGATGGCTCAACCGCTGTCGGCGACATTCGCGACGAGATAAATCACATGGTCTTCGAGGACGCGATACCGGAACTTCTCAAAACCATCGACGCCACGAACGCTCTGGCGAAGGAGATGAAGGAGCTGAGGAGAATCGTACGCGAGGAAATTCAAGGGTTGAAGAACGAAATACGCGAGGAAATTCAGGAGTTCAAGAACGAAACACGCGAGGAAATTCAAGAGTTCAAGAAAGAAACACGGGACGAGATTCAAGAACTGAAGAGGGAAGTCAGAGACGAGATAAAGGGACTCAGGAAGGACATACGCGAGGAGTTCAAAGAATTGAGAAAGGACATGCGCGGACGCGACAAATATCTCAACGCCGAGCATCAGCCTATTCATCTGAACTGAGTAAGCAGTGAAACATTTCACCAGTTTGTCAATACTTTTTCTTTGTTGCTGTTTTTAACTTGTGCCTAACATTTACAGGTGGATGCGAACTGAAGTCTGTGACACTAAGCCAAAGCCTTTTAACACCTGACTATGTAAGAGTTAACAGTGAACAAAAACCAAAAATCAATATACGTGTAATTATTAAGAAGTTCTTGTACTTCGAGTTAGTTACTTATATGTGTGAGTTTTATAAATAAAAACAACTCCCTTTTTATGTATTGTTTTGCAATATGTATTTTCGTTTTTTTTTTTACTTTAAATCTACGATATTGACGTTATTATTTCATCGTACGAAGACGGACTTAATTGGATTACAACACACGTCGGGGTTAACCCGACATTCACGCGTAGCGCTAATTAAAAATTATTGGACCGTTATTAAGTACGACGATGCGGACGACAACGAGGATTCAAAGAATTATCGCTACACCGTTCAAATATTTACATGAAAAGCTGCGCGAAAAAATCAGTTGCGCCTCGCGAATCATTCCAATCTTCTTCATTCGCGTCTCGTTCATCGAAGCGACCGAAAGGTACGCGAGCGAACTCAATTCTTTCACAGTTTTCATAGTTTCGTCACTGAATTCGATAAAAAAAACATCTAGACTCCTCGCATTGACGAGAATATGCTTGAGCAATAATGAAACTTTGACTCTTTTTTTTTTTTCTTTTTCTGTTTGTTTTTTTCGTGAAGTTCATCGATTCAAATGTCTAAAGTTTTAAACACCGATAGGAACGCAGAGACTCGTTAGAATGTGTTGTTTGGCATCTTGCGAAACGCTTTCACTTCTTCTTGAAGAAACTCGTGATACTTTTGGATCCAGCTGCGGCCTTTTGCCTCGCCAATTCCTTCTTCGTTATGGGCGGTGGCTTCTGAGGCTGAAGAAAACCCAAATACGAATTTCTTTTAAATATGTTCGATTGAAATGAAGCTGTGTTTTTTTCGCGATAATATAATTTTCGAGAAGCCAAACCTTTTCCGGTTTCGTCAAATCCAATGCTCGATTTCTCGGCAAACTATCGCCGTCGAGAGAATCTTTCTTCTGTCTCTTCTCGTCGGCCCCGTCTTTCGGACTCGTTAATTTTCTTTTCTTGCTCTCAGATTCGTCCGGCAAATTGAGATACTGCGCGAGCTTTTTCGACAGATCGTCGGCGAGATATTCCGACACTATTCCGTGGGCGTATCTTAGATATTCTAAAAAAATTCGTACTTGTTTTGATTATTTTGTCTCGCGAGTTTCGTCTCGCTCTATCGCGGCAACAATGGCGCATCGAGACTTCGAGTATCTTCTTTTTTTCTCACCTATATCGGTGCCGCTTTCGTACTTGCTACTCTTCACGTATGTCGCGCTTACCGCTCCCTGCGAAACGTGTACTCCCTTCTGTCTCAGAATCTCGGCGACCCTCTCGACTTTTTTCTGCAGCCAGCTCATGGATTTTTCCTCATTGAACTTGAACGCCTGCAGCGACTCGTCGCCCTTGCGATCCGCGACCAGGGACAATTTCAAATTTTGACAACGAGCCAGACGAGTCGTTTCGGGATAATCCTCGTCCCTGAGACACTGATCCAGGGGCATGACTTGCTGCGACTGCAAGAAACAGAATATTCATTAATCGTTTTATTTATTGCGGTTTTTATATTTATTCGATTCCAAATGTAGTTAAATTTTTTACCTTTCTCAAGTATGGCAGGACCAGAAATATCGGATCGATGGGAGTAGACAAGTGCATTTTTCCATCGGATTTCACGTTATCATCGATGAACCATGATCTCTTGTTTTCGTCGAATGTGAGAACTTCCTGAACTGTTAGATCGCCCGGACTGAAGACGAACATCGCCGGTTGATTAGATGCCGGATGTCTGAGCTTCACAACGTCCGGGGGGTTTCCTTCTGTACTGTCGAGTCCATCTCCTAAACAGAAAAAATTATATTGTTTGTTAAGTAAAAATTGTCAAATTTTTTTTGATAAACAATTTTTTTTTTTTTCTCAACAAAAAAACAAAAGTTGATCAAACATTTTTTTATTTCATCAATAGCACATTATGATTATTTATTGATATTTTCATGATTTCACTCATCGCATCAAAAATTTCGTGGTACGCAATCGTTTCTGGGACACCTGTCCCGGGCTCGAGTCGAGATTTATGGTTTGTTTTTGTTTTCCCCGTGCCGACAAAAGATGGACGCGACAATGGCGCACGAGAGAGAGAGACAGAAGAAAAAGATTCATCGACTGCAAGTTGCAGCGATTACACAACGCGATGTAACGACTCCCGCCAATTCGACGTCTCTCGCAATGTAATTCGCGGCCCGCGAAATTTCGTCACAGTCCATTCGCTCAGTTTGCGCCACACTGTTTACCTTTCATTAGAAATACCCAAGTATTCGCAGCGGGATGAGAGTTCGCGGTTTTGACGCATTTTTTCGGTGATGCTTTGACCCGGGGCATTTTCGTGCCGTGTCAAGCCCCCTTGTGACCTCGCTTCTCTCGTATCTCGCACACTTCGTCCCGATGTTTACGCGATTATCACTGGTCGGCACTTGTATCGCGACACACGATTATACGGCGAGGTCAGCCATTTTTCCGAACGAACTTAGCCGGTCGCCCGGGGGCCACTGATCTCGTCTCTCGTTGTTGACAGACGTTTTCCAGCGATTTCGTAAATGAAATATTCGTCGATACGTCGCCCGGGCGATAGCCACATTTTTCACGAAATTCGAACGAACCCCCTTATCGTCGGGACGACGAGAATGATTATTTTAATATTGTATAATGTACGCGACGGTCGCCCTTTCACGATCGAGTCGTAGATCCTTATTGAGCCACATTCGAATTTCCATCCGGGGAGCCTAGTCTCGCTGTGCTCTTCGGTGCCACCAGTACCCTGGCGAGTGCGGGATCAACTACACTGGAAGGTGAAGCTTTTTTTGTCGTTTCTCCTTTTTTCTTTCTTTCGTCGTCTCGTTCCCTTCTTCTTCACGCCGCTTCTCGTTTTCTCGTCACTTTCGTGTGCCGGCGTCGCAGAAAACGAGACGCAGAAAAGTCCCCACTACAAACTTCCGGCGTTTCGGTTCTTAGTAGCGCCGCGAATATTCCACAAATTTGCGACAAGATCGTCAAGCAACTCGAGACTGCGAGGCCAGCGATGTGCTATTGATCGATAAGGTAGATTTCTACGATTATCGACTGTTTTATCTGCCGGAGAGCACATCCGACGCGACGATGCGGCGGAGCAGAATCGCTCGACAAAGCGTTTCAGGGTCAGTGAAGCAATATCGAGGTCAGCAGGCGGGATATTTTAACTCACAACTCGTGTAGCTTCGTCTAGAATCCGCGCGACCTGGACGGAACTGAACCCACACGGAAGTCGCGGTAGAGAAGATAAAGTTGTTAACTTTTATTTTCTCGCATGGAGTAATCGATGGCTCGATGAATCGTGAAAGGTTCGTCTGACAATTGAACTTTGCGAGTAGATTCAGGTCTTGCGGAAAACGGAAGTAAAATGATTGCACGCAATGAAGGGGGATTAATAATAATTCAAAAACCTCTTTGTTTTTATAAAAGTATTCGATGTAAGTAGCAAAATTAATAAATTCGTCGCCACTATCAGCAATGCAATTGTCTTAAGAGTAATATTATTTTCACACTTGTTGACGATATTTACATGAAATTTCCAGTTGCGCAAAAAATAAACGATGAATTCTGGTGGTCGTTGCGAAAAAATACATCGAAGATATTTTCGAAACGTCGAGCAAATAAAATTAGTTCCGAGACTCGGTCCAGGAAACGCAGCGATTTTCGATATTTCCAGCCATAAAAAAAAGTTGAAAAACAACAGTAAAATTCATTTTTGCCTCCACTCTCACAGTATGTTATGTTAGAATATTTTTTGAATAGAAATGTACCACATACAACAATAATAATCATAATTATATGATAAGTCGGTTCTTTTTCACTGCTGATCATTTTTTTGCACTCAATCGCCATTGTCTATTACAAAAAAGAAACATTTTTAAATGATTTTACCTTCGGTGTTAATTAAAGCCGTAATTTTTTCTCCCAACATCGATCTATATGAGACTCTGCCGTTCAACGTGTACGTAGACTCCCATAGGTGATAAAAACACACACGAGCGATAATAATATCGTTCAAAGACGAAGGCTACGGGGGTTGAGGTTTACCGCTAATTGGCGACAGTCCGGTATCGATGTAGGCAATTGTAACGATGTAGGCGCTCGTAAACACCCACACGCGACTTTAATGTCAAAAGGAGATGAACGGGGAGGATATACCTGGCGCGCTACGCGCGTATGAAAACTGCGGGGAAAGGTCGCGTGCGGCAAAGCTGGAACCGCAGCATCAACGATGATGGAACGTGTGGACGCGAGTGTGTATCCTCGGGTAACCCAATATCTCCAGGGTCACGTCCACGCGACGCGTGTATCTCGTCTAGGCGTGACCATTCAATCGAATATGCTTTCGACCTAGATTGTCCACGAGCGCGTCATTGCTATGGATGACGAAGGCCAGGCCTCGGTACACCGCGAAAAAAAGAGCAACAGCGTCGATTGCATGAATTCCTGCGGATCGAGACCGACCAGGCTCTCGTCTATCCGATCTCTTTAACAAAGGGACGCGAGGGACGTTGAAATTATAAAGCGTTTTGTATAATATAATATATATAATATATTTTGTTTTTTTGTTTTATTAAACACAGAATCACAGAGCAAACTGGACATATCGGAGGGGTTTGGGTTTCGGGGCTAGGGGGATTGGCCGGGAGATGTTACAGTACTCATCGTTTTATCGTGTTTTCATATATATATATTTCTTGTTTGTTTTGTTTTTTTTTTATTTTTTTTCATTTTTTCTCTCACGTAACTCTTCAATACTCGTCGTCTCTACGCGTATCGTCGCACGAAGCTTACTCGCGCGCGGCTCCAAGCGCCCGTATCGCGTTTCATTATTGTACAAAAATTACCGTCGATTTAGCGAATTATAAAGAGTACAAAGTTTTGATGATTGAAATGAGAATGAGAGCAGCTTTCGCGACCGGCGGATAATGCAAATATCGCGCCGCGCTTCGTCATCGTATATATTTTGTATATCAATATTTTGCGTAAAAAATCTGGTACGAAAAGTTTCGCAACGGGAGTTACGAGAAAACTTCGTTAGAGGTGACGTAGAGACGACGGCGACAACACGGAGCTTCACAACTGTTGCTTTGCCTTATTTATTTATTCCTTTGTTTTCTTTTTTTTTTCTCTTTACTATTCATTCCATTTTTGCTTTTTTTGTTTCGTTCACCTGTAGAGAAGGATTATTAGTGGAAGTTTTCAAGTTTTATTTACAAATCAAGGCAATATTCGTTAATTATCGGCTACATGCATACTGGTGTGTCCAACACTCTGATATTCCATTAAAAACGTTTCTTCTCTATTTATCCATCACTCCCAACTTTCGTCATAAGCATTTCTTTTTTCTTTTACCTCTGTGACAAATTTTGTACAATATATAATCTTCTCGAAGTGCTCACCCGTCTCGTGATCGATTCGCGCGTCGTCCGTGAGTTTCGTATCTTTTTTTTTTGTCTTTAAAAGTTCATTTTCTTATGAAATTGATTTCATATAAAAAACTCGCATCTCTCTACTCTCAAATCTCTATCTCTCGTAAGCAAGGATAACGTGCATCGTTGGTTTGCCAACGCTTGTGATTCTCGCCTCTATGCCGTTCTATTATTCTTTTTCTTCCATATCTATTACTTTTTTTCGTTTCCTCTTTTTTCGCAAACTTTTCTCACTCACTCATTCTCGCTCGCGCACTCTCCACACTCTCTCCCTCTTTCTGTCCTTGTTTTATTCAATTTTTTTCTTCTTTTATATCCTTTAAAGTATCCCCCTTCGCGCTATATATCGGCTTTTGCAATGCTGCGCCGGCCATCGCGACGAATCTAAAAGTAACAACTTTGTACTTGCAAACAATCATTGCGTTCTTGCGTTCGCCACATCGTCCGTGTGCATGCTTTTTTTTTTAATTACTTTTTTATCAATATTTTTTTTTTCTTTTTCTTATTTATCGTTATCCTCCTCTCCGCATGATGCACTTCGCGCTCTACTCGTACACGTAAGTAACCGTACCTACAATGCCTGCCAAGACGCGTGTCGAAGGCGTTCGACTTCGTGGGCGACGAGCCCCGAGGCCACTTCCGTTCGACACTCGCGGATAAAGTCTGTGATAGGAAAAGCGATTCGCGAGCGACGCGCCCGATGAGAGAGAAAGAAAAAGCTCTCGATTATTATAATAGTTTAGCGAAACAAAAAATGGTCCTCGACCTTCGGTCGATCCGACGAGAGCTCCTCCCTCCCACGGTCGCGAGCGTAAATATACAATAACATTCTTCAAAAGTGTTTTTCTTCTTTAATGTACGTATATCAATTATAAAAAAAAATCGACGGAAAAGATCGCGGGACAAAAAGAGACCGACAGATCCCGGTAATTCGAATCTTTCAGTCCCTTTTCGCTTTTTTTTTGTCTTTTTTTCTCGGTTTGTTTTTCGCTTTATTAATCTTGGCTCTCTTGCATTTTTATTGTACGGAAGCACCAATTTCGTTCTAATTAAAAGAGTTAGAAAAAAATGTTTAAAAAAATGTCGGATCGAAAAAAAACTCCAGTCTTTCCCGTCGCTGTGTAAAATTCCACTTTCACGTCCCAGCAGGGCTTCGAACGGAACATCGTTCGACTCTACGGTTAGACACAATGATTTCGCAGTGGCAACGTTTGATATTCGAAAACAATAATTACGCTGGCTCTCGTCGTATGCCCGGTGTCGCGATTGTAACGAGGAGTTAAAAAAACAAACAAAAAAAATAATAATAATAGAAAACAATTATGAAGAACACACGTGTGTCATTCGGTCAATTAGATATCGTCGTTTCTCGTGTCGCACACCTCAAGTCTCGACGATCATTTGCCACGCGATATTTATAATTTTCCGTTCTTTTTTTTCTTCTCATCACCGCGTTTGCACTCTCACGCTCACTCGCTCACATACACGCATGTTCACACAGATGCATACTAATACGCGGCGTACGTCGTTTTCTTTTTCTCTTTAGCTAAGTACAAATGCTCTAACGACAATCATTGTTTCACTGTGTTGGATAAAGTGCTGCCGCGAATTATTTTTCTCTCATTTATCATTTTTTTTTCGCCGTCTAACAAGCTCCGGTAGAGAGTGTCTCTCTAGAGTGTTTTTTACATTCGCCCCATAAACGCGATATCTCTCTCGTTCGTTCTTTACGCTCTCGTTGATGCCGCGACTCTCTCTCTTCCCGTGTGTATTCCCTAAAATAATTCTAATTCGTTAATGATATTATTTTATCGGTTAAAAAAGAAAGTAATATATCGATCGAACCGCGCGTGTGAATCGCCGCAACGTCCGCGAACGATTGTCTCGTCTGGAGGGAGAGAATGATATGCATCGACGCGAACAACCATCGATGAATTGTGTGTGCATCCGAGTCGAGAGATGGTTTCGTTCTTTTCCATTTTCTCTTCTCGATTCACGCCGCAGTCTCGAAGTTGCGAGATTCTCCGTAGCGGTTAGCGGTGCGACGGTGTGACACACTCGGGGCGGACGCGCGTTCCCTCGCGCGTGCTCATTCGCCCGACGGATATATATTCTCGAACAAACTCCCGCGTTCCAGTTCTTCACTCGACACAATCTCGATTCCCACTTCCGTCTCTTCTCGGTCGTGCCTCCTCGCCCATTGCTCTCTCTATCCGCCTCTTTCAACTCGGGAAAACATTCCCGTGCGACGCTCCAGTCTTGTCTGTTCGGCAACGCTCGGAGAGCGTATTCTTCTTCCTTTTCGATTCATTCTCGGGATCAACGGAGAGAAGAAAAAAACACACACACACAATGCGAAACAATCGAAACAATTCGAACGATACGGAATTTCAACAAGAAAAACTCAGGGATATCTTGGCTTCGAGGCTGAAACGAAGTTTCATCCTTTCGTCTTCTCTCTCATCGCGATCCGTAGGATTCGTCCCGATAGTTTTTTCTTTCGTATTCTCGATACCTTTCGGGAAGGATAAGTTCGATCTCGGCAAAACCGAGGATCGAAAGTCGCGTTAGCCAGCGTTCCGAAATTCCGTTTCGAAAACACTTGGATTGCATTCTTTTCTTCTCGGGAGAGATTTATTATGGCGCTGCTGCTGCTGCTGCTTCGTTCGCGGATTATTTCCAGGTGGATTTAACGTGCGGCGGCGGCTTGCGTTGCTTGCTTTTAGCTCGATATATATTCGAACGATGCGCAGGAGGACGACGAGGCTCCTTGTCAGGATGCAACGGGAGGCGACAGATCTGGCAGCTCGGCCAGGCTTTCGACGACGCTAGGAAGCTCCCATCGAGCCCGAACCGGGGCTCGGACTGTTCTGCACTGAACCAGGCACCTGATTGTACGGGTGATTGCTATTACACAGTACCGTGTATATGTTGTCGACGTTGCTCAATTTCTCGAAGAACGGTATCAAATCGAGCAGCTCGGAATCCGTCATGTCGTCGAACCAGGAAGCGACTGGTACCTGCGCGAACAAACAAACCAAAGAAACATCTCGATCAGTCGTGCAACTCGTAAATATTTCCAATTACTTTTTTTCCCGCTATTTTCCCCGCATTATCCATTCGTAATTCCTTTTTTCAATTCTCGTCAGCCGGATAGAAATAAAAAACAGTCTCAATTTCCTTCGTGCGAAATTCACACCGCGGAAAATCTAAGTCACGTGTCCGAGACTGTCGTTAGCAATTCGCTATTATTCGCAGCGTTCGTTCAAGGCGAAGGTCGACACATTTCTATCGTTCTTACTCCGTCCCGACTCGAATGACTTGCCAGTTTTTTTTCCCTCACTACGCATATCGCATCGCGATCCGTCGCGCGTTACTTTGCATAGCTCGGCGATTTCTTTTACAATGTTTCCATCGTGCCAAACCGTACGAACAGATAGTAGTTAAGCGAATAGCTCGCCATCCATTGTGTCGATATAACGATTTCGCTATCGCGTACGGTATTTATCGTTGAAAGATGAAGAAGAAGATGAAAAAAAACTCACGGCGTTGTCGGGATGAAAGATGTAACTCGCCGGGCTATTGTCGACGATTATTATCTGCTGTAGATCTCTTCCTAGCTTGTTCAAATCCTTGACATAGTTTCCACGATGAAACACGCACGATTCGCGAAAAAGTCTCGCCCTGAAGACTCCCCATCTGTCGAGAAGATCCGCCACGGGATCCGCGTACTGCAGAGTAAAAAAAATGTATTTAAAAATTTTCATTAGTTTTGCGAAGAAAAACCTGACTTTTCTATCGCCGAAAAGAATTTGAAGATAAATTCGCTCGAGAAGAAGCCCTCACCTTTGCCAAACTGGCTGTGAACAATACGCATTCGTACAATTCTCCCATTCTCTGCAAGAACTCGTCGACGTAAGGCCTCTTTAGAACGTAAACTTGATGCACGGTACCGTCGATCTCAACGGGAACGACGAAGTCGGCATTGTTTATTGGCTTGAACGAACTGTGAACGAGCGTCTCGTCGAGATCGATAACCATGCATTTCTTGTGCATATCCTGGTGTCTAACGGGTGGCAAGAGGAATCTCGGTGATCCCGTACCGGGCGGCGGTGATCCACGTCCGTCGCCCTGCAGCGAGCTCGCCTTCGAGCTCTTGGAACTTCCGCCTCGTCGACTGCCGAGACAGCATAGGAGGGAACGCAGAAGACCGCGTCCTCTCGGCTTTTTGCCGCCGGTTGAAACATTGCTTGTAGCCTCATTTTCCCTCGGTAACTGTGCTGCACGGAATGAAACAGAAGGAAAAAGAAAAATGAGGAAAAAAAAACAAAATATGCGCGCATGAAAAAAAATTACGAACGAACATCATTATCATGCTCATTGGTTCCCTGTGTTGCCGCGGCACTCCTGGACTGCATCGCGGAGTGGCAACAAAACAACTTTTATTGTTCTCATCTCGACACGTTCCATGAAGTGGAACGGAGAATCGGACAATCGGTCGCGCGTCGACTGTTTTACAACGACGGAGATGCAACGATGGAAAATTGTAAATACATAGAGGCGAGGAAAAAAGAAACGGTTTAACGGAATTCCATAGTGGATAACTTTTCGTCGGAATCTCGAGGCTATTTAAATCGGAAGAAAAAAGTATAAAACGGCGTTCTCGGGATCGCGGCACCGCGACGACGGGGATAGTAAGAGTAAAATTGAACTAAGGTAAGAGACAAGGAACTTGCGATGCGTGTGTCTATATTTTATATATACATTCGTATATATGTGTATGCACGCACACGCGTTGAGCGCGAAGCGTATATGGCGCATACGGCACACGCGAATGAAAACGAGTGAGTAAGAGAGGCGCGGGCCGCGAAGCCGCGAGATCGCCGAGGCGAGGCCGGGCGAGAGAACACCGAGAGCTTGAACGGAGGCACCAGCAGGCAACCGCACGGGCTACTACGAACGTGGCCGAGGAACGGAGCATGAGAGGGGTGTGTGTAGTTACAGTATATAATCCACGCTTGGAAGTTGCAAGATCGCCAGACTCGGTGAGAGAGGCGAAATACTTTGTTGGTGAACGTCGAGTTGGAGAAAAAGAATAGAAATATAACATAGGAGACAATTGAGAAGTAGCGATAGCGAGGAGAGGGGGGGAGGGCAAAAGCCGAGGTAAAGCTAGACGAGGCGCTGAGAGCCAGGAGGAAAGAGCGAGACGGCGGTTGGCCACACACGGGTCTTCCCGTAACAGGTGCAGTGAGTCCGGAGACTTCGGTAATTTCAGCATCTGGAGATCTCGATACTCGAAATACACAAAATAATTGTTTTTTTTTTTTTTTTCTTTCTTCGAGTCTCGATACAAGTATTGTCGGCGCGGCAAATGGAGTAGACAGTGGCGCAAAGCCAGAAGATGAATTTCCGAAATGGAGTAAAAATCGTCGGGAACCAAGAGAATCGCGCTGCGAAATATTCTTTCTATTTATTTTTCGCCAACCTTACCTTTCTCGTTATTGAAGTGGCCTAGCTCGTCATCCCGCGACACTTGGGTGATAATGGACGATGCGTCCATTTAAAACATTTGTTTTTCGTGACTCGTGACCAATCGTTAATATCGTCGTTGCGTATTTTGTAATATCCGCCGCCACTGCCGTAACAAATAAAATCGTGCGTTCCACTGACGATTTCGTTGGCGTTACGGATTTTGCTGCCGACGTGCTGCCGACGAGACGACAGGCTGCTGCTGGTGCCAGCGCGCACACGCGTAACGCACGACGCATGCATGCACACGATCCAATGATCTATGTATCGCTCAGCCCGGAGTGTAACACGACGTGAGAGAGCACGGCGAACGGGGCTCGCTCGACGTTTCTCTTTCCTATGTGTCTCCGTCTCTCATTCGGTGCGTGACACTAACACGCTTGCGAATAACGACGAGCACGATGCACACCAACGCGAACGAATATAATACTCCGCCACGCACTCTCACGCACGCACGCACGCTTTACTTACTACTACGGAACGATTCGAGAGCTCGAACTCGGGAGGCCCCACGAAAGGCTCTCCGCGACCCACACGCGTCTCGCTCGTGTGTACACCGCGACGGAGCCGAGGTAGTCGTCGTCGACGTCGTCGTCGTCGTTGCACACGTATTTGTGAGTGAATCGCGCGAGTGAATCGACTCCAAACCTCTCCGGTTGACCAGCAGCAGCAGAGAGACCCTCCCCCACCGTTGCGTTGCCGCGGACCGCCGCGGACACACTGACGACGAGATTTTCTCTCGGGCTCCACACCGCCGCGTCTCGCGGTGTTCCAAAAGCCACGAGTCCCTCTATAAAACGTACCGAACTGCACGAACGACACGAAACCGAACGACGCTCACTTTGCGTGCGCGCAAACGGTAGCTCCACTACCACCAGCCACAACACTGTAGTAACACCTTATTCCGTGATGGGCTCGATGCTGAACTATTATTTACCTACTCGTGCGATCCGCCGACTGCAAGTTTGCCTTTTCTCTCTTTGTCGTTCTTGTTCTTTTTTTTCTAGTTCCTCGTACACTTTGTCATTTCCGTCTTGGATATATGTAACTTTACAGTAGTGGTGTACAAAGCGGCCGCGCGCGCACGCAGTGCAGCGTGTCTACGTCGCGAATGTGGGTATGATATATATATGTATATATATATCTTATTATTTCTCTCTGATCTCGAGCTGAGACGGAGCAGCAGGCCAGGAGCTCTCGACGGACAGCCAAGAGCTATGGGGCGAGAGAGGCTGTGCTCGAGGAGAGAATTGGCCCCGAAGCAACAGCAGCACAGCAGGGAGGGCTCTCCGCGGAAAGCCCAAAATGGCAGCGTAGTTGCGTTTTTTTTCCCTCCCTTTCGGCGCGCCCACGGCTCTCAAACTGTCCGGGCGGGGGTACGGCCGAACGACGGAGAGACGAGGCGAGAGGCAGGAGAAGATGATGACGAAGGCAAGCGAAAAACGGGGAAAGAGGCATACAGAAGAGAGGTGGAGACACACTTCGCGAGCGGTATATAAAACACACACGCGAATGAATACAGAGAAAGCGATTTTTCCCGTCTACGGGAGTCTCTTGGCACAGCTGTTACGTCTACGCTTTACTGTCCGTTTTACGTAAAGACGAACGAGTTTTGTCGCTACTACAATTAAGCGGGAACTCGAGAATCTGGAGTAGGGAGAAAAATAATAGCCTATATATATATAGATTCATGGACGTTACGGAGACGATTAATTTTTTTTTCTACAGCCGGGAATCGGCGGTCTTTCCGTGAGTGTGAGAATGGAATTCAGAGTGAACGAGCGCAGCACGGGTCACGAGAATTCTCGACCAATTTTTTTTGTCGGTTTTTTTTTTTATTCGTCACTCTTCCTTCGGTTCCGTTATCGATAGTTCAAAACCACACCTATCGCCGTGACGCGGCCATTGTTCTTTTGCTACGTGATATCGTAGTTTGCAATTATTGCCTTTTTTTTTTTCTTTTTTGAGTCGCGAAACCGTGCGTCGATTGTCACAGTCCTCAATGCCGCTGGTCTCAGTGGCGGAGCTCCGACCGTATGTTTCTTTCTTCTCTCCTTCGTGTGTGTTGCTCGTATCACCGTCTCTTTTCGATCTGTACTCTCCGTCTCGCTTTTGAAAACACGCCGACGCTCGAAGCTGTGCGCGCGCGCACTCTCGGCTTTATCACTCAACGGGACGAGGCGCTCCGAAGCGCGTTATGGCCCCAAAGCCTTGTCACACGACTCGCGCGATCTTTGGCGTTTACTCGAGACGCATTAGCTGACGAAATATCCACCTTGACGCGATCTACGAACGACGAAGGTATCTGTCTCGTGGATCGCGTGAAACAAGAAATATCGTGCGTTATGATGGTTCGTACTATCGTCGAGAGTCACGGTAGCACCGATAATATCCTCGCATTCACCGAACTCTGGCATCTCGTGGCGCTGCCGACGCTTTTCCCTTGTTGCGGTACACGATGGAACTATCGCAGTTTCGCGGACAACAATTATCCAGAGATACGAGCGGCGATACGCGAAAAAAAACGGCGATACTAAAATATTTCGCCGGATGAGTCAGAGAAAAAATGAATGAAGAAACAAAATTTCAAAGAAAAAAACGAAATATAATAGAATGAATGAGAATTCGTACTGTAGGTACCAAAGATAAAGTCGGCTCAGAGCTTCATTCTTTTTTGTCCACCTCCGCGAACTCTTGAAAAGAGAATTCCATCACGCAGTCGATTTCGTCTGTGTGCGTGTGGCAATAAAAGTGGAACAAGGCGGTGACTAGAGGGCTTTGTCACGACGACGACGAACTCTCTTCAATGTCTCGTTTCTCGTACTACTTTTGCGACGAATGATTCTCATACTTCGTCGCAGAAAAACACTCCGTTCGTCAAATTATATAGATCTCTCCGCGACTTCGCAGTTTCGAATTCACCGATGGACGGAGGCTCTACGACGACGCGAGAGCGACTTATCGTCGAGACAAGCGGCACGCGCCAACTACGTTAAAGTAGGAAGAAAAAAAAACAGAAAATTATGCGACATCGGTACGATACTGCGCAGCAACAAGCAAGGGGCTTGTATATGTTCAGCAAGATTGGCCTCTCGTGCGACCCTGAAAATCGATGGGGCTTCCTCCAAGAATTATAATAGAATAGCTGTAACTAGGCGCGTAGTTGAAACGCGTAACACCCCTGCCCTTAGCGGCGAATGTTTCAAGTTATAGCTTCACAAACTCTCTTCGATTTCGAACTTTGAATGATCGAACGATTATCCGCGGATGACCTTGAACGTATTTTTTCTGAGACACGAGATACAACCTTGTTAAACCTACGAATTAAGCGGCTCGGCGGCTATTCGGAGTTCCATTGTATCTCGGAAGTCGATGAGAAATCGTACGAACTAAACCGCGTTGCTTAACCGTCTCGGTGGCTCATCACAATTTCTCATCACGAACTCGTGCGCGCTGACTCGAGCGCTCGCGCGCAACTGTGCATACCTGTACGCACTCTCGAAATCGAGCTATGCAGCGTCGATCGCGTCGAGCATCGAGTCGCGCGGCCATTCACTGGGTTGGTATTCGTCGAAAACAAAATTGCCCGAGGCGAAGAAAACGCGTCGCTCGTAAATTCGTTGTTTTTTCACCAAAAATCAAGATTAGGAATATTTCATGCTTAATCACTTTAATCACATTCCTCCCCAGGACGTTTCACCTATATAATATTTACATGAATCGTGAATTCTCCCTCACTGTCCAATATTCGGGAGTTTTTCGATATTTTTCTTTGTCTTTTTCTTTCTTCTTTCACTAATATATACTTTCTCATGAGTTTGGAGATTCGCGACGGTCACGGTGACGTAGTAAAAGTTTTGGCTCGTTTTCATATGTTATTTGTACAATATATTCGCGACAGAACGAATTGCATGTGTGACTAAGGAAAAGGATAACTCGATTATTCGTCTAACGAATTCGATGGCTTAGCTACACGGGCTGCGGCAATCTTAACATCGTCCGGAGAGTTGCGATTTCTCTGCTGTTTATCGTATCTCCTTCGTTCGTATTCACTTCCGAGGATGGAAGACGCGTACGCGTTCTCGTTTTGTCTTTTCTTTTTTTAGTATAAAAAATCGGTAGAAAAATTGTCGCGACGCGCGCACAAAACACTGTAGTAAAATCCTGCTGATGCAAAAAAATAATAATAATCAAAGTACAATGGATCGTCCCGTATTCTACGAAAATCCATTACCGATGCTAGTGTAAAAAAAAATTTATGTCGAAGATTCGCCGATTTTTTTCCTCGTCGAGAACAAACATGCGCGAGAGCAGCGCGTAGTTCGTTGCGCCGTGTCGATGCGCTCGGTGACGAACGGCGCCTCGAGTCTTTAAATTCGTGCGCGCACGGAGAATCTCGCTCGTCACTTGTTCTTCATCATCATAGAGCGTCTCGTAACTCTGCCGCATAGCAGACCGATTATGAATATCAGCGTGATCATTCCGAGCACGATGATTATGAAGAGACTCCTCGACGGTGAACTGTTTACCGTTGTGTAAAACTCGCCGAACGTCTGCGGCGGCCCGAGTACCTGAAATTGCAGAAAAGCGAATTGAGTGTTTCGTTACGAAGAATAACATTTTAATGATGCTCAATCCCCGCAGCTGGAAGCTCACCTTCACAGCGTTTCTAAACATCTCGATTCTCGCTTTCAGCATCTTGCTGCATTCCGTTTTCAAAGGCTTTTTACTTTCCAATCTGTTTTGCAGGCACATGATATCTGTTGAAAAAAAGCACAATTTTATCTCATTACTTGAAAATTCAAAATATTTTTCACTTTTTTCGAGAATTTATGCGTTGTAATATGGATTGATATTGCTAAACGTCGGGTCCCCTCATAAATTAAAGAAAAAAATAGATGTATAACTGATCAGTATGTCGCCCAAATCGATTGTTTTACTTTTTTAATAGAATTATGAATTTCTGTTTCTGAACTCACGTCTGCCGGCGCCCTGCGGCACGTCGCTGCAATATTGTTTCAAATCGTTGGCGCAAGCATTGTGGAGCAGCGGGTCGACGTGTATATCGGCCCTGGATTCCGATATGAGATCGGCAACTTGAACCCGGCATGGCTCTTTCATTTCGCGATTGTTCTCGTTGAACTTGGTTTTCAGGCACTCCTCGACGGAACCCGGGTCGTTGTCGTCCCCTCCGCATAACGTCACGATCTAATAATTCGATCGATCGATGAGCACACGTTTATCGAGTTATTCGCAATAGGATCGATCGACCGTGAACGTTTCCGTGGCTTACCTCCTGCGCGCACAGCGTGCTCAGCAGTGGATCGAGATGATAATTCAGTGCAGTTTGGCGAAGTATATGCGCTATTTGTTGTTCGCACTTTGCCGCGAGTTTTCCCTTACGGAATTGTATCTTCAGGCATCCAATTACTTTGCCCTCGAGCTCTTTGTCCTGTTCGTTCGCTACTTTCAAAACCTGTTGCAAATCGAGGTTCGGTCAGTCGTTGAGAGGGAAAAAACGTCGTTAAGTGGCGTTAATGGTAACAATCGTTGCTCACCTCGCTGCAATGATTAGCAATGTCCTTCGAGCACGCTGATTGCAAAGCTCCGTTGAATCGGTAATCGGTATTCTGCTCGATCATTCGTCGTATAACGACGTTCTTGCATTTGTCGTCGAAGGTCGCTTCGTCCTTGTGAGCTTTGAGACAGTCGAGCGCCTGTGCGCGATCCGTCTCCCAGCAGAAAAGTTTTATCATCGATCGACAAGAGTTCAACAGCATTACGTCGCTCGAGCTGTCCTGAAACTCTTGACGACGAACCTTGAACAACTGTCGGTGACACGAATCCGAGAGTTTCGCTTTGTGCGCTGCCAGACATTCGACAACCTGAGAATTTCCCGGCTCGATCTTGTAACACAGTTGTTTTATATCCGAGTCGCAGGCTTTTTGTAGAGTCGGATCGAAACGTATGTTTTCGCGCTGCTGATAAAGCTGCATGCGCAACTGTTGTCTGCAGTCCTTCGGTATTCTCGGCTGTTTCTCGTTCAACGTGTCCTCCTGAACGATACTGCTGAGGCACTCTATGACCGCGGCTTTCGTGGTTGATCTACGAACATTATCAAACTTTCAGTAACACGTAAGGAAATTAGAGTGGTAGAGCGTTCACGAATCGTGACACGATTTATCGGCTTACTCGTGACAGTGGCGCATAACGAGCGGTCTGCAGGCTTCCTTGAATTTGTACGTAAAGTGATAGCTCTTCAGAGACAACAATTGGAAGTGCTCGACGGCCGCCTTGCACTTGTAGTCCGAATGCATGTTGAACTCGTTCTTGTGCTCGATAAGACATTCCATTATGTCGCCCTCGTCCTTGGCCAATCTCAGTTGTTCACTGCAGTGTTGTTCCGCGACTCTTTGACACGCCGTCATTATTACGGGATTGAGTTCGACGCGTTCGGCCTGTTCGGCCGTCACATTGCTCACCGCCTCCTTACATTTCGGATTCTTCAATCTGAAACACGAATATAATCGACATGATACAATTTTATTTAATCGTGAGACTTTTAGCTGATTTTGAGATTAATTCTACCGACTCTTCCAAATTATCTTGAAGACACAAAACTTCTTCGCCCTTCGCCGTTTTGTCGAAGCAAAACTTTGCCAGCTCGTTGATGCAAACGTCCTCGATTTCCGGTTGAAGATCGACGTTGACCGCACGCTGACGCATGATCCGCCGTATTTCGTCGAGACACTCGCGTCTCAGTGTCATGTTCGTTGCCGGCTGATAGGCGTATCTGTAGAGACACGGCAAAACCAGGGGCCCTCTCTCCGGATCCATTTGCGTACCATCGTCGGCCCATGCTGTTTTCGCTTTGCAATACCGCACGGCGTCGTGTTTGCAAGCTCTGTACAATTGAGGATCGAGCTTGTAGTCGCGAGCGACGAAATATTGGATCTGCACGAGAGCCGTTTCACACGCCTGCGTCATCTTGTCGGTGCCGAGCTTGTCCATCAGGCAATAAATGACTCTCGCATCACCGCCGCGTACCTGTTGACAATATTTGTCGGTTAATCGACTATTGAATAGAAAGTTTGAGAAACCAAATAACAAAGAGTTTTTTATTACATCTTTGCAAGCGACATCGACAACCGGCTGGCAGGCTTCTTTCAAAACTGGATCCACTCGCCAATCTTCGCCCGCATCGGCTTCCTTGATCAAATCTTCAAGCTGGAAGATAAAAATTGATCGTGTAGAATATCGTGCAGTGGTTCGTGGAATATTATAACACACTATTCAAGTTTGCGTTCATTTCTATGTTATCATAGATACAAATTCGCGATCGCAAATGAATTAAAACGATTACAAATATCATCGATTTGTTCGCTGGTCGGCAGCCGAGCGTGTTGAAAACGAAAAAAATTAGTATCGCGGCAATTGCTTCGGGGAAAGAGTATCATCAATGGGTGCGAAAAGCGAAATTTTTTTATCGAATTAGGTGACGGAGAATGTTAAGTTTTTTCGTAATTCAATAAAAATGCCGTGATATCACGAGAACCTATCCAATGAGTATTCACCAATCGCGAATAATTTTCTTAAAAATTGTTATTCATTTCCTGCACCATTTGCAAAACGATTCGAAACGCGCAGGCTGCCCCGATGTCGTTCGTATAATCTACAGTTTTTCAAAGAACGAAGTGCGAGACTTTAAGCGATAAAAAATTGTCATAAGCTTACGGCTCTTCGGCATTTGTCGGAGACGCGCGATTTCTTTCTCGCTTTGGTATGTTCCATGAGACAATGAATGGTAAGACCGCCAACTTCGAGACTGTTGCAATATCTCGTTATGTCGTCGGCGCAGTCGTTGACGATCTCGGGCGACAGTCGGTAATCTTCCATCAGTATTTTTCGGTGATCGAACATCTCGACCTGGCACTCGGGATCGATTTTGCTGCCGTTCCTCGCGACCGACTCGAGACAAAGAAGTATCTGTCCCAAGCGAATCTCTCTGTCCTCGGAAACGGATCTTCGACAGTGATTGTTCTTGATGTCCTCCTTGCAAGCTTTGACGAGACCTTTGCTGACGCGATAGTCGGAGGCGATCAATTTCTCGCGCCTCGTCAATTGCTCGCGGCATTGTCTCGTCATACTGCGGTCGGTCTTGTGCTGCATCAGACACTTGTAAACTTGTCCCGTTCCGGGTCTTATAGTTCCGCAGAATTGTATGTGATCCTGCGTACAAGCGAGATACAATTGCCTGTCGAGCTTTATGTTGTCGCCTTGAATCTCGGATATTCGAAAAATTCGCGTTTTGCATTTTTTCTCCAATTTGTCAACGTGAGTCTGAAGACAATCCACCATCTGTCCCTGCGATTGATCCTTGTAGAGGCCCGCCTGTTGAATCTTGCCGCATTCGAATTTTTTGATATCCGACTCACACTCCGATATCATCGGCGCGACAATTCTGAAGTCGCTGAAGGCTATCCATTCGAGACGTTGAATGTAAGCCAGACAATCTTCGTCTCTGACCTGATCTCGTTTCTCTATCAGACAAGTCAGGTAAGCCCCGGGTTGCAGACCCGCCTCCGAACAGCGCAGAGGATCGAGCTCCTTGCCGCAGGCCTGTTCGGCGAGCCTCTGAATATTTTCGTTCGTCGTGACGTTCTGGGTGTGACTCCATATCGTGTGTTGACAGCTGTCGCCGATGGACGACAATTCGTTTGGCTGAAAAAACAAGAATATTATTTTAACGATTCGAATGGCGCGACGCGGCATGATTTTTTTACAAACAAACAATGCATCCAATGACTTTCTTTTGTTTTTACTGCATGAATTTTATTATCGTCACGTCAAGTGTTTATGACTATCTTCTTATTGACGTGAAAAACCGTGAGACTTTCAATGCTGCGTACCTTGAAAGTTTGAACGCATTCTAGGAGAAACAACTGATCGTTGCTGTTCTCCGGTTCGCCGCACAGACGTCTGAGATTTTCTCTGCACTTTTCGTCCCCGATGGAATATTTGTTGTCCAACGAGCCGCTCTGTGGAATCTCGTTACCCAGAGGTTCGCTTCTCCTGCGTCTCGCGAGCGGTGATGCATTGTCGCGATAACGCCATGCAACGGGAGCGCGACTATCGTCCGCGACCAGTGTCAAATCGTCGTTGACGGGATATCTCGATTCCGTGCTCACCAGGAGTTCGAGCATCATCACCGCGAGCGCGGCCCGACGAAACGTTCGCGAAATTGCCATTTCTCGCGAATTAACCAAATCCCGAAGGACGTATCTTTTTTTTTTTCAATTTCACGTATTCCCGCGGAATATTCGCGATCACTTCCTCGCTCGGCGATGTTGTTCGATCAACTATGCGTTTCGTTGCTCACGCGCGCGTTTATCTCGTTTCGCTCATTGACGTTCTCGCGTTCGTGAAAAAACACATCACCGGGTGAAATTGCCACGGTATCGTCGTGGCTCTCTTTCGGCGACAAAAGCCGAGAGCGAGTAAATAGATCGTGTCAAAAAGGAACGACGACGACTCCAAGGACTGCGGGTTTATCATCCAGCGATTCCGTTGTTCCAAAGTTCGAGAACTCTCTCGTGCTGTGCGTCGATATGGGAATACCGACGAACGGTGCACAGATTTTTTTTCGTTCGCCTAATTTTTTCTTTCGCGACATTGATTTCGCCGAGTCGCGTTACTTTGCATATTTTCGATCAGTCGTGATTGAAAGGCGGTAATTGTTTATACAACAGTCGCGATTAGGCTTTCATTGTTTATTCATACACTAATGAACGTATTAGATTGCATCGCGGATGCTGCGAGTGCCATTTGGAATGCAAGTCGTACAAGTGTCATAATGACGATGGAAGAAAAAATTGATTATGCCTCCGGGCGGGTGTTGAGTAATCCTCCGATTGAGGCGCCTCCGCTATTAAATATTCTACATTCGATCTAATGAATGCAGAAATATTGAATCATCAGCAAAGAATTTTTGCGTCATATATCTATCGTTGCTCGAAGGATCAACAAACTAGTGGCATCTCGCGGTCGCGACGTTGGAAATTAAACCCCTTCCCCATTGAGTTCCCTCATTGGTCGAGAGATAGCAGCATCGATCGGGTCGCGACGCCCGTTGGATCGGCCAGATGGCACCAGTGTGTCGCGCGACGTCGTGGAACATCCTCGATCGAGTGCGTGAGTACAAACGCTGCACCGCCTTCCTTATCGAATAGACGATAGGACAAGTTATCCATGTTATTCGAAAGGTTACAATGAATCTTCGCGTCAATATATTATTCGCATGACGATAAATCATAGCTTTCCAAAATGGTATTTCTCGCAACGCGCGTTTCTCAACACCTTTAACCCTCGTTCCCTACGCGAGTGTTTCTTCAGACGATACAGAATAGTCGACGGAAAGAGATTTTTTTCCTCTATATCGATGATTTCGCAGAGTCGGGTAAGTCGGGCAAAACTTTCGATGCATCGTCTCGCAAGGGTTAAACTCGCTTCTCGACGCTCGGCCGCGCGAACGACACGGGGGCTACACCCACGCTCGCTACTCGAGGATCACCTCATAGCCCCGCGAACTCTTTCGAAACTCCCCTTCTTGACTATATTTGGTTTCTCACGAGCCACGAAGCCAGCGAGAAGCAACGGGTCTCTGTTAAGAGAATAAAAAAAAAGCAACGATAGAGAGATCAAAACCACCCACCCGCTCTAGGTTAAGTTTCTAAATTCTCGACCAACCGTTGCAACATTTCCTTTGTAACGAAAAACGACCGTGTTCCCGCATAATTCAATCTCAACAAGAAAAATAGAATCTTTTTGAACCTCTCAGAAATACGCTGAAAACTCGAAGCAGATGAAAAAAAAAAAAAACGTTCGCAAGTTTTTCGATTCGTTGAATAAACAAACTTCGCGGCGAAACGAAAAAAGATCGCGGAGTCGCGCGAGAAACAGGATAGCGAGTAAGACTTCACGTTTCGAAAAGAAGAAAAAAGTATCGTAAGGGCGAGAGGCCTGGAGGGGATCGTTCACGATAGCGATAATACCGTTACCCTCGGACACGGGTCGGTGTACAGTCGTCGAGACTTTCACCGTTCGGAACGGAGAAATAGCCAGGCATCCGCAAGAGAGGAAAGGAGCACGCGAGCTCGCCGCGCTTGTGTAGAGTCCGCGTCCCTATCGCGCGTTTGCCCTCTCGCTCGATCCGCGCGTATTCCCGGATCGTCGCATCTCGCTTCGTTACCTTTACAGTAAACGCGCGTTACTCTTGCCCCCGCCCGCGTTGTATCCGTGTATATCTCTCGGTGTATTATACCGCGAGGCGTTTGCCGCTTAGTGCGAGCGAGCCTGGGGTGCACTTATACGTACGGGTCCCGTACGCACTTCCCGGGCGAGAGCTGCGGTGAGAGAGCGATAAGTAGTCAAGTCGAGTCCGCGAACGCGCGAGCGAGCGCGCGGAGAACTGAAAACGTTGGACCCAACACCAGCATCATTATTTCTTTCTCCTTCATGCTCGTTCCCGTCGAAGGAGCTCTCTCTTTTTTTCTTGCCATCCCGCTCTGAAGTAGTACATACACATGCACACACGTAGGATATAACACGTGCATGTGTGTATCTCCACATATATAGTTAATCCTTGTTACCTGAACCGGGGTGCATTTATACTGGCGAAACTCGCTCGAGCTACCCGTTGCATTCTTGCACTTGTCAGTACGCTCGACGGCTCGTCAGAAAACATTGCCTTTACCAACACACACACACATACGGGCCGTCCAGCGTAGAAACTCACCGTGCGCGAGGACGAAAATTGCGTTTTGCCCGAGAGAGCCCCCCTGTGGAAGAAGCCGCAGAAACGGGGAGTCACGTCGCGGCCGATTTGTCCGTGAAGGGGCAAGGGGGGGGGAGTTACGGGGTGTGACGCGGGGAGTTTTGTTCGTGGTGGTATGTATATATATATAGTGGTATATATACGAGCAAGAGGGAACCGGGCCTCTCTCGAGAGGATCGTAAAGGCAATGCACTGTAAGGAGCTCACGATGACGACGACGACGAGCAGGCGACGAGCAAGTCCAAGACGATGGTCGCGAGAACGTAGAGAGGGCTCTCCTCTCTCCTCTATCACTCGCGCTATGCTCGAGCCTCTCCCTATCTTTTGCCGTCTCGCTCACTCTCTCGTCATTATCTCACTCTTCACGACAGTGTTGTGGGCCTTTTTCTTTCTTTCACGTATTTTTTTTGTCTTTTTTCTTCTTCAGGCTCATCTCTCGTCTCTCGCTAGTTCCTCGACTGCCGCGAGGACTGACCGGCTTACTGTTAATTCCGTCTCGCTCGATCGCGACTAGTTTCCTAGCCACTGCGAAGCAACGAGTGAAAAGGCTCAGCGCCGGAGAGAGACGGCGAATGGAGAAAAAAAGAAGAGTTTAGAAGAGTAAAAGAACGGCGCATACGGAGAGAGAGAAACCGCCGAGCCGGAGACCAGCTATGAGCGCAATAGTCGAGAGATCTATGGACGAAGGGGCGCGTTATGCTGGAAAGTAAGTAGTATGAGAGACCACACACTGAACAATTCATCGACCAACTGTATGCAAAGCCCGGGTACGAGCAGAGTATTTTTTTTTCCTTGCTTCGATTTTTTTTTTTTTTTTTTTTTCCTATTTGACAAAAGCCTTCCTCGAAGTCGATAAAGTATTAAAGCGATAACTGCGGTATGGATGAGAAGTTCGAAACACCCTCGCGACTGAAAAAACAACTGGGTATGAACGCGAAAAAAGAAGGATCTTGGACGGTTCGTCCGTTGTGAATAATGGAATTGAGAATAATTTCGTAACAACGAGAATTATCTTGTTTGTTATTCGAACCACGTCTACGATAATTGGGTATTTCGGATTCGAATTTCCGTCATTAACTGAAGTAGGGATTTGATTTATAAAATTTATTATTAAAAAAAACTACAGAATCTTCAACAACGAAAATATCTTTTGTATGATATTTTTTTCGTGATAGTCGAGAAAAGTATTGAAGGGTCGCGTCAAGGTTCAGTAACGGCAGTTACGTTACTCGACGAGTCGACACACTTTGTACGAAGGCCCATTTTTTTTTATCTAACTCGAACACAAAGCTACCTCGACAATATATCAGCTCGGGTCGTAATACAGCAGGATGCGTCCTTTAAAAGTATACGGGGAACGAGAAATAGAAAAAAAAGAGCGTTAATTGCAAATGAGCTGCTAAGTCGAACTACCGTGTCTCGGCAATAAGCCTCGAGGTATGTGTACACTACCAATAACGGGCGAGGTGCTCGACGCGATTTTTTCTCGGCTATGAGTATTCTATTCGACTCGAAAAACCGATGTTTCGCGTCTCGTAGACGACACACGACTTCGTGGAACTTGGTCAAAAGAATCCTAGACAGCGACGCGGAGTCTCTCGGACGAGGCGCGGTATTCTCAACGTGTACGCGGGGTCACATAACACTGTCTCGTAATATGCATGTATTATCGTTTCGTTTCGTTTCTTTCACATCTTGGCCGCTGCTGCCCCTTTGGCCGCATTCTCCCGTTCTTCGAGAAACTACGGGAAACGTGCGTGACCTCGAATGGAAAAAACAAAATTAACCCCTCGGCTTTTTTGCTTCGTTTGCTTTTTTTCCGTACACGTCGATCATTCGAGCGCCGCAACGGCGTGTCGAGTGTACGCGAGTGTAGATAATAGCAACGTTGAATCATTATCGAATCGTATTTTATACGATACTTGATCGAGCCGCTCAATATCTTATCAAATTTTTTTTACGATTTATAAAGTTACTTTTATCTCGATATGTATATTTTTTTAGAATGCAATGATTTCGTAATAATTATAATTAGATCGAGCATCTCGTGAAGGCGATAAAATTCTTACGATGAATTGTAGCGCACTCGTCATGCATTCGAAGAGGGTGTAGCGCCGAAGTCCGAGCTAAAAGTAAGATTCCGATCGAATTCCGAATATTTTCTAACGGAAGAAACATCTGAAAAAAATCAGCTTTATAGATGTTGCTAAGAACGTTTTCCTAAGCATAACGATAATGTCAGAAAGTTATGAAGATTAGTTACAAAAAGAATTTTTCGACATATCATTCGGTAAACCAAATTTCTCCCGCAGAATTCAAAAAAAATTAGTATCCATTCGGAAAATGTACCGAATCAACGCCGCTAAAGAAATTGCCACGTCACCGTCTGATTTGTTAATCACTTTTTGACATTAGTATTTTATGCATAATTCAAGGTCTCAGCATTTTCTACAAGATTGATCTTTTTCATATTCGTATGCCATTGGAAAATCTTCAAGAAATTTTTCGAATCTAACTTTTGGCTGGGAATGTAGCGATGCACAATTCTTAATGAGATATCTTATCGAATTTCCATACTACTTTGAAAGAAGGTCTTTTGCGTTGTCGATCGCGTCGATAGGAACTGTAATGACATTCACGAGACGAAGGGTCACAAGTTAAATCGACGGAATTAGTCCCGAAGACGGAAGCGAGGGGAGAAAAAAAAGTATATATTCCTTGCAAATGAGGGCGAAGGGCGTTCGGAGGTGGGGAAAAGGGAGAAAAAAATAAATTCGACGCTGCACGATCGGATTCGACGAGAGACGCACCTCTCTATCGGAAGTTACGACTTCCGGAAGTCGACTCGCGTCGGGCTCCCCGCGTTTCCTGCCGCTTTGCCACACACGCGCGACCCTTTGGCCCCCGGGCGCGTCCAATACTCTCCGGTAACGATACAACGCATACCAACTAGAGAGAAACGGTGTTGGCGATTGTACGCTTTTGTCGCTCGCTCATTCGCCCATCGGCGCGTAAATGCCAAAGGGTTTTTTTTCTCTCCATTATTTCACCATATTAACATAAAAAGTTCTCGGGGCCACGGATGAGAGCACATTTTTCGTTCGGTGGGAAATCCTCGCACGAAACTTTCCACACATCTGCATATGCAAACAGTAGCAATACATATATTTTTTAATTCTTTATTATCGACTCGTGGCTCCGGGACAACTTTTCCGCTCGCTCGTCGCAGGTGCTACGAATTTCACAATTTTATAGACAATCGACAAAAAACATTCAATGCAGCAACGTGAATTCCGTATGAGTTCTGCCGCACACGCCGGTATCGAGGAAAATTGGACATTGTAAATTCGAAAAAAAAAAAAAAAAGCGCGACGACTATCAAAAGATATTTACTCCGACCGACGTGTACGACAAACACAGCTGTGTTTCTCTCCTCGTCTCTTCTCGATCCTCTTCCATCTCTGCATAATACATAATTTAACGATATAATATCCGAACACAGGCGCGCAACGCGATAATACACGAGGGACTGTTATGCGTGTGTGTAATTAAGCCAAGGAAGAGATACCCGTATTGGACGCATAGACGAGTCGGAGGAGGTCTCCCCCTCCCTCGTCGTCATAAGTTGCTCGCTGTTCTTGGCGCTTGGAGACAATTTTCACAGGTGTCACAGCACGCGGAGGCCTCGGTCTTTTAATTCCTTCAAAGTCCCAGGGGTTTAACCGGGACTCTCCGGATGGCCTCAAGTGCCACGGGTAAACGAACGGGTATAAAAATCATCCCGAGCTAAAGAGCGCGAGAGAGATTCCGAGAGGAAAGAAGATGAGAGAAAAGAGAAAAAAAAAAAAAAAGAAACGAGTGGGAAAGAGGTCCTCGTTCCCGTGGTGGCCGTTCCACGCCTTTTCCCGTAGGCCTTGGCTTCCCTCGCTTCTTTCTCATGTTTTTTTTCCCCTTTGCTCTCTCGCGACTCTATCTCTCTTGTCTCTCGCTCGTCGCTTCGTGTGTCGTCGTCGTCGTCGTCGTCGTCGTCGTCGTCGTGTCCCCGTCACGTGCGTGGATGCGTGCGTACACGCGGCGGCGGGCTACGCCGGGGTCGTTGAACGCGCAGGGGGTATATACTGTTGAACGGACCACGCGGGATCAGGAACGACTCTCCGCGCCAACCCACTTTACGTTCGTCGCCGTCGTCGGTGCGGGCTCGTTCGAGCACACGAGCCTTCTCTCGCACGAGCACACAGCCCCGCCGGCAGCATCCGAACGCGTCGCACAAACGGGGTGTCTGTCTATAAGTGTCACGCAGGAAATATCCTACCCAACGAGAGGTGGTACTATTTCACCTCTTGGCTTTCATTGCCACCGATTCGTTATTCGGTGAAACTCGCCGAATGGGCTACGGCATATTAAAATCTTCGTATACGAACGGCGTACAACACGATATCGGCGATTCGCATATTATTATCTCCCACGTTTCGACAATCGTATCAATCACGAGAACAACGCTTTATCGACTTCGATAACTGCGCGAATGGGAAAAAAAAACGAACGAATTCGTTTCAATTTCTCAAATAAGCGCTTATTTATTTTTCTCCCAATAATTTGAGTAATACAAAAATTAATTGGTGAAAATTGAATAAGCTGCAGCTTCTGCGACATTTCAATTCGATTGGGATTGAAAGAAATTCATTTGCGCTAAAAAGAAATTAGGAAATCGATACTGCCGCGCGATTCCGAAACCGATAACTGTATTAAAAAAAACTGAACTCGACGCAATTTCTAAATTCGCTTTTATCAATTTTTCACTCGATAATTCAAGTAGAAAAAAATTAGTTTGTGAAACCTGAAAATCGTACCTACAGCGATATTTTCATTCGACCGCGAAAAAAAATTAATTCATACGCGTTGAAGACTAATGAGGAAACGGATGCTGTCGCGGCGGATACAGAGAACAAATTAGCCGACGGCAATAACAAAAAAATGGTATACTCTGTCGAGCGTCGATTCGATCGGATCAATCTCATGAAAATCGCGCGCTCCGCGAGCGAAGTGATTTTTTTTTGAAGAATCAAGAAAGGAGTAAAAGATGCTGCCGCGAAAGATGTATAGCCGCGCTGTCGGTCCGAGGATGAAAGTAGGTAGGTAGGTAGGTGGGTAGGCGGAAGTCGGCTTAACGGTAACACACATACACAACATCGGAGTGAAAGATATAGGGTGAAGGAGAGGGAGAAAAAGATAGTCGGAGAGAAGCGAGCGCGCGACGTTCGTTCGGCGCTCGATCGAGCGCGCGCGAGAGCATCTTCTCCATTGTTGCTCGTTCGTCGCATATGATTTTCTTTTAAAATTCGCTCGCGCGAGTTGAGAAACATACGCCAGAACGAGGAAGGCGGAGGAAGGTCAGAGCACGCGGAGAGTCCAAGAGCTCTTGCGTGCGAGTCCACTATATGAAAAAAAAAGATGCTCGTCTACCAAGTTAGCAGAGTTATAACTGCC
Organism: Ischnus inquisitorius; assembly: GCA_963924025.1. Lineage (NCBI taxonomy): Eukaryota > Metazoa > Arthropoda > Insecta > Hymenoptera > Ichneumonidae > Ischnus > Ischnus inquisitorius. The sequence continues at coordinate 17,299,613 of OZ001245.1, read as the reverse complement.
ACAGCGGGGTTCGTCGAATACCTGTAGATGAATCTCTCCAGGAGGATCTCCTCGTCGAGTTTCGTTTCACTCTCTCGCGGTACTTGCGAGGGACCTTCGAGTGGAGAAGTTTGGTCGTTGCTGTTGGCTATAACGTGCTTGCGCAATCACGCGAACGCCCACGCACCGCGGTAGTGTGCCGAACATAGTTGCGTCTCTCGCGATGCAGAGAGAAATACGTGTATTTCGCTTTCGACGCGATGGGATGAGGGGGGAGGGAGGGGAGGAGGAGAAAAAAGTATCTGGGAGACGAGGCAAGAAGATACTCTTGCTTGGAGGAACCACCCTCGGCTTTCTCTCCATCGAGAGTTTCTCGCATCTCCGAGTCTCGAGAGGCTCGAAACTCCCACCGGTATCGTACGAAACGTTTGCATACGAACGCATATACGTAGAGCGTGTGGTTTCGAACGAACCGCCTACGCGACTAGATACGCTCGTGTGTACCGACGAGAAATACCTCCGGAGATAAGACCGCGGATCTTTCGTTCTCTACGAGAGGGAGATCGCCGATGATCCGTCCGGAGAAATACTATCGGAGCACCGATAGTCACGTAATAACCGATCATCGATAGTTCGATTTATTTGTTCAATTCCACCTCCGAAGAGTTGTCGGTCCACCACATTGCGAAGCCCATTGTTGTCGGTTCATTCGAGCTGCGATTGGTCAGCGAACGAAATAGGTATACCTATCGGAAATACGTAGTGAGAATTGTTTTTTGAATTTTCCTATTTTCAACAAAAATTGTAGGGGTACTCCTTCGAGATGATTTTTCCCATTTTTCATCGCTCTCTACTAGGTTGAGAAAAGGGTTTTAAGGGAATCCGAAAAAAATCTCAGCTTATATATTTCCTCCCGCTGAACACAATGGTCGCCTAAGATTTGTCGATATTCCATCGGAAAGCCAAGATATTGCTGTTTGAAAGTCCCGAAACTCGAACCGGAAAAGAAACAAATACCTTTTGGTCATTCTTTGGTGTTCTCCTTAACTTTAGACAACAATTTTCATTGAATTAGTCTTCAGTGCGAAAAAAACATAAAAACGGGTGTTTAAAGTTGCAAATGTATCGACTGATGTGGATATTTTCTTTTTTTTTTTCCCCTCCAACGGTCGGCTGATTTTAATTCGAGCTTCATCGAAATCAGAGATCGTCGCGTAAATTGCATTTACTCCAAAATGCATCGTTTAACGTAGTTACTTGTATATGACTTTTCGTCTTCGGCGAATGGTCGATTTTAATCGCAGCATTATCACAATCAGCGATCGTCGAGTGAATTGAATCGGGCACCGGGCTTCATTCATTCCACCAAATGTTTTATCATTCAATGAGTTCAGCCGAGGGAATTCTCGCGAGGGTAAAAATTAATGAATGCCACGTGCAGACCGTTAGTCACGTGTGCCTTTTTTTTTTTAAGAAAATCTACGCGGGCGTTCTCGCGATGTTATCTACCGGTAGTCGGTTGCCGCTCGTAAGAATAATACTTTTATTTCACACACATATGCGCCGGTAAGCTCCCGGAAAAGAAAGAAAATTACGATATTGCCGAGATGGAGAGATCAGAGTGTTTTGGCGGGAATGCGTGACTCGTGGAAAAGCGTTAAGGTTCCTTTGAAAAAAAAAAAAAGAAAAAAAATGGGAAGAAAGAAAACAGAGTGCCCGAGAGAAGCGTGGTGTGTTGCTCACTGTACGCGCCTGTGGGGTTGGTTCGTGGGTGAACAATGGTCGTCAGGGACGAGGCCGTTGACCCTCGAGAGTTGCCGCTCCCACACCGCATTACGTCAGACGAGCAACACAAGCCAAGCACAGCAGAGCCAGAGCGGTGTACAAGCACATCCCATACACTGTTGGCGCGCTGGGCTTGACTGCGACTCCTCTGGGCGCGCACTCGTCGCTGTTGCTGCTTTTGCTACTGGCGATACCGACCTCGACGTCGTCGTCGTCATCGTCGTAGCCGCCGCCGCCGCTGCCGATGCTTCTGTGCTGCCTTTGCCACGGGCCACGGCATCCTACTCCTCTTTCTACACCTCGTCGGTCGATCTCAGCCGTTCGTCTACAACCTTTCCTCCCTCTTGTATAACCCTCTTGCTCGTTCTCTCGCTATCCACCGCCCAGAAAAGGTATTAACCTCCCGTAGAAGGGTGTCGAGCACGTTGTCCTTCGAGTTTACTCTCCTACTCCTCGGTAACAGCGTGTCTGTCCAACCACCCCGGAAAATCTTCCGACCGGGGATGAAGCTGAGACGAAAATCGTTACCGGGAAAAAAATTTGTAGGTTTTTTCTTATTCATAGATCGTGTCGAATCGTGAAAATAAGGCTGTTTCGATAGCGAAAAAAAGACCGTATTGCTTCTGGAAGGTACTTTTTAACTCCTGGACCATAGTTTTTGGAGTGAATAACGTTTGGAATTCCACACATCAATGCATGAGTGTGAAAAGTGTTCCTCGCAAATGATCTTAAAATGCTGAGCGAATCGAAATTATAGAAACCAAACAATTAAAGCTATCGCGATCAGTCAAATTGTTTAGCGAAAAAAGTTTCAGACTTGTGAGTCAGACTGTGAAGCTTTGTCCCGCGTTTCTCGATTATATCCTGTTGACAAGGGTTGTTAAGCTCGTCACATCCGGCTCGAATATTTCATGGAGTGATTAAAATCTTAGCGCAACATATCGTCCCGGTAAGCGATCAATGACTCAGCGAAAAGAGAGGATGGAGCATGGGCCAGCGGCGAAGTTTGGGTAATTATCGAATAAAGCCGTGCTCGTCTATTCTTCATTCGCCCTGCGTGGGTATTGTGACTCGACGGGGGGAACACGCGAACTAAACGAGCGTCGAAAGGTTCAATTGAACGACAATGAGGGGGAAACGAATAGAAGAAAAAAAGACAACGAGTCACTCGTTCATCGATCTTGCCCTCATAATATACGACTTTTAGCGTGTAATACGTAACCACCAGCATAAGGGTGAAACGCATACGATATATAGGGGTGCGATAAGACACTTTCGAATGGGCGGAGATCCCGTTGATTTATCATAGCTTTCATGCTTTTATTATCCATTGGGGAGTATCCTGGAAACGGGTCAGACCTGGATAACGACACCGTAAGGTATTCATGTAGAAAAAAATGGAATACGTAAACGACTTCTACAACATTCGAGTGAAAGTTTGTTTCAATGAAGTTGTTTAGTTTTTTCGAACTTGGCGAATGAAGCTCCTAAATCTATGCGTCGATTTTTTCCTCCTCAAGAATTCCGAGAAAAAAATAGCTTTACAATCTTTCGGCATTTATGAGAAATGAACAAGGAATCGTCAACGAAGGTCAACGCAATGAAATCGAAACACCTGACACCGTTTCCCGATCCCTATCTTAATCGTACGACTTGTAGTCTCTGATCTGAAGTTATGATCGGAGTTGAATTGCCCCCACCCCGTGTCGTCGGTTCAGCCCTCGATATTACATTGCCAAAGGGTCGTAGCAGCAGATCAAAAGGTCCCGGCCTGCACAAGGGATCTCGAGCGAGAGAAAGCTCGAGAGGCGCATTCGGCTGAAAAGGGCAAATCGTCCCTCCCAACAATCGTGCGGCACTACAGCCCGTACTATCCGACTCTCGAACAATTTATGGGACGGTGAAGTTGCATTGAATATCTATGTTTCATTAAAACTCTTTGAATAAACACGAGATTCTTTTTCGTTTTCTCGAATAAAAATAGTTACATGAAAAAAATAAGTGAATGTATATTCTTAAATGAAAATCGATTTAAAAAAAAAACAATGATGTGCTGGAAATGGCTTGGAGGATCTCTTGGGAGGGTTGCTGTTTTTTTTCGCAAGTTTTCCTTTGTGTTCGATTCGTGCAATCAATAAAAAAAAATCGCGAAGTCATCTCAGCTGAGTGACACCAAGTTCGTTTGTGATGGATTGAAAAAAAAATCGACCTCGAAATAGATGCTAATTCAAGGGTCTTCATTCCGTCGAAAAAAAATACAAATAGGCATAAAGAGATTCGTATCACGGCGTATCCCGGATCGGATTTCTGTGTCTTGTCTTCGCTCGCCTTGAACTTCGAGTTCCTTCGTTCTAGTCGCAGTTTTTCATTTGATGAAACTAGGTTCAATGACGCACGCGAGCCGAAGTCCGGCCGCGACGTTCGTGCATTGCGTGCAAACATTGTCGGTAATCGCGATGCAATCGCCGCTGAAATCAAGCACCGACGATGCTAATACAAAATTTTGTTCGATTCCGATGTGAAAATCCATCGACGGGAAAATCCACAAGAAAAAGAGAAGATAATAATTTATAAGTCCAACAACCTTCAAGGGAAGAATTTTTCATAATTCATAGAACGCCTTTCCTCGTGTTCGTTATCAAGATACCGCGCGATGCATATCAACGCAACCCCATATTACTCCGCAGCATGCCCGTAATTCAAGTCACACCAGCGGAAGCAGAATAAACCAGCAGCAGCATCAACAACCTGTTGCAACCCCCTGCTTTCGTGATGCCCCTGAAGTCGTCGGGCGACGCGTCCAAGCGCGTCCGCAACCACAAGCAAAACCCACACGAACACACCCCTCGAGTGCACACAATCCCCCAGTAGGACCAGCCATCTATTCCCATACGAATTCCAGTCCCGTCTCGAATACATCCCCAAGACCGTCTGCAATCCATTAACGATAAACACACCCGTTCTTTGTCCTATCGTAAGAAAGACATGGCATCGACACTCGCAAATAATCGAAATGCGAGTTAAATATATCGAAAATCTGAAGCCACTTTTCATGGCCAATCAGAATCGTTCCTATTAGCTGCATAGCATGTTCAAGTTAGGTGCGCTTAATTTAAACGCAAAAGTGCGAGCAAAGTGCTGATCGCTAGTATTTATTTTCAAAAAATCCCAGAAGTCCCCCAAGAATTTGATACTATTCGATTCGGCACAGGTCCTTTAATTTATCACAATTCATTGTCTTCTTCAAAATAGCCCTTTGGCCCGCAAAACTCTCCCGTGTACATAATAGAGTCGTGCAAAACGTTGCACCGGCTAATATCCCCGAGTTTCCGTCCGCCCTTAATTGTGTATCAGTGGAACGTTAACTTCCATAGACACGTATGCGGTTCGAGTGAGCCGGAAAGGGTCGAGGAGGGTAATGGAGTTGCGGCCTTTCTCTTCATACCCATCAAGGCTCTCTGCCCTCTCGCTGTCGTGCCCTTTGAAATCGTATCGAAATCGAAACAAGTTCTACCTGCCGCTCGAAACTGCCTGCCTACCTTTTTTTCTCTTGCCTTTCTATAGCTCGAACTACCTGCTGCACGCCTCTCTACCCATTGTCCGACTTGGGGCTGCTCGAGCGGGGGAGCGGACCGTAGAGTCAGGTTTTATATTATAGCTCCTATACCGCGCATACGTATAGTATACCTATATATATGTAACTTGTATACACATACACGGGTGAACATCGCTATGGTATAACGCAATAGCGAAGGGAAAGGACGAGAGCCAGGGGAAGAAAGACGAAGAGATAACGAGCTCGAAGTTAAAAGGAAAAAGAGAGCCAGAAGCGGATGGGTCGGGAACAGAGGAAGAGAGGAGAGCGAACGAGCCCTCGGAGCGTCACGAACAAAGGGTGTATTCACGCGTCAGAAGTCACCACCGCGTGACGACGTTACTATATATAGTCAGGAGTACGCTATAGTGAATTCGGTACCCATACGTATATGAAGCGTGTATAAGCGTGTGGCGTAGCACATGAGCCCAGGGGTGCACAGGACCTCGAGACCCAAGCACAGGATGCAGCGCAGGATCTATGCTCGAACCCCTCTCCGCGTTATTTTTTTTTTTTTTCGACCGCGCGAACAACCTGTTACCAAGCGGAGGGGTTCGAGCTTCTAGCATAACGCGAACGCTATGAAGCAATTCGTTCACACAGATTTTCATGGATTAGGACGTGTTTTTTTTCCCCCTCGCCCTCGTACAGGTGGTCGCTACTCACACGATTAATCCTTCCAGCACCTGTTAAGAGGCTTCTTTGATTTAATTTCAAAACAAACGACGTTAAATACGATTGTTTCGTCCGAATTTTTTTCATCCGATTTTTAATATTGAAAAATAATTGAAAAAATTCGAAGACAAAGAAAATTTAATGGAACATTTTACAAATAACAAATTATATCACAACAGTAGAGAAAATAAAAAAGAGGACTACGGAACAAGTTTTTTTTTCATAATTAACAAAAATTCGTCAAGACTCTTGAGAATTTTTTTGACATGAAAAAAAAAACTTGGGAATATTTTTCTTTACCATCCGTGAGCGAATAATTCGAGCACCGAGTTGCCAGGCGTACTCGCGCGTCCCGTTGTACAAATAGCGAAGAAGAAACGTAAGATAGATAGAGAAAATTTAATTCCGAGTGGATTGATGTGAAAGAGGAGTATACATGTCTGCGCCCGTGTGTGTGTGTGTGCGTTGAGTGCACGAGCAGGGTTGCTACAGAAGCGGCCGGGGCTATCGTGTGCGAGGCGGCGTCGGCGTCGAGCACGTAAGAAAAAGGCGGCTTTAGTAGGTCAACGACGAAGTCGTCGCCGTCGTCGTCGTCGTCTTAGTGTTCCTTCCCTTCGAAACGTTACGTCATCGAGACACGGAGCGTTAGGCCGGCGCACCAGCGCAACAGCGATATTAACAGCAAACGACTGAGTAGCTTAGCGCGTACATGGACTTCTACGAGCGTGCGATACGCGCGTTTTACGAGTACCTACCGCGATATAAACCGCGCGCACACATGCTCGCGTACAGTGGCTCAAAGCTAGCGAGTAGTAACTCGTGCGCGCCCCGCGAGTCGACCCAACCCGTGAAACTATGCACGTGCACACGGTATGTAACGCTCGCTACAGGTCGCCGGCACTCCTGCGCGTTAACTGCATTTCTGCCTTTTAGAAGAAGAATACGAGAATTTGAAAAAACAAACTCCACTTCAACCACAATCTCGGCAGGATGTAAACACAACAATTCGCTCAAGCCTTTCACTTTCTCCATAGAGAGTTGGCAAAAAAAACAATAGTACCTCAAAACGAATTTAAAAAAAACGCCGATACTCCGGTAGTAAAAAAAGTCCGACTATGAATATTCGTAAAAGAAATACAATTTTATCTCCGACGGAATCGACGAAAAAGCATTTCTGCGACCAAACGACCAATAAATCGTCGAGCGGAACAATTTGCTTGCGTTGTTTCGTGTAATTGAGATCCGTGGTAAAACATGAAATTGCGAGATCTCATAAATGGATTACAAGTAACAATTAACCGTGCGTTCGACGATAAAGCTCTCGTCCTCGGCGCTCGATCGGCGCGGTGTTGCGGGATTGAGTAAGCGTTGTCGGCCGGTCTCGCAGTTTTTCCTCGTTCGCCTCGCCTCGTCATTGACGAAGCGAGCGAGAACGACGAAGGAGGATGAATAAGCGATGCCGCGAGGGTTTACCCGATCGCGACGGTGTGCATAACTCCGGTTGCGTCGATAATAGTATAAAGTAGTGGCGAGAAAACGAGGAGAGGTCGAGCTTGAAGCGAGCGAGTCGGTAAGGAAGGAGAGGAAGCGGAGGACGTGGAACACATACGCGCGCGTCAAAATGACTCACACAGAGGTTGCGTTGTATTAAAGTCACGAGGGAAACGCCGCGCGGCGAGTCGGCAGAGCGGGGTTTGTTGCTGCGAAGCCGCGCTCGCTACACATCGGCCCGTACGGCGTGTAACGCCCGCGGTACGAGGCAAAAAAAAGGCGTGGAGGGAGGCAAAGGAATATAAACGAGCGAGACAGACGACGTGGCAAACGACGTCGATGTTTTGTGTCGGAGGGAGCAAGAGGGGTCTCCGGGCATGTGGGTCGGGGTCGAGTCTCGCATATCGATGCCAGAGCACACCAGCAACAGAGGCAGCTTGCATGAATTTTTCATACTTCTTTTTCTTCCCCCCCCCCCCCCCCCCCCCCGCGAGCGCGATTTCGAGTATCGATATACGAGATATAAGCACTCGGCGAAGCTACCGAAAGAATATGAAAAGAAAAAATACATACATATATACGAAAATTTCGTCCTGGGGTCAAGAAAGCCCTCGAACTTTTCCATCCGTTTCTCGTTTTTTTTCTTTTTTCTTTTTATTACGGTCCTTGATTAGGAAAGTCAGGCTTTTCTCGTGGCGTATACATTTTCCTGAATCGATCTTGCGGCCGATCGGGCTGATGGACAAAGATAATTCTTTGGAGAGATCGCAGTCGGCAAAAAGATTAAGGATCATTGTAGAATCATGAATTATGCATTTTTCGATGGCTTTATTGTCGGAGAGTCACGGAGAAAAAAAAATGATAATAATGATAATGCTGTATTGCGATCAAAACTATATCGAGAGAAGCTGAAAAGGAGACAGCTACGTAAACTCCGTTGTCCCCGTAGTCGATGAAGCATGAAGAGTCGCTCGCGATAGTTGTGGCTATAGAATCGAGGAAGAACTGCTATAAGTGTTTGTCGATCGGGGGTAAAGGATAGGGAGAATAGAGAAAGCCTTATTGCGGCCGAGTGCCGGGTTGAAAAAAAACTCGACAGTTATTGGCCTTTCAACTGGGGTACATGACCCTTGAGTATCGAAAAATAAATGTTACGGTAAAATCTACGATGAAAACGAAATAAACTTGTGACAAATGAAACGAGACTCTTGAAATTTCTTCATTTCAATTTCAATGGTTATCGAAGCCACGAAAAATTATTATCAATAATAATTATCAACAAAGTTTTTACTTTTCAACTCCAAAAGTGAATTTTTAAAAATTGTCGTATTGGGTCTTTTTCGAGACTAATTTTTACAGTTTGTACTATTTTAATATCGCGCCTCGGCAGATATCTTCCTTATAATCCAACGAATTACGTTTCACTGTGATAATTTTTTATATTCATCGTAGCGATAAAGCCGTAAAGGTTTTCTCCGACTCACGTGCGCTATTAGAGAGGTGAAAAATACATATTGTCTTCTGACATCAGTTTTTCATCCTTTCAATATCAATTTTTAACGACACGAACAAAAAAATTGGTATCGAATGATATTGTCTATTTAAGTTAAAAGTGTACCGGAAGTTTTTCGAGAAAAATCCAAAATCGTTTATCAATTACTGGTCATCCCTTCGTCCCCGTTCGATTTGCCAGTATTTCCCACGCGGCCCGATATATAGATTGACCGATCACTGCCGGAGAGTCTATCGCCGGCAACTGTACAGTTTACCCTAAAGGCAGTCCGAGCGAGTCTCGGTTACTTCACCGCAGGGATAACTAACAAAAAGACTCGCTTCAATAGTAATTCGTATCCGTGGTGGTTCATACCCGAACGCACAACTACACAAGCCTCGCGAGCATAAAGATTCGTAGAGTGAGAGTCCGAAGGCGAGGTACGAGATTGTGGTGAAAAAGCCGGATAAAGATAAAGATAGTGGAAGTTCGAGAGAAAAAAAAGCAGAGGAAGAAAGAAGAACGAGAAGAAGAGGAAGCTTCTAAGTTGCGCGAGTGAGAGACGAATATAACCAAGGCGGGAAAAGAGAGGGCAATTGGTAATCGAGGAATCCGGGAACCCAGAACCACCGTTCGAACGGTTGGCTGCTGCTTGCCCCGCCGCCGCCGACGCCGCCGTCGCAGACGCTCGAGCAAGGTCGTTGTCCTTGGGGGATCAACGACCCCTCGAGGAGGGATGTCCCCCGTAGTGGGGATGCTACGCGCATCTATATATACGCACTCATACGTGTTAAACAACTATCTACGCTTTCACGTTAGTCTACATTCATATATACCGTATATATACGTGTACATAAACTTTTCCTGTCTTTACATTCATACACGGTGAAATCGACCATGCGCCCAACGTGTGCGAGAGAAAACTCATACATTTCGAGTATAACATCTATACGATAGAGAGGAGCCTCCCCGTGGCGTTGTATCGTCGACGACGTCCGCCCTTACACGGAGACCGACGGGTTGAGTTAGGGTTAGCCTTTCAGGCTTTCTCCGCGTTCTATATATCTTCTCTTCGTCTCGCTTCTTCGCTCGGGCGCGCCTATACGCTTCCTCGGCTCGTCGGAGTCGTGGAGGGATGTGAATAGGCGTTCTCCACGCAAGCACGACGGGAACGGGTAGAACCAGAAGAAGAAGAAGAAGAAGAAGAGACAGACACGTGAGAGGCAAACGATGAGCTCGAGGGGAAAAGAAGAAGAAGAAGAAGAAGAAGACGAAGCGGGGACGGGAAGCTTCACATCCGTGGGTGGATACGCCTGGGCGTCCCGACGCCCCGAGTTTCTTCTCTCCTAGGCTTCTGCGTCTCTCCGTGCCCTTGGAGAGGGTAGCAGAGCCTCGGCGTGACTTCGACGGGGAGAATGGGAATGGCTCTAAAAAAACTATGGAAAGGAGACGGACAGAGGCGAGTCGAGGGAGTCGTCGACGAGGACAGCGAGTCCGAGGGAGGGAGGGGGGAAAGAAGAAGAGTCGAGTAGAGAGATACCGGAGGATTAGAAAGGTATTTGGATGAAAGAAGGCCTGGCAAGAAGCGAGCGAGAGATGCCTGTATCCACTGTCAGAGGGTTCCACGAGGGAGACTCGAAAATACTGCGAGCCCCTGTAGAACGTAACGTCCGATACAGTCGATAATAAATCTGCCCCGGCGTAGGTAGAAGCCAGAGCCAGATAAAGAATGAACCCTCGGGGTGGCTCGATAATTTGTTATGGTACTCCGTTAATTTTTTTTCAACCGATTCGAGACTCGCTCGTTTTCTTCGGTGTAAGAGGCACAGTTACGCCGTACACTATGCAAAGTGATTCAGGAACCACCTGTTGAACGGCGTCAATTCACCCCCATCTAAAATTTGCACTAGCGCAATTCGCGCGGTCTAAACGAGAACAAAACCGCTGATTACGAAAATTCGTATTCCATTGCCGCAAATCAAAGCTGGATTTGTAATACAGTTTTCTAATTTTTCTACAATCTTCTGAATGTTGAAACTAAAATTATGTTTCTCGATGTGAATTGAATTTTCGAGCCGGGTTTGAAAAGTTTCTTGTTTTCTTTTCGTGGGGTGCAAAGGTCTCGGCGAAGAAACGAAAGCGCGCGTCGCGAGGCGAGGCGTCGGGTTCAGCCCTGTAAGATCTATTTATAATTTTTATGGAATTTCTTACGAGCAGGGGAGAAATCCCGGCCACGGTGTTTCACAAGCTCTCCCTCTACTCTCGCCTTTCTTGGTCTCTTGGCTTCGCCACTTGGCCGGAAGGACGAGAAGGTACGTGCACCGGAGCGCACAACTTCAGGACGATAACTATATATATACATTCACACGCTTATGTATATACGTGTAATCGCTCGCGTGTGTGTGCGCTGAATCCTTTACTCCTCGGACTCGCGTCTCTATACATACACATTCGTACCGGAGTGAGACTTACGTATACTCGCTTGCACGTCGAAGAGGCAACCCCGCGCTCTCACCGCTTCGCTCCGAGAGCGTCGAAGAGAGCCGCTTCGGCTCTTGCCGTGCGCTCAGCACACCAGCAGCAACAGCGATCGAGCTAGCAGGGCCCATACCCAGGGCAGGGAGCAATGTCCCTCGAGAGAGTCAACCCCCTTCCTAACGTTTAAGTATGGTATGCACGCCCGTTACCTTACAGACCGCCACCACAACGCGTTTTCTCTCTTTTCCCTGTGTGTGTCCCCCTCCCCGCTCGCGCGCGCCCTCCTTCCCTCCCGTCCCCACCCTCCTCGTTCTTTCACTTCTCTATACTTGACTTTACTGTAGCACTGTACAAACTCGTACAAACCCAACGACTATCCTGTTTTCTTCTCTTTTTTATCGTACAACGAAATCTTCCAAGATTCTTCCGCTCCCTCCGTAACTACCCTTTTTCAACGGTTCGTTTGAAGGCTACGAGGGGAAAACGAGAAGGGTTCTGGCGTTGGAATTATTCGTTGCTTTCTTTACACACTTTTTAATACGGGACACCGTAGAGACACACTTGAGAGCGTGAGAATACAATTTTTCCTTCCTTTCTTCTTGACTTTGATCTAATTTGTTTTTCTTTTTTTTGCTCTTGCTTGTATCAGAAAGAAACCCCTCACGCCCGAAAGATGATGCTTGGCCTCGCGAGACGATGAATGTGGAGGATGCGAGGATTTGAAGAAAGGGTTGGCGGAGCCCGCTTTCTTGTCGTAAGTTCGTAACTATCGTTGACTTTTTCACCTTCTATCTCGTACGCTTCGATGAAGAAAGAACCTTCGTTCTTTCTCCGAGTGTCGGAACCTGATTGGAGTTCTCATTGGATTTATTTTGCCTGGTTTCGTTGAATTGATATATTCACCTCAGAATACCGTAAGTCGGTCTCTTGGACCGAAATTTCATCGCAATTCAGAACTTCTAAAGATTTGATTTTTAATTTATTTAGATTCGAAGATTTTTATGTCTTTGGAAAGCTTTCAATTCCGGCAATATTTACGATGATTCAAAAAAAAGTTTGGATATTTCTCAGTAGGATAAAAACGTGAAAAAAAATTTATGAAATAATTAAGCGTGTAGAAGGCGCTTTCTATTTGGACTTTGAATAATTTTCTCGAATTATTGTTGGGGCAACTCAATATTCTTTACCATCTTCTATATGGTTGCAATTTTGCAGATTTGTATTAGATTTGAAAATTCTGTCTGAAATTAATTTTCGACCGGGAGCAAAACGATACACCCTCATTAAACGATATATTTTTTTTCTTGAGATTTTCCTACGTTCGAATAATACGCGAGCAGAGGCCACAGAGATACATCCTTGGAAGCGGCGGCGAGGGCAAACAAGCAGGAAGCGAGAGTCACGCAGTTTCCTTCTTCGCTGCTTCCCCACCATCGCGGTTTCTACCCAATGTTTTGTATCCTTTGTGGTCTCGGCGCGGAGTTCACGAGGATAAGGGTAATCTCGTCGCGGCTGGAATTCTCGACCGAACTTGCGTGAGCGCGAATAGGAAAAATTGCACGATTACCGAGGACCTACTCAATCACCAAAATTCAACCCGCCTTCACTGGCCATCGAATTTTTAGTAAACTTCGATTTTTTTGCCTACAAACCCCTCGAAAGATTTTCCTCATGGATTCTTCGGCCGATCTCGCGACCCCTAAAAACGACCGTAGAATATGCAGGGCTGAAGATGAAAAAAAAAAGATTACAAGAAAGAAATGCTGAAAAAAAGCGAGATAGAGGATATTAAACGCGGACGAGTTCGAGCGCCGAAAGAGCAAATAGAGTACGAGGAATAATATCGTTGACGCCTCTCTCGGGGTGTAGCCCGCGCGCAGCCCGCAGATAAGATTAAAATTGCCCCTTCCATGTCGCGCCGGAGAATGCGCGCGAAAGAGAGAGATATCTCGTTCCGCTTTTTTACATCGAATTGCCTGGCTAAGCTTAACTGCGCCAAAGTCGTAGGCAACGACGACGGTTTCACGCGACTAGGAAGTGAGAAAAGGAAAAAACAGAAAAGAAAACCGCATACATGAAAAAAAAAAAAAAAATGGATTACGCAAACACCGTAATCCTTCGCCGCGGCGTGTAGATATTTTGTTCGATAATCGATTGTAGTACAAATTTCGTGTCAGAGTCTAAAGAGTAACCAGAAGCGAAGAAATGCGGCCCGATTCGATCGGAGTCTTTTCGGTTTCATTGATAAGGCCAATCCAACGACGTCCTTATCGTTGCGTGTATCGTCGAAGATTACGGACTCTCTCCGGCGTACACTCCGCGTGTGTGTGTGTGTGTGTGTTTGCGCGTCTGTTGCAACAACGCACACTCGTCGCTTAAGTCGGAGAGCGAGAAGCAAATCGGTGCAACGTGCCCGGAGAGATTCGATCGCATCGCTGCACGAATACAACTAATATTCTGTCCATGGAACGTGCCGTACGAGAAAAAAAAAGAAAAAACAAATGAAACTGACGACGTATATATAGAAAAGAAAAGGAAAAGACGGGGAGGAGTGTGGCTGCGTGAGCTCGAACGAGATTAGATTATCCGTAGACGCATACCGAGATCGACTACTCCTCCCCAACGTTACTGGTTACGCGCTTACATCGTCGATCTTATCGATATTCTCGTGACGTCACTCGACTCCTGCTGGCTCTTCTCTCGCAATATAGATTCTCGTTAAATGCCCCTCCCCCCTTTGAGCCCCGCGATGGCTTACTTTCACTCGCGAGAAATTAGATGAAATTAGAGATTCAATTGGAGCTTCATTATCTCGCGCCGGCATTGTTCGATTAAAGATTTTTCATTCGTTTTTAATAAACTTTAATATTTTGGAACATTCCTTGGCAATTGTTGAAAAATTTGATCACACTCTCGTTTGATTAAATTTTCTTGCTGATGATGCATAATTATAAAAGTGCTATAATTGGAAAAGTAATTTTGGACAGAGCTTTGATATTGATTTATTTAATTACTTGTCATTGGACGAATCGCCATATTTTTGAAAACTGTGAAAATTAGATTCCAACCTTTCGAATAAAATTAATTATTATTGCAAATAATGAATATCATAAACGTGTTATGAACAGAAAAGTAAATTTAGCCCTGATCGGAGTTACATTCGCCTTGTCGTTTTTCGGTCTCGGTCGTGGCTCGCGAGTCCTTTCACGAATCTCCTTATCCTTTTGGTCTTGCCAACGGCGCGTTGTGCACAGTATCGTAGTGGATGAGACTATAGTAAGCAGTACTATGAGCGCTACCTGCATGACTTTTCTCGCGGCTACCGTTACGACCCATCGACTCGGGGAACACACAGTTTCAGCATATCACACAGAAGCATAGTCAAGCAAGTAGAATCCAACAGCATCGTCAGAAGGGGGGGAGGCGGAGGGAGGCGGAGGGAACAACAGAGTACGAGCATCACACGAAGAAGGTTCACTATTAATGCCCATATAGACACGTGTGGTTTGATACAATCCTGCTCGCACCGTTACACAATAACGTTCGGGACGAGCGCGATAGTCGGTGGGCTATTGGTGTGTAAGTGTCCCGGTCGGTGTAAAGTCTCTCTCGGTGGAGTTTTAACGCAAGTAATAAAAACCCACACGCGCGAAGGATTGGCTAGCCGAAGCGCGCGAGGGAGATAGCCAAAGTGTCGACGTTGGGACGATACGGCGTGAAAGAACGAGACGGGAAGGGGTTGAGGACGCGGAGAGATGAGTGTGGAGAATCGTCGGTGGCCGTCGGGGAAGAGAAGTTGTATATATATCGGCGTGGTCGAAGCGGCCGCGCGCAAGTGGGTTTCGAGTCTCGAATGAAAGGATCTCGTTGTGCCGGCGTGCACATAACGGGTAGCCGGGGCAACGGCGCGGCCGGACTCCGAGAGAGAAAACTATCCTCTCGGCGAAGCTCTGCCCGCGATTGCGGATACTCCGCGGGCTCTTTCGAGGATCCGAGAGACGAGGAAACGCGAGCAACATATATAGTACGCGTTGTCGACAAAACGAGAAAAGGGTGTCGCTGAAGCTCTAGGAATCATCGAGGAAACGGCACATTCTCGGATTCCAAGCTCAAGGGGATCGACGAATGATGATTCATAGTTAAAGACGAATGTGGATTCAATTACTCGAATATTAGTTCTTACAGCGTCTCTAAAAACTGTAGAAAATTTACTTGAATAGAATAGTTGAAATAGATTATTCACATTTTTATTCGTTCAGATTCAGTCATAAATATCCTAAAATTATCAACAAATTATATTTGAAAGATTTATATATATATGAAAAAATATATATAATATATATGAAAAAAAAATCATCGGTAAATTCTGCACATAAAAGTCGGCTTACATGACCTATATATGGACCATAAGATAACATTTTTATTTCACTTGGAAAAATCTTTTTTTTCTACCGTGTTACATTCGGTCTCAATTAAATTTTTTAGTCTTGATGTATGTTCGAAAGACGTTCCTCCGATGCGCAATTAGTTCTTTTTTTTTTTATATAGAAGGTAGCTTGATCTTGTTAAGTGTGAGATAAAGGTCTATAGAATTTCGTAAGAGAAGAAGCCGCCGTGCGCTCCGCGGCATTCTAGTACATTACAAAAACGCCGAAGTCATAGCGAGTCGGTTGATCTCGCGAGTGCTCGCCCGGAGATCGTAGACCATCGTTGCCCCGTTTCCCAACCCTTTTAGTTGGGAGCGTTAGCGCGCGGGTTACGTCACGTTGAAAAAAAAACTATTTGAGGTCAACACCCCGCGTGCCGGAGCGACACGTGTAGTGTACTCGCGCTCCTCCGTTGCTCCTCCGAGCCTCGTCTCGCTCGGTTCCTCGCTCACTCGCGCCCGGTTCTTTCCCTTCGCTATGCCCTGACTCTCCGCGTGTCGCCCACCGAGCGAGCGAAAGAGAGCGAGAAGACGGCAACTCGCGCCTCGTCCCTACTCACTTCTCGACTTCTTCCCCGCTCTCGTCTCGCTTTATCTATCTCGCTCCGCGGAGTCTCCGGGGTCCTCGCTGGCCGATCCAATCCTTCCTCGTGTTTTCTTTCCTCTTTCTCGCTCCTCGCTCGCGCTCCTCTCTGCCCTCCTAAACGACAACCCTGGAACTGTAAGCCGGACTGGAAGCCGTTGCTTCGCTTTCGTCTTCTCAGCTATGACTCTGATTCAATCTGTATTTCTCGCAACCCTTTGTTCCTAATTTTATGGTTAAGCCATTCTATAGTTAGCGCGAAAATTGATATTAGAATTCTATGACACGAATTATTTTGGAGATTTTGTTTTGACCCAAAAAATTTTAAGATCGAAAAAATAACCAAAATATTGTGTAACCCTACAAAGATTCTATCATGTCATTTTCTTAATTCATTGGAAAGAGAATATATTACCCGATCATCAATCTGTTACTTTCATTATTTCTAACTGTACACTTAATAGCGAAATCCACAAAAATATTTCTCTGATCATTATCTCTAGTAGAAAAAAAGGAATGAATTTCTTCTTCCAATTTGAGTACTTTGATGAGTCAATTACCGATCCGTCTTACGAGTTAGTGTTTTTTTTTTCTTTCTCTAGTTGTTTCTAGAACAATTAATACAGCCCGATGCGAGTTTGGTTCTTGTGTGCACTCCCGAGCGAGGCAAGAAGAACCCGAGGGGTGAGGACGACTCTAAACGAAGCAATTGGTAAAGAATGACCTCCTTTGCCGACTCCTCTCTCTTTCTCGCTCTCTTTAAACATCTCCCTCTTGAGTTGCCCCGTTGCCGGACCCAAGTGCCCTGCGCTCTAATGACTCCGAAGAATGCGCGTGCGGTATATACACTCCCGGCACGTACGTATGGCACATCGGCGTTTGTATTTGTGCTCTCTTGCACGTTGGTGTGTACCAAAGTAGTACACGCGCAGTTAGAGTCAGACGACGATACCGAAGAGCGGCTTCAGCGAGAACTCGCTCTTGTTTCCATTCGCATAACTTTCGTCAGCGATTCAGGATTCTACTACTTGACTACCACCACTCGAATACCCCTGTGAAAAACGTCATTCATTGAAATTCCCCAACTCAATTTCTTATTCGAAAAAGCAGGAAATAGCAAAAATAAAGAATTCGAAAAGGATTTTTTCGACGGTCGAGTTATCGATGCCATTCGAAAACTTTGGGTCTTTGAGCCCTCCACGTGTGTGTGAAGATTCGCGTCGAATTCTCCCCTCTCCTTGGAAATGAGAGGTTCGTGTTTCCCCCAACCCCCTCGGAGCTCGCCCTCTGGCGCGGACTTCTTCCTCCGTACCCCTCGTGTATTCCCTCTCCGAGTGACTCGAGCGCCGTCTCACGGCCTCCTCTCACTGACTTTGCGTTTTCACTCCCTCCATCCCCCTCGTCCTCCTTTTTCTTTGCCCGTTACTCCCCCGGTCTCGAGCTCCGTCGGTTCCCTCGGTTCTCCCGGCTCGCTCTCACTCCTCTCGACTATCCTTTACCACTTGCCCGAGACTTTCTCGCTCCACAATCTCTACCCCTTCCAAACTGAAAGCCTTTTTTACCCGTCTCCTCTCTCTGCTCTCGCTAAGTTTCTCTCGTCCATCCGTTCGTCCTCATCTACCGCGTCACCCAAGAGAGAAACCAAAGCGTCCCGGAGCCTTCGGGACGCTTTTTATCAGTCAACCGAAAAGATTCGAGGGATATATCGGGGGCGTTTTTTTCTTTTTTTTTTTTCACGCGACAGTTTCTGCCGTATTCTTATACGGTAGAATATCGAAGCAGAGCGAATCCTTCGGTAGAATGGTCTGAGAGTTTTGCTAGGGGCGTTGTTTGCATATGATTTTCTTTAATTCTGGATGAGATTACACTCGAAATTCGAAATCCATACAATGGCAACTATGTCAATGAAAACATCATTGAAATAATTGAATATTGATTATAAATGATTATTATTGAATAATATTATATTTTAATAAGAAAAATAGCGAGTTATAGAATCTTTCCCACGTTGTAAGCAGCGTAGATTATATTTCTAACGCTTCGAATTCTTCTACAAAATATTGACCTGTAAAAGAACAATAGATATGGAAAGACCGTAAAAAAAAATCCGACGCATTTGCGGAAAATTCGTGTTTTCCAGTATTTGGACAAGGAGATATATCCGTGCTTGGCGATGGAACAAAAAAAAAAGTCCCGAGTCTTTATGATATTCTCCGGAAAACGTCTTCGGGCCAGAGTAGTTGGTGGATACGAGCTAAAAATGTTGATAGAACGTAAAAAGCGCAAAAAAAAACAATTAAAAATGGGCTTGAATCGGAATTTGCTATCACTTTTCTATCACAAAAATATTTAGCTTCCACCGCTCTTTAAAGTAATGACTTTTCGCGCCGGGACAGAGCAAGAGTTCAACAGAAACAAGATCTCAAATTCATAGAAAGACACCGGAGAAATAAACTCGAAGCCGCAACTGTCGATGTTATTTTTCCCTCGGCGTTGTATCGAATTCAAAACGTAAACGCATTCAAGTTACGTGATTATCGTTTCCATTTGTCTCTGTATGTGAGAAAAAAAGTTACATGCACGCTCGCGATTCGTATCTCCGCGCGCCCCAATGCCTTTTGTTTCTTTAACACATCCCAGGATCGCTGGTTCGAGCGTGAAGTTACGCAGAAAATGGAAAATCATTTGGTTTGTCCTCGTGCTCACGGTGTCGCGGAACACCCGCGTGCCGCTGCTCGCCGCTGGGCTCGAAACGTGTCAAGGTGGGAGAGCAGCAGCCGACGCCACTGTAACGAGCGAGAAAGCAGTGCGAGGTAAACAGAGACGACGAGCAAAAAGAAGAAAAGAGAAAAAATAAAATAAAATGAAACGAGAAGGAAAAAAAAGAGCCAAAGTCGTGAGCGAGAAAGAGTCGGTTACAATACACATCGTTCGCTCGCGCAGCGTGGTGCATGTGCTCCGGCTGTGTTCCGCTGCTGTTCTCGTTCGTCCGTCGAGGTGCGCGGACATCGCGGTTACGCGGACAAGGATCCCTCTCTCGGCAGTGTTCGCTCGCTGGGCCATAGCGTGTCGGCCTAACTCATTGCTATCGTAGTAGCGGCCCTCCCCGCGCTGAGCCGCGCTCTCCCGCAGTTCACGAACGCCTCGTGTTCCTCTTGCCGCTCTCGTTGACGAAGCTCGACCAAACGTTTCTGTGTGTTACCTCCCAACTGCGACGTGCGCGTGTACGACATTGTTGCCTGTGACTCGGCTCGCGAGTGTTTACAATCCAAATTATATACGCTCTACTATTCGCTCGAGGTGTCGAAGTTTCACGCGAAAATCCGTGGCGAATACTTGTGGGCTAGCGAATGGGAAACAAACTACAAAGAAAAAAGGAGTTTTTCTTTCGTGAACTAAATCTTGGGATCTGCGAGTGGTGCGGCCACTGCTTTTGGTATGTAAATATCTCGTTTTTGTCGTATGCATTCTTCTTGACTCTGATACTTTCGATTGTTTTTGTTGCCCTCTCCGTCAATTAACGAGCCCGTCTCGCGAAATCTATGACTCTAGAGTGACTATTATTATTCACGAAAAGTACACCTAACCTCTAAATAATTATCAAAATATGAGCTCCGCGAGTTTCAAGATTTTTAATATCGGTTGAGGATTATTATATCGGAACAATGGAACATCGTTTTTTATCTTGACATTAATTGGACAAATCGCACGACTATGTGTCTTTGATCATTTTAGTGCCAGACGCTATTTTTCTGAGACACATAAACGCGCACATGTTTCATACATTACCCACGTGTTTCCTGAGCACCTTATATGCTGTATGGCATGCATGTGTAGATATTGTATCCGTTGTCCCTCGCGCAACATTAATTTAAATAGCCGAACGCGACACAGACCCGGGAAATTAAAAAAAATATTACCCGATTAATCCATGCCATGAGTCGGTCGATTATAATTTCCGACTCTTAATTCGGGAATATTTATTCAGATACCACCACTTATCGGAAAGAAAAATTATTGTCCGTGAAAAAGAATCGAAGCCGGAAGCAATAATTCAGAGGCCTCGCGTTCGCCATTATTCGAAATAATATTCTTATTGATGATCTAAACCAGCGTCGAAAGCGACAAAACAATTTTCCACGTGGTCTGCAGCTCGAATTTCGAATTAGCACATGTAGTCGATACGTAACAGTCTCGCTTATGCGGCGCTGAGAGTCTTGTATTATTTAATATTTATGTGTTTCTCCGATTCGGCCTCGTGGCGGTCAGTCGCGAGAAAATGAGTAAAAAGTCGCGTGTGCTCGTGCGCGTGTGTGTTCGAGAGCGAAGCGAGCTGAAAACGTGCTTGAGACACGTGGACCGCGAACGAGAGAGAGGGAAACGATGGAAGTAAAAGAGTTTACGGTATACGAGAAGGATCGGCACTCGCGCAAACTCGGCAACGTAATTGCATGCGAACTTGTGTGCACGATCTTGTAATTCGTCGTATCGGTAATATATGCCCTCTCTCTCCCTCTCTCTCTCTCTTCGTATAAACTAAATACAACGGTGTTATAATAGTATATACGTATACACGATGATCGTTGACCTCCTGGCGGTCAGTCACGAGAGAAAGGTCTTTCGTAAGTTTTATGGCATACCGATGTGGTGGTAACCATTCAAGAGGAAGCAATAGTACACTACAAGTCTTAGCTCGCCGAAGCGTCGAGGAGTAACCCACACGCGCGTTATCACGTGTAGATTCCCAATTGGTGAAACGAATCTAATAATTCGCGGTATATTAATGAGTTACAGTCATAATAACATCTATCGCGCTGAGACCACGGCACGTGTCTCGGAACTCGATTGTATCATGCATGTAATACATTTTCATACCGCGTTCACGAGGATACCTATATATCTGCTTGCGCGACCCCGTGTCGTACATAAACGTCTAATCCATCGGGAAAAAAAAATGTGGACTCGAGTATTAATAATTCGAAACGCCTGAAAAAAAAAAAACTGTTTTCGATCAAATTTTCACGGTCCTTCGACCTTGAAATAAATATCTTATTACAAAGTTTGTTTATAAATAAATCTCGAGGCTCGCGGGGTCCGGTATACCGGTTGTTCGGTGTATCAACAACTGGTACGTTCCTACGACATCTCCACGTCGTCTTCTTGGCCACGCGGTGATTACTGCGCTGCCTTCGTCGACCCTCATTTTTTCCCACACGAGTTTCGCGATTACTCATACGATCTAACGAGACTCGCGGTGGAGAATTCATTCCGATACGAGCGAAAAAAAAAATCGTCTCGTCCCTCTTCATCTGCCTGTGGTTCGTGCGGATTTCATCTCATTCCCATCCCTTTCTCTCGTCGGCTATATTCATCCACGCACACAGGCACGCTTGTACGAGTCCGAGCACGAAACGAACGGAGACTGCGATGGATGATCTCATCCCCCGTTCCGTCTCGCCAGGAGCCCCTCTCGCTCTCTCTCGGCATTTGGCCCGAGAGCCTTCGACTCCGCGCGACTCCCTCCATCCCTCCGGGAGGCTCGCCTCTTCATCCCCCGGTACCCCCCGCGCGGCTCTCCTTCCACCTCGTTTCGTCCCGAACTCGCCAGACGCGCTATCTTACTACCACTCCGTAGGCCACCCATGCAAAAATATTTCGTCTACGGTAAATCCATCGAGTCACGCTCAGAGAATCTACATAATCTCGAATTTTTTTATTTACAACGATTAAAGGCTACATTTAAAAAAACATGCTTTCGCATTTAAGCATCAAATTTGATTACAATTTGGCTTTTTCATTAAACGTACATTCGGATTTGAGTAATTAAACAATATCGAAAATTTTCAAAATTTTTGGTTTTGTTTTTCGATCTTGGCTGAATTTTTAATGAAAATTCCAAGACGCCGCCGGTAAGGAAAGTGCACGAGAGTTGAGAGAGTATCCAAGCGAGGGTGCGCCCGAGTCCAAAACTACATACATAGCCGCTGCTTTAGCTCGCGAAGGGAGAAGAAGCCGAAGAAGGACGAGAGAATAAGAGAAGGACGGAATAATAAGCGGAGAAAAAAAAAACACGAAGTATGCACAATAGTGGGGATAGAAGCCAGTGGAGAGAAACGGCTGAGCGTGATACCCACTCCGAGGGATGGAGGGGTGAGTTTCTCCGCAGACGACCGAGCGAAAGACGGGGGCAGAAGCGAGGGGGAGGATGTGTTACTAGCGTGAGAACAAAGAGGCGAAAAATAAATGGGGCTTTTTATTTTTTATTTTTCTTCTCCTCTCTACTTTTACTCTCTCGTCCTGGCTTGATCTCGGGGATGAGGGTGTTCTGGTTTCTCCTCTTCGCTTCGATCCCTTCTGCTTCGGCGACTTCACCTCGGAAACTCCGGCAGACTATAAACCGAGCTACCCTTTCTAATATTAAATCCGTACGAAATTCATCAGCCCTTATTGCAATTAAAGCATATTAAAAAAAACCCCTCCGTCGCGCTATCTTGCGCACGAAATATAATCGCCGGAGGGGCTGTTGAAAGAAAACACAGACAGCGAGACGATAACCGAATCTCAAACAAAGATAAGAACGAGCCTAGTACAATCTCTCTCTCTCCCTGCTTTCGACAAACTCCACGAGAAGCAGACAGTCGTATGGTAGAGAAAAAAAAACATTGTAAACTCCTCCCTAAGCATTTACAACCGCATGAACGATATTATGTCCGCGAAACACGAGACTGCGATAAAAAGGATCTGATATCAATGATTAAAAAGAAAAAGCTGCGCTCATAATAGCACAAACGTAAAGCATCGAGGGTCGTATCATCGTTTCGTCGTTCTGCCCAAAAAGGTTTTTGCCTTCGGTACGAGATTTCGCCCGTGCCAGAAGCAAAGCAACGGCGAGTTAACAGAGAGACAACGGGCACAAAGTCTATCCCGCGAGCTATCTCTCGCGCGCGCGGCGGCGGTGGTTTTCCTCGGGTTGAACGAGGGCGCGGGCTGTGCTCGCGGAGATATATAGAGGCCCAGGGCTGTAGAAACGCTCGCGCGCCTCCGTCGGGTGTCTAGCTCGTGGCGAAGTGGTGAGCATGCCTCTGAACGGAAATTCCCCCCTCGAGTCTCGTTCGCGAGGGAGCGAGCGAGAGGGGAGATACTCGCTCGAGGCGCGTGAGCGGGCGTAGGCGAGATTCGTGCTTCGCCGCACGGTGGCGCTCGCCGCGCGCGGCTCACGAGCGAACCAACGTCGAATTATTATTTCCCCTGGCGGTGGTGGTGATGTAGGCGCGGAGAGGCCCGAGTTGAGCCAAGCCAAGCAAGAAAGGCAGAGAGACGGCGGAGAGAAGCAAAAGGCTCTTCTCAAACGTAGCGAGCCAGAGCGGCAACGGCAGAAGCACCACAGTAGATATAGTCACGGGGAGCCCCGAGTATTCCCGATCTTCAGGAGTCGATTTCACCCGAACGTTTCTCCGTCTCGCTCGCTTCTACTCCCCTACGAATCTCGTCTTTCTTTATCTCTCAAGCTCGTCTTTCGCCCCCGATCCTCCCTCTGCCTATAACGTTACAGATACGGCAACTCTCGCGGTACAGTCGTTGGCATACGCGGTATCTTCATTGCTCTTTCGCTGCTCCGTTCCGCTTGGGTAAGGCAATCCTCCCTAGCTTGTCGCAGATAGCAATGGACATAAAACAATCCAGTCGATGGCCAGTAAAATGAATAACGGGTCACAGTTATTGGCACAGTGACTCGCTCTATCTGATGCTCGTATTTCTAGCTCGAGTTCCTCCCTCTGTAATGGAAAGCTATCGGACAATCATTGGCCACTCAAGCCGACGAGCATCACAGTTATTGGCATAGCTTTGGCTCTCTTTATCTCTCGGAAGTTATAAGCATAGAGTGCCAATAACTGTATCCACCGTCGGAATTGTTATCTCTCTCGCTCATTCACTTGCTGACATGGCGTCCTAGGCCGCGCTGCTACTCGACTACCACCACCCTTCCGTTGAAATCGTTCTCTCTCTCTCGTCGCCACGGCCGCGCCGCGAGAGTCCCCGCGAGCGTCGCAGGCTCGTGTGTGTGCTGCTTCTGGTACCGCTGCTGCTGCTGCCGCCGCCGCCGCCGTTGCTGCTGCCTGAGCCTCTCAGTGTGTCCAACCCCCTCGTGTACGTGCGTCGTCGCCGAAGTCGACGTCGCGGTCGTCTCCGTCTCCGTTGTCGTCGTGGATAAACCTGCGTTCGACTCCGACCACCCGAAACAAAAAAAAAACAAATAAATAAATAGAATAACGCGAGTGTGTTAGAGAGATAGGAGATGCCAAGGTAAGTGGTCGAAGTCTTCCTCATCCGACTACTTAGCTACATTTTTTTTTCTTTTTTTGCCTCATTTTATCGTTCACGACGTCGTCGTCTTCATCATCGTTCGTTACGTGGTGTTACATCGAAAGGTTATATTGTTTTTTTTTGTTTTCACAACGAAGTTTACGACAGTGTGTGGCAGCAATGGCAAAATTGTTTCTGGTATTCATCTATTTTTTTTTTAAATCTCTCAACCCCGCGCAGCCAGTGTTGTTTTTCGACAAATTCTTATTCACGTCGCTTTAAAAACTCGTGACGAAAACTTCGCCGAGTGTCCGTGTATACGACACTACCCCACCGTGCTGCGATGTTGTATCTTCGTGTTTTGTGCTCTGGTGAAAAATAACAATAATAATGATATCGTCATACGTTTACTCATGCTGTGTGTGAGTGCGCGAATATCCTCGAGTGAACGCTTCCTCCGTCTCGTGCACGACTTCCGGCTTAGCTTCGTTCCAACTTCTCGTATTTTTTTCGTGGATTTTTTTTTTTTCCTTTTTTCCGAAGTGATAGTTTGGGTCTCGTTACATGTTCGTTCCTATATTATCGTCTGCACATTGCACGCCGGGGTTTCGGGTGTCATCGGTCACCGACGAGCGGGCGTTGCCGATCTGAAAATACGTGTCCTGGGCTCCACCGAGAAGTGCAGGCAGCGGAGCTCCACTTCTTCTTATGACGATGATTCTGCTTCCTCATCACATACACCGCCGCTGTATTTTCTCGTGTTCTCCCTCTATCCATTAAACACACGCGCACACGTACGCGAAAACGTGCACAGCTACAGAACAACGTTTCTGTGAGGAAGCACCCAGGAGTATAGCATTAAGCTAGTAAAAGACACACGGCGAATACGCAGCAGGGTCGTTGCCATCGGAAGCGCTACCCCGCTCACACTTCTATAACAACGGACTCGCACACACTCACACACGTACACAAACACAAAAGTTACCTACAGAGAGAGAGAGAGAGAGGGAGAGAAAACCAAGAGAGAAAATAGGTATCTCCTCTCTGCCTCGTCGTCGTTGTATTCGTCGACGACGACGACGACGGAATCGATATTACCCGAAGTGCCAGGAGAGTGTTTTTTTTTTCTTCCATGTGTGCGAGACGAGGTATAGAAGGATATGAAACGCGAAAGAGGGAAACCCGAGTGTGTATTCGTGTGTGTGTGTATCATGCAAGTCGAACGAGGATGGAAAGAGTTTTGCGAGAGGGCGCGGGAGGGTGTTCGGGAGTTTTTCATGCGTGTATGAGTTTCCCGGCGCGGCCACGTGTACGTACACGAGAGTGTTTCCATCCTCGCCTCGAAACGCTCGATCTGTGTGCGCGCTGACTCGCGAGAGGACTACGGAGCTTCTTTCTCTCTTTCGCTATTTCAACTCTGACGCGACTTCTCTCGTTCGCCCGATGCCTCGCGCGAGCCTTCCGTCTCGCTCAGACTCGTCCGAGTCTAGTAAGCATCGAATGTTTTCGTATGCGTGCGCGTACGTGTTTACGTACGTATGGATGTGTGTGTGTCGGACGGCGCGCGCGTCGTACTGCGAGTTCGTTCGGTTGAAAATAATCGCGGGTGTCCCAGGCGCCTCGCGATCTATCTCGCCTGTGTTTCCGCGTTTTGCAGTTCCCCCGATCCTCGTGTTAGTTATTTCGTGCTTCCCTTTCGAGCGCTCGCCTCGGCTTTCGCATATTTTTTTCCCCTCTTCCTTCGAGTCTCACGTGCACGGGTAATGCGAGAGTTATAATTACAATGTTGCTTGTTCGCTGCTAAGTACAATGTAGAATGACAATAATTTCTTCGCATGAAATTGAAGATTATTGAGGATCCTAAGGTCTCTTATCTCGCGCGTATACGGAGTTCGAGAAAATAGAGGAATAAACTCGGTCGTATATGCCTTGGTACAGAGAATTCTCGCTGCTTAACTGCCGCTGCTGTTAGGATTGGGAGTAGCAGTAGTGGTGGAGGACGTCGGTTGGTTTCCTCGACGTGGCTTATCGCGCTCGTCGGCTCTCCCGGCCGCCGCGTGCCTCTACGTGGATTTTCGCCTCGGCTGTGGCCGAGAGAGGGTTGCGTAAATATTCGTATCTCACTCTATCCTTTTTCCTCTCCCTCTACCAACCGAGAGTGAGCGGCTTTTACGCCCTCTTCACTCCCTCCCACGACCCCAAGAGCCGGAGTCCGCGCTCGCCTACCCTCGTCCTCTTTCCCTTCCCTCGTCCGCTCTCTCACAGAGCTCGTGTTCTCTTCTATATTCCTCTCTTGCCCGCGCCGCCACCCTTCGTGTCTCTCTACCCTCTCTTCACCCCTCCCTTCCTCAACCGACGCCTCACCCTTTCCCCTCTCTTTTCGACTACCAACAGCGTCGACCACTCGCGCGCGTTTGCACGTGTGTGTGTGTGAGGAGCTCGGACGACGGACGTGTCGCCCGCGGTACGCCGCGACGACGGAGTCTCCCGGCTCGCTCATGGCGCTGTGTCGCCCATAGGCGCCGAGAAGCCACAAGATCAGGGGTGCCTTTTCCTATACAAAAAAAGTAACAATCTGATATCATCGATCAGACTTCTTCTCGGTATTATCAGCTGCAGATAAAACACAAAAAGAAAAAGATAGGCATGCGATGCCACGATGCCGATGATTCTTTGAAAAATACAAAAACCCGTTTCCCTCGATCAGATTTTATTACGGTCGATTATACTTGAAATAAAAAAGTATATCTACCAAAAGACCAAGAGTAGTTAGACCGCAGATAGTAACGTATAGATATTTCCTCATTTTTTTGTAATGAATTTTCCCAGGGGAGGGTTGATAATTAATTTAAAATTGATTTCTTTAATCAATACCGATTAAACATTTTAATTTTCACACTGCGTTAATAACGAATTAAATGTCATCAGCTTTGATTCGTTTAGTAATTATCAATTGATTCGATTTTAATTTCAAAACAATATTACGAACAATTTTCTTTCTCGTTTCTCATTTGTTTAATCGCGTTATACTGTTGCGCACGTTGTGTTTCGTGTATCATTTCGTTTCCGCCTCGTTTTTCCAACGTCGAGAGAGAGCGAGAGAGAGAGAGAGAGAGAGAGAAAAAGAGAGATCCAATCCCCCATTCCTTCGTTCATGCCTTTGACTCTCTCGTGTGGCTGTTTCGCTTCTTCCTTCGTTTCGTTGCTGCCGCATCAGTGCGAGTCCTCCTCCCTCTTCGCTTCGTGAGTTCTCTGTGTGTTTCCCCCCCGCGCGTCCTCCCGCTGCCCCGCGCGCCCCCGTTTCCCCTTTGCCTTTCCGTCCCCCGTGTCCATTCACCGAAGCCGCTCGCGCGGGCGCGAGAGCGCTCTCCGTTTTACCACCACTACGAAACTAACGCCATCGCTTCTCTCGCTAGCCGCACAACCTCACCCTGTTCGCCGCCCTCTCTTCGTCTCCGCTAGTCCTCGATCCGTTTCAGTACGTTTCTTCACCCCGTGCCGCGCGGTGGTGCGGCCGCTCTTGCATTACACGCTTTTTTTTCCAATTCAAGTTACATTGTTTCTATCACTTTTCTCTTCTCTCTTCGATTTATTCAATCGCACTTCGCGCGTAATCGTCGAACGCAAATAAAAAAAACGTAAATAAATCGTGAATATTTAACTAGACGAAACAGTTATACGCGGTAAACACGGTTACTTATAGATTGCTCGGGCGCGAACCACGTGCGTGAATGTTTTTGTGTATATCCTCGTCGTATATTTTTTTCACGCCTCAATCGTGAGCCCGTCGACACAATCTGCTGTGCAGTTTATTCTTTACTCGTATGCATATATATTTTTTTATTCGTCGCATTCACGATCAGTTGAAAAAAACGAAATCAGTTCCGAGTATCGGTCGAGACTCCGTGGCGAGTGGTGTTTTTTTTTTTCCGGACTTGTGTTCGTCAAAGGCGTAACAGGTGAGTCGTCGTAGCGCGAATGAAAAAACGAAAAATCATCGCGCGAAAACCCGTCGGTGTGTGCACGCGAGATTCGTCATAGTCCCCATTTCGAGTGCGTGTTTTTTTCTTTCTCTGTCGCGCTCTGATTGACTTATCTTCATCGCTCTCGTGCGAGTCGGGATCAGCGCTGTTTGTATCTCGCTCTCGTTTTATCGATGAAAACAAACGTGTACGGCGACAGTCTCCGAGGAGCAGCACGTGTCGTCGTCGATGAATCTAGCGTGATTATTCGTCGCGCTCGGCGTTATGCGCGGGACAGGTGTAATTAAAAACGATCTGCCGCGATTCGCTCACACGCAAACGCGCGTAAAAGCGACGGCTTTGATCCTGTATTAATAATCGTTAACGTAATCGCGTCGTCGAAGGTCTGACGGTAATTTTCCATCGTCCCTCCTGAAGTCGTTCCTCGCTCTTACCCTCCGAGGCGAAAAAAACAATTTTCCCTACTTCATATTCGTGCCGCGTCGCGTTGTCCTCGATGACTCAAATGTTTGTCTAGAAAATCTTCATTGTGAATGTGATATTGTATCTTCGCATTCTGACTCGTTCCCGTGGGGAGGAGTCGGAAAGGACTCGAAGGATGATCCGCGTTGGTCGTGTATTGTACCGAAGGCTATTAGTCATTTTTCGTGCTCTATCGGCTTTCACGGCCACTTGCCCTTTACCTCCTGCCAAGCTAGAGAGAGCGGTAGAACCTTCTTCGGGGGGCCACGTGGTTCGCACGCTTGTCTCTTCTGTCTTTCTTCAACACCGACCATTACGCCTGTATATATGTATCTGTGTCTCCATTCCCCTTCGGTCAAACATCGTTTATATTTCTCTCTTTCGCATCATTCGTTCTCTTTATTTCGACGAGTCTTTCCCCTATCTCGCGCCACTCGAGCGTGTCCCAAACCTCGGTGTGCTCGTGTGCGGCTCGCATACGCGCGCACACACACGCGCATTTATTATCGTACAAATATGATACCCACGCACGCACTTCCCACGTATTACGAAATTTAAATAACGCTTCGACGCAGTCGAAGTGTTCGTGTGTATGTTTTCCCTTCTCCTCGGGCGTTTCGTCCCGTTTCCCCCCCCTTCCACGCGGACGTTATGTGTTTCCCCGTTGCCTCGATGCGTGCTGCCCCCGATTGGGCAGCTCGAACGACGACGCGACAAGTGCGTACGTACACGCTCGCAACGTCGAGGATACACAACACACATAGCGCCGAGCATTTCGAGGGCGAAATTTGCCTCGTGTTGCGTGTGTCCCTCTTTCTCTTCCATGGATTATACACGTATACATATGTGCGTTCTTTTTCCTTTATTTATCGACCTCTCTCGTACTCGCCCACTTGTTGTGAAGTTCGTTCGTGTTTCTCCGTGTCGATTTTATGCCGTGGCCCGGACTCTCTCGGGGGGCTTCGTGCATTAACAGTCGTCCGGGGGCAACGGAATTTACATGCCGCTTCCTGCGGGCAAACCGCACGATTCCACGATCAAAGTGGCATGACGATTTTATCGCGGTACCCGCGCCCTATTCCACAGTGCTAAGAATGAAATCGAGCAACAGGGTAACGCACGAAACGCGACGACGGTCGGGGGTTGGATGGGAAAGCTACTGTGCGACAATAATAATAGCGATGCCACGATAATGGGCCTCTCGAAGAGGGGCTGTGGAACGAGCGTGGGAGGGGAAGGGAAACCGAATTCCCGGCGTTCTACCCTGCACGGAACAACAACCCCTCGGTGCGTGACGGGACACTCGAGAAATCTCGCGCTAATAGATATACACCCTAATAGCTTCCTCTTTGACTCACCCCTCATGATAATTTCGTACCGATTAGGAATCACTATGCGGGACTCGATTAACTCGGATAATTGTTTTCTGTATAGTGGAAACCTTTTAACGGCCATTTAACGATCTTCATTCAATCGTTTACGGATGGCGCGTATTTCCCGTATCTCGAAATCGCATCGTTGTGATGATTCGGTCTAAATTACAGTCATCATTACGTGGCTCGTATCGGATTACTCACCGAAAAAACTAAATTCTTGTTGCCAAGCATATATTTCTATATACCGGAATGAATGCACTTTTATTTAAGCGGTTTGATTTGTGTAGGAAAAATTATATTGTTTTCGGCAAAATGTAGTTTTGTGTCGTTCGTTTTTTGTTCGGCGAGAGAATATATTCAAAAAATGAGATACAATGGTAGTCGGTTGCATTTAATAGTATTCGTGGCGTGAAAGTAATCTTCAATTATGAACGATATTTTGTCTGGCGCCAAAGGGCACTCGAGACCTTTCTTTTTCTTCTTTTTTTTTTCTTCAATTCTCGTCAAAGGGAGGGCATAACAAATTTAACGCTTTGGCGACACTGGAAAGTACATTTGAGCGAGAACAGTACGAACGAAGGTAAAATATTAATCGTCGTAAGTTCCGTGGAGCGAGAAGTTGAAAGAAAAAAAAAAGAAAAAAAAAAGGGGGTGTCCCACGAAGCGAGGAGAGTGTTTCCGTGAATGCACCTGCAGCGGGGCGCGTTTATAGCGGTGCTCCGTGCAGGATTCGTCGTTTCCCAGCGAGCAATAGAGTGCGCAGTGTGGCTGTGCCTGCTTCTCGGCTTCTCTTTTTCCTTTCTCGACTTCTCTCGCTCTCTCTCTCTCTCTCTCGTTCCCTTTCGGTTACTCGCACTCGACGGTGTTATGAGGCCGTCTCCGTTCGGCATTCCCCTCGAATGCGGAGGCCCCACACAGCCCCCGGATCGCTTCACGGGTTGCGGCTAGATATATCCCCAAGTGTTTCCGTGGAATACACCTGCGTCTCTTTCACTGCTACATCCACACCCATCGTCTACCACACGCTCGAATCGCACCACGAAAGTCCTGGACTCTCTTATGAGCATTGCGGGATCTTCATCGTCTGTTTCCCTCCCCATGCTTCGCGCAGTCTCAGCCTCTCTTGTTTTCCGTATCCGTTACAAGAATGCTTCCCGGCGACTCTTGCGCCAGTCCGAGCTACTTACGCTCACCGAGAACTCTTTTGACTCGCGAATTTCTCACCTTATCGTCTTGCGCTTGCGTGTCCGCTTTGCGTGTTGAGCTGCTTAAGGGAAAACTCTGTTGGAAATATAATATGGAATAAAATACAATCGTAAATCTCGGCACGATAATATTGTAATATCCGAGTTGCCGCGGTATTTTGCGTCGAAACAACCGGAAGTTTCGCCCCTCGAATGATTTATTCTTCTTCTTTACCGTTTCCAAGATTGACGATATACGGGCTTTTTTGTTCTTTGCCTTTTAACGGTCGCGTTGAGAATTTTGTTGAAAATTCCTATATCCGGACGCCTCCCTTGGTTGGCCGTTTCCGCGAAGGCGGGCTCAATGAGTCACCGAGGAAAGGAATATAACGGGCGGAGGACGACGATGATGGCGACGTTACAATGGCTCTGCGCCGCAGTAGGGCTGCTCGGTAGATTTCGCAACAGCACAAACGTGAGAGGCCCGGGGGCCCGAACGAGGCGCGCGCGCGCTATATGCGATAAATTGTTATAACCCTCTCGTTGCCACAGCACGCAGAGCTGAGAGTCCATCGAGTTTATGAATCATTTCAACTTCTCGACAAACACACGAGCGCGCTCCTCGTGCCCTCGCTGCGTCAATCGCTCAGTCAAACTCTGCAGGCTCTTGACTAGTTTTTCTGATCTTTTTTTTTTTCAATTTTAATTCATTGGAGAATTTTTTAGTCGTGGAAGAGAAAGAAATAGCATGAAATCCGTTTCTTAAGGGGGATAATATGTTATTATTTATCATAATATAATAGGCAGTGTAAATTGCACGATACGTCGGGCCGAGAGTCGAGGATTCATGGTTATTCGCTACAATAGTGTCGGGGCTTCGCGCCCCAGTTACACCTGCGCGCAACTCGATATAACAACTGCAGCACAGTTATGCGTGTTGCACTTAGATGGAATTGCACGAGCGCGAGACACAACACACACATGCGTATGGAATTCGCGCGCTCGGTATAATCGTAAACTCATTGACGTATACGAGCGAAGCTTTACCCCACTTGGTTCAAAGCAAAAAATGCATAACGCGAGAGAAAAATAGAATAGAACATTTTATCCTCGCGGATTGGGAACATCCTTGAGGATGAATAAAAAAAATTATCTACATACCGTAAAAACTGTCGGTTGAACATAAAGAAACAATTTCAAAAAGTTGCAAGATCTACGGGAGGTTTTGTTTTTTCATATTGGAATGCAAGAAACTTGTAGCTCGAGTGTACTCGGCGCGTTGTGATTGATAATTAATTGCCTTTCGGTTGCGTAATCGGGTTGAACGAAAGTAAGAAAGAAAATCTATATTACGACGGGAGACTCGTTAAACGATAATTATCGATCTCGGGGCGCGATTTATTTTCTCCCGTTGAAGTATGAACTTCGACGTTAAAGACAATAAATTCAGAAATACCGCGCTCGGTGGTGCCGCGTAGTGAAGGAAAAGTTGTTTTTTAATAGCAAAAAAAAAATACCACGTTACGTTTACGTCTCGACGCCACTGTTGTGGCCCAAGAGCCACAGGTCGAGGTCGAGGGCAAAATAATCGAGCAGGGGGCGCGAGAGGGAAGTCCGTAACGTAAACACATATACACGCCGAAGCGCGTCGCGATTTGTGTACTCTTCTCTCGAGTGACTCTCTTAAAACGGCCGGCTTCCCCCCTCGTCCTCATCGGGGTTGACTCAATTTTTAAAACGTTCAACGCAACGTACGCGGCGACTCTCTCTCTCGCCGCGCAGTCTTCGCGCCAATGGGCTTAAAGGTCGAGGGCATATTTTTTTTCCTTCTTTTTTTCCGTCGTCGCTTTCGACAGGGCGAAGCGGGAGATACGTGAAATTTATTTGTTAATCCTCGTCGACTCTCGGCATAAGTTCAGCTATTTCTTCACCGCTGAATTTCCAAATTCGAAGAAATGATCGTTTTTCAGGTTGCATTGAATTATCGATTGACACTCATAATTCTTTTTCTCGAATGATCCATTTAAGAAAATTCGTTGAATTAACATTCATAGAAAGTCGTTGAATAAATTATCGAGCAACTGCCCCAATTATTTCGTTTTTTACAATATTTTGCCGAAAAAAAACTTCATCTATCGAAATTTCGATTCTTAACCCTGTCCGTTTGTCTACGAAGCGTATACTGGTTCGAAAATTTCTCTCTGGTCTCTTCTATCATCGATGAGATCTAGAAAAACCCCTCCGAAGCGTTACACGACACAAGCGTGTTTTTTCCGCCGTTCGCGTTTACTGGAGTGAAATCGCAAAAGTCGGTGGGAGTTGTGCCGAGAGTCGGGTAAAAAATGCGGGTTCGCCACGCCAATGGGTGCGCCGAGGTCGAGAGAGCTCGAAGCACCGCGCGATAGCTCGGGCTAGCCTCACTCGGTAGTCTCGCGCGCGGCTCGGCCCGAGCGGCTAACGCAGAACTCGACGAGGGAAGGCGTTGGGGGAGCAAAGAGGGTGCAGGTCTGCGTCGTCCGTTCAAGTTTGAGGAACGAGCGAGCGAGAGAGAGCGCGAGAGCGAGGGAGGGATGGGATGTACGTATGCACCCGCCGTCGTCTCGTACGTCGCAGCGACGACGACGACGACGATGACGACGAGTGGCTGCTCTGGCTGCGAGGATCCTAAAGGGGGATGAGAGGAGCGGAGGGGT
This sequence comes from Ischnus inquisitorius, assembly GCA_963924025.1. NCBI lineage: Eukaryota > Metazoa > Arthropoda > Insecta > Hymenoptera > Ichneumonidae > Ischnus > Ischnus inquisitorius. The sequence goes on along the minus strand of OZ001245.1, from coordinate 17,265,107 downwards.
AGCGAGAGACCGGACGGCCAATCGGAGCTTACCCGACGCGCCGCGGGTACGTGCGTGATCGCGGCCCTCTCTTGCCTTCGTCTCCGTATAGCTATATATACATGCGCCTTCTCAGAGACCTCCTTCTCCCTCTTTCAACTCTTTCGGTATGCGTGTTAAACCGTCGCGTCTCTCTCCCTGGCCAACCTGCATGCGTGTGTGATTATACTCGCGTGCACGTGTGCGAGAGAAGAGTATTGCGCGGTGCTAGGTGAGGAACGGGCTCCGAAGCGCGAAACGAAAAAGAAACCTGCGAAACAGGGGAGGCAGAGAAAAGTAGCCCGAGACTCGCCCCGACGACGCTCGCCACAGGCGAGATTTTGTTCTCGCCCAAGGGCACTCTTAAACGTATTTATTACAATAACTCATAAAATAATCATCAATGGTAACCCCGTAAATAGCGAAATTCACCCGGAAGACCGTGCAGAAAAAAATATAATATTCCCTCCATTGGATGATACAGGCGATATTTAACGGTACATAATTGGAAGGAATTAAATTATATACAATCGGGAATTTCGTTTCGATGGCTGAAGATTGGATACTTCGTCGTGGCGAGAAGATTCCAAGCCGAGAATGTATAACGGAGGAAGTTACAGATGCTTCGGATCTATAAAATTCTCACATTTATCATCGACAATAATTCGTCTATTATTCACTACCTTGTAATACTCACTTGTGTCGAGAGCTCTCGGGCTCTTGTGTTACCACTGGATAACTTGGTACATAGTTTACGCGGGGAATACGTATATATACGCGCACACATACGCACACAGTCGAGAAATCGTTGAGTGTATGGTTATAATACGAGAATCGAGAATGCACGCACATCGCGCGCGAGCCACGGCCCCAGGGGGGCTGTGGTAGCGTGGCAATGCCTGCCGCTGCTCTCTCGCCTTCTCTACGAAGGTTCTAAAATGTGGGACACGCTGCCCGTACTCGGGTGGCAGTAGAGAAGCAACAGAGAGAAGCACACACGAGAGCTCATGAGACCTCGTCGACGAACGCACGGCCCGATGGTACGTTTCTCTCCGCTCGAAACTGCAACGCACTGCGAGCAGCCGCAAGGAAGAGGGGACGAAGAAAACCTCGACGGCGCGGTTTCCTTGGCTCCGCGAGCGCGCGCGAGATCTTCACATCACCGTTCGTACACGATGAACGGGCTACGCTCCGGAAAACCCCACCCCGAACAGCTACATCCTCCGTTAACTCGTTTCTGCGAAAAATCCTACCGACGCTACCGTCTTCATCGTATTTCGACGAGTTTGTTCATCGCGCGGCAATAAATCCGGCTATCGTATTGAACACAATTATCGACCGGGTCGCTTAAATTTCGTATTGCGAATCGTCAAAACAGTAGAACTTAGTGGTGGCATTTTATTAATTCAGAAATTTCAAAAATGTTTATGAGAAAATTACATTTCTTTTTGTAAGAAAAAAAACGATTCTTTTGCAGCAAATAATTCATCGAAGAAACATTATCATAGACACTGTTTTCGCCAAAATAATCGTGTTTCACGATTTTAAGCCTCAGAATGCAAAATTCCGATGAGCCGATTAGTCTTTCCAGAATAACAAATGTTAGAATTTATAATGTCAATCTAGTCGAAAAAAAAAAAATTCCACAAAGAACTTCCATAATAGGCTTTTCGAATGACGAATTTCTGAATAATCTCTAGAGCGGTGTAGAAAATTCGACGTGGTGAAAAGTGACAATGCGAAGCGTTACATGTTCGAGCCCCCGAGTATAGTTGCGCACAGGGGATACGGAATGAAAGAGTCACCAGCAGAGGGAGAGATATACATTCGCATTAACACATATGAACGCGCGCGTTGTGTCTTATGCGTGACACATGCAGCCGGGAAACAGCCTCGAGCCTCTCTCTGCTCTGTCGCTATGACGCGAGATCGTTCCAAGCACATCCTGGCACTCCCCCAGTGCGACGGCTCGGGGGCGGAGGAGAGAACGCGCACAGGGACAGAGAGCACGCAGCGCGGGCAGCATAGATATCCCGAGCAGAGAGCAGCAGCGGCAAACAGCAAACTCGCCACTTCGACGAAAGCGGCGTGTGCGAGTTTCATGCTCGATGTTATATCATCCGAGTCTCCTCGTTCCTTCTTTTTTCATAGTATTCTTTGTCGATATACTCGCTTTTGCAAAGTTTTTATACGTTTTTTTTCAGTAATCAAATTGTCGTAAAATACAAATTTAGATTCACATGTAAAAATCGACCGATCTTTATATTTCCAATAATTGGATTTGTGGCTCCCACGGTTCTGATTAATAATATCGTAAATTAATACTAAAATATCGTCGTATTTTCATACGACGATACTTTACTTAGCAGTTTCTTCTTCTAATATAAATATGTATGGGCGTCTGTGTGTATTGTAAATGATATTCTCGTAGCGAGGACGAGGGAGGAGTTTAAGCTCGGGGAATCGAGAGCTCGATAGTTCAGAGTGCCTCGAGCGCGCGCCTCGTGCATTCGCTTGGCTTCGACCTCGATCGTCGCGCACACACTGCCCGGAGAGGATAAGAGAGGCCGAGGGTGGGGTGGGGCACGGGAGGAAACGAGACACAGAAATTCCAGTCGATCGATGCCAGGCACCGAACGAGCCAACCAACCCCTCTGTATTCCTGCTTGCCTGTGCCCACTGCCGATGCACGTGTCCCGCATATCCTCCCCCGTTACCCTTCCCGCCGCCGCTTGCACCCCTTATGCGTTAACCGCGCTCCCGATCCTTCCGTCGGGTAGACACTCTTTCACCCAAGGTCTAAAGTATCATCCTCGTCCTTCGGCGACGACCTAACACAACCCCCATAACCAGCACAACTCGTCTAGCGTCCCTAATCAACTCGTCTCTCCCTTCGAAAAAAAAAAAAAAAAAAAAGAAAAAAATCCCATCACAACCGAAGGGGGACGACCCGCAGCTCAGACAAACCCCTCGACGAAACGCATCCCTTAACAGCCCAACGCAAACAGCGAAACCCTCGTAAGGATCTTTTCACCCTCGGGGCTGTCCAACTCTCCCCATGGTTAACCAAAGTTTTTCGAGGTCACGGTGAAAGATTCCGACGAATTCCTTCGTCTTCCCTTCGTTCTTTCCCCCATCGATTCCAATCCCCTCGGAAATCAACATTTCTCTTTCCTCCCGTTCTCACGATAAATATTTTATATCTTCGAGAATAAGAAATGCCCTTGACAATACACGAACATAAATCTATGTATCGAAGCTCGTTCATCAGTTTTTTCCGGCTCACGTATCTCCGGCTAAATACGCACGAGAGAAAAAAAAGAGAAAAACATATTTTTCGTGGATAGGGACCAGTCGAGTCAATTCATCGTCTCAAAGTCTTCTGGCCTCTCGTTATCCTCGGGGAAGCCCGAGTCCAAGGTGAATTTTGTTTTCTTCGCTCGCGCGGTAAGCCCGCGAGTGGGATAGAGCTGATGGCTCTCGAGCCTAGCCCGTCATCCTTCTCCGCACTGCCCGGCGAAGTACGAGGCTAGTCTCTCGCCTCTTCTCGAAGTCGAAGAATAAGGAGTTTGTTGCAAGGGGACAAGCGGGCGGGGGAGTGGAGGGGGGAGGGGGAGGCATGAGACTCGACTTTGCCGCAACGACGAAGGCTCAAGGGGATTTTACAGGCTATCTACACTCCGCGCTCGAGGCAACTCGGCTATAGCAAACGAGACAACCCAACCAACAGCGCAGTGCTATTCGTTCGCCTCCACTCTCTATTTTTTTTCTATCCTACTCTACAAAAAAAAAAAAACGTAAAAAAAACTCTATCTCATTCTACAAATCCCACTCTGTGTTTCCATGTCCAACACATACGCGCAAGTGTCCATGTGCATTGACGCTGTAAGCTGCGCTCCGGTAGAACGTTTCATACGTACAGAGGCGACGTGCACAGTCTTGGGCTCTGTGCTAGCGGAGTCTACCGGCACGTCGGGACTACGACGTGCCGATACACAGCGGCGGCAACGGCAATGACGATTACGCAATGCGTGGCCGTGAGAGTGCCGAGAGTCTTGTGTTGGAAGTATGTATCTCGGTAACGCCGTCGACACGCTACACCGTGACTCGTCGGGTGTACCCACTTCTTCGAGTTGGATGGTATATTATGCGCGGGCGAGGATACGTCTCTATCTATGTATCTATCCGTAATACGGACATACACATAAATATATATGTACAGTATATATATATCTATGTATATGTATCGATGCAACGTATATGGTTTACAGTCTACGGGCTGCGATACGCTAGACAACATTCGTGCTTCTTGCTTATTCTTATTCCACTTCTTCCTCTGTGTTTATTCGACACTGAGCCGAGTCGGTGGACGATGATGCCATAGGCTGGTAGCTCGCTCGGTCTAGAGTAGCTTATGTCCGAGTTTTGATGCGAAGCGGCTAATAGATTCGTAGTAGTGGTTGCAGAATCGGTGGTAGTGGAATCCTACCACGCGAGTTCCAAGACTCACCAATACGAAAGCCCGTTGCCTGCGACTACTCGCTCGCTGGTATCAGCTCGCAGTCACGTTATAACACAAAAGCCTCCTACCCCCACCCCCCTCTTCGGCCCCCTTCCACCCCCTCTCGACACACGAACGTTGCAACTCAGCAACTCATCGGCTGTGGCTATTTGTGTGTTTGCTGGCTTGCATGCGGATGACGAAGTCCTGTGACCGCGGAGGCTCCCCCTCCCCCCCCCTTGCCCCTCGAGCTCTCTCGTGGCCTCGCCGCCTGGCGACATCGGGGTGCGGTGACGGGTTACGTGGACGACCGAGTTGTGTTTCACCGAGGAGGACGATGACGATGAGGAGCGCAGCGTTTGAATGAGATACATACATTTTTTTTCGAAAAACTCGCAACTGTGTTTACTCAGGGTTTTACCCGTATGCGGATAATTTCGGGGACTTTCCACGATGAATTATCGGAGAACTTATAGAATCGAGTAATTGTTTTGCATCGAAAAAAAAAAGGAATATATACATTTTTTTCTTCAACGTGTCGCCGATAATTTAGGCAGTTCGATAACACTGATAATTTATTATCGAGGAAGCAAGTGTTGGGGTTTTTTTCTCATACGTGTAATTTGCCTCGATTGCAACAAGCTCGAGTTTCGATAGTATCTAAAGCTGTAATTACGGCATGGAAATTTGAAGATAAAACGATGCGAAGGGTAAAATGCTGAATTGATGGGTTCTTTAATATACACTGCGGTGTGTATATGATATACACATATATACTGTGCTGTTACACACGAAGGGCTTACGGTATGTTCAAAGTCGACAACGACTACGTCGACCTCGAATATTTTTCGTGCTACGGCCACCTGTACGATTCAAGGGAGCGCGAACGAGAGAGAGACATACGAGAAGACGTGGAACGACGACTCGCGGCGAGAGAGATCGATGGGGAGGAGGGGAAATAGGGGGGCGGGGAGGGGGCGAGGGGATCTTTGCGCGTTCCAGTTCGGCCATGGGGTCCCGGCGATGAACCGTTAACCGCGGACCCTCCATTACCGGTTGCCCAACGATCCAACGGTGCGAAGCCGCGAGAACAACCACCGTGCTGTACGGATCGCGCGGCGCCTCGTGTTGCAGGATCGAGAAACTCGCGCCGCCGCTTCTCTCTTAGACTTCAAAAAATTTGAATTTCAAAATTCACCGTCGATTTCGAATTCAAAGAAATCACCGAAGTTCCAATTTCTTTTGAATCGTTTTTATGTCTTTTCGTTTGAAAAAAATCATTTCAAGAGGAACGATAAAAAATTCGATAAATCGCGCTAACGAGATTCGAGGATATCTCTTCCCGATGCATTCCTGTCTCTGCGGCGTTTCTCGATGAGCACGGGCGAGCAGCACCGTTATAACATAGCGGTGGAGAGACTTCTCCCGGCTTTCCTTTCCTGCCCAGCGATACCTACCTATATTCTCGCTTCCTACATCACTTCGTCCCTACGGGTTATCGAGTGCGAAGAAAGTGGGGGGCCTCCTCCGTGAAACGGGAAAAAAAGGAATTTCGAAACACCTCCGGGCCCGGAGTGTGTCGACTCCGTCCAATTTCCTTCAATTTCGAAATTATTTCGTCGTTAAATTCTTATACGGCGCAGGACAGGAGATTGAATCGTTAATTATTTCGTGGAACTTCGGGCAAAGGCAAGATTGTAAAATTCATTCGATCAACACCGTTAATACATTTATTTTTTCCAATATGCGCTGAGGTAGACAAGCAGGTTGTTTTGTTATCTATTTTCGTCTTCTTGTTCAGGATCGTCAATTGGCATTTTTTTTTTTTTCTAAATTATTACAAGTCGATGAATTACGATTTGTATATAAATACCCCGGAGTCTTTAATCGTCGACTATAATGATCGTACCGAGTTAAGTGTGTTTGTGCTGTCGGTGCGATTCTCGTTTTATATTACGCAATCGCCCCGGAGTTCTCCCGCGTTAGCGGACAGCAGGTAACAGCAGCGGCAGCATCGGCAGCAGCGCGAGCGAAGGCGCGTCGAGAGAGGCAACGAAAGAAGGAGGAGAGAGATTCGCGGAGGTTCGAAGGTTCGCACCGTTAACCGTGAAACGATCGAGCTTCCTCACGTTGGAATTAACGAGGTCGTTCAAGGTCGAGGTTGTGCTCACTGCCACTATTGCTGCTGGGCACACCTCGAGGAAATCTTAGCTACTTCTCTCCTTCTCGCTCCCTTCTCTCTCTCTCTCCCTCTCTCTCTCTCTCTTTCTCTCGCTGCTGTTACAGCCGGCTTGTTACTGACACGTAGCACATGAGAATTAAGCGCGCAGGACTGCGGTGGCTCGCTTCGCGGGTTTCCTTTCCGCATAACGCCTGCGAGAGTTACACGACAGTATCGGGTAATCTTTCATATCCAAGTTATATCGATATCGAAACAGTTCTTTGGCGAACGTCGTCGCGTATTAAGTTTCAACGCGTTGGATTTGAAAAAATGAAAAAGTTTCACGAAATCAAGTGAATAACATTTTTTATTTTCCTTATCAGAAAAAACGGCGCTAAAATCAGAGAAAGATAACAACTGTCGCTATTTCTTTTGTTTTATAGAGAACAAAAGAAATACTCCGAGTAAATAGAAAAACAAAACGCGGAAAAGTATACGTCGAATATTAATCAAAGCGATCGAAAGCGAGAATACAAATATCGGCGTCGAAGATACGCGAGAGGCGAAACAGGCAATGCCCGGACGAGAGTAAAACGAAGAGTAGTACGGAGGAGGAGAAGAGCGAGAAGGAAGCACGGCCGCCGGGGGCTATCGATCCGAATGCGTAGAAAATGCTATTGATTTCGTCGTTGCGAGGGCCGAGAAGGCTGGGGCGAGGAAGGGGGGGGGGGGGGGGGGGAGAGCTCGAGAGAACGACCTCATCCACGTCGTTGCTGTGCCTGTGTGTTGTTGGCCGAAACGCCCCGGCGCCGGAAAAACCTGGAAAAAACGCGAATGAAACAGAAAGAGTCGGAGATACACTTTTTCTCCCCCCGCCCCCTTTCCTCCCTTCAGTAAAAGAGGAAAAGAGTGGAAAAAAAAATGGGAATGAGAAGTTTCTCTTCGCTTCTCTCCTTCGCTCTCGACCCTCTGGTCCTTCGCTTCCTCCCTTGTAGCTGCCTTCGTTTTTTTTTCTCCCCACATGTACTCGCTCACCTGCTTTCATCGGGAGGGCAGCAACGAGCGAAAGGAACGAGGGGTGGATGAGAAGAGAGGAGTACCCCTGTCTAGTGTCTACCAGTCGAGGGAGTCTGGCCCTCGTCTGGCTTCCCTTGCTTCACAGCGCCGTTGTGAAATATTTCTAGAACTTAATATTCTCACTCTCCGCGCCCCCGCGCACCGCCGTCTGCACGAAACAATGAGCATTATGTTCGTCGTTTCACAATTTCGTCGACGCCTCTCTCGTCTTTCGAATCCTCCGAATTTATCAATTTCAGTATCGTTGAGCAATCGATAAATTCTAACGGCGGCGTCGCACGATGACCGTATGGAGAACTTCGCTACCCGTCGAGTATTTCTACATAGACAGACCGGAGGCCTTTCGAAGCGCGGAGTGCGTCGCGCGCGACTAGCGCGAGATATCTCGGGGCTCGAGGAGATTCGTGCATATCGGGCGTAAAAGGAAAGAATTATTCGCTCCGACTCGGCTGTTCGTTCTCTACCTACACGTCCTTCCATCAGGGTCGTACCTACACCTACGAAAACATCTCGCGCCACCGTCACAAGCAGCGAGCACAATATACCACGTAGACTCCATTCGCGGTGTTAGAAGAATTTCTGTTGCTCGTATTATTTATGTTCTTGAATACATATAAGCGTATCGCTATGTCGTACCTACTATGATGTGTTGCGATTGCTGCCGTTGCCGTTGCTGCCGCTGCCGGTGGTGTTGTTCGCCCACGGCTTCGCGTTTCTCTACCTGTCGGACGTTTGGAATAATCATTTGTATTACTATTCCAAGGCTGAACGGAGGATCAACCACTGAGCAGTGGCAACAACGTCGTTCCCATACGCGAAAGATACTCGTGTTGTAATGTTTATTTCTCATGTTTTCTATAATTCTTTATTAATGCAACGTCTCTTTTCTTGATGTCTTTTTCCAGGTCACGAGGAATAAATACGTGATAAAACTCTCGGCCGATGACGAAAAAATCGCAAGGACCACTGTCAAGTAGCAGCAGCATCGCCGTGGATAGCGCGGAAGATCGGCATCAACGGCACAACAATAGACAAACATTGGTGGTCTGATGTTAGCGGACATAAACGGTAACCTGGCGGATCTGAGAAGCGAAGCGATGGCGTCGCAGAGATTTTGTCTGCGGTGGAACAACCATCAGAGCAATTTATTATCCGTATTCGACCAACTACTCCACGACGAATCGTTCGTCGATGTGACGCTGGCCGTCGAGGGTCAACTACTCAGGGCACACAAAATGGTCTTGTCGGCGTGTAGTCCCTACTTTCAGGTAATATTATCTATTGCGCAGTATCGCACGATTATCTGTTTTTGTATGATCATAATCGTCGTGTATATCGAGAGGCGAAAATTCCTGCCGTCTTACGCTATACATCGTAATTACTTCTGGAGGATTAATCGAGTGAGGAAATGAATTTTAATAGAAGGTGTTTTTTTTCGATTATCTTTTTTCAGGCCCTTTTCACCGGGCATCCCGACAAGCATCCAATAGTCATTCTAAAAGACGTCCCATACGTGGACATGAGAAGCCTCCTCGACTTTATGTATCGCGGCGAAGTGAGCGTAGATCAGGACAGGCTAACGGCATTTCTGAGGGTCGCCGAGTCCCTAAGGATAAAAGGCCTGACCGAGGTTAACGAGGACAAGTGCGATCTACCGAGCATAACGTCCTCGCTACTCGGCAATCAGAACACAGTACCTCCGCCGCCGCCAAATCTTTACAAAATAAACCAAATCGGACCTCATCATCACGTATCGCAGAAGAGGTTCCATCACATGAGTCATCCCTTGCTCGGCTCGGCGCTAACCGCCCCAAAGAGAAAACGCGGCAGGCCAAGGAAGCTCAGCGGCTCGTCCGACACGCCGCTCGGCGAGGCGTCCCTCGGACAGGATCTTCAATCGGGCTCCGATCTCGTTCAGGGCTCACCCGAGATGATGGAAATGAAAATGGGCATAGACTTTCAGAGCGAAACGAGCGCGAGCGGCGGTGCAAACCCGAGCAGCGGAAACTGCACGACGCCGACCGGCAACAATCATGCGGCAGCAAACTCAACGCCAGGCTCGGCATCGTCGAGAAAAGACTCCGGCGCCGAACCCACGGAGAACGGCACGGATCCACCGGAAGCCTTAACGCCCAGAGTCAAGCGAGAACCCGAACCAACTCCGAGTACCTCTGCGCAGGGTAAGAATCTACTTCCTTATCTTCTTATTCGAAAAAAAAAAAAATAATCAGAACAGGGCGCTCATCATGTAAATTTTCTTCTTTCATTGTTGATTTTCAGCATCCGAAGAGACGTTCGCAAGGCCACTGAGCAGACAAGGAAGCGAAGCGTTCAAGCAAGGTAAGAGCCGCGTTTGCAAGAGAGAAACAGAGATTGAGAGAGGATTGATAGAGAACAAAAAACAAAAAAGGGAGCGGATTTTCCGCTCTGTGCTAATGATTATTCATGTACCGTCGTCGGCTAACGAGATTTTTCAATCGCGCGCATCGATGTACCTTCGTTTTTTATTCATTTTTTCAACTTTTTTTTACTTTCTTATTTAACCGTTAACCAGTGTAACCAAGTTTTGTTTTCACGTTGCATCTCTAACCCCCTTCGTTCGGAAATTCTCAACGATCGGTGGCACTTTGCGGATCTCGTACCTGCCGGAGAATTCGTAGTCAAATCTTTGCGGTTTTCAAAATCGTTCGTTATCAGTTTCGATTCGTCTTCACGAATTCTTCGGATCGGTCGAAACCGCCAGTAGAAAGTTGCATCTTTCAGGAAAACACGACGGAGGAAATCCCATGTATTTTGTTTTTTTAGTTATCCGATCGACGTCGGCCGTCGCCGAGGGTCTCGAACCCTGCACACGGACGATGAAAAAAGAAAAACGTGATACGTTTTTTTCATCACACGTTTTATTTTCGTTGTTGTCACGATAATCGTTTTTCGGTACTTTTGTTTTATTTGTATCGATATCATTTACACCCTCTCGGCGGGCGCACCGCCATACGACGGAACCGGGCCGGAGGAATCTCACCGAGCGGATTTCGTTATTGCATGAATCCGTTTCACCCTCGGCACGAGAGAGAGTACGAATGAAAGAGAGAGGGATTTCGTTGTTCGTCCTACGTTTGCAGAGGAAAATGAGATAAAAGCCAAAAAAAAAAAAGAAAAGTCTCGCGGATACTCCGAGCTTCGAAATACCACGCACAACGTGGTTTTGCTTCCGCCCTGCATGACGTGTGAGAATAATCATGAACTCGTCGACAAAACGACGAACCTGTCCGACCTCGCTCGCGCGCGAGCTTCGAGAGACGAACTTTGGTGTTATTTTCGTTTTTCCAATTGGAGTGGCAGAGAAACGCGAGAAAGCTCGGGCGAGCGAAAGAGTCGTGTGAAAGAGAGTACGAACGAGCGTGAAAGATAGAAAGACTGGGAGAGAGTGCGTGAGAGATATTTGCAAATGTCTCGTCGAAACTCAGAGGTCAAGTTTAGCTTTTTTTTCAAATTGCATATCACGCTTTATTTTTCCCCATTGCGTTTCTTCGATTTCTTCTTCTTCTACTTCTACTTCCTCTATTTCACTTCGACGCTGTTCGGCGATTTGTGAATCCGCGATGAGGTAAAGAAATAAACGGATATACCCTCAGTAGCACGTGCACCGGTCTGGTCTACGCGACGAATCGCAAGACGAAAGCTAAAGCGCAGAAGAAATTACAAGAACGTAAAATCTATTAAAACTGTCCATGTAACAAGATAGAACGATAACAATTGTCACGCTCGGCCAATGTGCAGCGTGGTACGAACGCATAAATGAATTCACGAGGAAAAATCAATGTTGAAAGAAAAGTACATTTATCAAGAGACGCGGGAGCGTCTCGACGCGAAGTACTAAAAATTACTCCTTACTCTCTGCCAACGAGGATGGATACGTTTTCCGCACTGCATTTTGGTGTAACGATTGTGATACCCATTACTTTTTTTTTTATATATATATTTTTTTTTCTCTTCTAATTTCTTATAGTCACATAGATTTATTTACGAGTTTTGTTTAATTTTTTTTTTTTTTTTATTATTCTCTATCTAATTTGTTCTCCCTGCACAACAAATAACGCTTCGCTGCCATTGGCCACTGGTAAAAGGAGGGGGTGGAGCCAGCTAGCGGTGCTTACTTAAAAAAGGAAAAAAAAACGCTGGTTATAAAAAAAAAGTATGTACATGCATTGAATACGTTTCGTTTCGATGAGGAGTTAAAAATAAAGAGAACTCGAGGGGGTACGATATGATTTCGAGCTTTTCGATAGACGATATACTGCTGACGGATATTCGAGTGTTTTCCGATGTATATAAAGAAAAAACAAGAGATCCCGAGGGAAATACGGAAAGACGCGCACGAGCCTCCGTCGTCGAACGTCGCTTCCGCCTTCTCTCTCTTTGCGTTATCGTTGCTTTAGACATATGAATTCGTAAGAAATTTAACGAGAAAAAAAGAAAAAAAAGAGTAACAAGATACGGAGTAAAAGTTTCGAGTGTGCGTGGAATGAAAGAACGGGAGAGAGAGAAAGAGCGAGCGCGAGAGCGATAGAAAGGGGGTGAACGTGCGACCGAGTGCGTGAGAGCGATAGATCTATTTAATTGATTAATCAAAAACGAATAAATAAAAGGAACAAAGAGAAAAGAAACGTTGACGATAAAAGTTGAACGAATAGAAACGAACAAAAAAATGATAATAATAATAATGATACAAAGAGATTTTTTTAAATAGAGAAAAAAGAAAACCGAGAGTGATACATATTATAAACACGAGAGTGCTCGAAGATCGAAGATTCGTTCGATAGTGACACGTGATTATTTTTGTCTCTTGCCCAGGTGAGTTGAGAATTGAGTCACCTTTTGATCTGACGTTAAACCAATTGCGCGGGGAAGCGAAGGACTTTTAGGGGCAGGCCAGCCGTTCATAGAAACAATACAAAGAAAAAACGCAAAAACGAATGAAAACACAATTTTTTTAAGCCGAAAAGAAAGAAAAGAATCTAACGAGTATTTGATGAAAAGCCGTTTCGATATTACCAAGATTTCTTTTTCATGTCTCTTTCACAACATTTATATCATTTGAAAAAAAAAAATTAATAAACAGTCTCATTGGAGCAACGATGTATATGTGAGAAAAAGATATATATCGATGTATATGCTATGAAATAACGATAATCGAAGAGGAGAAGAAAGGATCGACGATTGACGTACGTTCCATTTAAACGAGCGTCCTCGATCGCATATATGTTTTTTTTATCTTGATTCTCGTATCGACATTACGTGATCCGATCTTGTGAGGATTCGATATATTTCAAACTTGACGTACTTACTTGACCGAGGGCTCGGGGGCGGGTGAGGTGTGTGTATACACAAAAAAAAACAAAAAAAAAAAAGAAAAAATCGCAAATTTCTCGGGACACACATACACAACAGAGCATGAGTGTGGGTGAAGCGTGTGCGCGCGGGCTCGTGTGAGAATCCGAGTGTGTCTGTGGGGTGTGTGCGTTTGATTCAGCAGGTTGTGCGAAAGCGAGATTAAAAATGATTCACCGGTAGAGAGAACGAAGTATGAACGAGGAATCGGTGCAAATCGTTGAAACAGTATTGAAAAAAGAAAGAAAGAGAGAGCGAATGGAAGAACGAGAGTAAATAATTGAAGGTGCAAAAGTGGATGGTGGGTGGGAATCGAGACACACAGGCGCGCACGCACTCTCACGCGACACGAAAAAAAAAAAAAAAAATGAAAATATAAACACACACATACACACACGCTCACGCAATGTGGTACACATACCGCACACGCCTACGGTTTTACGTCCAAAGCAAGAAACAAAAATTCAGATATACAACAGATTTGAAGAGAAAAGATAAAGTTTTTTTTTTTAATACGGTAGTAGAGAGAGAAATAGATCAATTTGATTTATAAAATTAAAATGAAAACAAAAGATCAAAAATAACGGTCGAGAGAGAAATAATTTCACGGTGATTCTGTGATTTGCTGGCTCTACCCTTCCTCTTGCTTCCCCCCACAATATATGAATTTACATTAAATTACATTAAGTTACACGGCGTTAGTCCGCCGTCCGGTGTCTGCTAGGTGTTTTTTAAATTTATTTTTCTACAAATTCACATAAATATCTCAAGTTATACGAAATATGACGTACGCTTGTCGAATGCCAAAAAAAACACCTTGCGACCCGGTTCGATGAATTAGATGTAAAGTGACGTCGGCCTCGCGATATTTGAAAAAAAATTAAAAATATCTCGATGCCGAATCGCTGCAATATGAAACTACATTAGTCGTTTACACATTAGGCTTATTGGCAAAGAAAAATCGTCGGTACGAAACGTCTTTATCGTTTTCAGACCCGGACGAATCGTCGAGCGGTAGTGGCGCCCAGTCGTCGGCTCACATACGCATCAACTTCGAGCGTTGCTTTCGCAAGGAGTACAGCGCGACGACGCTGCAGCAGGGAAAATCGAGCGGCGGGAGTGGCGGCGGTGTCGGAACGGCATCGAGTCACGCATCGGCATCGGCGGCGACGCCGACCGACGATCAACAAAATTCGGACACCGAGTCCGACCACAAGGTGTCGAAGGATCACCTAAGCAGTGCCATATTCAATCTGGTCGCCGGCGAGTCGGAGATCAGTCAGAGCGACTTCGAGGGAAGCTTCAAAGTCGAGAGCGAGAGAACCGAGGGTTCGGTTCGCGATTTTTGCGTCAAGGAAGGGGACGTTTATCGTTGCACCGTTTGTCATCGTACATACACACACATAAGCAACTTTTGTCGTCACTACGTAACCTCACACAAGCCGAACGTGAAGTACTATCCGTGTCCGGTTTGTTTCAAGGAGTTTACGCGCAAGGATAACATGGTGGCGCACGTTAAGATCATACACAGTCTCAAGCCGCACATGAGCTTGGGAAGTTCGAGCATGGGACAGCAGCGGTAGGCCGGCCATGTTCACTGTGGCTCTGCTGTTGCTGGCTCGCTGACCATCATTTGTTACAAGAGTTTAAACAAATAATTCTCGGCAGCGTTGATTCTTACTCGAATCTTCGCGTCTCGATCTTACGTTCGTTTATCGCAATTGTATCTCTGGTCATTGGTAATCGTTGGACTTATTCTCTCGCGCGCGACGTGCACGGATCGAGATACGAAGGGGCGTAGGGAATCGCTCGTTCGAGAATAACCCGGCGCAATAATCGCATGCTCAAACGAGATCGTCTCGGGGTACAAAAGCCCCGAGGCTCTTGTGTACACACAACACACACGGTCAGTTTCAATATCGTCGTCGACGCGACCTCGGTGTAACATCATCCAAGATGCGCGAGGTGGGGGAAGAGAAAAAAAATGATAACGAGAGTTTTTTTTTTCTAGATAGGTAGTTAGATAGACGGTAGATAGGATAGAGGCGCGGAGAGGCGAGGAGCGATGATGTTATAACGATTGAGGACGCGCTTAGGGAGAGTCGAACAAGGTAAGAACCGGGGGGGAAGAGCGACGTTGGTTAAATAGATAGATAGAATGTAAGTTGGGACAGATTATAAAGTTAATAATGAAAAACAAGCGAACGGAGTGTAGGTAAAACTTGAACGAGATTGACGACGTGTAGGTACGTGATACGTTATATGTTCGCCACGCACGTGCCTGACGAGCGTTTTAAAGAAAAAACAAAAGAAAATCACAAAGAGGAACAGACGATAATTTATTGAACGATTAAATAGTTTTATTTAACGAGCTAATCGCGAAGTCATAGAAGATCCGACAATGCAGAAGGAAAATTGTTTAATCGTTCCATTCGAATTATCATATATCTACATAAATAAATAAATATATATATATTCGTGTGCGGAGAAAGAGGGAGTGATGGGAACGTCGGTACGAGGCTGAAAATCAAACGCGCCCGCTGCAGCTATATCGTAGGCAGTTTTATCGCTTCGTATATACGTGTGTATATACGTTTTTTTTCTCTCGTTCTTTCTAAGACAGAGAAAGAGAAAGACTTCCAGTTTTTCGGGCATATCCCTCGTCGCGTTCCATCTACTCGACACACACGAGAAAATATATGTATACAGCTAAAAAGAAATGAAAGAAAACCGCAACGGGCATTAAGTTACGAAAAAAAGTATAAAGAAACAAAAACGAACGAGCTTTACACCGCTGGATACACCGGACTCGACTCGAGAGCTCCGGGAGTCGCGGATCTACAATACAAAACGGGGGAAAACGATAGGAGAAAAATGATGATGAAAGAAAGAAAAAATGTTGTTAGATACATACAAAGAATTTATTATACACACGATAAAACCCGCGAAACCAACCGAGATTCGTCGCGCCGTCTAACGTAGTTTCATCGGCATCGATAGGATGACCGATTGTAAAATATATATAAAGATTAATGAGAATATAAAACACGCGAAACCGAAGGGAAATAACTTCTAAAACGGTGTAAACGAAAAATCAAACGTTGCATATAGTAGCCGTACCGAGTACATTCGTTTTAACAGGACAAAATTTTAACGTTATTCATACGATTAAACATTGAAAAACAAAGGAATACACTTGAAGAAAAAAAAGCAGATGACAACACACGATATAATAAGGGAACCACGTAGACTGAGTAAATGCAATATATGTACGACGACCGTTCGCCATTGTTGTTGAGCCGTTTTGGTCGAGAGAGAGCCTGAATTTTAATCGCGGGTATAATTATTATTGTTACACTGTAGAATTATAGAGTCGTATAGAGGCGAATGAAGTAAACAAACAAAAATGAACGCGCACGGCGCGCAGAGTCTCATCACGTAGGTCCGCGATGATCTTGGTTTTTCTCAATTTAAAACGAATAACAACGCGCGAGAATGAGCGATAGAAGCGAAAACAAAGTATCGATACGTTCAAATCACGAATACATAAGAGAGAAATTTAAAAAAAAATCGCTGATAACAAGAAAATAAAAATAATGAAAAACGGGATATGCAATTCTTCGAAAGACTGCAGTGGGACGGTTTTATAAACGACACCAAATACAAGATAGTACTGACATTGGATAGACTGAAGGCACTTTAGTAGTAACTTAACGCCGAGCCGAGCCGGAGCCCGATCGGTACCCAAAGAACCAAGCCACCCTCTCATCATCGTCATGTTAGAACTCGAAAAGAAAAAAAAAATCACAGTCAGCAATCGAAAACGAATCGATCGCTTCTTCTTTTTTTTAACACACCCAAAAACACACGATCTCGTTCGCTATAGTTGCCATGTTATATTTCTATAGTCGTTAGAAACGACGGGGTCGTAGAGAGCAAGAGATAAAAAAGAAAGAGTTAGAGATAACGACGAAGTCGAGATGAAAAGAAGGTGTTTGTTGCAGCAGCAAAATACAGAAAGGATGCGAAGATTGAAGCGAGAAACGGACTTACATTGTAAATAAGAACCAATGTAGCTTACGGAAAGCTGCTACCCAGAGGTAGAGATCACGAGTTGCCAAAGTAGATAATAAATAATCCTCGGGATAAGATTTAAGCGGACTGCCTTATAATGTGCAATTGTGTTTTTTCGTTTTTTATTATTTGTTCTTATAATTCTTAATTTTCATTTTATTAGAACTTGTTGTTTCTATTATTATTATTCCTTTTTTCTCTAGTTGAAGTAACACAATAATCGATTTGATCGTTTTATATTCGAGCGTTAAACGACTCGTCGAGTTCTACTCCCCCCCCCCCCCCCTCAGCTCGTTAACTTAGACTGCAAATTGTCTCTTCTGTTTTTTCTTTTTTTTAACACATTATGACTGTTTGTTTTTCGTTTTTTTTTTATTGTTATTCGTAGTTTATACGAAGAGAAAAAGGAATAGCGTACGAGATAGTATGATCGTCGGATTGATTGAACAATAATTGAGCGGGTCAATGGGTGTACCGACGGCGCCGAGGCTGCGGCTGTTCGGCGATGGTGAATAGGCTTATAGTTCGATAAGCCAGCACTGTACGATCGTAGTTTACTATATTTTGCACCTTACACTCTGTCTCATCGCTCTCGGTGCTCGATTTGCTCGATGGCTCAAACGTCCCTGTTTCTCCAATTCTCCATTCTCATTCAGCGAATTGATTTTGAAACGAACAGGAAGACTTTTGCTATTCGGCGAAGTACGAGTTTACATCGCAGAGGCGGCGAACGATTTATATACAAATTTTTTTCACTAGTTGGGCATAGACGTTAGACGACTAGAGGCTATATTGATTATTATCGATTATTAATTCTTATTAATATTAACTACTATTATTGAAGTATATTGTTAAAGTGAAGTATGAGGGTCGCGGCCTTGGCGTGACGTATATATTATTATTAAAAAAAAAAGTAAAAAATAAACAAAAAGAAACAAAAAATATATATATATCGAGGAGCACCGAGTATAGGTAACCGAGAAGTAGTTGTACATGCGACCCTTGAAACGGAGTCGCGTTCTCTCTTCGCGTCACGTTTTCTTTTTTTTTTCTATCCGCCACATCGGGGATTATAGGTGACAAAGGAGCGGTGCCAGTTTCTTTTTATCGCCAAATGAACGAGAGCTGGGAGGTTATCGATAGCGCGGCTCGTCGTGTACAATCCTCGAAGAGCGAACGACGCTACGGTCTCGCCTTCGTAAGATTAACGATTTTAGGTAGAAGTCGATTAGGGAAAAAAAAACAAAAGAAGATTAGTAGAGCGGCTCGTAGAATCGTTGAGAATATTATATATCGCGGAAGGCCGAAACTCTGTTTCTTTCCAGCGTCGATCGAACCTCTTCGAAATCGCGAAAGCGCGACTTCGAACGTTGCGAAGAGAGCCGGAGCGCGATTGACGCGTCGGGTCAATTATCTAAAGTTTATAATCGATTAATAAGTAGATCGTTAGTGGCGAACGTATCGTTCGGGGAGCAAGGACCAAAAAAAAAAAACAAATATTAAAGAAACAAACACAAAAAAAAAACATGAAGAACCACCGACCGATCGAGGCTTCTCGGATGAGATACAAACTGTGTTCACGCGCTCGACCAGATAGTTTAAGCTGGTGTTAATAATGAAGTAACAAGAAAAAAAAATAATAATTATAATAATTATTGTATGTAATGTTAATTAAACACGGGGAATTTTACACGAGTAAAATTAGTCTTAAGGAGGCTACAGGTCCGCGGTCCGTTCTCTCGTTGGGAACGTTGTTTAATTATTATCGTGTTTTATTTTTCCTTTTTTTTAATTCGTTTTTCTTTTCGTTCGCGTATTATTAATAATTTTTTTTTTTCGTTTTTTTCTCTCGTCGTGTCCGAGACGCGTAATCGTTGGCGGGGGGAGGGTATTGAAGGGAATCACAACGTGATAGTCGGACGATATCAGAAATCGATAATAACAAAGCAATGAGAAAACAAGGGCAACTACACACTACGATTATTTCACTGTACGTTATACACATTTTAAAGTTAAATCATTCATAGAGAAAGAAAAAAAACGAAGCGAAAAATGCAAAAGTGGCAGCGGCTAGACAGCTTATCGATTTAGTTAATGAAACATTTCAATCCGAATAATTATCATTGAGATACGATAGGATGGAAGAAATTAATAAATAAAAGGTAATAAAGAGGAAGAAGTAATGAGACGATACAAACGAGGAACAAAAGAGGCAAACATACACACATTTGATAATCACTGAGAGGCTAAGACTAACTCAATTTTAGATGGGACGAAGCTTTTGAGAGCAGTTTGTTGAATGAACGGTCGGAACGGTTTGGCAGCAAGATTTCGAATTGAGTTGCGACACCTTTCTCCGTGACGGATATGCAAGCAGTTACAACATCCATGCGATGGTTAAAAATGAAAAAAAAAAAACAAAACAAAACAAAAGCAAATCAAAGAATCGTGTAATGAGGATTAAATTAGCAGTTTGGACCGGCGAGATTGAACGACGGAGAAAGCGGATGAGAAAAAAAATCATCGATAAACAATTCGCGATTTTTTCAAAATCGCGACTGTCGAAGGACAATGAGGCAAAAGAAAGGGTCAACGCGGGAGCGGGCGGGGGTTGAGGACTGCTGGGGGGGTCGATGAAAATAAATGATTGAAAACAAAAAACGGGGAAAAAGAAAAAGAATAATGAAATAATGAAATTTATAGAATATATTAATGAATAAAGTATAAAAGTATATTTATGCGTGACTCTTGCAAAGTGTCGTGCCAAGCGATTCTTCGTCATTTAAAACGTTTCCCTTTGTAAAAGGGAGCACAGTCAATAAACGATATTTAAGGCTCATTGGCACACGACGACTATTGCAAAGCACCGTCACCCGAGAGAGAGGTAAATTACGAGGCTTAAAAAGCAGACTGTACTATCGGATAGATTTTAATATATTATACATATACATATTAAAGAAAAAAAAAAGAAAAAGAAGCATAGTTTATTATCGCATCCGAAAAAAAAAATGAAGTAAATAAACACCGATACACACTTATTCACGAAACGTTAAACACGGACACTCGAAACTCGACGGACACCGAAATACACAGAAACAACACTTGCGTTAAGCGCCGATACAAAAAAAAGTACATATATGATTGCGATTATTAAGATTATTAACTACGATTATTATTGTCTCTTATTACTATAACAAAAGTTACAAAAGTTATATCGAATATATTTTAGCGCTAGTTGGTAAATAATACCTATTAACGTCGTTGCAGTTTGAAGATGCGTCAGAAAAACGAATTTTTTGATGGGTGGGATTGAGTTTTAATTTTATACGGCGTTGTGGAAATAATTGATGCGCAAAGTCGCGATAGAGGAGAGACATGAGCAAAAGAAGGTTAAAAGAAAAAAATACGGGAGACAAAAAAACAGACGAGAAATCGTTTAGAGATGAAAAAAATTAAACATATTCAGTGGGATCCAATGACGTAGTCGACAAATCCCCGGTTCGGTGCCTTTTTAAATGAAACAAAAGTAAAGTTAAAACGTAAATTGTTATCGTGGATGAAGTGGAAAACAAAAACAAAAAAAAAACAAAAAAAAATGGAAAACATATAAAAATAAAGCGCGTGCGGGAGTGCAAAGAACTGGGCTCTCGCACGGCGCTGATAGTGCCAAATAAGTGAGACCTTGAGACGTAAACGAGGAGTTTAAACAAAAGTAAAAGAAAAAAAAATGACGAAGAAAAATGAAATAAGAAGCAAATAATAAGAGAGAAATATAAATGAAATTTTATAGGGAAACTTTTTTAGAAAGTAAAAGAAGTCTTTTCTGACGCTGGGTAGAATTAGTATATTTTATATGCACTGATTGTTTGATTATGACTATCGATAATAAAAAGAACGGTGTTCAATAGATTGTAACTGAAAAGGTGTTATCTCTTTGTTGGTGTATTGTATCTCTCGCTCTTCTCGTAGCTACGGAACCACTCAAATAATCTCAGCGTACATGCATTATATACATTATCGTGTGTGTATGTCATGTGTGTGTGTGACGAAGATTAGAATGACTGGCGATTGTACTTCTTGTACTGTAAATCAACGAATATCTCACACGTACCATTCTGTTTTTCTTACGCGTTTATAGTTAAACGAACGATTAAAAGATTAGTCGCCGAATCTCGGGCAAAAAAAAAAGTACGAAAAAAAAAGCGAACAATCGAAGAGAGAGATGTGGAATGATACACGCGAACGTTTTAAAACGAGAAGATACGACCGACTAATCGCATTGAAATCGAGGGCAAAGGTAACTACTACCATCACTAACCGATCAGAATGTTCGTTGTAGACATTTTATGTGTTTATTCCGTTTAAGTTGCATCGTGACCGAGTCGATGCTCCGATCGACGACTCTCATTGACTCGCGCTCGAAAACCAACGTTTGACAAGATTTTTTCTTACGATCTCGCGTCTCGCTCGGAGCATCGGGCGGTCAGTCAGTTTATGTCAGATTAGTGGTTTTTTTTTCTTCATATATATATATTCACACACCTTCCACGCTCCGACTGATTTCCCAATCGGGTCTCCTCGGTACTTCGATGAGAATCGAAGCCGAGAGACCGGAAACGCCCCCCTCGCTACGAAGCGCACCGTTGCTCTTAGCCAAAAATTATGTTTATTTAATTTCGTTTTTAATTGTCTATAGAAAAGCGACGATGCCCCCGAAGCGCCGTCATGATTTCTTTCGGCTACGAATCATAGAGTACCTTCGTCGGCATCGTCACTTCTAATTAGATACTATTGTACTAAGTTCCCCTGGGTCAGTATTTAATCTCGGAGAAAGAAAGCGAAGCGAACCCCTCGAGAAAACGAATGAAAGAGGGATGAATTCATTTTTGTAACTGTCGCTCGTTCTGATTTGAAATACTGACCGAGGATGGGCATCATAATTATTTTCATAGGAATTTTGTTTTGCATGTTGAGTACACGCGTTGTTGATTTATAATAATTATTTTGACGCAAGCGAGAAGACGCTAAAACGGCACTCGCCGAGTCGTTTGGACTAGGAAACACGAGGATTGCTGAAAAACGAAATAAAAGATACGCTTGACCGTGAATTTTTTTTGTTTGTTTTCAACTTTCTTCGATTCGAGGACGAGAAAAACGAGAATTTTTTTTTAAATACAAATGCGACAAATGCAACATTGAAATGTGACGATAATAGAGTGATAAATTCACGGTCGACAAAGCGTTATCAGCCAGTACAAATGCAAAAGTCAAAACGTTCAGCGATCCTCGGGTTCCATCGAATTTTTTATTCTTGTTTTACTTCTTCCTTTTTATTTTCTTCATTCTCGTCGAACAAAAAAACATAACAAAAAAAATATATATATATTCGACTCTTTATCGCCTATAACGTTTATGTCATCGATTTAATAATTTGATGCGAGAAATTCCACGAGCAAATAATGTAATAACGATAAGTCGGCGCTCGTTGGAATTCCTCGATGTTACGCTATGTGTATTTTTCTTTTCTCTCCGTTTTATTTTTGTTTGTAGATAAGCTATCGTGCTATGATCCTATTATTACGCGCACGTACATAAAAAAAAACAAATATATATATATAGAAAAAAAACTACACGCAATACACGAATACTGACACGAACGACAGAGCTTAGCACACAGTCATTTTTTTTTTTTTCATATACATATTACAAACATGTTGTCGCGCAATTATTAAAGAATGGCATATAATTTTATCTCGTTTATGTTGTATTTCTATAGCCAATTTTCACCGCAAACCTTACGCCCCCCCGATTCATCATTATCCTCTCGTTTCTTCCGATACCAAGAATTACATTGATATTCGCATGTCCAGTCCATTACGGACGTCGATAATAAGTTTATCGTTAATTTCGATGATTTGCAATATTTTTTATTATATTTTAGTACTTAGTTTATGTAAAATATTATTTCACGCACCGGAGAATGAATATATATTTATTGGATCTGTTTTCGCCGGAATATTAATGAATTCAATTGTTCTTTTCACAGACTCAGGTAGCAAGTCAGAGACTACGGAAACGATAAAGACTCGAGCGTCGTCGGGTAGCAGCGCGACAAGTTCCCCGTCTACCCAATCGCAGTCGGAAACCTCGACGAAACTCACCACCGCCGCATCGTCCACGAGTACGACGACGACGTCGTCGACGAGCACGGCATCGGCGTCGAGCGGCACAACGACGACAACGACAACCACGACATCGACGCGAGGCTCGCCGGCAACCGGAAGAGCGAGCGCGCAAAACAGTCCAGCGACGGGTACGCCGTCGAGTCAGAGCCCCGGCGAAGGGGCGATGTCAGCACCGTCCGGTCGTCAAGTGCCCAAACGGCGCATGAGACGTCGCGCCACATCGCAATCTCAAGACCCCGCCGAGCAGCTCACCGAGATGTCGGTTCGCGGCTTGAATCTATTCCGTTACGCGTCGATATCCGAGGGCGTTTATCAGTGCACCGAATGCGCGAAGCTCGACATACAGAAGACATTCAAAAACAAGTACAGCTTCCAGAGACACGCTTTTCTATATCACGAGGGACACCAGAGAAAGGTATTCCCGTGTCCCGTGTGCGGCAAGGAATTCTCGAGGCCCGACAAAATGAAGAATCACATGAAAACCGTTCACGATTGCTTCATGCCCAAGGATTGCGTTATGCCCTTTGGGTTTTTTCTCCCGCCTTAGCAGGTGTCCGAAAGGCGCACAACGCGAACGTCCGAGCCGCACGGGGACTCGCGCGCGAAACCCGAAGAAGAAAATTAATCATAAGATGAGCCGATGAGATCGGAGAGATCGTCGATCTCGCGGACGAAGTCTTGCTGCATTAAAGGATTGCCGCGTCTCGGTCAAGTCGCCGTGCCAAGTCTCGGCGACGTTAATCTTCCACAAACGCAACACATATCTCGAGACAGAAAACGAAATGAAAAAATACATATATGAAAGTAATGATTTTTATACAGTAGGGCGGCATATAATGACGTACATACGATAAATTCGTGAGCAATAGAAGAGTGCCTGCCTGTCGACACTGTATCAAGAAGTAACGCGCGCCGCGTCCCTGACAAACTTCGCGAGTCTTTTTTTTTTTTTTTTTTTTTTTTTCGTTCATATTCGTATTCCAATGGTGCGTAAATCCGTTCGTCCAGAAGCGCGCGGAGCGTCGATCCGTAGTTGTGATGCCAGAGTATGAAATACCACAGATAGACAGAGTTTATTGAGATCTAACAGGGCGAGCGCAACGTTCCCAAACAAATGGATCGCGTAGAATGTAGTTCGCCTTTTAGTAGAAAACAAAAAAAGAAGGAGGGGGAGCGAGGATACGGAGAAAGATATAACAAATATATATTAAAAGAAAAAAGAAAAAAACGAAGCGGAAGATTTGCAACGGAGTTTCGTACTGCCCAGCAGTATTCGTTATGTCTGTACAGAAAATTTTCACGGTAGAATGTATTATAGTCGAAAAGAAAACGAAAACTCGCGACGCCAGATGCGCTAAAGAAATGACGAAAAAAAAAAGCATATGAATTATTATTATTATCTTATAGACTATGCGCTACTCCAGCCTGCCACAAATTTGCGGCGGCGTCGATGGAAGCAACAACAATTATTAATGATTACTCTTTTTTATTGTTACTGTTATCATAACGGCTACTATTATTATTATCATTAATGGTTTGATAAGCACTAAATATTAACTTTTAGATACGGACAGGCAACAATACAAATCATTATTAATTAATGTTTAAGTAGATTCAAGGGCGCACGCACGCGTTTGAGGCATGCGTTAAAAAAAACGGAATTAACAGAGGATTATTGGTAGAAGAATGACCGTCGAAGCCGGACAATACGCGTTTGTTTTTTTCTCTCTTTTGTTTAATCTCATAGACCGCAAGGTTTATTGTTTTTATTTTTCTTTTTTCATTTCGCTTAGATGAAGACAACTCCGTGGCGCGTTGTTGAAATTTGTATTTTGGTGCTGGGACATTTGTATAGAGAGGAGGAGAAAGATGAGAATTTGATTTGAAATTTCTCGTTCTGGCCGGACTTGTAGAAGCGGTATAGTGATTAAACGATCTGAGTCGCTAGTCGATTCACGGATGCCTCATTATTAGTTAGAGAAAGAAAAGAAAAATGAATTAACTGATAAAGAAAAAAAACAATTTACTCAAAGTTTAGTAGCT
The DNA here is from genome assembly GCA_963924025.1 of Ischnus inquisitorius. NCBI lineage: Eukaryota > Metazoa > Arthropoda > Insecta > Hymenoptera > Ichneumonidae > Ischnus > Ischnus inquisitorius. Next base: position 17,239,657 of record OZ001245.1, on the reverse strand, counting down.
CGTTAGATACGCAGAATTCTATTTGTATAAATCGAGCTTGGAAGTTGGATGAAAAAAACAAAAAAAAACGAAAAAAAAAAGGAAATTCGGGTCTCGCAAATCAGTCTTCCACTGTTTCACGACGTCGTGATAAATTCGCAGATTACGTTACGACGATTAATCGCGACGAGATCCGTCAGACCCGAGAACGCGATAGTATTTACTTTTTTTCCGATCGTCTTCCTCGTCGATCGCGGCCAACGAGCATTTTCGCGGTATGGGCTTTTGCGAGAGTGCCTGAGCGTCGGTGTGCTTGACTGCGCGATGAAAGTATGTTTGCAATGAAGATATTTAAAAATTAATAGAAAGATTTATATATCGAGAGTATATGTTAGAGAGACAAAAAGAGGTATAGAACATATTAAGATTTATATATTGTGGGTTTGAGGAGGAGTGCGTTTGCGTGCGTGCGTCCTCCGCGAAGTGGCTCGAGGAAAACAAAACGCAAAAAAGTAAAAAAAAAAAATTGAGACAAAAATTCTACCAGCAGCCCACGTTGCGTGTGAGCTTCCAATGTTCGTCACTTCAGTTAAAACTGTTTTTCATACTTCCAAGAATTCTCGATCGAGCGACAAAAAGGTCGACGGAATAAAGCACAATTATTATTACGCACAACAATGATCTATTATAGACGACGACGACGATGAGTACGGTGCGCAAAGTGTCAACCACCGAAATGTTGAAAGAAATTTCCATAATTTTATTACTATTATTGTCCCACATTAACGGCGAATTGGATGCACACAATTGATTATTATTTTTTTTCTTTATTTTCCACGCATTAAGATTATTCATATGTTTTAGTTTTACATTATTATGAATATATCGCTATCATTAGTAGCTACCTATGATTACCCATTATTATTATTATTATTATTATTATTAATATTATTATTATTATTGTATTGTCATCGTCGAGTAACGTTTATTTTATTTCTAATTTTAAACACAAAAAATGTAACATCGGGTACTAGTTAGCGCGGTAAGGAGCGATAGGCTTTAACAAGAAAAATAAGGGGGAAGTTTGATGATAAAAAAGAAAATAGCACACACGGACACGGAGACAGAAACTATTATATTCACGATGCAAATATTTTATTTAACGTTAAATACGATGTAGGGTATAGAGATCGAGCGCGGCGTTCACATTCTTTTCTTCGTTACTAATCTCCCTAGATCGTGATTCTGAAATGGTTTTTTTCTTTCATTAGCGAAAGACAATGATCCTTCGAGCCAGACTTACTTTAATCTACTTCCGTCTACGAATGTGTCAGCGAATGAAATTCGCTGCATAAATCTCTATTACTCAGAGGAAAAAAAAAAACACCGAAAAACTTCCCGTAAAGCAGAAAAGGAACGCGAGCGCTAAAAGAAAGTAAAAAGGAAAAAGATTCGTTTACGACGAAGTTACAGTTTCGTTATTATGATATGATAGTATTTTTTTCGCGCACGTATGTTCACTGATCACCGCCGCGACGACCGCATAGTACGTGCTGAAGAATAAATAAAGCAAAACAATACGCACGAATATATTCACCCAGACTCCGAGCGAGAGTGTCGGAATATGGGACCTGTATCGACAGCACTAAAGCAATTTATATCCCCTCGTCAAGGAGACTATAGGTATGTTAAAAGAGAAAAAAAGAGAAGAAGATAACGTGAGACACGGAGACCGTCGATTGAAACGCGTGCGAATATTTATCGAATCGCTGTAGGGATAAAGAGAAGATACAATGCTATATATTTTATATACGATGTTAAACTATGTCGTGCATCCACCGCGATAGTGGATGCACTTCGAACGTTATAAAAGAAAAAATGACAATAGACAACAACAATATGAAAAATATACGACAATCGGACAGTCGTAAATACGCCACGTGATGTTCGCACGAAAATTCTAACTAACGACGCACAAAAAGAACGACGAAACACATATACGAAGAAAACACAAATGAAAAAGAAAAAATTGAAAAAAAAGGAATAACCGAATGAAGCAAACACTGTCGTCGGTCGGAGCGTGTTCTAATAATGTATGTACGTAATGTACCTATTACCTTTGGTGCCTGGTGGCGATGCGGATAAAGAAAAAAAAAATTTAATTATTATTATTATCTTTATTTGTTTTTATCTAATTGTAGTTTCTTTGTAACTCTTTGTGATATACATTGCAATAGTCTACCCGACCGAACGTTTCTTGTATCTACGAGCACATCCTTCATTTAAAAAAAAAAGTAAAAAATATATTATATGTCTATATACATATAAAAGAATGAGAGCCATGGATTGCGCGACGCAGCGCTTGTTTTTCCAACATCACAATTATCCTCGATACACAATCTCGCCTATCCTACGATATCGATTAATCGCGACAACAACAGAGTCTCGTTCGCTCTCTGGGAATTTTCACATTCTGTGCTGTCGGTTCTAACCGGTACGTATTTTTTTTCTCTCGATACCGTTGCAGATCAGATATTGCCGAATCTGCCGAGCGACATCACCTTCGAGATCTGCACGTCGCCGACCAATCGGGACGAAGGATCGTTCACGGAAAGTAGCGGAACGTTCATCAAGACCGAGCGCGTCGTCAGCGGCATGCACTTTCTCACCGATCAGGAAGAGGATCGAACGGATCTGTTGGTACCGAAGTCCGAGGCGAGCGACACCGAGCCAGAAGTCAGAAAACAGGTTGGTCGCAACATCGCACCACGTCGAGACTTCGAGCCCAAGAAAAACGATCCGTATATGAGCGAAAAAAATTAAGAAAAAACATATGAGCCAAGGTCAAACGATGCTTTGGCGCGAAGTCTTCATTTTCACTCCGCTAACTCTGAGTCTATAGTTTTGCGATATGATGCTCTTTGTCAATGAATCGAAGATACAATGTCAAAGGGTAAATTCAATATCTTAGCTGAATTAAGGTAGTAGGGTCTGACTTTGATCACGTTTGCGCGAGATTCGAAGAGAATTTTCGAACACTTCTCAATGAGATAAAAATCTGCAAAAGTTTTTTTTGCAAAATGCCGAAAACACTGTAATTAAAACTTAGACAAAATACTGAAAAAAATCATAATTTGTTGAACAATTAATTTTTCCATCAATTTGTTAATAACATTTTGATATAACTATTATGCAAAATAAATCTTCGCAGCGCTTTCTGCATGTCTGACTTTCTTCAAATTTTTTTTATTGAGAAATGTTCATAAATTTTCTTTGAATCTCGCGCAAACGTGATCAAAGTCAGACTGTACGCTAGTACTACCTCAATCTGCCTTGCTCCTAGTTTTCGTATTTTTTGTAACAACCGCCGAAGATAATTGACGAATAAGTTCTACGATTTGTGTATTCGCAAGCTGCTGGAATATCTCATTCAAAACGACGGTTCGGTAGTCTGCAAGTGGTGCGGCGAGGTTTTGCCATCGCGAACACGATGGTACAGGCACAAGTACAAACTCCACGTGCCGACGCAGGTATCGCCACCGGCGTCGCTCTTCAAGTGCCACAGTTGCAACGCCTATTTCAAGTCCCGCAAGGGATACATCGGCCATCTGAGCTCGAGGCACTCGGACAACGAGAACGACGAGAACCGCGAAGAGCCGACGAACAAAAAAACCCGAAGAACCTCCGACGTGAGTTTGTTTTCGTGCGATTTCTTATCGCTACATTTCACGCCAAAGTTCATACTAATTTGATGTTTTTGCGTGCAGATGGGAAAAGGCCCCGACTGGGAACAACAGAGAGAAAAGGAAGAGAAGCTCGTCGCGGACATAATCGATCGCGTGAAGAGGGAATGCGAAGCCCAAGGAGAGACCGTGTCGAGGCGAGGATACTCGAGACGCTCGACAGTAATGAACAGCTAAGGCTGATGAGTCTGATACTAACCTAATATACCTTTTCGTTCTATTTCAATGACACGAGTGCCAAACAAAAAAAAACACGAAAAGGGACAAAAAATTGTCTTTGAACGCGTAGGAACGAACTTGGAAGTAATTTCAAAGTTGCGATGGTGCTTGGTGAAAAAGCCAAACAACAAAACGAGTTCTGGTATAAAGTTCCAAATAGAGATAGACGTCTTAACTTGGTTTACCGGTCCTTTAGCGCGGTGTCTAGCGAGAAAGAAAGAGCCAAAGAAAAAAAGACATAAAAGACGGCTGTTGCGAGAGCCGTCGCGATCAAAAGATAGTCCGAAGGCCGCTGAACGCTCGAACGTCCCTGCGAATTCAGGACGGTCCAGTGAGCCGAAAGAAATGTAAATAGAGAAGTTGGATTAAGCTTCGTTCGAGAGAAGCGAAAAGAAAAAAGCAAACAATACGAGCCGTGCGCAAACGGTGCAACGATTGTACGTTTTGCCGAAGTCTTTTTATCGGTTTTTGTAGAATAGTGAAGAAAAAAAAAATCTCTTGATTCGGTGCCAAATGTAAATGATCCCGCGGGCGTACGACGATCGTGCGAAGATTAATATGCGCGCGAATGTAACGGTTCGTACGTTCGCTTTATCGACGAGAGCGCTCGTTTGCTCAAGTGTTGCGACTGATTGAGTTTTTAATCGTTTTTTTTTTCTGTTTTACTTTTCAACGACATTCGTTTCCGCAAGTTTGAGAAATGTGCCGCCAGAGCTGCGCCGTGAATCTCGCGAACGCGTCTCTGCGTGATCGCGAATCGCGGGGCTCTCCCGGGACTTGCGATTCGAATCGATAGAGGGACACGTACTCGAGTGTCGATAGAACAGATATTAGATAGATGGATAGATAGAGATTACGAGGCGCCCGATCCAATTGACACAAGCGCGTTTAAGTCTGTCCATTTTTTTCGAATATTTCGAAAGTAAATTTAATCAACAAAGAAAAAAAAAAGAAGAAGCGCGACGCCGGTGTTTCGTCAGTCTATCTTTAGAGACGCGAGACTCGCGTTCGTACCAAAAACTCTCGCGTTTCCGCGCGCGGGTGTACATATGCGTGTAAACGTTAAAGAAAAACAAAAAATAGATAGTCGAGATTTTTGCTCATCGTCTCAATCCTCCCGTCGTCAATTACCGACGAAGGAAGGTATCTTCGATTTTAAAGTGAATGAACAAAATAAACGCAACGAGCCAAACATTCCCGAAAGCCCCTGCACCCCCACCCGCCCTCCCGCCCTCGTCACCCTTCCTGATAAATTGACCATCGCGAAGGATAATTGGTTCGTTACATTATTCCTAAATATACATACCGACTATTAGAGTGTGGATTGAAAAGGAAGTGCTCAAAAAGATATTTACCAAAGTACGAAGAGTGTGCATAGAGATCAAATTTCGTATCCCAATCGATTCTTCCAAGTCTTAGTGATATTTTTAATCGCCAAACGTATACAGTGAGAGACAACAAAAAAAATACGACAGAAGAATGGCTGGCTCGGCGTAACTTCGATTCTTCCGTACGAATATTTAAATGTATTATATTGAAAAAAAAAAAAGAAAAAAAAAAGAATCTAATCGTGAATGAAGAAACCGTAAGGCTGACCTATCGACTTTCGACGAGACGCTTCGAGGCCGATAGTATTCCGGGAATATATGATACATAAATTCTATATATAATGAAGATAAAGTGATTTATTTGTTTACGATGAACGAGCCGGATGTTTTGCGCGCCTCGGAACAACCGAAAGCGGGAGTCGTACGGGACTCAAAGTACTATATATATACATACTATATTAGAATTAAAGAATTGTACAGCGCGAGGGGTTGTAACTATATTTGAAAGTGAGACAAATGTGAGCGCGGAAACCCTTCGTGTGAGGGGGCGTCGAATGAGGAGCGAAATGAGAATACAGAGGAGTGCGAGGAGGCAGTTCAAGTACCTACGTAAGTAAATCGTCCAGGGTGTCATGACCTTTTGTGCACCCCAGCGAATGTTCTGACACGAGTAAACGAAATCGAAACGTATTGTGCATTATATGTCGGAGACAACAAATAAAATCAAAATTAAGTGATCGATCAATGCGTACGATGATGTTGATTATTCGTATATCCAATGACCCAGCGAGAAATACAGATGTTTTTCATGACGAAAGAAAAATCGTCCAATTCGACCATCCCCGATACATCCCCTAATTCACAGTCTAATCATAATCGACTGCAGAGGGCGTTGTCACCGAAGCGGCCGAACCAGCGCAATTCCTCGGCGAGTCTACCTCGCAACGTCGCGCGCACACATCGGGGTCTGTTTACAGTGTCGAGCGTTCGGGAGTTTTTCTTCGCGTCCATCAAATCGTCCATCATTCATTTCGTTAGCTCCTTCTTTTTCTTCGCTAAGTATAGCGAGCCCGCGGCGAAAGATCCTTCGTTTCGTTGAAATTCGCGCAAAGCAGGGGCAACAATGGCTCCGGATTCTTCACACTGGTGACACATTCCCGTTCGAGAGATCATCGTCTCGACGAGGTGTTGTCTATGAGTTATTGTTGATTCCACCCACCAGAGAGAATCGGAAAAGTGTCCAGTCGCGCAATGACGACGAGTGTCGTGCAAACATTCGCGATCCTGTGCTGTTTATGGGCCGCGGTCGGGACGACCGGACTCGACGTTCCCGACGACGAGCACATACATCTCGAGCATCACGGAAGATGCGAGCCGATAACGATAAATCTTTGCCTAAATTTGCCGTACAACTCGACGATGATGCCGAATCTGTTGAGTCATTCGAAACAAGAGGACGCCGGACAGGACGTTCATCAGTACGCGCCGCTCGTTAAAATCGGCTGCAGTCCGGATCTACGATTTTTTCTCTGTCTCATGTACACGCCCGTGTGCACGATACTCGACAAACCGCTGCCGCCCTGTCGCTCTATCTGCGAGAGGGCTCGCGCCGGCTGCGAAGGGATGATGCTGAATTTCGGCTTCCCGTGGCCGCTGGCTTTTGAGTGTTCAAAATTTCCCGAGTACGGCAAGGATCCCGAGGTACTGTGCGTCGGCACCAACGAGACGTCGCCGTCGAGAAGTCCGACGACGCTGCAACCGCCACTGCGAATACCGCAGCCAGAGTTTCAGCCTCCTCACGGGTTGCCGGGCTTTAAATCCTACGAAGACATGGTCGGCGTCAAACATCACGGTTTCGTCTGTCCAGATCAATTCTACATACCGCAGGACTTGGGTTACTCTCTCAAGATCAGGGGTCAGGAGGTCAAAAACTGTGGCGCTCCGTGCAACGGAGTGTTCTTCAGCGAAGTAGAGAAACAGTTCGCCAGAGTGTGGGTCGGAACTTGGGCCGCTCTGTGCGCCGTCTCTTGCTTCTTTACTTTTCTGACTTTCCTGATAGACACCGATAGATTCAGGTAAGATTTTAATCCGAGTTTAATTTATTTATGAAATTTGGTTGTTTTAGTAATTTATCGTTATTTTTTTTCTCCCCTTATTCCATTATTTTGGTAGTTATGAATTGTTGTTTTTAATCATTTTCTACCTATATGTCCAAAGAGGGAAAAACACACACAAAATGAAGGGGAAAATATAAGAATATAGTCGCGTTCTTATTACATCTTATTTTCTTGCGAAATTAAATCCAATTATGCAAAGTATTGAATTTTGTAAACGGACTGATTCCCGTTAATAAATGAATAAGTCGATTGATTTTTTTCACAAAATATAGTATATTATGGCCTATGTACCTGTGGTAGCTAATCGCATCTGCTTTCTTTAGATTTTCCTTTTTTTTTTTTTAAATAAAATCGTTAACAGATAAATAATACAGATATAAATGAACAAATATACTACATATGTATTTTTTACATATGTATGTCTCTGTTTAGTTTTTTCTTCTGACTTTTGTTGATGAAATTGTATGGATCGAACTCTCTAAATCCGTCAAAGAAGTATCAAAATTCAATATGACTGCATTTCCATATATTTTTTCGCGCTGAACACGAATGCGATTGCAATGGTTGAGTCAATGTTAAGGGTAATACCAGGAACCACCAAACGTAATTTATGCCTTGTCGGTTCAATTTGCGAAAACTGACGATTTTCGGAATTTTCAGACAGTGATTTCTTGGCTTTCCAATAGGAATCGACAAATCTCAGGTGACCATTGTGTTCAGCGGGACAAAATACACAAGACAAGATTTTTCGCGGATTTTTAAAACCACTTTTACACTCTATTAAAGTCTAATGAAAAATTGCAAAAAAGCATCTCAAAGGGGTTCCCCTCCAATTTTTTGTAGGCAATTGAAAAATTCAGAAAAACATTCTGGCTCCGTATTTCCATGTTTTTCTTCGCACCGAACTCGATTCCGATTGCAATCGTTCTCTAAAGTCAAAAGGAACACCGGATAGATTGCGAACGATGTGGATCTTGTACTTGATCGATCTTACAATTTCATTGGTTCTTGCAGCTTGTGAATCGCCCGATTTTTTATTGCACGAGAAAAATCTTCTATTTACAGATATCCAGAGCGTCCCATCATCTTCCTTTCGGTGTGTTACTTGATGGTGGCGCTTGTTTACGTCGTGGGATGGGCAGCAAAGAATACCATATCGTGCAGGGAGCCGTTTCCTCATCCTAGGAATATTCAGCTTCAGATGGAATCGACGATAACTCAGGGGACGAGACACGAGTTGTGCACTCTGCTCTTCATGGTTCTGTACTTCTTCGGCATGGCGTCGAGCATCTGGTGGGTCATTCTCACCCTGACGTGGTTCCTTGCCGCGGGATTGAAGTGGGGACACGAGGCTATCGAGGCGAATTCGCAATATTTTCATTTGGCCGCTTGGGCCGCACCGGCGATTAAAACAGTTGCGATTTTAGCGATGGGAAAAGTCGAAGGTACGCTTATATTCCTATTTCATTCATTTACCAAGAATTTATGTCGATTGATTTTTTTCTCCAAGTTTCTAACGATTTGCTATACGATATTCGCAGGGGACATACTATCGGGCGTTTGCTACGTCGGTCTCTGGGACGTCGAGGCACTGCGCGGTTTTGTGCTCGCTCCGCTATGCATCTATCTCGTTCTCGGCACGGCTTTTCTACTCGCTGGTTTTGTCTCACTGTTTCGAATACGCACAGTAATGAAGCACGACGGTACAAAAACCGACAAACTCGAGAAGCTCATGATAAGAATCGGTATATTCTCCGTGCTGTACACGGTGCCGGCTCTCATAGTAATAGCTTGTTTGTTCTACGAGCAAGCCTACTTCGACAGTTGGATGCTCACGTGGAACGAGGACATGTGCGTCGAAGGGTCGCCCTACGGGGTTCCTTGTCCAGAGGGCAATCGTCCACGGGATCACAGAGATACGCCCGAGTTCGAGGTATTCATGATAAAATACTTGATGGCCATGATCGTCGGCATAACGAGTAGCTTTTGGGTGTGGTCGAGCAAGACGCTGACGAGTTGGCGACAATTTTTCAATCACATACGCGGACGTCGAGCCGAGGCGTACGTTTAGGTTTTAAGTCTCTTTCTTTTTAAGTCGGTATCGAAAGAACGATCGTGGGCTGACATGCGAAATCGTATAAACGATTAGAGGACGATACCCGCTCGGTTCATCGAACGAAAGGATAACATTTATTATTGATAAAATTCTTTTTTGTTTTGTTTCTCTCAAATTACGCGTTTTCTGTGATCGTGTGTAAAAATTATTGACCTATTCGAGGTAAAACGTTGGAAAGAAGAGGGTGGGGGAATCGATTGTCGTATCGTCCTCGATATCGTGCCAATTTTATTAATTATAATGCTCATAATTATGGTTGCTCCGGTGAAATTGCAATTGTCTACGAATCTCAAGAAAAAACGAAAAAAGCAACTCTCATTCCGAAAAATAAGAAAGATTCTGACTGCAACGTGCTTTACCGGACGCGTTTATTTTTTGATCCAGAGTCTATCGGTACGACAAACAACATAGCTATATTATATAAGAAAAAAATGAAAAATCGTCAAGCTCAAAATACGGATGGTTAATCGTGTTCAAAGTTTACGAAGAATTTTTTTTTGTTTTTTTTTTTTTAATGAATACGCTACGTCCACGCGCAAAGATCGTTCCTTGAAAGCTCGTTAGTGCGTTTGACATTGTTTTTTTTCTCTGTTGGTTGTTCTTTTTTATTTCGTTAATGATAAAGGAGAGAGATAATTAACTCAAAGCCGACACCGGGACTAGCGCCGATGTGAACTTGCAGGATCTTTCAATCACTGCCGAAATCATCGTCCATGACACGACTACTTAATACTCATTATAAGACTTAAGACAAAACAAAAAGTAATCAACTTTGTCGAACGATTCGTTTTTATATATGTACATGTTTAAGGATATACTTTACACTCCGATTATATCTTTACTCCAATCATATCTTTATACCTTTGACACTTTTTTTTTTTCATAAACTTTTTACTCGTGACAAAAGAAAAACGCAAGGGAAAATAAAAAAATCTGTGTCAAGACCGCCTCACGGTGAATCGAGAAGACTTTTTGCTCTATTAGCAAATAACTCCTAGACGTAACTATTGTGTGCTACTATTAGTTAGGTAATATTGTATATAAATGCAGTTTTTATTTTGCTATGTACCATAATATATTTTTAAATACCCGTGTAAATAATTGTATGTGCGTCCGGACGCCCGAATCGATTTCCGTTACGTGTACGACGCGTGGATACGCGTAACACGAGGCGAAAGACGATACTCTGCCAGTATCGTTCAAGAGGGGTGAAAATTAATACAGAAAGTGTAAATCGACACTCGAGTCGATCGCGAGAGATAACAAAATTACTCAATATCCGCAGGCTTCCTGCTGGCTATTATTATTACTATAAATGAACGTTGAATTGTTTATCGAGAAACTAGCTACATGAATTTCGTCCATTGGAACTGTCGAGCTTTTCTGTGTAAGTAACGAAGAGAAAGAAGAAAGAAAAAAAAAAGATGCAAACAATTCGGCGCTTGCTGCTGCAGACTATTCTATTCCGGATCAATGTATGAATCGATAAAATTAAGAATGCGCAAAAATCAATTAGAAATTAAAGAGATAAAAAAGAAAAGAATAAACAAAGTAAAAATAACGTTGTGCGTGTTCATGTTGCTGCACGCGCAGAATGTCGTACGTTGATATACGTAAACAATGTGTAAAATTAACGTAAGCCTTATATATTCTTTATATTATAAAACGATGGTTGTATACACAATAAACAAAAAACGTCGATGAGCAAAGTAAAAAATAAAACCACCGATCGTCTGATTCAGTAACGTATTTATTGTTCTCTCATTTCTCGGCTCGACAGTATTGATCGATCGTAAAGCGATGGTAAAAAAAAAAGATTTATTCGAATAAAATAACGTATCACGTTTTGGGTTTCTTTAAAATACCAACGTTGCGCAAGTATTTGACGACGAAGGGTGTCGCGCCGAGTGTTATCGATATTCGGACGGGTGCGAGAACCTTGTGCACTGCATAAGCTATGAGAAACGTCGACGAGCTCGCCATGGCGTTTTCGAAGCGTTCGCTCGCTCCCCAATATTTGACGAGCGAGGCCACGTCTAGTCCGCTGAAACGAAAAACAAATTTATACACATGTGAATTGCAATAACGAAAGAAAAATCAAATAAACTTGTTTCCGCAAAATTGGCGAGTGGCGTAAGCGACAGAATATTCGATAGGGCGCGTCAGGGATCGAATGATGCAAGTGTGTTATCGTGAATATTGTTATCGCGACGGGACCGCAATTACGATCGGTAGATTCTTCATCGTCTTTGGCATCACTGACCTAGAAACTGCGACGTAACAAGCGCCGAGCGATATCAGCGATATGCCAACGTGAAAGACGATAACCGTTGCACCGTAATCCTTCACCGCTTTTTTAAGTTTCTCTTTGTTGGAGAGCGGAACGGCGGCCGAAGCGTTACTACTAGCGTTGGCCGTGCCGGCTTTTTCCGTTTCTTTAGCTGGCGCGCTCGCGTCCGTCGAGAAAGCAACGCGAATCTCGCTTCTCGAATTCGGCATTGATGTTAGACTCGTGAAGACGGCGTTAGTGAGGGGACCTGGATTATGAGAAAAAACAATGTTCCTGAAAAGAGCATCGGAGGCTTCGTCGCCTTTCAGGGCCTTCACCAGTGGAAATATGTATTATTTTTCTTTCACTCGATAACTTCGTAGTGGCTAAATGCGGAATGTACTAAATCATCCATCCAGCCGTGTTCTCATCTATTCCAATAGCAATTATGAGTTTCGACTCACAATTACTCTACTCAAAGCCGCGTTAGTACCCGCTGAACATTAGGCGCCTTAAAGATTTATAATGCGTGACATGATAAAACTGATAATTCTTCTTCCACCGTTGTGAGAATTATCGGAAAGCGAAGAATAATGAGAGAAGAACCGCCGATGCCTCGCGACCAGGGCCGAGTACGTTTGGCAATAAATCGCTCGACTAACCGATCTCGCGATTTTTTCTCTTGAGCTCGCGAATCTTGACGATTTTGTAGTGAGAGTTTTGCATGTCTTCGGCGATGTATTTGTTGTCTTTGGCCCATTGTCCACCGGGCATGTTGAAGTGCGACGCTTTGCCGCTCGAGCAGAACGGCAGGGGCACGTTGCTCTGCATGGAGCTGTTCAGGCTAACAGCACCGAAGCAATCGTACGAATCGACGTGCGTGTCGCCGCACGATGCACGCGCGGGACCCCAGTTGGCGCAATTAGCGTCGAACGCTTTCTTGGCCTGTCCATCGCGGCTGCCCTGACCGGTGACGTAGGCCAACACCGGTGCGGCTATGTCCCGCGAGCGCTCCGGAGTGAAGCGGCCGGTTTCGTTGCCGAATATCTCGGAGACGTTGCTCGGCAGTGGCAATTTCGGCGCTTCGGGATAACGGCGCACTCCGGAAAAGTGAAAACTCGCCTTTGCCCCCGGTTTGGCGGACTTTACCGTCTCCAATTCATGACGCATGGAGTGGCTCTCTCCCAATGTCCCGGTCACTGAAAATCGGCGAATAAAAAATGACCATAAGTCGATAGAATTATGATATACAAAATCCTCAAACGATGTATCGAAAAATAAAAGTGTCAATTTTTCAAAATCGTATCCTTCATTCACCTCTGGCGGAGTTCCTTCGATTGTGTTATTTCGATTAAACAGTAAACTAAAAAAACTACAACACGACTGCCGTGTGTTACAGTCGAGCTATGACGTAGTAAGTTTGGATGTGCGTTATTCCCGTGAATTCGCGAGTATACGAGAGAAAACATCGGAAAACAAAAGCATGTTCATATCACCTGGGTGGGTAGCGCGTGAGAGTACAGTCGAAAGATCTCTGGAACACCTGATGCGCGACAATGCCATGATCTATAGATCCCTCGATGAGTCGAGTGAGTTTTCCGCGCTCTGTTATGTGCACTGAATGGCGACTGACACGTTCGGCGTCACGGGTCCACGGCCAAGGTGGTGCGGCCCGAAAAGCGGGGGGAGAAACGTTCCGGTATTGGTGAGGAAAAATAAAATTGTACACTTGGAGTGAATGCGTGCGACCTTGACGTGCTTACAATGGAAGGGCGGATAAACCGGTCTTCGTTGATGACGATCTTTCGTATAATTTTAGAATAAATCGGCGAATCGAATTACCCGCTGTTGCATGTATTTAGCCTGTGGCTGTTCGCAATTTACATCTTTGTCGAGATGCCGGATCGCGTCGACAATGTATTACAAATGAATTCGTGAGTTATCTATATCACACGCGCACCACCTGTTATTATCCTTTCATTTTTGCTCTGACATTTACGGAAACATCTGATCAACGCCATGTTTTAATTGAAATATGGCATCGACGCTTGCGCACACGGCTTCGCAGCTTACGAACTGGAAATCGCTGAATAATCGCATATTGTAATAGATTCGTTTCGCTCAAGATTATACAACGATAATTAGCGTTTCAATTTTATTCTTATTCGATGTTAATCTTCGTTATAATCATAATTTAATAAGATACAATAATAATAATTTGTTAAATATAAAAAAAGGAATACTCAAGAGGACTATTTTTTGACGGCGATCGACAACAGATTATTATTAATTGAATTATTTTTCTTTTAATAGACATTCGCGATTTATGTTGCTTTAACCATTTCATGCTGGTTGTATAACTCAAATGGCTTACAATAAAGATCCACGAATTGTATATTCTTGATTTATTCCAAATCCAAAACTTGATCTTCGAACGAATATACATCTCATTCGGATTAATTTATCATAAACAACTTACCTGAGACTTTCACGAAATACGCAAAGCGTGCACACACCTCGAAATCCGTGAGCCTCGGCGCCCTCGACCAATCGGCGAACGTTGCGAGTCAAGACGAGCGTCTTAAGAGACGGTGAAACCCTATCGAGTGCGAGAGAGACAGCGCGATCGGTTCATACGGCCGAGCGAGAGAGAAGCGCTCGGAGACGTGTTTCACCTCCTCTTAACCGCCGGGCTCGGACATTCTACCGGCATGTACCGGTAACCTAACATGACTGCGAGTCTCCGTACTTTCGATCATTAACCAGCGAATCAATAAACGAAGAATAGCTTCGCGAAAGCACAATATCAGTGCGCTAACGACAATTCTCACGTTTCATCGTCGATCAAACGTCCGAGATTAAAACGACGATGTCTTGGCGCGACAACAAGAAACCTCGCGGAGGTTATTCACGCGGCGGTGGTCGAGGATATCGTCACAATCGCGGCGGCGGAAATTCTCATCAAAACGCGTCCGAAAACAAAGCTGGCGAGGACGGCGGACAGCGACAACACTCCGGTTAGAAATTCTCACCAATGTCGAAACAAAAAAGAAAAATGCTCGAAAATCATATTTTCAACAAAAGAAAATCTCGTTTCAGGCTACCGCGGCGGCGGCGGCTATCGGGGACGGCCGTACAAGAGGACGCAGGCGAATCATTCCTACGACGGCAAACGCACCAAGTACGAAGTCGGCAAACGCCTGAAGGAGGAGGACATATACGTGACCGAAGTCGTCGGAACTCACAAGCGCTTCGGCGGTCTTCTGAAGGAGCGCTACGGCGATTTTCACGTTCACGAGATAAGTTGCGACGGCGAGATATGCAAGCTCACCAATCAGATCATACCGCCGGATCCGCGAGATCTCGAGGATATGGAAAAATTGCGCGAAACCCTACCCGCCGAGGCGAGAGAAAAACTTGATACTCTGAAGAATCTCGATGACGACGCCGCCATAGAGATTGACGTGACAAACATAGACAAGGACATACGTAGAAATATTCACACTGTAGCGAAGAGAATCGTTTCCGTCAACGGCGAGACGGTCGAGAGAGGCGACAAGAAGATAATGATATTGGCGAAGAAAACGAGCAAGCAAACGACGCACAAATTCCGCAACGACCGTCGCGAGGACTGGAGCGCGCGCGAGGGAAATTATTGTCACTTCTTGTTGCACAAGGTCAACATGGACACGATGGACGCGCTGAATCAGTTGGCGATAAAGTTGCGACTGAAATCGGACAATTTCAATTACGCGGGAACGAAGGATCGCCGAGCGCGCACGACGCAGTGGGTGAGCCTGAAGAAAATCTCGCCGAACGACATTCAGCACGCGGCGAGACAGGTGCGCGGCGCTCACGTCGGAAACTTCAAGTTCGCCAAAGAACCGCTCAGGCTCGGTATGCTCAACGGCAATCGTTTCCGCATCGTTTTGCGAAGCGTCGAGGCGAGCGACGAGGAGATCGAGACGGCGGTGAAGTCGCTCAGCGAGAAGGGATTCGTGAATTACTACGGACTGCAGAGATTCGGCACGATAGCGGCGATACCGACTCATGAGATCGGCAAGGCTCTGCTCCAGGGCAAGTGGGAGGAGGCGATCGATCTGATACTCAAACCCCGAGAGGGCGAACAGCAGCGAGAAATGATCGAGGCTCGCGAGATCTATCACAAGACCAAAGATGCCAACGCGGCTCTCAGGCTGATCAAACACACGGGCAAGATCGAGGCCAAGCTGCTCAAGGGTTTGGCCGATTGCGGTGGTAAAAATCCTCAAGGAGGCCTCGATCACATACCCCGCAACGCGAGACTGATGTACATTCACTCGTATCAGAGTCTCGTTTGGAACCAAATTGTTTCGAGGCGCATCAAGGAATTCGGCTCGAAACCGATCGTCGGCGATCTCGTTTACGACACGACGGACTCCAAGGATATCGTCGAAACCGAACCGATGGATTACGGCATGCAGAATGACGAGGAGAAGGAACGGCCGATCGCGAAGAATGACGAAGGCGTCGAGAAATCGGTTGGGACGGATTTAAGGAAGAAAGAAGAGGAACCTGACGCGGAGAAAATTGACGAGAAGAAAGATTCCGAGGAAGACACCGTTCCCGTCGAGAAGATCTCGGAGATGAACGTCTCGAAGGACAATTCCGAGGATCCAGCGGCAGGCAAAGCCGAAGAGGAAAACGAGACCCTCGACGATTCGAGGGAACAATCGAGCCTGCCGCCGGTCAAGGCTCTCACGGAGGAAGATCTGGCCAAGTACACGATTGCCGATGTCGTGATGCCGAAGCCCGGATGGAAAGTCACTTATCCCGCGTACGCTAAACCCTGGTTCGACGAGGTTCTTGGCAAGGATGACTTGACTACGGACCTTAGACAGAAAAATCCGTGAGTTTCGAAATTTTTAAATAATGAACCATCGATTAAAAAAACGTAAGATCTTTGTCGATTTTGTTCAAAGCAATAATAATTTAGAATCGGTTATATCGTACTTTTGTCAAAATCATAGTCCGGATATTCCAACTTTTATGAAGTGTGTATAAGTGAATGAGTAAGCAGTAATGGAAAATCATTTTTTTAGCGCGGCGAATATTCTTTGATTGATTCTATGAATAAGATAATACCAGAATGCACCAAAAAACTCTTTATCTTTAGTTCAAACAAATTCATTAATTTATAAACTAAATAATTATTACCCAGATATTAATTGCCAAAGAGTTTCGATAATGTTAAATTTGCATAAGTGGCGTACAATGATAGACTTTATTGAAGTTACGAGAATGAGAATTGCACAAAATCATTGTTATGCTATCACAATTGACGCGTACACTGTTAAATGTTTCGACTATATTTATCGAAAGTTACAAATGATTTACATCCAAATTCGATAGTGAAAAACAAATTCCTGCCGTTTACATTCTGACTAATCTGTATATTTGTATAATTATAAGTTTTTTTTTGTCACAGAAAGTACAGTCTCGGCGGAGCTTACAGAAAGATCTTGGAAACTGTAGGCGATTTGACTTGGAGAATCGCCCGATACAACGGATATCACGACGATTTGATACTCTGCGATGTGGACGAGATGCGCGGTGTTGAACCGCCCAAAGACGAGCCGGGTAAGCGTGCATTTTTTCGACAATTCTTTCGTTCGATAACACGATAAATTTCTATTGATTATTCAATCTTTTTTCGATTTTCACTCGTATTAATTTACAGATGGCAAGTACAAAGCTTTGATTCTCGAGTTCTCGCTGAAATCGTCGACATACGCGACGATGGCTTTGCGCGAGATTCTTGAGCACGACACCTCGGCGCACACGCAGGCTGCTCAGTCGGCGGCAAATCAAGCGCAAGAGCGCAAGGAGGACGAAGCCAGGAAGATGGAGACCGAGGAGGCGGCAAAGGCTGCCGAAGCAGAGAATAAAACTGCCGAGAAAGCGGATGATTCGGAGACCGCGGTCGAGCCCGCGAAGGAAGCTGAGCTTTCGAAGTCTCCGGTCAAAACTGCGAACGTTACGGAAGAGAATAAGATGGAAGTTGTCGAGGATGAGGCTAACATTCCACCGGTCAGCGCCGGACAAAAAATGGAAACCGAAGCTATCGAGCCGCCGCATGTCGCTGAAAAAACCGAAGACAACGCATAAACAAGTAGTGTTACGCACTGTTCATAAACCACGCTTTTCTCTTCAATAAATATTATCATAAGTTTCGTGTATATCTGAGTCTTTGTGAAGGTACTCAAAACAAAAAGTCCATTTTTTTATTCACGACACGGCATTGATTTCTTAATTTTTTATTGTTAGTTTACGATTTATTTAAAGTAGCTTGAATGAATTTCATGATTTCTTTTTTACGATTCAATTTTGAAGTTCGAATGAAATAGCGCGTATCTTAAAAATCCCAAATTTATCTGCAATTTAGAATTATCGGTCACTGCGGTAGCCACGGAGTCCAGGGAAAGACTAGATCGGGGAGCCGCAAAGTTGTTCGATCTTCCGAGCATTCGCGAGATTTTTTCGTCGCAGCGCCATCGCCGATGGCTCTTATTTGATGATGATTCGGATTCGTCGATTCGTTAACGTGAGTTTTTTCGTGAGAACGTAAATTACTTGCAACGGAGAATTTTTTTGGACACCGTCTGCAATGATAAGGTCGATTTCCTGCAGAAAGAAAAAACGGAATAATCATTCGTACAGATTAGTAGAGTCGAGTGAGTCGCGTTAGAGCCTCATTGATTAATAACGCTGTAATTACCATTGTGCAATTGAACGTGATGATGAAGAGCGCCGGGCTTGCAAAAGCCTCGGTTGCAAATTGGACATCGTAAAGGCCAATCGCCGGTGTGAGAGTAACTGTGAGCTCGCAAATCGCCCGGAGTTGGAAAAGAACGGCCGCAGTCTTTGCACTTGTGAGGTTTTTCCTGAATCAAAAGAAACATAATTTTTTTCGAATGAGATCTAAAATCGCGCATAGCGACGTAATAACTGACAATTGGTTGCTAAAGTCGCCGATCAAATTCGATAGGAATTGTTTACCTTGTAGTGAGTCATTCGATGATAGTAAAGGTTCGAAGATGCGGTGAAACGCTTTCCGCATATCGGACACTCGTGCGGACGTTCCCCAGTGTGAATTCTCGCGTGTGTATTCAGAGAACTGCTCGTACTGAACATTTTTCCGCACACCGAACACCCATGTGGCTTTTCTCCTGAAATATAAAAGAAATAATGAATGGGTTTAAAAAAAATCCACTTAAAACAGTAGTAATTGCAGTTTCGGGTTAACTCAAATGACAATTAGTAGCCACCGTTGCGAAATATTGCGTTCTAAATTCTTCACTCTTCTTTTTTTCTTTATTAATTTTTAAATAACTAATTAAAAATCGAATAATCGATAATAATCACACACCTGTATGAGTCCGCAAATGCCTTTTGAGTAACGAAGGTCTGTCGAAATTTTTGCCGCATACGCCGCAAGGTAATTTTCTCTGGTTCCTCAACAAGCTCGTACTGACTTCCGGTGCCTCGTTGCCGCGGCAGCTCAGATCCAGCGGAACTTGCTGCTCTTCGGTCCAAACTTCCGGGATGCGAGGGAAATTCAAAATTTAATTTCACACACTCGCTTACAGAAAAATTACAGCTTGATGTAATCTACATTATAATACTCACTCGACATTGCAATTAAATTGAATTGCAAACGGTCTCTCGACTGCTTTAGCATATCTTCCGCGAGTGCTTGATTCGAACTGCGAAAGAAGTTTTGTGCGATCGGAGAAGAACGATGATGATTACGAAGGTGAGATCGCAGGTGAGGGGTTGCAGCAAGTTAGTTCGCGCGCATGCCGGGGGCGGTTTTTCCTCAACGAGGGCGGAGTTTTGTAACCCGGCAATGTTGCTCCACAGGACGATATCGCCGCGTAATGAAGTCCGTCGACTGTTATACATTGTATAGTTGAATTCAAATCGAATGGGGTTTGATGAATTATACAGACTCGGAACGATGTTTGTAGTATTCAAAACTACCCTTTGCAACATTCTGCGACATTACTCCGACTTCTAATCGCGATAAATACAAATCATAGATTACATCTATAAAAAATATAAGATAAGGGGTATAATAGAATATGTACAAAAAAACCGCGAATTGCCTTTGAATTCGGAGCGGTGGCGCTAATTTTCTGTTCCAATTTTTCACAAATCGTAAAATATCTATCTATTTATATATAAAATTCTATCGTATTTCCGCGTCAATCGATATCGTGCGTGACTTTGTTTTTCTTACCGAAAAATATGTTATATATTTTGGTGCGACAAGAAAAAAGTAATGTTTTTAGCGATTTTTCTTTAGGCTGGGCAATGATAACCGAGCTCGTTTTTCGTCATTGCCCTGGTGTAAGAGTTCACATGCGATTATCATAGAATAAGGGTTGAGAATCGAATGTTTTCAGCGACGAGTTAAAATATCGTACGAAACGTGAGTCACTATCGGCGATTTTTCACGAGTGTATAAAAACCGGAGGTGAGATAATCGGCGTATGGCATCGGGATGCCGGACGTCCCGTGGCGTCAACCCCTCATTTGTCATCGTCGAGGATATTAACGCCTACATTGAGTCCTCGAGATCTTTACAAAACGCTCGTTCCTCCCTCGCCCCCAGCTCCCGCCCTCTGGACGCTTGCCCTCTTCTCTCGCGCGTTCAACGAAGATATTGTCCAACCGCGAGGATTATGGCATCATCATCGTCGGTCGATTTGCCTCTCATAAAACGTCGAATAACAACGTCACTTATCTCGAGGGCGTACGGTGTGACAAAGCACGGGGAGGGTCGCGATTCGTGAACATAAACATATTTATTTCTTCCATCGTCGATACAACACACCGATACTTTGTTATCCAAAAAGACCGCATTCATTTTACAAACAGTCGAAACGTTTTTATCATATTTTATCGTTGAACCGTCGAATTGATTGCGAATAATCGACGAACCGATCGTTAACGATCTTTCGAACGATCGTCGCAATTTCAGGTGCTTCGTCTTTTAGTCCTCATGTGATGTCTTCCAAGATTCGCCGTATTCTGAAACTTCATCGTCTTCGTCGCCGGTAAGTACTCGAGTTCCAAGACTACAAGCTCGTTAATCCCAGTTTTCAAGTATGTTGCAGGAACGTACAGGGTCATTTGGGGACCGACGAGGGGCCAGTATCTCCCGAGATTATTGCCGTTCACGTAAGCGACACCCTTGCCCCAGCCAGTCGTGTCGAGATAAGTGTCCAACGGAGCGCCGGTGACGGTGAAGGTGCCACGAAGAAATATCGGACCGTAGTGAAGGACTCCCGTTTCCGTGATGTTAATATCTTCCAATGATCGAAGAGGTTCGATGTTGTTCATCTTGTAACCCGTGACGTTCCACGGCCGGAGTTCCTGGTCGTTTATCGTAGCCAGCTTCAAACCCTGAAGTAGAAAAAAAGTTCATAACCACGTTTCGGCCATTACAGTTTTTCTTTTTAACGAGGTTTTTGGATATGTCGTTTTTCTAAATATTATAACAACAATTTAACTTAACGACTCAAGATACATTGAGGTCAGATAACTAATTGAATAACAAACAATTCCAACAAAACTTATCCCCTTCCGTTGCTTCGTGTTAATTTCACATAAGCTCGAGAGAAATAAGTAAATTTTGAAATTATTATGCAAAATCAATCTTTTCAGTATCTTCAATATGCATGAATCTTTTCAGATTTTTATACCATCGAGAAGTATTTGCAATTCGCTCTCATTTTTCTCGAAATTAACGGGAAAGGACAGAACAACCTTAATATTGAAAAAAATCTCACCTTAAAATCTTCGACTACATTGCCAAAGTTCAGATGCCCCTGATTCTCCACGAGTATCTGAATACGTTTGCTGTACCGTAGCACAAGCGGTATAGTGTACATTTTGTGACTTCTAGAGAGCACACCGGCGAGATGAGAGTCCACGTAAACGAGACCGCGATCGCTAACGAAACCGTAAAGAACGGCAGGATCTTGATCGGAGATAGAAAGATCAGCTTCGTAAAGTACGAACAGATGGGCGAGTCCGAGTTTCTCGAAAGTCGGTGGATTGTCGTGGGTTCCTCTCGCTGACCCGAAC
This sequence comes from Ischnus inquisitorius, assembly GCA_963924025.1. Lineage (NCBI taxonomy): Eukaryota > Metazoa > Arthropoda > Insecta > Hymenoptera > Ichneumonidae > Ischnus > Ischnus inquisitorius. Next base: position 17,217,752 of record OZ001245.1, on the reverse strand, counting down.
AATTGTTTCGCCCGGGGATCGAGGAGTCGAAGCACCGATTTCAAGAGAACCGGACCGTAATTTCCCTTAGGCGAAACATTCGTCAGCGTTACATTTCGCAGGGGAAGATACTGAAAATGAAGAAATCGTTATAAGTGGTTTCGCGGGGCGCGATTGAATGGCAGTTTAATGATTCTGTTCATTACTTTGCCAATAACGTTGCGAATCGCGAAATATTTATCCGTCATGTCGCCGGCTTCCGTGAGAGGCGCATCGTAGTCGTAGGAAGTCAACTGGGGACTGTAATCGAGCGGTCCATTGGCGCCTAATAACGGGTAATTGACGATCTATTCAACACTTTTATGATAATCAGATGATCGTATGATTGATAATAGATTAAAAAAATTCAGCCATGATTAACGATGACCATGAATTAATTATTGAAATCTGATCTTCCGCGATTCACAGATTCCTCTAGCTTGTTTTTTACCTCTAACGCGCCAGTTTTAACAAATAATTCTAAACGGGATTTGTTTGGTTTTTGGAAAATTCCAAACGCGAATGAGGACTTTTACGATCTTTTTCTTACTACGCTTGAAAAAAATACATTTTTTCAAGGCAATCAGAACGCCGTAAAAAAACTGTTTTTTACACTTCGTCCTCCTGGAGACTAATAGAAAATTATGAATGTCCCGTACAATGTGTGTACAAAAAATGCTATAATGTACTATCTACTGAATCGCTAATCTGCGGAGTAATCGAAGTTATTACATCGTTTATTACAACACTCACCGGAAGTGAATCCGAAGTTCGTACCCCCGTAAAACATATATATATTTACAGATGCGCCCAAGGACAGCATTTGGTCGAGTACCCTCGTTACGGAGCTTGTAGAGACTCTTTGGAATGGTTCTTCCCAGTGAGTCAACCAGCCCGGATAAAACTCCGAATTCACGAGAGGTCCCTAACAAAGTTAGAAAAAAGTAATAGAATAATGTTTTATAGTTTCAAAAATTTTTTAAACATATAAAAAAAAAAAACATTTCATACAAATGCGTTAAGAAAAAAAAATGGGTAACTAAAAAAGGGACATCCATTCTTACAGTGGGCTGATATCGGCGCATTATTGCAAAATTCGCGGTAACGTTGCTGCTCGTTCCAAAATCTATGGTCGCGTAAGCGCCCGGAACGTGACCGCAACGTAGCGCCGACAACGACGAACCATCCGTCGTGTAGAGCAGAGCTTTCGTTCCCACGTGTCGTTTAACAATATTGTACAGACTCGTTCTGTAAGCCACGTCGCACGCGTGGAAACTGCCATATTCGTTTTCAATCTAGCGAGAAAAATTAAATCATTATTTCCATAAGAAGATTTCCGTTCCGTCCGGTGCTCTATCACGAAAGTGAAATTTACCTGGACCATGATAATAGGACCCCCGTTTCCTCTCAGCAGCGGTTCGACTCTCGTTAAAATTTCATTCAGATATGTTTCAACATATCGCATGTACCCTGCCGTTCAAAAAATGCCAATGATACATTTTTTTTATTAATTAAATAATTAATTTCTATTAAGTTTTTTAAAATTTATATTAATAAACGTTATTGCGCGATGATTGCTGCTTTTCGTTTTCTCGTTTGGAAGAGACTACTTACGAGTATCGTTAGTTCGCATTTTTATATCCGGCACGAGAGTCATGAGCCACGGAGGTAATCCGCCCTAAGCAACAGATAGATAATCACTTAATTAGTGACTCAACAGCAGTAAATTAATGGCGCAATATCTGGGTCAATGGTTTATTGTCAAACTCACCAAATTCCTTTCGGCGCAGATGTAAGGACCTGGCCTCAGAAGAACCAGCAAGTCTTCTTGTTGCGCGATATTTATGAATTCCACGACATCGGCTTCTCCCGACCACAGCCAAGTATTTGGTTCCGGTTGATGAAGACTCCACTCCACGTATCTGCATTTTTATCGTTAATTTTGTTGTTTGTTTGTAGACTAATTTTTTAAATTGATTATTCAAGTCTCACGTGGATACTGCATTGAGACCGGCCTCTCGCATCTTTCTCAGCCGATCCCTCCAATACTGTCGCGGCGTACGGAAATAGTGAAAACTACCGGAAACGTATCGGAACGGTTGTCCATCGAGTAAAAATTGATTCTTCTGATGATCGACCGCGAATGAGAAATTTTGAGGCCTTTGCAGTTCCTGCAATTTCAAACCGATTGATCACACCGATGACACAAAAATAAAAAAATAAAAATCGATCAGCCGCAATTTTGTACCTCTCGAATTCTGGCGAGATCCGCGAATTATATATATTTTTACACTTGGGCAAAGGTATTATTACGAGGCGCAGCAATCCGACGAACGCGATACATGGAACGAGTATCATTCGAAAGATCAATAATGTTTTGCACTTGCAACTTACATTTTGTATCAAAAACGTCAAACTGACGAGTTCCCTTTTAGCGAAAAAAAAAAAAGTGGACTTTCAGTGTGCCGTGAAAAAATAAAAGAAAGAGAGAAAGAGAGTTTGTTGTTCGATTCAGCCGATAAGTGTAGATAACAAGTGTTAGAAATGTGTATTTACGAGAAGGAAGAAAAAATACCTATCTCGAGTACGCTGTGTTATTCTATCGGTCTCAACAATTATTTAATTGACGATAAGTATTATCTAACATCATAGCGATGCTCCGTTCGGTCGTGAGTAATGGGAACGATAAACAATAAATACACAAGAACGGCAACAAGATAATCAAAGTTATCACTGCCACCGAAGGTTGCATCTACACACGAAGCGAAGAAAGCGGATTTCGAGATATAAGTTGCAGATTAATCATTACGTATCATTTAATAAAAAAAATATGATTAAGTTCCAAATAAAAAATATTGGAATCATCTCCGTAGGATGAGATTTAAAAAATAAAATCTGTTCGATCTTGTTTTTTCGTCGCGTCGGTAGTTCTGGTTGCAATTGATAAAATGTTAAATCCGATAATAACCGTTAATTAAAATTCATTGATATACATACAGGAGTTTCCGTTACAATTTCTAGCGCAGAGGCGGACAAGACCAGCGACGATAGTAGAATCTTCCACATGTTGCACGGTGACTGAAGGCAAACTGTTCAGTAAGCCAGCATTCACGATACGCGTTTAAAGGTCGGCGAATTCTTCGTGTCTAATGACCAAACGACGCAGCAACACTGAGCGGAACGTAAATGATAAAGCTCGAAGATGATTAAGGCACTGCAGTGCCTCGAGAGCCCCCGCGGTGGAGCGCGAGTTATCTTCACAGTGAGATTGAACTCGGCGACTGTCCACGATGAAAGATAAGTATCGCAGTTGCGACAGAATCAAGAGCTCCGGACAATTATTTGTTTGTTTATCTTCAGATAAATTCGTCGCGTCGGTGTAAGAGCGTGGAAATACGCGGACATGGCGCTTGAGAGAATTTAGAGCAGCCGCTTGAAGAAACCAAAAGGAAAGGCCTGGAAGTAAGAAAGTTGGAAAAAAGGTAAAAGATGAATGAAGATGCAATGATGGGATGAGACTCTGAAACAAGGTCGAGATAGCTAAAATGGGAGCAAAGAGGAGTGGAGATGGACAGACAGAATCGGCGATTATGTGAAAGATGCAAAAGAAGTAAGCGAAGATGAGGGAGAGATACCGAATCAAGAATACAGGGTGATGGAGGTGAGAGGCTCGAGAATAGTGGAAAGCTAAGGGAACGCTGTAATGTATTTTATGTATATAACAGAATATAATATATATGTATTTTTTCGAAAGATTTTTATTACCCCGACAGTACCATATAATCCCCTTAAGTATTCACTTTGAAACGTTAAGTCAAGGGTGCAGTAAAAACATTGTTTCACGGATTGGCATAAGAATATACTCGTATAATCTTTGAATGGATAAATGTGTAAACTGTGTACGTTAATTGTGCAATTACTTATTGGGTGCGGGTGTGCGTTTTGTGTGCTATCATTAGTTGTGGAGTTTGAAGATGGCTTCTGTTGCTTTCTTCGTAAATCCGTGGATCGGTGCTGTGGTGAATTCTTAACTAACTGATGATCCCGGAATCAATCGCTTCTCATTCTTTGTGTCGATTACAATTGGTCAACGGAAAGCTGCGCAAAAAAAAATCAGAAACATTAGGATTATCATTTCATGATGCAAAGCTTCGATGCATAAATTACGAGATATTTACACAGCAAATGTATCGGGATAATTTTACACGACGCAAAACTAGAGCCTGGCATAGCGTCAAGTTGTTAACTTTGTGTGCTGTTTAATTGGCTCTATTATTGAATTATGTTCATCATTAGTTTCATTGGATGTGGTTGATGTTGCTTACTTTTGCAATGAGGGGTGTTTCAGAATGAGATGAAGAGCCGCTAGAGCTTTGCGGCGATCATACGTTGCCGTTGGCTAGAGTTTGTTTGTGGCCCCATGAATTTCCATTTTCAATACCCAAAGGGTGGGACGACACTTTCACAAGAGATGCAAAATCTTTAATTTTGGTTATCTTATTACCGAATGAATTTGACTGCGATTGTGACGATGCGCTTGCCGAAGATTCCGATCCATCATCGCAAGGTTCATCGGTTGAACCCGATTGTGATTGTGATGACGAACTTGATGAAGCACTAGATCCGGAAGATCCAAAACCGCCGAATGAACCCGATTTGGATTGAGAGGAACCTCCTGACCAGCTACCGGAACCACTACCAGAGCTTGATTGACTGGACGAGCCTGCGCCCGAAGCAGATCCTGGCCATGTATGGAAGCCGCCCCATGAGCCTGCGTTGCCGGTGGAACCTGAATATGCAGAGGATCCTCCCCAGGAACCGAATCCACCTGCACCACCGGAGCTACTGGAGTGACTTCCCGAGCTCGATTCTGAAGATGATCCCGTCGACGATCCGGATCCACCTTTACCACCGGAGCTACCGGAGTGGCTTTCCGCGCTCGATTCTGAAGATGATCCCGCCGACGATCCGGATCCACCTTTACCGCCGGAGCTACCGGAGTGGCTTCCCGCGCTCGATTCTGAAGATGATCCCGCAGAGGATCCGGATCCACCTTTACCGCCGGAGCTACCGGAGTGGCTTCCCGCGCTCGATTCTGAAGATGATCCCGCAGAGGATCCGGATCCACCTTTACCGCCGGAGCTACCGGAGTGGCTTCCCGCGCTTGATTCTGAAGATGATCCCGCAGAGGATCCGGATCCACCTTTACCGCCGGAGCTACCGGAGTGGCTTCCCGCGCTTGATTCTGAAGATGATCCCGCAGAGGATCCGGATCCACCTTTACCGCCGGAGCTACCGGAGTGGCTTCCCGCGCTTGATTCTGAAGATGATCCCGCAGAGGATCCGGATCCACCTTTACCGCCGGAGCTACCGGAGTGGCTTCCCGCGCTCGATTCCGAAGATGATCCCGCCGACGATCCGGATCCACCTTTACCACCGGAGCTACCGGAGTGGCTTCCCGCGCTCGATTCTGAAGATGATCCCGCAGAGGATCCGGATCCACCTTTACCACCGGAGCTACCGGAGTGGCTTCCCGCGCTCGATTCTGAAGATGATCCCGCAGAGGATCCGGATCCACCTTTACCGCCGGAGCTACCGGAGTGGCTTCCCGCGCTCGATTCTGAAGATGATCCCGCAGAGGATCCGGATCCACCTTTACCGCCGGAGCTACCGGAGTGGCTTCCCGCGCTCGATTCTGAAGATGATCCCGCAGAGGATCCGGATCCACCTTTACCGCCGGAGCTACCGGAGTGGCTTCCCGCGCTCGATTCTGAAGATGATCCCGCAGAGGATCCGGAACCACCTTTACCGCCGGAGCTACCGGAGTGGCTTCCCGCGCTCGATTCTGAAGATGATCCCGCAGAGGATCCGGATCCACCTTTACCGCCGGAGCTACCTGAGTGGCTTCCCGCGCTCGATTCTGAAGATGATCCCGCAGAGGATCCGGATCCCCCTTTACCGCCGGAGCTACCGGAGTGGCTTCCCGCGCTCGATTCTGAAGATGATCCCGCAGAGGATCCGGATCCACCTTTACCGCCGGAGCTACCGGAGTGGCTTCCCGCGCTCGATTCTGAAGATGATCCCGCAGAGGATCCGGATCCACCTTTACCGCCGGAGCTACCTGAGTGGCTTCCCGCGCTCGATTCTGAAGATGATCCCGCAGAGGATACGGATCCACCTTTACCGCCGGAGCTACCTGAGTGGCTTCCCGCGCTCGATTCTGACGATGATCCGGCAGAGGATCCGGATTCACCTTTACCGCCGGAGCTACCGGAGTGGCTTCCCGCGCTCGATTCTGAAGATGATCCGGCAGAGGACCCGGATCCACCTTTACCGCCGGAGCTACCGGAGTGGCTTCCCGCGCTCGATTCTGAAGATGATCCCGCAGAGGATCCGGATCCACCTTTACCGCCGGAGCTACCTGAGTGGCTTCCCGCGCTCGATTCTGACGATGATCCGGCAGAGGATCCGGATTCACCTTTACCGCCGGAGCTACCGGAGTGGCTTCCCGCGCTCGATTCTGAAGATGATCCGGCAGAGGATCCGGATCCACCTTTACCGCCGGAGCTACCGGAGTGGCTTCCCGCGCTCGATTCTGAAGATGATCCCGCAGAGGATCCGGATCCACCTTTACCGCCGGAGCTACCGGAGTGGCTTCCCGCGCTCGATCCTGAAGATGATCCCGCAGAGGATCCGGATCCACCTTTACCGCCGGAGCTACCTGAGTGGCTTCCCGCGCTCGATTCTGAAGATGATCCCGCAGAGGATCCGGATCCACCTTTACCACCGGAGCTACCAGCGTGGCTTCCCGCGCTCGATCCTGAAGATGATCCCGCCGATGATCCGGATCCACCTTTACCGCCGGAGCTACCGGCGTGGCTTCCTGCGCTCGATTCTGAAGATGATCCCGCAGAGGAACCGGATCCACCTTTACCGCCGGAGCTACCGGAGTGGCGTCCCTTTGATTTTGATCCCTTCCATTTCGATCCAGACTTGGAACTCGAAAAGGATTTAGCCGCTGATTTAGATTTTGATCCCGATTTGGATTGCGATCCCTTCGATTCCGATGCAGAATCGGAACTCGCGGAGGACTCAGCTGTTGAACTAGATTCTGAGCCAGATTCTTTCGATTTCGATCCAGCCTTGGAACTCGAGGAAGATTTTGATTTAGATTTAGACCCCGATTTGGATTGCGATCCCTTCGATTCCGATGCAGACTCGGAACTCGCGGAGGACTCGGCTGTTGAACTAGATTCTGAGCCAGATTCTTTCGATTTCGATCCAGCCTTGGAACTCGAGGAAGATTTCGATTTAGATTTAGATCCCGATTTGGATTGCGATCCCTTCGATTCCGATGCAGACTCGGAACTCGCGGAGGACTCGGCTGTTGAACTAGATTCTGAGCCAGATTCTTTCGATTTCGATCCAGCCTTGGAACTCGAGGAAGATTTCGATTTAGATTTAGATCCCGATTTGGATTGCGATCCCTTCGATTCCGATGCAGACTCGGAACTCGCGGAGGACTCGGCTGTTGAACTAGATTCTGAGCCAGATTCTTTCGATTTCGATCCAGCCTTGGAACTCGAGGAAGATTTCGATTTAGATTTAGATCCCGATTTGGATTGCGATCCCTTCGATTCCGATGCAGACTCGGAACTCGCGGAGGACTCGGCTTTTGAACTAGATTCGGAGCCAGATTCTTTCGATTTCGATCCAGCCTTGGAACTCGAGGAAGATTTCGATTTAGATTTAGATCCCGATTTGGATTGCGATCCCTTCGATCCCGATGCAGACTCGGAACTCGCGGAGGACTCGGCTGTTGAACTAGATTCTGAGCCAGATTCTTTCGATTTCGATCCAGCCTTAGAACTCGAGGAAGATTTTGATTTAGATTTAGATCCCGATTTGGATTGCGATCCCTTCGATTCCGATGCAGACTCGGAACTCGCGGAGGACTCGGCTGTTGAACTAGATTCTGAGCCAGATTCTTTCGATTTCGATCCAGCCTTGGAACTCGAGGAAGATTTCGATTTAGATTTAGATCCCGATTTGGATTGCGATCCCTTCGATTCCGATGCAGACTCGGAACTCGCGGAGGACTCGGCTGTTGAACTAGATTCTGAGCCAGATTCTTTCGATTTCGATCCAGCCTTGGAACTCGAGGAAGATTTCGATTTAGATTTAGATCCCGATTTGGATTGCGATCCCTTCGATTCCGATGCAGACTCGGAACTCGCGGAGGACTCGGCTTTTGAACTAGATTCGGAGCCAGATTCTTTCGATTTCGATCCAGCCTTGGAACTCGAGGAAGATTTCGATTTAGATTTAGATCCCGATTTGGATTGCGATCCCTTCGATCCCGATGCAGACTCGGAACTCGCGGAGGACTCGGCTGTTGAACTAGATTCTGAGCCAGATTCTTTCGATTTCGATCCAGCCTTGGAAGTCGAGGAAGATTTTGATTTAGATTTAGATCCCGATTTGGATTGCGATCCCTTCGATTCCGATGCAGACTCGGAACTCGCGGAGGACTCGGCTGTTGAACTAGATTCTGAGCCAGATTCTTTCGATTTCGATCCAGCCTTGGAACTCGAGGAAGATTTTGATTTAGATTTTGATCCCGATTTGGATTGCGATCCCTTCGATTCCGATGCAGACTCGGAACTCGCGGAGGACTCGGCTGTTGAACTAGATTCTGAGCCAGATTCTTTCGATTTCGATCCAGCCTTGGAACTCGAGGAAGATTTTGATTTAGATTTAGATCCCGATTTGGATTGCGATCCCTTCGATTCCGATGCAGACTCGGAACTCGCGGAGGACTCGGCGGTTGAACTAGATTCTGAGCCAGATTCTTTCGATTTCGATCCAGCCTTAGAACTCGAGGAAGATTTTGATTTAGATTTAGATCCCGATTTGGATTGCGATCCCTTCGATTCCGATGCAGACTCGGAACTCGCGGAGGACTCGGCCGTTGAACTAGATTCTGAGCCAGATTCTTTCGATTTACTTTTGCTCGATGATTTAGAGCTTGATGCACTTTTACTAGATGACGACGATGATCCACCGCTACTAGCGGACTGGGATGCTGCGCTACTGTCGCTGCTCGACGATGAATGACTTGTCCCAGCGCCAGCAGCGGAACTTGCTTCCGATCCCGATGAACTTTCACTCGATACTATTTTGCCATTTTTGCCATGCCATTTCTTGCTGCTAGTCTTCCACTCATCGTCGCCGTCCGATTTAGTTTTCGTGTTCTCACTTCCCGAACTTATCGTATGTTCTCCATCCGAGTGGCTTTGAAACGATTTCGTGTAGATCTTCGCGTTCGGTACACCGAGCACGCACGCCAATGCCGAAGCGAGAATCAGAAAACTCAAGACTGAAAAAAAGAACAGAAATTCATTGATTACATTCGTAGAAATTTGTTTGCGCGATAATTTGATCGGTGCATTTCATGTACCAAAAAATTATCGTTTTCCGAAACTACTTTAGAAAATTGACGACGAAAACACAAACCACTATGATAAAAATATCTGTAATACCTCGCATTGTGGTCTTCTAACTTGATCAGCTCGAAGTGTAATCAAGTGGACGCGTCGCGGTAGCGGCGCACTGGTACTCAAAATTTGATTCGTTCGCTTTTTATACCTTCCACTTTTCACTATTGTTTCTTCTTCTCTCTCTCTTATCTCGGCGTGAATACATTCGGCGGTTATTAAATTTATTGCTATTATCGTACAGTCTCAGGCTGCAGCGATACACTGATATATTTTACGCATCATTATTGTATTGGTAAATCAAAACATTTATCCACTTGATGTTTTAACAAGAGCGTCTGGTTCACGGCCATTCTTTCTTCGGAGTTATTAATGACGCGTCATTACTCGCGTCATACAGCGTCATGTCCGCGAAATTTTTTAATTTAGTACGGTTCATCTCGACTTATTGACATAGTCGATTTTTTTGAAGATCGAGAAATACTTTTAATGATTTTTATCAACGTCTATAAAATGGTACGTCTAGCAATCAAGATCGATAAAGTTTCGGAGAAAAACGGAAGCTGAGTTGGTTCGACAACGAAGATTCTCGTAAAGTCTAAAGTAATTCGATTATCGTAAGACGATACATTTTGTATGACGCAAGATAAGGAAATTATTCGCTCTGTTACGTGTGCGTTATTGCCGTATTGCGCCATAAATCTAAACCCAAATCTTAGCCCAAACGATTTTTCCGTTTATCGTAACGATATCGTTGTCCAGAGACCAAATTTCCGTGAGGCCTTTCGCAAGTCGCTACTGACATTGACGCACGGAAAAATGGTTTACTTTTCCTTGTTGTTTCAGGCTTGTGCGACAATCACATAACAATGGACTGGAGAGAAATTCGTTTGATAGCGAAATTTCCCGATTCAATGATAACAAATAAAGCGAGAGAGCTTGCAACTTCTCATGTGCATACTTGTATGTTTGATCGAGCTTTCGTGTAATTTCTATTAATCAGCTAACCTCGTGAGGAGCGCACCGCATCATTCCTACCATTCCATTATAGGTAGAACAATCTTGACCCAGGTGCTCTCGGCTGCTCGGAAGAGATCGAGGCATATTGCCGACGAGTCGTGGAATCGCCAGCTCTTTCAACGTCTTGCAGTTGAAAAATTGTACTTCTCATTAATCGTATTGTTCGTAATCATTGTATCGTCCTTGTGCTACGCAAGCTCCCGAATGTTTTATCAATGCTAAACGCGAACAATATTTTTTCGATTCCAGTAACAATTTTCATATCAAATATTGACCGAAAAGCAACATAAGTACTGGACAATCTTTTCGACTGATGACTCTCGAGTACGACGTAAGCATGGTCGTGCGGTGGACATTTTTTGATGGCAATGCGGGATGGTAGAAAATCCGTAGAATTGGAGGCTCAGTGAAGTTAGAAAAGAGTTTTTAGGTGCTACAAATCAACCTTTGCGTTTCTTCACGTCTAATTAAAATCATGAAAAATATTCTGAGCTTTATCCATCAATGTATTTTTTATGTCCACGACAAAAATCCGATAAACGATATAATGTGATCCACTGTTGGATGTGTCCTAACTTACAATCATATAGACATTACTTTTATTTACTTCCATGCATTTTCGAGTATTGCATATTTTAGAGAAGGTAAAAATAGTCTTTTTCAATATGTTGCACTTATCGAGCTATGCATAGAATACCTATATTTAAAATAAGTAGAGCTGTTCCTTCGTTTAAACGACTCTCATCTTTTAATGTGTGCGTGCTTTTTTACCCTATGCATAATATCGAGCTTTTCTAACATCATTAATTTCGAATCGAGAAATTCCGAATTTCGACTTTCAAGTTAATTTCAGCTTGAAATAATTACATTTTAACGGCACTCCTGAACAGTCGACCGGAAGGAAAAATATATTGAATAAAAACGACGAATATTGCAAAAATAAATATCATTTCGGTTATGTTATTTCTCATGTATTTGCTTAACATAACGATATAAATCACACATCTTGTCATGCGCACGCGTGCGAATTCTCTGATAAAAATAAGCTTTTTATTTGCCATGAGCGTCGCTGCCCAAAGTTTTCTACACGCATGTGTCTTCTCTTGTCTGTGTGTATTTAAAGAAAAGCAGACAATTTATCCCCAAAAATGTTGAAAGTACACAACGCTACTTGTCAAAATCAGAGTTTGTTCGTGCCGTTATACACGAAAAACGATGCGTTTTCCCTGTCGTCTCAGTTGGGTTTGCGCACATATATTATGATTTTTTAAAAGGAAAGACGGCGCAAAAAAAATGTTTCGAGTCATCGAAATTTGTAACGTCTCAGTGGTTCCGAGTAGCCCCAGGAAGTCTCAGTCACTCACTGTAGGCGGATCTCTGCGGAACCGCTCAGAGGTCGCAGACTAACACCGTGTGCTTAAGAAAAGAATGAGATGAACTTCATTCGACAGTGCTTGGGAATAGAATTCTGGATTTCAATATAGCCTGAATCATCGATGATTTTAGAAGAATAATTAACGCAGCTCAATCGAATTAACGATGAAAAAATAACAATAATTTAAAAAAGAAGAAATTTCGATTCAAATTGCATATTGCACGTAGATTGGTCGAGCAAAATTCGATGAAAGTTCGGTAATGCATCGTTCGTAGTTTGTGAAAGCAAGACTGATCTTGACCCAGGGCCGCTTGTCCTCTTTGCGTTTGGAGAGTCGCAAAGGGGAACGATCGCACTGGATTGGGTCAGGTCAGGAATCAACCGAGAGCGAAAGTGAAAACGAAACTCTTGATTGCCGCGGTGCCGAGGCCACGCGCTCGGGCTGAAACTCATTGCGAGAGTGAGAGTGGAACATTCAGTAGATATATACAAGTCGGCCAGAGAAATAGAGAGTGGCGAACGAGCGCGACGTTCGGGAAGAGTTAGAGGGACCGAAATTGGGGACAGTAAAAGCGGGCTACTCGGACAACGTCCCCAATTCCTTTCACTCTCGTTCTCTCAGTCTTTTCGCTTTCGTTCTATACGAGTATTTCGTTACAAATTTCACTCTTTCGTTTTCGCGAGTAAAAAAATCGCACCTAATTTTCGGATCCATAAATGAATTGTTTGCATTATAGATCAATGTTATAATAGGTCAAGCCTAACGATGAAAAAAAAAATGGTAGGAAGGCAATGGAAAATTTTCAAAGTTTCATACTGTCTGCAAGAGTATTCTCGCAATGATAAAAAAAATGTGCATCTCTTTCGTCAACACAGAATTTGTACAGGTGTTTCTCGCCAAAATGTTTAAATGCCGAATTTCAACATCGAACACAAGATTTTTAAAATGCGTGCAAAAAACATTTTCAGCGAAAAGATTTTTTTTTCTACTGTTTCCCGCGATACCTCGAATAAAAACTCGTAGAACTCGATTGAGCTTGAGGATCTTTCGCGATCATTTTTCTTTCGCGAAAAAACATTTTGAGCGAAAAGATTTTTTTTCTACTGTTTCCCGCGACACCTCGAATAAAAAATCGTAGAACTCGATTGAGCTTGAGGATCTTTCGCGGTCCTTTCTAAGCGCAGTTTCATTTTTTTCCGCATATCGCAAGATAACGGAAAAAGGCTCGTCTGTTTCGCAGCGATTTTTCTTGCTGATCTTTACTTAAAAATAAAATGACGAGTGCGCACGGGCGTTAAGCCCAGACGTGCGATATCTCTAATGAAAACACGCGTGTTGTCGCCCGCGTATGATTTGTGTGCGCAGAGTGTCCACGCGACACGCGCCGTTTATCGAGCGTTATTAATTCCGATATTTTTGCATCGTCAAAGTCGAAAAAAAAAAATGCACGTGCCGATCGAAGCTCGAAATTTACGATATGTTGTGGACATCGTGGTTATGATTGCAAGAGGCGTGCACATGCCGTAGTTACATATTTCTTCTGAGCATACATAAGTGAGCTTGCTGTTTGTACAAAAAAATCGTTTTATCATGAAGAGATAAATACGATAAAGAAGTTCGCAGGAAATGTCTTTTTTACCGACGTTGTTGAGCTCTCCTCAACGGGCAATTGACCGAAGGATGTAAACTTATTAACGGTCGATATTTTATCAACGATTGCAAAAGTCTTTTCCGCATGATCGATAAAGCAATATATCGAGATCATATCAACGTCGCCCTCATATAAATTTTTCGAGTATTAAAAAAAGTTAATCTCCACAGAGTTTGGGAGAGGAGGGCGCGGGGAACGAGGCTGATAAATCGTTTGCGTTATTAATGACGATTATTGATGAGAGAGCGGAAACAACCCTCAGACTTTAATTACTTACGCTAACGCACAGCAGCAATGCAATGAACTTAATTCCGATTAATCAATCGACAAAGACGCGCTATCAGCGTTACCGGGTCATGAAACTTTTTCAAGTTCGGACTTTGTTGTACCGAGTCATCGTCGAAGTGTCTATCGGCGTTTCGTCGGGAGGAAACAAAAGGAAATTCTTTGTTTCGACGAGTCCTTCGTTTCTCATTAATGGCACACAAGGGAAGAAACAATGGGTGGGCGTATTCCGTTGATCGATGCCAGGGCGAGAAATATTCCACTGTAGGGTAGATAACATCCGAGCTTGCGATGCTAGAATCACTAAACTAGAGCATCTGCTCGAAAGAAGTCCGGTGCTTGCACCATTCTTCGTTATATACGGAGTAACCGGCTCGGGGGACTATCGAGTTTCAGCATCAACGGATCTCCTGCGGGTTATCGTGACGAGGTCGATTCTTGTTTTATTCGAATCGTATAACAACGCCCGCGATTCATATATTCTATGAAATTATTCTTATTGTCGCAAATTCTTTACAATTATCATAATTTTTCAAAAATAATAATAATCAATTAAATAATAGTTATAATTTTTTATTATTATTATTTAAATTTTTTATTTTTATTGAAATAAATAAGGTTTTTTGTTTACACATTTTTCTAAGAGATTGTGTCACATCTTCACCGTGAAACGTTATTGTTATTAGCGCTGGAAGGCCATAACTCTTAATTCCATGTTACGGACTACAATCTACAAATTATTTCGTTAAAGCGTATATCCTCCTTAGCCGCTGATGGTTTGTAAAAAACTTCGCGGTCATTAAACGTTTGTCACAAATGATTGCGATGACTTGGATGAAACGTTTGAAGTAACAACCGCACACGCGAAAAATGACGTTTCGCGATGCTTAACGAAAGTACGTGACGCCTCACCGTTCCGTGCGCTAATTACACCGGATATATTAGAACAATATTTTATCAGGAATTGTCGAGCAGTTTCGATGACAAGCCTCGTCGGTGATTACGACTTGGTTTTATCTAGGTCAGCGATGTATTACTTGCATGATAAATGTTTAGCAAGAGAGATAGGCAAATTTTAGCGAGCTAGATTGTTAACCATGTTTCGACGAAAGCTGATTTAGATTAATTAAAAAAAATTTATTGCGTTCCATGTAGAATCGTTCAAAAGCGAAATTGCACTTAGATTGTCGATAATTTTTTAAAATAGGTATAAGGTATAAGGATAATTTTTAAATAACGTTCTTGGTGCAATTACAAAAACTTTTGTTCGGCTGGTCGCGGAACGATTAACAAACGCGAGAAAGCAACGTTAATAGCGGTATTCTGAAAAGGAACCTTATCTCGCCTATACGTATAATTCAATTGACTTTTTCTGCCACAGAACACTAATCCGATATCAATTTTGACCTCGAATGAAGATGAACATTGATACGCCCGGAAAACAATTTTGTTGCGTCTTCTACGTTGTCTGCAAATTGCGTCGTTACAAAAGTCCAATATTTATTGCAATAACAATACGGGAAAAAATCGTTATATATGATCATATATAACCATATATAATCATATATTCGCATGAATATAGATCAGAAAATCGTTCTTATAAAAAACGCCACCGATTCTGGTGTGCCAAAAAAAAAAAACGCGTTTCAGCACATCTGCGAAACGTTGATCAATGAATTCTCCAGTTGTAATTCGCTAACTGGAGGCCATCGATCATCGCTATCTCGGAGCGTCAATAGGTCGTTAAATTTTCTTTTCTCCTTCCGGCGCACGATAGCCGAAGATATTGGGTTTATCGTGCACTTTCGGTAAATTTCCTCGCCGCGGATAGCGAGCCGTGTCAAATATACACATAGCATCGCGCGATACACATGCGTGTACATATTTATTTTTCGTCGAACCGCGTCGAGGATCGTCGAGAGCCTGAAAAATATTCAACGGTTCATTCGCATATCTTATTCGAGCGCGGTTCGCTCGCAACAAATTTGTAACAATCAAGCCACTTAGCGTCAAGAGTCGCGCGACAAACGTGTGGAAACCCATAATGCGCTTAGCGCAAACATTCGTCAATGACGCCTCGAGCGATCATCGATTATTTCACACGATTTGTTTTCGTTCTTTTCCCAACTTTCTAACGCGCTTGGAATACGCGCACAGGGTTGCGGAATTCGCGGTATCCTCATGCGCGATTGATGTTCTAATCGTTTCCTAGTAACAATACGTGTTGCCGCGAAATAATAATACCGTCGTAGTGTTAACAACGAGTCGGACGAACAGAGACAACATTTTAATAAATTGCCTCTCCCGCGTCCGCCTTGAAACTCTTCGCTCGCGCTCGTTCGGCTCGCGTATCAGCGACGTCGCCGCGAAGCAAAGTCCTTCGGAATCCATTTGTTTTTTCGCATTCTCGCCTATCGAGAGTCCGACAATTTTCCTGAGAAATAATCTGACGATTGGATTAAAAATACATTTTTCGGCCCATCGGCCCAACCCCCCGAAATGCAGGGGTTATCGAGGATTCTGGTCGTCGACTTCGGCGCCTCCGTTGTCGTTCGAACACCCGAAAATCATCCCCCCACTGCGTTACTCCGCTAAAGGCGATAACAACGAATTCGACATTAAAATAATTAGTCTACGCTTTATTAGTGGTGCGATGTCGTCGATTCACAACCACCACTTTCATCGCTTCTCCGACTTGGTGCGTTCTCGCCAGCTCAACCAACCACCACCATCGTGAAAATGTTGCGTAAGGTCCTCCTCCGACGCCTCCACCACGAACAGCCGCCTTCTCCTCTTTAACGCGTGGCGCTCGCACGGAGAACGCATTGCAAGACGAGGTTTTATGTCTGACGAGCCCAAACGGTCACCAAGCACACCAGCGGAACATAGCGTCAGTTACTACCCGTGCCGACGACGCTACGCCAGCAGAATCGGTTCACGCTTTTCTCCACCGGACAACGCGGACCTTCCGAACTATCCCGGAGATCGCGCGCACCCAATTTTTTTTCTACGAAAGACATTTGCAGACAAACTTTTTTTTTATCGTCAATTTAGTAAATTACAAAAAAATAACCTCTCGAGTCGTGATTAACTTTTGACAAATACTTTGCAGCGTATTCTGTGTTTTATAAACATTGTCGATTGATTACGAGAGTGACAACAGCGAAGATTTTTTTGTCTATTGCAAGAAAAGGAGTCGTTTTCCGTATCAAACATAAGCAGCTCGATTCTGCGTTTTTTGTTTGTTGTTCTTACTGTGGATTCGGATGACTGACAGTGAAGGAACTCGCTCGACGCTCGATCCGATCGTCGATTGAGGGTGCGATCTTTCGAGTTTCATTGAGCGATAAGAAACGATCGGTGCGACAGACAGTCGAATTGGGAGAACGATCATTATCAACTTCGCTCAGACGCGACGAGTGAATCCGATAAGTCGCGGCAATAATCGCGCGACGCTGAACGAGATCTTCGCGAGAGATAGGCGGATACGTTTTTTCGGCAACGCGGGAAAAATAAAGGAAAGAAGGGCCCCATCGCCTCGCTCGGGCTGACAATCGGCGGAACGAAGAGAATCGTCGCGATCCTCGGCGAGCCCGCTGCAAGCTCGAACTTCGGTCTCTCGAGGGTCGAGCAGCCACCGCGAAGCCAACGACTTGCGCCACGCGGAAGTGGAAGAGGACACGTGCACACGATCATTGGGACACACAAACGAGTAAGCAAACTCCGCTAAACTTATCTCCAACACACAATTTCGATAAATGAAAAAATATCGTTGAACATTTGCCAATGCTAAAATTGCACGATTCTCGGTGATATATCATTTTCATCGTTCCGTAATTCAGTCAGCAGGTTGCATTTTTTTTAATACGAAGATCCGACGGTTCGTTGGCTTATTATTTAATCAGTTCCGTGATTTTCGTACTAGTGACAAAAGCAGTATTTATTACCGAATTCGAAGTTGTCACTTCATGTTTATGAAACATTGATACGTAAATGACGTTCATTTTAATATAGTAATCTCTAAGATATTTTAAAAATTTTAAAGAAAAAAAGAAATTTTATGCAAAATACTGGGATTTGATTGAATTCTTCATTGAATTTTTGTGAACTCAGTTATAATAACTTCATTGTGTTTAATATATTTTTCTATCGATGCATTTTTCACATTTTTGTCATTCTAAAATATTTTCAAATTCGGAAGAAATTGTCTGCGCGATACCAAGATTTAATTGTAGTTTTCATTTTTACAAACTCACTATAACTTCAATGTATTTAATATATATTTTCATATATGAATTTTTTACTTTTTTGTCGCACATTGTAGTAAAATCACGAACAAGTTTTAGAATTAATTCTATTACTATCCGTTCTTCACCCACACTAAATTGTTGATAGTCATGAAAAAACTTTTCATCATTAACCATGCGTCAACGTTTTTCGCGCAAAACTGAGAAAATCCCTCTCCCGCCCTCGCGCAAAGTCACTCGACTATCGAAAATTATATTTAGACGAAACTTTTGCCAAACTAACACGAAGTGCAAATTGCACCACGCTCAGTAGTCGAAGCCTCCAAAGCTCGGTGAAACAACTCCGTTATCGCGTCGTGTGTGACGCGCAACCTTTTACTAGCAATTTTTAATTACAATGTATAACAAATGACTCCTCGTAAGATACCAGTGCAGAAAAAACAGTATTCCTAATCGTCGAAACTACTTTCTTCGGCTTTCGCCAGGAGTTATCATCGTGGCGTGGTCGCGCGTTGTCAGAAACGCGCCGAGATACGGACGTTTTGTGTTCGCACAGTTTTACCACAGTCACATTTTGTAACATGCGATCGAAGAAAAAAAAAACCTAACGATAATGCACGCGGGAACCCCGATGATTCCAGTTTGCCGCAAAATTTAATGATTCTTCAAAGTAATCGAGACATTGAGCGTTATTTATCGTCGTTATCAGGCTTATTCAAGCGAATAAAAAATCCTGGATTATTGCACTCCAAATTAGTTCTGAACCGTCGATAATGATCGCACTGAAAAAAATTAAATAGTTTAAAGAAATATAGTTTCTTTCACTGTAGAAAATATTTTCTAGACGGCACGTCTATATTTTGTACTTACGGTGATATCGTTTGTAAAAAAAGAATAATAATACTGATAAACATAATTATATTTCAACTAATGAAATCTCTTCAAGTAGCAACTATATACATAGGCGTGCTCCCAGGAATTATTCAATATAGTAAAAATAACTATATTTTTTTCTCCGTCCGTGTGTAAAAAAAATCCGTGTCGATAATCAAACACTCCAGATAGAGACTTTCGTGATAGCGAATGTATGAAAAAGTAAAAAAAAAAAATCCGTATTCAAAGTTTGAATATTTCATCGATTGCAATTATCGCACGCAAATGAAGCGCGAGCGAAGTTGCATGTTATCTTACCGCGTCATATCCAAAATTGAGCTTATCATCTTCAATTCGTCTCAATGCCGCGAATCACCTTAACGAGAGACACTTTATACTTTCGTTACGACGACAACGGGGCGTCTTCGCCGCTCCGTAATACGCAAATAATTCCCACCACTGTCGCGCACACATGTGCACACGTATGGATTGTTCGAGCCCGTAGTTAGTTAGCCTCGGTCAATTAGCGATTCAACAATTATCCAATTCAACGGATACGCAATTCGGTCCCCGAGAAGTCCGCCGCCGCGGATATTGCAATTTCGCAACGACATCTCGTCGATTAATCAGCCTCGAATACAAAATAATCTCATCAATTCTCCCCTCCCCCCCGTCCCCAACCCCCCCATTGTGTTGACAGTGTTCTCGTGTAACTCGCCGCTGCCCAATGTCACATGTGCAATTCGCAAAAGTCGTCTCCTCGTATGTCACATTGGCGCGATCCGCTCGTTGCCTCCTTCACCCATATATTAATATTCCAAGATCGATTTCCTGGAAACACTCTTGGGAGTTATACATTTCACATCGAACCGATACAAACCGGTCACGACGAATGAAAAATTCATTATTATTATTATTATTATTATTGTTATTATTATTATTATTGTTATTATTATTATTATTATTCGAGAAACGAAGAACGGCAACAATTACAACAATTATTGTTGTTATTATATCAATAACAATAATAATAATTATTATTATTATCATTACGAAGAAAGAAGAGTGAATTCTCTTTATTGGCACTTGCTGGCTGGTAATCCGCGAATTTCACGTGACTGGCACGGTCGCTGATAGTTGAGACTAGTTAGAGACGAAAGCTGAACGCGCTACAACAGACGAAGCGAGCACGAGTTTTGTTGGCGTCGATCTTCCGCTACGGCGGGTGTTGCAGTTTCGCCCACGCATTCATAAACACGATCTCTGGGTCACGGGCGTGAAAACCTTGACGTAGCTCTAATACGAGAACGACGATACCGAAGTTTACACACAGCGCAAGAAGCGCAGGCTTGTGTGCCGCACACGCATAATATCGGTCAAAAGAAATCGGAAACGCCGAACTTTGTCGCGAGTCTTGTCGACACACCTGTCGCCAGGCGTCCCGACAGGTGCTACAAGCGATAAGATGCATTAGTCACGACGCCGCGATTATGCGAACGATTATATTGTTCTCGAGTTAATGTTCATTGCACTGAATTATCAATATTTGTTATGCGTTATCAAATTTTTTTCCAAATACGAATATTTATTCATTCATTTTTTTTTTTGTAAATACAATTGTTCATATTTTTCATACTTCTATGAAAATTCAATTACTCGACGTTTTGGAACATTCGGAAAATGTTTTTATTAGAATGAAGGTTTTTTATCAAGTCCAAGTTTTTCGCACGAGAAAGCAAAATTCAATGAAAAAATAAATATACTTCATTTTTTTTTTGGCTACCGGAACGTAAAGTTAATCAATAGTTCATTAATATTTAATTAACTTCATAATTGCAATTTTGCGGCATGCAAAAAAAATTCTAATATTTTCATAGTGTCGTATTTGAATAGAGCGTTCATTACATAATCTATGTGTCGACGATAGCAAATTTTTCGTCATCAAACACGCGATAAATTCGAGCAAACGAATGGACTTTTTTTTTCCACCATAAATCCCGAAAGAGCAAATTGGGCGTAAGATTTGATTGGCGTTAAACCTCGAACGGTTGTCGAACATTCGCAAGAAAAAATGTATATCGAGTGAAAACGAGGCTCGTATTTATTGTCACAAATGCGAATTGTTTTATGACCCAGTGTCGAGAGTGCGAATGTCGGAAATTCGGCGCGCACGATCGAACGATCTCACGCTCGGGAAACACGTGCGAGTATAGACACACCGTTGGATGTACATCGCGACAGTAGGCAAACACGTAGTCCTTGCCGTTATCGCGCGAGAGAGAGAGAGAGAGAGAGAGAGAGAGGGAGGGAGGGAGGAAAAAAAAAAGAGGGAAGATAAGCGTTGATATCCCGGTGTGGCGCGTCATCGAGCATGGCAATTTGGTTCTGTTGAATAATACACATTCGTTAATAACTCAACGAAACCTTGACAAATTCGCCGTTCGAGAGAATGCCGATGAACCGGTGCAAAGCCACGTGACGACAATTCGGTGCGATTGTCTTTTTTTTTTTTTTTTTTTCATCGAATCAACACTTTTCCTGCTCGCTTTGCCGAGGATCAATGCTTCGAAGTGATTTACGCGCCGACGCTTTGTTCGACAGAATAGTGTGGATTTCGTGTGAAAGCCTAAGCGTGTGTAGGAGCGTCCGGGTCACGGCTTATCGTTGAACCAAACTGGGTTGCGATGTCTCGACGCCCGCAGTTCTCGCTCGATTCCCGTCTTTTAAGAGCCCAGAGAAGACGAGGACACCTCGTTCAATCAGCGATCATTTCCGACTCTCGAGCACACTCTCGTCCCTGCTGCGATCGCAGATACGAAACCGTAGAAATTAAAACTCTCGCGCACTTCTGCGTATCGTCGATGCCGCACGGATACGCACGTGCCGAACTGAAATAAAAGAGATCAGAGAAAAGAAAATTAACAATGCGTGAACGTTCGATTTGGACCCGCTAAAATTATGCCAAGCCGTATATAACAGCATATCTCGTTCTATTATTGGCAACGCAAATCCGCATTAATAAGTATCGTCATAATCGCCTTGCCATTAATATTAGTCGTCCATTCGATCAAAGTCTTAACATTTCTCAATCGAGAGTTGCGCAATTTCTTAAAAGATGAGTTCAAATTTTACTAATATCAATTAATGCTTCTATGAAGAATTTGACGATTCCCTTATTTAATTTATTACACGTTTTAAATTATTGATAAAATAATAATGAATGTGGATCATTGTAGTTTTTTTTTAATTAAACATTTTTCAATGTACGAAAAAGCATGTCGAAAATTGAAAGATCGATTGCTTTTTTTATTTCGGAAAATTGAATCTTTAAATCTCGCGCACGAGAATGATTTGTTCGGCGTCGTGTAATATAATACTGGCTCGCTTTCCCGCGGTTAATTGACGGTCTGGAATATTGCGGCAACATCAGACAAAATATGTAGCGAACGAAAAAAAAAAAAAAAAACAGTATACGGAGTGAAATGAGGGAATACCGCAGAGGGGTAGATAGCGCGACGATGAAAAATCGTGGATGAACGACGGGAGTAAAAGAACTCGGTCGTTCGTTCGTACCGCTGTGCTTCGTTTAAAGCAACTTAGTAAAAATGTAATCCGGCGTTTGCGCCCGTAGCTCATAGCCCGTAGACTTGTAGAGCTGGTCGGCATTTGCGGTGAGCGCTGTGCGTATAATGCGGTGGTTCCCCGTTCGCCGGACCCTCGAACCCCCTCGTTAATAATGCGCCAGTGTCTGCAAAAATTGTCCCGACCGCGATTGCGGAGGTTTGCACGGTCGCGCGCTGTACGCGCGGTGCAAGGATCGCTGAATCTGGTTATATAGCTCGTACCATACACACTCGCGACTGTGCACATGCACGAAACTCAAACGGCCAACGTGAGTCGGTATCGTGCCTGGACCTGCACTTATTCGTAATTAGCCGGTGCACGCTGATAACAGTGATCCATGAGCGGAGAAAGACACAGCCGAGGGATAATAAGGATTTCCAGCTTTATAGCGCGCCGTGCACGAAAAAAAAAGAAATTATTACCAATAACGCGAACGCGCCGAGCATAAAACTCGAACCTGGGAGCCTCGAGTTTTTTTTACACTTTTCTGGGATTGTTGTGCGAGCGAAGGAAGACGGATGTGCAATGAACTAGAGTGTACTTCAGCCCGCGAACAAAATCATTAAGCCGAGAAAACGATTATCCCTGAGTAGAGACTTGCCGAAGAAATCGGGCAAAACGGATACGACGCATTCAGTCGCTCGCGATGATTGTAGCGAGAATACGCGGTAGTCGTAAATGTATTATCTTTCGTAGATCTGCACTTGACTTTGGAAAGTTATTTGGTTTTTTTTTTTTTTTTTTTTTTTTGAGACCGTCATTTGTACTTGCTAGTATCAAGAGAAATCGTTAATAGGTCACGGACTAAAGTGAGGGAAAGAACACAGTAATTGTGCCTTAGATTCGGTTCTGCAAACTTTTTTTTTTATTGAAATATTTAGTTTAAACATCATTGGGAATCCTACGACTGTTTTAATCTCTATATGACGGTCGCATTTAATTTGCGAATGAAATTTTCGATATAATTTGTAATGAGGTCAAGAAATTCATTGAAATGAATATTGAAGCAAATGTTAATAGTAGTACACCTTAGTGTTGGTTCTGCAAAGGGTTAACATTATTTTCTTCTTTTAGAATGGAAATGTTCAAATTGAATTCCATTGAGACCATTTTTTTTCGCATCATAATAAAATTTACAGTTAAGGTACTTTTTTTTTTTAAATAAAATCGCGCAACATTTCCGTAAGGTGATCCTTATTATTTATTCATGAATATACATGAAACATTGATCTACGCATCGATCGAAGAGCATCCGGTATGTTTTTCTTCGATACGCAGAATCGAAAATGTGCGAACTGTCCTCGATTATTCGCCGTACAAGGGAAAACCATGCGGGTATTCCCGCTCGGAAATTGCTCGAGTTCGATGAATATTCGGTTTTTCTGTTCCGGGAAAGTGTCATGGAGGATTTCGAGTGCACATCGATGGGGAAAGCGTATCAAACTAATATATAACGAAGATTGCGCGAGAAAAATCGCATAAAGTGTTGCTATTCAATGCCGAGAGCTTACGTGATAAATACAGACGAGCTGGCTCGAACCGCGTGCGACCTCTTATCTCTCGCACCCGCATTATTAGTCAGAGAATTTTTCTTTCCGGTAAGATCCAAAGATCCACGATAAGCATCCAGTCAAACGCGTCCGACGGTTTATCGTTTTTTCTTGTGTCTGTTTTTCAAGAACTCAAAGTCGCCGCATCGCAGACGATTTAATTGTCTCGGAAAGATTTCCGTCTCGCAACTATTCGATGGGAGGGTTTTTTGAAATCCTTGCAAATTCATAGATCTCTCGTCGATCGATACGGGCGGAATAAAACGAATAATTAATCGACGTCAAGCGTCGTCGTCTCTCAGCGCGACGCCAGTAAACGAAGCGCGTCATCCGGCGTTTGCCCTACTCTCTGTAAACTCCTTATCGAGTCGAGGCAGCTGAACAATTTGTTTGTTCGCGGTTAATAAAGACGATTTACATTCGGCGACATTTAAAGGAAAGGCAAAAAAAAATGACAATTTCTCGCTTCTAATCCTTCATTCGCACGTGTTTCTTCGACTCTACTGGATTCGCACGATTCTCCGTTGTTTTCATGCGATTCTAACTCATCACGCTTTTTCTTTCGCCTTCGTGTGTTACAGACCTCGGGATTTGGGGGGACGACGGAATATTGAGAGAGAACAAGAGACAAAACAAAAAAAGACTTTGAGGATTGCAGGAACGCGAGGAAGAATAGTCGCTCCGAAGTGCCGGGCGGTGATATGAAGAATTCGCAAACCAACGGATATGGTATGTTTACGCCAAATTTAAAGAATCTTTTTTCTTTTTTTCTACATCCTTTGTTTTCGTGCGTTCGCGAAGTGCCCGTTCGACGAGTCGTCAATGCCGTTTCGTAACTTAGACGCGGAAATGATTTGGCGAATCGATCGGCATTGAATGTTCTTTTTTCTCTCGTACGACGAAGAAAAAAAGAACCTTTGAATTCCGATTTGGTTCGAAGAGCTTTGTATCCAATCGCCGAACAATTTTTATTGTTTCGCGAATGACGAAACGCCCGACCGGCCGACCTCTGTGCGAGACGGTTTTTCCGCTCAAGGAATGTAATTCGGTACGAAGGTTGGCACATTCTCGTATATTCAAGGTTCGTTCCCGTTTCGTGTAGATCACGATCGCGCCGCGTACGCGATACATCGCTCGGCTCGTCGTGCGTTTGTGTAGTAAAAAATTTCTCCGGCTCGCGCGATCGCGTCCCTTCGGATAAGAATTTTTCGCGATCCGATTAATCGCACGTTCTCGCCTGTTTCGTCTACGCAAATGCGAAGCGTGTCGTCGACAGTTAACAATGCGCGTCATACGCCGCGGTATTTGACGAATGTTTTTCATCGACTGGTCAAACGATTCTTGCATCACGCCGATCGAGATGCAACGTAAATCGTGAAAGACCTAACAGCTGCTTCGATCGCAATTAACTCATTAGTTTATTTGTAAAAATAAAAATATTACTGATAATTCAGTTATTTTTCCAGAATTTCATCGCGTCATACAAAAATACTATCTATATACTCATTCGGGGTGTCTGCAGTTGAATTATTGTGTTGTCGCAATGACGCAACAATTAGCCTCGAGTTATCGAGTGTCGGCTTAGTAATCGCAGATACGCAGGTCTGCTTATTCGCGAAATCCATTTTTTTTTTTTTTTTTTTTTTTTTTTTTTTTTTTTTTTTTTTTTTTTCGAATGCAGTTGCGCGAAGATAGGAGAAGAATCGGCGAGAATCGTTTGTGGAACGGCGCAGTAGATCGGTTCGGTAAAACGCAGTTGACGCCGCTGTAGATCGCGCTCGGTCGATCGATCTCGTTCGATCGCGCGTTCCGAGTCCGCCGCTGGATAACTGGAGCGAACCAGAAAGCCGGACAAGCGGCGATTCATGGACAACCGAGCGGCGCCTTCTCACCGAGGCTCGAGCCCCCCGACGTCGCCGACCCGATGTGCAAACCCATACTATACTTCTCTACCTGCGTTTATGCGCAACCAGAATTCCAACTTCGCTCGCAACCCGCGGGCGTTCGTTCGTTGTTATTTTGTAACGGTTATTAAACGTATCGACGATATACCTACTTTTTGCACCACGGCGCGTACCGATCGTTTCGCAAAGATCCTTCGCGTTTCGCTCCGAAGCTGGTCTCGCCGAAGTAAATGCGCTCGGAAGGTCCCGCGCGACACGTTCGTCAACATCACTTACCGATTAATCAATTACCGAGTAAAATTCATTACGTCAATCGCAGTTGGCGACAAAGATTTGAATACAGCGACGTTTTTTTTTCTATTGCCAACTGGAAGTAACTTTTGTTTGCTTCCCCATTAAAAAGGAGAATTAATCCTGGTGAGTCAACTTTTATACGGCAGTCTCACATTCGTGCTAGAATCGTTCAAATTCTTCGCCTGATTCATTTCGGATGTGTTTTTTGACAAATTCAACATTTATCTTTCAATTAAAAAAAAATTATTTTTTTAACGTTTACTTCATCAATATTGATTATTATCGGATTATTTCGAAAAATAAAGATTTACCGTTTTAATTTGGCGGATTGTTCACGTTAGTGTCTCGATTTCTGAAAGCCTTCGACGAGACGAATAGCTAATATTCGTCTAGGAAAGGCCAGACAATGCAAACTTTTGTCTGGCTCTGTTTTGCCGAGCAGGCGAATACACCAAGAAACGGAACGTAATTTACGCAATTATACAAAACTTGGAAACAATGACTAACGATTTCCGGTGTACGGTCGGAGCGTGAGCTGGTTTGGCGCTGAATTTTTGCGATCGCGCTTGAGCCGAAGTGTTCGGAAGCGTGCACGAAGAAGCGGTCTCCGCACTCCGAAGAGTGACGGGCGAACGAGATTAATCGGATCATAAAGCCGGCTATTTATAACGTATCAGAAAGATCGTTCAGTGCCGGTCCGTGCGAGTCCTCGACCTTGCGCCGTAGCGCTTCGTAACAAAGTGAAAATAAGAGAGCTCACCGACACCGACTACCAATGTCTATAATGGCGAAGAAAACGAAAAGGAAGAAAGAAAAAAACTTATCGAAGTGCAATCGAATCGACACGATCGGCTCGTAGCAACGCGCGAGAATTCCCACGCGATTAGGTAGCCGATACTCGTGCATACCTCGTGATCCTATTTTCTATTCAGATCTCGTTCTCTGCGATTCGCAAAGCAGCCGGAATTAATCCTTTCATCGACGGATTAGAAGCTATAAAAGAAACGGTGAAAGCGCACAGTCATTCCGATACCTTAGCTCGACTTCGCGAAAAATGTACAGATAATTTTTTTATCAAATTATTGCAATTCCACGAATGCTAAACCAATTTTCAAAAAAGTCTCTCATCGCGTCGAGAAACAGATAGTGGACTCACTTTTTTTGTCACGTATTCGAAATACTTAAAGCGAGCAATGACAGTAAAAATCCTGACTTCAAACAAACCAATCGATAGCAAACATCGGCAGGATATGCATTCGCAGTTGTTCCAACAAATTGAAACTAAAATGAGAAAAAAAAGTTGGTTTCCTAAAACGCAAATGAAAATTTCAGCAATTTTTTAAAGATTTATTCTTCATTCTATTATTATTTATTAATTATTTTTTCAAGATTTTCGAAATTTCTGAAAAAAAATTGTTTCAAGGCGATAACGAGGAGTTTATTTTTTAAATCTTAATACCAAAATCACACGTCGCCCAGGTTCGCGAGAGTTTTAAATGACAAAAGTGCGCGTTCACGAATTGCAGGATAATTCGATCAGAAGCGAACTCAATCGAGTTCACTTGAATCGCGAAACTCGAACAATTGAGCCGTAATTCTTATGACCGATGACAATGATTCGAGGCACGCGAGGATCTCTCGGCCGTCGATCGTGAGAGTGACCAGCCCGCGAAGCGGTGTCCGGCGCGCGATAGTTTCCGGGTGGCACGGCAAACCGGCCTAGCGTCACCGGGCAAAATGCGCGACGATGACCGCGTGTCTTTTACCGAGAGCCAATCGTATCGGCTCGGCGAGTCTCACACCCACAATGCGCTCTTGCCCCGCGAACTCGCGGCTGCATTACGTCACGGAGACACTCCCCCCACGGTTGTCGAACGAGCGTGCCGGGCGCCGGCCAAGAGATTCCGATAGTAAACAGATTAATTCGACTCGATTGCAATTCTTGCGTCTCCCCGATGCGGGACAACGCTTCGCTTCTTCGTTTCCTTCCCCGCTCGGCCTCTCCGCCCCCGCGTCCCGCACGCTCCATGTTTCGCAATTCGATTATCGCCGAGTTCAAACAAGGGTTCACGAACTTTTCCACCGTCAGAGCCGAAGCTTGGCTCGCGGAACGCCGAAAAATACACTTCCAAATTTTACGAACAGCCTCATTGGATTTTTTGAATTTTATGAGAGAAATGAAAATTATTATTGGATTGGGCGATAAATCGAACTTCTTGGAAAATTGCAAGATCGATATATGAAAAATACTTAAATTTTAGATTTCATTTTTTATTTCAATTGATCGTATAATCGACTTAATTTTTAATTGGGTAAAATTATGTCGTTGAGTTGAGTACATCGCACATAAGAGGAATTAATTTATGCGCGGCACATTTCGAACAATTGTCTTAATTCGAGCCAGAACTCGCCTCGTTGAATGCACAAATATTAACCGCGAACTCTTCCGATTCAACATTTTTTTCATTGTCTCAGTCTCCGAGTGGAAAGATCGCTCGTCACTGTGAAAAAAAGTCTTCGAAATATATTTCATTGATTAAAATAAGGCCAAGTTCAACGCTTTATCAATTATCGAAGCATTATCGAAGCGCTGGTATGGATATGAATTTCTTTGCGATACAAATGTCTAAATTTAACTCATCTCCTGGTGCAGAATTTCGTTTCGCGATCGAACCACATTTCGTCAGTGAATCCACGAAAATTGTTGTGCATTGCGACGTTTGTTTGAAAATTTGCGTGTTCGACGCGTGGAAAACAAAAATCTTATCGTCGACTCTCGTCGATGAATCGTGAAATTTAAAGCCTCGATACGGCGGCCGCGATCCTTGAACTGTCTGGCGACCGCGTGCAAGGAAAATCTGTGTCGTTCCACGATCCATCGGTCGGGCCAAAGTCCTCACCCCCAATCTCGCGCGTTCATCAATTCGTACGAAACGCGTCACGATCGTGTGCGCTCGTGTCGGATTTCGTCTCCGTTGGAGAGAAACGATGCCGGTTTCTCGGAAACAAATGCCACGCATTTATCATCTCCGTTTCTTCGGCTACTGCGTTGTATCGAAAAAACAACGCGTGCCATCGGTAGACCCAACGAGCTTGAGGACGCGCGCTACCGGATAGTTTTTAATTGATAGATTGGCCCGACCTTCTTCGAGAACGTGGCTACGAAGAGTCATTCGCACGGGAGGGAAGTTGACGATCATCTCGTACCAATTGCACAGGATGTTGAGCGGCATCCTGCTGATGAAACGAACGTCTTAACGGGATTAATTAAATCAATCGAGTCCGTCATCGGTTTCGTGCGCTCGATACATCTCTAATATTCTGCTTCTCGAGCATAAGCCCAAATAAAAAAATAGTGCCAATTGCATTTGCATGTCGCTTCCTCTTCTTCTTTTTTCACGGTCCATCAAGCTCTGATTGTAAGAAAGTACTTTCACCATTTTTGGCTTTCTCAAAAAGCTTTGTTTTGTGGAAACTTACTTTAATTGTTAATTTCTATATAGATATCTATTAATTCACTTTCACTTATTTATCGATTGTACAGACTCAATAGTTGAATAGTTGTTTAATTAGTTTTTCGCTACTAAAAGTAGTTATTTTGTAGAGAAATTTTTTTCAAAAAATTCGAAATGGCGTAAAAACTGAACGACTGCATAGATTTTGCTAAAAATCGGACCCAGTGAGGGAACTTGACTCCTCAATATGTGGTATGAATTTCAGCTTCGTATCTCAAACCGTTTTCAAGTTATGAGGCCGAGCAACGCGCGCACACATACATTCAGACCTTTTTTTTAAATATGACTTTTCGACATTTTGGCACACTCTGAACACGTTTACATGAAAATCTCGAAATTTTTTTTTACCAAAGTAAGGCTTCGCGGGGAAGCAAAGTGAAATTCATACATAAGAAGTTGAGATTTGCTGCTATAATTTGCATGCCTCGGACGGATAGTTGGGAGAATTAAAGAAAACTGCACAAATAAGTGCTCCGCCTCGGTGAATCCCACAGCATAAAGCCGTGACTCGAATACTCACATACTTTCTAACGTTTCCACAGCCGAGATCCGTTACCAATGCCGCGGCGCTTGTTTTTCACTCCCAAAGTACACAAGCCGTCCTTCGACTGGTATCCAACGATGTTTTCGCAGTCGATAGTACGGCGACAACGACAATCCGTGAACGCAAATATTTAAGTTGTTCTACGGTTAGATTTTGTGTATCGCAATACAGTTGACGAATCAACGAGAAAACATTGCAAGATGCACGTTTCGCCGAGTGGAAAAACATAAATATTGGCGTGGAGAAATAGCGGACAGAAATTGGATTGTTAACTCGGCGTATCTCGCGAAGTCTTCGCGTGCAATTATAAATGTCGACGCTTGCGAGAATCGACGATGATGTTTTTTCTTCTATGGCATAATAATCGTGCATAACAGTAAATATTGTTCTTTGATGTAGAAAAAAAAAAACAACGTGCACGACAAGACGAAATAACTATTCAGTCGTCGAGTCAACGATATACCGGTAAAGGGGCTCGCGCGAGACGGAGCGCTAATGTATTCGTGTAGAATACTTAGTATCGTATGAAAATTCATTAATGATATACAAACGTCATTAAGCCGTACGCGCTTTCGTGTCTAATGACACAAATGACACGTTATTATTGACACCGACGATTCCGGTGCGTATTGTGATGAGAGAACTTTGCACCGCGACGGAAAGATAATGTATGCATGCGTCAAGGTTTTTCGCGGTCTAATAAAAGTGTCGCGTTGCTGATATTGTACCAGTGCGAATACGTTTAACAAGTAAAGTTGTATTGATGCTTGCAGCAGCGAATTGCGATTGAAGTGTCCGTATTTAGACATCAAGTTGAGATGAAAATTGCGTTGCTCGATCGCAGTTTTTCTTTGAATAGAAGAAGAACGGATGACGTGAAAACATTTATTTCGGAACAGTAAAAACGCGAAGGCGACAATTAATTGATTAACAATTTGTAGTGAAAGAGAATTGGGATTATAGATTTTTTTAAATGCTCTAAATACGCTACTGAATCACTAAATATACATTTTTGGGAACGTTTCATTGGGTCATTTAAAAGGAAAACTACCTCGAAAAAAAAGTTCAGATCAGGAGGTGATTATCTGTTGCACGTTTAAATTTAGATACCGTCTTTTATTTTTACTACTGTGGAGGGAATCAATTCGATGAGACACATTTCGAGAGATATCGATATTTGGTTTCAAAAACATTATAACGACTCCGATTGGAATGATATTTATTGCCTCAAGGCCCTGATGCGTGTTTTCCGAAAGACCAACTTAGTTTGAACTCAATAGCGATTATGGAAAAATACGAAAATAAATTATCATCAGTTGTTGAACAAAACTTGAAAAGGTAATTTTTATATACGTTAATCGTATCGCCCTTTTGTTGTTGCAGCTGAAGTGAACGGCAAAAATGTCACAAAAGAGAAGGATCCGGAAGCTTGCGAGCATGGCGAACAAATTGACGCGGTGCAGGAGGCGATGGGAGCGCTCGGCAGATGGCAAATTCTCGTTTGTCTCGCCATTTCCTTAATCAAATTTCCCGTTGCGTGGCATCAGCTCGCAATCGTATTCGCTGCCCCATTAAAGCAACAGTTCAATTGCACAAGTCCAGTGGGAATTGTGTCGGACGATCAGTGCACGGTCAACCTCAATGGAACTCGCACAGAATGCACCGCATGGGAATTCGACAGAAGCACATTTCCCGAAACCACAACGTCACAGGTGAAAAAAAGAGCCGCAATATATCGAATGAATAATTAAAGAAATTCAGATCGGGCAGTGAGGAAAGGTTTACGTGTTCTTCTTTTATTGCTCTTCTTTTCCTTATTGTTTTCACGAGGAAGAGTCGAGAACTCGTAATCGTCTTCTCTTCGCGGAATACGTGATTGATAAGATTTACCGGTACTGCGAGCATCGTCGCTCATCGTGCAAAAAAAAACTTTTTTTTTCGCCACGATGGAATTAAGAATTATGATTCATAGAGTAAAATTTCGTATCGTGTTTTATGAGCTCGCCTAATTTGAGACACGACAATTTAGTGCATGCTTGTTTTATTTTTACGAAAGAAAGATAATAATTTTTATTATGTTGTATTATATCATCTATTACACTATGTTATAATGAATCGCAATGTAATTTCTCTTTGCGTTTTGCAGTGGCATTTGGTATGCAGTCGATCCCATTATGCGAATATTCAACAGTCGATACTGATGTTCGGTATTCTTCTCGGAAATGTTATATTCGGTAGTTTGGCCGATAGGTAAGTCGTCATCCCTCCGGAACACGAATTATTTTTTAACATTTTTAAATTAATTTTTCTAATTTCAAAATTCACAATAATGATTGGCGCAATTTGGCACATTGCAGGTACGGCCGAAAAATTCCTCTGATGATTTCCGTGATTCTGCAATTGGTCTCGGGAATCGGTTGCGCGATTGTTCCGTGGTACGCGGCTCTACTGTTTTTAAAGTTGATGAGCGCCCTCGCGACCGGCGGTACGATGGTCACGAGTTACGTTATTTGTGAGTATTTCTTCGAGTAGTAGTTGGTCCTCAATCAAAAATTTTCGATTGCCGATTGATGAGGATCAATTTTTCAGGCATGGAAATCGTTGGAACCAAATGGAGAGCGGCTATCACGGTTTTGTACCAAATTCCATACAGTCTGGGACACATGTCGCTGGCGGGACTGGCTTACTACTTCCGGCATTGGCAGCACCTCCAGCTTGCGATCAGCATTCCGTCGATCGTTCTTCTGAGCTACTGGTGGATCGTACCCGAATCGCCGAGATGGCTACTCGCCGTCGGCAGGCAAAGGGCCGCGTGTGGCATTTTGCAGAAAGCGGCAAAATGCAACGGAATCGAAGGCAAAGACATACCGGATATGGTCAGGAAACACTGTCTTCATCAGGTACGCAGTGGCGTTCTTGCATCGATTACCCCCCTTCCAAAAATACCTGGTAGAAATAATTAAAAAAATAATTTTTCCTCAAATTCGCTCCTTCGAAAATTAATATCAGGTCTTAGTTTTTTAGTTTCGTAGTTTCTTTGGCAAAAAGATGAATAGAACATTCGTTCAACAACAATATTTTCTGCTGCTTTACCAGAATCGATTTTTTTTCAAATAGTTATTGTTAGGAAAATCAAAAGATCGAATGCACTAGGTTTTTTTAGAATAATAGTTGAATCGTGTCATAGACGGTAAAACAGGTTTCCGATATATCGATCTAACGATGTATCTCAAGAGTACATTTTTTGTGATTTATCAATATTTTTAATTTATTTTCTACAGAATTCCAAACGCACAGCCTCGGATCATCAAGCTTCATTTCTTGATCTCGTAAGGACCCCGAACATGAGGATAAAATCCTTAGCAATATTCTTCAACTGGATAGTTTGCGGGATGGGCCTTTTCGGCATGACTCAGTATATCGGTCAAGTCGGTGGCAACATATTCGTGAATTTCGCTATTTCCGGAGCTATACAAATTCCTGGCAACTTCGTGTCGTGGTGGGCGATGAATGCATTGGGCAGAAGAATCACGCTGATATCGAGCCACACCGTAGCCGGAGTTGCGGCGCTGTTACTCATCGTTGTCGACGTTTATGGTAAAAATATAAATTTCTCCCCTGATTCAATAATAATACCTTTTTTTATAAGACATGCCCGGAAAATCCTCCCTTTCAAACCCCAATGATTCGGACTCGGAGATTTTTTCTCGCACACTGTTAACTAAACATTACGGGAACAAAAATTGGGGCTTTTTGTGCATAAAAAAAACTAGGAGAACTACGCGCACGATTGTAGATCAGTGAGCAAACCTCGTGCCGCGTATTTTTACGTATTTTCCGCCCTGAAGACGAATCTAATGACAATTATTGCCTAAAATTAGAAAAATTAGAATCATTGCTTAAAATTGCCTAAAAATATTGATATTTATTATTCTTTCAATTTTTTTTTAATCGAATAATTTATCAATCAACGCGTTCTATAATGTGTTTCATTATTACAGACAAACCGTGGCTGAAACTGATATTCGCCTGTTTCGGAATCGTCGGAATGTCAGTTTCCTTCAATACCGCCTATCTGTTCTCCGGCGAGCTCTTTCCGACCGTCGTAAGAAATATCGGCGTCGGTACGAGCAGCATGTGCGCAAGAATAGGATCCATGGTCGCTCCTTTCGTCGTTTCACTGGTGAGTTATGAAATTGAATCATCGTTGCGAACTGTTCGAAAAAACTTCCGTACAAATTTTTATTGACAAATTGACTCGATGTTTCAGAACATGGTTAGGGTTTGGCTTCCACCCGCTATATTCGGAGTATTTCCTCTTATTGGTGCCGCATTGTGCTTTTTATTGCCGGAAACTACTGGTTGTACACTTCCCGAGACACTGCAGGACGGCGAAGATTTCGGAAAGTAAGTAAATCCGTTGTTTGATCAAGACTCATGTTGCAAAATGAATAAGTAATTTATTAACAGAAAATTTGAACGAAACCAAACGAATTCATCGTTCCATTAGGGTAATAAAAGCTGAAAAGTTCATTATTGCATAGTTAGAGAAAAAATGCCTACATTACATTTTTGGGATGAATTAATTTTATGCGATTTTTTATAATACATTGCAGAAAAATAAAGAAGCCGAAGAAGTCGAAAGAAATCGAAGCAGAAGCTGCGCTGTGAGCAAACGGACCAACGACCGAGATAAAGAGAATGAGAGAGAAGAACCTGCATACTCAATAAATCGATTCTGAACAAATCGATCGTGTGTGAAGAAGAACAAAAAGAAAAGAACTACGCTGGATAGTTGAAGTACTGCGATCATTCCGCGTTTTTTAATTTATTATAAAATTGTAATGTAGCGCGTACTTTAGCTAACGAATTAGATATAATTACGATCGTTGTGACAACCGCGATTAGGAAGATTCTCAGTAAAGGAATCGCGAGCGCCACTATCGCGACGCGCGAGAGCCGAGAGAATCGTTCGCAGAAAGAGCGGATTGCAGTAGAGAAACAGTCGCGCGCGATCGGACGCTCTCAATAGTGCCAATTGACGCCGGCCATCGTGTCCGCATAGCCCATCGAACAAGTCGCGCCGGACAGAGTCTTCGGACATAGGAAAATATATTTTTAATACCCGATTGTATTTTTTCATCGAATCAAACTGCCCGCGTACGATGCATTTAATTGTAACGTCGATGTACAAAAAGCTCGTGCCCGATTATGTAAATAGACATTGTATTTTGTAACATGTTCAGTGTTCTCTTTTCATCCGAATCCAGAACTCCCGACTCTTTTTCCCTTGAAATGGCATTGAAGACAATCCAACCCAAGAAATTAAGTGTATTTCAGATTATACAAAAAGATATATTATAATGCATAGCGACAAATTTTCTATATCTCATACAAATTCTGTAGATATCTGCCGGATATCCGGAATATATGTGTAAAAAAAATCATATATTAATTATTCATTTATCGCGTAATGAATTATCTATATTATATATAGATTAGCGACAAAAAGTTCTATATCCTATATACGTTTCAGTATATGCCAAAATATATGAGATATATATTTTTAACAGTAAAACAACTTAGACTTATACATATTTCACACATATTTGTCAAAAATATAGAAAATGTATGAAAAAATAGTGTCTAAATAATTACTGGAACAATGTATTTACATTATATATAAATGAGTTAATGAGTTAAGTTAATAAGTCTTTATGTATACGATATTGAAGCGTGAACGATGGACTTTTTAAATAGGCAATATTATCTGCTCAAAACCGCAAAGCACATCCTGCTTCTTCAATTTTATGCTCGTTTTACGTGACGAGAAAGACAAACTTTTTTTTTTCATAGAAGAAACATGTTCCGTAGAGGACGAATCGTTGAAACTTATACAAAAATAATATTGACGCCTGCACGTTGACGACCTGCCTCACAGAAGCGCTACGAGAATAGCTCGATTCTGCCACGCAATGAATCACATCGGCGCGACTTTATCAGCGTTCTGTTAGCCGATGCATCAATTCATTTGTCCGAGTCTCTCATTTGCGTTTCTCGGAAAAACGCGATGCTTCGAGAAACTCCAAGACCATTGAATAATCGTCGCTAATCACCGGT
Organism: Ischnus inquisitorius; assembly: GCA_963924025.1. Taxonomy (NCBI): domain Eukaryota; kingdom Metazoa; phylum Arthropoda; class Insecta; order Hymenoptera; family Ichneumonidae; genus Ischnus; species Ischnus inquisitorius. The sequence goes on along the minus strand of OZ001245.1, from coordinate 17,181,234 downwards.
TGCATCTTCGTGGATACGAGGCGTTAATTGCGATCGCTAATTTATATTCTCGTCGTACGAGACGGTACCGACAAAATTATGGGATGAAAATAGATTTAGGAAAGTCCTACGGATGTAGACGTTTTCGTAGAAGAAGACTGTGCTGTATTCGTCCACATCGATTCGAGGTCTCTCACAATGGATGCTTTCAGCAACAATGCTAGAACGAATTTCCGGTCACCGGAACGAGCGTTTAACTCCGTTTCTCTTCTCCTTTATCGCAATAATCAAATTATTCGAACTGTACAAATTTACGTGTAAAAAAATGATCGCTTGGTCGCCCTCGAATCGGTCGCTGCGAAAAGTACAGCTCGTCAGGAACAACGCACTGATGGAGGGTTTATTTGGTTGAGGTCATCGGCTACCTGAACTCCGCACTCCGGTCGGATTTCGCTCGATTCTTTGAACTTAAGACCCGCATGACCTGCTATACATTGCAGGCTTTGCACTGAGGGTTTGGGACGATTGTAATTAACGGTACTTTCCCTTCGAAACTTCGTTCGGTTCAATAAAACCATACACAATTTCGTCAATAAACGTGGAATCGGAAAACAAAGCCAGCCTAGATTTTATTATTTACCAAAAAATTCAAGAAAATAAGAACTGCACATTTATAAATAAAGATCTATAATCATAATAACAATAATAATATTTATTAATATAATTTTTTTGCTTCAGCGATCGTAATTGAGAACTGGACTATTTAACCGGTGCAAAAATTCATATTGATCCTCACCGATTAAATATTCATAAAAATTTGCGGAAACTCGATTTGAAAAATGATACTAGACGCCGGTAACCTTTTGCGACGCGTTTCGCATGGAAGTGGGACACACCGATCGCAAAGATAATGAAGATTCCCAGAAAAATGAATGGTCGTCAAGACCATACAAGAGGACAAAGTAGTTTGCAGCTAGCGTAATCTTCGCGATCACCCGCGCAGTGATTTATTATTTTATGCTGATAGTCGGGGATTTTTTTAACTGCCATCCTCTTACTTTTATGTAAGAAGATGGCAGAAAAATTTGAATAAACGGTATTATCTAATCTGAAAAAAAGAGTTTCGTCGCGCGTCAACGGCGGATTGTCTTTCATTCGACGCGCAAGGGTTTCTTTCGACCCACAATGAGGATCTCGAGTGGACAACTCGTCAGAAAAAAAGTTTTGCATAATTTCCAAACGCCGTATTTGACCGAGCGCCGGAGATTTACATGGTTTCAGAGGGAGACTCGAGTTTTTCGAAGGCAATGGTCAAAAGGTAAAACAATCTTGCCTTGTGTACAAAAGCCGCACGTACAACTATTCTCACCGACGTGCCAACACGAACCCGCAGTGACGAACCGACACTATAAAAGAGAACTGGAATCGCTACAGCGCCATTCACGGTTGTACCGCTCTCCAGGTCGACGGTTCTCCACATCTTCCACGGTGAGTCGAGTGTGCGTTACATCTTTCGCAACGATAAATCTCCTCTACGATATTCTATCCTCGATTGTATTTTTACTTAAGTGCATACAATCACAACGCGTGCCGACCAACTTGTCCTCCCGACGACCAAGTCTTGCCTCTAATCAAGCCAATTGATCGTTACCAATTACCTTTTATTATAGCAGTTTAATCACACTCGATGGTGTATCGAGTGCGATACGTGTTTTACCGATTCAAGGCCATGGGGTCCTTAGAGCGTGCGCAATCGATTTAGTTCTCCGTTTTCGTCCGAGGCTATCGCTATTCGAGTGAATCAACGTGTACGAACCGGCCTACGACGTCGAGAAAGGACAACGACCCATGCGCGAGCCTGCACAACTGCGCGGAGCATCGTGTTTATCTCTCAATGTTAATCTTCAGTTTTGTCCATCAACTTTTCCTCAAACGAAACACGTCCCTTTCACGCACAAGGGAAATTACAACATGATCATTTATTCTATGGAAATCCGACTTTTTATCGAGTTCACTGAAGCGTCCGAAACTTCCGCTTCGAACAATCCGCGTCGCGAATTATAATAGCGCGATAAAAATGAATAGAAAAAAGAATTTGCCGTTGAAATTAGTTGCGGTACGCGTCGGAGAATGGGCAGGATAATGAGTTTCCTCTTTATTTATTTATTTATTTCATTCAGGTTCCGATTGCACGCGCGCAACGAGAATGACCTTCGCGATAGAGCCTTGAATCAGTTCCGCGATAATATAAATTCTAGAGCGATCGGATCTCTTTTATGGTCCTTGAGCGGGGTTCGTAAAGATAAACGTGAAAAATTAGACGGCGTTTTAACTCGGCTGGAGTTCGACGATGGCACCGCGTCTCCGTGTCGCAAACGCGAGTCCTCGGATTTTTACAGGGGAGAAAGTGTCTTTTGACTACGAACTGCGTTCGTGTATTCAACGGATGATGTGTCGAAATCTCTTCAACACACGATGCCCGCACCTCCGTGTCGCGCGCGTATAAGGAAAATTCTGTAGGGAACTCTTCACACCGGTTCCAACGTTCGATGTTCGCAAATTACCGCAAACCCCACTGAGCACTATTTACAAAGTTGTTTTTTTTTTTATAATTTTCAAAACTTGTAATTTGAAATCGTGATAGTCTAACAGCCCGGAAGTTGCGGATACTGGCACTTTTTTCCCAAAGTTTGCGTTCACAAAAAGTTGTCGACCCAGTTTTTTTTTCACTTTTATAGAGAAACCTTTTTTCCGAAGAATCATTTTTTTTTGAGGGTTTAATACCCATTGAATTTTTCAGCTAAAAAAAGTTGTTTTCCAGACTGTTTACTATCATTAACAAAGCATCCCTCAGATAAGTGGTCGCAAATTTGAAAATACTTTTTTTCATCCAATACGTCGCTTATGAAGAATACAACTTTGTCACACAATTGTATAGACCTTTGTCTGTTGCCGCGGCTGTTCTAAACGCGCTTGCACGAAACGGTAAACGCATCGTAGTTGCATGTGAGCGAACAGCGCGAGATTGGTAAAAGCTGATTTGCTATTCAAGTTCCAACAACGCGGAGCACGAGGCGCGTTATTTGCAACAAACTCGACAATTTATTCGAGGCGCGTTGAGTCAGGGTGTGGCCATCGAGCTAATTGTAACAATAGCCGAGGTCGAACAATGGCTTGGCGACTATATAAACCGAAGATCAAAAGAGTTACGAGTAGCAAAAAAAAACAAAGATAAAAAAGAAAAAGAGCTAGTCTCGCATTCATTCGAGCGACGAATGGAAGCCCCATTGTCACTGAGGAATGATCCATTATGTTGCAGATTTATCAGGCATGCTGTATTTCCTGCTGTTGGTCGGTCTGACCGCGGTCAGTGCCGAAAACAATCCGTTCAAACTACTGTTCTCGTGGAAGCAGGTAGATTGGAATTTCCCCAACGACAGTCTGAGAGCGAGTTACGCAGCTTCGGGAGATTATTCACCGACGAGCAATCTTCCGCTGGGCGTTAACGTGTGGCACGACAAACTGTTCATAACCGTGCCAAGATGGAAGAAGGGCGTACCGGCGAATCTTAATTACATCAGCCTCAGCGAGGCTAGTGCCAAAAGTGAGTATACAAACGCGCGAGAGTCGCGCTTGCGGTAGATCCAGCGCGTGGTGTTCATTTCGCAAAGATTCGTAAAACGTGAGAGAATCGCAAACACTTCACGGTAGTATCAAAATGTGAAAGAATTCATGCATATTGTAGGTACTGAATAGATTATTTCGCATAATAATAATTGTAAAATGTTAACAAATTGATGATAAAAAAAATTGTTCAACAGAATCGTCATAGCCGGATTAAAAAAAATGAAAATCATTCGTTTATTTTTCTGAATACATATGAATTCTTACAGACTTTTAAATTTAGTTAAAATTTTTTTCTTTATATGGAAAAAATGTGTGGAAAAATATAAATCAAAAGGTTTTTTTTAATTTCATTACCATCGCATACCTCGCGGGTTTTTACGAACCCTTCTCACCCCCTTTGTTTCTTCACTCCTGACCGCCCTTTACTATAGAGGAGAAAAATTACATGGTAAAAAAAATATAGTTATCTTCACTATAAAACATATTTCCCTGGCGGCACGTCTATAATTTGCAGTCATGACAATACCTTGAAATAACAATCACAGATATAATCATAATTTAGCTAATTAAATCCTTTTTAATAGCAACTTTGTACATGGATTGTTCCTCCAGGGAATTATTCAGTATCGTAGAAACAGGTATATTTTTCTCTCAGTGTAGACTATCTAACCGACTGAGCTACATTGTACCGTAGTTGCCATGAACTTGAAACTGTAGATAACCCGTGCCGGAACGGACGACCCTTTTCTTCTTGATTCCCCGGTGTCATGCCCGAAGTAACTTATTTGTGAGTATACAGGAAGGTCTCAGAAAAACTAGCCTCCCGCTCGCCGGTTGATGTGCCAGCCACTGCGCGCCCAGGCGGTCACCCATCCAAGTACTGACCGCAAGCAATTGTGCTTGACTTGGGTGATCGCCGAATCCGCACACCGACCGCGTATCGATCGCTCTCGTCAAAGGGTTGAAAACAAATTTTAAAAAAGAAGATTACAAAAAAATATAAATAAGCAAATTGTAAATAAAATATAAGTAAGTGAACCATGAATAAAACGGAAAGAAGCACATAGAAAAACAGATTATAAATCGGTGGAAAAAAAATGGAAAAATTAAGACCTGCATTTTTAATCGGATATTTTTTTTCAAGATGAAACTTCACCTCTTCTCAACCCCTATCCCGATTGGGAGACCAACGACATTCACAACGACGGCGCAATCATTAACATTCTAAGAGCGAGAATCGACGCCTGCGATCGGCTGTGGGCCGTCGACAGTGGGGTCGACGATATCTGGGGCGAGTTTAAGAGCGTTCAACCACCGAAGCTCATAGTTATCGATTTGAAAACCGATCAGGCAAGTACAAAAAATATTTTTTTTCACTAAAAACCATATTCCTCAAATAAAACGAGAAAATAATTCTTACGATGGTTCGATTCTTTTATTTTCAGATTATTCATAGATACACGTTCAAAGACAGCGTTCTCAAGCCCGACTCTTTCTTCGCCGACAGTATCGTCGACGTTGATCCGAACAACTGCGACGACGCTTACGTGTACAATTCCGATCTCGGTGGTTTCGGAATCGTCGTTTACAGCCTTGCCAAGAACGACTCTTGGAGAATTCAAAATAACTATTTCTCCTTCGACCCGGTGCACGGTGAGGAATAATTGTTACTCAAATTAATGTTAACTCCTATTAAAGAAAACACATGATTCTTGCGACAAAAAAATCTTTCAATGCTCATGGAAGAAGAAAAAATATTTAATTGCGCCGCACCCATTTTTTCAATTAGTGACGATGCAAATTAGTATTTAAACATTTTTTTTTATGCACGAAGGTCGTTAACTATGTTTAATTTTGTATTCATTTTTGTTGAGCAGGAAATTACAATATCAGTGGAATAACCTTCCAATGGACCGATGGTGTGTTCGGCCTTGCGCTCAGTCCTCCCCAATCCGATGGCTCCAAGACCCTTTACTTTCACTCGATGTCGAGTACCACCGAGTTCTCTGTGCCAACGGAGCTCCTCAAGGATCCCGAGGCGTGTGCCAAGCACGATAATTACAAGAAATTCCACATTGTTGGCCACAAAGGCCCCACAACGCAGAGTACCGCGATGATGATGGATCCGAAAACAGGCATCATCTATGTCACGCAACTCAACAGATACGGTGTTGCGTGCTGGGATACTCATGCCGAGCTCAATCCTGACACATTCCGTGAGTTCATTAGTTTTTGTACGAATTTCAAGACATTGCTAACAGCGATTCACGAGGCGAAAACCGATGAGAAAGTACTGAAACGCGCTAAACGAGTTGTTCAAACATTCGTGTTAAAAATCTGAAAAGAAATCGAACATTTGGAAGGTGCTGAAATGATCAATTTTTCATAATAATGACACAAAAAATCATTAACAGGTTGGTGGGAAAAAATAATATGAATTTCTTCAGAAAAAAATAAGCACGTATTCAGAAAAATTATCAAGTTAATTTGTTGATAATATTTTAGTGTTATTATTATGCAAATTCACTTTTTCAGCATTTTCTATATGCTCGATTGTTTTTAGGTTTTTATTCCGTTAAAAATGGTTTGAAATTCTCTTTGAATCAGACTCTAATTAGAATATTATTTTGTATATTTTATACATAACATATTACTATATTATGTATGAAACGCAATGTACATAAAATTGGTTCGATAACTACGATTTTAAATCATTTTCATTTTTATGTGCAGATCTCGTAGCGCAGGACAACAAGACTATGATATTCCCGAACGACTTGGCTCTGGACACGAAATCGCAGAAACTCTATCTCGTCGCCGACGATCTCGCGACTTTCCAATATTCCAAGTTCGATTGGGATCGAACGAACTTTTACGTTCACGTTGCCGATCTCGCCGATCTTACGAAAGCTTGCAAACACATGGACGAGAAGCCTTCTCATCCTTCATAGGTATCTTCGCGCGTGAAGAATTTCTCAAGAGCGAACGAATAATGAATAAGAAAAAATCCCATCGAGCGTAGATTTTGTTTTTCGAGATACGCATTTTTTCCTTTCGAATCTGAGTCGAAACAGGTGCGATATTTGACCAACGGGTTATTACGCGAGTCATAAGAAAAATACAGTAAATGGTACAAACTTGACTCGCGCAAATTCCAGTGCTTCGGTATATTTTGTAATTGTTTTTTTTTCCAACTTTCATACAAATTTTTACGATGAAATAAACGATTCGAAAAAAAAAAGAGTTCAAAGAGTATATTTTTTTCAAACATAAAAAATTTATGTTATATATGCAGCAATGTTTTTTTGCTCGCGGAATATTGCGTTCGGTAACGCGAACGCGTTGTGTTATCAGCTGGCCCCGTTATCAAATGGGCTGCGTATCGATTTTTCGGCGCCAGATGTGACATCGGGCACTCGTGTGCCATTTCACGATACGACGACGAGAAGGCCTCGTAAATTTTCACCTCGCAGACGCGAGAATATGAAATGTTCGATGCAACGAAAAAAAAATTTACTTCTTTCCTGGAGTAAAAAATTCTGTGTAGCTTTTTCTGCTAAAGGGAAACCCTACTGTTCGCAATAACTTTGAACGGTCTGAAAGAATTCGGAATATTGTGGACAATGACGGAAATGAAGATAGCAAAAAAGAAATGATCAAGAAAACAACGAAGATTATTTTAGAACATAATTTCGAATTTATTCAATAACTCTCCACTCGCAAATATTCTCTCTTATACAACGGACGCGAATGGTCACGTGCAACACGTTATCATAATATATAATATACACACACACACCATGATCGTGGCTGGAGGACCTAAAACATCTCAGAAAATTATTCCATCGGCTCTCTTCTTCTCCCTGGGCTCTTCGTTTTTTTTTTTTCTCACTTCCCGTCCCGATCGATGATCGGGGAGCGCACAAGAACGAGCGACGTTTGAACCGGCGTCGAACGTTCGAAAAATCATCGTGAATTCGTCGTCAGGGAACGTACATTCGTACGAAGTTTGACGAATTCATCGTCCCGACTGCTCGGAGGATCTGCCAGCAAAGCCTCACACTCAGCTCGACAGATTCGAGTCAGAGTTATGAATTTGATTAATTTGTTTTTCATCTCGATCGATCCTTTCGATCTTTTGATCCTTTCGAAAACTTTTTCTTCTTACTCTCTTATTTGCTCGGGGTACTCGCCGACGAGGCACCCACGGTCGGCGTCGGGCTGCTGCTGCAGGATCTGCTCAGGATCCTGTGAGGCTCGACGCTCAAGAAATTACGATCCGTGGATGGTTGCGCGCACACGATCTCCGGCTCTATCGGGCTCGGGCAACGTCGCTGATTGCAATTCGTCGACGGCGTTCTCGAGAGTGTGTGCAACGGTATACGATATATTCTCATCGGTTTAGTATCACCCTGGGAACCTAAATATAAAAAAATATCATCATACAAGATACTTTCATTACAGACACTTCGTTGAATCCGATAAAAAGTATGTTCCAATTTTATAAAAAAGACAGACTAATCAATTCTTCATGTTTCTATTTTTCTTCAGCGTGAAGTAATATATTGAAAAAATGATCGAGATATTGTAGACCCTTTCAAAATTCCGGTTGCTCGCAAAAAGTATTTCTTTTTTGTTTCTTTTTCAACGCGATTACCTTGAAGACTAGATTGAGATGACGGGGGACTGGAGCTCCGATCATCCTTCTCGATGGTTCTTCCGTCGACCCTGAATTTCTCGTTCTTCGAAGCCAGAAACTCCGGTGCCGTCGTAGCGAAGAATATATCACGCTTCGACGTAATAAGACTGAGATTCGGCATCGCAATGGTGTGCACGAGATTGCCGTTTATGATCAACCGAATTTCCATAGTGTCGGTGGTGAAGGCGATCACGTAGGGAAAGGCACAAGCTGCGTGAACATTATAAATCGATTAATCATCATTTCCATAATTCACGCGTGCAACGATTCGCGGCTCGAACGCGAGGCGAATAAGGGAGAAACAACTTTGACGACTTTGGCGTCGCGCGGAGGTGTCGAAACGCGGCCGCGGCTGGTTAATGGATTCGTGTGAACTAACCGACAGCTATTGGCACCGAATTCCAGTTGAAATCGAACTCCGTCGAGGCGGCACTGTCCTCGGACAATTTTTGAAAGTGGCACGTGTCTGTAACGCGAAGAAATAAAAAACACGCATCAATCACACTGTCTCAATCGACGATAAATGATTATTTTCGCGATAAACTCGTGGGAAAAAGAAAACATATATGTGTAAATAGATATAAGATTGCGCAACGAACTGTTGTAACAGAGCAAAAGTTCGGGCTCCTCGTCCTCTCGTAGATCCAGAGCCGCGACTAAGTGCGGCTTCACCGACGCTTCCATGTGCAAAATTCTCGAAGCGCCGTCCGAGGTGATTAACTCGAAGTGATGCCTCAGACCGCAACAAAGCAGCCACTCGTTTCCGGGCTCGGCGCTCTCGATCATTGTCAACAATGACGGTGGCTCCGAGGCGTTTAATTCCTTCAGGAGAAGAAAACCATCTATGGTGTCGGTGTCAGCTGATGAGCACCAGGTGGTCCAAGCCGCGTTGTGCTTCCACTGCAGAACGGTTAATCTTCGTCCTACCGCGACGCACTGAAGAATATAAAACAAAAAAAAAAAGATACAAAAATTCATAATCACAATTGCCGGCATCGAAGTGAAACGGAGTACATCGCAATCCACTCAACGTAATCCCAGCGCTGGAGGGTAAAAATCAGCTAGCCGAATAATCGGCACAGCTGCGAGGAACGGAATTGTAATTCGCGATAAAAGGGAAAAGTGATAACAGGGCGCTCAAAATAATTCTGCTTCGTGCGCAATTTCGTTGTTAAATTGTGAGACTCGGAAGGAAGCACAACTTTTCGGTAGTATCGCAGAATGCTTATCTTATTTTGAAACACGGAAATAAATTATTGCATACGAAATTTAATGAATCGTGAGATAGAAAATATTCGCAATTCAAACAAAATTATAATCTCATTGATTGGAATTCAAGTGAGGACGAAATATTGAAATTTTTATTCCATGAATTGTCTGAACCACAATATTAGCAGAAATTAATAAAAAAAAGAGTTTTCTTTGACGACAAACGTTGTGCAATAATTGACCTTGAAAAAATATTACTTGTGCCCATTAATAGCCGAAAAATATTCCCGAGTCTTGACGCTTCCAGCAAGATGAAAAAAAAATGCTCACCATTCGCAAATGAGAACCGCCCGGCCTGGTGAGACTGTAGAGATGGCATCCTCGGGTGCGTTCCAATTTTCTCTCTTTGACATGAGAACGAGATCTCGTGATTGGCGGTCGGGGCGAGAGTCCGGGTGTTGAGGGCACGTGAGGCGTATAGTTGTCGAGATCTTCGTCGTCGTCCTCGAAGGAATTAAAGTCCATGCTGGTATTCGTCTCCTCGCCGTCCAGCTCGCTCAAACGAAACACATGCACGTTGCTCTCGCGGCCTTTCTCGCCGGCGCGAAACAGCAAGATGCCGTGTTGTTCGACGACATCCAGCTGCTTTATCTGGACGGATTTGTCGAAGAGGAGCCTCTGCGAGAGGCCGTCTGGTTTTTTTTTTTTTTTTTTTTTTTCGAAACAGTGAATAATTAAAAAACGCCCCGTCATTTTTTCGCCTAAACATTAATCTGTGCCAGGATGATTAAAACATAGCAAAAACTTTCGATTCGCGATTTCCAGCGTAACGATCTTTTCATGAAAGCGGTGATAAATTTAAAAACGCAAAAAAACTACTTACTTCGCCGTTTTTTTATGTTAATTCAAAATTAGGCTAGTAAACAAATGCACTGTACTTTCGTTTCCACGCAAGGGTTAAAGATGCAATGAAGATAAACATTTTTCAAGGACTTTCCAAGATTGAACACGATTTTGATCGCGCGAAAAAAAAACTTTTTTGCCTCTGTAAGAAATGAGTGTGGTAAAAATCGTAACTATCTCGCCTGCTCACAAACACAAAGACCCGAGAAATTTAATATGCAAATCGACGTGTTATACGCCCTTGAATCTCTTGGCCGTCGATGTACCTATTATTTCGTTACGGTACAGTGTCTTTCAAGCGACTCAATTAAATTTCGCCAAGAACGAGGCTATCCCAGAGGCTCAATGCTGTTTGAGATTTTTTAACCAACGTTTTTTTTCCTTCTTTTTTTTCAAGCATCTAGTTCTTCAATTTTCACAAAGAGTTTGCATAATGCATGTCGCGGTGTTTCGGTGCAAGTTAAAAATAGATGTTTTTGAGGAAAGAGAAAAAGGAAAAACAATGCGAAATATGAACTCTACTACGCCGAGCTATGGCCTACATAACAGTGCATATTTCTTCACAATATTTCGTTCTTTGTTTGCTTTTTTTTTTTTTAATATTCACCTTCCAAGAGGTAGGTTCCATTATCCGTCGACAGAACGAGTTTGTTTTCCGACCAAACGTCGCCGCAAACAATGTCGTGAGGAAAATCGGGATAGATACATCTTGGTTCCCATGGACGTGGCTTAAGTGGGCCAACGGTGGCGAGCGACGTCGGTGCCAAACCGCGTACTATGGCCTCGAGTTTAAGCGCCTGACCGACGCGAACCATTTCTACAGCTCGGGTTTCCTCGCGTCGGCGTCCAGGCGTTTCCACCACGTCCGAGAGAGCTCGGCGATTCAGCATGCTCTGCGTTATATCATAGTATGCGCTATATATACGTACACTGTACATACATCTCTACACAAAACACATGCACGGCCGTCAGATATGCGTGGACGATCGATTAGCAGATTAAACGCGCCAATTAACCGTTATCAGTTGTTGCGGCAAATTTATTAGACGCGAAGGCGCTTCGCGTTGTTGGATAATAACATTAATAACCGCAGCGTCGTCGGGCCGCAGTGGCAATATTCCGAGGCGAATATAGCGCGGCGGATCGGAAGCGTGCGCCACGGCAACGTGATTCTCCCGAGCCTGCTTCGTCCTCTAATGGCTCTGCGTAAACTGCACCACCGTACATATTCGATACTACTGACGCGATAAGCGTGCATCGCGCATCTGGACTGACGCGTGTTCAATCTCAGCCGTTGCTTTCGTCGATATTGTTGTTACTAACTAATAATAGAGAGTGGCGTTACGAGAGACATTCGACGGACGATTATCGCTCGTGGCACGAATTAAAATCGTCGAAATAAAATTCAATTCGATGAGATTCCGAACGTTCGACGAACTTTGCGAGCTCTCTTATTTTGGTGAAAATTCCTGGGCAAAAATATCGTACGGGATTGAAAGAATTGGCGAATGAAAGATTCCTAGTTTCAAGGTCATTAGAACCGAAACAATAGGTTATGGTTAGATAACGTAAATCTTAATAAGCTTTTTTTTTTCATTCTTGAAAATTGCGTGTTTTCCAATAAATCATAAGAATACCGATAAAAGCAATAAACACAGTCGTATCTCTAAATTTAGAAAAATCGATTACGCACGAAACTTACGTTGCTCTTGCCGTCCTGCGTGTGTTCCTGGCACATGTCGCGTAACAGCGTGTCGAGAGTTCTCTCGCGTTTCCTCGAGAAGGTCGGAGTGTCGAACGTCGCCTTTTCGCCGTTGATGAGCTTCACGAGTAGGAACTCGCGGAAGTTGTAAGGATCCTCGAATATCGGTGGACAGGGAAGACTCGGCCCGAACAGCGGCACGCTCTCGTCGCAGTAGATTGCGATTCGCCAACCGCGACCGCCCTCGACGCTCGTCACGACCGCGAACACGTCTGGCGAAATTAATGAAAACTTTTCATCGTTTCCACGGGGTTCGTTTCTCCGCCGTAACCTTCACCGATTCGGTTAACTCGATCGAACCTTTTTTCTTTTTTTACACGCAAAACTCTTTCGACACTCGATATTTCGTCCATTTTTAACCCGCGGTTATGTAGTTTTTGCTTATGAATATGCATCGCGAAATTAATTTTTTTTTTCACCAGTCACCCTAAAACGAAACGCGAAATTCCTTTACACGTTTTCTTTATCCGAATTCTCATATCGTACGCGATGTTTGTTGTCGCCCGAAATGCTTTAACCGTCTCATTTGCACACAACAACGCCGTTGGCCGGCGAGTTGACGGTTGGCAAGCGTGCGAGAGAGCGCGACCGCGTGGGTACGCGTCTTTGTCACTCCTAGTTTCGCGAAGCGCGTTCAGTCGCGCAACAGCGCCCCGCGTCGCGAGGTTACGTATAGCCCCCTTGTTTATGTCGCGCGTGTTATGGTAGCTTTAAACGTAAATTATTCCGAACAGATGTTAAACACTGTCCGCAATTTCTTTTCGACTTCGACGAGTCCGATTAGTTGTCGTATGCGACATATCGCCCCCGGGTCGAACGAAAAAAAACGTTCTCGTAAACAAAGCGATCGGTCGCGAGCGCGGTGTCGCGAAAACGAAGTGATGTCGCGTGGCGTCGGTAGATAAAAGATCGCGTGGAGCGAGACGATGGATCAAAAGTTTCGGAAATTCGGTAAATATTGCGCGGCGGGTTTGCGACGAGAAAAATATTTGTTACTCGCGTGCGGAAACGTTAGCGAAGCAATTCATTCTCGTGGTTATCTGAACGGGTATTCAAATTGTAAACAAAAAAAACCGTTGGACGAAAAATTTGTTTTTTTCTCCTTATCTTCTCGAGACTAATTTTCAGAGTCGTTATTCGAGCGTTAATTAAAGTTTGCATAGTGACAAAACGCAATAGTTCGAAAAAAAAAAAAAAAAAAAAATTGTCTGTACTTACGAGTGAATTGGCTTCGGATGCAATTCGGATTGAAAGTATCGAGCACAGTAGGATCATCGGTGTAAATAATATTGACGATGTCGTTCCCGATGTGGCGCTTGCGTTCCAACTGTTGGGGATTGTCCTTCGAGTGGGGAAGCATAGTGCTAACGTGATACATGACCTCGTGGCCGGCGTAGACGGTGTAGACGCTTTCCTTGCCGGTCATGTCGCCTGCGAAAGATCCAATTCCCGATTGTTCCACAACGAAAAGCCAAACAAACGAAAAAGAGTCGAACGGAAAAATAACACGAGGGATCATTATTATTTCTTCGGATCGTTTCGTCGGCGCGAGCGTCGCGTTTCCGTTTTCGTTTCTTTGTTTTATCTTTTTTCCGTCTCCAAAAGAGCGGAGACCGCGAGGTATTCTTTGACGATTTTTCTTTACCTTTGACGTCCAATCCCCCCCTGTACTTGTCCCAGCCCTTGAGTCGTATCCTCTCGCCGAGAATCTCCAAGAATCTCTCGAAGCCGGGGCTGCCCCTCTCTGGAAGAGAAGGAAAGGAAAAAAAAAATAGAAAAAAGCATCGATCGATCGAAGCGGTCTTCGCCGCCGTGTTTTACTGTGCCTCTCATCGGAATTTCGCCCTCCCGCGCCGCGGGTCGCGATTTCGTTCTCGACAACGTGACTTCCGTTCTTTTTTCTTCAACCACGCCGGATAAACTGCTCTTTTCAACGCCCCCCCTCTCGCGCTTCTGCCTTTCCGCGCTCAAACCCAACCTCGCTTAACCCGCAGTACGATGAAGAGATTTTTTTACCGTTAGACAGCATCTCGTCGTCGGTTGTCTGACCCGCCTTGGCGTATATGACGCCGAATTTGAAATTCACGGAGCCCTCTTGTTCCTCCAGCAAGAGAAGATCCTACGGGGCAACAGCCGACAAGCATCACAGCATAGCGTTAGCATAACTATATAGTATGTATATGTGATTACGTATGCAAGAGGAATACAGATACAGGGTAAAAAAATCGATCTCGAATAACAAAAATTGGTAATTCGGGATATCGAAGCGGTAGGAGCTACGCTATATATATGTATCTTTTTCCTGTGTTTTCCATGCTGTTATTCTTTTTTTTTACCTTTTGGATCTCAGGTGAAAAAATTTCACGCGGCGCCTTGTCCAATTTTTCCATGCCGAAGAAGTTGCTGCGGGAAATAACGAAACATTCCATATTTATAAGGCAGATTTCTTGTTCTTGTTTATTTTATGACAAGTTTTGTCGGGAATAAACGTACCTCAGTATCTGCTTTACCGTCGTGGTCTTGTTCGACGAGTAAGGCAATGATATTTTCTGGGCGCCCTGCGTTAAGATTTTCGTTTCATTTCAGTCGAGTCGAACATTTGAATATAATTCTTTTTTTGCTCGAATATTGCAATAAACTTTTGAAGTACAAGTAGTGCTCAATTTCGCAGATTTTTTTATGAGTCACTCGAATTTATCTCAATTCCAGAGATGCAATACTGTGTTATCTCTTTTCTGCTTCACGTACTTTCATTTCGCGACGATTTTTAACGCTGTGACTCATAAAGGATCAAGTGATCTTCCGATTTATGTACCAACGGTTTTATCTTGTTCCGTGAGTTCAAGTTTTTTTTCCTTTCTTTCAGTAATCTTACCGTGCGTCTCCACAGTATAACGCGGTAATGCGGCACGCATTGATCGCCACCGTCGCTGAGGACGACCGACAAGAACAGTGGATTCCTTTCTTGATCGCAGGCCACGTAGTTTTGGTGCACTGTGAGTAAAAGATGTTTAATGAAAAAAGAATATAAAAAAAATGAAAGACAAAGATATGACCTTCGGCGACGGGGGAATGGAAAAATGCTTTCACAAAGCGCCGCAGGAGCGAGCGCGATGGCAATATTTTCCGAGGAAAAATTTTTGCCCCGGCAATTTATGTGTATACTCAGCCAACGAGAGCTGAAAGAGCAACATAAAGTGGGTTCCCGGCGAAAGATGTAAAATGAAAAAAGGAAGAAAGAATGTACGAGAGCTTCCTGTACTTACGCTTGCCGAGAAAATATTTAAAGTACCAACGGGTCTGATACTCGGGATTCTCCAATACCGGGGTGCTCGGTGAGCCGAACATCTGCGTTTCCGCGTAAATGGAGTCCGAACGTAAGTAAAGGAAAAAAAGAAGAACAACATTGGCACATTTTTATTCTTGTTGGCACGTCGTTGATCGATTGGATGATGAATGGGATTTTTTTTTGATTACTTAACAATACGACAATTAATGAATTTCGCACCTCTTCCTTCTCACCCGGAGAATCGCCGTTCTCGACGCGAAACCTTCTACCATCCGTACCGTCCTGCTCGATTTGCGGCAGCTGAAATAATGCAATTACAGCGTTGATCTCCGGTTGCCCGTGTCACCCGACCCTTCCGCGATCAATTGGTTAGATAATCGGATTTTCGTTGTGTTCGTTACCATTTCGACGCTTCCATAGAAACGCCTCGACAATATTCCTCTTCTCGATATTGTGTCCGTCGAGGATCTACCAGAGAAAAACAAACGAAAAAACGAAGGTTTGCTTTAAAAGAAAATTATCGCTTTTCCGTGGTAATCTTCTGGATCATTGGAAATAGCGCGATTCACTAAATTCTTTTTTGCTCTTTCAATCTATCTGGGTCAAAATCGAGCCGCATTTGACTAATGTCTCCTTGACGTAATCAAGCCATATTCGCCGAGTGGCTGCAAATCCATCGAATATGCATTCAACCCTTTCATTCCCTTGAGGCTTTTGGCACGAAAAAAAAAAACCCCGATTCAGTAGTTTCCGCCATGGGTACAAGAGAGAGAGATACCGACGTGTCGGCAAGAGCAATAAACGAGCGCGTACGATATTAAAAAAAAGGAAAAAGAAACAAATAAAAGGTTCCATTAACATCAAAAGAAAATTCATCGGAACCGGCGCAGCTCCGAAAGAGTGAGACTCTGTGAAACGAGTCTCTCTCTGGTTTTCATTGACTAGCTGTCTTCACAGCCGGGCGTAGATCAAACGGGGCGAGTGCAATAGACCGCGGAATGAAAACGCTACACGGAGTGAAAGAAAGGGTCTCGATGAATGCGTGATTGAAAAAACGTTTTGTCCGTCAATAACTCGACCCCGAGCAATGTGATTCCATCGCCGTAGTCGTTTTCCACGATCATTTGGTTACACTTTTTTTCTCTTCCTTTCGGGCAAAACTTTTCATGCGATTATATCCATTCACCGATGTGTCGCTCATTCCCGTCGTTTCTCACTTACACGCTAGCCTCGCTCTTTTGCCAGCTCGCATATCTGGGTTAATGAGAACGAGCTGAGTTCGTACTTTGGCGGTAGATGCGCGACACCCCCGACGACGTCTATCGTGCATGCGGCGAGCGTGAACGGGCGCACAGAAAGCGATAGATAGTTTGCGAGTTTGTGCGAAGGATAATGAAGTTCGACGTTTCGAACGATGGTACAACTATGTGTGCGCGGCACCGACCCCCCCGGTTATCGATCCATCCGGTGTCGCGAGTGTACCGGCTACCCTTTCGCAACTTGCGCGATAGTCGGATTCGTAAGGGAATACCGCGTTTCTGCGGGACGGTGCGAATCCATCGCGGTAATTAAAGCGGAGGGAACGAAAGAAAATAAAAAGCGGCGGTCGTATACAATGTACTTTATCGGGCAAGGCCGGTAATGATTCATTACCGATTTGCACATCGATGCAAAGTACACTACAGACACCTCATTATTTTTTTGCGTCGTTGGAAAATTCGCACCGCACGGCAATGTGTTTTTGCAATTTCTCATTAACGAAATTGTTGATTAATTAATCGCGCGATCGCGAGCACATTGAAGCAGGAAAACAGAATGTCGAATGTCAAACAAAAATAAATTCTTACTGATGATGAATACTAGGAAATTTAATAGCGCCACTAAATCTCTTCCGTTAGTAATACTTTTATCAGTGTCGTTTTTTTTTCGACACTTAACATGAAAAATGGGCCATACTTGCGGAACGATTAACATGACTAGTAAATTTCAGTTAGGAGAACTTTTTTATTTGTTTCTGTCCCGACGGATATGTATCAATTATGTAACATGGTTTTGAACTTCGTAATTAAACCCTTCGGCAGCAGAAGTGCGTCATCATTTACGGCGTAACCTCGCTAAGGGTGTTATTTCATAAATTTTCTTTTTTTTTTTGGTGATTTGGCTTAAATTTAATTGCGTTTCTGCGAAGTATGTCTGGAACTGTATAAAATGAATAGTAATAATTTGAAAAAACATACACATGGTGACTGGCTCGCCGATGAAGATGTCTGAGTTGCGATGAGGTCATAACCGGCATGCAAACCGATCTCGAGCGATCTCTAACGACCCTCGGTGCGGTCGCGACTTCCTCGTCGCTTTCGCGATCGCTTCCGTTCGGGCTTGAGTTAGTGGCACTGCCACGTCGCGATTTACTACCGCTGATATTGCCGATTCCCGTCGAGCTCCGTCGTTGCTTGTCGATCGCGTGAATCGAATTGGCCAAACTGCCCATAACCGACGACGACGTCGACGAACTCGAAGTGACATTGACGCTTCCACCCGTTGACCCTGAGGCATTGCTCGTCGAGGAGTTCGACGAGGACAAGCCTCGCAGACGCGAGACCAGCTTCATGTCTAGGCACAGCATCCCTCCGAAAATCACAACTTTATTCCATCTCCCCGTTCGCTTTCGTTCGCGAATCCCTCGGTCAGCGACAAATCTTCTCTTCTCGCCTTCGCCTCCTTTATTCTTTTTAATCAATCTCTCGACGACCGCGACTACGCGCGCGATAAATCCACCCCCCTCGGGATTCTTAATCTCTCGCCCCAAATATCTTCATCACCATTTAGTATTCTTTTCGCATAAAACTTCGTGCTTCTTTCTCCCGTGCGAATTCGTTATTAGCGTTTTCGAGACCATTTTAATTTCGCTCGCTATGAATGAAACGATATTGAAAAAAGCAATTCAACTATCAACAAAATGTAGGCCTCGTGAAATTTTTGATTGCGTATTCGTTTTGATTCTATCGTCGTACTATGAGATGCAGCGAAGCGCCAGTTCGAAACTCTTATCGGTGTCGGGTCAGTGCGTCCTTGAAGGCTTCGACGATATCGCGAGCGATACGATACCGATGAGCAGTCGTAGGAACGCAGGTGGGTTAGCCCCTCTCGTGTTGCAGCGTATGCGCGTTTTCAATTAACCGAGTTGGCACAAAGCGTTGCGGCTTCGCTTCAGCATTCGATCCCGGTTTACATGTATCTCGATGCCTCGAAAGTTCGGGTCGCGGCCAAGTGGGACCACTTCAGGCTTTATCGCGTGGACGACGTTGCTGCAAAACCTTCCCAGAGGACTTCGTTCGCACTCCGAACTCTCGTACGTGATTCTCTTTCTGCAATTTCAAACTTCTTATTTCGTTCCCTTCCGCCTTATCTTCTACTTCGTTATTTTTTTTTAATTTCTCTTGTTCTCGGACGATCCGGACGTGTGTGCGCGTACGTGCGTATACGCGTACGTGATGTTCGCCGCGAGGCTCTTCTGGCCTCGTGGGATCAATTGCCTCGTAAATATAATTCGTTCACTCAATCAGAAATGATTGAGAGTAGGCCCGTTTCTCCTCAAGTAGGTCATCTGGAATCCGTGCAGATTCTTGCTCGGGCCACTCCGTATCGGCTCATCGGACTTTGTAATCTCCGACTCACTTAGCTTTATATCCTCGTTCTAGCTTTTTTCTTTCGGATCTCTTCCCTCTCTCGTTATTTCGTCGTTAGGTTTTTTTTAAATCGTTCTGCCACGCAAAGCACTATCCAACTGGGCGTAGAGATTAAACGGATTGGTCGATGCTCGGCGAGGGTAGAGAGAACGAGTTGGAACGTCGAAGCTTTCGGCGATATATAGTTTTGGCATAGACTTTCGGGGGTTCTCGTTGAGCCGAATCGACGATGTACCTAATCCAACGGATTAGCACCCTCGACGGGCTTTCCGGAAGTGCGGAGCTTCGCACGGCGGACTCTTCGCTACACGAAACGAGAGTTTATCCACAGCAGCGACCCAACGGGCCGCCGGAATCGTGAGAGTGTTTGTCGGTTCGTTATCGTCTTTGCGTGTGCGATGTTCGACCCTCTCGGGACTCCTTCGCCCCGAGCGTAGAGGCCTCTTCAACAACTGACGAATTAAGACCTTCCGGGTCGTTCCGCGCTCGGATTATTGGGAGAACCTTTTCTTTTCTTCTCTCTTCGCGCGAGAAAAGACGCGGAAAACCCTTCGCCGGCCACCTCTCGGGAAACAATTCCCGCGATAAAGTACGACTCGGCGATAATCGCGACGGCGTTGGCTATTTTTATCTTATCTGCACGGAGAAACACAAGATGCATAAATCACACACTTTTATTGCGGCAAAGCACGTTTTTGTCATGTCTATTAATATTTATTTGTTTATCGAAGCAATGAAGCTTTCGGGAGCGGTTTATCGAGATTCGTGCGCGATATTGTAATTATTCCTTTTCTTTCGATTCTATTAAAAGAAAGTATAAATATTCATCGTTGTGTGAATTATTTTAGGAAGTTTATCGCAATCGCGCGACTCACGCGATCTATCTTTAGACGTTTTTCCTCCAACTCCTGATTAATTCGAATACATTTATAGAATTTTTTTTTGCTATAAGATAAAAATTTGATTAGTTAATTGTTATGTTAATTTAAGGTTCAATTAGTCGAATATTTTTTTGTTATGATAACGTGTTGCTGAAGCGCGGGAGGCGATATTAGGACTTCGTAAAGTTTGGTATTTAGACCGTTACAAGTGCACTCGACACTCCGCGAGCGTGTTTTTATTTCCTTTTTTTTTTCTTCTATCTAGTACAAAGCTCCAGAGCGAGCGAGGAGATTGCGAAGCTGGAGAGAGCGTAATAATATATCCGTATTGAGTAAAGTGGTCGGAATAAGTATATATGTTGGAACGTGTAAAAGGGAGTTGAGTTAAGTTAGCACGATCCTTATTTCACGACGGCACGGATCGTCGCTCCTCGCTCCTCGGGATTCCGACCCCTACTGAGCATCAACCCCGAGCCGACACGACCCCCGAGCGAGCCTTGGAGGCAACGTACACTTAACAACCACCCAGCGCGAACTATAACGCGCGGTTCTCCCTACGACTCAAGACGCGTATGCCGTATTATATGTATGCCTATATATATATATATATATATATTCGTTAGTGTTAATGGCATCCAAACATTTGACAAGATGACAACCTCGAGAGGAGTTAATTAATCTATTTTGCCTTATCTTTCAATTATACAATTTCGTCGCTCAGATGCGCGAGATGAGTATTTTCGAGAAATTGCTCGGTAATTCTTCGGCGGTTTGCATTAAGTTTTCTTTTTGCTGAGTTGACGGAGCTTTCGAAATATGAATGATTATTTCTCGCGAATTAATACTGTCGTATTTAATAGCTTGATAGAAAATAATTAAATGAAGGACAGTAACGTTAAATAAAATTCCGTTGAATTAGTCCAACCGAGTTGTTACTTATGCGATTGAGCGTCCGAAAAATCATCACATTACAATTTGCGATTGTAATAATCATAAAAACTGATATTGAAACTAGAGCGAATCCATATTTTTCAGTTATACACTTTTTGCAAGAGAAAGAAAAAAATAGAAACACGACGCGAAGTCGATATTGCGGAGGCGAAAGAAAAATTCGCAAAATGTAACTTTATCGTTCGATCCTCATGGCAGGGCGTGTACTTCGATCGTAATGTTATTCAACAAAGCTTTTACCGCGTCTTAGCGGCCTTTTTTTTTTCTTCGATCGATTAATTATTCATTGAGCGGATGAAATTTTAATTAAAAAGCCACAAGCTCCGGTTCTTTCAGCGATAAATACGAAAAAACATGTTGAAAACTTCGAGTCTCGCGAAAGTTTTCCATCTCGGTTGCCGAAAGCGGCGAGGTAAAGAGAAAAGAGAAGATTTAACTGCGCAGTGAATATAGAACTAGTTTAGCGAGAGATAATAGGAGCATGTCTTGACAAGCCTGGAGGCAAGACGTTGGGCCCGGACTATGCATGCGGACGACCGAGCGACGCCTCGAGCACGTAGTTCGGGGTGGTCGGTCGTCGGCAGGAGCGCGGCGCCGACGCGCCCGAGAGTGCATCGGCACTGTCGCCGATATACATACCTAATCGCACGATATAGAAACCGTGCTTGTACTATGCTCATACACGTACGTACAACCTAGTACGTACAACACATACACCTACATGTATGTACTATATATTGTACATACTATACATACGATACCATCCAAACTCCCTACCACCTACAATACGTACGTGCGGTGCAGCAGTACCGCGCTACCAACCCGCGGCCCGTATCGACCTACGCGCGACCCGTATTCCCGCGTGCGGCGCGCACTGCCCGCCGGAGCTTGGCGAACCCGCTTTTTCGCGGTTCCTCTCTTCGTTCTCCACGTCTGCTTGCCAATGCTACTCCTTCCGCCGCCACTGCCGGCTGTGCTTTCTCTCCGTTTCTATGCCCCACGCTTCTCCCCTCGTCACTTTTGTCGAATCGTGCCTGACGATTATACGGGCACGGGCACTGGGTTATTCGGACGCCCACTTACCGAACCGTACACTATCATTTCGACGAATCCAACAGAAATTCGTCGAAGATAGCCGCCGATTCGAGAGAATCGAAAGCAATCTATGCCACGGGATTGCATCGATTTAGTTGCGGCCTCGTGCATCTTCTCTATAGGATATTCTTCATGAAAAGGGCCGAAAGAGAAGCAGAAGATTAACCCCTTTCAATGAAGAGGATTTTCTTTTGCTTCCATTTATCGTAAATTAAATTCGTTCAATGGACTTATCGAACTGATTTTTGTAAAGGCAATGCAAAAGTACTTACAACTGAAACCAGTGAATAATGTAATAGCATTTGATCTCGTGAATGAAGATCTGAGATAGAATGTACAATTTTTAATAATTTTTTTTAATCGAGTCTCAAGTAATTAACAAGTAAATGGTTACTTCCGGGTCTTTCGATAATGGAGCGCGACAAGTTTTCCAGCGGAGAAAGCGAAAAAAACGAATTAAACTCCTCGGGCTACGTTCTGAGTACTAAAGGGACCTAATGGAGCACTTAACTCAACTTGAGCATTAATTAGACGCAGGGCTAGCGCCCGGTTTCATCGATAGAAACGATTACGAGAATGTGGGCCGTTACTATTTCCGGTATCTTTCGTCGTGCACCTACGCCTCGGCGTAACGCTCACTATAAACGGAATAAACTCAGCTATTTTTCTTCCGCGTTGAAACGTTCTGGAAGTATTTCTCACGAGCTATAACCTACCACTTACAATAGTTTGCGAAGAAAAGAAAAAAAAAACAATTGTAATCGATCGATCTAAAAATAGCCGGGATATAAGTTTTTCTTTTGCCGCCTTTCCGTCCTGATTTTACCGGGGAATATCTCAAAAAACCCATTCGAGAAGTTTACGATTAATCATTTTGGGTAAATTTCCAAATTCGATTTTTTAGGGGGCAATGCTGAATTATGAAGTTTCGAATGAGTTTGTTGAAGAAACGCCGATTCCGTCGATGCGACGAATCGATATATTGTAGATTCGCTGTAGGACTTTGTCGTTGTTGAATTTGATAATTGTGTTATTCCTTATTTGATGCTACAATTGAGTATCCAAGATA
The DNA here is from genome assembly GCA_963924025.1 of Ischnus inquisitorius. NCBI lineage: Eukaryota > Metazoa > Arthropoda > Insecta > Hymenoptera > Ichneumonidae > Ischnus > Ischnus inquisitorius. Next base: position 17,158,081 of record OZ001245.1, on the reverse strand, counting down.
AAGTCACCGTCGACATAACTGGGATTATAATACAACGAGGCGGAAAAGTTTGTTGCGACCAAGTTAACGGGAGCGATTTACACTCTCGGTCTGGAAATATATAAAACTATCGTAAATCTCTCGAACTAAGTACGGGTAATATCTCCTCGCTCGCTCTCGATCTCTCTCACTCGCTCTCTTTCTGTATCTCCTTCGGCTCGGCGATAGTTTGGCGCCGTATTTCGCGAAACATACAGCCGAAGCAAAACTTGCTACCGCAGCGGTGCTTCGGAACTTTGTTCAGCTTCGCGTATCCGACTATTACTTTTGGGGTTTAACGAACGCGCCTTCTCGACGTCTTCACTCCGCGAGTCTCGCAACAAATTCAAAACAAAAAAAACGGAGCAATTGCGTATTAAAAAAGAAGAGAAATATCTTGGGGTATTTTTTTGTCACACTTCAACGACGAAAAATGTGTTATTAAAGCGCCGAGAGAAACGATCGAGTTCCGACGATTGTACGAGCGTGGCAACGTTAGCCGTTAGAAGCGCGGCACGCGACTGAGCTAGCGTGTCCGTATTATCAACGGGCGAACCAGAAACGAGTGCGCGCGGAAAGGGAGCAAAGCCAGAGAGGCAGATAGACGAAAACGCGGCGAGGGAGTACGAAATATCGTGACACTGTATTTCTCGTGCTTCGATACAATAACATATATCCTTCGACTCCCGTAACAAATGCTCCGCAATGTGACAAACGTGAAAATTCTACATATCATTCGTCGCTTTTTGGGTTTCTGTGCAAGCTTCGTCTATGCGGCGTTCCACGTCAGATTCTACGCCGCATTAATTTTTCGAAGGCTAGCCGGTAGCTTATCGAGCCAGCTTAACAAAAAAGATAATTATTCGTGCTCTTATTGTTATTGAATAGAAAAATTATTCCTTGACAACGCATTGCCGCAGTTGTTGGCGTCACAGAGTCCTTAAAACGTGAATCTTGGAAAAATGTCCACAAGTATCTTCTTATGAGAATAGAAATTAATTAGAAGCTTTAAAATTATTTTACTTTCGCGCGAAAACGATTTATCTGTATTATTTAAAAACACTACTTTGTGGATCGTTAATTAGATAATCGATCGATTGTCGATCCGTACGTCTGGGTTAGGGAAAAATGATTTTTCCTTCATTAACAAATCTTTGAATCTCTTTCGAATATCCACGAAATGTCGCTCAAATCTTCTCTGGTCGCTCAAACCAAGAAAAAAATTGTCGGATTCATTGTCACGTTGAAAAAAAAAAAAATCGGACGATCCACTTGATACGAAATGTCTCGTACACAGCAACGTACAGCAAAGCGCCAAATTCAAGGTCTACCGGAGCCGTTGTAGTATCGAAACATTTCCGCGTCTGTTATTTCCAGTTTGTCGCCAGCGGAGTGCACAAACACATATATTTCGCCTATTCGACAATAGCCAACTAGGGAGTGCGCGTGTATGTTAGAAGTCGTGAAGCGCGTGTCTAGGCGCGCTGGCTTTTCGATATCATCGGCCATTATTCATCGCGATAGAGTTGAAACGAGAGCGAGTGTTGCGTTACGTAGGTATACATATATAGGCATCGACGACGGACGTCGGGAGCGTCCGGGGTATCCCCTTCGAACCCCGTCGTCGTTCGCTCGCGCCTGCTTCGTCCCGACGCACGGATATCTGAAGCCGATAAGTTCGTTCGCGCCTCGCTTTCACTGGCCAACAATGCACAGAGAACAGTCCAGAATCGGGCCAGATATCGCCAAAACAGAGAGGGCTTTATCGACTGGGGTTTATAGTTTCCGCGTGCTCGCGGTAGGATACCCGCGCCTGATTCCGCGCCCTGCGGAGAGAGCCAACGGTGTCCGTGAGAGAGTAGTCTAGCCGCGGGATTTCTCGCAAGCCTTTTTTTCGCAGAACCCCCCCACACTCGGGCGAAAAGATTTTTTTTTCCTTTTTTTTTAAGGACTCTTTTGAAACGTTGGATACGGTAGAAACGGTATACTCGAGAATTCTAAAGCACTACCGGCGACTAAATGCCGTCGCGACGTTCTTAATTATTATCGTAATTAGTCGAGCCACCGGTTGAAAGAGGCGCAACCAGTTTTTCATTCCGCCACCGCCTCCTCGCCGCCCCTTTTCTGTCGCTTTTCGACGTCGACGAGCCATTTTTTTCTTCTTCTTTGTTCCGAGCTTTACGCATAAACGCGAAGCCCGCCACGTCTCGCGCAGGGGACTCGCTCGAGGGCGAAGAAAAACGTTATAGGATTGATGAGAGAGCCGTGACAAAAGAATAACGTCATTATAGTCCGTGGTGGAGACTTTGATTTTACGGACGGATCCGTCGTATCCTTGAAGGGAAACGGGCAGAAATTATAATCGATCTCTGAATTGCAAAAAAATCGAATTAACCCAAAAACTGCCGATTTCTGATTTTTTTATGTTGATCTTGACGAATCAGAATTTGTGCTCGGCAAACAAAAAAACCTAAATTTATATGATCAATAATATTTTTTTCTATAAATATCCGATAATTGCAATTCGGTGATTCAATTAAGATTTGTCACTCCGCTCGTTATCGCGTAAATTAAACGTTCCCTCTATTGATCTATAATTGTCGTACAAAATTATATTCTCTATCGAATCCGGCGTCGAAACAGCGTTGAATTTCGGTGATAGCCGCAATTAGAAACAGCCAGCGTAGCGGTCAGACCGCGTTTCGTTGAAACTGCTTCATCGCGTCGAGCGATTACATCGAATGGACAATGCGAGGCGTTCTGCGTCCAGTTTAGCGCTTCGGATTCGAGACACGTTTCGATTATCATTATCGCGTGTAAAACGCGAGCTTAATCAGTCGCATTGAATTCCGCCAGACCAGGCTCGAACGCCCCGAAACGGGGAACTCGCCGCGCGCGAGAGAGAAAGAGAGATAGAACGGCTCATCGTCGAAGCTTTTCAACGATATTAGAGAGACATTGAGAGAGAACGGTCGGCGAAGCGAGTGAAGAGCGACCGGAGAGACGGAAACGTCGACTGGCGTACCCGCCATTACCACCACGTGAAAGCCGAACATCGTGAAACTTATAACTCGCCTCTATATGCACGTTAGCAAGGATGTATGAAAACGGCGGAAGGCGGAACGAGGTACTCGTGAATATCTTGTGAGAATAGACCAGAGCTGACACGGGACTCGCCGAGGAGAGTCTTTGAACGACCGGGGAACGCAGAGACTATCAACGGGGGCAGAAGCGAGTTCAGTAAATGGGAACGTTATATAGATCGTTCGGTACACGACGAGGAGTCGGTTGAATTGAACGTCAAGACAGTGGAAGAGGTAAACCTCAGGAAGATATTGACTGTTTGCTTCTTCATCACTTGGCCACTTAACCCCGATTCTATAGGTATCACCTTGACACTCCGAGTTGGAACTGAGGCAAGCGATACGTGCGGCAATTGAAATACAAGCGAAGATTCAGTCTCTCGCTCAATTAATTAAAGTTTCGTGCTACGTAGAAGAATCGTAAATTCAATGTACTTTTACTCGAAGTTCTTATGCATTGTCCGGTACATTAAATTCGATGCACAATCGCGATGAGAAAGGAATGTTTCAGTTTTTGCATAAAAACTTCAGGACCCGATCATGAAGTTACAATTTTTGGGACTGTGCATATTCAAACATTCAGCAAATTGAACATCTGGTTCGCGAATTAAAAATTAAATTTAATTGTCATTAAAAAATCCGTGACACATAAAACAAATCGACGATTTTTTAAAGAAATTCCTTAAATACTATTGATTATTCGTATATAAGTTAAACGGAATGTGGTATTTTCCGATTCATCCCAAGGAATACATTTTTTTTCCGAAGAAATCGTTCATAACTTACAACAAGCGATTTCATGAAACGGATCGACAGTAAAAATTACGAGACAAATCATTTTTGCTGGGAATAAATACGTATTTTCTTATCAATGCCCGCTTTATTGAATCGGAAGTCGAAATTACGCGCAGCGCCGTATTTATCATTGCGGTGCAAAACACGAAATCATTTTTTCGACAGAAATGCCATTAAATTGTCAGTGACGGTGATGCACGCGGGCGCAAAACCGCCCGCCGGAGACGATTCGCCGGTAGGAAGTATTGAAACAGATATTTTTTGACATTTATGGAATCGTGCCATGAGGTAAAAAATTGGCTGTGGTCCTGTTCGTCCACATGAAGCTCTCCGGCTTATTTCCACTATCGATCCCGGCAGGAATAATATCTGTACTATGTTCGAGTACTATGCGCTTGGAACGAGTGCTCCGTCGAAGCATAAATCATCCCTTCCTTTCGCGTATATACGCGAATGTACATAATGTCACATGGATACATAGCGCCAGAGTGGGTGTATATATAATTCGGGCTATTGGCCGTTCTTCGACCCGCGCGTGTACGCGCGTTACGCTATCGTGTGTCCACGTTGAGTTTAGTTCGATGCGGTTCGCCACGCCAACAAGAGCGCACGGCGGGAAATACGCACACAGTATCGGCAATGTACGTGCAGTAGCCATGTATTAACTACTCTATACGTCTGCGTAAGTTACGGAGTTAATGTTGGAATGGCAAAATGGGACGGGACGACGATTCTCGTTCCAGAGCTGGCGTCGCTCGTCCACCAGCCAGAAGCACAGATTGGGGAAAAACAAGCGTTCGAGGATCGAGGAACGATATAGACGTTGGTTGGCTGCTGGGTCGGACAACGCGGCGCCTCCGAGTTGAGAGTGTATACCGGGCTCAGACTCACTTCCTTCATCCCGCTTTCACCCCTTGAGCTATACAAACATGCAGGCGAACGCACATACACAAAACTCATACCACTGCGAATTCAGCACGAAAGCTCGCGGAGGATTCCAAGAGTAGCGTGCTCGCGAACCGGAAAAGCGCGGAGGGAGTTTCGCGGATACACGGAAATACTGTAATATCTGAAAAGAAATCGGCAATGAGTTACTCGCGGCCCAGCCGCGCTGTAACTGGGCTCGGATAATGCCGGTGGAGAAACGATAAAAAAGACGAAAAACGGTTCGTTGAACCTTCGAGACGCGGGAGGCACTTGCGGAACGCGATAAACGTCGATGTCCTGTCGTTGATGGATTGACTCAATGAGAGAGAGAGAGAGAGGAAGAGAAAGAGTGCCTTTCGATCATTTCTCAACGAGGTTTAATTTTTTGGCAACAAAGAGTCGATGGTTGAAAACTCGATCGTTCACTTATTCGATGAAATAATCGATGAATACTAAATCGTATACTAACAAAACTAAAATTACATCGGCTGCTCCGATAGAAGTAATTAAATACGATCCCTTAACCCTTTGATGCTCAGTTGGGGATAACAATTGTTACATATATATAATTACATATACATACAATATAGAATTAGTAATATCAAATATTGATCAAAGTAATAGAATAATTAACCCGGAAACAAATAAGTATAACGTCGAGAATTTACGCTAAAGGATATATATATTTTGAAAAAAGAATAACAACAAAAAAATCCCCGGGTTTTCTCTACGTTTTTTCTTCGGTATCATTAATTCTGCGTTGTCAAACGCGGCGCCAGTTCTCGGTACGACAATCGCCGAAACTGCCGAGCGACAAGAAAAATGTACGTTCGCTTCTGCAGTCAACAGGAAAAGAAGTGAATAAAAAATTCGTATGACTCATCGGGAGCGTGAAAATCAAATATTGTTTCAACGATCCGATTTCCGGTGCGTGGTTAACGAGACGAGGACAACAACCTGTGGGAAAAAAAGGAAGGAAAAAATCGTATTTGAGAGGTCATCGACGCGACAACGAACTCATCGACCACCGCTCCGTTTCCCTCAACGGCGTTGATAGTCGAACCGTGAGATAAAAGAGATGGCCAGCATAATTGTCCGCTGACGGTCGTTGTATCTCTTCGTTGCGCGCAATTTACGGCTCGTGGATTCCCCTTGGGCGTGTTTGCGCATCGGATAAAAGAGCGTTTGCGCGTGAAAAGCCCATAGGGGATTATATTGAACATGTTAACATGTGTATTTACGAGACGCAACAGTCCAGCATCTATCCAACACGAGTTCCCTCCACCAGCGCGTGGCCGTCGCCTCGCGACTGCGACAACATCGACGACAGTGCGGAGGGTTGTTTCACCCCTGTGTGCGGCCACTCTTGGCCAAGCAGTGGCTCGTCGCGCCACGTCGACGCAACGAAACTATGCGGTTGCGAAGGATAGAGAGAGGGAGAGAGCGAGAGCTTGAGAAATCTCGAGCGTCGAACCCCTGACCCTACGTACTAGCAGAACTAGTCACCTTATCCCCGGGAGATGCGGCTGCCGCAACCCAGATACCGAGACTCTCGCTGTTAAAGATAGTGAGAAAAAGGTTACGAGGGATCGAGAGGGATGCAGGCCAAAGGGGCTTGAAGATCTCGACTCTCACCGACTCGCACACATTGCTCCGCTCTTCCCGCATTCTGAAGGCGAAAGCGAGACGTGAAATATGAGAGGGAAAAAATTGCGGAGAACCGGTGCGAGGCTCTTTTTCAAAAGCTTTCGTTTTTCTCGTCGACTTTTTCTTCACCTACTCACCGTCTTTCTCGGTCGTTTTTCTTTTCTTTTTTCTCTTTGTTTTTCCCTTTTTTTCCTTGCGACAGAAAGAACGCGGAGGGAGAAAGCGAGGGATTCTTTTCTTTCTTCGCCCACTGATAAATTCTTCTCGAGTCGTCTTTCTGCACAACGCAATCCAGCGCAAAACTTCTGAATGCAACACGCGGCCGAGGAGCTTCGCGCCAACTACCGCGCTTCTTTAATCATAGCGTGCCCTCTCCACGGCACTATCATTTCAAAGGAAGAGAAGAGCATTGAAGGGGACTGGAGAGAGAAATAGGTTGGATATCTTCGCACTCGTCTCGTTTAACGCCTCATTGTTTCGTCCCTTCGATTGTAACTTATCCCGCGGCTCTAATGGAGTAAAGAATGCAGAAGTCTTCGGCGGTATTGTCGAGGGACAATATTTTGCCGACAATCCTCAGATTCTTTTTACAGATTTTCATCGAAAAACTTGAGCCAAGAAAGATTACACTTTGTCCAAAAAATAGTACTTTTTGAACAAAGCGACATAAAAATAAATTCACACGAAGTTTTAACTTAGTCGAATAAAATGGCATATTTTGGCACTTTTTTTGGTGTCGAATATATGATGAATGATTGAAGAAAAAAAAAACACTTTTTTCCGTTTAACAAGGGGAAAATATTTCAATTTTCGACAGTGCAGCCTTGGAATAATATTCGAAATATTGTCGCGACGAGCAATATCCGACGTTGCGCGCTACGGAAGCCTGGTAATAGCGTTTCTAGCAATGAATACGCGATAAGTCATATCGCACAGCTCTCTGTTATTACACATAAATTTACCAATAGATACACACGCACCTACCACATACCAAGCAATTAATATTTATCGGAGTCCGTGACCCAGTATCGATATCATCATTTCCGGACGTAGTACACGTTGCGTGCCTGGCTTTTCTCCGCGGCTTAACAACGATAGGTTTTTTCATTCTTTTTTCTATTTTTTTTTTACACGCAACGTTATGGCACATTATTTCTCGGCACGTTCGACTATTGATAGATCGGTTATTCCGGTTCTCGGAAACGCAGGTGCGCGGCGACCGGAGTGTTTGTGGATAAAGTTGACTCGCGGTTTAACCCTTTCGTTCCGGTATTTTTTTTTCAACGCCAAACCACAATTTTAACATATAGACAGGTTTTTCTGGTGATATTTTCGAATTCCAAAAAACAATGGGTTTGGTAATCTAAAACGACGTCACTGATTCGATGCAACAGCTGGGTGACTGTTGTCAAAGGCACATTTCATCATTTTTATTTTATTTCCAATTTCACGTGAAATTAAAACGAGCTTAACACGATTGGAGCGTTCCATCTCATTATTTTGAACATGGAAGTATTTAAAAATTGGAAGATATTGAAATGATAAAATGTGTAATTATCATCATTCGCCCGGCGGTTTCATTGAATACACCTTTTTTTCGTAGTTATAATAATAGTGTTGGTAATGAAAAAAAAAATCGCTTTTTTCCGCGAAATGAAAAGGTTCTGAAAAATCTTCGAACCTAAATACCTCGATGTATTTTTTCGCGCTGAATACAAAGCCAACAATGGTTTTGTTTTGAGCTTTCGTGGAACATCGATAATCGCGAAAGAGCTCTTTTTCCGGCGTGATTGAAGTTGCTCGAGGATAAGCTATTATCAATCCCAAGCGGCACAAGCAATTACGAATTTCTTTTTTTTTCAACAAACATAAAACAGTGCCTTCCATTTTTCCAGGTATAGCAATTGACTGATTGTACACTTTTATAGGCGAAATATTTCCATGCATTCCAACATTGAATTAAATTGCCTCAAAAGCTAATTTGCCGAAGGTGCACATCGATAAACATTAGTCTTCGACCTGACAAAGATACGTTATTCCATAGTAGATAATGTGTCGATTGCGCTTTCGAGATGCAAGGAGGATTTAGCCTGTGAACAGTTACGTGCGGGTCGTAGGTTCATCTCCTCCCATTCTATGTGTCCCCAACAACGAGCTTTTCTATACTGTCCGCATTCATGTACAAGTGTGTACTGTATCGAACGAGCTAAACCGAACGATTCTCTCGACGGCTCTCGCTGTTACATCGCAAAATCGATACGTACTTTCGAATGCGGGCCATCGCGATGACGCAATTCGCGCGCGAGATACAAGCCACTCGCGCCAATGGACAAAGTCATCGTAAACGCTTGAGTAACCGTGCAGCAACAGCAGTAGCAGCGAGCGGTATCGGCGAGAGTAGAAGCGATAGCCCAGAGTAGCCGAAGAACGGAGAGAAAAGCGCCGGAGAATCTCTTAACCTTTTTTTTTAAATATTGACTATAAACCCTCACCACCGCACTCTCCCTCTCTCCTCTACTATCGATGGCTTCGCCGTTTGTCAGTGTTTATGCATTAATGTTGGCGACAGGTTGTAGGATGAGGCGTCGAGAAGGAGGTCTGAGAGGGGAAATGAAAATAATGGGGATGGGAAGCTGGCGCTCGGGTTAAATGTATAATCTAGGTAGCTAGATAGTTAGTCAGCTAGCTGGGCAACTGTGCTCTATGTAGAGAAAGCCCTGACCACCTCTAGCTTAGCTTCCGCTCGACCGAGCGTGATCGAGATCGATCGCGCGACACAAAAGAGTGTAGCGGCGCGATGCGAGTCCGGGTACCAACGGGACCATGCCGACATCACCCCGAGCGAACGATACCGACCTCTGTGTCACAGAGTTAATTATAAAAGGGCCCCGGGACGTGCTGTCGCGGTTATCGTGACCGGTTCAACTATTGCTCGCGCTTCGACTTTCATGAATATTGAGAACAATCCGTTTTCGAATAAATGGTACGCGCTACGTACGAATTTTCATTTCGGGCGGAAATTTAAAACGAGTCCTCGTGGGGAGAGGAGAAAAAAATTCTGCATGTATGAAATTCGATCGAATCGGATGGAAATCGAGGATTGATTAGTTGGTGGTTGTAGCGAGGTAATCGGACGCGCGGTCTGCTAATGAAAAAAACTCCAATTTCGCTGCAGATCGGTCGGTCCTTGTTGTATTGCGGTAACTTAAATGTATTAACTTAAATAATTGAAAAATTTCATCTTCCCGAATTTCAATGTTTTCGGAAATCTCTTTTACAACATTGAAAACAAATGTAAATCTGAAAGAATATCATCGAAGTATTTCGGAATATACATTTTCCGTTATTAAAAAAGAAACGACTTTATATCGCAATGTTCTTATTCTTAATTGTCCGTTCAAAGATTCGGCACATTAAAAAAATTTATTGTTATTAACGATTCGTGAATACACTGAGTTTTGTGATGATTTATAACGAGCAATTTCTTGACAATTGTTAATCTCCTAACGGAAGCTCATAGCGTCGGGCTGCGGTCAATAATGTTGAGGGATGAGCAGCGTCAAAGCTCCATGGATTTCCCCTTTGCACGCACTCTTTGCCCTCTCTCTCGATTTCTCTCTGTCTCTCGCGTCCTGGTATGTTTATGGCCGCCGTTTCTCGCGATGCGTTACGTGCGTCCTCTCGTAAAACTCATCGACCTGTGTGTTCTCTCGTGATATGTTTATGAGCGCTCGAAGCTCGCCATTTCCCGCCTCAAATGTCCGATCGCACGTCGACTCGTTCTACTAGCCAGGACGAAAATGTCGTTTTTTTTTCACCAAGCTTCACGACCATCTACTTCGTACTGTCGCAATTTATCGAATATCCCGATCGGTACGGATTATCCATGTATGATCATCGGAGAATTTTGGATTGCGTAAATTCGACAAAGCTTCATCGTACGAGCTGCGAGTGTGCCGCCTGAGATTATTTCAACCGATGGCACGAGCACTTGAGACGCACTCGTGAAAGCGCAATCGATCAATTACGACTCCCGCGAAATCTCATTGCTGGTGCCGGTGCTGTTGGCGGTGCTAGATTCCATGCCGACGTCGGCTGCTGTTGGATCGACACTTTGCCAATCCTCTCAACCAATTCTGCTACCATACTCTCTTACTGCGATTGAATTCGATCCGTACTTACTTCCTCCTACTCGAGTTTAATTGCATGTCTGCCTACATAATCGGGCAGATTTCGCATCAATGTTCATCCCGAATATTCATTGTTAATGACATATTTAAATTATTATTATACCGATTGATGAACAGAAAGGATTTACGTCCTAATTATTATTACGACGAAAATAAGACTCTTGTAGAATCTTAAACGACTGGGAAAGGCTTGAAAAAATTGCACGCTCCATTCGACTTCGCGCATTAGAATAACGTTATTCGGCGAAGAGTATTTTAAGCCCGGTGAGGCGAAAAATTATGGTAATGCCATCGTAAAATGTAAAGCGATCCCCAAGGCTGAAAGAGCGTATAATATAACTCTTAGTAGGCGTAATTCTCATCGCGCAACTCGAGCCAACCCATTGTCAAAACATTTGCAAATTTTTCATCCGAGGCTTAATCACTTTAATATTTATGAATTAGCAAGAAAAACATTTTACTGAAAAGATTGCAAAACCTGTTATTTCACCAGAAAATTACGAGGTTTTCTTTCGAATCTATAACATTTATCCGCTCTATGTTCTATATATCGACGGGCTAAAGATTTTCTATTTAAAATGAGGCAATCTAAATTAGTCCAGAATATGGGCAAGAAATAAAAAGATGATTATTTTCCGTTATAATATTAGTAAAATTTTGGCAATTATCTCGGAAAATTCCCCGATTAATTAAATAATACAATTTATGTACTCAAGTCGAAGAAGAATGAATAGATTTATCCATCTTACCTCGAAGTCCACGGCAGAGCTTTGCTTCCCTCGAAACTGATGCTTCGAAGCTCATATTTGGATCTGTGCCTGAGGGGCGAACCCGGTCCCGCGCTACTGTACAGAAGATTCTTGACGCTCTTCGTCGTTGGACCGGGAACGAGAGCGCACCGACGAGACGTAGCATTCTCGCGGGCGCATTGATTCGTCGTTCTTCTCAGGGAACTCATTATAGTCGAGCTTTCGTGTTCGCGGAACGTGCACAAGACGTCGATACTTCTGTCAGCTCAAGAAGACTTCCGATGACTTTCGTTTAAGTGCACGGCTGCACGATCGATCCTATCCCAATTATCTCGTATTTCGCATTTTCATTTTCTCTTCAGCGAAGTATCTGCCGCAATTCCGTAAGGCACTTCATTCCTGATTTATTTCATCTCTAAAGTCCAATTTCTCGGTATCACCGTCACTCTGTGCGATAACGGAGAATCGATGAAAATTTATGGGACAGCTGGCTCTGTATAAATCTCCTTCGCAGCGTTGTATATCCCAATCTCAAGCTGGTAGTTACATTCCTGGCCCGGCCACCTGTGTCGGTTAACAGGTAGTCGCTTCGCCTTCGATACCAACTTCTGCTCACGTGCCCATTGATCGCTCTCTTTCCATCGAATCTTCACGAATACCGTTCCTGGCCACACTATTTATTGATTATATCAACACTATCAACACTTCTCAGTTTCTTCGATGAATCTCCAGCTCATTAATGGCACACAGTGCAATTAGATAGTTCACAAACTTTCGAAGTTCGCCAAGTTAGTCGGATCTACTCGATGTCCGGTCCCCGAAGTGCGAGAGGGCCGATATTTTGGTACCCATAACTCGTACCCAGTGCCCTTGCATCTTCTTCAGCATCCCAAAGTTCCATATTTAAGCTTCTTCAGATCAGCTTCCAATGGACCATTCCTCGATCAGTCTCCAACAAAAAAAATAAGGATAGTTTCCTTTGGTGCCTCGTTGATTTCCGAAGAACGACGTAGATAACGAGATTCAAGAGGATGCACTTGGCACCGAAAGCTCTTTTTTCGCGGCAAGTTGAAAGGAATTCGTCGTGATGAACGGAGCTCGTTGTTCGGAACAATATGAAGAGATGCGTCTCCGCGGATGGTCTCGAGTACCAATCTCGTACTGAATGCAGGTGTGTCTAGTCCATACGAGTATCACCGGCTTGCCCACCTCTATCCAACAAAACCCCTCCACGAGAAAGGAGAGATCGGAGGGTTGCACCGTTAGCCACCAGTGGCAAAACCCCCTTTTGCCGCTTCCCTCCGCCACTCGTGCAATTCACCTTTGCGTCTCGCTCGCTTCTTCTCTTTCTCTCCTCGCGACTCTGTCCCTCTCTTCATCCCTGTATACACACAGGCGCGCGTACACACACGGGGAGGGTTTTCTCTACCATCTCTCTAACGATCTACACCCCTCCCGACGCCTTTAAACTCCGTTTTGCTCTCTCGTACGGCGCGCTCGCGTGTTGCTCAACTTTCGCACCGTTCCAAACGACCCACGTATCACAAACACGAGTTTCATATGTTTATATATTTATATTCATGTACGTGGGCATGCATATGTGTGCGAATATATCGGAGGGAGAGCGGCGGTATTCGCCGTCGAACACGTGACTCGTCGGTTTCGCCGTTAACACAGGATCAACTCGATTCGTTTGCGTCGATTGTTTATAAATAGTCACAGAGGGGCGAAAGATCTTTTTTTTTGTGAGGATACACGCTGAAATATCGTTCCGCGGCAAGACGCGATACAAACCGTTGGAAACTATGTTGTGGTGGTTGTGCTCCTGGCTGGCTGCTGCAAACGATACCGCTCCTCTACTCTCTCCGTCGGTGAACAAACGAGCGCATGCGTTCCAAAGTCCCCGATAGGGTTGCGCTTTCGACGATAGTGGCTTGTTTTTTTCAGAAAATCCTCGAGGGATGATACGGAGAAACGATCGCACGAAGCGACGAATGCATCGGAGTTTTCCAAGGCTGGCTGCAGCGAGGTTGTTTTGTAGTGCTGATCGATACGCGTCGCTTTCTGTATCGCGGATAGCATCGACTTTCGAAATCTCATAGGCTGAAAATTTGCTTGAATGCAAATAGATTTTGAATATCAATCATATCTGTTTGTGTAATTCCGTTGCTCAGTTTTGATCGTTGGCGGTCGGTTTTTTTCAGGGTCAGTAGATTTTTTTCCCTTCATTGTAATTTTTCAATTTACAGTAATTTAAAAACATTTCATGGTTTATTCGTTGTTTTTGTTTATCATGTAATAGAACAATGTTACACTACGAGAATTCAAAATATTTCACATATCGCTGGTTAAATAACACGTTACAACAGCAGTCGCCGTTCCGGTACTGGTGGAATATCAAACATAAGCGCATGCGCTTGAAGTTCCGACGGCGAACGGAACTCCGCTGTGGACCATGTATAGTTACTTGTTTTTAGAAAATCTTCGAGGGGGTGGTGGGTCGAAGAAGGGAGACAAAACGCTCATACGACGTAGCGCAAGGAATGGTGATTGCGAGTGGTCGTTTCATAAGTAAAATCGATACGGCATTTCTTCAGCACCCGCGAAGGAAAACTATCGTTAAAATCATTTAATAGAAAATTAATTTTTTATTCATACGAACACAACATTTCAAAAAATGTTTAATTAACATTATACTCTACATTCCTATTCCATGGAATTTTACATACCCCAAAGCCCTTCCAATTGAATTTCTGCAAGGAAAACACAATTAAATCGATAATTCCAATGGGAAAACTCGCGAAAGCGATGAAACCGAAACATCCAGCGCGTAGTAATTCAATTACGTAATCTCGCTCCGGGGGGTAGAAATTTCGTATTATCTCATTTCCTTTTACTGCGAAAGGCGGACGGAATCGCGCGGGTTGAAGACCAACCGAGGATCCAGGCCAGCGAGTCGATTGAGAATGGAGTTGTTTTCGAGTGTTGGGAAAAATTCCGCGAACGCAAGAAAAACGAAAGCCGAGGATTTGCTCTCGTACGAGAGATAGAAAACGGGGCTGGAAGGGTGCGGTGACGGTCGTTGGAGATACACAAGGTCTTTTCTTTTCCGTCCATCCGCGCGGTAGTTATATCGTTTCACTCCCGCGTTTCGCCCTTCGGAATCGATGCAGTGCTTGCAAGAATTGCGTAACACGAGAGTGGCCTGAAGAAACTGCGAACGAAGCCAGACATTTGCGCCAGTTGCCTGATGCGCGCACAACACTCACTGACTTTCCTGCTACGGTGTGTTCATGTACGTGTGCGGCGATTTCGAAAAAACCCGAAGGGCGCATACTGCACCTATTCGCGCGTTAAATGGCACGGAAGTGGCCTTTCTGTTTCCAAGCAATCGATATAACATGCAACGGTATTGGTATTGTAGGGTATACCTTCGAACCGCCCGGGGAACGTTCTCGTCCTCGAACTCCACCGCTCGCTCTGCCGTACGGGTTTCACCCTTAATTATAAACGGGTCACGTGACACGTATTCGTAGCCCCGATAAGACGTCACCAGGCTGTAATTAACTCATTCGTTAACACGGTAATACGGCAATGGGATTTGTCATTAGACCTCAACGACGATTGCATTCCGCGAGTTGGTATACCATCAATATATTCGAGCTCTCGAGTAACCTCAACCATCCCATTGAAGCTAGGATAACAAAGTTCGTATTTAATTATATAATAATCCCATCGCTGTACTTTTGATGACGACGAAAAGGAAGAAAACGCACGTTAACAGGAATCTATTTTCGTACGATTAATAATGGAAATTCAAATTAGTAGAAGCGCAATTTATTTCGCAATGAAACAGAGTTCGTTACATCGAATGTACAAATTCCCACTTGGGGCTGCGAGCCAATTAACTCGAGTTATAATAAAAAAATCATCGATATAAATTCTCGCGTACACGAATAATGTGTTTCAACTTATAATTCGTATACCATCATATTTCGCGACACTGAGCGATTCTCCAGTGTCGTTGTTTTTTGCGTTGGTCACGCGACCTTGCACGTTATGCGACATTATGTTATGTACAAGGGGGGAGAGGGGCGGGGGGAGGGAATAGCACCTCGCTGGTATCAAACTATAACTAGTGTGGTATAACAAGAAAGTTGTCGACGTTATCTCTCGAGGGATCAACGGATACCTCCGTCCGATGATACAAGAGAGTGGAAAACGGTGAGCCGCGCGTCGCGGCTCGAATCTCATCTCGTTTGCGATTAAAGGATCCGCGTTAAAATTTATGAAGCTCGAGCGACTGCGACGTTTCATCGACAACAACTAAAAAAAAAAAAAACACTTGAAAAAACTTCCAATGACTTTGACCCAAATGCGAGTTTTCAACCTTGAATGTCACCTCTTCGATATGACACAAAAAACTGAACGTAACTTTAACGAATTTCGAATGAATAATTAATCGAAATCACGTGATTAATTTTACTATTAATTCTTGTTTATTTCTCAATGTCTATTGTTAACGCACAACGTCTACGTAAAAAATGTTGTTTTCTTTATCGATTTTTTTAGCGATAAACTATATTCATTACTGTTCTAGGATTTATCGTCTAGTATTTATAGAGAAGCGTTGACCCAGCACCTTTTTTTTTTCGTTTCACCTACTTAACTATTATCACTAGCGCTTGGGAAAAATTCGGGATGAGGAAGAGACGCTGGTCCATCGATGTTTTTATTTATTCGTTACTTTCGCTTGTTTCCATTGTTCTGTCGTTATTTATTTATCGACGACCAGATGGAATCATCGGAGTTATTGGGAAGCTAACTATAGGTTACGCATTGCGACGAGGTTTCGTTTTTTTTTTTCCAACTTCGGGCGTTTCATTATTCACTGGGAACGAATTGATTAGCAATGCCGAACTCTACAGTCCCACTCGTCGCTCTTTGTAGGTGAAAAAAAAGCGTGCTCGATAGTCAATAGAAAAAAAATGAGAACAAATGGACGGTTCGAGCAAGGTCACCCGAGGAGCGCGAGTGGCAAGTGGAAAGTCCAGCGGAATAAAAGATAGAATGGGAGGGTAAGAAAAACGCGCGAGATTCGTGAATTGCGAAAAAATCTTCGCGAATCTCGTCGCGTTTTCGATTACGAGATTTTTTTTTCATAAGAGACTCATAGACTGGGCAGCTCGAGAATTAGTCTAAAACATTTTTTTCTCTCCTCTAATCAACTACATATATATATAATATAGTTTATGTATATATTTTTCAATTATTATATATATATATAGTATATAAACCAGTACGAGTGGATTGCGACCGCTGACGATTTTTCTCAGGTCATGAGAAAATTTTAGTCTTTTGATTAGGCAATGAAACGGTTCGTATTTCTCTTTAATTTTCTTTTCCTTCTTCTCATTATACAAATACTTAGTACGGCAGTGTACGCAGCGCGTTTGTGTATATGTGTATTCGTAGTCTACTCGATTCGATCGAACGGCAAGTTTGTAACTTAAGTTTTTCTCTTATTTCAACACGATCACCACGCGTTGTCGTATATTTATTAGAACGTTCCAGTCATCGATTTATCAAGGTGCATTACGTTGTGTTTACAACATTTTTCTCTGACCCCGTTGTACAGAGTTATTGTAACTTTGCGATCACAATATTTTCTTTCATTAATTAATACTTGCACAATTTTGTAATCTTTTTATTTAAAAAAAAAATATTACAAATTGTAAATTGATACGTCGAAGAAAAAACATGTGGAATAAAATTCGAGGACTGCTAAAACTTTTTCTAATGAAAATTCCACGTTAGGAACAAATGCTAGAAAAAATGAGACCATCCTTTTTTCAAAGAATCGATTTTATTAAAAATTATGATAAAATTTGTATTATCCAGGTTTCCCACTGAAATCCAACTGGAATATTGAATTTTCTTGAATTCTGTACGGCACACAAAATATATCAATGACTGGAACCTTCGTGATTAGTCGTTCGTAGTATTCGATACCTTCGCGGAAGGTTAAAAAACGGAAAAAAAAATATCATCATCAAATCTGCATCTCGGGTTCGGAGTCATCGTTGAACCACGACGATCTCTGACCATCGGTAACCCTGACACTTTCCCTCTCCGTGTATCTCGTCGATCTGGCAAAGCTCGTCGAGACTCCCGGTGGTCCTTGACGCGTTCCAGAATCGAAACTCGCCATGACTTCGATTCTGTCGCCGCGTCTCACAGCGACCGGCGTAGTTTCCGCCGAGCTCGGCTCAACATCGTTGCCCCAAGTGGGCAAGCTGCCGACTTGACCGCTCCAGTGTTCAGCGAATTCGGAAGCCGATCTCCCGATGCTCGGTTGACTTAGCGACCTGACCATCGAATCGGCCTCGTA
Organism: Ischnus inquisitorius; assembly: GCA_963924025.1. Classification (NCBI taxonomy): domain Eukaryota; kingdom Metazoa; phylum Arthropoda; class Insecta; order Hymenoptera; family Ichneumonidae; genus Ischnus; species Ischnus inquisitorius. The sequence continues at coordinate 17,140,281 of OZ001245.1, read as the reverse complement.
CGAGCACAGACTCGTCATATCGTCCCTCTCGACCCTGACGAAGTCACGGGTCATTTCCGACATGGATCTGAGATCGGTTTCACTGCCGGCTCGCGTTGTGGAGCTCAAGCGTCTCATGTGACTGTCGCTTTGATGGTGCCCACCGTCTTCCGGTCTCATGTGATCCTGAGTCCTCAGAGTGCTGCCACCGTCGCTCTCGTACTCGTAGAGTGTCGGCAGCGACGACCTTCGCGATCTCGTGTCCCATTCCGAGGACTTGCTGCGCTTGTATCTCTGTCCGCCTTTCCAGTGGGACGACGACGATGTCGAGCCGGGCGGTGGGCTCAGAATTCTGATGATAACGTCCCATTTTGTCGGTGGAAAGAGCGTGGTGTATCTCGCGTCTTTTCTGATCAACTCGTAGTCCTCCTTCACCACAGCCTCGGTCAACAGTGTCCGCAGTGTGCTCTCGCTGGTGATTATCTCGCGCCATCGGCGTCTCTCGTCGTCGGTCAATTCGGCGGCGTACTGAGGCTCCAGGACTCTAGCGAGACTGAAGAAATTGTTGCCGGATCGTGCGCCTTCGGAACCGTCTCTCTCGTCTCCGGGGATGAATCCGCGACCGGGTCGCGATGGGATGTCACCGCGTGTATTGTATGTCGGTTGTATGGAGGCGTCTATGTCCATCATCAGAGGGGGTCTGTGAGAAATCGGCTCGTTCGTTATCGTCAGATTCGAGGCTGAACTGACATCGGAGAAGTTCTCCCACTCGGGAGGTGGTGGTGGCAGCTCCTCGGTCGGGTAGTTGCGAATGGTAACGTCCCATTTGGGATCGGGAAGTGGTTTCGGTCGGGCGTGATATTCGGTCACCTGGCGACGATGACGCTCGACATCCTCGATGGTCTTTTTCTCCGTGACCGTTCGAAGGAACACGTCGTCGACCTCGTGGGTCGTTATTTCCGGACGTCTCGTGGCGACGACCGGTTCGACCAGGGGCTCCGCGTGTTCGCGCTGAAGTTCGCGATGTTGAATCGCCACGTGAGATGTCGGCGCGATCGGCGGTGGCGGCGGCGGTGTCGGAGCGAGGATGCTGGCAACGCGATACTTGGCGTGCGAAGCATCGGTCACTTCGGTCATCGTGTGAGTCTCGGCGAATTCGGTCAACGAGGTCAACGATCGCGGACGATGAATGTGCGGTCCCGACGATGGCGAGGCAAACGTCTCCATGGTTGTTTCGCGTTCCGCTTGCTTTCTCAGTATTCGCGAGTAAACCGGCGGTGTCTGTTGGCGCGATATCGTGCTACTCGGCGGTCCATGAAGCTCCGGTACGTAGGAGAAGGTCGTCATACGCGCTACCGGGCTCTCCATCGATCGTGCCGATTCCTCGCGCTCCAATATTGTCGTCAAGTTCCTCTCGAGCGCTATACTCGCGTCGGATTCCGATGGCAACGGGCTTGGCGGCGGTGGCGGAGCACGTTTCACTCTCATCTGCACGTCGAACTTCGGCTCTATCGGCACCGCCACCGGATGACGCGGTACCGATACTCTCGATGCGCTTGCCGCTGTCATCGCCGACGATTCCACGTCGGCCGTCGTCTCGGAATAGATCGAACTCGAGGCACGCACCTCGACCTGTTGAGTCATAGACTGATGATGCAAGAAGGCCTTGTTGTCGTACGAACCGGCCGACGAGACCGGCAGGGATCTTACCTCGTCAACCTGCAATCATTCGAAAATTACGGGGGTGTTACGCTCTGCTAATTGTGGGATTGACATCTTTTTTTTTACAATCGAACAGAAAATATCGGTTAAGAACTGAAATTACAGTGTCGTCGTATAAATCATCGTATGAGAAGGTGGAAAAATGAAAGGAAAAATGATGCTTGAATTGCTCATGTGAAATTTACGCGATACAAAAGCACATTATTATAACTCCCCGGATTTGACCCAGATGGTATCGAATTGCGAGATTTTGTATTGAAACTATCGTTGCCGGTTTATTCATGTCGTGATTCAATCGGGAAGCGATTTTACACGAAAGTACTGACTAATACGATCTTTCTATAACAAAAGTAACACATCGAGTATCTATTTTTTTCCCATACCGAAAGGGAACGTTGATTGAAGCGACGTTTAATCGACGATAAGAAAAATATTAAAATACTCGCCTCAATGCCAATTTCCGAGTGGCTCTCGCTCGGGTAGTCGCTCGGCAGTGTGTCCGAGTGGTCGATAACCAAATGCGCTTCGCTGTCGGAATACGACGGCGCGGCGTTGAGCAATGCGTGCGCCCTCGGTATCTTGAGTCCCTCGAACATGGAAATATTTCCGAGCGAGGAACCCGAAAGTTTCGTTATCTCGGAGCCGGTGCCGCTTCCGAAGGGCTGGCGATGAATTACCCGGACGTTTCGTCGCTTCAGACACATTGACGCGCAACCGAGACCCAGCAACAATAACGTGAGGAACAGAAGGGCGCATATCGTCAGTAGAATCGGAATACCCTTCAGCGGTGCCGGAGGAGGTGGCAATACTTGTCTGTCGCTTGCCAATAACAAATCGAATTAAGCCATATAAACATAAAATATTATACTATTTAAATGCGATCCTACCGGTAACTAGTTAAAAATAATGATAATTTATAATCTGTCATTAACTTTAAAATCGTGCCGTTTTTCGGCGTCTTTTAGCTCAAAATAGAAGTTAAATGATTAAAAACAAGATAATTGCGAAATTAATATTGAACATGATTCTTAGTTAAATAAAAAATCAATGAAGGTTATTGAGATTTGATATGTTTTTCGAAAAATGACGATTCTTGCGCTACATGAAGTGATCCTTAAGTATAAAAATATTATGTAAATATTGAACATACGGGGGTGGCACTCCTGGGCCGGGTTTAGGCGTGACCGGCGGTGGATATCTGCACACTATCGTGATTACCTCGTCGCCGTCCATCTCGAGGCCGGGATGAAACCGGACGACGATATTGTTCGTGAAGACACGCAGCGGTTGCTGCCTCGTGCCGCATCCTGCGCGTTACACAATATTTTTTTAGTTCCATGAATAAATACAATTATCGCGTCCGGCCGTAGAAACATTGATCGTCGAGCATTGCAGTATCGTGAAAAAATCGAAAGATTTATGAATCGAGGCATACAAACGAACCTTTTAAGGGCAGTTCGAGGTTGGCGTGATAGAGCCCACTGCCTTTTACCATACACGCACTGTTGCGATCGAAGTCCGCGTAGGCACGACCAAAAAATGGCTCTTGAAACGTCAGCTTAATATTCATACTGCCTTGGCTGCAGTTCAGATAAGCCTTCGTACGATTAAGAGATATCGACGGCTGTATCTCGTCGAGTTTCCGAACTTGTCCATCGAGAATCGCGAGCGACGGAGCTTCCGACACAAAGTCGATGCTGTTGCCCTGCGAATCGTAATTGCTCTGCGTTCCGACTTCGCTGAGTCCGAACGCACAGAGCACCAACGCCACGCGAACCCACATTGTCTGCAATCATACAAAGAAAAAAATCTTAACGTTTTCATATCAATTTCTAGAAATTTATTCCTACGTCGTGACGAAATTTAAGTATGATTAAAAAAAAAATCACATTTCTGAATGATGTTTATCGTTTTAATTCGTAATGAATTGACCTGATCTCGAGCTGACGAGTTCAAATGTTGGCAATCAATTTACCAGCTTTATCTGTAAATTAGCAAAAAAATTTATTCCTACGAAATTTCTTCAATGACATCACATCGAAGTTAATTTTGAACCCCGAAATGGAAATCGAATATTCTTATTTTTTAAATAAGATTCAGTAGAGCTTCTTGAATTTCACGATTTTCAGATATCAGATTTCAAACCGTTTTAATTTTTATGCACGGTCCAAATATATATTTCTACACGTGGCTTTCGTGAAATGCGCCTTTCAAGTGCCGCGTCAATTGTCGAATTTCGCATTATCAGCAGTGTATTTTCTTTCCGGGCCCATCGGCTGTTTTAATTCCGTTACCGTTGGCCGATGAAATATTTTCACAGGTGTGCAATATCGCGTTTGTAGTGTATTCTCGCCGAATGAAAAATGATACGGTTCAATAGACACCGGGCACTGTGAACGGGGTATTGGAAAAACTTCAATGCCATAACTCCGATGCCTTGTGCGCGAGCGACGGATGGAATTCCACTTCGGGCTCGACTTTCACTCTCGGCAAGCGGAACGTACCGATTTGCGCTGCACTCGAAACGTTTTGCACACGTGCGAGAGGGGCCTCTCAGGCGAAGCCGAGAGAGATACGCGACGGTGCAAGGACGCACGAGCGCGCTCGATTTAGAAGGACTCCGGAGCTCTAAGCTCCTTAGGACCCAGATCTAAGCCACCTTTAGCACAGCTCGCGCTGCGTTCCCTTCGATATCATATTTTAGTCACTGTGTTGTATCTGCGTGAATGCCGCGACGATGAAATATGAAAGTCTCGATTGCGAGCGAAGCAAACCGACTTGATCGTTTTAGCCTGTGGCGAATACGACAGAGACAAAAAAAAGGAGAAGAAATTTAAAAAAAACCTTTTGACGCTTGCTGGCATGATTCTACTATTAACTAACAGTCCAGAAATATTATTTTCCGTAGTTCAAAACACGTCATAGACACTGATTGAATGATCAAGTGGACTTATAAGGCGATAAAGTCGACGCTGGACGTCGTCAGCCTTTCGCTCCATCGATGCGAACCTTCCATACAGGCCGATTCATCGTGATAGCTTCTTCGCAACTTTATTTATTTTTTTCTTGCGCAATTAAAAAATAATTACATTCTAGCGCTTACTTAACCGGTCGATGAACCATTGCAAAATTTCTATGGCGTGCTGATCTAACATATTGATATGAACATATTTTTCAAGTTATTATCCACTTTCTCATGTTTTTATCAGAATAAATTTTTTTTAAATTGTCGTTTATGTTTTTTAAATGGCTAAAAATTTATTGAAGGAAATACATAATTATTTGCCACATTATTAATAAAATAATTTATGCTGAAGGTCAACGAGACGGTATCGAAAAAATTGCAATTTTTATTATTTGCTTATGATTATAATAATTGAAAAAAAATTAAAATAACGATGAATGATAATTAAATTCCGCGGTTTCAATGAATGAACACCGATTCTGAATCGCGCGATACATTCGAGCGTATTACGCCGAGTTAAACACGGCGTAAGATAGAAGAGGTCGACTCATCTTTATTCTCGGTCGTGCGGCAGTATCTAATATCCGAGCGTGACATCCCATCTACCGTGTTTACACGCTGTATAAATAAAGAAAAAAAAAAGGAAAAAAAAAACAAAAAAAAAGTCTGTGCGACACGGTGTACAGATTCGTCGAGGGTTCGTCGATTTCGAGATAGAAATTCGATCCTGTGCACGCTTCGATGCGATCGAGACGACAGCGATGATCGTCCTCGTCGTCATCGAGTCGCTTCGCATAACTCGCTCCGATGACTCTCATATTCGCTCGAGCTTATCAGAGGATGTTAAAAAGTTTCGCCGCAGATACATTCATAACGAAGATAGAGAAGGAAGTAGAAAATCGAAAAAAGAAATAAAAATCCAATGCCATTCGGACATTGAAGCATAAAATAAAACCATTGCTACTGTTGAAGCGCGCGCCAGTGGCCAAAGTAAAATATAGAGCAAAAGAATTTCCCGCGCGAATGATTAATGCAAATTGCTGAATTCCATCGGTGCATCGAGAGCAACTTGAGTCATCGGATGTAATGATCGTAGAGTAGGAATTTTGACGATGCCGAAGTAGAGACGGGCACGTAAAAGGAATGCCGAGAGAGGAGTTTCATGTATCCCGTCGGGACCTCCGGGAGCACACGAAGTCTCATACCGAAGTTCCGTGGAAGCGATTTTTCTTATCCCTACTTTCGTGCTCTCTGGCCCACGAAGACTCGCTGCGAAGACAGGCATGCTTCGTTGACCAGGGAGCACCGTTACCGTAAAACACAGCGAGTGCGCCAGTACGGTAGCGAATGCTCAGTTATTACTGTGTATACCGGGCATATCTTAAGTTTCTAATGCACGAATCCACGCACAGTACATAGTACATTCGCTCTATAATAAAGTATTTATATACCTCCTCCGATGCTTCCATGCACGCGAGAATTTTTATGACAATAAAAAAGAATACAAATCGCGCTACTTCAGAGTCGAAGCTCGTGGAATAATTTGAAAAGTCGACATATTTAATTCCAACGCTTGACAACAGGATTCTATTTACTCTTTTAGATTTTATACTTAACATCTATTGAATGAAGAATCAATTATTTTCATAAAAACAATAATAATCATAATAATTACTACACTGCTGATAATGGTCACGAAAGTTTGTTGATACTTTATTGGTCCGTTTAGACGATAAGATTAACGAGTTAGCGGTGCTAATGATGCGCCGATCGTTTCGGAGTTTTAACGATGATTGAAAAATTGAAAAAAAATCACTTATTTCATTCGATGATTAAATATAATTGTCCGAACCTTCATCATTGGGCGAAGTCTCGTTTCTCCTCATACACACGCACACACGTCCCTCGGTCCAGCCTGTGCTGTTGCGGCTACTTAAGCCTCATCGCGCGCGCGAGGTCCTCTGCAAGAAGATGACAAGGATAATTAATAATCAATCATTCGGGCCAAGCTCGAATCATCGAGAGATGGGACGAGGAAAGATAGAGTGTAATCGGGTGCAAATGCTTTGAAATCGTCCTGATACGCTTTCTCGGACCGCGATTGAAGTTACCGCGACTGTTCGCCGATTTTCAAGCGAGCGCCGAACGCAGCGTGAGAATTTCGAAGTTTTCGCTACCGGTCATGATTTCTTTTTTGGTATTGTCATTACGACGATTAAATGAGTAATCCGAGTGACGTGCGGCGCGCGCGAGTGCCCGTCCGACCGGTCGTCCGGCTCAGGATGGCTTCGACGATGTTAAACATGACCTGTGTACCACCGGTGGCCGATGCCGAGCCCCGCGGCCTTCAGCGTTTCCGGTATCGGATACGCGACTAGACGAGAGTCTTGCTGTAAGCGTGCTGTATCCGTAGATCATGTTCAAGACAACGCAACGCAAGAATAATTAATCCCTCGTGTCCGAAAATATGTAACTCGGAAACTATAAACCCGACATCGATCCGAAACTTTATTTTAGTAAAATGTAGAGCTCCGTTTAACCCCGAATTTTATTCAAAGGGCCACAGGAATGAACACAAAAAAAAGGATTTTTTTTATTTCATAAATGATTATCGCTTCTCTCCACAAATAATATTTTTCAGTCTATAAATCGTGTTCGACACTGTTTGAACGCTCCGAACGGGAAATAAAGTTGTTACTTCACTTCTTACGGGTTTCAAGAAATGAAGTGTGTTTACCGTGCCTTCGAGAAAAGTGGCTCTATCGTCCTTGAACAAGCTGGTTCTTTTACTATGAAACGCGTTGCGTAACGTTTTCAGTCCCTAAATATATACATTTGTTTTTCAAACGCTGATAATCGCTGTAAAAAAGATTCTAGTTAAGGATGACTGAGCGTCTTCTCACGAGCGCAGCGAGAACTTTGCTGTCGAAACTAGAACGTTTTTTCCTCGTTGAAACATCAGAAGTAAAAAAAAGGTATTGAAAAAAAGTCTAAACAAGTAAAAAAAGTGCTTGAAATTCTCTATAATCTGATTGGATAAACAGGAGTGATTAATTACCGATTTTCTGTTAATTTCACGATTACAATACAGACTTTCGTTTGTTTTATTTAACGAAACAGTAAACATTTTATCTCATATTCGACCCGATGTCTTCATTTTGAATTTTCGAATTTTTGAGCCATGAATAAAATGATCCTCGGACGATCACGCGAGCGAGTAAGAAAGACGTTAAAATTCATATCCGTCGCTAGTTTGCCCCGTGATATCATAAAATAGCCCCTCGCAGCGAGTTCCGCGCGAGCTGCTCGTAGTTGCCAATTACGATCGCTTCGTTAGCATGCCTCGTAGGAATAACCCGAAGCCGAGCCCCGGCTACTGTAATATGCTAAGCTTAGAACTATGTGTACAGCGTGCGCTCGTGCACGCGCCTATATGCAGTTATGCACACGCTTGCTTCCATGCCTTTATACTATAGTGATGCGTACACGACGAAATAAATGACGATTATGCAGACGCGTCTAGCAATCCTCTATATAAATACATAAATATATATATATGTATGTATATACATATAAATGCAAATGTGCGTGCATGTCGACTGCGATGTCGAGCTTCGGAGCGGTAATTAAAAGCGAGCCATTTACCGCAAAAGTAGTTCGCGACAGTGCGTTGAATAAAATCCGTTCAAGCGATTTCTTATTCGTCGATGAGTCTGCGCGAGGCGGGAAAAGGCTCGCTCACGGATTACTTCGACGGAATTCATCTCGCTCGAATCATAAACTATTTTTCCACGTATGGCTCTCCGCGCCGACAATATATTACGTATTCCTGCGAGGTACGGTCGGGTACGTGTAAGCGGATTGTATGAGTAATACGGTCGAGAGTTTGCGAGTTCGTAGAACAGGATTGTGACATAAGTCTCCATTGGCGACACTCCCTTTCACACTCATTCTCGCTCGACTGCTTGTGCGCATACATTCAGCGGACAGTCGAGATCCTTTTGGCTTAAAGATAATGGTCGGGACTTTCAGAAGAACCAGATCCGATGATCGATGCACGCCGGCGCGTACGATGAAATATGCGGCCGAGACGAAGGGAAAAAATAAATGATATCCTATTTATAGACACGGAGCGTTTCACGAATGGTGAACACCGAAAATACTTCGACCAGATAGCAATTTTTTTCTCTTTCTCCCATTCGAACCGGCGTTAAAGCGTTGAAAATTCATCTCGTTTGTCCATAAATCCCTCCAGCATCCCCGCAAGAACGCGATCTTCCGTTCGAATTAGCCGAGCATGCAATAAAATATGTATCGGAGTGGAGAAAATGAAGAAGAATAAACGGAAACAATAATAAAAGAGAGCTGTAATATATATCTATAACAGCAAGAAGAGAATAATCGAATGAATGGTTTACGAGGATCCGCACCGTCGAGAGACGAGGTACTCACGCCGATGAGATACTATATTCGCCCCGTACTAGCGAGTACTTCTCATCCTGGAAGAGCACGAATGTAGTATACCTGGAGGCTTAACCGGGCACGCCCGTCCGTGAACGCTCCTTCTTCTCGGTTTCTCATTCTCAGATTCTCCTCCTTTATCTCATATCTCTCTCGATTCTCTTCTATTTTCTCATTATCTCGCTCTCTTTATCCACTTTAACCCCTCGCGGTTATTCTCCTGCTCCTTCCTCACGGGGGCTTCGAATTCCTCGCGGAGTTTCATTGCCCATTACTCATTCCGCGTGCGTACATAGACCGCGCAGATGTACTTACATTCCCGGTACACGCGCGCGAGTAATGGCGAATGGGTTTTGCCGATGGGGGAAGAGAGCCCCCAAGTCTCGAGAAGAGACCGAGAACTTCGTACGGAGAGGCGCCCCACCGCCCTCTCCCCTTCTCTACTCTTTCAAACTCCCATTTGACCGCGCGAGAGATCGCTTTCGTACACATAAGGCGGAGTACGTAGCGGATACTCCGGGTCCGAGACGGAACCGTACCCGCTAGCTTTACCCGAGGAGAAAGAGATAGTTTTGCATCGAACCGAGAACCAACCTCGGGGATTCAGAGTCGAGAAAATCGCATACACATATGTACCTGTGTGTGTGTATAGTGCATGTAGGATGCAGTAGAAGGTTGCATTTCCTGCTGCTATCGGTGATGCACGTTGCCACCGATGCAACGAGAACCCTTTCTTTTTCGTTTGCAAAACGCAGACAAGACCGGCCGCGCAAACTCGCCGGCGAGACGAGAGAGTTCGGTAGAGAGTAAAAGTTGATTTGTACGTTGCACTGCGTGTACGAACGCACTGGGATGCAACGCGAGACCATACGCACGCATATCCTTTGCGAGACACGACGAGAGCGGTGTCTTTTTTTTTTCTTCTCGTCGAGCCTTTAGCCGCGGATCGCGCACGGGATATTGTTGAGATTGCGTTTAGAATTTTATATTTTGTGTTTCGTCGGGGTCGTTGGAATTCCAATTTTATTCAGTGGAGACGAATATTTATTTCAATCAGAAGAAGAAATGATAAATTCAATGGAAATAAATGTTTTTTTTGGTACGATCTTTTTCAAAGCCGCTTTCAAAAAAGTAATGCGTTTTCCATGTTCGCAATTATGTTTCTAATAACTGTTGTCTACAATAAAATAGTAGGAAAATCTTTCAAAATTTGCATTCTGTGAGTTTCGTTTTCGTTCAAGTTTCCGTCGTATCAACTTCAACTTCAACATTCTGAGAAAAGAAAGCATTACAATAAAGTCAAAGATCTGCGAGGTACATTGTCGAGGAACGTCTCGACATTTCTCTAATTTCGCAGTACAGCGGGTCCGCATGACTCGAGGCATCGTTGCCGCATCCGAGCTCATCTCGGTGGCCGAGCGAAGTAGATGCAGATCTCGGAGATCCGAGAGCCGGTTCCAGTGATCTCTCTACTAGGAAGTGGGCAACCCAGACTCTCGCATTATAATCTCTCTGCGAGGCATCTCTATCCGTAAGAAATAATAACAGCGGAAACTCGCAAGGTGTATTGTGCGGCAAAAACGATCGTCCCGAACGTATACTTTTCGCATTGAAATTGTAAGGAATACGTAGTTGGTCGAGCGTGTTAACTTCTCACGATATGCCGCGACTCGAAACTCGCCTCGTCCTCGATGCCTCGGTATACAAATGACTCTTTCAGCTCTTTTTCGTATGACAAGTGACGTAAACACGAGCATTGGTCAGTTCTTGGTCACCGTCGAGGTCTCGCGCGTGCGCGCGACTTCGTCTAATCTTCGACCCGAGACTCTCCAACAGCTTATCGCTCCTAAGCGTTCGACTACTTCGTAACTCGTTGCTTTCTAAATCTGCATACATTTTTTTTTTTTGCATTCGGACTCGCCAAACCGGGATCCCTTGCATCCTTGCACATTTCACACCCATTGTAGTATACCTATAGGTATTTTCTTTTTTCATTTATTTTAATTCCACGAATCCATTCGCGAACTGGTTTAGGCGCTAATGCGTTCCCCGATCTCTCGATCTATACTTTTTGCCGGATTTCTTTTTGCCGTTGTCAACTCCCCCGTGTGCCTATTCTTTTTTTTACCATCATTATGGTTGTAAATTACGGCGACGAGAAATTCGCCGGAACATCGAGCGGTGGGCCTTCGGTCGTGTAATCTCGCCATTCCCGGTGCGCAAAGAGTTCGGCGAGTCGCCGAGGCCCACGCTCTCGAGCCTTTAAAGTCTAGAGGCCGCGGATCGCGTGGACCCTGGCTTTATAAAAGGCGAAAGACTCGGAGGAGAGGACACACACAACGCGCCGGTCGGTGAACGCGTCGATCTCGTTGCGCAAACGCCGCAACTTGACTTTCACTGGAGTGCGGCGGGCTCTCTGAGCGTTTCTACACTTGTATTATTTTTTAACTCGTGTGTCGCTCCTGGTGTGAAACACATGCTTCGATCTGTACGCGGTGCGCGTGTGTGCACGCCCATACGTACACGCGCGTAGGTAGAACGAGTGCGTATGGTTCTCACATTCACAGGAGGACATTTGCTCTGTGTACTTTACAGTATAACACGTATACCAGTACAGCGTCCGTAATAGTCTCGGCTATCTTATGGGCGCAGTTTACTTCTGTATTAGAGAGTGGCCGCGTGCATCGGTATTGGTAGGCAACTCTCCCGTACACGTAATTGCGTTCTCGCAGAGCGTGTCGAGGACGACCGTGTGTACCGCCCAACTTGAAAACGATGTATTGCGCTTGTCTCTCCTGTGCACAGACGTGCGGCGCGCGCGCGCGTGTGCGTGCAGCAACTGAAACTCGCTACTGCCGCCGCCGTTAATACCGGCCGTTGCTTTTTTCGTTCGAGAGACTCGTTTGTGTACGCTTGAAAACACTCACGTTCGATTGTTTTCACTGTGCTCGTACCGTCGCGAAACATTGTATACGCACACAGATGTGGATTAATTCTCTATGACTACGCGTTATGCACTTCTGTTCTCGGGACATTTTATCGCTGAGCTTATTTTTTTTCTCCTTTTTTTTTCGCTGCGAAACAATCGCGAAAGCCGTACTGCGATAATTTCGCCTTTAATGACGATTAATTGTCGACAAGAGAATAACGGTGAGAGGAGATTTGAAATAGTAGTTGCAGGTTTTTTTTATTGTATTCATTTTTTATCGGAGAAAAATTGTAATAATAGGAAATTGAAAGGCGTACGGGCCTTTGGAGCATATTTTTCTAGACTTTATGAGACAAATCATTTTTTATGGTTGAGAGAGCGTTGGAAAAAAAATTGTAAAAATCAAACGCAGCCGTGGATACTACGAGGATGTTATTCTAATTCAGTCGATTCCCATCGAGTCCTTCCAAACACGCATAGTTCTATTACGAGGCCTCAGAAAAAAAAACATATTTTATACTATACAGAAAAAAAAAATTGGAAAAGTTTCACGACCGAGAATTTTTGTCGATATCGCAGAAACTACTCTGTATCGAAGGCTTAAAGTCTGGAGTTCAACCTTTTATTCGCGATTTAAAAAAAATGTACCGTAACAGTCTTGGCCTTTAGGTGGCTTCGCTAAAAGTTGTTGTCCGACTATCCCAGTTTGTTTTCGTCGTCGCTAATTCGATTCTATTGCCGGACCTAAATGTGGAATCGGAAAAACCGGTGAAACGACTTCAATAGAATTTCGTTCTCCGATCAGCGACAAGTTTTGCGAAGGCGTAGAGGATTGAAAAAAAAAAATGTATTTTATTGAAACGAAGCGGTTTCGGTCGATATCCAAGAGAGGACCGGGGAGTGAACGTGTGACCAAGCCCCGTACACCACTGACGTCATCGCCGGACGCGAGAACCAACATGGCGGGCGGTCCGCGGATAGTAGTTGTATTCCGCGGAGTCTCGAGCTCCCCTCTCGCTTGCGAGAGCGCGCGAGATACCGAGCGCTAAATCGACAGGACACTCTCGCGGCGCTCAGCATCCGTGCAACAGGACCGGTTCCCTTATAGTCTCGGCACAAAAAAAAATACATATATATATCTCTCTAGACGCAAAAGCGTCGGCGTCGACGTAGAGACTGGCGGAGTCCAGTTCACAGAAAACACGGGATATATCGGGACGGTGAGACTAGTTCGTGAAATTCTCGAGATCTCTAGCTCGAAGAAACCCGATTGCGTGCAGACGGAGTCACGATGACGGGGCTCCACACGCGGAGAAAAAAAAAGAAAAACACCCACAGAATCCGCACGCGTTCGTTCCAAACGCTACGTCGAATATTTATCTGTTAAACTCTGACGTATTGGTGCAGAACGATTATGCGAGCGAAACTGCCGAGCCCAGATAGCCGCTGTCGAAGAGCGTTTAGTCTGCGAAATATTGCGATCGGCGCAGAGATGAAACCGAAGATAGTTCTACCCTGTTCTGAGATTTCGAGCATAGACTTTCTAAGAGAAAAAAAAAAAATAACTGCGTTAACTGATCCGCAGCGTTGGAAAGAATCGCCGCTGAAAACTGTATTCCAAATGGAATGTCTGCGCTTTCGGAGAGATTTGTTCTGTTAACTTTGTTTTTAGTTAAAACTGTTTGACGATTTGACGCTGGCGAACGTCATAAAAATTTGCCATTAGATCATTTTTTGGTATTTCTTATCTTCGGTCATTTTCAACTGCAGTACTGTTATGAAAAGGCCTCATTTTTACGCCCTGTTTTTATATTTTGCAACGTTTCGCCTTGGAATTCGTCAAACTTTCTGCGAAGCTCCGACAAAACGGAGCTAACCGAAAGGATAATTCGCGCGAAGGAATTCGCCAGTATCGAGGTTCACGGTACGGCCATAAGATCGAACGGGATCTATGGATCGCGTTCGAAGCGAGAGCGAGATATAGAGGTGAAGATCGCGCCGAAGAATTCTCCCATCGTCGAGCGAGCTCCGAGCCTTGGAGCATCGGGCGAGTTCAATGAGTGTACAGGCGTATCCGTTCGATTTCACGCAGGACACGACGAGCGAACGAGCGGGAAGCGCGAAAGAGACGCGAATCGTTGATTTGAATAAATCATTCGCGCTCGTGAAAACGTCCCCGTTACCAATGCGGCTCGGCGATGTCCTCGAATTTATACGATACTCGGATGACGCAAATGAATTCTCAATCCGCTACTGCAACGAGCACGCGCTCAGTCGCTCATTGTTCAACGATGAAGAATAAATAAAATGTCTTCATTAAATAATTAACCAATTCCATATTGGAGATTCGAAAGAGAGAAAAAATTGAGGATGACAAATTATCGATGCCGAGAAGTGAAACGACACTTTTTTATTTCCTTTTTGGCGCCCGCGTGTCCTTGATTTCGGGAATACTTTCGCTCGGCAGATCATTCTAGGTCAATCCCACGTAATTACCGCCTTCTGTTCGTCCCAATGAAATTGTCATCTTATTATGAAAAATACGTAGGCAATCGTGGTTTTATTAATTTTTTTCATTCCTCGGCGATTCCTGAGTGGTCGCATCTATCGTGAAACATTCAATTATATTATTCGCCGCGATAACTTTCGTAACAACTTATCGAAATGTTATTACGAGAGTCACGCACAGCCGTATTCGCCGTAATGAACGTCCCGTTCTCCCAACTTTCACGCTATTATTGTAGCTTCTTCGCGTTTTTTTCTAATTTGTAAAAAGAAGAACTCTCGCAGTGAATGGTAATGGAAACAAAAAACCTCACCGGCGTGCGTAAAAGCAACTGGAATTCGCCGTGCAATTTATATTCCGTAACGGGCAACTCTGCGCTGTTTATTTCTACGGGCCTCGAGGCCCATTCGGTATATAATAATAATAATGACGAAGAAAACTCCCGTGAGCGTTGCGAAGGAGTCGAAGGAGGAGGAGGAAGAACCGCAATCTTACGGCCATACCTCATTCCGCGAATGACACTCGAACAATAATATTAATATACCCCACGGTAACACGAGAAAGACAACGAGCCAGAAGACACTCGGTTACGTCTTCGTGAGCTTTGCCGTTGGAAAGTCTAATGCGGGAATCTCGCGACTGAGAATCTGCGGCTTAGCTCGAGAGGAAGATACCGGGATAGCTCGAACGTTGAGACGAGCGTGTCACACCGAGAGAGCGTCGCCGGGGTTAAAAGATCGGTGACATCAGAGAACCGAGAAGCGGTACAGCTAAACGCTGGATTCAGTGAATCGAAATTCTGTTTAGTTCTACAACGTAATAACTACTCCGTCACGAGCAGAAACAAAATTTGTTCGACTCATTTTTTTTATCGAATTTTGCAAGAAAATTAATCATTTCATTTCTGGTTTATTCAAATTTGTTATTAATTTATAGTCAGTTTTTAATGATTATTGGACACGAATTGCAGAGAAATACTTTGAGGCGTGGTTGTTGTGTTAATAATTTTAATCAGGTAAACAAAATTAAAGAAATAGGGGGTAAAAGAAATTTAAGAATATTCCGAAATGAAATTAGTAGTTCTTCAAGAATATTGTACGCACTTTGTAGAATAGAGCAATTCAAGAGATACCGTTTTTTAACGGAGAAACAGAGATAAGCTGCTCTATTTTTCAACGCGTTCGGTTAAAAGAATATGAAACATTTTGAAGTAAAATTTACGTTTGAGCAACGTTTTTTCGTTTCCAAAATAAAAATTGACAAACCCTCCGTTTATATTTATTATAAGAAAAAACTGTGGCGAAATTCTCGTTAAATACAGTGAACAAAAAAAATCTCGTATGACCTTATCCAAAAATACGTGTAGAGTTTGGTTCCTTCATTTCGTGCGATTATTTTAATGACCACGTCGAAAAACCGCAAGAATCCTTGTACCACCGATTACTCTTTCCATCGAGTGAGTCCTCGAAAATCCGAGTATCTCATGCATAATCGCAGAATCAAACATTTTTTTAAAAACTCACCGAAGGCCGTTTACTTTATTGCATTTGTTTCACGAGGATCGAACACTCGTATGGTCCTTCCGTTAAGCCATCAGGATTGTCGAACAAACCCCTCTCCTCACATAAAACAAACAGCGTAGCTCGAAAAAAAAAGTCCTATCTCGTCGTACACAAAAATCCACTTATTTGCCCGCGAGCGAAAAATATCTCGTTGCGAATTTTTTGCCGCGATCTTCGCGAGTATAGAAGCGCAGTTCCGTTATGGGTCGGTTGAGTTACGGGCTCGCGGGAGAGTCCGCAGATCTCTCTCTGACGCAGCGTCGTGTGTTCGGCTGGCGTTTCCTGCCTTCCGCAGGTGGTCCCCCGGGCCGCGTGGGTTGAAAAAAAAGAGCGCAAAGTTATTTCGGTATCGCGAACACGAGCGGCGTCGCGATTAAATCCGCTCGCGTTGAATTTGCGAAAAAAAGAATCTCTTTCGGCGAACTTTCGGTTAACAGTTGTATAAACAACACCCGCGCATTCGTGCGCTCGCGACGGTTTAATCGGTCGAGGCGAATTACGATACCGGCTTTTTTCGTTT
Organism: Ischnus inquisitorius; assembly: GCA_963924025.1. Classification (NCBI taxonomy): domain Eukaryota; kingdom Metazoa; phylum Arthropoda; class Insecta; order Hymenoptera; family Ichneumonidae; genus Ischnus; species Ischnus inquisitorius. The sequence continues at coordinate 17,123,637 of OZ001245.1, read as the reverse complement.
TTAGTCCGAGCGCCGAAACGTCAGATGGAGGGTTTTTTGTCGTTGGTGTTAATCGTGTGTTTTTTTAGGCTGTTGACGTTGCGTAGGGAAAAAAGAGAGCGGGGAACAGCAGGCAGCGTAGTCAAACGTACCTGAGGCCAGGCTAACAGGTGTCGCAGGTACGGGGAAACTATCGAGACTGGCGAACGGGGACCGATCCGCGGCTCGAACGCTCTCAACCATTTCCACTCCTTTACCTTTACGCCAGCTCTACCTGTAGTCCCCAGTTTGAAACGCTCGAGTCCCCCCCACCCCACTTCGGCTCGTGTGCTCGCTCGGCATAACACTACGACACACATAGATCCTCGCACCAACACACTGTTTTTCTACGATACATAAATCGTAGAGCATAGACACGTGTGTACATTGCGCCGGAGCGCTATGTAAGTGCGGTCGATTGTCCAGGTGAAAAATCAATCACACGCTCGTGGCCTGATCGATAAGTCGGTACCGATAGTTCAATACACGAATTGGTGAAAGTACGATGAGCCGAAGTCGAGGCTGGAACAACTATATGGAACGAGAACTTTTACTTTTGGATTATCATGATCCCGGCTGTTGGATCGATCGATGTTATCTAAATGATTACCGACAAATCATCCGTGGTACGGGCTTAATCGAATTGATTTTCTCATTGTATTTCAATCTAGGCTCGTTGAGTATCGCGAGATTGTAGCGCGATAATAATTACAATGGTTTCTTGGTTTTTTGTTTTTAATTAAAATGATCTACGAAGAAGATGTGATGGGGAATTATAAGAAAACCTGAGTTGAAATGCTATATTTTGAAGTGTCACATTTTCGATAATACTTTATTCATTGATCACGGAATTAATTCGCCTGGCGAAGGCGTCTGGTGAAAAATAGTTTTAGCTTGTATTCCAAAAAAATCCCCAGTTCTCAATGAACCCTGAAAAGAAATAGGAGTTTGGAGAATTACAAATTTGTTGAAAGAACTAATAGTTAAGGAGAGCGTATTGCTAAAAGCGAGATTGCGTGCGAATATCGAACATTTCCCGATTCAATGAAAATCTGAAAAATACACAACCCTACAGGAGATTCTAAGGAACAAATTTTGCATAATAATAATGTCGAAAAGTTGCCTTAACTAACTATCAGTTCTAAAAAATAATTATTTATTTATATTGTGTCGCGATTGCGCATTCGATCAGTTTATTGTTAAATAATGATTGATTTCGCGCTATCGATCCACGAAACTGTTATGAGAAATTCAAAATTGCCGAACGTTAAGCTATTGGCCCGATATATCAAAGGTGTTTTCGCCTTGAGCCGAGAAGACCCGGGTCATTGAACTCATTTCGGAGTTTCGCTCTATAATTTTTATTTCTGTTATTGCGCGGCGAATCTGTTTGCCCTTTGGCAGATATCGAGAGATGGTCTTTAACTTGCCCAAAAAAAAAAAAGAAAAAATTCCCGGGCCGTTCGCCGATTCGATTTTTTGCTACGAGTTTGTATAGCGCAATTCGACTACGCAGAGGGCAGGTTCATTAGATCAGAATCACACAGAATTCGAATTTATCTTCATTTACAGCTCTTTTCATCTCTTCATTACAAAGCTTTGATTCAACGAATCGCGTTACTCTCGTACAACAGAAACAAACTTCGCAATTGATTTCAAGATTTTATTAAAGTCTCGTGGGAGTGAGGTCTGCTCACCGCGCATCGCAACTTCGTTAATGCGATAATAACTGGGAAATCCGTCTCAGAATTCTTGATTCCTTGATGTTGTGATTAATGTTTTGACGTCTGGAGCAAATTCCCCTTCGTTCCCGTTCGCGATTCTTCGTCAGTCTTCATAGAGCCACGAAGCTCTTCTCTCTCCGCTCATTACCTCCTTCTCTCGGTCTCGCGGGTCTCGCGCGGTTCGCCTTTGCCTCGGAGCGACAAACTCCGCCGATCTCTTTGCGGCGCGCGTCTCTCTTATTCCACGAGCCGGCGAGGTATATACCCTACGCGTGAGACCCTCGAGCGATGAACAAAAATTCGGTCTGCAGCCTCTCGCCGCGCTGCTCTCGGTATCGGTGATGAAGAGACGGGGGGCTGCGGTGTGCGGCGACGAGGCAACGAGAAAAGAAGCGAAAGAAAGAAAAAAACGAAAAAAAAAAGAAAAAAGCGAAAAACGAGATGCTATTCGAGTCTTGAGTCTCGAGGACGAGGTGGAGAATTTACCAAAGTAACATTCTCCTCTCTCGTTGGTCGGTGCACAACGATGGAACGCGTATGGCAACGTACACAAACGTCGATAATGTCCGTGCGGGACAAATTTATTAGTAATTAAACCGCTCTGCTCATGCGCACACCGGATTTACATACTATAATTGTATATTCCTTGCTCTTGGCTACGACATTTTATTTCCCATTAGAAATCCAAACGATTACTATTGTCTCCAATGAAGTCTGGTTTTTTCTTGTGTCCGAAATATGGAAATTTCTTTAAGTGAAAGCAATTATGTGGTTTCACTTTTGAGCCCATTTTGTGAGGCACCTTGCTTCGGATTTCTTGAAACGAATTTTTTTCATTCAACCTTTGCAATCTATGTTCAATTTATTTGAAAAAATTGATAATATTTCGATAATTTATTGAAAAATTACAACGATAGTTAATCAAACATTTTACTACTACATGTTATATTTATGAAGACGATAAATCCATAAACAAAACTCTAGTATCATATCGTAATGCCATAATAAAAATATATTAGAGCCAGTTGATCGAATCCTTCACTTCCGATGACGTGAGTTCCCTGTAATCTTCTCTTCGCTGGCCTCCCGTGTGGGCGAAATTCATTGATCATTAACCGTGCTTTCTTTCGTTTCGACGAATCGCCGATAGTATGGTTATGCTTCAAGTCGCGGCGATACTCGCGGAAAAGTGATTCTCGTCGGGATTCGAAAACGGGGGAGCAACAGAGAGATCGAAGACAGAAAAGCGAGTGTGTGTAGAGACGGAGGACGAGAAATATGTATAAAGTCGAATAACACGGTGGATAATAAGAGAACATACGTGAGTAGAGTCGAAGAGCGAGAGAAAGACGTCGAGAGCGAGGGCGTGGGCGCCTCAAGGCCTTCTGCTCGCCATTTACGGTCAGACGAAGCCGGACACTGGGGATAAAGTGAGAGCACGGCAGAGGAGACACACGAGTGAGGAAAGAGGGGAAAAAGGAGCGAGGCTAGAAACAAGCGAAGCTGCGAGAGATTCAAGCAGCAGGCCGAAGAGAAACGAAAGAGCGAGAAATCGCGACGAGGACAACGACGAAAGAGAGTGCCTGGCACTGCTGTTACCTTTGCTGCTTGCTCGCTGCTGATGGTGCTGCTGGTGCCCATTTCGGTCTTCTTGCAACAGAGTCCGCAAAGCGGTGTGGGCCCCGAAGCTGTGACTCTTTCCCTCTCAAGGAGAGAAGAGTGTGCGAACAACGCTGCTGGTGGGTTCGGCGGTACCAGCAGCGAGAACGCCATCAGCTATAAAACGAAAGAAGAAGGAAAGAGAAGTGGATGCGCTTGACGCTCTCCCCGAAGAGCACAACAACCTGCTGGCGTTGCTCCTTCCGACGGTGGAGCTGTTCCTTCGCGTCCACCGTTGGCTACTCCGTCCAGGTCGTATATCTTGCTCTCTATAGCTCCGGAGGAGGCGAACCCGGCATTTTTGCAACGATTTCGTGGAACCGGATGCCGGAGCGAAGAACTAAGCGCAACCATCGCTTCCAAAGCTCAATAACTATACTCTATACTCCGGGCCCGTCGTCTTATTACCATTATTACGGGAACATCGCGTATTGTTCGTTAACCCTTCGCGTCGTCGCGTTACTCATTCGATCTCTTTTTTCAAAGCCGAAGAAAAATACCTCGACGAAATCGTTCTTTGATATTTATGATTCTATGGGCTTTTAACTAGCGCCTATTAAATATTTACCCTCTAACTATATTTACTCACGAGTATTTTCGTTCAGGCAAAACCTAGAATTTGCACTCAATGTTTGAATACAATTCTTATAAAAACAAATAGTGAAACATTGAAATTCTGAAAAAATTCCTCGAGTTATTTCAAGGGGTAGTTTAATCGATGACACAGAAGTACATTGATTCCAAACGTCTTCATGATTATCGCGTGCCGAAGAAAGCCAACGCGGTTAACCTATCTGCATGCTTCCACGAAGAAGCTTTCTTCTTTACAAAAAAGAAATGATCAATTCGTGAGCATTCTCTGATTTCTTCAAACTTGTGTTACACGTTCTCGTGAACTGCGGTAGGTTCTTTGACGAGGAAAAAAAAAGGAAAGAAACGAAAAAAAACGATAAACGAATCTGTCGGTGTGTTCGGTATTATACCGCACGAACGTTCGCGGTTGAGGTATTATAGTTACTACGTGATCGCTTCGCGCGCGCATTCCATACTTCCTTAGGGACAGATTCGTTGCCTTCATCGTTCAGTAACAGGAGCTCCGTCGGACACCCTTTGCCGAGAGTAAGGGACACCGCGTGGCGATGGCAGGACGAAGCGAGCGAGACGAAGAAGAATAGAAATAAAGAGAACGAGACGAGGACGAGAGAGGAGAAGAAGTCCTGTCAGAGCGAAGGGCCCGAGACACGAGCTGCCGCAGCGATATAAGCATGCAAGCGGGACACAACCCTTCCTCGTTTCGTATTCAGACCGCGCACTCCCTCAGCTTGCACGCTCCCGTATATACTATACACACGAGATATATATACCATATAACATGGCATCTTCCGGACGGAATCTCTTCTCTCTCGTTTATCCCCCATCGTTCGTTCTCGGCTGCGCGATGATTCTCCAAGTGCCACGGGCTCCTCGAGGAGAGATCGAAGATCCTCTCGCGCACCGCGCACACGCGGACCACATATTAAGTGGCGAGGATTCACCGTCTCTTGGCACACGACTTTCCGCGATCAACGGAAAGACGTCCGATACACTGGAACTTTGATCGGCCGTCGTGCCCAACGATCGAATTTAATCAATTCTCCGGGTTGGCGAGATTCCAAGGATGAAAGTGGAAAATAACTGGCTCGTTAATAGACGAGCTTCTGGTTCTATGTTCTTGGGATACGATAATCAACAATCCGTGTCGATGGAAGATGAATAAATGTATTTTGAGTTTATGTGCTAATCGATGAACGAGACTGAAAGGACTGCAGGAAATGTTGAGTTGCCGATTTCAGCCCCGGAGACTTTAAGAAGTACCGTCATTTCGGCTTGAAGAAGTCACGAAATTTGTGCGAAGTCAGAGAGTTCATGCATTTCAGAATTTTTGAAAATATTTACAAGCAATTTTGGTTTTAAAAAAAATTGACAACGCCTTCGCAAGTAATTTTGGAAATTAATCCTAGAAGCCTAACCCAAAAGATCGTACATGGTCTTAGCTTGTGGAGCTCGTAACTGTTATAACATTTGCTACATCGGCATGAAATCTCGTCAAACTTGTTGTTACATCCTGTCGTATGTTTCTCCAAAGAAACTAAAAAATATGCCCGTAAAGCGAAGCAATATCGCGTTGAAGATAGGGCCGCAAAATATGAACAAGGTACTAGAGAAAGAACGAAGACTCGTTTCTTTTTCACTTTATTTCTTTCAATAAAGTGAGCTCACCTGGCTGGTTCTGCAACAATCTGAGAACAACGCTGATTTGTTGTCAAAGAGATCCTCCACAATTTGAAAATTCCTTCGTCGATAAAACATCTCTGAATTCTCGAATCGAGATTTTCATCTGGTCTAGTAGTGAAAATCCGGATAAGTAAAGATAATCTTCTTCGCGAAGAAGATTCGAAAGAAAAATGCAAAGTAACGAATCTGAAGAAACGAAAAAAAAAAAAATCACTGCGTTGCTAATTGGTAAGTGGACGTGACGGGGGTTGCTGAACTCGCGCGTCGATATCTTCGAGTCTGCGGTATCTTAATCGTTCCCAGGACAAAAATAAACCGCGAGCGAAGCTCTCAGTTGGCCAGTTGAGAGGTGATTGATGGACCGGTCTATACGGTAATAATCTCGTACGATAAAATCGCGAATAATACAAGCTCGCATCCCGACAATCGTTTTCATACCAGATCTTCGCTCGGTGTCCCTGAACGGGCGCGGCGAGGATTCTCCGTGTATCGTTTCTTCGACACCCACGAGAGAAATCCCTTCCACGCTGTTTCGTCCTACTCTTTTACATCGACCGTTACCCCTTCCATACTAGGATTTTCACATGGCCGAGAGCGAACGCGCGCAAAAGGCTCAAGGGACATGATCCATGCACACCCACGTGAACTATATGCTGTACGCATATACGGCTTTATAGCGCACTGGCTAGCGTGTCTGTTGTTCAACATTAATGTCCGAGACATTCCACGTAAATTGGACCACCCTATTTTTGTCGGCTACCACGCAAGGGGTTAAAACATATTTCCAGACATTAAACTCAAAACAACGAGCAACTTGACAAGAAAAAATCATTGTATGCTCAGGCCGGAAGTAAATAAGGAAATATGAATTTCAAAAAAAGAATAATATATTCGTAAAAACAATAATAAAAACGAAGCTTTTTGAGAAAGCAATATTACCTTGGTTTCAAATCTTTACTAAGAAAAAAAAGGAAGGGCATCCATTTTTTTTAACCGAAGTCGCGTAATTGAGGTCTGGTCCGGCGGTTGACGCGAAACGGACGATGCACTATATTTGCTGAATATTGTGCTTTGCAGAAACGAGTATTCGCCGTAGGAACACACACGCTCGAGCGCAATATTCTCACGTACAGTTTACAAAAGCAATGTTACACCGCGATAGTGTACGCGCGTTTAACGCGGGGATTCGAACTCGAGCGCGGCCAGTAACCTCATTGGCGGCGCCTGGAACCTCGCCCGGGGTGCACCAAGTGCATTCCCGTCGGTACACGGCAAGACGAGGCATTGCGGGGGGGAGGGGCGGGGGGGGAGGGGAAGAAATATGCACATACACACACACATCGAGCGAGTTCGCAAATGCTCGCGAGCTGCAAACACACCACTCCTCCTCATCTTCTTCTTCTGCTTCTTCGTCCTCTTCTTCGGGTTCTTCTTATCCTTATTCGTTATGCGCGTAACGCGAGGGAGCGAGACAAGCGTATATATAAAACGCCAACTTGGCTCGACTCGACGTAACTCAGCCGTGGCGTTGAGAGAAGCCAGGATTAATTAGCGTTCGACGTTTCGCAGGAACACACAGAAGTCTATCGGCGAACCGAGCAGTCTGCGGACTTCCATATTGCGAGAACTTTAATAATGATGAAAAAGTCGAAGAAAAAAAGGGGTACGTTAACAATAATAAACGGAAGTTCGGTGCACGGGCTACGCCAAATAACTGTTGCGAAACTTCCGGGTTCGGCGTAAACTCAACCGGGTGGGTTAACTTTGAGAGTCAACGATTAAATAAACTTATGGCTCATTTGACCAGCGTCGGAGAATCGTTAAAGTACTGCAAGAGGCGCGTATAAAATTTGATAAAACGGACTTTCAGGTACGAGCGCGATATCCATTGACTGCGTGCGATATAACTGTATAATAACTGCGATATTCAAACTGTCGACCAATAATTATCCGTTGACTTGCGTGAAAATACGTTTGGCTCGTCGCCGATAAAAATTCCTTGTATCTGTGGTAAAATCTGACAATTAATATTGCGCTTAGCAGTACCGAGCACGATACCTATTTTTATACCGATAATGAGAATTTTTTTTTTTCATCGGGAGATGGAAAAGATGATTTTTTTATAATTAACGAATTTTTTTTCTTTTCTTTTCTGTATCGTTAAGAATCTCGGGAGAGAAGGGTGAGGCCCCCGGATGGGAGGCAACGTGAATTCTCACGTGCGCGCACGTGCGATGAAAATATGCACGCAGCCTCCGCTCGACGCCAATGTTCTCTCGCGCAACCAACGATCCTGCGTGGGCAGAATAACGCGCGAAGCAAACAGAAAGCTTCGACGCGGTGCGTACTCCTTACGTGCGTTTACTGCACACCCGAACGATGGGGTTTCGCACCGCGGTATCGATGCACGGTTTTTCTTTGGTTTTACGAGAGACTCGTCCGCGCGATTAATACTCGCGCGCCGATCTCGCTGCGGGTGATCGATTAACGTCTTCTGCCCCCGCGCGAGGTCGGAGAACGAGGTCAGGGTCGGTGCAAGGGTCGTGCATTACGATATACCCATAAGATTCTCCGCGCACTCCCTTTTGCTTCCACTCTTCTTCTTCTTCTTCTTCATCTTCTTCTTATTCGTTTCTAAATATACCTCCGAGAGTCCAGACTAGCGCGTGTGTAACTTTGTTTCTGTTGTCGAGAAATAGAAGCCTTTGTACTTTCCCTCCGTAAATTCGTCTTTATATATTTATTTTTTACGATATTTCTTTTTCTTTGTCAATTTTTTTTATTTTTTTGTCACGCCGCGGAATTCACGGAGTAGCCGCGAACGGCCGGAAGCGCGCAAATAGCGGGCTCGAAGACGCTTGGATTCGCGACGCGCGTACAAATTTCTTCGGTGAAGAGAACTTTTGTTTCCATACAAGAGCCCTCCGGCCGTTTCGCTTCTGTCGAGCTGACTAACGACGGAGACTCGCGAGATTCACGACGTCGCGTTTACACGCCCGCGAATCTCTTGTGTATTTTGGCAAGCCTTTTTGTGCCCTCTCCCCTCTCACGCGAGCTTGCATTCAAAACGGTTTACAGCTAATTTTATAATGCAGCCGATACTCCGACGGTTTTCCGAAGGAAAGAAGACGTGTGTTCGAAAGCGGACACGCTCGATGTTGCACGTTTCGCGGATGGTCGTTTTCACACACGATAATCGGCGTTCGCATTTTTTTATTCGCATCAAGAGAGCTTTTTTTCGACAATAAAAATATTCCTTTGATCAGACAAATTTTTACGGCCTGAATCGTTTAGGATATTTCAGGGTCTTAAAAAACACAAAAATTAGAGTTCCAAAGCCATGTTTCCGGAGTGTCTAATGGTTATTGCTCAAAGCTTATAATAGAAATTTGTCGCAATCGAACCGGTTTCTTCGAAGCCTTGTTACGCTCGGTCTCACTCTTTTGGCGCTTCGAAATAATAGCTTGCCAACGAAACACATCAAAGAGCACTTCGTTTTTTCTAGGAACTCTTTGATACCTCCAATACTACCGGTTGCTCTTTGATATTTGTCCTGCTCGTAAAATTTCTTGCTATATCAGTTTCCGCCTCGGGGTTTGACTTTGATATATAAACTTCTCTGATAGCTTCGAAGTTTCAAAGCACCTCGAAGACTTCCGGTTCGTCTATTTTTTTTCGTGACACACTTCGAATCACATACTTCAATAGCTTTTTTCAAGTTTTCCAACGAATCGTTTTGGCCCTTTTATTTGCCTTCCTCGAGTCGTCGAATCTCAACCGGTCCTTCGTAACTTCGCGTCAAAATACACAGAAAAAAAATGGTAATCTCGGGAAATACTCAGCGGAAACAAATTTAAAAAAAAGAAGTCTCCGAACTGTCATTTCTTATCATTTCTTCTCTTAGCGTAAGAAAACAATCGACAAAATTAAAGTAATGAATCCAAATGGCCAGATAATGATAATAGTTATTTTTACTAATAATACTTTTGGTTGCTCCCTCATATTAAATAGTTCAACCTTTTTTTTTTTCAGTAAAATGACCTAAGGATTCCATGGAAAGGACAGTGTTGTTGAAGGTATTTAATGAAAGTGTGAAAAAAAAAACATTTCCCGAAAAGAGGAGGGTCATCGTTCGCGCGAGTCGTCGAAGATTCCCTCCAGGAGTTCGGAGAGGCCGATGACGCAAACCGGTCGAGCCCGGTTAGACCCAGTGTGGGCATCCTTGCAAGGAAGAAAACGGCAACGACGCCGGGGTTCATGATCCTCCGTACGTCTGTCGAGAGCAGCCACCAAATACGGCACGGGTAAGCGACGTAAGACTCTCCTTAGCGTATCGGTTGAACGGCGATGCGTGTGCGTTACGCACGCTGCACACCCGATACGTTTCCACACTCTAATACCACTGCCTGGATACTCGATCGTGTACTTACTCTCTCGTCATTCGTTACCGATCCTTCGGACGTTCTCCATTCATTCGCTCGAGCTCGCGAAGGAGTCCGAGAGGCATACCGACGCTCGCGATCCGGCTATCTCGCCACTTCCGCGATTCTCAGCGAGAGCTTTGAGATATCGGAGAGTAAGAGGCGAAGCGCCCGGTACGGATGCGCGAATGCTTCGGGGACTTCTTTATTGGCATATCCTATCGCCGCATCGAAAGATATACGAGCGCTTCCTCGGTCCCTGGAGTGATCTATTGGCTCCGTCGTTTTCGATATTTATTTCCGCGGAAAGCACACAAATTTCTTTCGTTCCGAAGGACTCTCGTCCGTGAAAAATATTGAGATTGTTCGAGCAGGAATACGTCGTTTCGCAATAATAACTCGTTGAGAAAAGCGTATTTGCGGGGGAAAAAACCATTCTTAAACATTTTGAAATATTCAATCGCGGGAGAGTGAAATTCGGATCTACGAAAACATATCGGAAACGAATAGATCGGCGGGTATTTTCACTCGTTTCGGAGTAGAGAATACGACGGATAGTGAAAATGCGAAATTTTCAACCAAAAAAATTCGTACGGAGACCTTTGAGTCCCCGAACGAGGCCTAAAGTGCAGTAGTAACAATTTCTAGGCGCATGAATTTGAAAAATTGATAAGCCACTGGTATCGTTTTGTAACGACGATGAGCAATAATCGTTCGCCGATTGATTTCTCATTGTTTTCATTTTATTACACTCCGGTCTTACTTGTCTCTCACATAGCTCGTAAATTATAAGTCGAAAAAGGAAAATCGAATTCTCGACGATGGATTTTTTTCCAATAAACGTTAAATCTATCAAATAATCGTTTATATAACCGACGCACATCGGAATTCGTCGTGATAACACATATTTTTCGCACTCGTATGTTCCAAGAGCGCATATCGCACGAGTAACATGTGGATAGAAAAAAAAAACAAAACAAAAAAATTATCTTTGGTCCTCCGTACCACATTAGCGTTAAAAAAAAAAGAAGAAAAGAAACAAAGAAAAACATCAACCCAAGTGGCGAATTCTTTCTCTCGCTGGTTGTCTTTTTTTATTTCCTCGTCTGCACTTCTCTATTCGAATATAATATACGCTCCGTATTCATATCTCTGTGTTTTTTAAAAAATAAAATAAATCGCGCGAGCGATTTGTCACGTCTTCGCCATCGCTGAGTTCGCAGTGACATAAAAATACCGGTAGTCCTGTGTCAGCCGCGAGTTTGTAGTTGAACTAGAAAAACGTTTCGATTTTTTATAATTTTTTTCGTTTCTTCGTTTCTTCTTCTATCGTCTCTATCCGAGACTATCGTGTTTAATTGTTAAAACTAATCGCTGGCACATTCGTTTGGTTTTATCGCAATAAAATTACGTCGAGAAACGAATATCTCGCGGACTAGAGTTCTCCTAGTAATCGAAACTGAACTTTTCGCGTCATTCTTCTATTTTTCGTATTTTTTGTTATTTCTTCATTAATTAACCTCCCACTTAATAATTCGTCAATCGTCGTATAAATTACGATGGGAGACGCGAATCTCCTTGCGATAGTCGCTAACGTGTCTTTTTCTCCCGAGATCATCGCGCGTTTGCAATTAAAAAAAGGCAGCCCTCGACACTTCGTTAAACCTATTTGTCGGGAGGGGATTCCCCGTGGATTTTCTTGCAACTTGCGCCGTGCAAGTTTTGCGCTCTACCTGTCGCGAAACGTCGTAATTCGTAACGTTCTTGCGAGTTTACTACACCGGGCAATATAACGTGTCCGGTTGCACCGTAAACGTTGATTCACTTCGTATCGTAACGCACGCTCGTCCCCGCGCACGCCACCGTTTCGGCTTCGTTTTCTTCGGTTTTTGTTATTTTTTTTTGGCAAAGTTCCTTTGGGTTCATTCCAAATTTTTGTGATTCTTCACACCGGCGCTCTCTCGTTTCTTCTTCGCTGCGAACGCGCCGGCGGGCGCGTTGTTTCGGCGAATTTCCGGACCGACACCGGATCCTCTGATCGTCGTATCCTCCGGGCAAACGCTGGAGAAGGGAGGACCTGAAACAATTTGAGAGTGGCACATTTAATTTTAATCCTGATTCACGGTAGTTATTTTTATTTTTTTCTGACGCGACTAAAATTCCTTACGGCATTTTCTATACCTCGAGTCCCGCGTATCAGCCCATCGACGTGCAAAGAAAAATCATAAATATTTCCGAATTTTTCTAAATTTCAATTTTTTTCTGTAATCTACATATTTTATATTTGACCCTATTATTGGGAAAAATGCCTTAAGCATTTGGGTAAAAAAATTTCAACGTTGTTCAAAATTCGAACAGTTGCCTTCTTCAATAGTAACGAGATGCATTAACGCGTATTTATTAATCATTTGTCCATCGTACGCGATGGAGTGAATATTTTAAGACAGAGAATTCACCGTGCGCTCTAAATAGGCTCCCCGACGATGTTGTAACTGCGCCGCCCCACTGACTTCTCCCTCCTGACTCTGTTGGACGTTGAAGAGACTCCCTCTTGCGCTTGTATATTTCTCACCCACCGTATTCGAACGAGTTGCCACGATATTAAGGTCTTCCAGAACTAACAGTACCATTCACATTTCTACGCACTGTGCGAAAGAGAGAAAGAGAGAGAGAGAGACCTTGAGAATTCTCGATCTACGGACCGAGACCCGAAGATCGATGAAAATTCGCAGGCAAGGTGAATCTTCCAAGGTTCAATGCTTCTGTTATCATAGTCTAATTTTTGCTCTGCAACCTCGAAATAAACGCGCAAAAAAAATCGCGTATACATCGCCGAAATAACTTTTTTTTCGTGGTATTGTCTATCAAGAAGATCTTTTTTTAAGTACTTGGCGTTGAGACGCCATCGCGTCGCCTGATATTTCAACGAACCTCGATCAGGCTTCCTGCAGCTCGCCCTTGGCTCCAGTCAGGCTGTGATGGTGCCTCGTCGCGAGCTTCGTTGCGAGATCGTGCATCACGTCCCTGTAGATCACCGTGTCCAAATTTTCTCCCAACATGTAGAGAAGAAACCAGTCGCCGACTTTGCTTCGGCGCACTATCGTCTCAACCGCTTCTCGTCGTACGAGACGAAACCTTAGCCTCAAAAGATATACCCTCGTTCGTGGCGAAAAAATTATGACAATCTGAAATAAAACAACGAAAGAAAATCATTTTTTAAACAGTCTTTCAAAGTCTTCAAAAACTTGGGAATTTTTTGCAATTTTTATGAATGATCGAGTGAGGAAGACCGGGGCTATTTGGCACACGAGGTAATTCGGAACAAACGCGGCGAAAACAGTTTTTTATTAAACATTTGATTCAATTAACCACGGTCTCACGCGATTTCGAGCAATGGATCCGAAAGGATCGACTTTTCCGGTAATAATATAAGATTGTTAGATCGTTTTACAATAGAAGAAAATCGGCTAAACGGCCGATGGCGAAACGAATAATTGATTGATTGAATAAAATAACTCTCTTGGGCTGAAAAAAATAGCCAATTTGACCAACAGTTAGTAGAATTGATTAGGCATTTCTTGTAATCAATAAAATATTTGTTTCGCCATCCATAATCGCTGATTCAGTCGATCTTTTTCTCAGTGCCGAATTTTACAATATTATTAAAAAAATGACACGAACGATGATAACTGACGACTTTGGTCCTCGTCGGGATGTTAATATCGTATTAACGCTAGTGAACTTACCCTGTACAATACAGTCACGAGGCTCAGAACGCCGAGAAAGAGGAACCAGAACCATAGAAATACATAGATCTTCTCGTTAACGACGTTGAGCGGGAGTATGCACACTGCGTCGTGCCTCTCGACCTCGCCGCTGACGCCGTACTTGTAGAAAGTACACTTAGTCATTCTCGGGAAAACGTAGATCATAGGATCCACCCGATCCTCCTGATCGGACTCGAGAAATCTCAACACGTCGATGCCGAATGTGAGAAAGGCACCGTCGAAGAAACGGTTCATCAGGAACATCTGGCCTGCACGATTGAAAGAAATTGTTCTAAAATTAATTCGACCTCCACCAACCCCTGTCTGCTCCCTTCCCTCTTAACATTATCCTCTAATAATCTCGTTTCGGCGAAACGTTGACTATAAAATTCGACAACTGAATGAGACTGCGGTTAGAATTTATAACGTGTTTGAAATTTTCGATTCTTCGCCGATTCATCTAGTTTTTCGCCGAATTTTCGAGGTCAACCGCGTGGCTGCCAAATATTTTCGTGAATTGTTCATTCACTGCCAGATCTCGCGGCGTGTGTCACGCTTATAGTTCTGTCGCATTCTTTTAACGGCCCTCGAATTATTCGCGATTCGATGAATGAAGAAACTGCGTGAATTTAGCTTATTCCGAGAAAATTGAGAATTAATAAAAATAGAGATCCCCCGATTTTGTTATTTTCGTTTTTATCGAAGTCGAGGTCGATACTCACCGATAACGTTAATCAGCGCAAGAAGTTCGCATAGGTAATATCTATATGCCCACCAATTGTGATACCTAAGATTCTCCCACAGATAATCGAGAAGCATTTTCTTCTTTTGTTTCTTCTCGACCTCCGAGCATAAACCGATGTCGAGATCCATCATCAGCGCGTGAATCTTTCCGCCTTCCCAACCTTTCCACAACCAACGCGGTGTGTAGAACAAAATCGCCTGCGAAATCCAACAAAAATCGGGACCAGCCATTAGTAAAATTACATCAAATTTACAGATTCAGCGTAAATCAAAAGAACGAGATTCATACGATGCGTTTATTTTATATACCGCTTTAGATAAGTGACCATGAGAGACTCAATAACTTAATAAGGTTTAATTACAGTGGAATCGAGACTCCAAAATGTGAGGAATATGCGATATAGACAAAATCATAGACATACACGCTTTGTAAAGTGGCCTAAACCGAAAATTGACAAAAAATTAGATTTTTCCTTGACACAACTTGGGACCAAAAGGTCCATGTGTATTCCAGGATTATCCATAAAATGCCGTACGAAAATTCCCCCCCCTGCTGAAAACCGCATATAGATCTGGCGATTCCGACTATCGATGCGAATGCGTATTTTTACCCCCAAGAAGTAGATCGGGAGCACATAACTCGAAGGGTTAAACGGCCGACGAGAAAAAATTGTTATGACACTCGCCCGAAATTAGTCTGGACCAAAAAATATGGTGGACACATCGATATTTCATCGTGAAGAATCGGAGTCGCCTGTGCAACGAGAAGCGTTCGTCGACGATCCCCGAATCGTTGTATCCCTCTCATCTTTAATCAGAGACTCCGTGCGAAAGGGAAACGATAAATTATATGTTTGCACTCGTAAAGTCGAGGAGGCAACAAAGCGGGTAGGCGAGGCTGTTGCGGTAGAATTTACAGCTTCACATATATATTTGCTCGAACGTGAGAGTAACGAGATCGAGACCGGGTGGCGACGATCAAAGACTAACGTTTCCCGCAATCGCGCCGCTAGCGATCTTGATACAAAATTATTGAACTCGATCTTTTTGCATTCTTCGGCAAACAATCGCAGATATGCGCAAAGTGCGCGCATTATATCCTCGAAGGACGCGAAGCCGCGTATTTATGCAGCGGCCGCATTGGCAAAGAGATGCGACCACTCAGGCGCCGATGCACTTTCGTTCCGTCCTATTGTTTAAATCTCCCCGAAGCCCGCGAACGCAAACGCGATTACCGCGGCGACTTCCATCTGAGAAATACAAATTTTCCCTCTTTAACGCGAACCTTGTAAAACCTTAAGATTATTTTCAAACAAGCTCTCGCGCGTTCTCTTCGGACGCGGCGAAGAGGCGGCCAAGAGGATAGCGCGAGTGAAATATCGCTTTGTTTAGACCGGCAAATTTTACATTGTTGCTCGAGCCGCGGCGAAACGTTCGGTGTGTCTCGTTGCAAGTAACGCTGGCCACCTGTCGCCCTCGCGTCCTTGGAGGCCGCGCTCAAACAATTTGCAGATATAATAAGCAGCGAGCGCGAGACACAAAAAGTAAGAAATAATATACCGAAAAAAGAGCTAAAAGAGAGGAAAAAAAAGGAAAAAAGTTGCAAAAGTTTCTCCAGCGCTTGGCTCCGCCGTGCGCTGTCCCGTCTTTCTCGTTCGTTCGTTACGTTCGCTTATCTTCGCCGTTCGTAGAAATCTTTACGGCAGGATAGGAGAGAAAAGTGAGCAAACGTCGTCCCGGCGTCGCGCCCGGAATTCCCGGGCTGGCGTGTACGGCGCTGCGGCATCTCGGGCCTGTTAATTACTTCGATATCTCGAAAGTTAGCTACGTTCCTCTTTCGTCCTCTTGTTCGGTCCATGATCTTTGACTCACTCGCGGGCTTTCCTCCTCTCGCTCGCCGTGGCTCGAGAACTCAGCGGGCGAGCGTTAAAGAACGCCGGAGATGGAAAACCGAACCGTCGGACATAATACCGGCGAGAATCGGCGATGGGCGGCTCGGAGCTTCGCGCGAATTCCCGGCGAGAGAAAGAGAAGCGGACTGACGCGATCGTTAATTACCCAGACACGGTTAGGCACTCATTCGCTCTCGCGTCTCAGGGCTAAAGGGATTAACGCCGAATGTTTTTCAGTCTAGCGAGGTCGGGGCAATTTAAGTGGACAGTCGAATAATGAATTTTCCACGGTGAAAGTTATTCGTTCGAAGGAGAGAGAATTCTCAGTGAGATAATTCAATGCGAATTAAATTCACTTGATTGGCAAAAAATAGGTTGCGAAAGCTCGCGGAATGCAGTGTTAAAAAGAAATTGGAAGTTCAAGCCTCATAAAATCTTAATAGTACCAATTTCGTGTAAACCAACTTTCGAACAATGGTAGGCGAAGTAAAAAATATCGTCGGGATGGCTTTTTCGTTCTACGGAGTTTCCCACATATAAACCATGGCTCACGTCTTCGGGTTTGTAAACTCCGAAAGCGCGCACGACGCTCGTTTACTATCACGAGCGGGTTGGAAGAAACAATGGACAGAAAGAGAGAAGAGCGCAGGGAGAATAAGAGGAGTTGGGAGGAGGGTGGTCTGTGTATAGTCGCACGTATAGATAGAAGCGATATTCTACGCGAGCAAAGGAGCCTTCGGATGCCGCGAGAGGAAGACGCTTTGCTCGCAACATCGGAGCGGAGAATTTTCGGATCCGTGTCAACGAACCTATCGAGTACAAGGCGTTCCTCTTTGCCACGCTGCGCTCATGCTCGCACCGCTTAAAACGAGCGAATAGTTTTTGCCGGCATAAGTTTGTTGGCGCTGGTCCAGAGAGACGTGCAACGGCAGCAACGAAAACCCTCCGAGATTCTCTCGCCGCGTCTCCGACGCGGGGGGGCACTCTTCGGGCGATGCATAGAAATACGCGAAATTATTACTTCGACGAGCCAACGTGCTAAATACACAGCTGCTCTCGCAACGAGGGATAATCGCGAGAATCGCGTAGAACAGATACACGCGAGATGTAATAGCGTAGGACATGTTCCAAAGCTCGCGGGGACTAAACCAGCCGCTTGCCGAGTTAAGGAGAAATAGTCCCCCTCCGATTGCCGGGCAATTCGCGTGCGTGCCGCGAAACTGCGTGCGTAATCTCGCGCTCGGACTCGCGTGAGAGAGCATTTATAATCAAAGCCATACACATTCTACGTTGACTCTCTCGGCGACGAAGAAGAGAAACTCGCGACTACGCGGCCGAGCAAACAAATAGTTGATTGCGAATTCACGCTAACACACGCGTGTACGCGCGCGAGGATCAACCGGCAAGGGAAAAGGAACAGTCGGAAACTTTATTAAGCTCCGAGATTTTAGCTTTCGCTTCTTGCCAACGCGCCGCGCTCAATGATAAACGAGGCAAATAAACGATCCTAACGAGTTCCCGGGAAAGCACAGGTCGCGTGAAATCAGAATTCCGGATAAGATCGCTTTAGGGATCGTTGCTACTGCGAGATACTCCAATCGAGCCGGCGTTCATCATACATAGCAGTTGACAATAATCCGTGATGCTTATTTTGAAACTTAGAATTAGAATATTTGAACTTTTGTGATCAATTTTTCAAATTCTCTCATCTCGGATTTTACACTCAACTGTAATGAATTCATAAGATATATTTTTCCGAATTTCGGCTTCGAATACCTTTCAAACAATTTATTTAGGAAGGAAAACAATATTGGCCAAAATGTTGAACCGGCAGTTTTCGTTATGATAAATTCTCTGGAGAGGCAACCTGTGATCAAATTCAATATTCATAAATTGCCCATATTAGCTTGACAAATTACTTTTTTTTCCATTGGCAAGAATAGAATCGATTGGACAGTAAAAAAAATCGACACATGATTCGAGAGTTTTTGGTCGCTGTGTTCGAATTTCTTTATTTTCGTCTTCAACGATTTTCGATCTTGAGAATGGATCAATGGCTCGTGATTGGTAATCAGTTCTTACTTGAAGTAACAACGCGAAGATAACCCACTGATAATACTTGTGCTGCTTGACAAGGGGATGATAGCCATGACCGTGCATCTCGGTCTTGCTGTTCGTAACGCCCGGATAAGGCACGGCCTGTCCTATCGACATGTTGAACGCGTGGATTATACTGTATGTAGTGTGAAGCCAGCAGAAGGTCTCGAGCACGACCTTGTCCACAGCGCCGGAGCTCTCGCAATGAATCGGCGAGCCCGATATGCTCTTGCAAGCGAGTGTGAGACATCCAGCAAGCAGCAATGCCACTGTCACACGATAGTGAAGACGAAATATGAGCGAATCTTCCGACGCTCGTTGTACCTTGAATAGGGACCTTATGGAGCCGAAGATGTCGATCATCTTCAACATTATTGGCATCTTTCACGATTAACTTTTCACTTTTTCCCATCTACTTTCTGTACAATACTCGATTGATTTTCCTTAAATTTTTCTCCAATTTTCTTCCCATCAACGTATCGAACCGCTCGTGAGTCTCGACGACCGCGGGTTCGCATATATCATCGAGTATTCCGACCAATCCTTTGATATTAGAATCAACATGTTCACGCGCGAGGCTCGCATCGCAGCGAATTTTTCTTTCGTTACACAATCACTTCTGGAATTATTGATTTAAATGAACGGAGTTATTCAAGATCGTGCACTGTTGTCTCTGCCCCACGTGGGTCTCGTCAACGTCTTCGCCCGTACACGAGCTCTCACTCCCGATGACATCACGCATCGCCGGTTATTCAAGCCACTTCACTTCATTCCAATTTCTAGACGCGACTGAAGAAACGCTCCGAATTCGCACCGGTTTAGGGGATGCGAAATCCGACGCTCGAGGAGACTCGTCTCGGGATGGATAAATATTTCTCCCCCAATCTCTTTTATTTCTCTATTCGATCGCCTGTACGAAAAAAAAACAAGAGATCCGTCGATTGTTTTTTTTTCTTTCACATTGCGACAACGAGGCTGGTTAGAAAAATTGAGATATTTGGGTAAAACAGGGGAGATGCGAGATACGAGACGACAGGGAGACACACGTGGGGCACAGAAGCAAGCTGTTAGAAGACTGAACGGACTTGAGGGGCATCTCTTGGCCTCGACCAACGCGCCTAAACACATAACTCATATTATCATTTACCGGAGTCTCTCCAGTTTTCTTTCTTGCTCTTTCTTAATCCTACCGTCACCCCCTTCTCAACTTTGTACGCGACGGAAAGCTTTCTTGTCAGGTCAATAGGCGCGGACGAGAACGAACGATGGGCGATCTTCTTTCCGCGGAATACGACGGCAAAGCCACCAAAGTTCTCGGCGTTTATTAAATATTAATATAATAGCGGTATATTGGCTCCAACATCGGGAGCCCTTACAAACAGATCCCGGCCGCTCCCACTCCGGTTTCTTGGATTATAGGTAATATAGATAGTATCGCTTCTGTCGTAATTGCCTGCTAGTTATCCCTTAAGGTTATACCGAACGCTAATTTGTTCGATAAATTGAAAGATCATTTTCCCAACGAAAACTTAGTTAGAATGATATTAAGCTTTTGAAGTCAAAATTGACCACAGTAATTTTTTTTATAATCGCGATACGAAATTTTGGATTCCACATTTTTATATATTTTTATGTAAATTACGGTTTTTGACAAAAAATTAGATTCGTATGTACGTTTAGAAAAATTCATTATATAATTGCACTTTGTAAATACAATTATGCAACAATTTGAAAGAGGACACGATAACTCAGGTATGAAGTCGTTAAACCTTTCGAAAAGAATGCACAAAAAATAAATCATTATACAAATATTTTATAAACAAATATACAAATATTTGCATAATAATTTTTTTCATAATATAAATATTTCATTCGCTAATTTTGACTGACATGAATTCTCGATCCATTTGAATCCGAAATGAGAGAGTTTTGTGCGCGTATCTTCTGACAGTCATCGACGTTCCGCCGGCGTGCTTGTCACGATTAATTTTGAATTTCATTGGCGCGAAGAAAGATATCTCGATGAGAGCGAGTGCTTTCTGGCACGTTGAACGATTTGCTCATCATCGTTGCGCGCTCGTTAGAGAGGTTCGCGTTCCTTAGCTGGCCTTTGGCCGGCGGCCCATCGCGGCGGGCTCCCGAAGATTGACACTTGAATGAAAAAGGAACAAACGAATGGAAAAAAAATAGCGATGAAGACGTGAAAAATATTCGGATGAAGATAACAGGGGAATCGAGTCGAACCGAGCGAAGTCAATTCTTAAGGAAGTATACGATTGGCGCAAGGAAGGCAGAAGTATCAGCATCGTTTCGTGGACGGTGGCGAACCCGAGACAAGGCATCCGGGTCATTGTCAAACTATAGTTAGGCTCATCCTCGATTTCATGTTGCCCGCTCTGTTTTGTCCGCCGGGTTGTCCAAGAGAGCTCGTATAATTCCACGGAGACCTTATATTACGACCTCGACCGATTAACTTCTCTTCTGTCCCGTACTCTCGCCCGTTTCGCACGCGGAGTACGAGAACGCAGGTATATAAATAAATATTAATAAATATGCAAAAAAAAAGTGTGCGGAAAACCTCGAGGTTATTTTAACTGATGCTATAGTAATTTACCCACTTGTATTTCATAAAGTTGTGGAAGCCAAGAAACGAGAAACAAAAGATTTCGTCTCGTTCTATTTTAAACCTATTAGACTCTGTAAAAAAAAAGTTAATTTTGCAATCTTAGCTTGTAACGTTTTTCTACTCATTGAATTTTTTTCGGAATACCATTTATGTTATAAAAAACCTGTGAGACAAAAAGTTCGATCAATTTGTTGTTGAGAAAGCTATTCTTCTGAATCGCAAATGATTGGGAACGAGATGAATCGAGCTTCAATGAATTAAGGGAGAGCCTTCACTCATTCTGTCTATTTGTCTGTCAGCCTGGGAATTCGGAGCTATCGATATCACAAACGGTAGAGATTGAGCTGAGTGAGACTCCGAAGAGAGATGTTGTTTCGTGTATTTCGAACCTTGTTCCACGATTGTCGTTTCGCGTAGTCTGAACCTTGTCCCACGATCGACTGCCTCAAGGCGAACGTCTCAGGTGGCATCCCCAACTCTCTCGCCTCTTCCCCGATCGTTCCCACTTCCGCCACCGCCTAGAACGTCCACGACCCTCGGCGTATGTACTACCACTAGGCGAAAGCTCCGAGTTAATGTGCTTAGGGTTTCCTTCTTGGCAATGAACTAGATATAAGCCTTTGTAAGCAGGGAAGTTAAGTTGCTCAGACCCTGGTGCCCGTCGCCGCCGCAAAACCGGCAAACAGAATCGTCGCTATATACCTTTCATATAGCGACGACTACCGCAAAGGAATGTTCGAATCGTGGTTATGAAATTCTGTTTTCTTGCAAACTTCGTTTAACACTCTTCAAACTAAGATTTCTTCCGGCGGGGATTTTTCTTAAATGGTTTCTGTCATTTTCAGCACTCAATTGAAATTTCCCGAATTTCGGAACTTCCTTTATAGCACTCTTGTGCATGAATCATTTTGTTCAGCCGTACGTTTTTTAGAAATTTAAAAAACGCCACCATTTCTTAAAAGCTTTTATTATTATTTTGAAGAAACTTGGGCTTCATCAATGAGCCTCCAACCATTCAATAATTGCTACATTATAGAATTTCTAGAACTCGCCCTTGCCTTTACGGAATGTCGATTTCTCGATTGAATTGTATCGGGTAGTGAAACAAATTATTTCACACTGTTTTGTCACGCCGGTTCGTTCAAAATCGTTTCGTCTCTGCATTACGAAACGCCAGTGTGTTTCCGTTCGTCTCATTTGAAGGATTTCGCGTTTACGTTAAAATCGTGTCGGAAAGCGAGCTTGTTTCATGCAACTTTGGCATTATTGTGTCGATCTTGGCCTTGATCGACGAACAAATAAATATCTCGATTGCTCTCAATCGTGTAGCTTAAATATTTACAGATCGACGCTTCATCGAACGTCGAAAACCCGCGAAGCTCTATAACCGCACGTAGGATTAGATTTCGCAGAAAATTCGTAGTATCCGAGAGCGATGGAAGGGATACACAATGAATCGAAGTGGTGGTTCGTATGCGGTGACGAAGGATGAAAAGGTGCCAGACCTGTGCTACGGCGAACTATTATACACCAGATCTTGAACAAGGCACGAGTGTAGTCTAAGTTCGATATAAGTAGGGCAAACTCTCGTTATATATACACCAAAGTTGAGCTGCTTTGCGGGGGATACAGAAGCGGTTGCGAACCAACACCCACACGTACAAACTTCCTCTCTCGCTCAGGAATCAACGGCACTCGAGTTACCCCTTTCGTAGTTCTGATATCGTTTAGGTACGCATCTGACGTGGCCCAACATCGTCAGCTCGAACTTCGATACAATGGCTAGCAATATCAACGAATAATTGAATTGTTATACTTCAGTAGTTTTTCTTTCAAATAATGAACATTATTTTGATTGCAATCTTACAGAAAAATATTACTTTAGCGTAAATGTTCAATAATTTTTTTCATACTTGCAAATTAAAAAAAATGTAAGGAAAAGTCATTTACGGTGAAAAAAAAGTTCCGTTTCAATGAAATATACCATTGCGTGTTACTGAAGTTATGTGTTGTTATTTTTATTTTATTCTGATTCTTACAATGTGAAATAGAACCAATAGCAGAACAAAATAAATCGTTCTTTCAATGTTCTTTCCAATTGTAACGATTAGAATGAAGTTGAAATAACAACATGTGTTCTTGGCAGCCCGCAATGGTTCATGTTATTGGAAATGGAAGGTTTTTTTTTTCAGTATACGAAAGTAAACTCGACGGATAGATGAGTCGATGCTCTACTCAGAGAAGTTCTACCAACGGAAAACTTTTCGTTCGATACTTCGGGATGCAGTACGGATATCGGGTACTTTTTCTTCTCTCTATTTTGGCTAGTAAATTATGTATGCTTCAAGATCGACGGGTTCTTAATTAAACATTGATATATAGCCGATATTTGAAGCAAATACAGCGCCGGAATCGCGGCGAGGATGAAAGACATTATTAGATCCCCGTTGAAGCTCGATGCGTCGTCGACCCTTCGAATTTTCGGGTTTCCCGATAAACGCCCCGGCGCATCTTTAAGCGCGCACGAGTGCCAACGAGTAAAAGACACATCCGGTTGTTTCGTTGAAAGAAGAGTTCGAACATCGCGTCTCCGCCGCGGTTGTAACGAGGCGAAGGCGCGAACGAGGGTCCTCCCTCGAAACCCCCCGAACGTGTTTATCGAAGAAGCTTGTAACTTGTCGGCTCGGCGGATATAGGAGAAAGAGCGCCGAGACCCGAGAGAGCAATGCAAGGCGCAGAGAGAACGCGTGTGGGTGTTGCGAAAGATAAATCCACTTTGAAACACTCACACCCGTTAAATCTCACTGAAACGATCTTTATGCTCGTTCGAGATAATCCGACGTACTCACGCATATAAAAATCAAGTGTGTCTTCAGTTTTTTTTTCTTCACTATATATAATTCACGCGCTACAATCCCTAATTCCGTCTTTTCACGAAGTTAAAAATAGTTCGGGTTTGCTGTTAAAAATAGTCCAATGAAAAATTCGTTCTTCGAAATTATCGCTAAATAGAAGTTGAGATGAGCCAAAATTACATGGTTTTGGTATCGTTTAATTGATTACCTTTTCTTTTGCAATAATTACGCTGAAAACAGTTCTCCACTTTATAAATGTAAAACGCGCTATTCGACATATCTTTCGTATTTCAAAGTACAGAAAAAAACTGAGCTCGATAGAATGATTAGAAAAAAATGTGAAATAATAAGCGAATCAATTTTTTTTTATTTGAAAATTTATAAGGAATTCGTCAATAGTTTATTCTTGTAACCTGTTTGAAAAGCACTATGTTTTGCCGCTTCAAAACGCACATTCGTTCGACAAACAATAGAATCTTTTTGCACATTAGTCATTTTCAGCAGCGATGCAAAACATTTAAAAATCGTGACCGGAAAGGGAATCGATGAGTAGCCTACAAAAACGAGTAGGCGAAAATACTCCACCACAAAAATAATAGGGCACAGAGTTGTATCGCAATTTTTGCAGTCTATTGAGATTCAGGACAAATTAAAAAATTTAAAAATGAATTTTTCTGAAAGTAAAGTTAGAATTCTCGAGATGAAAGAAAATTACCTGCAGGAACAGCATGAAGCAGACCCACTGATAGTACCTGTACTCCTTCCTCTCGCTCTCGGGGTGCAACTTCGAATTGTCGATACCGGGAAACGGCACCTCGGAGCCTTCCTTCTTCTTGTAAGCCGCCGTGATCGTGTAAGTGCTGTGTATCCAGCAATAAGTATTGAGAACGTCTTCGGGCAGATCCTTGCTGTGTATGCAGTCGATCGGATTGCCGACGTACTGTCTCGTCGTGACAATTAGCGAGAAAGCAACCAACAGTATGACCGTGAGACTGTAGTGAAGTCGAAATACGGCAGTGTCGATGTGTATGTGTGAGATCTTTATCAGGCTCTTTAGGCCGCGAAATATGTCCAACATTTTGCGACGCGATCACGTCGCCTCGTTGTTATCTTCCTCCTCGTCTTCCCGATCGTTTCTCGATCGTTAACGCAGGACGGATAGCGAACCGATCGAGATATCTTTCGCGATCGTTAATCGTGCAATTCGAAAAACAATCCACCGCGAACATCTGCGGTTGTGAACGAGTCAGCAAAAAAAATGATCCAGAATTTCGTGCAGTATGCGTTTTCGCCGTGAAGAGCCTCGGTTAAAATCGTCACGAGGTCGCGATCCTCACCGATCGTCACCGCGCACCCTCGCTTCTTCGCATCTCACAATGTTCACGTTTTTCAATATACTAATAATACATATTCGTCGGCGACCCTCTCCTAATTTCCTCTCTTCTTTCTTTCTACTCTCCGTTCGTTCTTTCGTTACTTCTTCCTTCTTTTTGTTCTTCTTCCTCTTCTATGTCAGTCCTAAATGAATAATCTTTCTTTTCGCGATAATTCTCGTCGGGTCGCCGGGTCCTCGACGCGATTCACCAGGCCCTTTCAGCCTCCTCGCCTTGTACATTATTCCTTTTTATAATTTATCTTCCGCCTTGTCGTTTTGGGTATTCGTTCGTTTTTCTTTCTCTTTTTTCTTTTCGTCGCGCCCGATTGATGCTCCTCGATTAGTCGATGTGTGTTCGCGCGTGGCCGTCGGTAGCCGGGACCGGTCCGATACTACGATATGTCACGACTACTGTCCAGCAGATAACACTTGGCCCTCCCGTCGTAGTGGCACGGCTTCTCGGCAACGACAACGACGTGTCGGACTGCTACGACGACGACGAATCCGACGGGCTTAGTCATCCTCGCTCGTCGTCGCGGTCGCTTTATATGCACCGCTCTCTCTTTCTCAAGCCCTCCGAATGTCCCCCAGGAACACGACGAGGATATAACCGTTCACCGTCCAGTCGGTGGGAGGTAATTTTTTCTCCTCTTTTTTTCCTCTTTTGGCACTCGAGCGGAAAATTTTTCATCCGAAAAGCCGTCGAATCTTCAATTTAACGCAAAGACTCTGCAAGACCGGAGTTATTCATTCGCATCCCCGCGTCGATTAAAATTTTTTCGAATTTCCTTTTCTCGCGACGCGGCAATAAAATTCTTCGCTATACTCCCCCGCGCTCGGAACACTTTTGGAACAGCGCCCTCGCCCACCGATGACAGATTTAGTAGGCGCAATATACAAGACCTTGAAGCTTCTTACACCTCTCTGCATCGGGAACGTATCAGTCAGAAGATGTGCACACGATGCAGCTCGGAATTGGCGAAAGATCATTTTTCTTCGCTAACACTGTACATCACTTTTTTTTTTATATTACGAAATTTTTTGTCGTACAGATTTTCCGTTTCGTCTACGAAGAAATTAGCACGCGAGATTTATTATTTTTTTTTCAACATCAGAATTGAAAATATGAATACATGAGTATTACAAAAAATAATTTCGAAACAAAACGAAACAATGCTTTTTTTGCGAATATAATATCAAATGAATGTAGACAGATAAATTTATATAAGGTAAGAACAAACAAACGGTTTTTGGGCAAGCTGAATTTGTGGTAATGATCCCAAATTAAATATTTTTTATTGCCGTACTTTTATACCGTTTTATTAAAAATTCGCGAGTCTCGCCGTGAAATAGTTCACAGAAGAAATGTAGTGTAAAGGTTAAAAAAAATGAGCTTTTTATCGTCAATTCCGAGCTGCCAAAGGAATTGGCAACAGATGCGATGTTGTTGATTTAAGTAAAAGTCTCGTGTCCCACACCCCGATATACCTGTCTTTAATCATTTGTTTGTTTGTTGACACATCGGAGCTTTAACGATCCTCTAATTTCCATTCGGTTTATTGCTCCCCTTCGGTACTCGGCGAGTCGATCGCACGTGAGTCAAGCATCAGCGCGAAGCATTTACGATCTTCGAGCTTTTCGCCTCTCTGGTTCTCCTTCCGAGTCTCCGACCTCGCGCGAGACGCGATTTTCCTTCTCTCGTTTCCTGTGTGCACTTTCGTTGGCCGCCGAAAATCCGAGGAATGATCGACGTACCCGACGACCTACCGACTGATTTTCCGTCCGGATATAACGAGCCACGCGTTGATGCCGGTAGCGCAAACACGGGAAACACAAAACACCTGTTGCACACGCGTGTTCCGCCGGACCAAAACGGCTTCGTACTACTCGGCTAGCTCGATCTCGCGCGCGAAAAGTTCGTCCACCTCTCGCGATCGTGCAAATACGGTTTCCTCGCACACTGAGCGTCGATTCACTTGCCAAACGGCAGACACACACTCGAGAATCTCTTCGAAAATTGTTGCTTGATCGTTTTTGTTTTTATTTTTATTGCGAATTCTCGCTAACGCACTGAGATGAATCTGAAAACACATGGCGACTCAGTATCGGGGGTTTCCTCGCTCGCATTTCTCGCGCTATGTCCTCAGAAACTCCGCCGCGGAGTATCGAAGTTCTATCGAGAGTAACACCGACGAATGACATCGAAAGAAAAGATACAAGTTCGGGGTAGGATTTTGTTGAAAGGAAATTTGAAAGGGGCAACGAAAGCAGCAAAAAAGTGAATGAATGTATGGAATGCTCGACGACAGAAGGACGTAAGATACATAATTCGACATCAAATGTGATTCACAACTTTGCGCCATTTAGCAATGGATGTTATTCAGAAAAATTAAACCGTACAGGATTTTTTTTCTTAGCTAAAGTGGCAATATTCTAGCAGACCAATTAATTTACGAATTGGTTCCCTATAATTGCGCGTTTTTGCATGTTTTTACGCCACATATTTGTTTAGGAAATCCGATGACTTTATTGTTGCAAAATTTAGTCAAAAATTAAAATCTTTTAGATTATTTATAGTCAATTCGAAAGGCCAGGATGTAAGAAAGGCGCCTGCCGAGACGCCACAGTAGAAATTCTAACGGGTCGTTAGAAAAGACCTAAACAATACATTTTCAAGAATTCAAGATTCTTTTGATTAAGACTCGATTTCACGAGACCCATATTTCTCAATTAATATTCGAAGCTCACGAGTATCCAGTAAATGGAAAAATATCTTCATCACCAAATTGTCCAAAGTTCTAGTTTACCCAAAAATTAATGTCTACGGTCCATCGCTTTTCAATTTAAAAAAATCGATCTTACAATAAAAATCATCGACAAATAATATTCAATTCCTTCAATGAATTCGTTTTTCGAACCTTTAAAAAAAAATGACGACATAGCAATTTTTTTCATCTTCTTAAATTCAATGGACTTGAAATTCTATTAACCGACGCCGGAGTATACTACAAAGTTTGAAGTAAAAAAAAAACGCGACAGTTGACGGATGGACGCTACATTCGAGCTTCGGCCAAGAATCTTAAGAAAGACAACGCGTCAAGGCATTTTACTTAATTTTTTCTCCCGAAAGCTTTTTCGACCCTTCAAAGATCTCCGGATCCATAGCGCGCCGGACCCCAAAGAACGTTTCGTCCCTCGCTCTTCGAGCCCCGAGTCTCTCGTTCTTTCGATGCGCCGGCGCGTGTGAGACTCTCGGCGCTCACGATTTTGTAATTTTGTTTGATGTGCGTGCCATTCTATTTTCGCGTTTACGCTGTACAACTGCACTTTGCTACCGAGCAGCAACGTCGGCCGGTGGTAGCGGCGGCAGCTGTACACACACACATGGACACGTCCGAAATGCGAGTATTAAGAGTGAAGGCGAAACGATCTCTCGGTAGCTCGGAAACTATGAGGGAGAAGTAGCTATGACTATGCCGGCCGCGAGCGCCGGCCTACAGGCACATTTCCGCGGGCGTACACGCGTACAAGTCCGCGGAAATGTGTGAGGACAAAATACAGAAATAGAGCAACGAAGCGTTGCTCGCTCTCGCTCATCTCGCGGCTCGCAGGGAAGTTCTCTCTCGTTCTTCGTCAAACTCTTCTCACTCACGCGCAGCCTCACTCGCTGCTCCGAAACGAAAAGATCGTCCTATCTCTCTTTTTTCTTTACTACTACCTTTAAATCTATCGATATTCCGCGAATTGTTCGGCTTACACGTCACCGATCCGACCGGGCTGTCCCTTCGAGCAACCGAAATGTACGTCGCCTGTCTTCAGATCGATCGCGAAGCTTTCACGTTTCATCGAGAGTTTCGAACAATCCTTCGCCTAGTTCGGACGTAACACGTGCTGAAGCATCCGAGTAGTTTTTTTTTGCTTCTTCGCAAATAGTAGGTCGGTTACAGAAGCTACGATTGTTTTCTTCTCGTATGATATCCGGTCGGAAAAAAAGTTGCAAATCAATTACGAATTCATTAACAAGCCATTGAAAGTGGCAATTACAAACGCCCTATTTAACTTTTTGGATTCATTGAAGAAAATCGTTCATACTTTGTGTTCCAAAAACATTCTTCGAGACTTTTTTGACTGACGGAAAAATTGCATGCTTTGTCGTTGTTTTCATGACCTTAATCGATATTTTCAAAATAGTTTTTACCGTAGAATAAAATGGACAACTCGATTTTTTCCATTATCACACCAAGAAGCTAAAAAACATTACTTTCCCAAAATATCTTGAAACGTTACCCTAAAAAATCTGTGTTGAATCAAACATCTGTGATTCGATATTTCAAGGTTACGATATGCGATATATAATTTTGTTCTGATTCCGAGATAGCTGCTTATTTTTTTTTCAGAATTACCTACGCAAGTTCACTGATTCCAAAAATATGAAACCTATTTATCTTCGTAATTAAGTTGAATATCGAAAAAAATATTTTTATGATTTTTTCTCAAAAGGTTCGAAAGCACTAAATGAAATGATCGAAGTGACAATCGATGATCGAATGCTGTGCAATAAACGCTTGTCGAATAACCGGACGGGAATTGCCATGTAAATCTTCGTTTTTCCTTTTTGGCGAAGCGTAAGTTCTCCCACCGTGAATTTGTCGGCACGCGGCCGCGTTAAACGCAGCAACACAGCAGCAGCATCGCTATCGGCCTTCCTCCTCGAACTCAAACAAATGTCGGTCTGCTGTGCTCGGGCGATCTTAGCGAGCGGATGAGCTAACGAGAGAACCCGAGTAGAACTTCCGAAATACACGCTCTCGTCCGCTCTACTCTAGCCGATGCTGCGTCTGCTGCTACTTTACGTTCCGGCCACGATAAAACGTCGCGATATCGGCGTGACGTCAGCGAAAGCGAAATACGTGTCGAGACAGAGTTGACGTACAGGTGAGAGAAAAGAAGAACAATCGAAAGCACCGTTTAGTAACAGGCTGTGCGGTAGATCGAGTTAGTACAGTGCAGACGCGGTGGAACGAACGAATGGGGAAGCACAGATGAAATTTGAGGTACTTTATGATTCTGCTCAATCGATCCACTCAATCGACGATCGAAGATTGAATAACTTCTCGTTCAATCTCTATATTCTCTCTTCTTTCCCTCGTACGAAAGAGTTTTCGTGGACAAAGCGAGTTTTACGAAGAGCGAGGAAAACCGAACGAGTTTCGCGTACGAAATACCGTTGCGAAAGTTTTTCAAACTTTTGAGCAATAAAGTTCTTGGCTTTATCGGCTTTTATTTCTTCTTTTTTTCTTGAATCTGGCTTCGGTTTTTTTTTTTTTTTTTTTTTTTTTTGGGTAGACGTTTCGGGCCGAACCGGCTCGACGCTCATTCACCCGCGCACTACAACCCTCGACACACGCCACAACGCCGCGCACTCGACTCGACTCACGTCGGCCGTGGCTCCACGCTACGCGCGGACAAGTCCGAGGAGGAGTCAGGGCGCTCCAGGAATAGAAACCGAAAAGCCGAACGAGCAAGCCCAGTCCTCTCCTCGTGCGCTCGTGAAGCTTCCGAAGGAAACGCAACGGAACGCGCGTGTATACGTATAGGCGAGCGTAGTCGCGGGTTTCTCTCGCACGCGAGAGACGCGAGCTCACGAGCGCCGATTCCCCACCACGATATTGCCAGAACAGAGGCTCGACGCTGATTTTATACATAGCTAAATGATGAGAAGGCAACATAGCGGCTTTGGCCACGACGGGATTACGGGCGGTCGAAGCGCCTCCGGGAATCTCAACTTTTCATTTGTGAATCAAATTTTCTTTCTCTTTAAATATCTCGGAATCGTTGTGCGGTCACTACCGCTCGGTTAACCCTGTTTTCATTAATCGAGCTTGGTAGAAGCAAAAAAAAAAAACCTTTCCGAACAGAGCCAAATTTTCCATTTTTCATTCAGACAATTACTGGCAATTGATAGATTTTTACAAGTTATCCATACCGTTTCTTAGGAGACTAATTTTCTGTACATTTTTTCTGCATAAACGATTCTTTTCCATTTCTTTGTAGTTTTTGGAAAACTATTATTAAGAAATATTGCCTTATGAATATTATTTTTTGTAGTTGATTTGCTCAAAAAAAATAGTTAACATGATCATCTAAACGGTGTATAAGAATTTCTTGATGCGAAGAAAAAAGCGCAGCATCGCTCGGTTTATCAAGCGTCAAGCTCGAAGTTTGCGAAATTTGCATTATTCATAAATTCATCGTATCCCAGCTCGTACGCCGAGACAAGAGGATAAGTCGTAAAATTCCATGTGTTTATCGGGTTCAGGGGTGTATTCTAATGACGGGTACTCCCCGGCACGATGCAGGAAAGCCAAAGGCTTATCCTTGGCAAACAATCTCTCGACGTTGAATCGTGTGAATTATATCCGCGAGATTATACGCCGCGAGACCGTGATCGTCCGACCGCGAATGAACACCCGAGTGGTTTTGATGCACGAGATTTAGCATCCTGTAATCTTCATCTCCGAACTCTTCGATACAATGTAAATCGAGGGCGAATCGGGGCGAAAAACATTGCCGTTCGCGTCTCTGCCACGATGCTCGCTCGATTCCGTTTCAATTTCACTTACGAATTCGATTACCACCGCGATAGTGGATGCGGTCAGGTGGAATACGCCTCGCGAGACCGGCATTAACGTGAATCGATGCAGTTCCAGACTTCAAGTTCAATACAATTTATCAAGCACTTTTTTGAACTTATTCTCAATGGTAAAAAATTCTGCGGCCATAAGTGATCTCGTCCGGAGTTCTGCGGCTTTTCGGAGAGCCGTCTATTGATTATCGGTTTCCTCTTGTGCTGACCGAGGAGAAATAATCGTTTAAACAAAGTCTCGACACTGACAGAACGAGATATCTCACTTGAAGCATGTCAACTCTTAAATTATTGCAAAAATTCTATTATCGTGATACCAATTTTTATCAATGTTTCTCTTCTTATTTTCCAGAAATACCGGGTCCTTTTCCTCGGAACGGGGGTGAGTCTAGCTATTTTATCCAAACTTTCAATACAGTTCTTCCAATTTTACTCCGCACTCTCCAAGTATTTCAGAGCTCGTAAATTTATGAAACAAAAAACCTAACCATAAGAAACTGAATCTAAAGTCGATCGTTGGCTCAGTTGTGCCGATCGATCATGCAGCATCAGAGCCAACTGGTCTAGTAGAGTTTCGATTGAAAACTCTACTCCGAAATATCTTTATACGTTCCGCTGGAACTGCAAGAAATCGTACTAACTGCAGGTTCGCGCAGTGCGGCGAAAAAGCATTGGATAATATAGATTAAAGTCTCGCAATAATATTCGCATGCGTTGTAAAGTCATTCGCAACGATGCGGGATGCGGATGTATGAATATAAATTGTAAATATAGAGAGCGCGTCTCGTATGTTCTGTATACAAGCCCGTGGTCGTTGCTCCTCAAAATTTATATCTTCCACGAGTTATCTCTCAATTTAAAATAGACCGCGGCTGTGTAGACCGCAGTTGTATGACACGTCGATTACAAGACGGTTTCAGGGTGCGGTTGTATTGCCACAGAGCGCCGGGCCAGAGGACTCACAGGCCCTCATCTTCTTCATCTTCTACTTCCGGGTTTTCCCCGCTGCCGGGCGCAACCGGCGAACAAGTCAAATCTCATCTTCGCCCATGCGGCGTGTTATGCGCTGACGTAAATAAAACGTTCGGGCTAACGCGACCGAATCCAACCGCGGTTGAAGGGTGCATACATATACATATGTATATGTATATATATATAGTATATAGCTATAGTAATGACAACTCGCCTGTCCCTTAGTCTGATTGATTCTGACAGTAACTGACACTCGTTATAGCGGTAGAGGCTTTTGAAAAACACGACTTTGTTCCCTTGCCTTCATTTTTTTTTCGACACACCCGAGAGACTCCAGTTAATCAGAGAATGTGACTCGAATCTTTCGGCCGTTGCCCTTTTCTAAATTGCTTTTCCCGGGGAAAATATTGCAAAACTTGCGAGATTTAATATGAGGTTTTTTTTTTTTTTTTTTTCGAGCTCGCGAAGCAACGCTGTGCTCGGTAATTGCATCCCCGGTATTCCTGTGGGTATAGCGAGGGAAATGTTGGATTAAAAAAAATAAATGGTTAGTTCGGCCCACCGTGACGAGGTTTACCCCGCGATGAAATGTTTGGCGCTGTCTCGCGCGTTTCTACGTTTTCTTACTTTCGAATAACAATCTCATTTTTCTCTCGGCCCGCGTCTTTACCCGTTCCTTTTTTTAAACACGAAAAGAGAACTCCGCTATCGCCGGACCCCCAATGATCGCGCCGTGTTTACCCAGCTTTGACGTTAGCCCAAATTCGTTTCGTACCGCGATACGCGCTAGCGCGGCCGAGACCAACGATCGATATTAGTGTGGTAAACCGAAAAGGATTTTGAGTAAATAATTACCGTCGGCGTGTATAAGCTCGGGGGCGAGAAAAATTCTAAAAAGGATTCGGGGGCTTTAAGGTAGTCCGAGCGGTACAAACCGAGGAAATCCGAGAACCGGAGAGAATATCGAACGTTTCCCGATGAGACAAAAATCTGAAAGCAATCAAAGGTCTTCAAAAGGTGGATTTTGCCTGATGATGATTCAAAAAAATTATTAACAAATCGTCGAAAAAAAAACTTTTTTGACAAATTACCCGCCCACCTAACTTTTGTTTTCTGATCAAAACGATTCGCTAAGTTTTCTTGAGGTAGTACTACCGCAGATTCTGACATTGATCACCTTTGGATCAGATTCAAAAAAAATTTACGAACACTTTCCAATGCGATAAGAATCTGAAAAAAAATCAGGCATATAACCTTCTATATGCCTGATTTTTTTAAGATTTCTATCCCATTGAGAAGCGTTCGTAAATTCTCTTTGAATCTCACGCAATCGTCATTAAAGCGAGACTGTTCGCTAGTACTACCTTAATACGTATGCATTTTTTCAGAATTTGCTTAAATAAAAATTCCCAGCCATTGCCCAAATTCTCTGATTGATTTTTTATTTTCCTGGTATTTACAGGTTTTTCATTGACCGCGATAACCATAACCATTAATTTCACATTCCAATCTATGCGCATTGACTAGAATAAAAATTGAATTGCAATATTCGTTCTCCGAATTTTTATCCATTCGTTGACTTGCGCAACATCGAGAAAACTCCATGAATCAAAAACATTGTTTTTTTTTGTTATTGCATAGTTCACTCAATAAATTAAGGTAATAAATATCGCATATATATTCAAGAGACAAACTGCTGTTTTACGTGCCATATAACGCGGGCTGTCTGTCGCATCTTCCATTATACGAAAAAATAACCGGGATAAAAAAAGCAGTGCAGAGCGTTGAAAAATTAACGATTGCATCAACGGAGAATTCAGAATTATTACGCGATGGACATTTCGCAGCAGCGAACAAGAGAAAATACGTTTCACATAACGTTTTTCCCCTTGTCGTTCGAGTTTAAACGACATGATTTTTCGCGCCTCGGTTATAGTTTAGCGCGAAGGCAAACGAAATAATAGAAACTCGGCCACCCTTCGCTCTCGGGTTGGCGTGAATTATCGTGAAAACGAGTCATGAGCGAAGATAAATGTCGAGAAATCGTGCTCTTTCGTCGAACCGAGACGCCTCGTGTTTTCGCCAAACACTAAATTAACTTATTGAGTCCTTTTCGCTCCTGTGAACTCGAGGACACGTGTAAACGGCCGTTTCGACAAGGCGCGACTATAAACAGACCTCGATAAATAACAAAATTAATTTTAAATAGTGTTCTCGGAAACAATAGAAACAATAGAAACGTAGATGCGTAGCGTCATTCGCCGACTATTCTCACTCGTTTAAAGTGACGAGGTTCCAAATTTATCATCCGGTTTTCACACCGATATTCCAGACAAAGGTGAAATGGCAAATAAAAAAGAACGCACGAAACGCGCGAGAGACTGATTGTTCACATGGCAAATTTGTTTTGACTCGTTAAATCGGGGCCGAAGACAACATCGATTTAAAAAACGTTTCGTTCATTTGGCGAGAAAGCGTGGGCTTTAAGAAGAATCCACTTCTGTCCAGCGACGAGCAAACGATTAACGATCAACGTGACACAACTTTCACGCCGATGAGAACAAGACATCACGATGTGTTCGGATATAAGTTATAGCACTCGGCGAAATAAAATTAGAAATTTCGTAAAAATCGGAGGAAAAAAATGATCCGTCAAAAAGCAACGATACGCGTTTCTTTGAGGCGGATGTATCATTTTCATCCGAACGTGAGATTCAGAGAAAATTCGCATTACTTATCAATCGGATAAAAATTGAAAAATTTCAATTCTACGGGAAGGGGACATTGATTTCTTATAATAATTAAAAAAAATTGTTAACAAATTAATCTAAAGAAGTTGTTTACTCAATGATTCAGCAAATAAACGTTTCTTATACCAAAAGTTCATTCGCTAATTCTGCTGTACGCGCATGATTTTTTTTAGAACAATGAGACGAACATAAAAATTGACTCGAAAGATTTCGATTTGTCATTTTTCATACGATCATTGCACGGCATAAAAAACCATGCAATTATCTTGATACTGCTTAATATTCATCTAATTCTTCGAGCTATTGGCTGAAATTTGCGCCAAAGCTCTAAAACAACTCGACGAATGTGCGCGACGATAAAAAAACTGGAGCATAGGTGTGTAAACGTTGCGTTGAACTTATCTCCGTGCTCTTAAAATCAATCTCTCTTTCCCTCTGTGTGCCAAAGGGTCTCCAAGAAAGCTGTGAAAATTCGTAACGGACGTTTTCTTCACAGTCAATTCGTCACTGTTCTCGTTGTTATGACTCGGCGTGTCGGAGAATCGGGCCAATCCTCGAAAACAGCGGTAAGAAAATTCGTTTAGAGAACAGTGGAAATGCTCCCGTTCTATCGGAACCCGAATATATTTACCATGATCGTTTCGCTCTAGCTAAATAGTCGGGCGATAGGCAATTGTAGAGGCTGCGAAATTTACGTCCTGGGACGTCCTGAACGCTTTAACAAATCTTCCGAAACCGTGGAACGAGCCGATAACTGACGGGCTACTGGGTCGTCGTTTCGGTCAGCGGAAACGTGAGAAAAATAGCGAAGAAAATGATTAAAAAATAAAAATAAAAGAACAGCGGGCGAGAGCGATGAACATTGACAATACAGATTCATCTTTCTTCGCTCGCGAAACTATACCGCTCACGGTTACGCTAGATGAGGCCAGAACGCATTATTTCCGGACGATAAATCGAGCCGACTTCTTAGAACTATGCTGAAAAATCTATGACACAACGCGTTCACGCAATTCGGCTGGTTCTGTCGCGCGTGGAATACGAGTCTCGTCTCTTGCTCGTTCTTGCATAGCCGAACAGTCGAGTTGAGGAAAATAGAAAATCCATTCTAATAAAGAAGCCATTCAGTTGCAACGATGCTCCGCGCGCGTGGGACGACACGCCGGCCTCTGTTGCTGCAGGTGTCTCGATGACCCAAAATTTACGATAATTAATCGTTCCCGCGAGATTTCGGAAAGCAGACAGCGATATATGGATTCTCATTAGAGTCCGAGAATATCGCGAACTTTCGGAGGCAACGCGGATCACTCTAGTGTCACAATGGACCGTGAAATTAAATTCTAATTTCTTCTCGATGAAGCTTCGCGTCGGATGTATTATTAAAAGGAATTATATCGGGTCGAGCTCAGTTCGCAGGAAATTTTGAATGTAGAGAATCGTTATACTATTATTAGCATTATATATTTCTAATTATTATTGTTTTTTTTTAATAATTTTCGACGCAATTTGTTATTTGCTTGAATTTTAATAATAATGCGTATAATATTAATAAAATATCGTCTCTGCGAGATGCAAATTTCGAGGTCGAACAATTTTGTCCAACTGCATCCATAACTAATCAAAGCGTAGCTCGACCGAGCTAGTTTATATGCAGAATCGGAATAAATCAAGCGGCAGAGCCTTTCAACGCGAGATATTTATAAAAACACGTGATAATTATGCAACGTTAATTACCGCGGAAAATATAACCTATCTGCGATGTTTAATATAATCAACTCATGCAATTCGTTAAAATTTTGATGAAAAATTATAACGCGTACACAGCAAGGATCTAACAGCGACAAAACGGTTCAATTAACTGTTCTATTCGTGGATTGGATTTTTCTGTAAATTGTTTTTATGAATCTTCCATCAATCGCTTTGAAATCCTAACAAACTTCTGTTTTCACGAAAAAAAAAATTTGCCCCATTGATTTTTGGCTTGCAATTTGCACACCTAAGTCAACGGTATGAAAAATGTTTATGCCAATCTTATGAAAGATATTATCCGAAGAAATCAATTTAATTTGCACAAAATGAACGTGCAAACGAATCCCAACTGATTAAATCTTGAAATTCGACAATCGTTGTTTGAAAAAAAATGAATTCTCAATTATTTTTGCGGAACGACTCGAATCTTCCCTTAGGCGACCCGTATTGCCCAATATTTTTTTAATAGTGTACAAAAAGCTGTGGCGCGTTGCACGTTGCGGCCGTTGGTGTCTGTTGCTCTATAGACTCGAGTAGTTCATCATCAGCGATAAATCAAGTTTTCCCGAGGCAAATATACGATCCTCGGTTGAGTACCGGGAGAACCGACGCGTTCAAGCTATCATAAGCAAAACAGCATCGGCAAGAGCAACAGTGTACAAGAAGCATCGATGCTCGTCGAGAGTTCGAGAGCCAGCGGGGAACGATGCGCGCCTCGGACTCTCGAGCGGGCCGAGGTCTGATTGCATACGGCGCGTATCCCCTACTGTGTTGCCGGCGCGCTACCGCCGCACGTGCAGGCACTGCTTGGCCGAACATTATAAAACCACCTCGGTCGTTCGAGCTACGAGCAGATTACGATAGAGAGCGCGATCTGTTCCTCTCCCGCGTTTTTTAAATAAAATATTATTATTATTTGAATGATTAATAATTAATTTAAATAATATTTTTCATTATTCTAATAATAATAATAATGATAATGTTAATGTTATTATTATTAATATTATTATTTAAATAATAATTATAAATAATTGGATGGGAATTACCTGAAGAACCAGACAGAACGCGACCCACTGATAGTATTTGACCTGTTTTATCAATGGGTGAGCGGTGCCGCTATTTCGATGACGTTCGTCCTGATCGTCCTGACCGTTTCTCGACTTCTGAATGAAGGTCAGCGAGGGCGCGACGCCCGGAAACGCAACGTTGACACCGGCAACCCCCAACATCGCACCGGTCACGAAATACGTGCTGTGTATCCAGCAATAAGTGTTGAATGCCTCGGTCGGAAGGTCTCTGCGAGAAAAATTATAAAAATGTTAATTCGGAAGCTGAAAGCTGAAGACCGGGATTAACTGAACTTTTTTTTTATTTTTGCAAAATATTTTTTGTTTCGATTTTTTAATGCGACAGATCAATTTTTGCGATTTTAAACGATACAAAAAAAAGTATCGTGTTAATTCTTTTGACAATTGCATGTAGATTGCATATAAAAAATAGCAAATTTCATAATATTTCATGAAAAAATGCGTTGATTTCGCAATTTAATTTGGACGGGGCTCACCTCGTGTGCACGCAGTCTATGGGATTTCCGACGACCTGTTTGGCGGATACGATAGCGGAAAAGGTGATCATCAGCGCAGCCGTGAGCACGTGGAGTCTCAGTAATGGGCCCTCGCTCCTTACTCTGCTCACCTGAATCAGTAATCGATCTGGAGATTCAATATTGCCGCGATCGCGACGAGACATTAATTAATCCCGGCAAGAATGATCGCCCATATTAATATGAATTATTAATTTTTCTTTCCTTATAGAAAAATGCATTGCTTTTTAATGTTTATTATAAAAAAAAGAATCGAAATCTCCGTAACATTAGCTCTTCATTCCACCTTCGGCTGCGCAATCTATTCGCAAAGTTTCTTATAAGGACCTTTTTCTTTTTTTTCCGGTCCTTTTTTTTCACGTGAAATTAATTACTCACGTGAAATAGAATGTACAGCCCACTGATAGCATCCATCATCCTTCTTCCTTCTCGTTCGTTATTGTTATCGCGCTTCGAAAGACCAGCGCCGCTTCGTCCGCTTGCGTTTTTCGAGCTCGCGCTCCGTCTGAACTTATTCTTTGTGCCGATACTCTCGTTATTCCGCCCGGTAGACAGTCTGTCGTACGACTGTAGTATTCTCTCGGTGCTCGCGCCTCGAGGACTTTTCATATTTCGACAAGCAACCTATATAACCGTGCCGCTATGCTGGCAGCAGCATCGAGATCGAGCTTACTGCCTCCCGCGCACCGATACACCCTTGGACTCGTTCTGTAATCACTCGAAAGGCTTCGTTCGTACGCGCGAGACGTGAGCTTGAAGTCTCGATTATGTCCGACTCTCTTCCGGACATTATTCAAACGAGAAAGAAAGAAAAAAAAAAAACAAAAGAAAAGAACTATCTCCTGTCGTCTATCACTCACGCACCGGAAACCTCGTCGTCAGAGTTCAAGGTCCATCGACCCATTATCGAAACTTTCACTCCGGATAACATTATCGCTCATCATCAACCGAAATGACTTGCAAATCAATCGGAATTTTATTAATTGATTTATTTGAGTCCGATTAATGAAACCCTTCAACAATCAATTAATTTTACTCTCGACGAGATCGAATTAATTTGTTTTTATCAACCGAATAATTAATTTTTCGTTTCATAATTATATTCAACTAATTTTTTTATACGTTTCATTTAATTCATTTACGTCATTGTATTTCAGTGATCGGCTTTATTGTTATCGCAACAACAGTCGTTAGCAGCCAATAAATATTCACAGAATCACGGAGTAATTTAAAAAAAAGATTCTTTTTACTGCGAGTCGTTCGTTTATCGAGAAACTTTATGCTGCAATTATAGCGAATTATATATAACTCCACCAACTTTGCGATTAATTATTATTATCGATTGAACAATTATCGATCAAAGTTTAATTTCTTCGATTGTTTATGTTGTCGTGAATTGTCTTTCTCGAAGTCGTTCGTTCGCGACACTTTTCCGCAATGTTGCGTTGTTGTTTGACGCTGTCGCGAGTTTTTCTCATCCGCACCGATAATTGTGGATATCGTCGTGGATTATCTGCTTTCTCAGGCTCGTTCGTTTGTCACATTACGTCCCTTCGCGATCTCGCCTTCTCGCTATTAGTACCGACTCGTGTTTTTTTTAAGCGATCCGCTAATTGACGCTACGCCTCGCGAAAACGCGCGATTTTGATAAGCTCAACAAGTATATCGACGGGCAGACTCGTGCGCAGGATGGTTCCCAAGAAACTGAAACAGACTAGTGACTGACCTACTACCGGGGGCCCGTATAGCAGTCACCGGTGCCAAGAGAGAAACACACGAAGATCAAGCAACAGCACGCAGCAGCGTCAGTAACACCACAAAGTCGTATACCCGAAAGCTTCAGCCTCATCGCCGATTCCTCCATCGTGCTTCACGGGCTCTCGCGGGGGAGGGAAACTTTTATTTTTACATTAACACGCGCCCTTGTCTTCACGGCTTTTTATCTCTCATTTCGTCTTCTTGTGTCTCCGCGGCTCCGTTTGCACGACTTTTTATACTTCTTTTCATTCGTTGTTTCTTTTATTTTTCTTTTTCTTTTTATTCAACCTTCGCGCGCGCGAGATCCGATACGATTCTCACCGTGGCGCTCGGTCCTATCCGGAGAAAGAAAGAATAAGAAGAAGAAGTTAACGGAGCGCGATGAGAAGCGAACGCCCACTCCGCGACGAGGACAGCGACATTTGCGACATCCCGTTCACGATACTCCACGCTTCTCTTCTAATACCCCGGATCGTGAAAACGGGAGGGGGATGGAAAGGAATCGCAAGGCATGCGAACGAACCGCGGAGAATGGTCGATGATGAAGAGGCGAACCGATGATGATGAAGATGACGAAAAAGAAGAAGAGACTTCGCTGCCGTCACGGGCGCTCTCGTGTTGTACACCGCGCGGCAACGCGGCGCCCCCTTTTCATCTGGAGAGATGAAAACGTCACTACCACAACGCGATAGAGATACGAATACTTTTGGCAGACCCCAATCAAAAGTCTATCAATAGAGAAACTCGCACTCAAACCCAAGCTTTTTGGTGCGCGCATAAATCTGTGATAGCGCAATATTCTTAAGCTATAGTTCCCACTTGTCTCGCTGTTGGATCATTAACGCGCGAGCGCTCGTCTCTCCAGCAGACAAATTGCTATCGAAACTTTTTTTTTTTATGTAGTGAAAAACTGTGAGAAAGAATATTGAAAAATGGTTAGAAAGAACATCCCTGTGAAAATGACGAAACACTAAAAATAATGATAAATTCAAATCGCTCGGAAAGTAAAAAATGGCAATCCGTACATCATTGAAAATTAAAATACCCTCGCCTGGAAATTTACGGGCAATTTGTCGATTAGATAAAAAAAATCATATTAAAAGTACAAAATTTTTCGTGATATCGCAAAACGTTGTTTACAATTTCGACACGCATTTTTTTGAAATTTGTCACACGGTTTATGCATAACAGTGTTTGAAGAGCCATCGGAAGACATTTTTGAAGTGCACTATTAAAAAAAATTCGCTGGCACATTAATTTTAATGGACAGTTATGATGAACAGCAAATAAAAAAAAAATCGTATGGATACTTTACTTTTAAAAAATATTGATAAAAAATAAGAATAGTAAAATATTAATTATTTATTAAAATTAGCAAAAAATATTTTAATATCCGATTAATACACAATAAGTGCCAAATGTCAAAAACAATTCAAAATAAACAAAAAAAATTACAATCAAACTACCAAATTTCTCGTCAATATTAAAAATCTTTCTTAAATAAAAAAAATATTGCGAAAATTTATTTATTTTTGCCACATACATAAATTCAATATATTCGACATAGCGTTTATCGCTTCCACTAGTAAATGTTTTGTCTTTATACTACACAGAGATTTATCTTTTAGATATTCTGGCATACTTTATATTTCATAAGGAAAACATTGCAATTTTTTACTTCAATCACTCACTCACGACCTATAATTTTCATGTTTTTATCATCGTAAATTCACTGACCGAAATCACGAATTGATCGATTCTCGTGCCGATTCGAATAGACGTTGGCTACAAATTGTTTAGATTCGTCGAATGCGGATCTAACGCAGAAGCTTTTCGCGAAGAATAGAGGATCTCTCGTCGAACAAGTCGAACCATTTATCAACGATTTTGCGATTAGTCGAAACGCATAAATTTTCGCCGATTTACAACTCGCCAACGTGCGAATTCGTTTTGCGCTCGATTCATCTTTCCAAGAATAATAAAGATCGGGATAAGAGTAGAAGCGAAACGAGAGACGAGCAGAGACGGGAAAGTCCGTCGGGTTGTAAATTCGAATGCAAGAAGCCGGTAACTCACCAGAGATATTGTCATATCTCCGCGGAGCTGGGATACGATGAAAGGGGAAAGAAGAAATAAAGAGAGAAAAAGGAGAAAAAAACCCGCGTTGCGTCCGAGTCGTGAAAAGCAACGGGAGAGTAGCTGGAGCACACGTAACGTCGTCAGGCCAGAGGGAGCTCCGTCGGCGTTGGCAGTAAATTTTC
Organism: Ischnus inquisitorius; assembly: GCA_963924025.1. Lineage (NCBI taxonomy): Eukaryota > Metazoa > Arthropoda > Insecta > Hymenoptera > Ichneumonidae > Ischnus > Ischnus inquisitorius. Next base: position 17,080,446 of record OZ001245.1, on the reverse strand, counting down.
ACGAAAGAGGCTCGCGAGCCACTCGCGTCAGACAGGGCAGTTTATCTTGCCCCCGCGCTGCGCCCGAATGTGTATATTATTCATTTATTTATCTTAGCTCTATTACGTCGGATTGCATTCGCTTCTCTTGTCTCAACTTTTATCTTTCCCTCGCTCTCTCCATCGCACGTCCAGCCTCGCGATGCGAGTCCTCGAAACAGTTAACTACGGATAGTGGACTCCGGATACACACCTTCTATCATGCGGAACGATATTTCTCCGTCAATATCCATCAAAATTTAACGAGCTATCGCGCGGCTCTTTATTGATACGTGCAGTCTCGAAATATCGAGGAAGCGCGCGAAAACTTCACACCTAATAAAATCGATTTTTTTGTTTCCCGAAGGTTATTAATTGTTATTGGGCGTTTTCCTTCTTCGCAGAGAGATTGATTATTCTCTTCGTACTTCCAAATTTAAATATTAAAGTAACACGGAAGTGAAACATGAGTTTCAAGTTCTCAAGGAAAAACAATACTTCAGAATGTTTAAGTTTTTTCGAAAATTTTGCATCTCTTTTTTTACGTTTGCATTATTTTCCTCATCGGCGTTATTGTATAAATCATTTTTTTACCACTCCTCGGTGTTGGAAAATTGGCTCCACATTCGTGTTCGATGTACATACTCGATCACGGGGATAAAAATCGTTCTTTGTTAACGATAATTGGCAGTTTCGTAGCGCGAACGATTCTTATCGAGTAAGAATCGATATCGCGAGAACGCCGCTTTCGGACGATCAACGGTACAGCGGTGAGAAGGAAAAAACATTTTTGCAAGTCATGATCGTAAATTCCATACGCCTTTATTTCTCCTACGGAACTAACGGTACATGTAGAACACGGATTTTCTTAAACATTTTAAAATAAAAAGGTTACACTTCGGTACGATCGTCTTGTGTGTAACCGTAAAAGGACGTATCGCGTCTTTCTTAAAGAAAAAAAAAATATATATATATATATAGAAATATATATCTATTTATATCCATCGCAGGACCTACAATCCTGACAATTCGCATCGAGAAATCTCTGCAAAGTAGAAAAAACGATATGAATATCGAAATGAGTTTGATCTTTCGATTTGCTTTCGGTTTTTTTTTTCCCATTTTGTTAATAACATCTTTTTCTACCTTTGTCGATATGTATATCGAATACTCCCGAAAGGCTGTAAAAATCAGCGATACAGCAGATTATTCAGCTTGAACTCTCGGGTCGAGTCTCTATATCTAGCGTATCACAATTAACGAAATCGTTTGGAGTTTGTTAGAAAAAAAGGGGTGAATAGAATAGAGAAATATTGAGTTGGTAAAGTCAACCCTCTATCGTTTTTAATCGCAAAGCTCGAAGAAAAAATTCTCTCGGCTTGGAATCGAAAACGAAGGGCTCGTTTCGAAATTATTATTTCAATTAAACTCAAAAATATCGATCGAGGGCTAGAGGCAACATTTCCACGTTACGGTAAACACACTCTTGTCTTTTACATTTTTTCGTTTCCAACTGAAACAACGGATTGCCAAATGTTCGATCGATCTTTAAAACAATTTCGCTACTTACAAAAAATTCGAGCGAAAAATGCTCAATAAAAAGTGCTTAACATCTAGACCCTTAAAACGCGAAGAAAATGTTATTGTCAGTTTGTGCTTGACGCGTGGGACCTTCACTGGTGCATAGAGCGACGAAAGCCTCTGCGCATAGTAAATTATAAAAAAGAAACACGTCTCATCTTAGGCTATAAAACTTCGGAGTTCAGGGAGGGAATGAAAAGTATTTCCTCTACAAAGAGTGTTTTCTCTTAAATCTCACTCAGTCTTCGTAGACGATCGGAATAATAAATTCGAGGATCTCGCACACTGCGAGAATAAATCTCTGAACGAAGAAAAGCATACGCGAGGGGCCGCGTTACTTTACGAAGAAAAAAAATGGAACAATCAAGTTACTGTTGGAAAATATTCAAACGTAAACGTCAGGAGTAAAAACTTGAGCAGTCTGGGAGAGGTCGCGCGACCTTCCGCTTATCTTGGAATGAATTCACCAAGATTGCGCGTTCGATCTATCGAACTTCTGGCGACTTCGCTACGTCACATATAGCTACAGAAAATCGCAATATCGTAGATGTATGAACTATCGCAAATATATAGATATATGTATATATATTATATAAAAAAAATACATATTTGTCTAAGCGTTGCGTCTCGAGGACTTTGGGCCCGGAGTTTCTGATTTTGCCCTCGAGTTGAACGTCGTCACTTCTCGTAAAACATTTTCATTCGAAGACTTTCTTTTTTCTAGAGAAATTCGACGAAAAAGAAATGTACTATCTGAATTTCACCGACACTTTCGCGATCGTCTCCGAATTAATGAATCGCAAAGAACATTTTCTTGAAACAACGTCGAGTCTTTCTCATCTTCGTTTGGTCGGAGTAACAATCCTACCTATCACCATTTATCGTAATCTTGTCTTTTTATTTTCGATTGCAAAGAAACGTTAAGCCCGGCGAAAAGATGAATTCTTCTATTAATTCGGATTCGATCCGGGATTTCGACGTTACCATCTGATGGAAATCCCGGAGCTCAGGCTACGCTATAGCAATTTTCATCGTTTCGCAGTATTGAAACAATTGAAATTATCCATAGCGTAAGCTGTCTCAAAGTGGTAATAGCCATGGAATAGTTAAATATCTCTCAGTAATAGTTGATGCTTCATATCGTCAAAGAACAAATGAAAAAAACATAAAAAAGAACACAAGAATCCAACTAAATCGGCAGTTTCAACGTCTCCAACAATCGTTGTGTCTCATCTGCGCTCGTTTGCGCGAATAGCTTCGAAAACAAACCTCCCCGTCTGCGATTAAGGGCTCGACAAAGGTTTAGCGCGATAGGTAACTTTCTTCGTGAGTTCTTCGAGAAGTTCGCGATAAATCAGCGAATCCATGTTCGACGAGAGAACGTACAGTATCCACCAGTCGCCGATATCGACTTTTTTACTGATGTTGCAGCAAGTCTCGATGGACAATAGTCTCGACGAAACTTTGAGCAATCTCGGTCGCACGGCGGGCGCGAAGATTATCGCAAGTCTGTAGATAACGAGTCCGACGAGGAGTACGGCGAGTATGAGATACCAGAACCAGATGAATATGTATGTTTTCTCGTTGACGACGTTCAACGGCAGGATACACAGCGAGTCGTGGGTCTGTATTGTGCCCGTCGGACCGTACTTGTGAAAGATACACTTCGTAACGGTCGGAAAAACGTATACCATAGGATCGATACGTTTCTCCTGCGGCACGTCGGAGATTTCCAGCACGCGAAGTCCGTAGCTCAAAAATTCGCCGTCGAAGAAGCGATTCATCAGGTAGAGCTGAACGAAGATGTTGATAAGACACAGAAGCTCGCAGGCGAAGTAACGATAGACGTACATGTTGTGGTACTGAAAGCACAAATATACCCGTGTATCGTACACAGATAACACACGAATCGGAGAACACGGCAGAGCGGCGAATTAGCCGGGATTAAAATCAACGAGAGGCAATTGGACGTAACTCGAAGAGCACTCTCGGTAGGCTCGCTTTTTATTTTCAATCGCTCTCGATCCTTCTGCGAACGAGAGGGCGAAGAGTTCTCGGTATATCGCGACAATCGCATCTTATTTTTTTGATTACGAATTATGATAATGTTCAGGAACTGAGGTAATGATCGAAACATCCTTTGTCGAGAGAATTACCCCGGCGGGGCTTCTCGCCGCGATGAAACTTTGAGTAAATAGATACACGAGGATGCGCGAATGGATGACGATTTCGTGATGATAACATTGCAGAGTCGAGCCACTCTTGTGGGCGAGAATCAATTTTCCGCAATTATTAAGCCAACTCGTTAGCACTGCCGGGAATTTTTACACAGCTATTATCGCTCGTGGGATTATGCGGGATCTGTTTCAATCCATCCGCCTTGCTTCGAGACGGATCTTCGCGATATAATCTCGACGGTTTCGGAAAAAATACCATGCATTCTCGTTAAAATGCGGGAGGATTTTGAAATAATTTGTAATCTTGATCAGAACTTTGCAAACGTAGAACGAGAAATGGTGGAGTCTGCCGCGAAATGGTACATTTGTTTCTATTCACTTCAGTCGACAGTCGACGTTGGTTATTTTTTTAATGTCTTTTCGCAACAATTTCATTCATAAAACGCAATGAGCCGAGTTTTTCTTACCCTGATGTGGGACACCAGATAGTCCATCAGGACGCCTTTCTTCTTCGAAATTTCTTCCTTGTAGTCGAGCCCGTGATTCATTCCCATAACGAGGGTACTTATTAGTCCTCCTTCGAATAGATTCCATAGCCACTGCGGTACGTAGCAGAAAATCGCCTGAGGATCGTGGTCGATTTTTGCAAATGAAAATGAAATGAAATCAAAATACCTTAATTTCACATCGAATCTTACAATATAATTAAGTGGAATGTTCGATACATGATAAACTTTTTTTTGTATTGATACAAAATGCAGATAACATTTTTTGTTTTCATAATTTTCAACAATTGAGAAATAAAATATCGTTTACCTGGAAGAAGAGCGCGAAGCACACCCACTGGTAGTACGTATAATACTTTCTAGCGCCCACGTCCCCAAAGTCATTGGCCACACCGGGGTGAGCGACTTCGGTTCCAATCTGTAAAGGTAAACGTGTCGAGTTCAGACGATGGCTCACGTGGCCGATATTCAATTACTATCGGCGACGAAACACCGGCGAAAATAGTATAGAGCTCGTAATACGATTGTTCCGACTGCTGTTCTAGGTGTTTCGATTAACGAGATAATGAAATCCAAGTAGCAATTGACCGCGAATATGTGTACGTGTATATTTGTACACGAGAATTCAATCGTAACCATGGCGAACAATGTGTGCCGCCGAGCAGTGATCGTGAATCATTGCGCGAGCCAAAGAGCCGCATTCCGCCGTGATGATTCTTTTTTTTTCATATTTTTTTTACGCACGACACCTCAGCCGGGATATCACGTAATAACGAATAGTGATTGTCTAAGAACTATTGTTCGAAATGTAAAAAGAAGCTTTTGTCGGAGTCGGGACGAGCGTCGAGAGATTTTCTATCTTTGATGGTGCGATACTTAAATAATGACCTTGAATGAACAGAAATTTTGGAGAATATTGCGAAGGAGGTCGTAGAGACCTTGAAGTAGGAGAAGAAGAATTGAATAGCGTTGAAACGGAAAGCAACGAGGCTTACTTAAGTTTTCATAAGTAGCTTTCCGGGTCGATAAATTATGACCGTTGAGACAAACATTGGCTAAAAGCAAACAAAGTTTTTTAACTGCATTTAAGTGCATTTAAACTGAGAATTACGCCATACGATTTGAAAATCAGTTTTCATTCCTTTCGCCAAATATATTAACCTCGTTTGATTGAAATTACTTCAGACGACGTGCAGAAGCAATTGCTTTGTAAACGTTATTTTTATCGATGACTAGAGCAGCGTCTTCACTCGTTCGCAAACAAACTTCGCAGAGAAATCTTGTTACAAAACAAGAACACTTTATCCTCCTATGGATTGGAATCAATCAATGAAACCGAAATAAATTGACAACTTCTTTTTCTTCAACCCGCAAGTTGATTATTTAACGAAATTGTTTCTGCATATTTATAGCGATGAATCTTTCAGAAAGAAATGAGTTAATTGTCGTGTCGTGAAGTAAAAATAGGTTAGATAAACAGATAAACACGACAGATTTAAATGCAGAATATTCACGGGACACTGAACATCTGCAATGAGCGAATAATTGTGAAAAAAAATAGTAATGAACATAATGATATACAATTGCACGAATATATCGTGAAGACATTCGTTGGGACACTATACATAGTAGAGTCGAGTAGTTCTCATTGTAGAGGCAAATCAATTTAACGCTCATGTTGCACACGCCTTGAAGTGGACATTGTTTTACCTTTGCAACGCTTCGAGCCTTGAACATGCATTATTGCGTAAAGGCAACAATTTTAATTTCATGTTAAGGAGATCGAATCGCGAGTCTGGAAAAATAGTGTACAATTTTGCAGGCGAAGCCTCTATAATGAATATCGATTTCTATTTTGCAATAGTATCGTGAACAAAAATGTTGCTAGTACGTTTTCTGGAAGTAACACATTTTCGCGAAATTATTTCGAGCTACTCAATATTCAAAATATTAATTGATAATACTATCTACATTTTTCTTCAATAGCAAATGATTTTTTAATATGTAATATAAATGGTTCTCAATTCCGGCAAGAAAAAACAAAGACTGAATTATCGAGTTGAAAAACCCCTAAAAATTGTTCCATGCGTTCGTTTCATCTCGGAATTGCCTACAAAATTGACGGCAAAGGAAGAACTTTTTTTTCTTCGATTCAATCACCGAAGCCGATGCCGAAGCGAAAGCGATTAAAGCGTGCTCACGACTCCGAGAATTCGTGGTAAACTATGGACGAGTTGGTCGTCCAGTTTAAAAGCGCGTGACGGTTCGCTACATGCGGGTGAGTTCAACGCGCGTTGGCATCCTCCACAACCACCTGTGGAGGAAGAGAGCGAAGAAAAGAATCAAGAAGAACCGAATCGTTCTCGAATTCTCGCTCGTCCCGTCTCCGCTCAAAGTACGCTCGTCCTCGTACTCGACGTCTTTTGCTCCTCTTATTATTATTCTTATCTCGTCTCCTTTGGGCTATTCACCTCTCGATTGAAAGCGTCCGGCATGGTGAACGTCGAGGTGATCCAGCAGTATGTGTTGATAGCGTGAGTCGGCAAGCCCTGCACGATGCAAGATATCGGATTGCCGACGTACTGGGTCGCGGTAATGATTATCGAGCACGTGAGCAGTAACACAGTCGTGAATAGATTGTGCATGCGAAAAACCATCGAGTCCGTTGTTATCTCCTGCCTTTTTAGATAGGAGGTCAGACCTCCCAATAACTTGTACATGGTCACGAATTGTCGTCTTCAATCTCGTTTTTACTATTTTGTTTTCGGCCTTAAAAAAATCGCTTCCCGATATTTTTCTAGTAAACTTTTTATTTATTTATTTTTATTTCACGATATATTTATATCCGAGTGGTTTATTGTCTCCCGCGGAGATCCTCGATTACGCAGTTGAACACGACAGAGAGACCGGACGGACGTTTATGTACGGGAGTAACATTCACGCACACGGAACGACGCACGAACCGGCTGTACCAGCTGTCCACGCGGCGCGTCTACTATTTTGCCCCCACCGCGTTCGCGCGCGTTTCAAGCTTCATAAGCGCGCACCGCTTTTTTTATTTCCCCTCTGTTCCTCTTCGACTCGACCCTCGGGTTGCGTCGATCGCACGTCACACGCGTCGGGCGTAACAGATCTCTCGGGCTCCTCTAGCTTCGCACTGTGGTACAACAACGCGCGACGGGCCGCACAGATTGCCTGCAGACTACCGAAGCATCGAGATAAGCGAACGCATCAATTCGTTTATCTTTCCTTCCAGAATCAATTGACGAAAACACCCCGACCGCACTCTCGTAACTCATCACAGTCTGTTTCGAACATCGGCCGATCCTTTCAAGGTCAGATTTTCGTATACAAGTCTCGTACACTTTTCGTCTGTCGCAATATTAAGAGACTTTTCTTTTATCGAGATATCCTCAAGTTCCGGTTTGAAAACGCTATGAGAATTGCAAAAAAAAAAAATTTCGAAATTTTCTTTCTCGTTGCCCTTGACTTCCGGTTCGATCGCGCGATTAACGAAAAAGTATTCGAAAAACGTAATATATAGATGCCGGTTTCTGCACAAAACACTTTTGCTTATGTCGTTCGTCTTCCAATGGTTGTGGAAAGTGAGTTTCTTTCGTCGGTGTATCCTCGACTTCCGGTTTGACCGCACGACGAGAACAAAAAAATATTGCAAAAGGATATATGTCGATACGATGGCGCGGTGTTGGCGGCTCTCCAAAGTTCCTTGCTCTTTCCTCTCTTTCCCTCGGGTTCCTTCGCTTCGATGGTCTCCTTCGAGCCGCCCCCTTCTCCTGAACCCGCGTCGACGGTTCCCCTTCGCAAGTACCCGGGATGGTATCGTGTGTTATAGCGTCGAGATGAGCAGTGCTGCGGCAAGGAGCTCTACCAGCATCACCGACGCGGCCGGCTACTGAATTTCTCTCTACGATGGCTTAGCGTTGTAAACGTACGTACGAGTCTCTTTCGTCGCTCGACTGACGAGAAGTGCCACAGCGGATTTGTCGGGGGGGAAACACACGAGGAGGCGAGCGAGCGAACGGCGGCGAGAGACGAGAGGGGAAGAAAGAAACTCGTGGTGGGTACACCGACTAGCAGCAGAAGCAGAGAACTAAAGTTCGTCGAGGAGGGGTGGGGGTACCCACGCGGGGGAACCGGCGAGATTCTCTTCGGCACGCAAGAACCGTCAGCGAACAGAACTTCTCTACCCCCCCTCCTCTCTGTATCTATCTCACGATACTTTTGTGTTGTTGCTTTACCATCGAGCGGGCAACTCGCACTCTCTCGCGAACGTTTTACGGCACAGGCCTGATGCACTGCGTTGCGCGTACGAGAGAGGCTCGTGTATTTCTCTGTAGCGTAGCGCCCCCGGGGAATACAACGCTTCTCGCTTGGTCGTCGAACGATTTCGATGCAGCTGCCTCGCTCCTACATCCGTAGCGGGAACGCTGTTAGCTCACTGAGCTTCGGGGCCCTCGTTCCCCTTCCCGGCGTATTGCCTTTTTTGTTCCAAACGCTGAGGCTCGGAATATTCTTCTGGGACTTTTCCACGGACAGCCGTAACGGAGAAACGCTCGCTGCGTTCGTGCCGCAAACGCAGAACAGAGGGCGCACGGACGTATTGTTTTTTTTTCGGGGGTCGCGGACGAGACGCGGGTAAACCGATAGGGCTGGTCAAGGTTTCGCACGAAAAAGGGGATGCTGATGAAATTTCCGGTTAATATTCGTCGCGCATGAAACACGAACTGGAGAAATCCAATACTTGTTTTTGAGTCGGCTTTGAGAAAGCACACTGGCACTGATTATCGCGAACCATTCATATTATTTTTGGTAAAAATTCAATGAATCCGATGATTTTCTTTTCAAACGTGGAATAACGAAATTTTTCTTGGAACATCAAAGTATGAATAACTAATTCAAGAATGGAATAAAGATAAATGTACAATAATAAAGAAAAACAATTAAAAAGCAATTATGAGCTCAGAATCGTAATTTCTCGTCGCGCTAAAAATTCTTCGAGAAGGCCAAAGATCTGGTTTTACGGTCTCCGTAATAATGCGAAGGCTCAACGGACGAGTAAAAAAAAAAGATTGCTGTAATGTCTCGAGTGCCGTTCGATTCTCGCTGAACGCAAACGAGCGTATAATTAGGGACAACTCGCGAGATCGTCGCTCAAGATACATACATGTATACAACGTGAGTGAGTTAAAGATTTCAAGAGACCCGGGCGTGAGTGAATAAGATAGCGAAAAGCGAAGGAGAGAACGATAGAAAAGCAGGTATACGTCGAAGGCAAGCCCGGGAGGCCGTCGGTAACGCTCGATCAGTTCGGCCCTGCGACCAACTTTCCCTTTCCGACTCCTCAACTTTTTCTCTTCGTCGCGTTGCAACCAAAACCACTCACTTCCACGAGCAATGTCGTTTTACCGCAATCAACCCGATTTCCCTAGATCGCTATAGATTGCCCACGACAAATCGAAAGACTCTCTCGTTTTTTCTTTTTCTTTTTTTTCACGAAAGTTCTCGCTAAAATCTTTAATGCACTTTTCGTCAAGCAGAGAAACCGTATTAGCGGTAAAGATAATAAATTCGACTGCAAACCCAACAATTTCAAAAATTTCTAACGGTGAAAAAACGAATCATTTCGTGTGATGCTAATAAGCGGCTATTCCCGAGATATACTGAACGTCCTTGACGCGAACACGGCGGAACAACGCAGACAGATTGCTAAAGCGTGATAACGCGATTTCAAACGGTCATTGACAGGCCCGGTGCGAAGGCTCGGGCGTAGCTTAATTTTGGAATTAGAGAGACGGAAATAGGCAAATCGCGACATGATGTTATTAACGTAGGTCGAGGCAAACGCCACACGAAGTTTGCGATGCATGATAAGGTTATATGACGGTTCGAGAGATGAGTGATATGATAGGTATAAGCTAGACAATGGGTACGCCAATGGACGAGGCCGTGAAACGAAATTTATCGGTCACGTTGCATCGGCTCGACGTGCGGGGGCTGTTGAATTTGGAGGAATATTCATGTACTCGTGGTTTCCATATTTCATCCTGCTGCAGGACAGAACGGGATGGATTGGATACACACTCGACGATATTATAGCACGCTGACGAAGAAGCGTGTTTATCTTGGCCGTTGCATCGATCGAAACGCGACTGGAAATTCAATTAGGATATCGCAATGCTAATACATTTCTTTATTTCGTACACGTCGAATTCACATTTTTCATTCGGCAAATTTGTGACTGTTCCAATGACAAGGAAAGAGTTCGAAAAAATTAGCATTGCCTTTGGGCGTCGGAAGTACGACCGGACGATAACAATAAAGAAAAAGGGTAAACAATGAAAGATGTAGGTCGTCTCAAGTTCTAATTCCTTAAGGCGATATGGTACAGTCTCGGTCGGTAACGAAATCGCCTTCCCTGTTTTCTTCGAAATGTTGGCTCTGGCCATTAAAAGCAAATTAGGTTTTTTGGTCCCTTTATAGATCTACGACACCCTAATTTGCTTTTGGACATCAGAGCAACCATTGCGGAGAAATTAGGTAAGCGAGCTGTTACCATCGGAGCATCTCTTATAACTGTACCACATCGCCTTAAATCATATCTTTACCTTGTTTATTACATTTTTTTGTCCAACATTACATAGAAACTGAATTATCAATGTGAAATGCTGACGAGCATTTCATAAAAATACTTTACTTAGTTTCATAATTTTAACCAAGAATTGATAAATGACTTGTATAGAACGATTTATATAGCGTATTAATGTCCATACTTCACTTGAAAAAATAATAGATATTTTTTTGTTATCGTATATATAATAGAATCTGTAGAAATTCAATTTTTTTCCGTTTCGTTATTACGCCATTGATAATTAAAGCCAAGAAGAGATTGCCACGCTCGACTTCATCGTTGCGTCAGTCGGTGCCGCGACGATACTCTAAAAACCCTCTAAATAATCGTAACTATGTTAATTTCCGAACTTTCGCGGCTTAGTACGTCACATCGGCGGCTAAAAATTGCAAAACGATGCGCAAAAACTTTTCGACAATATTTCATCGGACTACCAAATTTTTTACGTCCGAATAAATTTTCTTTTTAACTCCCGGTTGATGCGCAGCGACATACATTCGCTTGTAAATATTAATTGACGATAATTACTGTGTACACGCGGAATATGCGGCTATGCGAATTTCCCGCGTGACGTTGCATCGTCTGCAGTCAACAGTCATTGTCCTATACGCACATTTTCAAAAATATTCTTTCATTGAAGAATATTCCTCGGAAAAGGCGAACCTGTTGCAATGCGATGCATGCGAGCCGACCTCAGCATTTGATTATCGGATTTTTCATCGTAATCCGCGATTTCCCCCGAATCCATTTGTACATTCCATCCGAGCGTTTTCAAAACCGTTATTCCGCCGTTGTCTCTTCGTTGTCTCTACGCCGTTGAAAATCCTGGGGGGCCGTAAAGAAAAAAATACGATTTACATGTGCACCTCGTCTCGCCGCGTCGGCTCACCGCCAATTCGCAGTAACGCATAATTCGCTGTTAAGCCACGCGTGTGCACCGATGTATGGGCTTACTGCCGATGGCGAGAGCTTCGATACGATTGAGAAAGAAGTTCATTCATGGTAATTCGGCGGTAGGACTGGAGGGTTTGCTTCGTTTGATGTACCGAAGCCGAGTCCCGTCGGGCAAAGGCGCAGCGATCAAAAAATTCGCATCAATCCCATTCCGTCGAGCCTACCGCGGTAGAAAGATGCTTCGGGCTACGCCACTGACTTGAGACGAACATTAGATACACAGAGTAAAATGTATACGCATAAACACACAAACGTATACACGACTTCAGAAGACAGGATGAATGCCCGAGCAACTGCTGCACCAAATTGTTTCCCAGAAGCATTTTGGGGGGGCAGAAAACTCTTCTAAGTTACAAAATTATTAAGAGTGACTCGGCGGAAAGAGGGTTAGCTCGAGACGCTACCTCGAGAGTTTTATTAACGCTCTAGACACGAAATTTGAAGCCCTTAAATGGGCCACGCCATCAGAACCGTGCGGGCGCAAGCGGCGCGGTTGAAGCGATTGCGAACATCTGCGATTAATTTACGCGCGTTGCGCGGAGATAGAGAAATCGCAAACTTTGGCTTAGCTCGAATAAAACTCCGCGCACCGGTTTAACGAGTGACACTGTCGCGCGCACTGCGGCACACGTGCGTTCGGATCTGTTTGTTTTCTTTTTCTTTTCTGTTTCGCTGTCGCATCGTCTGAGTGCGTACACCGAGCCGGGGCGCGCAGTCTCCTTTACTACGGCGCTCTTCGCTCTTTGGCCGGACAACGATTTCGCAGCTATGTTTTTGCAACCTCGGAGGCCAGATGTTCGCGCGTTATGATGCAAGCACGGTGCAACGTGAGATCTCGTAGAGAAGTTCGTCGCGTGCGACATTGCTGTCCCTTGTTTGTGACGATATTCGCTTTTTCTTTTTTCTCCCTTCGTAGTGTCGTGTAAAAGACTCGTTTGCTGTGTGCAACATCCGTTTGTGCCTCGCGCGGATAGCGCGGAGGAAAAAAATACCGAATGAAGTTGCCGCGTTAAAAATTGGGTATCGAAACCGAAAAATATGAAGAAGGGAATTGTTTTTAATGGCCGAGTTATCAACGCGCTAATTTTTTTTATAAAACACCGGGGTCAATTGACCCAAGTCTCTAAAAACGATTGCGTCTCGCCGATTGAAATTCAATCTTTATCATTTTTCTGAATAAACTTAATCCGCCGTGCATGTGCCGAACGTTGGTTCCCCTCGCTCGCGAACGGGGGTACCGACGTACCGAAGTCAATTCGTTAAGAGTGCGAGTGCAAGGGGCCAATGAAATAATGATACGCTCGTTATATTGAATGAATAACGAACGAGGCGAGTTGTTCAGCCTCCGCGCGGCTCCGCGATACGTCGCGCGAGGACGACTGAAGGCGACGGGTAGGACTTTAATGTATTACAAATGCAAATCGGCCGATGGCTATTTATACATAATGGACTCGAGCGAGTGGAGCTCGAGCGGCGAAGGTACGGGAAGCATACACACGTGTGTTTCCCCTCCCGCGATTGACCACTTTCAATGTCCCGCGAGATACACGAGCCAATGTCGTCGACGACATCCTCGTCGTTCGAGAGTATAACTTTGCTCGCGACGACTTCGTTCAATCTAGCGTTTACGCACACGCGTACGTATCTATAAACACTCCGAATGCGCGGTGCTTAAGCTCGAACTGCATCGAAACGCGCGCCGGGTACCGACGAGCACAATTAGCGTAATTAGGCCACGCTCTCGCTACAACAAAGGGTAACTTGTGCGTCCGTCGACTACGTCAGCCCTGGACAGGTCGTAAGAAAGACATTTTTTTTCATTGTCCTTTATCGCTGTGTTTTCGCTGTACGAATGACCAAATACAAAAGACAAAGCGCCCTGACGAATCGTTTAACGCTCACGGGTCACGAAATATTTAGAGTCTTCTTTCAGTAAAAGTATACAGTTGAAAAATAAATAAAAATTCAAACTTTTGAAAATTGCCTATTTCTAAAAATTCCGATAAAGTATCAATTTTTTGCAGGAAAACTATCCATAATTTTTGCATCTGGAAAAAAATCGAATGAATTTATCGATTCGAACCGGTCGATCGACGCCGAGTTTCACATTTTCAGCATCCGCAGATACCGCGTGGGCTCACGGTCTTCGGAAACGAGTTTTTCGCTCTTTTTTTTTTGTTTCGCATTTCGCGATGAAAATTAATCAGGTAACTGGTCGTCGAGGCTGCGTAGGCGTTAATCTCCTCCATTATTCACAATCTTGGAAATCGATGAATCTTGCAGCGACGATGACGAGTTTTTTTTTATTGCGTCATTGCTGGACGTTCAGTATCATCGGTGACGCCGAGAATGGCGATTCTATACGATGTTCTATAGCCGCATTATTTTTCCACGGATGTGAAGATCGAGACTTGTGAACCCTCGAGGAATTTATAGATCTCACGATCGAGAGGTTGACCACCACTGTGGGTCAATCGTGTCAATTGTGACGAATGGAGCGTCGCGAGTTGCTCTGCGGCTGCCTCGTTGACGACGCGACGGGACGAGCCCTTCGTTTTCTTCGTCGTCGTCGTCGTCGCTTTGAATACAGAATGGCTCTTCAACAGGCCTCGAGTTTCTCGCCACGTGAGCGACAATCGCCCCTCGCCGCGCGCCTCGGCAGATTCTGTATCATAAATCAACAAGGCCGGATTCGTGATTTCGTTGCTCTATGAATTCGGCACCTGCCGACACTTGTCGCGCGCACTTGTCGCGCTTTGTATACACACTCGCGTTACGCGACCCAATTTTCTTTACGATTCTCCGCGCTCGAGACTCGTAAGGGCAATAACGAAGGCGCGCGAGGTTTATGTTTCCTAATGGCATGCGCATGCTGAGTGTTGAATATACAACTGTTATAGCCGAGGCGAACACATGGTAATGGAAGAAAAGATTTCGAGTCTTCGGATAGTCACGAGAAACACGGAAAAATAAAGTTCAAACATTTCCATGAACATTTTTTCATACTCTGTTGGCCGAGCCGAGCGAGAGCTTTTATCTTTTTTCCTCGCGCGTTTGCTCAGGATCGAACAAACAGCGGTCGAGAACTCGGTGAAGTGCTGTGGACCGTACCAGAGCGCAGAGCAAACACTTCGGCTCTCTTTTTTTTTTTCTGGAATTTGATATTTAAGCTGAACTATCGGATCTTGAATAATATTTATAAAAATAAATTATCCGATAACTTGTATGATAAATATAATTAAATCTATTCCATTTTATTTCGTGATAGATTGTATTAAAAACATTAATACAAACTAGATTTAACAGGATGTCGAAAGATTCGGCAAACCGGATTGTCCATTACATTAAAACTTCGCTTCGAGTCTCTCGACTTTTTTTGTTATTTACTCCTCGCCGAGTTCGGTGTTTCGTGCCAAACATCGTAACGGGTCTTTTCATTTTCGTAAAAGTTACACGAGCGAAATGTCACGTAGCCCGTCGAATTCGTCGACGGTCACTTCGCTCACTTCCGGAAGGTCGTACGGTCGAGTTCCGGCGCGCAATCTTCCTCGCGAAGCCCCAAATATTTTCTATCCCCATAGTCACCAAAGTTTTCCTGCGGGGACTTCACTTTTATATTTCTCGTTTTTCGTCGACGCGCGCCGGGGGAAAACCTCGAGGGTGGGCGGTCCTTTTACGACGGCAGCTGCCATCCAGACTTAGTTCACGGGCCCATCCGTTTTTATTGTCATCCCCTGCCGCATCCGTCTCAAATTATCTCGTCTACGAGGCTCTCGGCCGACGGCATATTTCAGTCTTTCCATTTATCCGTATTTTTGTCTCTCAACGAAATCTCGAAACCGTAGAGAACCACGGAGAAATTCTCGTGCTTCCCTTTGGCACGATTCTCGATAAGTGAAACTCAACGATAAATTCAGCAAACACCGCTAAATCGCGC
The DNA here is from genome assembly GCA_963924025.1 of Ischnus inquisitorius. NCBI lineage: Eukaryota > Metazoa > Arthropoda > Insecta > Hymenoptera > Ichneumonidae > Ischnus > Ischnus inquisitorius. The sequence continues at coordinate 17,064,624 of OZ001245.1, read as the reverse complement.
GCATAATAGCACGGATGAGGCTCTCGCGTCGAGGTGGGTATTCCGACTCGCCTCGTCGGGCTTTCAACGCGAAACGGGGGAAACGGGACGAGGACGTAATTAAATCGGTTGCCGTCGGAGAACGAGCAATCAGCGAATGCTCCAACTCACAGAGAGGCTCGATAATCGTTTGCCGAGCGTGTATGTCGTCGAGCCCTTATTATTCGACCGAAGGGACGCGATCGAAAGCACCAACTTAAGTTTTGTTAAGAATTTATTTTCTATTTTCATTCTGAAGTATTTAATTCTATATTATATCAAAATAATATCTTATTGATCTCTATTAAAAATAAATAAATACGTCCAGAATATTATTTTTTAAATTATGGCCATTATTATTCCCGGGTTGATCGAGTGATTGAAAAAAAAAATTGTTGTTTTCCGGAAAATGTACACTCCGAGAAAAAAAAAACAAGATCGACTTGACGCGAAACGTCCAGTATGCATAACAATTATTGCATCATGTTTGCGCAATATCGTTTACGACGCGCGAGAATTTTATTTCATCCGGTCTTATCGAATATTGAATTATACAAAGCTTAATATAGTAATCGCGGTATGCGAAATTTATAATAACACAAAACAATTCAGTATCTGTGTTCTTGTGCGCGAAGACACGGACGTGACTAATAGTACGCGGAAACGCGAGTGAGAGTCACTGGCCGATAGTATACGTACGAGTTCCACGTTAGATACTGTTACTTCATACGCTCGTTTCTCGCTATGACTGCTATCCTATATGTCTCGGATCGCGGGACAGCGAGAACGAGAGAGTCAACGAGGCAGAGCAGGAAACGCGAGAAGGACAGAAATCGTTCTGAAGACCAAAAAAAAAAAGCGTAAATACTTATTACATCGAGTGGGAAGCGAGTCTTCGTTGGTCATTCAGCCCCACGTGGCATCACAAATTCAACGCGCCCGACGCGGACACACGTCTCTATTGTCGCGTCCGAACGAGAACGAAAAAAAAAAAACACAGTGAAAAAGTTACAATGTATCACTGATACTTTTACGCTCGCGCAGCTATGCATACACGAAATTTCGTTGCCGGAGGGGAACGGACACGACTCATATTAACACGACGGCGAGCAACGCCGAGAATGAGACGCTATACCTGCTCACTAAATTCTTGGCCCGAATTCACGCCGGTACACGAAATTCTCTGGCGTGAGCGTGCGCCGATCGGCACGGGTGCGGCGCAGCGCAGGAAACGAGCAGAATTCTTTACGCAACGATCGGTTGAAATCAATCGATTTTTTTATGGATCTAAACTCGTCACTATTTTGAACATCGATTTGAAATCGTAAATTACTCGTGGAACATTTTTTTAATGACCCGGGAGTCATTGTTTATTCGTTAACGAACAATTTTTTTTTATTCAGAATTAATTTTTTTTTTCAAATCTGTTTATTGTGGTGAAATATCTGGAATTAATTTTTCGTTAGTGGATTTAGCGATCGAATTTTTTGTCTGCAAAGATCTCACAATTGCGGGCTTTTTTCGACTAACCTCGACAGTGCGTTGAGTTGGTCTATATTTGAATAAATTATTGCGCGGAATAATATTGTTGATGGTTACAAAATCAATGGACACGAAAGAAATCAATCGTTACTTTGGTTATCAACTTTATTTTCTTAGAAAAAAAATAACATTGGCAATTTTTATACTCGTTGCACGTATAAAGAGATCTGAAATTAAACATTACCGAGCCATTAGCCTTGATCCTTAACTGGTAAGGTGAAATAAGAAAAAAAAAAAATTCATCACAACAAAGAGAAACACTAAGTGTGTCTTCCCATGGAAAAAATAAATAAAACATGGCATTCAGCGCTCATTAATTTCAGTGAAATTCATTTACGAAATCCGCGCCGTCTTAAAAGTCACCTATCAACGAATCAAGGCTCGGTTCGCTATTGCGACTTTTCAAAAGAAATTATGCTGCTAGACTTTGGCGTTGTTGGTAGGAAAACAACCATTGAACATTTTCATACGATTAGTATGTATAAAAATGTGTGTTTAAACTTAAATTCTACAAATCTATTCGCCTTCATCTTTAACTGCTAAGGTGCATTTATAACAAAAAAATCCTCGAAAAAAAGAAAATAAAATAAAAATGTGCGATTGAAGTTCATTCTTTTGAATGAAGATTACTGGCAACGTTGAGGAAATCCGTGGGCTCAAAGAAAATCATTCATTAGCAAGTTAAGGCATGAACTACAATTAAATTTTGTGTTTTTTTTTTTTTCAAAAAAAATAATTTTGCGAAAGTAATAGGAATGTTAAACTTTGTCTGGCACATGGCCACCGGAACAATCGGATTGCACGGCACAAAATAATGCTCGCTCGCGGTGATTAATTGATGTGCGATGACAAAAGCCTCTCCCGTTGAACTGGGCACTGTTCACGCACAAATACCGTTCTCCCTCTTTCGCTTTGAGTCATTCATCGAAATACACAGATGATTCGTTTGGAAGCGTGTGGATTTAAAAAAAAAAGGAGAAAAGAAAAACAATGCGTCATTAGTGTGCACATTACAAAGTGCACATGACGCCTCATGAGTGTGTTTCCGACTCGAACGAATATCGGGGCGAGTGCGTACTCTTTCCCACTCCGTGCAATCATGGATTTTTCATTATCACAGGCAACCTGAGTCCATTACGCAAGACTCACACCTTCGCTCATATTCTCGTATATTTACTATAATATTTTACTATACGAGTTTGCTGCCACGCTCTACGTGCTATGCGTATATATCTAGATTTTACTATTATATATTCGATATATCTATATCTAAATGAACGATCGTGTTCAAGTCTTTCCGTCAATGGGATTACGATGTCACGTGTCTATTTACTACATAATCTTGAAGGATAATTTCCTGAGGGAGAAAATCTCGCGACTCGTTGATACAGATAGTAGAAAAATCGTCACGGATATCGAACACAAGGACGCAAGCGATACCAATGAAATGCATCGGCATTAGCGCGTTCGCTCGCTCGACTCGAGCTCGCCAGCTTGCAGAAATACCGAGTTAAGTCCCTGGAGGATATGCTAGTAGGAAAGATATTTATATGTTTTTTTTATATGCCGCTTCTGTAGCTGTCGACCCGCGGCTTGGCGGTCGCGAGGAATTTACTCGACTGAATATTTATCACAGGAAACTACGAGGATCCTTACGCAAGAAAACTGCGACTGGTTCGACCTCATCTTGTAATCCCCGGGAGCGCTGTATGAGTGCACCGAGTTTTATAGTTTACTATCCGCGGCCGGAGCGTATGACGCTTAACTCGGTGTTACTCACACAGCCGGACGAGCGACAATGGCACTTCCGGTCTCGCGTAAAATGGACCGCGAGATAACTAAAATCCCCGAGCGTCATTGTGCTCGTGGAGCGATAAAAATAACGTCATTCATGTTTCTGATACCCTCGATCGGGAGACAACGTGAGCAATGCGCTGAGATATTTCGATTTTCATGTTCTGTTGGCCAAAAAAAAAAAATGATCAATTGTGATGACAATGAGGAAAATTATCTTAGAAAATATTTGCTCATTTTACTTTCGCATTGAAAAATTCAAAATTCATCTTCGAGCAATTTTTTGGTCTTTTCTACGATAAGCTATTTTTTTTCCTGGGTAGGTGAAAACGAGAAATTATATTCGAAAAGTATTTTTGAGTCCGAATTCTTTCTGTGCTTGTGATATAGATTGGGATTTTGTTGCTGAAAAATAAGAAAAAGAAGAGAGCACTTCGGAGTCGCTGAGAGAAAATCGGAAGTGACAATTTTTACTGAATGTAGTATTAATCAGTCGACGCTCTCAAACGAATCGTTTCACGATTCATTGGAGCTTTCGTAATTCCCGGAATATGATCTACATTTATCGCTCTCGAAGCGATCGTAGTTCTCCGTCTAACGTAATTACGCCATATCCTTTCCCGAGATTTTCCTCTGCTTCAGCGGCTCTTCCTCGAAGCTCGGCCCGAAGTTTTGACGAAAACGCGTGGCTCGACGATCTTCCATATCGCGGGCCAAGCGCTCGAGCAATTCCTTGAAGACGTAGTTGTCAAGATTTTTCGCAATGTAGTAGAGGAAGAGCCAGTCCCCGAAGTGATACTCATTGGTCACGCGAAGTACCGACCACGGATTGTGTTTGCCCGGGCACGCCATCGAAAATACCAATCGATTAAAAGATTTACTTCTGCAATCACAAAGTACGGAAAAACAAGTGAAAAAATGTTGACCGATATTATTTTCAACAACGCTTTCTTACTTCGTAGAAAATGAAGTTGCAAGAAATGGCTTGATTTATCAGATAATTCCAATCACTCTGCCACTTCGGAAGAAAACAGTCTATTTAGACAACCTCGTTACGATGTTCTATCTTCAAAGCTGATAAGTGAAAAGAGACAGACTCGAATGGACATGATGTAGGATTAAGATATTTTTTTCAACCGTTTTCAACCTTTCTCTCGAAGTTGTGTATCGGTATTTTGAAATTGTATTCAAGTGAAGATAGAGTATGGACTTAACGCAGAGAATATTTTTTTAACCCACATATATTGTGGCTTTATTTTTTATGCTTCGCTAAATTTCGCTATTTTATCGAACGTTTCGACGGACAATTGTTAAAATTAGACGATGTTCTTGAAAAGTGAATAGTTTCTTTTTTTGAATTTTTTCTTCCAAAAGTTTAGCAATTCAGATCGACCAAAACTGATGAATTTCCACTTCGATAAAACATGCAAATCAAATCAAAAATTCGATAAAACATGCAGTACGAACCTTGAGTGAAGAATCATCGTCAAAATCCTCCAAACGAGTCCGAGTCCGGTGATAATGGCGAGAACGATAAACCAGAACCACAGGAACGTGTAGATCTTCTCATTGACGATGTTGAGCGCCATGACGCAAAGCGCATCGTGTTTCTGTATCGTTCCCGTCGGGCCGTATTTGTGAAAAGTGCACTTGGTAACTTTCGGAAAGACGATGTCGAGCGGTCCCATTTTGTGTCCGTAATCGGACTCGACGACGGTCTGTCCGAGATCGATGAACGCACCGCCGATAAACCAATTCGTGAAATATATCTGCGTCAGAACGTTGATGAAGTTGAGAACTTCGCAGAAGCTGAGATAGTAGGCCCACGGGCGATTAACGTGGATGCGGTTTATGAATGCGGTGCGAATCTGGTCGATTTTTTCTTCGCATTCGGCTCTGGTGGGAGGAGATTTTCCGTCGCCGACGTCGACCTTTTTGTCGGTCAACGCGAGCGAAGCCATGTGCAGACCGGACACGAGCATCTTCAGTCGACCACCTTGAAAGATTAGAGAACGCGAGACAAAAAAAACGCCTTGTTATTGCACGGAAACTGTCGAGCGTAACGCGCCCGGAAGCCCAGCGAGAGGGGCTCGCTCGTGCTAGAGGTGAACAATCGTTTTTGTTTTCTGACCTTCGGTAGTGCGCCACATGTAGTGCGGGACGTAGAAGAATATCGCTTGAAAGAAAAGAACGAACGGTACCCATTGGTAGTAAGCGTGATGCACAATTTCGTCTTCGTGAGTCGAGGGCCCGATACCCGGATGAGGAATGTTGCCGAGTTCCACCAGCGTCGCGTTCATGTGTTTTGCCTTCGAAACAGTAATTTTGCTTTGAGCAGAAAATTACGAAAAAAAAAAAAAAAAATTCCGCCGAAACTCTGAGCTGCTATTAAAATATCGAAAATGAATAAATATTATTCGCATCAACGGAAAGCGTTAATCCATCGTGCTCAATGCGAAACTAGAGATAGGTATTGAGAGACTTATCGCCGGATAGCACGACCCATGTGCCCCGTTCGCGATAGCCGATCGACATATATCGATGTATTTCCATTTATATTCCACGGGTTAAAAGAACCGGGATCGCGGAATCTTTATTACGATCGTAAAAAGAACAGGACAATCGAAAGCGAAGAAACAAAGTAAATAGACTTTATCACCATCGAACAAAAGTCTTCGCCGGGGGCATACGCGAAAATAACTATGCATGGCTTTGTGCCGCGAGGCTGCTTTGTGTAAACACGGGGAGTGTGACCTTCGAGCGTAAAACTATCGATATACACCGATGCGAACGTATCGCCACGGGCGTGTACTTTCATTAATCTTTCGTTAGCGTTCTAGATTTTCGGTAGTTAAATCGTTACTCACGACGGTGAACGTCGACGTGAAGAAGCAGAACGTGTCGATCACTTTCTCCGGCACTCCTTTGTCGGTCATGCATCTGAACGAGTTACACAATTTTTAGCGGTTAGCTTGATTTCCATGAATCTCGGAATGCTACTTTTCTTCCAGCCTTCGTGAAACGATTAAAAGCGAACCGAAAAATCGACGAAAGTGAGATTGCTTACTTTATGTGTTCGCCGATAAATTGTCTCGACGTAACGAGCACGGAGCTGGCGAGCAGTATGAGGAACGTTGCCCTGTAGTGTAGCCTGAACACTGCAATCGTGAAAAATATATAAATCTCACGAAACTTCCACGTTGTCGCGGTCGAAGCTTATCGCAACGTCGGTCTATAGCTACACTATGTATTTTCAATTAACCCCGTTCGCGCAAGCGAGATCGCGAAACTCGCTACGAAATCATCGACGATCGAGACGCTTATCGTAACCGCGTTACGTACATCGAACTCGACGATAAATCGTCGAGCTGTCGTAACTATCGTTGCGCAATTGCGATTTTAATAGGCAATATGCGACGCCAAGAATTTTTACCAATGTTGTCGATTCTCGCCGCATCCTGCGACACTTTGAGCTTAACGTGATCCTTGAGAACGGAAAACGTGGCGAACACCGTACTCGTCGCCATAGCGATGATTATAAATTCACGAGTGGCGACGGGAAAACGTTTTTCAAAACCTCAATGCTCGCCCGGAGAATTGTCGAACCACGCGGAAAAAAACGATAATCCGGGTTTTGGTTCGCGACGTGTGCGAAGTCGAGCACCGGTCGGAACTTACGCGAAGACTGAGAAGGAACCACCGTCAAGCGATGAAATCGCGTCTCTCTAGTGTGTACCTTATCTGCTGACGGAGCCAAAGTATCGTCTCGGTGGTCACAGTCGACGCTAGAGTCTCTCTCTCAAGAGTCTCGACCTCTATCAATGGCAAACGGGGGTAGGGACGAATGTTTTGAAGGCGACGATAGGTTCCACTCGATAACAATAGATAAGCCGACGGTAATTGTAGAAACGTGAATAGGCTTCATCGAGACCAATGTGGATCATGCGATTCAACGATTTATCGCCGAGACGTCGATCTTTGTCGAACGTTCGATTTGATAGAAAAAAAAAAGATCAACCCGTCAATCATATTATACGTTTTACGTAACACAACTCCGCTAAAATATTCCACGGAACATTTTCCTACGCGATTATTTTTATTATTATGCAGAAATAGAAAAAGTATGGTCGACTCAGAAATAAGCCGAGCAACCAACCAGTGAAAGCACTGATCCAATTTGACAGAAGTGTGGGAGAAATATTTTTTTTTTATTCACGATTATTCATTATTGTACGGAAACAGATATCGCTTAATCGTTGGATATCGTTGTGAAGAGAAATAATAATTCGCGTGACTGTACGGGACTAGATTAAATTTACAGGCTCGCCCGAGCGAGTCAAGATGTTGATGGAATGTTTTATCGTTCAAAATGTATACTTAGCTTTTTCGACGAACGTGACGACGATTATGATGATGATTATGCTGATTCTGGGTTGTGAAAACCTCGCCGGCGAGAGACCGGCTCGAGGATTATAGGTGACACGCGTTATCAAACGTTGGCCCGTTTGCATTCGCGACTGAAATATTATAACTGGGTGTTTCCTACGCGCCACGACGCAGCGAATTACGATGGGAAGGAAATTTTCTGGAATACACGAGAAACGTCTCTCGGTGCATGCGAGACATTTCGCGAGGCAAATCGGTCACTCTGGTTTCGTCCGCTAAACTCATACTCGCGTTCGTGTTTAATTCCGATTTAGAAATTGACTTCGAAGATCATTCAGAAAATGTGTGTTCCACTTAATATGAAGTGCCTTGTGCAGGTGATGTATCTACAGTGCGATAGACTGATCTAATTTCGCCGTAAAAAAAGTTTAATCTCGGGATTAAAGTCTAACCGTTCTATCTGGCTTGAATCTACGTGAATGATTCCGCATCGATTGTTGAACTAACACGAATAGTTTCTAATACCACATCCAATATCGTTCAAGCGTGTGAATCATCGCCTACGATTTTGAAACCACGAGAGTCGGAGTATACACATCGGCATAGCTCTCGGTATATTCACGGATGAATCTATATCTATGTAACTCTCGAGCGGGCTCAACGGTACATGCGATAAATTTTCACCCGTCTACGTCCACACGGCGACATTCTTCACGAGAGAACTTTCCTCGCCATTTACGATCGTTGTTCCGTTTGTTCATTGCCATCGGGGCGTTTATCAATCACTCGTTCGACTGTCTTCGATTCCTCAAAATCGATAATTTCTCCCAAGAAACGATCAGCCCAAAAGTAATGTTTATAATAATTTTCCATATGTTCTTCGCAAAAAATCATATTTTACGGATATATTTCCGTGTGTTTTTCTGCAAATATGAGATAAAATACATGATTAATATACGAAAATTATTAAGTTATAAAGAAAATCGCGACGAAAATTTGGGAAGAAATTACTCTCGACCCTGCGACACGCCTACTGGCTTTCCTCGAAGAAAGAAGACGTTTGTTTATACTCAAGTAACTGTGCGATCCGAGTGTCTCCACGGTGAATTACGAACGGCCCTCGAGAGCGTGCGCCCAAGACCGTTACGAAGTTTTTTCTTTCCAGCAATTGCGTAATATTACCGGTCAGACAACCCAGTGACTCGGCAGTTTTAGGGCGTGTCGGCTACGTGCGAAAAATATGTTTTTATCTAATAACACTAATCGTCTGGTTTCACGCAGTGGTTAGCAGCTATATCTGCTTCGTTTTATCTCTCACTATCGAGATCGCCGAAAATTCGAGTATCCCTACATTGAATTTCACACGAAAAATATAGACATTTTTTCGCGCTGAAAATAGAATGACTCGAAGTTGTTTGAAGTTATCGGCACATTTTCTTCTAAGTCTGCCTGACGCATCGAATAGACCGATAAACAGGCGATCATTGTACATCGTGGACGTCGAAGCGAGCCGGTGGAGGGCCCACGGCGCGGTTGTCCCCGTGCACAGTACGGAGTTTGACCGGCCGTTGCCCTCGCGACGTTGACTCGCTCCGCGAGTCGAAGTGGCAAGAACGCGACCGGTCTTCACCACCGGCGGACGATCTGGTACTCCTCGCGGGCCATTGCGTACCGAAGAGTTAACTTGTCGTTTTTTTGCTTTGCTTTTTCTTTCCCCTCTCCTTCTTATTCGTCAATCCGACGAGGCTCCACTACTGTAACGTAGCACGAATCTTCGGAGGCAAAGCTTTCTTGCCTGCCTGCTCGTGTACCTGTCCAAGATCACGTCCGTCCCGGAGGTGGAGACGGAGCGAGCCACGTGAACGGGAGGAAGGGAGAGAAAGTTATCGACGTGCAGACGACGGACGTCGATTGAATGACAAGAAACGCCGGGAAAGATCCGGCCGGGATGGGGAAGGGGACATTCCTGATTGGACCGAGTAGACCTCCGATCGGCGTGTGATCGAAACTTCAATATCACGCGACATATTTGTCGCTTACACACGTCTATATTTTCTTCACTAATCTTATCTCTTCTGAATGGTAAAAACAATTACGATGAATCGGATAGAATTTTCTTCCTCTACTAGGCAGCGAGAAATTCGCGCGAGCTAGACATTTTTGCGAATGACCATTGCGTTGAAGACTTTTTTTTTTTTGCTTCCAAAGGCATTCCGGTATATCGATTGCTAAGTGATGACCAATGGCTATTGTAAACGACGGATTCGTAATCAGCGAAAAAATTCAGAATCGGTGGTACAAAAAAAAACGAGATACGACGTTTCACTTATTTCGAAATCGGCAAATGATCATTTGGTTTCAAAACTACTTTCAAGAGTGAAGAGCGGCTATAAAATTATTTTTTTATTCTTTCGACTACTTAGCATTCAAAATTCTTTTTCAAATTTTCCCCGAATGCTTGGTGAATAAAATTTAAGAAGATATTTATAGAATCAAGGATCGGTTGCTTACTCAGTAAAGACGAGGTTTACATATCGCGTGACTGAAACCAGAAAAGCATATTTGCCATTGGCCGAGTGTAAAATTACAATTTTCCACACCGTAAATAGGCAGGTATCGCGTATCGCGGTCGGAAGAAGCCGCAAACAATGAATCTTTATTATTTCATATATCCCGTATCATCCGATCCGGGTACGTCTTCGTCGTCGGCGGTATCTAAGTTTATTCTATACTCGCAATTAATCCTATCAGCGGTTTCGCCAGATGGATTCTTCTTACCGAGTAGCTGAATCGTTAAATATAAAATAAGAATACACGTTGATATTTTTGTTCGTCGTGATAATAAAATCGAAAGGCGCGCACAGCTGGCGAGATCGCCGCTCGGTTTTCTCGGCTCGGTATAGCGTTGCATATTATAGTTTTACCGAGTATCTCCGGGTTTTGTACAGTGCGTTGTTTAATGCGCTCGAGGCTGGCGCGGGCTATATTAGCGGACAGTTTTACTGTAGCGTATTCTTCGCGAGACTCCGCACCCTTTGTCCGGCATACCTTCCGTCAGTCCGTGTAAGCGCAGCCCAAGCAAGAGAAGCACGCCCTTTTATGCTCAACGACGATCGCGCTATGGTAACTCTTCGAGTGCAACGGGAGAACGCCGCGCGGCGTTGTTGGACTCTCGCGAAAGTCTCGAGGCTGCGATGCAATGCGAAGAAAAAACAAGGTATATAGATGTACGTATATAAGCGGCGAGAGCGTGTGCAACGTAATAATAAAAGACGCTGAGGACGCGGAGAGCGAAGTGTATGCGAGATCTCCGTAAGGCCCTCGGGGGGGCTTCAAGTTATTACGTACCAACTCCGAAGGCCGACCGGGTCGATACTTGGGACCCTGGCGTCGAGTCTCCGCGGACCTGCATGATCCGTACTTCGACTACCTGCGGATCGTTCCTCGACAACGCCGGCGATAATCATTTATCTGTCGTGCTAGCAGGCGAATTAAAATACGGTGTAACTATCGTGCGACTACGCGTCGATTCTCGGTGATTGATCGACTAGTGTTTTAACGCCACCGGTTGAACAGTGGCTATTTGCTTCGTCAATTCTCCTGGGTATTTATTTTTTTACGCATAAATGGTTAGTTGTCATTTGTATCTGTCGCGTTCTAGTTGAGTTCGTTCGCTATTCTGCAAACTGTGCTGGAAAAAATAAGAATATTAAAATCAAAGCTAGTCGAAAAAGAAGTTTAAACGACTTTCTACAGTATTTGTTATATAATCATCGTTTGCCGGAAGTTCCATAATGGAAAATCATTTTTTCCAACGAAAATGAGCTTCCGGTTTGCAAAATGAAAATTATATTCATGATTATATTTCCCATGGCGCATTAAAGGGTTAATAAGTAAGAACGGAAAGTTACGTCTCGCCACCCTCCGCAGGAGGCTCGAATAATTATTTCATCGCTTGCTGCACCGCTCAAGCTGCGGCGCTGTCACGCTGCGCCGGTTGATCCATTGCAGTGGCAAAAATTCACGTGGATGCAAGAGCGAAATTATGTTACACGGTACGTTTATAACGGCGCGTAATAGTCGGGGCAATCCGAGCTCGTAGGAACCCCTCTGGACCCGGCAAAGCGATTACGAATAGATTGAAGGTCAAAAAGCGCGTGTGCTCGGACGAACCGGAGTTTTGTCTCCAGCCCTACTGCGATCGCTGTCGTTGCGGCGTTCCCAAGTCCGTCGGCGATGCAGAGCAGAACACGATACACGCGACCGATCCGGTGCATCGTCGACACTTTTGTAACTTTGATAACCTCGTCTTTGCTCACGTGGCAAAACTTTGTTTCTTCATCACATAAAGAATAAGTTTGCAGAAATTGTGGACCTAACAGAGGCATTGAAAACGTTGAGAATTATACAAAGCTGGAGATTTTGTGGGCTTATTCAATTGTCTTTATTTCGATTCAGGTTGGTTCGTCGGCATTCCATAATTCGCAGCTATTTCATCATCGGCTCGTAGCTTCCATTGTCTTTCGGCTCTTTATTACAGGCGAATTAATTATTTTACCTAAATAAAATATAACCGCTTCGTTCTCTCCTTCTTCTTAAATCGACCGTGCAGTACATTAATTGACGCGCTTTCGATTTCACCGATAGAATTCGTCGAACTCGAGAAATCGGATACAGGATATTCTTTGTTGAATGATTTTTTTTCATATCTGGTTCGTTATCGTTTATGCGGAAAAAATAGAACGTATTGTAAAGAATATACCGTTGTCGTTTTATCTTAATTCCATTTTATCTTATCACGTCGAGAATCGACGAAATCGAGAAACAGTTTAAAGCCTTTTTTATGTAATTCATTTTAATCCACTCTGGCGTTGTGTGCATTGAAATATAGATTTTGTTATCAATGAATCGTATCTTAATGAATACGTCGACAACTTATCTACATATAAATTGTACTTGGCACTTCGGAATATCGAAGATGAATCTCTTTTTTTTTTTACAATCGTCACCTCGTCCGGTTTCTTCGATCAAAAAAGCGGGAATCGATGAAACCGTATGAAGGCGAATTTTTTAAAACCTTTCTAAGATCGTCAGAACAAATTTATCATTCAAGAAAATCAGAACCGGGTTTCTAATTCAATCGCCAATTGTCTACAATTCGATTTCTCTGCAATCTCTCGATTGGAATTGCGAAAATGGACTTCGGAGAATATCGGTGAAAAAATGAATTCACAATTTGTACAGATTGTTAAACAATTTATTTATCATATCCTGTCCTCTCTTGTGCATCGTTTTTTTTTATTGCTCTCTTAATTTTGTTACAAACGTTTACTAAATGTTGCGTGTCTGTATGAAAAGACCCCTACCGCCTCTCGCGTCGTTGCTTCGACGGGCTGAGATTTTCACTGATTTATCTAAGTCTTTTTCTTACCGCGATCATCTAGCGATTACAAGGGAAAAATTCTATTTTTATTATTATTGCTGTTTATCTTAAAAACATATACGTGTATCGTTACGTGGAAAGAAAAGAAACTAAACAAAAAAAAAGAAAGAAAGAATGAAGCGTGAACCATTGTCACCTCAGTCACTATCACAAGATTTCTTTTCAACGATCGCGAGAGCACCGTAACTCGCACTTCTCGTCGACACCGTAATCTCAGCTCGAACCTTATCTAAATAATCTGTGCGGGGAACCCGAGTTGCTTGTCTATGCGTGGGTGTGTGTGTGTGTTCCACTTAAAATCAAGGATTTATAGTTTAATCATTGTCATTTTCTTCGTTTCTTGGCAATAGCGAAAATCGCGAAAGAACAACGACTACGTATAAATATATCGCTTGCCGACTAATTAACTTTCGGCAAACGCCAGCCGAGAAGCATTCCACAAAGGCGTTCCTCTTATTGGTCCGGATATAATTGTGTTTTGATTGTCTTCGATTGTTTCGAGCAGCGACGGCAGTGAGATACGCATGTATACGACGATAGAACGTTTCGAAGAACTCGCGCTCGGGGTGTGGCTCTTGTGTCACGACGAAGTGATCCTTCGTCGATAATTTTCGCGTGCGATTTTTCCCATCGACAACCGGGACGACACAGTGTTTCGACAAGAAAAGTAATAAAAGGCGATTTCACAGTCTGCGAAAGATCTCTTGGCAGTCTTAACATTGAGCATAGATTCACTATCGGTTTACTTAATTTAGTCGCCGAATTCTCGCGTATCAATCATCGATAGAAATGAACGAAATGCAAAACAAAGAAAATCAAAAACGACCCACTTGTTTTTATTCGTCGTTGACATTCATCGCTAATATTAATCGATTCATTTATTGTCTTTTCTCTACCTTATCGTGTAAGAGGCATTGTATATTTCTAGTTAGCAAAAATATGTGAAAATTGCAAATATACCTATAACTAGTTCTAAGATAATACAATGTTTTTTTATATCATTACTTTTTTAAAAAGGCAGAAGGCAGCTACCGATGTAAAACGCGATTCACCGGTTATCATGGATCGATCGACTTTCAATTCTTGTCTCTTCGATAATCGATCAATTTTTTTTTCATTTTTGTTTTTATCTATCAAACAAAACCGGGAACGCGTTCGAGACGGCTTACGAGGCGGCAGTAGTACGCGAATTCGATAAATATCTATCGATTCGCGGTGAAAAAAAAAAAAAAAAACAAAAAAAAAACTATAGCTTATAAAAGACAAAAAATGTATTGGCCCCCTCGAACAACGTGGAATGGACGTGTTTTTTCGCTTCTTACGCGAAGAAGACAGATATGTAATATCTACACATTTCTATCTATAATTAATAATATATAATAATATATATATCTTTCTGTTTTAATTATTCTTCTTTCCTTTTTTTTTCGTCTCTAAGAACTATCAAGGGAGGGTTTCGTCTTTATCTGCGTATTGTCGGTGTGTTTATTTCAATAATCGTGTCTTTTGTTACCGCCTATTACTTGCGTACTGCGAACGAAAAATAGTTACGAAAACAAAAATTGGTATATAAGGATAAATGAAGTAACGCTACTGTGGGAGGACGGCGCATCCTCGTTTAATTACACAACTTCCTTCGCCAATTATTCTTGTTTCTTCGAAGGAATGAATCATAAAAAATTGTTTTTACACACTTTCTTTTGCCGCCGCCTCATCCTCCGTTAATTCGGTCTATTTGTTTATTTTCATTAAGGTCTCCGTCTTCGAACGCTCCGCCGAAATCCGTTCGCGGATTAGCGGGCCGGAGAAATTAGATAAGAGGATGAGGCCGGCGTCACCCCGAATATTCGCAATAATTCACGACCATCTTAAGATCGTTCCGAACGGGAACTTCTCATACCTGTGTAGCTCAAATAGCCAGGTAAAACTTGATAGCGTTTTAAAAAGAGCTAGTCGGTCGCCGAGTTTGCTTCTCGGCCTTTCTCTCATTCTCGAAATCGGCCATGAAAGAAAAAAAAAATTGAAATAATCAAAGAGAAAGGTCGAAGAGCTTTCTCGGTAGGGGGGGGATTCGTTCGATGCGCCGTCCACCGCTTATCACACAATTAGAGTCTACGAAGCCTCCAGTCTCTTCCGTTCCGGTATTGCATTTACACGCAAAAAAAAAAAAACATATCTACGTAGTGAAGTGAGCCTTTCGCAATACAATTCCATCCAACGACAATACCACAATCCCGTTTTTCCTCGACAAACACAAAAAAGTTTCATAAAAATTGAATGTTGAATTATGAAAAAGAAAAAAGAAAACAAATGCGGATAATCAATTTCGATCGACGAACGATATTTCGCAATTTTCTTTTCTTTCATATCGCAAAAAATTCTCGACAGAGGTTCGTGGTTCGTGGATTTACTGTTGTTCGTCTGTTTTTTCGTTTTCTCTTTATTTCTTCAATTTCTGCGCGCCTAACACATTGACGATGAATCGTTGCTCGTCCGTTGGTCGAGCGGTTGGTTAAGCGCTCTGTTTCCCGCTGAAGGACGAGGCTACGTCGGCGACGAGTTGCTTGTAGATCAGCGGATCGATGTTCTTGCCGAGTTGATAGAGCATGAACCAATCGCCGATTTGACAATTTTGCGCTATCATATCGATATCCGTCTGCGACGAGAGGCGCGAGCGCGCTCGCAGCAGTATGAGGCGCAATTTCGGTCCAGCCACGACGGCGAATCGATAAGCGAGACTGAGTCCGCTCAGTACCGCCAGAATGATGAACCAGAACCACAGAAAAACGTAGATCTTCTCGTTCACGATGTTCAACGGCAGCACGCAGAGACCGTCGAACTTTTGCACCGTGCCGGACGGACCGTACTTGTGAAAGGTGCACTTCGTCACTTTCGGGAAGACCTTCGACATCGGATCGTTGCGCTCCTCGGGTTCCATTTCCGTGAATTTCACAACGTCCGAGCCGTACGTCGTGAACTCGCCGTCGAGGAAGAAGTCCATGAAGTATATCTGTCCGACGACGTTGACGAAATTCAATATCTCGCAGAAGAAGAAACGATAGGCGTAGAAATTTTGCGTGTGCAGATTCGTGCAGAAGTACTCGACGAGCAACTTTCGACGATCGGTCCGGCAGCTCTCGCTGACGACGGGACAGTTGAGATCGAGCACGAGCATCTTTATTCTGCCGCCTTCCCATGTCTTCCAGAGATAGCGCGGCACGTAGAACAGTATGGCTTGGAAGAACAGGGTGAAACAGACCCACTGATAGTACTTGTGATACTTGATCTCGTCTTCGCCCTCCACGTGGGCGGCCACACCGGGGTACACGAGGTCGCGTCCCACGATGCCGACGCGATCGGGCACCGTGAACGTCGAGTATATCCAGCAATAAGTGTCCATAACGTGTAACGGTATCTCGTCGACGATACAATCGATCGGATCGCCGATGTATTGTCGCGACGTCACGAGCAACGAGAATGCTATTAGTATAACGACCGTCGCTTTGTAGTGCAATCGAAACACATTGTTGTCGATGCAAACGGAATCGAGTTTTAGCAGGCCCTTCACGGACCCGAACACGTCAAACATGGCTGCTTCTTTGTTTCCGGTTTACGCGGACCAAGGAAAAACAAAAACCACACGGAAAACTACCCGAAAGTTCGTCGATTCAGCGAATCGATCTTTCTTCTATTGCCGATCGTTTCGATCGCGTAAATTTTGTGTTCGCTCAAAATTCACTACCGGACAACGCACACTCGACGAATGAACCAAGCGCCACGACAAGCGGCTCGGCACTGTTCGCTTTATCACTAAGCTCTCTTGCACAGCTTATAACCCGACACACGCACTCACACGGAACGAAGAGTTTATTACCAACTCTATCTTTATCGAGGCTTCAACGTCCCGCGGCCTCTCTGTCTTTCACGATCTCGACTGCGATATTCTACGTCACACTTGTGTCGTCAGTTTGGTCGTCACACGCGCGAATCCTCGCGCAGTTCTCCGCCACTTGTTGTCGAAGCGACGAATTTCTTCGTTCTCTCCAACGCCGAACAATTGCACTCGATTTTTACTCGGAACTCACTGTTGGAGTTGGAACACACGAATTTTCGTAGTTGCCCGTGAGCTACGGTGAGAAACTATCGAACCACGCTACCTCGTGTCGTTGATCCGTTGCCCGTAAACTCCTTTCGTTTACCCCTTTTGTGCGGGGAATTATATTGCTACGATAACACTCAAGACACGAGAGTTCTCGTACGGATTTACTTATCGTATCTTTGTAGCGTTCTAATTATCGTAAGGTTATTTTGTTGTTTTTTTGGTTGATATGTGTTTGAAAGACGCGAGGAACAACCGACGCGAAACACGCGCTTCTGTAACGCTCGTGTCTGCGTCCGGCGGTGAGTTCGGTGTACGGGCAAAGCTTGCTCTTTTGGCTCTTTCTCTTCTCCGCTCGCTCTCGTGGCGTCGGGGACTGAGCGTACTGGCTGTACGCGATCCGGGACCCCTCTCCCCACTCTCGTCGGGTTAGATCGGTGTGTGCAACCACGCCGAGCCGCGCTTCCCCTCGTTCCGCTCGTGTCGTGGGCTCTCCCCCCCTCTTACTCTCTAAGCGCTGTAGAACAGAAAACCCGTCAAGCTGCCGCTGCCGCTCGCTGGCCCCCCTTGTCGCTCTCCTCGTAACGGTCGTCAGCACCAACTACGAGGACTCGTAGAGTTGAACGAGCGAGGTTCCCTCTCGATCGTAGACGCATGCGCGTGAACAAACGATTCCTATGGATCCTGCCCGATGTTTGTTGGCCGCGGGATCGCTTCGGATCGCGTTTGGATCTGTTGCTATGGTAACCAACGCCGGGAGGGCCGCCATCGGCATACTAAACGAAGAAGGAACATTTTTTGGCTTCCGAAATTCTTGCCCGGGGGCTCCTTCTGCACTGGCTATGAGACGATTCGTCAATTCCAGAAGGAATCTACGGGAAGTTCTAATTGAATAAACCATTTGAGGCTGGTACGTACTATTAGGATAATTGGCATTCGGATTGATCGGTAATTTTAGGGGTTGGAAACCTTTCAGGAAATGGACGATGATTTTGAAACGCTGGTTTACCGATTTCCAATAGTTTCTTTCTTTATTCCCTAATTATCTCGTTCGGAACAAAATAAATAAATCGGAATACGATCAAAGTAAAATCCGATTTTTAATGGAAAATCAGGAATTGTTCATATCCAGCAGGAATATACGAAAAGTTGGCTACATTTTTGAGCTCATTTCATTCAAACTACAAAATTATGAATAATGAATTTCGAAAATCGAGTTCGTGTCGATTTATCTTATGTAAAAAATATCGACTTCTTATTCCTACGCAATCAAGAAATGCGAGCTTTGCGAATGTAACATCAAATGTTTATCACGTAAAAAAATCGTCTTCAATGGATTCTCACTGTTTCGAAAGAATATGATCGGTAAGGCAGATTTTCTCGGATTACCTTGACGCTGCACTCTCAGCGTAGCAGCACGCTCTTGCAAAGTGCGCTTTGTTCACTGCCGCGAACTCCCCACCGAGCTTAGCTGAATCTTTAATAAGAATATTTAATCTTAAACGGCTTTGCGACAGTCAAGTTCATTAGCATTTGATAACAAAGACTGTGGAAGAGTTTCATCGCGATGCCACGACGAAATTAGTTTCGTCGATGAGTACGACGTGCATGGGAGGCGATGCAACGATGCAGTTTTTGTCTCGCGAGAGGGTCTTCGGCTGGGGAAATGTCGAGACGATGCTCCGGTACCCTCGCGGGGACGAGAGCGTCGCCGGTGAGCGAGAGCCAACGGGGGGCCCCCCGACGGTTCGGAAATAACTTCGAGACTCTGTGTATCCCGAAGCCGAAAACTTCGGGGCCGCAGGTACGAACGAAATTTCGAGGCTTTGCGTGCTGCTGCTGCTGCAGCAGGCTCGGAACCGGGTCCCCCCGATACGATCCACCTCCACCTTTCGTTTATTCTTTCTCGCTTTTTTTTTTTGCCCCCTTTCCTTCTCACTCGGTCGGGTACTCCCGAGTTTCTCGGCCTTCGCCGTGGCTCTCCACGACACGACGCGCCCGAGACTCGGATTTCACGAATCCATCGGACGATGTTCTTGCGGTTCGAGGCTCAAGCGGGTGAAGGGAACAGCAGCAGCAGCAGCAGCGGTCAGACCGCATGCATAGGCGTCGACCGCTAGATAGTAGTACTACACAAGAAAATGTTCTCCCTCTATACGCGCCCTCTTGCCGCTTACACCATGTATGAAGGTACACGTGAGCCTTTGCGGTTTCGAGATCATAATAATCTGGATCGCGGGCTCACTCGTTTTGAAGCGTATAAGCATATAACCGAGAAACTACACTGTAGCGAGTTCGGTTAATCTTCGAGACGGAATATCCGTATGAAAAACGAATAAAAATTATGAAAAAAAGAACCATATACACGGCAAAACGAGCGTTAGATTGGGTGAAAAAAAGGAAAATACTCATCGTGAGAAACACGCCGGGATTAGCGAAGCCGCTACCAATGCGCTATGTATAGTATAGGATGTAACTGGCACTATGTGCGCGCAAGTGTAAACTTTAAAAACAATCGAGCCTTATCAATCGACCGGATCGTCACGGCTCTTGTGACAAACATCCCGATTACGATTGATACGAATTTTTCGTTTTGTTAAACGAGCTATGAATAGTTACAATGTCAGTTGTGATTCATCGTACTCTTGATAGCGGTCAGGATATATAATTTCGTTTCACCGAGAATTACCGTTATCGGAGATTTTTCTCCAGAAAAAATGATTACTCATATCCCTTCGCAATTGCAAAAACGCGCTCGTGCAATTCTGTCCTATATAAGTCGAAAAAATATTTTCTTATCAACGAATAATTATTAAATTGACGCTTTATAAGCAATTTTCAACGCGACGTTAAAAAAAAGGCCAAACTTAACG
Source organism: Ischnus inquisitorius (assembly GCA_963924025.1). Taxonomy (NCBI): domain Eukaryota; kingdom Metazoa; phylum Arthropoda; class Insecta; order Hymenoptera; family Ichneumonidae; genus Ischnus; species Ischnus inquisitorius. The sequence continues at coordinate 17,044,469 of OZ001245.1, read as the reverse complement.
ACCACCCACAGGCTGTCTTTGATATGTCTATCAATAGTTCACAAGCTCTGCAATTATGTTATTTGATCCTTTGAAAAAAAGAAGTCGTTAGACGTCGTTCTATTCTCGCTCGCGTCTCTCATCGTCGGAGAACACACGATTCAATTCTCTCCCGTGCAAGAAGAATCTCTCGGCAAAGTTTCCTCTTCATTGACGCCAGAATTCGTGTTACTGATTCGATCGAGGCTATTAATGTCTCTTTTTATTTATCAGTTTGTATATGTTCATGCATCGAATTCAGTCGTCTCGCGACTCCCAAAATTCAATAAAACTGGTGTAACCCGTTTGAGAATTAACGCTTGAGAATAAAAATAAATTAGAAAAGAAGAATCTTCGTCGAGACTTCTGGCCGAGAGTCTGAATACCGTGTAAAGTACAAAGTCTTCGTTTGAGCGAAGGCATCGCCAGTGTCTGTGGATAGAACGCGCACGCCTCCGCGAACGACAAAGTCATCGCATTACCATGCGGCGAACGTACTTTTTTTTAACGCTGCGCACAGACGGAAGACATGGACGTACACACGCTGAGACCGAGTGTCGTTGATGCGCGAGATTATTGTATTCGTTATAAAAGGACTGCTCGAGCTTTGCATATCGATACAGCGTACCTGTAGTAACGAATGTTGGCGAGAGCTACCGGCCGACGCTACCGTCGCGACGGGTTTAAATTTCAATGCTCAGCCCGAGCCGCGGTCGGAATAGGTTGAGGCGCCAATGCCTGACTAATTTCGACGCTGATCATCGATAATGACTACGGTCAACCCGCATTCCCGCGCTTCGCTGGCACTGTCGCGAAATGCCATTGAGCATATTCACGTCACGTTTAACAGAATTTTACGCCGGACGGAATCCGTGAAACGGGTTTTTTTTTTCGCTAAAATATTCATCGATAATCGATGAACTGTCGACGATTGCGTCATATCGCCGGCAATGCTTATTGATAGAAAGTCATCTATTTATATGTAACTGTAAACTTCAGGAATGTCGAGTGCACAATGAAATTCGTAATGAGATTTTTTAGTTTTTTTTTTTCAATTTTGTTTGGTTCTGTTTCAGGCTGGGTTAAAAATATTTTCTAGAAATTTCTAAAATCGATTCTCAGATCGATTCTAAAATCGACACTTAAAATTGATGATCAAAATACATAATGTGTTATGAATGTAATTGACTTATTTTATTATTTATACTTTTTTTTACTTTTTTGCGTTTTTCTACAATGAGTTAAATTAAACTTGAACGTGCTTAAGAACATTTAATGGATTAATCGGAGTATTGGCCATTTGTGGGGTTACAAAATCCCTTAAGACACTTACGGTCCTGTGGCGCAACGGATAACGCGTCTGACTACGGATCAGAAGATTCCAGGTTCGAATCCTGGCAGGATCGCTCGCACTTTTTTTTCTCTCGTTTTTCTCTTTATCTCACCTTACGCGAGTTCCTCGGCGAGAATATTTATCATAGTATCGGTCCATCCGTGTACAAAGGTGCACAAACGTCGGGTTACCCACACCCGCGCTCTCAGGTATGCGGGGACGCGAATGCTTTCGCGGACAAAGGAGAGAGAGCCTCTCTCGGAGACCGTGGAGCCCCGAGACGACGATCAAGCTCTTACTCACGCTACCCTGAGATTTGCTTATATGTAAGCTTGAGAATTCCTTGAGCTGATATTGAAACGCGAACAAAGTGAAAGAAGCATCCTGACTTGTTTCGAACGAAAATTCATCGGCACTTCGCCAACCGATGAATTCGAAGATTTTTCTTTCGTCGCTATGATAACCGAAGGAATTTACGAGCAAAAAAAAAAATAAAACAACTTCAACCTCGTTCGACATTCTAATGCTCGTGACACGAGCGCTTGAGCCGAGTTTGTATAGTTGTCGCCGAAGAATAATTGAGAGGCCCCGGAGCGGATCTCGAAAGAGCGAGGCTGAAACGTTGGGTCAAACGAATTAACCCGAGTCGCAGATGAGCCCTATCGTATAGCCGACGTACCTTACGTGCTACTCGTGGCAACATACGAGGAATGAAACACGAGATAGGTCTCGCTTACTGCAGTTGCTTATATGTAGGATGTATCGCAAGAAACCGTCTGAACGCGAGAAGAATCGTCGATGCAGCAGCTCTCGGAGACACTGAAAACCCTCGCGTCGTCTGTTCTCGGATCTGTCTCGTGGCGATGTTAAAAATAGCTTCATATCGTCTAAACTACACTTCTTCGTGTCTAAAACATTTCGTCACTATTTTAACTCGGATTATGCGATTTGTAATGAACACATTGCATACAATCAATCGTGAAGGATTTATTGTATTTTTTTGTCAAGAACATAAGAATAGAACGAAACTCAAGTTTGAACTTGAAATTTCATTCCGACCCGAGAGACAAAAGAACTCGCTCTAAACTACTCCGTGCCGGAAATAAATGAACGTCCGCTTTTGATTCGTTAATTCAAGCATTTACATCACTCTGCGTTAATAAATCGGTCCATAGCCTCATTCGAGACTAAGTCGCGGTTAATTTTTACAGAGAAGCAATTTTCATTCAATACTCGGAATTGTTGCTTCACATTTTATTGCTCGAGCATCGCGAGGCGATTTCGACGAATTTTCTGAATCTTCGACTCGAATGAATCGTCACCTGTGCGAATAAACAGTGACTTTGCAGAGGTCGAGTCTCGTGTACAGAATTCTTCGATTTTTCGTGCTTGACGAGAACCCATATGGGCAGTTCGGCGCTGCGCTGCGAGAAGCCTCTCCGCCAGGTCGAGGGAATGGGACTTCTGCTCGTCGTGGCGGAGAGAGAGTGGGAGGCGGAGGCGGCACGTGAGAAAGAAACGAGAAAGAAACACAGAGCGGAGAGAGAGACGGAGAAGATAGCAGGCCGGTTTTTCTGGTTTGACTCGGAGAGTCCTACGGCCCGTACGCTCGGAGAGAGCGAGAGAACCTTTGGTATTCCGGAGGCCAAGATTTACTCAGCCATGGGTTCTCATGCAGTTGCGACCGCTTACATACTTAACATTTTACGCCCCCCGGCGCCGTACGCGCAATCATCGTCGGGCTCAATGTTGTTCGAAGAATTATTCATCGGTATACGAACAACCGCACCGCACCCATGTGAAATCACGAGTTTCGCGTTCTCTTCTCTGTATCGACGATAATTTCGATGTTCGTCAATGGCACGAGTAAAAAATCAAGATAACTCGAAAAAAATGATTTTGAAGCTCGTGAAGAATTTCCCAAAGTTGAGTACAGCTTCGAAGTGATGCAGACACTTGTGGCCTTCTCTTTGACTCGGGCCTGTGGGAATCTTGAAAATTCTATTGAAACTCGACTAAGGGAAGTTGAGTTTTCGAAAGGTTTTGAGCGTGAACTCTATGCTTTTTTTTCGGTGGGCATTAATAATCATGACCGAACAGAAAGTTTCCCACAAGCCTCGAACGAAAATTTTTTCACGTGCATTTTCTTCTTTTTTCGTTCGGCCTCCCGTATCTCGAATATTTTCGTAGGATCGGTGAGGCTCGAAAGACGCGGCCATGTACTTTCCGAGGAACAAGGTGAACCCTATCGCCCTGACCCGGCTGCAACATCGGCTCCGGTGTTACACGCTCCCTTCGGAAATCGGCCGACCTCCCCTACCATCCCTGCCCCTTCCTGCTTCTCGGACCCGACCAGACTTTCATAAATCAAACGCTCAGGGCAAGTCCCGGAGTTGAATGAGTTCGTTCGCGTTACGACGAATTCCAGGCCCACAATTTCTCGGAATCTCCCGCTCCGTCATTGATGATGCATCGTCGCTCGAACGAATCATCAGCGCCGACGGGGTTTAGCCCTGTGACGCGAGATCACAGATAACTCCTTTTTTTACTCATTATTTTTAATTGTACAAATCTTGCTTTTCACGCGGTTTTTATTCGTTATCGAGATATACCAGACGAAATATTCAAATAATATTTTTAAACAATAATAATAATAATGATTATTTTTCTATTTAATACCATTTTTGATTTATTACTTATAATTCCGAAATGTTTTTAATTTGTTCGATAGTCTTTAACTTCCGGGATTGACTCTTCTTTATTTTACTGTTTAGTTAATCTTCATTGTTTACAATAAAATCAAGCAATAAGTAAGATGTTGCCGGATCTTGAAGGATGTGAATAGCTCAAGCGATCGTGTGAACTTTTGAGACGGTATACAAAGGCCGCCGATGGTTCTTTTTCTTTTCTCATTAATTAATGTCTCAATTGGATATCTCTCACGATCCAATTGCTGCACGTGCGTGCAGCGGATGAACAACAGGATGACGGACAGATAGACAGTTAGACGAACGGGTGATACAGGCGCAGCGTGCTTTTATCTCGTTTTTCCAGATACAATTTAATGCGTGCATCCTTGAGCTAGAAATGCAACTGAGATCCGACACCGGGTGTGCTACTGGTTCGTAAGCACGACCACTTTGTCGCGAAGTTCGTCGAAGTATCGTGTTCGTCGGTGGGCGATAACGCACGGGCGTCAAATAGGCATTAACGATTACACGAGGGACTTTGCTCGAGAACCCATAACACATTGTAGAATTCGTTCGATTTTCACTGCGGAGAAAAAAAAGGAATTTTTTTTTTTTTTTTTTTCACATATTATTTATTTCATCGTTTTTTCATACACTCCTCCGTGTTACAAACAAGCAAGAATTGTTTCTCGTTTACGAAACCCATATCGTTATACGCATACAAATATACGTACACCCGTTTTTGTGCTTAATCAATACCAAGTAAAACATCGCGAGAACGTAAAATATATAACAGTTATGGTTTTTTTCTTTCGGTATAACAGTCTGCAAGTAGGATATTTTATGTGTCTTCGTTCTGTCGTTTTTTTCTTTAATTTTTTTTTTTTCACGCGAACCCTTATGATCACAAACCTTGTATTGTTTTTTGTCCATTGCACACATCGTGGAATATAATTATAGTATGCGAAGGTCGCAATTAAAAAATATAGTACATAGAAAAATATGATGACGATAGCGACGAAACTACGAAAATGCACATTAACATTTCTTTCTTTTTGTTATTTTTTTTTTCGTGTATTTAATTATAATAAATCACCCGAACGAGCACTTTCCGTTTTTATCGTTAACTATCGAAAGTCGTTTGTTTTGCAGGTTTCGCTTTTTTTTCTTTCGCTTTTTGTAGAGTGTGTCTGTGTGCCTAAGAGAGAGAAGGGTCCTCAGGGTGTAATATTAATATCACTCACGTACCAATGATATGCTCGGTGAACTGTGGGGGCGGGTCAGACGTTACGAAGGGCGGGAAAATTCGATTTGAAAACTGTTCCACAAACCGATCAATCGTTTTGTTGCTGTTAGTTTTTTTTTTCTCTTTTTTTGCATTATTTCTCATACATATTTCACGATAAAACTTTTTTCTGCTAGACGTACGAAAGAATAATTTTTCTTTTTCAGCAAAAAGTTTGATATCACTCCAGACGGACGATCATCGTCGAAAATACAATGAATCGCATTTGCTTTCGTTGTGGAGAATCCAGTTTGTTAATTCGACGAATAAGATCGAAAAAAAAGTCAATGTTACCCAGGACATTATGAAAATCTCTGACGGATACAGTTCCTACAGTTAACAATCCGTGGATATTTACTGTTTATTTTTATCTTGTTTTTTTTACTTTTTTCTTTACGTCTATTTCGTACCTTGAATAATGCTGAGCCTTACGGATATGTGTTTGGTTTTGCGGTAAATGTTCGAAACTCCGATAATTCGATTTTTCACGACAATCGTTGGAGTTTTTTTTATTCTTTTGTTTTCTTCTGTTTTATCGGGGTCTCGAACATTCGTGCGACGTGTGTTATCAGTACGTTCTAAATACTTACCACCGATTCTCTATATTGTTAAGTTACACACATAGGTATTTCGCGAGAGACTTTTCTTGTTTTTTTTTTTTGTTGTTTCTTCAACACACGAAATATGTAATGACTGCATGTGGTATTGGGTTTTTCTTTCGCCTAATATTCGCTATGAGTAACAATTACATTTCGTTAGCTATTATAACGGCACACTGAGAATATTTTTTGTCTGTTTTTTTTAACTGACTTCGGCGAGAGTTATTTGATTCTCTTTTTGTTTTCTTTTTCATTCTTGTTTAATAATGTACTTTATCCACTGAACGGGACATGCTCGATATTTACAGATAAACGAAAATGTACTTTTTTTTTCGATAGAAAAAATGACCCTCGCCTTCGTGTTAACGCGTATATCCCTCAAATAAAGATTTTCGCATATTTCGTTCGGAGACCTTTCGTCAACCGAATTAAGCTGCCAGTCAGGCTCGACCACTCGGCTCGCGCGACATATAAAAAACATCGAAATACCCAACGAACCAACTGGAACGCGCCAACGAGTAGTCGGAATCGGAAAATCAAAGCATTCGCGGTTTACTTTCTCAAAACGGTTTACAATATCTATTTGTTACACTTTACGTCGATATTTTAATTTTGCTCTTGGTTCTAAGCTTATTTTGTGTGTTTTGTTGTCATTTTTTGTTTGTTTGTTTTTCGTTGCGCATTCACGTTTCGATCTCACTCGTATATTTTTTCATTTCATTAGATTTTACGTCTAAACACCGATCGTATCTATAAACTATCGTACAGAGTGGTTTATTTCTTTTTTTTTTCAGTACAAGCAGGATCGCATAATTCGTGGGACTTGCGGATCTACGGGATCTACGTGGGAGTCGACAAAACTGTGAGTAAAGAAAATATTTTCCATATCAGTCGACGAAAAAATCGATGAATGATAAATGAAAAAATAAAATCAATCATATATAAAAAAAAAAGCAGACTTGAATGTTTCGTTTTAATCGTCACTTAAATTTAAAAAAAGAAAGATGATATATCAAAGTCTTAGATACAGCGATGACGGGTGTTAAAACGTAATATGGCATCACATTGATTCAGTGAAAACTTAAAATTATGGCCTCGATGTCATGTTCAAAAATTTCGACGTTTCGTGCTTTTCGGTTTGCGTGTGTATAGTACATTTACAATTCACGATGTTTGCTACGGATCATCGTAGCTTCTTTCTTTTTTTTTCAATATATATTTATATAAGAAACGAATTGGTACGATTGAATTATTTACAACATCGATAAAACGTTTTTTTTTTTTCGATAATTATTAATTATATATTAGATATACACGGGGCGGGCATGGGCTAGCTACGAAATCCGAAGAGACTTTCGATCGACATTCACGCTCGTTCACACACTCGCACGACCCATTCGGTAACGGACTTGCACGCGGACGACAATATTGTACCCGATTCGGTGCGAATAAACAGAAGAATCGCTTAATCGTTAGATTCACGGAGCCCTATTGCGCACGAATACTATGTATTGCTATTGAGAAGTTGCACGAAGCAAGCATGCTTATTTATTACTAGATTAACGTCGACTTGGCTATTTTTTTCCGTTTTTTTTTCTTTTTCTATTTTGTTATCAGAGGTTGTATAAATTCTCTCTCAAAGCTTCGTGGTATACTGGTGTTGCTACTTCGTACGTTTACCTTACGATAAAACGGTCGCTTTCTCGATCTTCTTTTTTTCGTCCGCGATATTGGTGTTACGATTCTCTAGATATTTGAAAATGATTTGCAAGGCAACGCTCTAATGGGAATCGAGACAATATCTAATTTTCCAAAATTATTCTGTTTGTATTCATCCTTTCAATTTCCCGATCGAATTGCAAATCGATCTTTGCTACTTTAAGTCATTTCCGCTCCAAAAGGTTCGGATCTTCATCCGAAAAATCTCATAGACGAAGTTATTCATAAAATTTTGATAAATCGACGCTGTTCTTTGTTTCTTCATTTTTGAATAATCGTTAAAAAATTAGATAGAGCTCAATTCCATTACTAATTTAGACTAGCTCGGTTGAATTGCTTCTCTTGGTTGTTACAATCGGCTCGAAAAAACTTTTGTGCTGTACCGGCTTTTTCGCTAGGATTCGTTTAGGCCTCCACACACACAAGCGCACGCACACATTGCACTCGTACAGTCAATTTCATTAATTTTTTTTTCTCTATGACACATTTTGAATACTAAATTACGATAAATAATACCCTTTCGTACTAAACGCTCTCTTCACTCGATCGATACAAAGCACGGATAAATATATACCGATAAGATTTTTGTATATTATTTTTTCAATCGTCAAATCGCGACCGTAAGCTTGGTACAATTTGCTCGTAATAAAAATTAAATAAAACTGCGGCGATTGGCCGGTAAGAAGATTACGGTTCGTTCCTGCGAATTGCGAGATATTATTTATTATAAGTATAGTGACTAAAAGGGGATATGAGTATACTCGTCTTCCGGCCTTGTTCCATTAATATTAATATTCCTATTATTATTAATATTACACGCTCTTTCACACGCTGGAATGTTTAGTGAAAGAAGAGCTTCGCAATACATATATATTCGTTATATATATATTTATGTATTTGTGTCGTTTCTGGGAAGTCGGTTTTTCTTCCGTTCACGAAAATTTCATATCAATTTGTTTCTGTATTCGTGTGGTCGCGTCGTCAATAATTAATATTCGACGGATCGTCGATGTCTGCTAAGCATGTCGCATCTCTTCAATTTCTCTCGTTTCTTTCGCTCTTCTCGTTTCATTTTTTTTCCCTTTTTCTCTAAATAATTTACCTAATAATGTCTAGGTATAGCGCGACTCGACTCGAAGCTGGAAAGCTCGGAAACCACTATTTGCATCGACGAGTTTCCAAGCGGCGACGAACAAAGCAAAAATGAAAAAAAAAAAACACAGAATTCTTCACTTCCTATAATCATATACAATAGTATATGTAACAGTTGGTCTCAGTCGTGTGCCCAAGTGTCTCTCGTTCGATGAGATATCACGCTCAATCTCACCGAGGTTTCCACGAAAGACAACGAGTGGCGTCTACATTAATCAACGTAATTGGTGTTCTCCCTTGTGTAATCAACAGTAACGCCCGTTGACCATTAAAACGTTTTCTAACTACGTAAAAGCTACGACGAATGGACGCACACACAAGATTTTACTCTACTTTTATATATATTAGAAAAAAATCATAGACAGTCAAGTGGAGAGATTATAACAATTAAAAATTATTGTATATATATGTATGGGTCGACTACAGACAAATTCCTTTTTACAACCAACCCTCGCGCGCATTCACCGGCGCGAGGGTCGAAATAAATAAAATTTACACCGATACGTTATTACAGAGAGTACGATTTTTCGACGCGTAGGATTGAGTTACTTTGTTTTTTAGCTTTTTGTTTTTCATTGCGCTAATCTCGTCTCTCATGCGACTAAAGCGAAGCAAAGCTTTTTAGATTTTCTCCTTCTATTTAATTATACAAATCACGCGTATGTTCAAAGCGAATCGAGCGAATCTTTTTCCTTTTTATCTTCTATTTAATTAATAAACGCCACGAGAGAAGAGATTTCTTTGCTTATCGTTTATCCAATCGGCCTGAAAGCTGAGCTCATTCGCCCCGTTCCGTTTTCGCATCTCGGCGATTTGGCATTCATTCGTTTCATCATTTTTCTCGATAATTCTCTTTTTTCTTTTTCCTAACGCTCTTCAAGAGTCATCTTCTTATGGTTATCCAGATGTCAGCCTCACAGAGGCTTTCGTATCCCTACAGAGTATTCTTTTCTTTTTTTCAACTCTCATTGCTTCGTACTCCCTCGAATACTAATTATATTTATTGAAACACGAACCCTCGAGTCGTCTAATTTTGTTGCTGCGGTTTTTTGCCACCACGTGGCTTTATGCTCTCCGAGATTTGCCACATTGCGTCCTCGCACAAGAAGTCGCTGAAGTTGTTGAAGAACGTTATTATTCTCTCGTGCTTCTTGAACGAATATGTTCTGCAAGGGAAGAAAAACGAATTAAAGAAATCATCGTCGTCAATGTATTGTCCTGTTATAAACGCGCATTAATGCCATCACTTACGCTTTCTTGAATCTCTTCATGTTCTCGACTATGTTGAACTGTTGCCACCGCTTGGAAAAGTTTATCGTACCGTCGGGCAACAAGTCGCTGTTTCCGATGTGAACGAAGGTCAAGTCTTGAAGTACTAGTCCTCTGATATGAAAAAAAAATACATTAAACAGCTTGTTCGAATATTGAAAGACATCGTATTGAAAACTTATTCGATCTTGCTCATGGCAAAACTATTCCCTTGGTCTTTTCTCTCTAACGCCCACTAAGCGAAAATAATTTTTATCTCGGTGCAACGAAAGAAGAGATTAATCCGTTTTAAAAATTACAATTTCCTACATGTTACAATTTCTTGAAATATTGTAATTGCTGCCGTAATAATAATCGATGAATGATAATTCGGCAATTCTTTTACCTTGAGTATATTTTTGAATCACCGTGGAAAAAAACACAAAAAATATTTAGACTGTGTTGTAAATAAATTAAAACTCACATGTAAGGTATGCAAGGTGGTTGAGTTTCCGCGAGTGCCTGTCTGTAAGCTCTGAAGCTGCTCGAGCTGTCGATAAGGGCGCAATATTCCTTGAGACCCTCGGTAATGTGTTTCTGCCACTCGAGCCTCCTGATGGGCGCGCTGTCCAGTGCCGACAGCAGTGCCAGGTAGCTATTGAAGTTATTGATCTTTCTCAGATGTTTCATTATTTTTATGAACTTCACGACATATTTTTCTCGATCCTTGGCCTCGTTTTCCATTCTGTGCTCGAGTATCCTCGATCTCGCCCAGTACGACATTTTGTTGAAGTGTTCCGTGAATCTCGTCAGGTTCGGGCTTCTCTCCTCGTTCTGTTCCTGGGCCCATATCAGTACTTCCGGTATCTCGATTTTCATGAATAACTCGGCGTCGAGCAGTGTCATCTGTTCGGCTATTTGTTCGCTCTTGAAATCCAAGAGCGAGGCCTGCTTCGTCGACACGCTGAGGGACGAGAGAATCGGTTGGGTAGCCTGGAGCTGCTTCGTCGCGTGTTTCTCCAGAATTTTCACTCGCAGAGCCTTCGCCATCGTGAGATCGCCGCTGCAGACCAACTGCTGAACGAATTCCATCAGCGTTTGCAGCAGCACGTCGTTGAGATCGGACATTCTGTTTGAACAAGATTGTCGCAGCTTTGAGTAATCTGTGCGCGTGTTTTCGAAGCTTTCGTGAAAGATAGATAATATTGTTGTTCGAACTAACGTGAGATCGCTGACGACTCGCACGAGCAGCGAGAAAGCCTCGCGGGCCGCGCGCTGCTTCACGACGTCCGGCGAGCATGAGAATCGCTGATGACGCCTGTGCAACTTTTGTATCAACTCGAGGGGCGACATGAATGTCCTGTAGGTCGTCAAGAACGCTTCCTGATACAGGAAATCTGCACAAAAATGACCTGCCCATTAAAATATTAATGCTCTACGTACGAGGCTGTTTCGGATAACGATAACGACGAACCTGATTCTTTCTCGTCTGTACCAGCGGGAAATGTAATTCGATTATTGGATTAGGCACAATGAAAACTTATAGTCAAATGATGAATGAAACATTTTCGCAATAATTCATTATTATGGTAACTTCAATAGAAGATTCCAGAAACCGGAAGAATTAATGAGCAAAGAAAATCGAACAATAAAATGTTTCAAAAATAGTCGAAGGAAAATCGATGAATAAATTAGGAAAAAACAATACCGTGTTTGTTAGCTTTCGTCGCATGAATGAGCAACGCGTCGGGGTGTCCGCCCCGAATGTCCGGTCCGTCCTCGTCGGTTTTCTTGAAAACCAGATGCTTGCTTATATCCAATTCGTCCAAAATACCATCGTCCTGATCCAAATCTCGTAACTCGAGTGTGTTTTCGTCCACGGATACCGATGATCTCGTGTTACTGGCTGGTCTCGACGGTGGAAGAGAAACGTCCAACGCCACGTTGTTGTTCTGCGCGCAAACGAACCGAAATACTCGAGTCAGAGAAAATTTTAGCACCAAAAGGTATCGCGAATTAATGCGCGAGCAAATATTTCGTACCAGCGTCAATGCGGCGGGCGACGTCGAGATCTTCTTTTCTGGCATTGAATTTATTGGCTCTTCGGCTTTAACCGGCGTCGACGTTATCACCGGATCGGGGGTGTGTATGCTCTGCATACTCATCGTCGGTTTCGGCGATACTGGCGGCGGCGTCGAGTTTGATTTTATCGATCTCGATCTCTTTGGTGGCAACGCCGGTGGTAGCTGACTAGTGTTGTTCGCTATTTCCTTTATCGTCGGGCTCATACTGATGGATATGCCGCGACACAAGAAAGCGAAACGGCATGAATAAAAAGCTTTTTGTCCGTCGATCGGAAAAAAAAGTATGCTTGACGATGTTTTCCATCGATGCGCGCGAGGCGTTCGAACTCACCTCGAACCATCGTGAAGACTCGTCATAGTGTGTACCATGGACGAGCACGATTGCGTCGTAGTAAGTGCCATTTCATGTTGCTGCCACTCCGCCTGCATCGAATTGTAAGCAGCCACGGAGTGTCTCGTGCCCAGACCAGAAATGAAATCGTTGTTGCTGTGCGAACAGTTTCCGAACATCTCCATGTACGCCATTACTGAAAAATCGTCAAATTTTCCTCGTCAGTGCAACGAACGACTTGACAAATTGAAGAAAAATTAAGAAAAAAAAGGACAATAATAATAATTTAAAAAATCATAATAGCAAGAATGAAAAAAAAACAAACAAATATGTACAAATGAGATATACAGAGGCGAGATGCCGGGGAGCAAGATAACAATGATTAAAAATGTAAAAAAATGTGAATCGTTCGATAAAGAAAGGGGAAAAATATTAATAATCAAGATAAACTGTACAATCATTGCAGGCTTCTTAACTATCCTCGCACGTAAACCTTTCGACACTTTCTCATTTAAGATAATGATTAGTGAGTAAAAATAATATTTTAATCTTTCACAGTCAGTAAGATATTCTAACACATCGTGTCGCATACACATATATATAGTAACAACACGGTAATATATTTATTTATGAAGAGGCAAGAGAAAACAACAGAATCGTGTGTTGTAAGACGTGTGTGCGAGTTGTTCGCGGGCGCGTGTGCGCGTCTTTCGGCATCGAGACGTTCGAACTCACTGTAACACGCGTGGAAACCTTTCGAACAGCATCTTCCAATAGCATCGTAATACTCGCTACGCATACGTGGAGCGGCGACTCTTTTGCACGAGCGATTACGTAATTCGTGCGTTTATCGCCAGTCTTAATTGCAAGTGTCATATCGGAGCCACGTAACGGACGCGCGACCTGTTGTCGATCTCTCATACTCTCCCGTGCTACGCGTTTCAATTCAAAATTCGCGAGACACTTCGCTTGAACGCGTTTGAATTTCCGTCGCGCTGCTGCCGAATCGGCGCGTCGATAGCGAGCTCCGTCGATGGGGCTCGTTCGACATTGCGGCAAGTTCGTCAATCGCCGATAACGTTAATTCAACGAAGCAATTAAACTCCTACGACGAGAGACGAGCACACTTCTTTCGTTTCGCTATTCAACTCGACGAAAAAACCGTCGAACGTTCGAAGCGTCGACGATACGCCGAGGTCAGAATCGAGTTAACAGATTTCACAGAATTCTTCGCACACATTTTTCAAAGGGACCTGCGAACGAAGGTGCGTGTGAAGCAACGATTGTATAATTGATGTGGAAGAAAATGTGTAATAATGAAATTACAGTAAGTCAGTTTACGCCAATAACTCGTGACTCACGTAAAGCCTTGTTTTTAGATTTTTTTTTAAAGGGAATTTGGAATTGCAATTGCAATCATAATATTGATTCGATCTCGGGGACTCGGAGCCGATTTCTTTCGTTGCTGCGCTCGAATGTAATAATAGGCTGGAACGTGTTTTCCGCGCGCGATCCACGCACTTCTAGCCTCTGTCATTACCTTCGTGTCTTTTTTTTTCATTCCTCACTCGTGCAACTCTTAATGCCTAAACGAATCTTAAGAGTAAATCTGTCGTATGCGTTATAGACGTTAGAAGTAGGAAAAAAGTAAAGGAGAGAGAAAAGAAAAAGAGAGGCGGTGAGCGGCGCGCAAGCTGAAAGTATTGTCAGTTAGTAATCAAACAAACGAGAAAACTGGATGAGATTCGGAGAGTTAAAGGAAAATCCAAGCTGTAACGCTCAAACGCAGTAATAATTATGTACGCAACAAATAACGCCGGACAGTGGATGGTTGCGGTGATATCGTATTAATGTAGGAATCATGAATGAAGAAATGTACAATAAAACCATGGAACCGTAAAAAGAAACCAGCAAACATGCCGCTGATAAAGCCTCGAGTCTTTTAGACTCGTTTGCATAAAAAACTAATTTTTTTTTCGACTTAGCGTGAGGGTGTCTCATTTTGCGTTTTTTTTGTAATTGCTGAGGATATATAGTTGATATATATATATGTATGTGTGTGTACGTGGGTCGGGATCCCACTTACCGGAATATGCCACTGATTGGAACACTGGGGGATACAAAATATTGCGTCAGTTCGATAAAAAACCTACCACAAACAATTTACGAATAAAAGAATTTCGATTAAAGTGCGTTATCACTTTTGCATCGTTCGTTTTCGCGATTCTCTTTTTTTTGTTCTACGTATTCATACCAATGTCAGACTAAAGTTCACTACGGTCTAGTTGTGTCGCAGTTATTTTCATCGTGCAGCAGACAATTTTTTTTTAGCTCGCGGCTCCACAGCGACGGAACTAACTTTCCGCAGCTGCAATCGTTTTGCGTGTTTTTTTTTTTTTTTTTCGTCCGATCGAGTATTCAAATTGACTGTTACCTCGGTCGACTCTATCGTATCGTTCTATGTATTGTTTTCTTTTTTTTTTTTTTACAAGGAAATATCGACAGTTGCGCGGTAAAGATCAATCGTTATCTCTTTACGGCATCACCGACGATATTCTCTGAGAAAATCGTTGCGATACTTACTGTGCCGTTTCTTGAGCGGTAGAGGCGGCGGTTTGCCGGCGTCCGGACTATCACCCGTGCTGCCGTGCAAACTGCACGTCGAAAGGTGCTCGTTTTCCGGCACATTGTCGTATTGCGACGGCAGCCTCTCCTTCCGACGTTTCGAACGCTTCTCCGGCAATGCTGGCGGGATTCCATTTATGTCCAAACCCGTGATCGCTTCGATTTCCTGTTGGTCGTTTGAGCGTTTTATTGAGTGTTGCGAAAAAAGGATAGATTTGTTTTTTTTACCATCAACCAGACGAGACGAACGAAAAAAGGCAACAATACCAGAAAAATGTTCTAATGCATTGAGTATTTTCAATTATAAGTAAAAAATGAAAAACATAAAAAATAATGCACAAAAATCGCTTTACGAGATTTTAGAAATAATATATACTTAATAATAAGGAATCAGTGCATTTTTTTCTTTGGATATTGAGAAACTCTTCAAGGAACAGCAGAAATGGTTTGTGACTCAGTGAAACGAAACAAAAAAGAAACAACCATGCAACACCCACGTTTACCAGTTTCTCAAGCAAGGCCGGATCACCGGACCCCGTGACGTTGCTGAGAACGCTCTTTGTCGTACTGCTGCTGCTGCTACTGCTGGTCGTGCGATGCGTGACGATCGAACCATTGCTATCGGCCGCGATCTTTTGTTGCGAGAAAGACTGCTGCTGCGAGCTAAACGATTGCGAATTGTAGCAAACGCTGCTCTTCGACGTCAGGCTCGAAGCAGCAGTGTAACTCTGCGACGAGCTTCTCTGCGAGTGCATCGACACGAAACCCGACTCCTGCGTCTGCGTCGAGAAACGTTCCGTCTTCCCCTCGATGCCTGGAAATAAAATTCATCATTGAAAAAAATGCTACAAATTGACAATGGTCCATAATCGGCAAGTCGTTTGTCGAATATTTGTAAGAGCTCGTAATCGATATTATCGACGCACAAAAAATGTTTTTTCTTACACAAAAATATCTTCATATTCTGCCAAGTAGAATTTTTACGCGCCCGAAAATTCATTTCACTTGTCTCGCCGGAAATTCTCGACAAATGAAAAAACTTTTGTTTTACAAACAAAAAAGAATCAAATGAGAAAAGCAGAGTGACTGGTGAAGTTTTTGCTCGCTGTCCTCGGCCGGAATCCATGAGTTTACTGAGCTCGCCCGTAAGGGCCGCGTCATCGCACGCCCACGTCTTCGCCACGGCAAGTTATTCGAAGATTCTTGCGTAAATTTAGCTCTCGTAATTTTTTTCGCATACGGTTTACTCGCGACATTAATAGAACGTTGGAATATCCTCTCGCTTGGCCAATTTGGTTATTATTAAATTATGATTCAATTTTAACTTACCGGCGAACGGATTGAGAATATCCTGTGGCGTTTGCTGACCCAGCAGCATCGTGCTTGGTATGCTAGTTTCCGAGCCGTCCCAGCAGCCGCAATTATTCGTTCCGTTTACTTGCATACCTGCGGAAAAATTCAAAGAACGAAATAAAAATCTTTCGTTTCTCTCATGCGTAAGCGTCGTGTGACGAGATAATTAATAACGCGGCTTAGCTTTCGTTAATATATGCTCAAATACACACACATGAAAAGAAACTATGAAGATAATATATACTATTTTTTTTTCATTTTTGAAAGCGATAGAAAAGTTATTAACACGTAAAAGCGCATACCCAAACAAATTTTTTCCAAATCCGCGAATATCGAGTCGAACGTTTTGTCGCGCACGTTCGTCGTTCGATTGAATTTATCCATGATCTACACGAGAGATTGCGAAACGACGATCCCTATGGTGTTTGCTCTCAACGCAGCGTTTCAGTCGTGACTGAAATGCCAGCGGATATCGTGCTCCGTATGAGCGAAAGATCTCTCTCAGTGTATCTGTCTCGTTCTTTAATCGCGTCGTCTCTGACTAATCTCTAACCGCGAGTGGTGGCACATCCTTCTCTTGCATGCGTGGAAAAAGGCTTTACGCACAAAACCCCGCTCGGTATGGTTATTCCGAGAACGAACGGGCGGACGAACGCCGTAAGGCCGTTCGCTTCTGTGACACGCGGCAATAACTACTCGTTGTGTATCGGAGTACCAGATGATACGCGGATGTTCGGCGCGAATGTTCGCGAGTATAAGGAGACACTATTCGCCGAGACGTGAGACATCGGCGCTCGCGCCTCGGAACTCTGCACGGAGCCTTACAGAGACTCACTGTGCTAGATCAATTATCACCTCGATTCACCACGGTTCGTCCTCCGACTGTCTAGACGTTCGAACCGTTTCGCTTCCGACAACAGAATACAAGAGGCATTGCGATAAATGTGATTTACCAATATTTGTTTCTCAAATTTTTTATACCGAACGAAATTTTTTTCAGTAGAATATACAATTAATACAGACGGCAGTTGTGTCTGTATCGGGTATTAATTTTCTTTGCTTACATTTCTGATCGTAGAATCGTAACTTTCTATAATATCTTAATAAGCTTGCTTTTGGAACAAACTTCTCAACAAACAAAATAAAGTGACCGATTAAAAATTAATTAAATAATAAATTAATGTTTAATAATACTATTTGAATGTCAGGCAATTCCGTGAGAATCACTTCGAAACGTTTTGTATATTTTTCGCCACGTACACACGTTTTGCTCTCGCAAAGTTTCGCGGACATCGTTCTTGTTCATCTTTTCTTTTCCTCTCTGTTTCTTTTTCATCAATTTACCGTGAATGGTAGCGATTAGGCTGAGATCCATACTGTCGTTCAAGGACTCGTCGTTCGGTCCCATTATCGCGCGTATTTCGTCCTCGTCGCGCGAGTGATTCAACGCCGAATCGAGACTACCGGCCGATGCGCTCAGCAGCGAGGACGAGTCCTCCGGCGAACGACTTCTGAGCGAGACACGATCAAGACTCGAGGCCAGTAGACCGTCGGACTCGTCCAAAAGCTGCTGAGCCCTCGTTCTTCTCTTCGGCGGCAAAGGTGGCGGTGTTCCCGATGTATTGTTCTCATCCAGCATGAATGGATTTGTCCTAAAATCATCAAATACATAATAAATACTCTCTCTCTCTCTCTCTCTCGCTCTCTCTCTCTCTACTTGAGGCATCGGCATTCTGCATCGATATCGAAAAGCGATTTTCTTTCTTTTTAAATAAATAATACTGATGATCAATCAAATGCACACAGTATTCACCTGTCGGGCAGGGGTGGTTTCGGCGGTGGACTAGAATCCCTCAATATAGACTCCGAACTGTGCGAGCTTCTGACCAAACTGCTGCTCGTTGCGGTCTGTTCCAATATCTGCCTTTCTCTCGGGGTCAATGGAATGTCCGGCAGAGAATTCCTCTGGGGCGCTAGCTCGGTACCGTAACCCGATGTTCTGAAACGAATTTCATTGATCAGTGAATTGCGGAAACATTTGCAAATACGATTTAACGGGGGTCGAATGATTAATGCATTAAATAGGGTTCTCTCATTCTCATTTCTTCCTTTCTAGATTGCAGATAGCATTAAAGTAATCATTTTTTTTTTGGGAATGAACATACCTGTTGTTTGTGGTGATCGGCGCAGGCTTCTGTCTGTTGGAGATCTTCTCGTGTGCCAGAGCTACAAGATTTTTCACAGCATCCTCGACGAGACCGATAACGTGCGTGACGTTCTCGGTGTCAAGAGCCGACGACTTGTCACCGTGCAGCAGTACATCGTCGCAAAGCTTGAGCAATTGGGCCAGTGCTTGATACACTTGGTTGGTTGCTGAGCCTAGAGTCGAGCTGTGAAACAACGAAACAAAAAAAATTGAATAAAACAATATCCAATCAAGTCTCACGAATATCGACAAATGGATTCAACTTTTCGATTTTTTATCTTGAGCTCGAAAAATCGTTTTGAAAATGACAAAAAAAAATGTTTCCGACAAATAATTAGTCATTCATTTCACAAAAAATTGGAATACATTTTTTTAATTTATTGAAAAACAATGGTTAACCTTGAATCACAAAGGCACGAACCTGTTCTCGTAGAGTAAATACGATTTGAGTACAGTGTGAATTGTGGTGACGGTATCCAGAACAATTGTACCATTGCCCGGCAGCATTTCGAGCTTTTTCTTCGACACGACGTCGCGAAAGTGAAGCAGAGCCAGTTGCACCTGCCGCACGTGAATGTGGAGATCGCGGAGCGGATTCTTCTCGAGAGGCTCGCCGGTAATACCGGCGCTGGTCTTTTCGCGCGGCGTACGAGGCGACGAGGGCGAAGCGGCGCGGGTCGCGACCCCGCTGCCGCCGCCGCCGTTACTCCCGCCCGTCGTTATCGCTGGTGAACGCATCTGCGAAAGCTTCTCCAGAAAATCCTCCTTGAAGGAACGAGCGCGTCGGGCTAATTTGCCACCGCGCGCCTTCCCCCCTGACCGCTCCTCGACTTCTGCAAGAACAAAAGAATTGCAATTAAAAAGCGCTGATTGATTTCAAAATTGTTGCAAATAAAAAAAACTGCCTTGAACAGTTACAAAGGTAAAATTTCATGATCATCATTGAACGTTCAATGAGCCGATAAAAAAAATCATGAAAAACTTATCGAGCGCAGCGTCTAGAACGCCGAGCACTCAAAAAATGATTTTTCAATGTTTTTGAAAGTTATTTGCACATTAGCAAATAAACTTCGCTTATATTCGTTGAAATTCGAAGCGTACCATTCGGGGTTGCTATCGTGAAATTTTATTAGCTCGAGATTGAAGTTTGATTTTTTTCAAACCTTTTTCTATACCTTCTTCCGCGTCATTCGCCGCAGTTTTTCGAGATCTCTTTATATCTTAGTGTAACCATAATAATAAGAATAGATAGGGAGTCGGTCGATCGAGACGTGATTCGGATCGGGCGAGGAATAACAACGGCTCACGTTCGCTCGGCGAACCCTTTCCTCCACGGTAGAGAAATATGGATATTCGGAATATTCGGAAAAATGGAAGTAGACTCTGCGCGCGGAAGGCCGGCGGGGGAGCGAAAGGTGAAGGAAAAATGCTGGAAGGAGGAAAGAGAAGAGGAGGACTAAATGAGACTTCGATCTTGGCACTCTGCCGAGTCACGTCTCGTATCTACGGTTTTGCAGTGTGCGCCCGGTCGGTGTGCTGCCTTTGCTCGCGCACACAGGCACTGCAATGCCTTTCGCTCGCTGCAATGTTATAGGTGCCTCCATTTCCGAACAAAAACGCGTCTTTGGCGGCTTCGCCGCTAGGCTAGCCATCGAGACGCTGGAAAAACACGCCGAGAAGAAGAAAAAAAAGTATATAAGGGTGGTGTTATAGCCTTCGGGAACATTACCACCCCTATCGTTATACTCAGTCGTTCATTTTTTACGATTTTGCCTCTTTCAAAACTTCCCCTTGGCTGTAATGAGCAATTGTTCGATAAAGTGTGAAATACGAAGAAGTCTTTGCATTGCATTCGATCGCGAAGCAAGCACTTCTTTTCAAATTGTATCAATTATTAAACATTAAATAAATCATTTCGGAAAACGAATTATCAAAAAAATTATTTACCGATAGCGCTTATTAAATGTATGCTAATAAAATGTAATTAAACGAAGAACAATAAGATTTTTTTGCTCATTTCCAGCCTCAAATTTTTCTTTGGTCCCAACGCTTCTATGATATAATTTAATGAGTATAATAATCGTTTATTCAATACGGAAACCCCAATACCACCATTATCTCTCTTTATATGAAATTAAAAACGAACGAGACCAAAAAATTAATACGAATCGAATAATTATATCAAGAGATATATGAATGCGAATTCGCCGAATGAATCCGCTGTTAACTCGCCCCAAAATCCGTGTTCGCTCGTTCGACGGTGCGGGATTTCGCGGTATAATTCGGGAGGGTGCGGGCAAACGCGAGAGAGGGAGCATCCAATTAACGGATTTTTAATTATCGGGAGTTCGATAGGTACGCCGCTGTGGCCACGAGAAATGGCGGGCGAGGGCATTTGACGACGGGAACAGGGAAAATGAGAGAGCGCGGTATGAGACCGACGTGCGAACCGTGACACGCCCGGCGTCGTGCCGCGGCTGCAAAGGGATCGAGGGCAGAAGATAGAGGTGCACAGCCTCGACAATGTCCTATACAAGCGGCCGGGCACGGTAGAATTGCGTACACACATACACCGCGGTATACGCATGGAGATGAGACGCGAGGGCGGACAAAGCCTCTCGCGCGGTCGTCGAAGTTCGCCGACGCGAAAATCCCGTTTAATTGCACGATCGACGTCGATTCGATGCGTCACGGGCACCGGGTTCTCTCACTCCCATGCGAAAGTTCTCTTTCCCTTCATTGTTTGTCCCGACGAGAGCGTAAACAAGACAATGAATCGAAATGAACTGGACGCACGGCGACGATCGCTTTCTATAACGTATGTAGACCCCGAATTCGACCACCGCAAGGCATGTCAAAAGCGAAAAAAGATACAGAAACAATTTGCGGACCCTATAGATAGGCGTGATGGGTTTTTTTTCAGACAGGGGGGCGCGATTGTTCGTAGTTGTTTTAGTGGAGTTGATAAAAGCACGGGAAGGATTGAATGGAAAGTAACACAATGAAAATCAAACACTCGCGATGGGATCCATCAGGATCGGAAGATTGACAATAATTGCAAAGAAATTTTGGTGTACACCCCAATATTAGTGAACGTTTGGTCACAATAACTGCACTTCTTTTTACTATGTGATTTTTTCAGTGTGGTTACTCGTAATGATTCCAAAAAAAAAATTACGAGATCAAATGCAACCATTGGAACGTTTAAAAATACTCGAGGCCGGTTGATCTTTATACTTCTATTGCTATTGGTTCTTTTATGAACAATAATATTAACATTCATAGAAAATACGTTAGATAATATTAATAAAATGGGAAAGAACGTCAAAAAGACATACCAATATGACTAATGTGGTTGTTGGAGATAAAACACAGGAAGTCTCTTGATTTGTAACATCATGCCAACTGTATTACTGTCGAACGATGTCGATATAACGACTTCGGATTGCGCACGCGAACGCTCGAAAAGTGTCCAGTTATTACACCGCGGTTACCATTCAATGTGGATTTAGAGGCAAAAATGAGCGCCTCAAGTGTTTTCCAAGAAAACCTGACCCATCCAAACGCGCAGTCATTGTAGCAACTTTGCCTCTGTTATTTCGTACCGATCGACGGCGATTTTACAATTATCTTTTAATGTCTCTCAATCCCGACTGCTCGCCAATATATAACGCAGCGGGCTCGAGTATATATAAGGTTAGAAACGATACCGACACGAGTTTATTTAACGCGACACATCTTTTCGTTAACAAGTCTTCTTCGAGTCATTCCGGATTTTATTGCTCGAGCCATGGCGAAGTCGGCATGTCTCGTTTGCATCGTATTGTTTGCGGCTATCGGCCAAATTTCTGTAAGTTATTCGTTCAATTCGAATTTCATTCCCCCCTGAAATTACATTTTTTTTCTTCAGGGTGCGAGCATCGAAGCGACTAAGAGAGTCGGCAAAATCCTGCACCGCGATTGCGTTAAAAAAACGGGCGTCGACGAAAGTGAGTTAATCGTTCATACATTATTGGGACGGCAATGAATCTTCAATTGATTACTATCCGGTGTTTTAGACTTGATCGCGCAATGCGTGAAGGGCAACATGCCCGACGATCCAGTACTGAAGGTGGGCAACACATTCGTCAACGATAGCATTTCCAGCCACCGTGCACTTCGATATCTTTGACTAATCGAAAATATTTTTTTTAGTGTTACATGAAGTGTCTGATGACAACAGTGCCGATTGTGAGTTGTCGAAAATACGGCGGATGTAAAAATATCGTGTCCTAATGCACAAAATGTTTATTTAACGCGGGTTTAACTGAATGAGATCTGAATTGCAGCTGAAAAATGGCAAAGTTGACGTGAACTTCGCTATAACTTTAGTTCCTGACGAGGTAAAAGATCATATCGTACCGATAATAAAAGCATGTGGTACAGTCAGTAAGTCGTCAATTCATAAATTATTAAAAAATGTTATATTACAAAATTATTCAAGGCTAAGCAGTTAATGCGATTTTCTAACACTTGTTTTTTTTATCGCATTACAGAAGGGGTAGATGACTGCGACACGGCTTATCAAACGAACAAGTGTTGGCAATCCCACGATCCTGAAGTAAGTTCCTAAATTATAAACCATTTGGTACAAATAAATAATGCACGATTGTCAATTTTTTCAGAATTACTATCTCATGTGAGTGATTCTTCGTATGAAGCGACAGAAGTTCGCCGATCCCTTCGAGAGTTATGATCCGGTTGAGTGCGGATCGCGGCGAAAAACGACACGGTAATATAATAAAGTAGTTGATAAACAAAAAGTGATTGGTCCTGGAAATGAATTATCGTTAAAATATATTTTATCGCGTTAATGCGTAAGCGATAGCGTTAGCTCGAATAATAAAAGTTCATGATTGTTGCAAAGTAAAAAGAAGACAATTGTAAAAGTCACAAAATGAAAAACATTTTATTTTCGATACTTCTCGACAATTATTTCGAGCAACTGAAATCCTCAGTCGGGTTCTCATTCCGAGCTACAGAAATTAATTCGTTATTATCTTTTATTTTACCCGCAATATTTGTGCGAAACAGTGTCTTGCCAAATGTCCATTTCTTTGGAATAACACCGGTTTTTATTGACGCAAAGAATCGTCCGGAAAGTGCAGGTTTTCTCTGTGCCTCGATAGTACACAATCGTTGCACGTTTGTGGCTATGGGAAAAAACAAACGTGGCTTTCGTCGCATATTCGAGAGCAACATATATTCTTGTATATCGAGGGTCTGCGAGGCTATCTATAGCGAGTGAGAACGAAATCATGATTGTGCACCGGGAGGGAAGCAAATCAAGTTCTATTCACGAATACGGGATTGAAACTCCAATCGGACGTGATTTCGCCAAAGGTATAGAGCCGTTCGACTGGATAATAGACGAGAACAGAGCAAGCGGAGTAGGGACTCGGAGAGACAGAGAAAGACGGATAGGGAACGGAAGCATGAGCCGGGAGAGGGGGGCAGGGATGAGGGGCAACGCGTACAACCGATATGTAAATTGCCGTGATTGACTGGATTCGCGGTAGGTAGATAGTACCGTTCGACTCCCCATCGAACGTCTGTACTCCACGGGCATAAAGCAGACACTCTCTCGATACTCTCGTGTACGATACAACGAGATAGATTCGACGTATACTGCGGCAGTTATAGCGCTGTATATTGAGACAGGCTTTCTTTTTGACAAACTATTTTAATAAATTATTGAAAGCCACACCCGGCGCGGCCTGGGTCAAGGGTTGCCGGGGCTCTGATTGACGATTGACTATAAATTTTGCCAGACGGGCGCCAGTTAGTTTTAAGACAAACTAACAAACTAAATCCTATGTTCGGCTAACTCAGAATAATTCCAATAATAATGAGACATCCACAGGGGGGTAGGATTGGGGGACCCAATTAATATTGCGTAATCAATATGACAAAAGAAAATATTCGAGTGAGAAATACGGTTTATTTAATTAAATTGACTTACGTAAGTTTCTCAAAAATTCCGGAACACACAATTCACACTCTTTAACAATTCAATATACAAAATATAATTTGACGATCTAAGTATCGTCGAACAAGACTCAAAATATTTGACAAAATATCGACGACTCCTCGAGGGCTGACCAGCCGCGCTCTAAGACGGTCGACGGACAAGTGACGATCGATATTCGATCGTTTAACGGGCGCTCGATAATTCGGCGCTCGTATAGCGCGTCATGAGCCCTTTGTCAAAATCCGCGAATCAAATAGTATCGTTATATGGTCTCGCCTCCAATTCGTCGATATTTTGTCTCCTAGGACACAGTCGACGATATGTGCTGTAGACAAACATAGTAATTATTCAATAAACATTTTTAATTCAGACAGCACAGAGACAAGAAATATAATTAATAATTAATTTGACAAATTAAGTTGCTGTTTAGCGCTCGAGGAGTAAATTTCGAGCGCAGTGACGTCGAGGAATATTTAAAAAATGACTTTCCTGTCACAATCTCCTCCCTCGAACCTTGACGTCATCAGCGAAATAATTTTACCGACGATGAGAATTGTATGATTCTGGAACCGCGAAACTCGCAGTTCTCACTCAGAACATTTCCCTGTTAACAATTTTCGTCGAATATTCACATTGACTTCGCAATTTGACAAGGGAAAGATAAGGTATCGGGCAGGAGAACATAGGTGATCTAACCTGAGATGGCCTGGGTAAACATAATGAACATTATTAATTGTCAATAATTATACCTGTCGGCTTAGCATTTCTTTCCTATGATTTAATTTAGAGTCTCGCTGATACGGAACTGAATTTTCTATAAGCATTTTTACTGAATACATTTAAATTCACACGCACACATGATTTTCCAAAATAATTACACACACACAAAGTTAATACCACAATAAATTGCGATGAGACAGATAATTTTTCGAGTCGGTTTACTCGTGGTTTGTCTCGTATTTTGTCGAGTCGGTATCGTAGATTTTTCCTCTTCGAACTTCTTGTTTGTTTACGATGCTGGGTTGGTCGTAGCAGTTGTGAACAAGTGTGCGTCCCTGTGATTGTATACACACGTACACAAGTAAAGTAATTTTGACTAAATTGTCAAAATTGCGCAATCGTTTTCTTGATGTATTGGTGATTCGAGAGTATAGAATTTCACCGTGCTCGACGAGATGTGTTGTCAAACTGCGTCACGACGCAAATCTTTAACATGTATTCGTCAAAGATTAATTTATCTGCGCCCCATGGGATTCGGAAATTCCTCTTTCGTTCGCATCTATTTGGCTTTAATTGTGATGCTTGGCCAGCCTTGTCGAGTCTCATGCTCGTGTTTTGCTTCGATCCGAACGTTCCTGATGAAATTTTCTTCTTTTTTCTTTCTGGTCCTCTTGATGGAGTTGTCTTAGCATTCGTCAATTTGGCGAAGCTGTAACCCTTGTGAACAGTTTGTTTTTCCGTCAAACGATCGACTGGATATGATGTTAATGAGTCGATTAGTTTTTTGTTTAGTAGCCTCGCGGATTGGATGAGTGGCAAATCGTTTGGTGGATTGTCGATGAATATGTTACTTCCTTCGACTATCACCGGTATAGACAAATCGGCATTTTCTTCTCTCGGTTTGTCTAAAAGAGCGGGCCCAGTGAAATCGAGGTCATCCTGAGACATTCCGGTATAGTTTGACGGTTTCGAATCTTGTTGTGGTTCGTTTGACGTACTATTTTCGTCAAATAATTCATCGTGGGAGTAAATCGAAGTGGTTGAATTTTCTTCGATTTTCCCATCATCCAATAAGGCTGGTATAATGCTCAAGTTCTTGGTGGAGCTAAGGATTTTTGATGTGCTTTTTGTTTGTTTGACGAAACTATTGCATTCGTCGAACGGTTGTCTTTTTTCTAAGCAATCAACTGAGTATGATGTTGAACAGTCGATTGAATTTTCTTCCAGCGGCTTCTCGAGTCGGGTGGTTGACAGTTTGGCCGATGGATTACCGGTGCTTGATTTGCATTCTTCGTCTGTTACCGATGTACACAAATCCATGATTTCTTCGTATGATTCGTCTAATACAATACACTCGGTAAAGTCTAATTCGCTGTCCGACTTCTCGATATTGTTTGTCAATTTTATTGCTGATTCCAATTCCTTTGACGCGCTGTTTTTGTCGAACTCCAGATCACGAGGTTGAATCGATGTTGTGGGATTTTCCTCGCAATAATCGGGTTCCGTTTGGACAAATTTAATGCTCGGATGACCTTGATCTTGACTGTCATCTTCTTCATTCTGAGCATCCGCGTAATATTTGGCGAGAATCGGGCAATCTTGATTTTCGTGACCTATAGCATCGCAGGCGTAACACACAAGTTGTCGCTTGTTAGTACATGACTTTGTTTTGTGACCCTTTTGACCACAATTCCAGTAGGTTGTGTTGCTTGGGTAAGATTGATCCTCGGAGTAAGTCGATAGTTCCTGCGATTGGTCGTCGATGTTAATTGTCAAATCCATATTTTCCATTACTGGCGTCACGGTTGTTTGTATGAGCCTTTGTTGTGTCGAACGTGGAATATCGTTCGTCAAAATTTTCTTTCCACAATCATCGAGTGTTTCTTCATCGTCGCTATCACTCGAATCGCTGTATCCCCACGATTTCTCGTCGTCCGCGGGTTTTGCGAAAAGTTCTTCGCGACAAATGACAAGTTCTTTCAGGTATTGGCTTAACCAGGAGGCATCCAGTCCGTTTAGTGGATGGAGATGTTCTTCGTATCGGTCATCCTTGTCATCGCTGTCGTTTAATTCGTCAACCGGATACTGCAGGCTTTTATTGACTGGTGGAAGTCGTTCTTCGGGTTGATGTTCATTATCCGAGTACGAATTATTTACAGAATTGTATCCTTTTTCTGTTATTCGTCGAGAATCGTCAAGTGTTGGATAGTGTCCTTCTGTCGTCGAACTATTTTTTGGTGTGACGCAAGCAGTTTTGAATTTACTGGAATGACTTGAAAGCTGGCAATCTTGACGATTAGAGCTCCTTGTACCCGAATTTGATGAGTCAAAAGTGTTATGTAACGCCGTCGATTTAGAGTTACATGTTGTATTGTTTGCCTGAACCGTATGGTTTTTAATCGGGCTATCTGATAATCCGGTATTTAAAGTTTCTTCCTTATAGTATGGTTTGTGCGATTTCGAAGAGGTCGGTACTCTACCTTGAAATAGTCTCGCCATATTATTTATTTTGTCAACCGCCAAATATTAATGGTGTTATTATTATTACTTCGCGAAATAGGAATTGATATTACTCAATTTACTGACTAATTGACGCCGTCGCGGTGTGAACGGTCGGTCGGCGCGTATGTTGTTAATATTTTCTTCTGGCTAAATTTTGACTTCTATTAACCGTTCGCCTTCGGTTGTAATGCGCGTGGCGGTTAATTTAACCAGGCTATTTGACAGTTTGTCGACTATACGATTAAGATGTTATGCGCGTTGTCGATATGAATTTGTTACTGTCAATATCTTACAAATTCGCGTATTTGTCAACTAGATGTTCGCGTTGATTGTCGCGTTCTCCCCGCGAGCTATACTATAAAATTGTCTCTTTCGACCAAACCCTTTTTGATCGTCCGAAATAAAATTACTATTTTGGTTTGTCGAGTATCAGACGACTTTGACAAACCCAAATCCCAATAACACGACATGAACTATCCCAAGGGATTCAATAATCTTTCTCGTGAAAGCCCGCGCGTATTCCGAATTTTGATGGACGTTTGAGGAATACCATCTCGCACGTTACCATCTTTACCAAATTATCCAAAATTTAACGTTTGAGGCAAACCATCTCTCGCGTTAATATTTCCAAAAAACAATTTTGATGTTTGAGATAAGACATCTCGCGCATCATCCGCGGCGTCTCCTCCCTCAGACGTGAAGATAGACAGTCGCGGATTCCCAATAATACAGAAAATACCGGGAGATTCTAAGTAATCGTCCCGAAATTAACCGATGAGCCCTCTAGGCCATTTCCCATAAGACGCTTCGTCGTACCATTTGACTACACGCCACCCGTCGCGGCTTCCCCCTCCAAGACGTAGAGTTTAGTCGCGATGGGATTTTACCAATTCCATTAATTTACCCTCGAGTACATCTATTTTTCCTAATTCCGTTTATCACGCATTTAATTTATTTTAATTACTTTGCCAGAATTTTGTGGAAAGATCACAAAAATTTGACAAATCCTTTACCAATTAAATTTTCTATTTCGTTGACGTAACTTTCATTATAATGACTATTGACTCTATTATGATTGAATAATTTAATTTTTAATAAAAAAATAATTTAATGATCCAAATTAATAAATTGCTAATTAATTAAATAATTGAAATAAATAAATAAATAATTTAAATAATTTAAACGGGACAAAATAATAATACAATGAGTTACAATTAGATTTTAAATAATACGTTGAATATTACAGAAATACGAATATAATATAAATTGAGACGAAATGAGACATTAATATCATATTATTCTCATACAATTGACCGGTAAGCGTCTTATATGTTTACTTCGCTTTGTTGACCTCTACGCACGCTCGCCTAGCAAGACTGCTCAAGCGTAACGGCAAGATTCACGAAGCTTCGAATTAACGAATTTTCGTCCGCTTCGCTCTACTATACGGAAATTTTACTTTGACAGAATATTAATTTTCACAAATTATCACAAAATTATTTGACAAAATTTTCAACGTATTTCATATATGACAATTATAATTTTTGAATTTTTTCCACAAAGAATTTAAATTTTACAATAACAGATTTTAACAAATTTCAGATTAGACAATAATTGAATTAATAATAATTTAACAAATTTCCAAATTAGACAATGACTTGATTAATAATAATTTAATAAATTTCCCAACTTGCCCCACGTTGGGCGCCAAATGAGACAGGCTTTCTTTTTGACAAACTATTTTAATAAATTATTGAAAGCCACACCCGGCGCGGCCTGGGTCAAGGGTTGCCGGGGCTCTGATTGACGATTGACTATAAATTTTGCCAGACGGGCGCCAGTTAGTTTTAAGACAAACTAACAAACTAAATCCTATGTTCGGCTAACTCAGAATAATTCCAATAATAATGAGACATCCACAGGGGGGTAGGATTGGGGGACCCAATTAATATTGCGTAATCAATATGACAAAAGAAAATATTCGAGTGAGAAATACGGTTTATTTAATTAAATTGACTTACGTAAGTTTCTCAAAAATTCCGGAACACACAATTCACACTCTTTAACAATTCAATATACAAAATATAATTTGACGATCTAAGTATCGTCGAACAAGACTCAAAATATTTGACAAAATATCGACGACTCCTCGAGGGCTGACCAGCCGCGCTCTAAGACGGTCGACGGACAAGTGACGATCGATATTCGATCGTTTAACGGGCGCTCGATAATTCGGCGCTCGTATAGCGCGTCATGAGCCCTTTGTCAAAATCCGCGAATCAAATAGTATCGTTATATGGTCTCGCCTCCAATTCGTCGATATTTTGTCTCCTAGGACACAGTCGACGATATGTGCTGTAGACAAACATAGTAATTATTCAATAAACATTTTTAATTCAGACAGCACAGAGACAAGAAATATAATTAATAATTAATTTGACAAATTAAGTTGCTGTTTAGCGCTCGAGGAGTAAATTTCGAGCGCAGTGACGTCGAGGAATATTTAAAAAATGACTTTCCTGTCACAATATACAGCGGTTTTGCATGCGTGATACACGTCCACCGCAATGCACCGAGGGTGCATCCGCAATTCCGATCTAATACCGCACCGAGCGACGTGTTGTTTTCTTTATCTGTTTTTTCTGTTTCATCTCGTCAATCCGCGCACTGTTCACTTATTTCCGCAACTCAGACTTTGTATATCCGCCATACGCGAGGTAAAAACCATTCGGCATCGGCTATTTTTATTAAAATGCGGGGGAAGCTCGAGTCACTTTTACTAAACTCGTTAGTAGCATAAATAATAATATGATGAAAAAATACGCCTTGCATGTAATTCCTCGTGGAACTTGGAAGAATTTAAACAATAACATTATTACGACCAAAAACAAAAGCTGGATGATAGGTTTTTGATAATGTTCCTTTTTACACATAATTTTTATTTCCGGAGAAAAAAAGTTATTAGCCAGAACCAAGTTCGGTGCCAGAAATCAGTATTAGTTGGTACGACTAATCTATCTGTTGGGTCAACCGATTTATTTGTTCGCCTAAGAAATTTATTGGTTCTTCCAACTAATATCAGTTTTCTAGCACTGCAGTTCTGGCAACGAATTATTTTTTTCCGTGCCGTCAAATTTTTTTTAATTACGAACTTTGAATGTGAACTTGAACTTGAAAAAGAACCAATATTTTTGCCACAAGGCTACATCAAAGAGTCACACGAGGTCGATGTAAATTTACCTTACCGCGGACTTCGCCCAGTTTAATTTCCAAGGGTACCCTCGGAATTGGCATTCGGACGATTCTAGCCAGAAATGTAATTAACAGACCCGTCTAATAAGGGTGGTAAACGCTCATTAATAGCGGCGAGAGTCTATACGCCGGCGTACACTCGTGCACACGCGTAGAATTCCCGTTTCCCTCGAGCAAAGCCCACACGGAAACTGCGAGTCCGTGCGGCCCCTGCGTTACCTATGGACGTGTGAGTATATTAGATTCACGCTCCGTGAGAAGCGCGCAAAGCAAACGCGTTTCTATAATAGCTATTCGGCGAGGGTGTGCCCCAGCGGATAGCGGAGCAACCCCGAGAATTCCGTCATTGCATCGTGAGTCCCGCTGATCAAACGTGGCACTAATACTATACGCGTTTGTACTATGACGCTTGCATACCTAGAATAGAACCGTGAAAGCAACGAGACCCATCCAACTCCGGTCCGCCGAAGTCGGTGAGCTTTGTCGGGCTCGATTCCGCAAGTTTCCCGTATTTCTCCCATCGTCGAAGTTTCCTCCTCACTTCGATCCCGTTCCACGGGTAATTCAATAGGGAGAGATTCGAGTGCCCCCCCGCGATGACATTGCCAGCGCACCTGTGTCACGCTGCGGAGAGTGCAAGTAAGCACGTCGGAAGGGTATACGACAGTTGAATCGGCGATTCACGGAGAAACTTATCGCTCAACTGAACGCTATATATTTATATATGTAATACATATACTCGAGGAGGACTTCTGCACTCCGGCGATAAGACCACAGTTCCTGTAATGTATAGTGTATAAACGCCTTTGTGGAAGGAACAGAGTAACGAGACACCGAGCGGTGCAGTGCTGGTTTCATGCCACATGCCGCAGACAGCCCGCCAGCCAGAGAACGAAGAACTCCGAGTTTCACAATTAACGATCTCACCTGACCGTACCGCATAACGAAGTTTCTCTCTCTCTCTCTTCGCACTCGTTAATAAAACGATAATTTATTGCGGTCGACAATGGTGACACGAAATATTGCTCTAACCGGAGAAGCCATTTTAATTGCGACACTTTATTAGATACGTGTTGTTCATATCTGTTCGTCGGGAAATGGGAGAGATGCTAACGAGAAAAGCGTGGAATTTTTTTGGAGCGAAATTTATGGATTCCATTCATGAAGGGATAAAAAATTGAAGCTCAATAGACTCTGATTTTATGGAAGTAAGACATTGAAATTCGGTTTTTGTGAAAGTTAGTCAACATCAGAGGTCGATATATCTGAATAATTAAATTAATTTTTTTATCGATTATAAAATTGAATTATATTGGACTTCAATTTTATGATAGATTATATTGTAATTGTTATTAGAAAAAATTGATGTGTTTCTTCTGTTGTTCCTCGAGTTCGCCGATAAGTTTCGTGGCCCCAAATCGAATAGAAACCTCGCTCCGTTACGGTGGCTCGCGTGTTCGAGTTTCGCCGTTCGCTTTTCGTGTTGTATACGTCGTTGATACCGTGTACAAGTAACCGACATTTTTTATTAATATGCACAATTTTGTCAACGACCCTCGTCGTGTTTGTTTTGTTTCGCGTGTCCGGTATATTCGCTTTGCTGTTTACCGCTCGAAAACAAGCCAAAAACCATGGTCACGATATCGCGTTGCGTGCTCGAATTTTAATAGTCAATTAAAGTCTCGTTGATTCTGAATTGTAGATTGTCGTTGGCGAGTCGACGAGTTCGTTAACGAGAGCCATTGCAACACTACAGAAGAGCGCTGTAGGGATTGGCCCTACGTATCGGGGCGTTTGTCTATGGTGAATCGAACGCACCGGTCGCGTTTAATGTATGCGGCTATGTGAATAACCGGTCTCGTTAAATATTCCCGATGGTTGTAGTTCGTTCCTGTATATTTATTCAACGCACTATGTACAAAGGCGCGCGGTTCGCTCGCCGATGAATGATTGGCTATCGATGAACAGCGCGCCACCAGTTTATTTCCTCGTTTCTGTCGCATCCCCGTGCAACATCGAGCCCATCTCTAGGCGTGTGCACGCGCGTTCGCGATAACATCGAGACCCCTGAGAGGTGGGCCATACAACGAGGCAGACGATGTTAATGCATTACGAGCAACGCGGCGCATAGTCACCCGGGCCAACGCCGCTCGCGCGCCAGTCGAGTCTCGGTTAACACGACCTCGCGTGGGTCTCGTAATGATCTCGTTAATTTCACACCGCGCGTTAACCGAACTCCCGCGAGAACGATATCCCGTGTAACGAAGTTTCCGACGCCGTGGAACGAGGCTACGCGACTCTGATCGATTGCGGCAAAAAGTTGAGATAGGAAAAAAGAAAAACAAAACATAAATATTCGAAGCTTCTCGAACAAATTTTTTTTGCACTTGCTGTTGCTATCCGTCATAATTTTCGGATTATGCACAGGTTCCCGGAGACAATGGCATATTTTTGTCATTGTTCGTGATCCGGGAAGAGTTTTTTTTTCTGGTGGATTATTAAAAGAACATTTTTTTTCACCTGTGCAGTAATTCACGACGTTGATAGACGTTTGAAATCGCCTTCGTGATATTCGAGCGGGTTTGCAGGCAAAGGGTTAATTAACTTTCGTG
Organism: Ischnus inquisitorius; assembly: GCA_963924025.1. Lineage (NCBI taxonomy): Eukaryota > Metazoa > Arthropoda > Insecta > Hymenoptera > Ichneumonidae > Ischnus > Ischnus inquisitorius. The sequence continues at coordinate 17,010,730 of OZ001245.1, read as the reverse complement.
AATTGCTACGAAAATGTACAATCTATCAAATGCGTCGGACACCGACGACAGCTTCCTTATCCAATACGTCCGTCGGTTCGCATTCCCGCTTGATAGATCGTTGCAATTTCTTTTGAGCCGTTTCCCCGACGATAATTGACCTTGTCGGCGAACTCATTCGCACATCAAAGTGGATAAGCACTCGCGAGCCTTTGGGTACAGGACGTTTTGAGGATTTCGCAGAGGCGATATGAATAGTCAAGCCGCTAAGCTACGGGCGCGAATTACCTTAACCTTTCGTGTACGTAGAAATTTCATTGCCAAAGTTATAAAAATTGTTTCGTTTTTAATCCGTAACAATTTTGTGTATTTTTTAAACGTCAAATTTTGTTAATGTTTATTGTTTCGACAAAAATTAATATTTTCTATATTATTATATATTTTTAGAATAATAAATATTAGATTTTCTGAATGAGGCCTAAAACAGCAAATCAATAAAAATGCAATATTTCGTAGCCAGGCTCGGCTCTAGCAGACTAATATATTATTTTCCAGCTTCACAACAGTTGAAAATCAGTTTTATGCACCAAAACGGAAAAATCCGAAATACATCAAAGTGGGTGGAAAAAAATCGCTCCAACCGGCGGAGTCGGGACGTGTCCAATATGCGGAACGGCGTTAACTACGGCCGAGCGGAAGCAAACATCGAAATACCAGAATCTCGGGTGAGAGGCTGTTTGCTCGGGGGTTAAACGCGGGATGGATTCGAGAGAGAGAGAGCAAAGCGCATCAGCGTCGAACGTCGCGTTATTCGGCGCTGGGGTCCGTGGACGCGTGGAAATTGCGTTTACCTGGTGCGTTGCAGCTGCGCGTATGCCCGGTATAGAACCGCAGGAAACTCCCGTTGCTGTGGCTTAATTCCATTAATATGGAAATTCCTCGTTGATTCGTGGAAACGGCAGCAGGGGGCGATGATAACGGGAAGCAGTTCAATTCGCATGTACACAGAAACGTGCGTACCGTACATCCCCATTCCCCAATCCCATTGTACACGAAATTTCGCATACCTTCTAACGAGGATACATTCATCAGAGGTTCGGTCCTCCGACGTGATCCCAATAATTCAAAACATAGTGCATTATTCACTAAATTCCATCGCAGACTGTATAATAATAATAACAGCAACAATGATGATAATAATAACGATAATAATGATAATAATAATAATGATAATATTGGGGTTGAAGAACCCCGGTCGATGACCTCGCTTTATTCACGAGCCAAAAAGTTGGCACGCGATATCACACAATAATCCCACACACAAAAATACGATCCCGGTACTCATGGGTCTGTCGGACCGGAAGAATTTGGCTTCCGGGGCTTGTAATTATTGTAATATTTGTTTTATCAGCACGAGCCGTGGACGAATATTTGGCTTGCCGTCTACCGCATCGATTTCACTGCTACAAACGCATTTCAAATAAATGTTTCAAAGCTTGGTTAGCTTTGAAATATTTATTGTTGAACGAGTAACGTTCGTTCAAAGATAAAAATAACAAAAAAACTATGATGATGGATGAAAATATGGTTTTTTTTCATTACCAAAATATTTGCACTCAGTATAATTTTTTTTATTACCGTTATAATATTACGAATTATTCTTCTCCTCGTCAAATATTGAGATCTGTGTTCGTATATAAAAAAATGCCCACATCCAATGCCTACATTCATTTTTTTTTAGGGTGAAAAAATTGGAAAAACGCGCACGAGCATATTTTTCATCTCTCGAATTATTTCCATGCAGGATTATTACGAGGAGTAATTTTATTTCCTTTTCCTTGAATTTCATCGGAATAACTCGTGATCCGCGTCGTTCAATCATCCCCGCTCCCGACTTTCGGGGCCCGATCGTCTCGTTCGTTTTCCGCGAAGGGCGAACGTCGCGTCGGCACGAGAAATGATTGATTGATTCTTTCGTCCGAGTCAAGAGAAAAATCCATTTTCCTCTCTCCTCATTTTACGGTGGCCGAGATGAAAAACGGTCGTAAGTTCGCGCAGAGATCTAACTCTCATCTTGCTCTAACGCCAGGGCCATATACAACGCCCTTCGCAACGGTGGATTATATCGACCTGGAGGATAAAGAGAGAGGGCGAGAGATTACCTGTAGTATATTGCTCGATGCGGAAAACGGAAAAGCTGCCGGTAGCGTCGAGCAAACGAGGACGAAGGAAGGCAGGAAGGAAGGAAGGAAGGATCTAGAGACTAGGCGAACGGATAGATAGTACGTCTGGTGGTAGTCAACTTGCCCAACTCGGCTCGTAATTCACGTCGAGAGCTTACTAAAGCCAATAATTACCCGACGTCAAAATTGATTATCGGCGGGTTCGTTAACGGCGCGAGCGCTCTCCGATGCAAGCCACTGCATCAGCATCGCCACTGCCATATCCCAACTACCACATCCATCGACTAATGGATTTTGGCTTAGGAGGTGAGAGAGCGATCGCACCGAGGAAACTGGTTGGGGCCCCGATGTGCGGGCCGCTTCAACCTCCGATGCCGTTGATGAGCTGCTGCCGGAGTTGGGCGCATCGCTGGAGTGCCTCGCAATACCGACAAGTGCGTCGAGACGAGGTGCAAGGACCCGCGGCTGCAGCGTCGAGAACTGAACGGAGGGATGCTGCGTGTTATCGAGAGATAGCGCGTGCGAGATCGATGAATGGATCATTGTCTCGATAGATGAGAGATGAACGATACTACACCTCAGTGTATACATTGTATACACTGGCCCAGAAGCGAGTTAATTGCGTCTTGAGTCTATTGTCCCCGGGGCTCGGAGCTCCGGGAGACAAACTCGTGTAAATAATGGTTTTGGATGGCACGAAGTATTCAACGGGGCGGAACAAGAGTGCAGGTGAATACTTGATATATATGGCATTCGGTTAATGGGATTTTACTATATATCTCAACCGTTATTTTGTTTTTATAGAGTTTGAACTTTGAAAGAAAACCATTTTTTTTAATAACGTGAAATTGTGTACGTAAAAATTGATGTATACGAAGCGATTGAGCCAACGATATGTGAAATATACGCTCGCGTGTCGGTGGGGCATGCACTTAGGATTCTTCGTCGTGAGAGATGTCGAATGCCTAGACTATCGGTGCATTTGCGAATGCATTAAAATCGTTTCGTTATACAGCGACGAGCAGTACGGAGCTCCGAAAAGGAGAGCGCGTTCGTTTGGGCCGCGCGCGCATTCCGTGAGACGCGAGAGAGGATCTACCGAAATAAACCCGAAGAGGTTGTTGCACCGCCCATAATATACCGTCGCGAGAGTGAACGCAGCTTTCAAAGTGAAATACCGAGAGGAATAGAGAAGCGGAGTTGTATTCACGCGACAGAAGTGCTTCTCTCTACGGGGCGATATCAGAAGAGCTCGCAGGTCAAAAAGCGGCACAGGCCAAAGAGCGGCCTTTTCTATTGTCGTCATCATTCACACTACAGTAGCTCTTTTATCTCGCGAGAAAAAGTCGGAGAACACAAGATTGCCTCGAATCTTTTCGAAAAAAAGATTAAAAAAAAGAGTCAAAAGGATCCCAGATGTACCGTTAAGTCGATGAACTCAAATAGCGTGAAGATGCGATAGTTTGAGGAATTACCGGAGAGGAATCGTGTCAGGAATGCTTCCGGCAGTGCGAACGGAGTACCGAAGAGCGGATTATTTCAGTCTACTCGCGCTCGCGGTCTCGAGACACAACGAAATCTATATTTAGCGAACCTACCGCGGTTTGATTGTCAAAGTGGAAAAATTCATCGAGCTTCGTGAAAAATAAGAATTTTCCGAATCAGGCATTATCGTTGCGAAAGAACTAAAAAAAATTGCTAAGATAATTAATCGCTCGATGCATAATCGATGGCGGCACGAGAGTCACGTGCACCTATAAATCGAACTTTATAAAAGTCAATTATCCGCACAGCTTCTCTCACATAAAAGCGAGATATAGCTCGTAATATATGACTAAGGGAAAAAATTCTCAAATTTAAACCCCAGTTTTCCAGTCGATAAAGCGCTCAGCGCTCTGTAATGGGCGATTTTTTCTCTCCATATTCTTACAATACTTATTGAATTTGAATTTTTTAATTTTTGTTAATGAATAAGAATGAATAATGATAAATACTTTTATCAATTAATGTTTCATATAAACGGTGAATAAGATTCTATTTTTTAATGCAAAAAAAAAAATACCCCGATTACTTTAATGGGTTTCTAAGATAAGAATACAAGGGAATATTTTTTTTGTATCGAAAAAGTCTATAGCGATAAAAGCTGAAACAGAAGCTTCTCGACAAAGTGTCCGCTGGTTATCGGTGTAACCACTGCCTAACTTTTGTCTCTGTAGCCGGACACGATAGCGAAGAAAGGGGTGTCGGAGGGCAATTTCGGGAAAATGAGACTAAGCTTCGAAACTCCGGGAGCAACTGCACTCGAACTGTAGTTTCCCGATAGGACAGTAGAGCCGGTGCATCAGATCGAGTGTGCCTCCCGTGCAGTTCGGGCAAGACCCATTTCGTGCAGTTGGCTGCAAACGATGCAATTACGTGCTTCAGTGTCCAGGGAATGCGGCGAGGGAGGTTCCATCCCACCCTACCCCCCTCCCGGCGAAGCCAGCGGAGGAGGTAGGCCAACGGAAACCGCGTTTCGAGTTGGAATTTCACGGTTCGCCGAGGATATTAGTGGGTGAGAGTACCGGGTGCACCACTGTGTTACCACACCGACGTCGCGGAAGGGGTTGATGCTCTGCTCGTAGTGCAGCCCAACGGGGCTTGCTCGAGGCTCTCTTCCAACCGTTTCCATTCTCATTCCCGCTTACTCTACCAGATATAATAACTGTACATACGTGTATATACCGCAGCGGTGAGCCTCACGTTGCCTACTGAATTAACCGAGCGATTTCGAGACAACGGTGAAACGTGATAACGCCCTAATACCCGCGACAAGAGTGTCGCACAAGCATGGGAATAGCTAAACCGGCAAATCTCGTCTAATACGTATCATAATTCGACCAATCTTTGTTTCGTATTTGAAAAAACCATTTAACTATTATTCCAGTCGAACTCAAAGAAAAATTGGATCAACTGATAAAGTGACGAGTGTTCATAGTTTTGAACAAATCATATTTCTGTGAATTATGTTACTTTCAATTCGAATACAAATTAATACCAGTAAGAATGTGGAAAATTAAGATTAACCCTTCGCCCATCCCTTGCGGTAACCGTATAGAGATATTACTATGATGTTACTGATGTATGGAGGGTCGATGAACTGAAAGTACAAAGTTCTTCAGAAACAAATTGAGAGCAAAGTTTCTCGTTTCGTGTCCGCTTCGAATCAATCGTACTGTCAAACATTTGTCTCGAATTCGGAAAAGCAATTGATCCCGGAGCTCGACAGCTTCAGACACGGAAGTGAGGGCACGAGAGTTCTGCGAAGTATCATAAAATTGTGAGACGATAAGGGGGGTTGGTTGTCGCGGCCTTGGGAGAGAGTATCCGAAGAGCAGTGCCAGTTGATATCGTGTCTCTTGGGGGATTTCACGCGAAGCGATATAGAGAGAACGAACTCGCCTCGAAGACTCTCGAATAAGAGGGTTGTAGCGACGATATAGAAAAGAGACTGGCGCGGAGTGTGGGTAACAGAGGTTGAATCGTGCTCTGGATCCGATGCTCTTCGAGATGCAAACATTGGATCCATTAAGGGCTCTGCTCTCGATTCTACTATGTAACCCAGCTCAACCTCCACGGCCCACTATCCCCGTCGCGCAATGTTTGAGGATACAGTTCGAAAAGCGAGCGCGGCGCTGGAGAGCCGAAGAAGGCGAATAGAAGCATTCTATGCACACAATGACGATGGGAGCAAGCAAAAGCCTGTCCCTTCGTTCCCGCATTCACGATAAAGCTATATTGGAGAAGCTACAAGACACTCGGGAAAGGAACGATACTAGCCAATTGAGAGAAACGAGAGAAGGTACAAGAGAAAACAAAGTCTGCTGAGTTACGATATATTCGGAATTCGTTGGAATAATTATTGCAACACCTGATTTATAAATTATTGTAGTACATAATAATCGAAATGATATATATTATTTCACGGGCTCCTCTCTCGAGTCCTTCGGAAGCGTGGCAAACACAGAGTCATACTGAAATATGAGTAAAAAAAAATTTAATATAAGAAAACTCACTCAAACATTTTATGACTTCAATTCATTACACGCCGATCCAAACTTTGCATTTCTTATGAACAGATTGTAAATGAAAAAATAGAAAATAAGGGATACATCCGTTTTATATATTTATACTGTTTATATTTCTTCATCTTCTGCTAGTTCTCGTTAAACTTGCGCGAGATGGCTGGTACTTGTGGTTGCAACGAAGCAGCAAACGAGATGCGGCTCGTATATATGGAAATGATAATAATAATAATAACAATAATAATAATAATATTTACTGCTACAAACAGTGAAATTTGGCAACGAATTTCATCTTGATGTTATGTCGTACCGTCGCGAATTTCCTGGCAGAATTTCAAATATATTCAAACGAACTTTTCAGCGTGACACATTTTTATGCCACTTTTTTTAGTAAATTCCACGAGTACGTGAAACTTACGAAAAGACTCGAAAATGTTGCAACCAGGTTGAATTTGAGTTGAATTTGATTGAGTCCACGATATCATTTAAATTAAAGCTTGAACTCGAACGCACGTTTGAGAATTCGATCCTCAAAGGTAGAGCGCAGTTGATTGCGACGTTTCTTTGAAGCGACGTATCAAAAGAAACAATGAGAGAAAACTAATCTCGCGAAATAGCTCGAAGTTGAAACGCGAGACTCGCGAATAGGACAGCGGGAATATAATGAAACTCGAGAGGAAACGAGAAACAAGCCGTACCAGTAGCGAAGGACAATTCTCACAATTTCGTGCCGTATTGCACAATAAGTACAGTTTTCCTACGGCAATAACGCTCATAGCAGTGAGTACTGATACAGCCGCGTACGGCGGTGGAAGTAAACCAGTCGACGAAGTGGGTGAGTCGTACAGTTGAGCTTTCGTAGCAGAATCATCTTCTCGCTTTACGAGAATCGTCGCTCCGCCGAGGGGCGGACGAGCGAGTTTGGTCGTTGTCGCCGCAATGCACAAGACCATTCGAGTGAAATTCCGCCGTGGCTCTTGCGCGCACACGTACGTGCGCCTAACGCGAGTGTGGAGACGCCCGGCAGTGGAGTAGCGAAATTGTGCCCAACTTTGAGAACGAGGCTAGGCCCTAAGACGGAGGCACCGCTAACGACGCGGATATTCCTCGTTTCTACCCTGCTCTTTAAACGCGCACGCGGGACGGGGATTTGTCGGTTCTACGAGTCTCCGGGTAAACTCTCACGAGGAAGAAGCCATTAGAAGAACGGAATCCCCGAGACTAGGTGTATGCACTTATTATACGCCTATGTCATGTACGCGCATGAGAACGCCAAGTGCACTCGACGCAAGTGCCGGAGAACGAAGAGGCCCATCCTGCTCCACTGGCGCACCAACGTAGCGCGCGTTTTCCTCGACTCGTCTCTTGTCATACGCAAACTCCCTTATTCTCGAGCTTCCGTGTTACTTAATTGTCCTTAACTTTTGTTGAATTCTCGGAAGTTTCTGTTGTGAGAAATATCTCATCTTACTGACGTAAACTTTGCGCATCGCCGCGACATAAACGCTCGCGAATATCTTGGCTTGTTACAAAGGACGAAAGGCGATGAGTTGTTCTTAGTTCCGACGTGAAGAGGAACGAAACAGAATGAAGTTGATGGAGTAACAAACTAGTTTCTTTACGATGACGATCAAAATCGCGAAAAACGCAAATTCCTTGCAATAAAAAAAATCCGGGAAACTTAACCGAAAAGTTTTACTTCACGAATTTCGATGTGTTTTGGTGCCGGCACTCTGTAAAAAAGCGAAGCTTTCTCGCGACAAAAGAAAGCAAAGAAAAATCTTTGCCAAAATATATTATGTTGTATAAAGCAGTTCCGAAATTGCGGAAACTTGCCTCAAGGCGCTTTTTCCCTTCGGTGTATTTCGGGTAGGTCGAAACTTCGTCGAGCGGAGTTATCGTTGGCGTCTGAGGCTCTCGTCTCGTCGTCGGCAAAGAAAAACAGCTAAGAAGATCGCGCGAGAGGAAAATACTTCGTCCACAGTTGTTGCAGTCGATGGTAACGAGACCTCGAGCTTAGAAGAGTCTCGCGGAAGACTTCGAGAGGGAGAAAGAGTTGGGAAACACGCGATGACGACGTCGGGTACGACCCGAGGCTACCATTAAAAATTCGCGACCTGCCGAACGCTCGACGAAAAAGGAAAGAATAAACGCGGAGTTGAAGCGCATAAAAAGAGATGTTGCAACGGGAATAACAAAATGCGAAGAGCGGTACCGACCAGTGCGAATACAAAGTACTCGGGGATTCAACGACGACGATTTATTTTATTGCCGGAGGTTTAATGGAGCGTAGAGAAGATCCGGGCGGAGGGAGATCGGCGAGCTTGCAATTACGGTGGAGATTCTCTTCATCTTCGTCTGTCTTACCGGCGAATGTTCGCCCATGTACGATCGACGAGAGACGCTACCACCCCCGGGGAATAATCCCTTCCCATTGCCGAGGCAGACTGCAATTCCGCAATCTATGACGGTATTCGCTCGGCAAAATTCGAATCCATCGATTCCAATATAGCTATCGATCCGTTAAATCGAGAGAACCGTGGACCCAAAGTGCAACCGGAAACGAGTTAAAATCAAAACGAAGTAGGAACAAGTTCGCCGAGACGTTGCGAGCCTCCCGACGAAGGGGATGGGCGCGGGCAGAAGGGGAGGGAAAAAATCGGCGAAATCGGTGAAATCGCTTTTCTCGAAACCTGTATCTAATTCCGGAAATCAAGTGTAGAATTTTCTTCGGCAACGGGATCAAAAGAATCGATGCAGTTATGCTTTTATTGGAGAAAAAGTATGGTGGATGGAGGAAGCGATATAGCGCGTAGGAAGTAGGGTAACGTACACCGTCGCTTGGGCTTGCACGCTCGTAGAGAAATCGAGGAAACCAGAATCCAATTTCGCATCGTCCTTTCTACCTTTCCGCCTTTTTCTTCTTTCCGTCACGTATACTGTACAGGCTCCTTCAGAATATATATCGAAATCGTTGGGCAGGGCGCAGAGTACAATCTTATATTTGGAAAAAAATTTGAAATTGCCAAGAAAACCACGAAATGGGGTGAGCCAAGAAATGCAATGAAATCGTGAATACCAATTGCAAACACTTCATCTTCAAGTATGCCTCTTCGCCCTTTGCCAAAGGCTAATGAACAGATGCGCTTAAATTTTACTTTACCACTTTGTAAAACTAGCAGTTAAATTAGATTGTAGATTAGAAACAAATGTAATTCATTCGAATAGATGCTGATCCTCCAATTTCTGTGAACAAAAGTCTTCATTCTTTACAAACCTATTAAGCTTGCTCCGATTTATCAACTTGGCTTTTCATGAATAATTTTTGAGTTCAAGCTTCGCCGTTTATTCTGAATAAGCCTGTACAGTTATGGTTGTAACGGGCTCCTTCGTATATACTTCGAAGTGACCATAGTTCGACCGATAGAGTCTACCATCGAAAAAGCAACGTGGAAAACCCGAGTCATTTCCTTCTTCCATTTCCACTGGGTGAATGCATACTATACGACGAGAGTTTCGATCGTCACGCATCGAGGCCGGTTATATATCGTACCCTCTCGTATTTCAGAACTCCTCTCTATGGCTGGATATACGTTTTCCCGAGCTCCCGCCGGAACGTAACACGAGAATGTATAGGAATTCAGGAATATGTATAACGAGAAGGGGAGTGTGCGTAGGGAGCATGAAAAAAAATAGTCGGAAGCTCATTCATCCCCGACGAGAGTGCGGCGCGAGAGTGAGGAAACGCGTGCACTCTCGCGAGTGGGGCATGTGCTAACGATTGACGTAACGACGTAACACGTGTGTCGAGCATGTTGGCTGGACGGGGACGCTCTCTGCCGACACTTGGTCCCGCCGCGACGTACACGCTTGTAACACGCAGTCGGGGTTAAAGGCCCGCGCGAGCTTCCCTCTCGTATGAGGGTCGTCGAGAGAGGGATGAAACAAAAAAAAAAATAGTGACAAACTTCCGAAAGGTTCGCTTATCAAGGGGGAAAAAAAACTCGGCATTCGCACGTTGCGACGAAGTTCGCGAAGGCGAGACAGACGAGATTTATTATACCAATTTTCGAAAAATGAGAAAAGGAAGTTACTTTGCTGAAAGCAAATAAATTTTACCAAAAATGTTTTTTATTCGACAAATTTTGTCTGAGAGAAATTTCGATCAATTTCATTGATATCATTTTTTACATTACAGATTTAGCAAGTTTAGGAGTTTTTATTTTTTTTTCTGCTTGTTTTGCATCGGCAAACAAAATATGAATGGACGAGGACGTTTCGTTGTTCAGATACGCCGTTTGGTTCTTTTAGCTTTTTTTAGCCAAAGCTTCGTTCGTCAAAGAATCGACAGATATATCGGAGCCATCGATGGGAAGTTTTGTGAAAAAAGCCTTTGACGAATTTTTTTCGTGCTTGACGATTGCGTGCGACTGACGTTCTGATAGCGAGATACATTGTGGTCGAACACGCGACACGCGAATATATATAGATATGTGTATGTTTGAAGAGAGAAAGAGACAACGAGATTTAATTTCGATATTGAAAAAACGAAGTTTGCGCTCGAAAGTTCCGTGCTCGCGTTGTGTTTTACTTCGTAACGATACATTCGGTCGTATCAATTTATAATGAAACGGAATATCGCGGTAAAATCGCCGAATATTTTCTCGTGCGAGTGGGCGGCGATGAAACCAAATGTATTCGCGAATTATTTATTTGAAGCCATAGCTTTGGTGGAAAAAAACTCGAAAGCTCGACTGTTGAAAGTCTTGTCTCGCTTTTATCGCAACGTCGTGATCAATCATTCAGAATTGTTGAATGTTCGTTGAATGGGAATGCGGATTTTTTGAGCTATGAAAAAATAATCCTACTAATTCTCTGAAGGTAAAATTTAGAGAACTATCATTTTTGTATGTTCAAGTCTGATCGAACAGGCCGAATTTTTTTACCGAAACTGGAAGAAACTGATTAATATGTTTTTTTTTTACGTTTTTCGCACACGGAGCCTATCACCAAATTGTAAAACGGCGAAATCTTCCCGACCGTGAATTGCGTAGAATAAACATTTCCGAATAGCCGACAATTTTTTCGGCGAATTCGCGAGTTTGTCGAGGCGGCGCAACGCGACAAAGTCCCATCGCCGTGTTCCTTTGACTGCACATTGCAAGGTTGACGGAGGCAAAGTGCGACAGGTTTTCCTTTTAAAGCCCCCGGCAAAAACGTTTTCGTTCCCTTCCATTCTCGGCGACTCTTCCTCGCTTTTCTTCAATTATATATCTTCCGAGAGAGCGTTTTTCTTTTTCCTTCCATTATTTGCTCAATTTTCTTTTTCCTTATTCTTATGTTCGTCTCTTTCCGTCTCCCTTCCTGGCGCGCTTCTTTTACGCTTCTCGCCTTTCCATTCGACTCTCGAGGGGCGAGTCCGAGTGCAACGGTAATTAACGTCTCGTTCCCTCGACGGAGTTTTATCTCGCACGGAGAGAGAACGGATAAGCGAAAAACGTATGCCACGTCTCTCGCTTCGCTGGTGCGAGAGTGTTTGCACCTGTGAAAAAAAAGGCGGAAAAAAAAGCGCGTAGCTGTCTCGATAAACCGGGAGAGTCTACGGAGTGTCGCTCGAACCTCTGGCGTCTCCGCAATGCCCGTCCTCGATGGTAATACATACGATTGAAAATACATACGAGCACGAAGAGCGGAGGAAGAAGAGCGGACAGAAAAAAAAACGCGTCAACAAACTAAAGTAGCCGTTTTTACGCGGTCTCGTCGGGCGCAACGAGAGCGACGAGAAAAAGTACCCGAGGCTTATAGCCGCAGCTACAACGGGACAGCCTCGAGGATTTTCAAAATCGGATTCCGCGTCGTCGAGCGTCCTGCAGGATTTACAAAACTGCGCGAGAAGCAGGTAGACTACACGACGATTTCGCCTCGTTTATCCTCGCGGTTTGCGCCCCTCTCTCGCTCTCTCTTTAAACCCAGCTTATCAAAGCCGTAGACGTAATCTCCCCCGCGCCAATACTATAAAGTCTATGGAAAAATATTTGTTTTTCTTTGTTTTTTTTTTCCGTTTTACCACTTAGGCCTCGGATGTACAAATAAACGAATTTTAATCTTTTTTTCGGCAACGGGAACTATTACGCTTGGATGCATTCGTAATAGTATGTGAATTTGCAAAATACACTTATAATAGTTTTCTATCAAATTCCGTTTGTATGATCGCATTGTTTATTATTGTCTAATTTGGAATGTACACTGAGAAGGCGATCAATTTGTCGCTTGCAAATGAACTTTCATATGGCGCAAGAAATGTTTAATTAATACTAACGAATATCAGCTAGACCGAGTAATATTTAACTGGACCAAACAGATCTAAACCACATTTGTTGATAGTTAACGAATCTTATATGGCTCAACTGACATTTGTTAACATTAACTACACATTAATTTCGCCATATCCAACTACATGTTCGTTAACTGCAAATGAATCCTTTTCTCAGCGTACGCAAAACGCGATGCGGATAGAATTGCGAATGTAAATTCGGCGAGTGGGCAAGAAAATTATCTCGTCGAATGGATTAGAAGGATAGTGTGACGCCTATCCGTTTATCAGTTTAAAAGGACTTTAAATTGGCGAGTCGCATTTTACAGAGGCTCACGGATAATTCCCGGTGTGGTGACGCCGGTTACCGCTGCTGCGAAATCCTCCTACTGTGTTGTCCACCGCCGGAATATCGATTTTCCGACGCGCTATCTATGCTAATTCATGGTAACGAGAGAGCATTTCCGGATTCATTAAGCTACATCGATCAGCGTCCACTTGAACGAGCTTTTACCATACATCTCGTTCTTCTGCCTATCTCGCGGGACTTGTCGCACCGTTTACTCTACTCTATTTTATTTTTATTCCTCCCGCCCCCTTCCAGCGTCAACCTCCCCAGTTGTAAATAGACACGATATTTTATTTATAGCCGCCCCGGCGGTTATAGCCGTCGAGTCTTCAATAATTCTACGATTTATTTCCGGTAAGTAGAATTCACACCGCGTCCCACTTTACATAGAATTCGAGCATTCAAGATTTTTTTTTATATTAATGCCCATGAAATATAATTCTTTAAAAAGTATTGCCGTCAATAAAATATCCGTTTGTCCTCAACAACCCATAATTCAACTTACGAAGGGTGTATCGCTAAAGTCTCAGCCAAAAGCAAGATTCCGAACGAATTTCGAATATTTCCCAATGGAATAAAAATGCGATAAATGTCGAACAACACGGAGGTTCTGAGAGCATTCAAATTGCATGATAATTGACCACCATTTGAATTGAGTTCGATTTTTTTCAGATTCTTATCGCGGTCCCTCGCTTTTAGCATTTTTTTCAAAGCAAATACATTTTTTTTCAATTTTTTGGGATTTTTTACTTCTTTTCTACAATAAAAATTTCTCTTTTCGTGCTGTTATCACTGGAACGCGAGTGTACACGCGCGCGGCTGTATGAAAAACGTGTAAACAGATGAGGTCGAGAGAGATGACTTAATAGCCGTGGCCTTCGCGAGTGCTTAAGAGAGCCCGACCAAAGCCGAATCGACGGCCGTCAAGAATCTTGCTACATATCTGTATATTACAAACGTGGGATCGCTCGAGAATCTCCCTAGCCGTGCACTTGCCATGATCTCATCTCTGAATTCCATTCGGCGCGAACGTATGACCGCATTTATAAAGACATTTGTAATAATTCTCTTGTACTCGACACACATAACTCACACGTGAAACTCGATCGACGGATAAAATTATTTGCGCGAGACGAAATTGCATTGAGAAATCTATTTTTAACACCACGTCGAGTTTCGCGAAGGTATTTGGGTTATCTAAACTTTCTATACTCGACACGCTACGACTGCGGAACGGAAACGTGACTGATATTACAATAATAATTCTTGAGATTGGACACTACGAAGTGTTGTGTTTTTTCTCGCTTTTTTTCTTCGATGCGTTTCGATAAAACGAGGCTTACGAGTCACGCGCGCTGCTACTGTTCCGGCAATCAGGTTTGTGCATCATCGCTGTGCGAGTCAAAGCGGTCGCGAGCGTTACATCATTAATGCCCTTGAATCTGTAGAATATTATCCGATCTGTAGTGATCCGTAATCTGTAGTAAATTTAAGAGGACCCGAAAGTAGAATTATTTCGCAGCAAAATATTAAATTTCGATAACAAATTATTATTATTATTATTGCTATTTACGGGCCATATCCTTTTATTTGCCTAGTTGGCATTAAATTGAATTATGACAATTATTTACCGATTCATAAACAGAACGAAACTTTCACGCTTCGAACATTCTGGTATTCATATTTAATTGAAGAAAATCGCACGAAAATATTTATACCATGGTGACCCGATGTGATCAATTTTCGACAATTTCATCGCCGATGAAATCGCGTTTTTATGTATGTGCAGGTATATTAAATTCACTACAGAAATTTGAGACGATTTTAAATCGCTCGTGTATAATAAGTCAATTTATATTCGTGTTTAACATACCCGAGAATTTATTATCGCAGAATTAAAAATACCGGTATTCATTTTCATGAAAAAACATCTCTTGTGACTAAATTATAATTATTTTTTACGGGGAAATTTTGCTTGAAGTAATTGGAGATAATCAAATTTCGGAATAAATTTTTGTTATGTCTTTTGAATTTAATACAATTTCGAGCTATTATTAACTGCAGTCAAAACAATGACTTATGCAGAGCTCACACGCCTAAGCAGGATAGTGAGTCAGGACTTTGTCATTTCTTCGTCGCGCTCGGTAAAGAGACTCGTCATTACCGCAAAGACCAACTGTGCCGCTAATAGAATAAATAAGAACCGCCCAAGAATCGTCGTTTCCCAATGAAGTGAAAAAATGTATTTGAAAAAATCTATTTATGTTGCGAGTTTCGGTGACGAGATTATATTTGGATTTGGGAGTCGACCGCGGTTACGATAATACATTAAAATGAAAGTTGTTCCTCCGATAAGCGATGAGAGACGTTGACGTCTCGATTGATTCACAGCTCACGTCAAAACGACGTGGCTTTATGGCTCGCGCCATGAATCGATGGCAGAAGTTTCTCATCGTTGCGATTCGAGAAGTTCAAACGTTCTCCGAGGCACAATAAACCCGGTTCGATAAACTTAAAAAGACATTCAATTAAAAAAAGTAAGTTGAAAAAACAATGAGTTTCCACAAAAATTTAACATCGAATTTCCTTAAATCTGTGAAATTTTCTACATTGAATAATCGTAGAAACACTAAGAGCAGAGATGAAATTTCTTTATTTAATAATATTTATCTAGCGATGAATAATTATCAACAATGTCTTCTGGCCAGAAGATAACAAATGATTGAAGCAAGTATCCTTTCCGTATTTACCATTATAAATAAATAAAAAATCCATTATTTGTGTATGTTTGTCTGTCGATAAAAGATTCATAACAATGTCACTAAGAAAAAACTAAATAAAGGAAGTGTCCTTTTCGTATTTACCTCGTCTGAGACTTCCAGTGGTGTCTTTCCTCGCCACGCCTCAAGTTTTATTGTTCACCGATCGCACTTGAAATTTCAATCACGCAGATCGATAATAATCATATTTGAAAACCGTCCACGGGAAACCCAAAAGAAGATCGAATTCAATTTTATTATTCAATTTCACCGAACGAAAGCAATCTCGTTCGTTATTTCGAGGCTACGAAACGCCGAATTTGATTGCAAAATTGTCCGTCGACGCTGGGAGTGTTTGGGAAAAACCGCAAATTTCCCGGTGTCGACCGGAAGCCGGAGAGAGCTGGGAGAAACACACAGTTCGACGATACCACAGTGTTTCGGTGCTTCGAAGGAGCAAAACGAGCGATAGAAAGCACGGTCAAACGCGCGCGTTTCGGTGCGTCCGGAGCGCGTCGCGTGTGCGCATCGACTGCTAACTAACTTGAAACGTCGAGCTTCATCCACGGTCCGACCTATCGGCTCGTCTCTCTCTGTGCTTCTCCTCCGCGTACAAATTCGTCTCTGTTGCACCCACGCGACGGAGTCAGAGATTCACGAAGCGCCAGCCGAGCAGCGCGGCAGTCTCGCCCCCACGTGCTCTCGCGCGCCCGCGCCTCTCGTCGTCTCCTCTCCTCTTTTGCATTTCTTATTTTTCCTTCTGTTTTGTTCTTTTTTTTCTCGTTTATTCTTTTTTTTTCTTCTTCCATTCTCTTTCGTCTTCGTTTCTCGAGGAGCGAACGACAACGACGACAGTAGAATAGACGCGGGTCTGACAGAAGAAAAAGAAAAACTTTTCACCCACGACTTCCTCGCCCACTGTTTTCTTTCGCGATTGTTGTTTGGAATATCACTCGAGAATATCAGAGGAATAATAATTGGATGAATGAGATTCAATTGTCTTTTGCGATTTTTTTTCATACTGTATTGATTTTTGTACCGGAAACCTATCATTAAATGGATGGAGTTTAGGAGCCAAAACAACGTTCAACGCTTTGTATACATCTTTATACTTGAAGATTCGAATATGCCAGCAAATTGTTGCCAGCAAACGAAATTTAGTAGATTCTTTTAGTACATTTACCAGAGAACAAATACATGGATGTTTATAATCAATTGATTTTTATTGGGTCGAAGAGGCAGCACTTTAAAATACTTATGATTTTTTTGAAAATATCGCATTGTATTTCTGTTTAAACTGCATAAGGATTTAGAACCGAAAATTAAGGACCTCATTAAGTTCTGACAACAGTCGATACGGAAATCGGTTAAAATGAAAACAAGTTTTGTATTTTTTAACATCGGGATCATTCCGGATGATTCATCGTTACAGTCCCGAAAGAGAGATTCAGAGAGAATTTCAAAGACTTCCGAATGAGATGAAAATCTAAAAAATCTCATCCATTTCGAAGGCGCTGAAAACATTTTCCCATAACAGAATCCCAAAAAGTTATTAACGAAATGAGATTTTTTTTTTGATGATTCGCTAAAAAATCGCTGGACCTATACGATGTTAACGTTAAATAATCGAGTCTTTCATGAGAATTTTTATGCGTTATCCAATTAATTTTATTAAACAATAAAATTCGGTGTTCTGAAAAAAATTAATTCCCGGATTTTTCTGAATATATTGAAACTTTTTCAACACTTTCTAATTTTCGAAACTTTTAGATAGACTTATAATCAGCATATATACATTTTATCACACAAAATGTCTTTAGCTGATCGATTTCGTTCATACTTCATGACTTTCCTTCATCTCTTGTTTATTTTGCCAACGCTTCTATCGTCTCAGTTTCATATCGCGAGTATTACAAAAAAAAAAAGAAAAAAAAAACTTTCTTATATTTCCTCGCGTCGTTTTCCAGGCGTCTAGGAAACGACGGAATATACGAGGCTGCGTGTGACTCGCTCGAAGAATTCTTTCTGCTGCACAATCGCCTTATAAACTTCTCGAGTTTCACACGCGCCGAGACGGAGACAGACAGAAACGAGAGCGAGAGGCCGAGAAGCCTAGAGTGGAGGAAGTCGAAATCTGTTTTCCCACTCCTTTCACGATTCTTCTCGCTCTGCCCTCTCTTACCCTCCTCAACCGGCGTGCCTTCGCTTCCCCACTTTCTTCACGCTTTTCCTTTTTTTCCCTTGATATTTATTTTTTTTTCACTCTTTTTTCTTCTCTCTTTCCCTCCCTAGCTCTCGTCGAAGTTAAACGTGACTTGACGTTTCGTTGGAACGTATTCTCTCCTTTCCGTCGTCGGCAAAAGTTGCTGGCTGTCTCTAATTTTCACCATTTCCATCTCCCATCCAAAGTGTCCGACGAACACTTTCTTACCGTCTATCCTTTGCCGAGAGGAATAAGGGCCTTGCGCAATTTAACTCGAAATATTTCACGGTAGAAACTCCGTTTCTCGGTACTAGGTCTCGTGAAAAAAGACCTCGTGGATTTCGTTTACGTTAACTTTTACTTCATCATTAAAGAAAAAAATAAAGGAAAAGAAATGGTCGTAAGCACAATTTATACAATTTTTTACCTCTGCGCCGCGGTTACGCTGAATATTCCACGGGCAAGTTCTTGTCCAAAGTTTATATGTAGTTATTTAATGAGCCCCCCCCATTTGCCTTGTACGACGGTAAATTTTGTCTCTTTCGCGTTTTCTCGTCGGTACCGCAATATCGCGGCGCTCGGGCGATTTGCGCGAGATTTACGCAAAGTGATACGCGCGCTCGCCCAGTGGACACGCGCGAATTTCCAAGGCCCCCATTAATGGAAATGGTATATAACCGCCGACCGTGCGCTCGAGCGTCGAACGTTATGCGCGCACGGCGGGCTTTAGGAGGCTGTAAATGTATTTTACGATTCAGAAGCAATGGCCGAATCTCCGCGCGTGGTTCTCTCCTGTGGGACGAAGGGAAGCCCATGGATACTAACTATACGCCGGAGAAGCCGAAGCGTCGAAGCTGCGTTAAGCGCGTTACGATGCGCGTTCGATCGCACCGCGCAATTAATGCCGGCGCTTCGTTGGCCGGCGGTGTCGAAAGCGATGAATTTACGGCATTGCGAGCGCGTTTCGCCGGTTGCTAACCAGAGGAAACGCCGAAATGACGCAGAAACTGGTCCAGCAGATGGCCGGGAAGCGAAATTAAGGAGCAAAAAAAAACTGATTTTTTTTCCCAAGAATGATCAAATCTTCCCTTATATGTATAGAGATTAGTCTGGAAGAATCGCCGAATTAATCGAATGAGCTCATCGACCAAGCGGGACCTTCGTTTGAGAGCGAAGCGTCGTCGCGCAAATGGCCAAATCTACGAGAGACTCGCAGAGCTAATTGATATTAAAATGTCGTATACTGCATAGTACAGGGAAGAGGGGTAGGACGGTCGCTCCGCCTGAATCGAGTTGAGCGTTAATGAGATGAGAATAATTATGGATTATCGTGGCGGTGCGCAAGGTTCGGCTTGTTCGCGAACAAGAGAGCCAAGGGAGGATGTTCGCGATGAGAGGGAGAGAAATTGTACACGGGACAGCCGCGGTGAAGTAGCTTCCTATATAATATTACTACCCGGTGAAACGTTCGAGGTTATGAAGGGCGTTTCGAGAATCGGAGAGATGCGATAGTTTAGAGGGTGTTTAGAGAGGCTTTCCGATACGAGGTAAAATCGAAACGGGATGCGCAATAACCGAGAGCTCCGCGGTACTGTGTCTCAGCCATGAAACTCTAGGAAACGAGATGAAGAACCAAAAAGCTGTGGGTACATCAACATTTCAAATTTTGTAGGAATAAAAAATACAATATATAAAAACAAAAAAAAAATACTTCACAAAAAAAACAAAAAAAGTAATACAATTTATCATTGAAATCCCGACAAATCCGACCACGAATCCGTAGGCAGATTTGAATAGATCGAAATCTGAAAACTGTTCGACGTTATTTTCGGCCGTCAATAAAATTGGATCCTGCATTCGATAGAGGAGCACGACAATTTTTTAACGCAGGGCAAATCCCGAGCCAGAATGTAATAACATCACTCGAGCGTTGCCGGGCAATTTTTTTCCCGAATTACGGAGATTTATCTTCCGAACGGCGGAAGGTTGATCAAAGCACGGGGACAGGCAGTTGCTTTGCCAACGTAAATGATTAATTCCGGCACGGCTCACGTTTTACGAGCAGCGTTGAGCTTTCGCGGCTGTGTATGCCAAAAGAGACGGAAAAAAAGGTAAAAATAAAGGTACAAAAAAAAAAAATCGAAAGTTTTAATCGAAAAAGTTCGAACAATGCGAACCGAGCGGGTTTTAACAATAAGAGATCCGTCCGAGTGAAGGCAAAATGCGACGAGCGCAAAATATCTCATTCTCTCGCGCGTTCGACGATTTTCTTTTTCTCGAATACCCCGACGGAGCTGTCGATGCGATTCTTATTCTCCTCCTCGTTTTTTTTTTCGTCGTCGACGAGAGGCTCGCAGGCTCGATGCAAAATTCGTTCGAATTCACTTATTTATTTTCTCTCGACACTCGGTCTCTCGTCGTTTCGCTTTAATTACTTGCATTCATCAGCGAGCTCCCGAGCGAAGGAAAGTTGCCGTTCGTTGCCTCGCTCCCTCATCGCTGTCTCGCGCTCCGCCGTTCGCGAAACTGAGACTATAGAATTACTAATTTTATTCGATTCCACCTCGACTATCATTGACGCGATTCCCGACATGAATTTAATTTACACGGAATTACACACCGGCGCGGGCTACGCCGTGGAGGAGAAAATAAATTGTTAATTAGTCCGAATAAAACGATCAATTAAGATCTCTTTATTGGGCATTTATTAGATTCGTATCTTGAACGATATACTTCGAGGGTTATGCTCGAGATATACATATATAAATATCATTACGTTTTATCTTTGCTTACACCTACAGTCCCCCACCCCCCTCTCCCTCGCCCCTATCGCGAGTGACATCCACTTTCGATAAAAGGCTCCACGCGAACGAAACCATTTTTCTCTTCTTCTTCCTTCCATTCGCTTCTTCTTCTTTTTTATCTTTCTTATTCGCCACAGTATCCCAAAGGAATATGCAAGCCTGGAACATTATTACGCTCCACCGGAGGGGGCAGGGGGAGGGGGCTCTACCGCGGTAATTTGCATTAAAAAAAACACGAGAAAGACGGGGCACGGGGGAACTTTGTAACGGACGCCATTAGGACCGAGCCGTTCTGACACCGGACGTTCTTTTATACGGAAAATTTCACTTCTATCTTTATGCCATTTCATTCTTTTTATTCCTCGCTCGAGACTCCGCGACAGAGTGGGGAATGATAGAGCGAATCGAAGAATTCATGATATTTCGTAATGCAAAAATCTCGGACATCCGCGATCGCCGATTTCTCCGTTGACAAATCGAAGTCAGGCTTCGCATGTTACACGGAGAAAAATAATTTGTCGCCAGAACCAACTGCGGCGCTAGGAAACTGATATCAGTTGGGACAATCAATAAATTTCTTAGACGAACAAATAAATTGATTGACCCAACAAATAGATTAGTCGTACCAACTAATAGTCATTTTCGGCGCCGACCAATTTTTTTTCTCCGTGCAGAAAATTCCTTCCATGTGAAAAAATCCTCGGTAATTTTTACACCATGTCTAGTGTTTTTTTTTTAACTCTCTGTCTTACATTTCTCATAATTCTGTAATATCGAAAGCAATAAATGAACAAAAGGAGTGCTTTTCAAAGTATTAAAGTCTCGTCGACTCGAACATCTGTGACTATTATTACATTTTTTTTCCACAATTCTTCTCAATTTTTCTTACCGTAACACTGTCAATTAGTGAATTTAATTAAATAAATTTTACATTGTTTCGGAGCGTGAAATTTCGCGAAGGTCCGAGAACACCGGTGACGGGATTCTATGTATTCTATTGGCGAGGTAAGAAACTTTGTGTCTCGGGATAGGGTTGAAATTCAACTTCGGTCGGAGTTTATAGCCTGGAGGCTCCATGACCCGAAGGAGGTCGTACCAATGAATCCTCGGCTTCCGGAGCAACGAGCCGCACATGCATTCCACGAGAATGATGGCTTCCGTTACGGTGAGCGGCGTTACAACTTGCGTTGTTCGAAAATCCCCTCAACGGCGGACACGGCGCGGGGGGGTTTGGAGGGCTCGCGTTCTCTTATCGCTCCTATAAATCGAAGTACGATTCTTGATTAATCGTCTCGAGGAGAACAGCTAGTTTCGTAAACTGCACACAGTAACGGTAATAGTGCAGTATCGTATGGTATACGGCCCACACGGATATACCGTGGCGATCCCCGAGTCCGTGTACAGCTGAGCGAGCAAAAGCTCCGAAAGCTCTCTCGAGAAACGAGACGGCGCGGAGTTTAATCCATGGCCCAATGTTCCGTTCCATTAAAGTTAGTTCTGCGATCGGCTCTCCGCGAAGATGTATAATAGACGAGACGGTGAGGGGGGAGGCGTGCAATGATAACGAGTTTCTGGCCGAGGCGCAAGAAAGCCAAAGTGCCTCAATGGACGCGAATTAAAAAAAAAACTTGGCGCAGTTATTAATTAAGTTTCTCATTCGATAGATTAAAAGATAAAAGATATCGCTTTTAGTTTCCTAACTTGACTCGTTAAAATTCGTTGAAACAAAACGATAATTTAATCATTTATTTGTGCCAATTTCATGTATAACTTTCAATTTTTTTATAAAACATCCGTTACAAAAAAAGTGGATTTTTTTCGGATTTTTATCCCATCGGGAAGTCTTCGGAATTCTCCCCGAATCTCACCTTGGACTGGGAATGTAATACAACCTCCTCAAATTCCGGCGAGCTCATCCAGGGTAAGACGTTGATCGGCGACAAGTGGGAACAGACGAAAACCGCGACGCCCAGTGGCACGAGAACTTCCTCTCCTCTCGAGAGAGTGGACGTTGAAGAGGACAAGAGCGCTGAGGGACGACGAGAGAACCCTCAAAGAGTCGAGTCAGTCGAGCGAAGGGAGCTTTACAAGGGTGCGAAGAGTTTCTCTCCTCGTCGCCGGGAAGTTGAAGATCGTGAATGGTCCAGAGTCATTAAGAGAACTCTCGCGAGGAATGACTCGAGCGTGCAGACGGGATACCACGAAGAGAAAAAAACTCGCGAAGGAGTTCATCCTCTTGACCGCTTCGCACTCCGCGAAAATTTCTTTTCGTCTCGCGCATAATAGTTTCGTTTTCTTGAGTAAATTTATCAGTTGAAAAATACTCCAATTATTCGGGTTTCTTAACGGATACAAAAACTCGTATATCTTTGCCTCTGAGCAGTTCCTTGTATACGGCAAAAGAAAAGTTTTATCGTATCAACCGTTCGGGCGCGCGTGCTCGTGCGGCACGACGGGGAGGATTGAACGCTCTCGAGAAGCGACTCTCGCAGCCTCTCGCGGATCTCTCTTATTTCTTTGGGAGAATCTCTCCCGCGCGAAGGATATAAATGTCCCTCGTGAGTCACCCGAGCTTTTCTCTCGTTTCGAGGATTCACGGATAAATAATGGCGCTATTAGAGTTATCTCTCTTTCAGTCTCGTCGACTGATTATTATCGAAGTTGGCGCGCTGGCGGCAGCGATGACTTGGCAAATGGGACATTACAGGGGTGATGAATAGCTATGCGCTACTTCAAAGATAACACTAATTCATCAAAACTATCAATTAGATCGAGTCATGTAATTCCGATTTTTTCCATGTCCACTTAACATTATTTTTAATAGCATAATCATAAGAATCAAAAAAGCTTAACATGTATTTTTGATGACACCGATTGTAAGACTGTTTCATTTTTTAAGATACTTTGATACCAGAAATCATCCGAAATTTAATGCCAAAAAATTAGCTTCGTCTTTTATTATTTTTACGTCCATCGATCTTACGAAATAAGTCGAGAGAACATAAAACAAAGGTCCTCGAACGTTCTGTTCAATGATATTTTTTCCAAACCCACTCGAAGGCCGAATGAACCGGTTTCGGTGAAAGTAACGACGGGATAAGTTCTTTTTTTTACCATTTGAAGCGCGTATTCGAATATCCACCGAATATCTCTCGATGAATTTGCAAATTGCGAAATTTGCACGTTGAACAATTGGTGGCGAACTTGATACGAAATGGCTCGTATATCGTCGTTTGAGTTGCACCCACGTATCATTAGTTCGCATTGAGCGAAACAGGTCGGAACGAATGTGGGGATGAGTCAGCTCGTCCGGAGCCGGGCTCGGGGCTCGCACGGCCGGTACACGCGTATATAGAGTTGTCGGCCAATCCATTTATGCAGCCGTACCCACATTTCACGGGATATTTCATCGAACGAAAAGCCATTATCCCGGGCCGAGTATCCTCCGTATAGAGCTCGAGCTCGTAGGTAGGTTGATAGGTACTTCGACCACTCCAGCGAACTACATACGTTCCTCTCTGTAGGTATTATACGCGCACTCGATATCTGGCGAAAAAATTATGGCCCTCGAGATACCGAGGATATCGACTAACTCCGAGATTTTTCCCTCCCTTCATATATATATATGTGTAGAGATATATAAACTCTCGATGGTACTCTCGCGCTTTTCCAATTTCAATCGAGAGACCACTCGGAATTTATGGACTTCGGCACTTCGTTGTCGAACTCTTACTTCCGTCTCGCTCCGACAATATTTTATTCCCTTCGAACTTTCAACTAACCTAATTGCCGTTCTTGAGACAATTCGATTTTTCTCGAATCGAAAAAAAAACCTCATTGATCCGACGAAAGGGTTTTTTTTTTTCGTGTTTTTCTCGACGAGAATAGTATTTTTCGAGGCTAATGCTCGAAACTCGAGTTCCATTACTGTTATCGAATATCCTGCCGAATTTTTTCAGCCAGTCCTGACCACCGGGGACGTGGAAAAAGCGAAACAAACCCAACTAGCTCGACTTGACGCGTAACGCATATATACCGAGCAGATATATCTATACGTGCGCGTGAAAAGAGGAAGGGAAAGGGCAGCACAGACCCGGGGGACCGTAATCAGGGGTGGCAAGTTGGAAACGGAGACGAATTGTTCTTGAAACACGTTTTCATCGCGCTATCCAGCTATCCGTCGTGCCCCAGGGGTCTCGGCTGGCTCGTTCGTTCTATTCTGCCTGTTCCTGTTTCTGATTCTGCCACTGCGACAGAGAGAGGATATGTCGTCTCGTTTCCGCAGTCCGCCCGGTCTTGCACCCAACACTTTGCGGACTGCAGAGAATGAGAGTCGCCGCGGAGAGGACAACAGGAAACCGGACAACACCCGACTACACTCGAATAATGCACTGCGCTTTCTGCACGCCGTGTGGCCATAACGAGAACCGCCGTACATACGGTCCTTTGATGTCAGTCACAAAATACAGTTTGTTTCAAAATTGACACCAAATCACGCTGACTTCATTCACAGCTCAAAAACGACCAACGTTTCCCTATAAAACATTTTTTTTTCATAAATAGTTATCGAAATACGAGCTAAGAAAGATTCGAGCCAATAAGAGCAGGTTGTTAACCCTGGCGCCATCTGTCGAGCCTCCTCATTGGCTAAACTTCGCCGACTCGTCACTCGGAAATCCCGCATCGAAATGAATTTTGCCAGAGGGGAAGGTTTGCTCGGCCCGAAGTTTCGAACACGTCCTTGTCGCTTTTTTTGTTTCGATTCCGTGACACGCGCCGCGTGCAAACCCTAGTCCCATTACGTGTCTCTCGTTAGCGAAGCGTATACGCCGCGCAGAGGAGAAAACATGCGTATCAACGGCGCAAACTCCGGGAATACCGTAATTAGCAAGTTCTTCCGATAGGGCCATAACTCATCAAGCTCTCGATGTTACTCGCAAGCTGCGCGCGGAAATCCTGCAACGTTCGGCTTCCGATTTGGCCCTACGTTGTTTCTATCGCCATTCTGTTTCGCTCTCGCTAACCAGACCTCGGCAAATCCTCTTGCAGCCCCGTTCCATACGTACCACGCAGACTATTGACTCGGTTTATGATCCATCTACACGGTCGTTAGTCCATTGTCACGCGACTCCCGCAGCGCCTATCGGATCAACCAACTATCCCGTGTCGAAGGCACATGCAGCGCGGAATGTGCACTGCGCGCCGTCGCCAAAAGAATTTGATAGGATCATGAAATTCAGATAGATTGCGATGTCCGCGTGTGGGCTCGGGGCTTAAAGCCGCGCAGGACCATAGTCAGCTTTTTCGTGTATACGGGAGAAGGTAAACGAGGGGGAGAAGGATCAACTCTGCGGCTTTGTGGCACAGCTAAAAATACCGTGTAAACAGTAAAGTATGCAAGCGTTTCGCTGCGTCTATTCTCGGTGTGATGAGAAAGGGTCAGTGTCATTGCCGCGGCACGATGGCCGCGAGCGTTTCCCCACGCCGCGCCAGTGCAACGCGGTGCATAGTATATTGGACAGCAATACAGACACCCGGATACCTGTGGAGATGCATCGTCAGGTTTATCGGATGGCACTATTGCGAACCCACGCGATACGACCCTGACACACAACACACACACACACCGAGCGACACAAGGCAATTTTCTTTTACTCCCACACCCAAGCTGAACTCTTCTTTCAACGGATGCGGTCATCGATTTTTCGATAAGGAGATTATTCTACCTCCAAAGCGCTTACCTTTGATTCGCGAACGAATGCGAGACGGTTAGACTTTTGTTGGGATGCATTGTCGACGAATGATTTGAATGGCAAGGCCTTTTCTTGGATTTTTTTTTATCGTTCTATGGATTTTTCAAATAAATCCTCTTTTAGTTCGGTACTTTTTTGCGAATGATTTTAAGGGTTTTAAACTCGTATTGAGAGATTGTGCGGGAAGAGATTGAAATGTAATGAGTGAGGTTGAAGACGTTTTGGAAACAGTTGTTCTGTCGTCAATGTACAGTCTTCGGAAATGAACTACTTTTGATGAAATTATTTTTATGACGGATACATACCGAGGACGCATGATAAAATTGACCGGTTAGCTGCAGAATCTGTAGCAGTTACATACCTGAAAGCAAAAAATATATCGTTCCGGTTAGAGCACAAAATAAAATAAAATTTGATATCGTCCATCGAGGTCGGAATGAACACGTTTCTTTCGATACTATTGTACATAACATTTATATATGCGGAAGTAAATTGTAGCAAAGGCCCGGCGCCGTTTCTCCCAAAAGTCCTTTGGACCAGCCTACGAACTCGAATGTTACCGTTCGCGGCTCCCGTCGAATCTCTCGCACTTTTAATGAATATTCATCCCAGCGCGGTGAGTTGCCAAGCGAGAGAAGTGAAACCGAGAGGAAATCGCGACTCCCCAATTTCGCATACCCTCCGCGAGACTTTCCTCGATTCGCTCTTTCACCCGGAAGTTCGACTTCTGAAATTCACGGAAGTCTTGCGAGGAGCGAGAAAGCAGAGCGGATCTCCTTGCGCCCGTTGCTTTCCTCGAACGCGAACGCAAGATGGGAAACGTGCATAGAAGGGGCATAATGTTCGCGGCGTGTTTTTCATCGTCTAGACGATGTTCTAAGAGCGACTTTGCTCGACGTTCCCGCGGCGGGGGCTGTTTTCCGCGAGATCATTATCGAGTCCACAAAAGCTTCTCCGCGACAATGTCGCAACTCGTCGAGGAACAAGAAAAGGAAGGCGAAAGAGTACCGCGACACAACTTAACATGGAAAGAAATCGGAACTTGGTCCTGGTAGTTTTCGCGGGGGGGAGAGCGAACCCCCAACTTATTTCTTGCATAGAAATACGATTGTGGCATAAGACCCGTACTCTTTGGGTTTCTCCTCTCCCTCGCGCCTTCGCAATCCTCGTCCGCCTCTCTCTGTCTCACCGTCGTTCACTCTTAAAACTACCTCTCACTTTGCCGCGATCGCAAATTCACTTCGGCGGAAGTTCGCGCATGAATGAGAATCGACGAAGGTTCGAGCTTTCGTAGACGCAGAGAGACGCGGAGAGTGAGATTCGTAAGGAATTGAGGCTGTGCAAAACGAAAACGAGAATGAGGAAGAAAAAATTGACGAAAGTAAAAAAAGAAGAAGGACGGGAAAAAAATGAAATGCAGAAAGAAGGAGGGAGGAGAAAAAGCGGAAAAACACGGAGAACGAAGAGAAGAAAAGGAGAACTCAGCTAGAGGCTCTTATCATTTATTTTTACTCTTCCACTCGCTCTTCGTCGTGGAGGTACGACGTGGAATTTCGCATTTCTCGGAGTCTCGCCAAACGCACCGACGAGGCGGGGGTTTCGGAAGAGCAGAAGCTCGGCGAGGGGGAAAGAACGGACGTGAAAGAGGAGGGAGAAGGACAAGCGGGTTAAGGGAGAGCGCAAGGGTGGAAACTACCCTTCCAACATCCTGGAGACTCCCGGGAGGTGAAGCGCGACCGGAGGAACCCAGCCGCACTGGCTATCGACCTACCAAACCTTCGGCGCACATGAATGCACTTATCGGTACGCGGGGGACAGGGAAAGCTCTGCTTTTGCCGTGAAAGAAAATTTATAGTACCGCGTTCTACGACGACACGAACGTGAAACGTCGAGGACGTTAAGCTATGCTATTCACAATCCGATAAAAGGTGTTCTCGTTCCGGTGAGGACACTGATCTCTTTTCGATATCATCCGACGATTTTTCTCTCTATTTCGTTATTAAACTAGCGGTTACATTCAGGTAGAATTTTCCAACAGACGTTCTTACATCTAGGACTATTCTTAGTGAAGATAAAAAATTGACACACATTTTTCCAACTCTTGTAAAGAACTGTTAAAAAACATTTATTCAAAAGACTGTCGATTTTCTTATTATTCATGGAAACTCTATTAGAATTTTTACAAAGACATGACAATCTGAGAAGTAAACGGGTCTTGAGAGAATTTTTTTAACTGAATGAAAAACTCGTAACGTTTCTGAGCCGAGACCATTTGGATGTATGCAGTTAATTAAACAGGTTTTAAATTAATAATTAAGGTTACCTGTCACTGTGTAATTTCGTTTTAAAAAAAAGTATAGAAAAGTTTGTATAAGAATATATTACAATTAAAAGTAAACAACGGGGTTGTTGCCTTAGCAATAATTATCCCAGCATGGAAACGTTCATTATCGCAACATGTTTATCCATAAGTCGGAAGCGCGCGGAAAACAAATTTGTTCGTATCGAATACACTGCTACATCTCGATAATGAGGTTTTGTTACTTTTTTTTTCAATGATTAACACCGTAATATGTTTCATAATGTAAATAAGTTCGCTTTTCTCAAAAAGTTAATATTCACATTTTCAGGCTTAGAATTTTTTTTGCGTACGGATAATTAAATAAAACAATCCGAACCGATCCGTCGAGTGTCTCGAAATGACGTGTCGTAATGGGACATACGAAGCGCACTATATCTGCAATGGCACGTCGTTGCAGTGCCCCATGTCGTTCAATTTGTGACGTCGTGAATATCACATTTATTTGCACGCGTCGTCATTATACACAGCAAGCTCGTAATTATTGTTGACCCATGCATTGGTCGCATTCGGCAATAGAAAAGCCTCCGTGAAAGAGTGAGACGCGCGCAAGCCAACAGTGAATTATTGCAACGTAATAACGAGTTGCACCGGACTCGTCGAGGGAGAAGAGAGACGAGAGCTATCCCGGTGCTTTGGTGTAATTACTCCCCCGTCCCTGCCCGATCCGCCAGAGTATACCCACTGCCTATAACCCTCGGAGGCTGGCAAATTTATTTGGTAGCCCGGGGAAACTCGACCGTTGGCATCGGTGCTCCCGGAACGTAAACAATGCAACACCGACCTACAAGCCTGAAAAATTCGTACCAGCGAACCTTTTAACGAAAATAAAATATTATTCTTAGCCCGGGTTTTCGACTTTTTCATTATTTTCTTCCCAATTCCACCGGCGGCGATAAAACGCGTGTGTGAGCCCAAACGCCTTCGCTATTGGCATGAAAGATCCCTAACAGTGATCGATGAGATCAGCAAGGAATGGCGTCGAAGTATTCAGGTGCAAAAAAGAATAGCCGGAAAGGCGTCCGAGCTTTTGCACGGCAAAGCCTCCTCGTTCCGTTTTCCGGTTGAGAACGGCAAGAAAAACCGGAAATCCGTCGAGCGAGTAGGGAGAATTAGAGAGAGGATGATGTGCTCAACCCAGCCCAATGGGAAGATTCCACGCTTGGCAACCGTGGAAATTCGCACATGAGGAAAAGACTCTTTTGGTACGAGGGCGAATGGCAAGCTGCGCATGTGGACGTGTGACGTCTATCGCATCTACCGTCTTGATCACGTGGAAGTTTGCACGGTTTCCACCGCGGATCCACATGGATCCCTAAATTCTACGCATTCGAGAATACGTCGCATTAGGCTGAAGTTTGAACAGGGAAACGTGTCTTGTGCAGTATTCTCTCCCCTTTTTCAGGTAAAATCCACACACTTCGGTATAATACCATCGCGTAGTATTTACTTGTGACTCAACGTAGCAACTCGAAGATCTCGATTCATTGCGGGTGGGATATGAGAACGAAATCCACGGGGTAGAGTTTATACGGAAACTCTCTCGTAGCTCGCATATGAGTGTGTGCGAGCGCGCGGGGTTGAACAAAATTATTCAAGGTAATCCAGTGTGAAAGCTTGTTGAAGCACTCGCCCGGCATGAATCACGAGGATTTTCTTCTCCATTCCGTCATTCATCTGGGAAGATGAATCTTTCAGGAGTGGGCATTATCTGCCGGCGAAGCGAAAACGAGTATTGTTATCTTTCGTTTGCAGTCCTTGAACCTGTTGTTTCGTCGTTTTACATTTTTCTGAACAATTATTCTCCTTCGTTTGCAATTTTGGAATTGTTTTCCTCTTTCGGTATGTCGCGTAGAGATATTAATTAAATTTGTACTAAATTAATTTTTTGGACACTGCTTTTTAAAGGCTTTTGACTCTGCAGTACCTACACGTTTTATTTTATTTTAATTGCACGTGGAGAAAGTGCATTTCTTTGTGTATTATTCACACGATGCAGCTTGGGATAAATGGATTTTTTTGCAACGAAATTTCAATGAAAATAAAAATAAATAAAGTGAAATAAAAATGTCGCAGCGTTCACCGAATGTACATCGTTTCAAAGGTGTCAATGAAATTGTCCAATCTGTTGCTAAACTGTAAAAGAAAATAGAAATGAAAATTTCGTTCTTTTGGTTCAAATTCGGCAATGTCCGTGATCGAGCGCATTGAACAGATTTATCGACATCTTCTCAGCGTTTCGTTTTTCTTATTAGCGCTACATCTTTTTCATTGCAAAAACATCACCTAATGGAACGTTGAACCGGGGTGTAATAATCTTCGTTATGATTGTAATTGGCACGGGGAGAAAAACACGAAGTTATTAGCCAAAGTTAGCCATCAGAGGACGAGCCATTCGAGGGAAAGGTAAATCGTGGCCCGAGGCGGTGCTCTGCCCGAGCTCGACGAAATAGGTAAACCGAGGAAGCATCTCTCGAGATTCTTCCTTCTCCCTTCCTCTTTGTACACAACCCCGATATAACTATATCTCTTATCTCCAGAGCTGAGCCTCCACTCGCCCGAGTGAAAGTTTAAATTAAACTTTGTCTTTTACGTGAATTTCTCTTTGGTAGTCTTTTTCCCATCGCGGGTGAGGGATGAGGGGAGAGGCCGCCGGTAAAATCGAGAGGATTACTCACTGGAAAATATTTACTTCCTACTTCTATCGCCGCTCGCCGGCTTTATACGGCTCATCAAAAATTGATGTACCTAAAATTCGATTAGCGCGGAATTAACCAAAACCATTATTTCAGCCCTTTCGTGTCAACCTACCCTTTCAACGAAACCATCGGCTTTTGCTGGCGTTAGAGACTATTTTTATGAATAATTCAATTGAGCTGATCGAATTTGAAGAATTACTTTTCTGAATTTTGGGGCGACAGGTTCCGGATAATAGTTTTTTTTAATTAAAACATGCATCGCATTTATTAATGCTGTACTATAAATCATGAAACGAAAACCATTAAAAAGATTAGCGGAGATATAATGAGTTATAGTGCAATTACAGACCAATCGCATATAGTTCATCCAATAACAGCATTCCTCCGATAATATGTCAATCACAATTTTTCCAATCAAAATTACTAATGTCCCTTTGACAATTAGCGAATCCAGACAATTAATATATTTGTCTCTTCGGTCGTCACGGGAAATTGAATTAAATTGCCTTTGCACGATATATTCGACGAGCCAGTATTGTTCATGGGGTTATACGCTCTCGGTACACAATATTAAATTTCTCCGTGGGCTCTGCGTATCCCTCCGTCCTCATAACTTCCCGGTGTGTAAACGTTCGCTATCGAATACTGCACAGGCGTCTATTGGCTCTATGTAATAGTCGAGAGCGAGGCATAGATATGGGGCGAGGTGGTGAAACCCCCTCGACGATAGGGGAGAGCGGGGCAAAACGGCATACCGAGGCAAAATGGTAGTCACGCACCATGGGACCAGGGCAGAATGGTATTGGGGCAAAATGGGACAGCAAAAAAATCTCCTTCGACGGGACTTTCTCTTGTCCCATTTTGCCCTAATTCTATCATACGGGGGACTTTATTTGACCATTTCGTACCATTTTGCCCCGGTGTGCCATTTTGCCCCGCTCCCCCCTATAGAGCGCAGATATCATCGAGGGTCAGACTATACAGCGCATAGTCCAGCGCTCGAATGAGCGTCGACACGGGACCAACGTTTCGCGTTGTACAGGGCCGTTGCCCAGTCACTCAGAGAGGATCGAGACACAGAAGAGCCGCCGGGGTCAGGGCTGCTGCCGGGGAGTGGCTAAAGGGCTCGCCGCCATTGCGTGATCTGTCGCTGACACCGACTGTATGTCGAGCTCTCCTCCCCCGCGCGTACTCGCACATACGCCGAAACCGAAATTCAACTCCGCGTCTCTAACGCATTTGACCCGAAGGATCGTTGACACACCGAGGGAAAACGGAAATCCGACCCTCGCATTAAAAGAGACGTCCTCCGACGGCAGCGAGAAAATTCGCGAGTTCTCTTCTACACCGGGATAAAAAATATTTAAAAAATCCCACTTTCAATGGCTTCGAGGCTTTTCAAACGGCATAATTCATTGCGCTCCGAATGCCGAGGGAATTCAGCAAAATATTGCTAAACTTCACATCACTGAAGGAAATCCCGTCGGTGGTGTGCGATTTCGGAAAAAATGAATGATCGTTCCAACAATATCGCGCATTACATTTCGCCGACTAATTACATGAATAGGTCGGCAAAGTTAGTCCTTACGAATTGCAGTGACAGCGAGCGAGTTGTTTTTCAAATAACATGCACATGAATATCCAACTCGGAAAACTCTAATGAAAAAATGACGCGTTTTTGTTACTTCTTTTTATTTTCGTTTTCGTTCTCGGCAGTATCTGTAACTACGACCGCGGGAAGTTACAAACATAGAGAGCACCCGTGGGAATCGGCTTGATGCGGTGTTCCGCGGTTGATGTTAATTCCACGGAAAACTCGGGAATACCTCTCGTCATATCCGTCTCATATCCCTTTCGAGTTTATCGGGAGACGAGAGAAGCGAGCGTGTTGTGTGCTCTACCGCGAGTTCGCGGTGTTCACATTTCGCTTGGGCAAACCCGTCTAGAGTCGTGGAACGTTGAACGAATGTTGGATACGTGTAGCATAGGTGGTGCATCCCGACCGTGGATGAATCGAGCGTCGAGAATCGCGAGGGCGTAAATCGCGCCGTTTAACGCGCGTAAACGGGGCGCGATACGCCCTTGCTATTCCGAAGCGCGCATCCACGCTCGGATGCGTAATTCTCGACGTGTCGCTAACCCAAAGGGAAATCACGAGACGGCGAGAAACGGCGTTGCGGCACGAGGGTGTTGGTGTCCACGTATAGTTTCAGTGCTGAATATTGCACGGTGTGCGACGCAATATAACGGGCCGCGTTCGATAAGTCTCGTGGTATAGGCGCTAATGGCGCGCTACGTGCATGCGAAGTACACGCCACCGTCGCGTCTTCTCCGGCAAAACTAACTAAATTGACGAGGGTGTTGAGCTCCACTCGAGAACACGCTCTAAACTCCTAAATCGCAACTATTACAGCCCATATAACTGCAATTTATACATAAGGACCGGAGAAGCGCAGACGTTAAACTTATTTATTGCATTATGTTCGAAAAGTGAATAAACACTCTCGCCGTTATCAGAATAATAGCCAATCACTATTCATTATTATTGAAAGAATGATATTTTTTATTGGGAATCATGTTTGTAAAATTGTTTTGATGACTTCCTTTTCATTGCGACGTTTTAACCGAAAGTTCGGTGAAGGAATTAATGATCTGCGATGGTTGTACGTGTGATAAATTATACTCGAATCCGAGCGAGGAACAAAAACTGTATATATTGCCCGAAGGTAACCGCGAATATAAAAGTGTCTCGAGACGAGAGGAGATTTGGAAGGTGGCCCAAGCGTGACAAGAATTTTTTCGCTGTACCGCGCGAGCGAGAATCTTACAGCCGCGTTGAGGTCGGGCGCATAAACGGCGCAAAATGTGTGAACTTTTCGCATTCCCTTCGAACAAATTTCGTGTATATATGTATAATACGCGACGGCGCTTGTAATCCGGGATTGTAGGAGTAGGAAAATTTTACGTCAAACGAAAGAGGGCCTTTCGTCCACATACAAAGCGAGAGCCGAAACTCCGCAGTGTCGCGCGAGAGGCCTTGGCGCCGGGACACGTGTGTGACGCAAGTCACCGTCTCTCGGCCATTACGCCAAAAAATAAAAGCTGTGCCGGAGTAAAAGATGAAAAAAATAAGGAACAAGAAAAGAAGAAAAAAGATGAAGAAAATGAGGCCAAGCAGTCACGAGTCCGCTAGGCTCTTTTCTCCTGTGAATGAGTAGCAGGAAGGTCGAGTACGCCTTTGTACCTTCTTTTGCGCGAGAAGGTTCCGCGACGTGGCGAACGCGTCGCGCTATTATGCGAATTTTAACGGGGTTTGTTTAAACTTTGCCGGATTTAGTGCACCGAAGAACTTTAAATGCTTTGTTGGAGCGGTGACAGAGAGAATGAGGATCAGCGGTTACACGATCTTGTAAAGAATCTCAAAGCAGGTGTTATGATTCTATTATTAGATTCAGAGAAATTGTACGATAACGAGCTGATTAAAAACCCCATGATTTCATTTAATTATACTGAATATCCTAATATTTTTTTTATTTTTTTATTTTTTAGTACTCAGAACTTTCAGTTTCTAGCAAACACTTTATAGCAATAACAGAAGAGCGTAAGTAAATTTGGGAGCTTATGTCACCTATCGCATACGGTGTTATGTCACAGGGTCAATCACACGTTCGATTACCTTTGAGGCTGCAGGTCGATGCCGACGAGGCCAAACTCCTCGCTTGATTTGTCACAGCGAGCAAGAGGGGAGTGGCAGTGATCTGGAAGGTTTTCGATTTCGGCACATCCTGTTTTAGAACGCTGTAGCTCTTGGCACGTCGTCGAAACAACGGTGAGTCGAGAAACGAGTCGTCGTAATGAGGCATATTATACGGGCGATATGTTTAATCTCCTCTTGAATTGATTTATCTTTGAAGCAATTTTTTTATTTCTTTATTCATCGACGAATCATCACCGATAATTCAATGACGATCAGTCGTGTATCCGAACTTTCGTCGCACTTGCTATTATATTCCGCTGATACTTGGCACATCGTTGCAACCGACCGCATCATTTCTTTTGCTCTACTCGCTGAACACGAAAATTATTTGCGTCAACTTGGTTTTTAAGGCAAATGTCGCGAATCGTCGATAACGGGATCGTCGAAGCGAGTGACAAAATAATTCGCGTCTGCGTTCGGCACCGCAACGAGGAAGCGAAAGACGAGACTCTCGAGAGTCACGTCGTACGGTCAACGTGGTCTAAAATGCGGGAGGCGAGAAGACGACGAGAGACGGATAGACGGAGAAGAAGCGTCGGTGATCTTTTACCGCACTCGCGGAGGATAGTATCGCTTGTAGTATCGTCTGACACGCAGAACCGCGGTTATCGGGACTCGTTATCGTAACCATTTTCTCTCTCTTCCTCTTTCAGCCTCGGGTGTCTCGGACTTCTAACAAGTCTACAACTCGTTCGCGGCGCACACGTACACTCGCGCGAACGAACGAGGGGCTGTTGAGCGCGGGGGGTGAACGAAAACAACATGTAATTGCGTTTCTATCTTACTCGCTCGACGCTTTCTCGCTTCAACGCGGGCGACGCAAACAGATTACAATACGTAAGCCGATCCATCAGAAATTCAACCGCAACGTCTCGAAATAGAAATTCGTAGCGTAATCGCACGCTATGTATCCGTGCAAATTAATTCGATGCGTCGTTCAAATCGCTCCCGGTTTCGCGGATGAGAATAAGACTAATGTATCCAATGTAATTCAATGTATTCCTATTTTTGAATCGTTAGAAGTAACTCCCCGACGGCGAGCTGGCAATTTGAAGAGACAATTAACATATAAGTTCTTAAAATTTGTGTACACGATACTATTTTCTATTGAGATATATTTACAATATTAGACGGACCGAACTAA
Organism: Ischnus inquisitorius; assembly: GCA_963924025.1. NCBI lineage: Eukaryota > Metazoa > Arthropoda > Insecta > Hymenoptera > Ichneumonidae > Ischnus > Ischnus inquisitorius. Next base: position 16,974,364 of record OZ001245.1, on the reverse strand, counting down.
TTATTTGACGGAAACCTTGAAAAGGCATCACTAATTAAAAATTTTTCAAAAGCCCGAAATACTTTTGAAACCTAACCCAGATTTCATGATTCGTCGCGAGTCAGAGAGAAAGAGCTTGAAAGATCTTTTTTTTTTTACGAAAAAAAGTTATATCGAATCCATCAAATTTGGCAACCAATTTTCTCCCGTTCGCTAATGCAAGAGTTGAAAACCCCATTGAAATGTTTACAAAAAATTCAACGAAATTAATTAATTTTGGTGCTGACATTGGCGAATCGAAAGTTTGTCGTGGTTGAATTCCCGATTACGAAACCGCGATGACTGGAGAGACAGTATTGCGCCGGTAGATTGGACGGAACCGATGACAGAGTGGCTAAATATAAAGGCCGAGTTGTACAGTAAGAACGGGGCGATGTTATATCGCGCGAACGGTCACGAACGCGCGAGCGAGAGAATGAGAAGGAACGAATGAGACGGAAACGCGGAGAAGCAGAAAATACACGGCAAGGATGGTACCGCCGAAGAGGCGGGATGAGGTAAGTCTCACCGAGGGCGAGAGATGAGGACGAAAAAAGCAAACTGAAGCATCAGAACGAGCCGAACGAGTGAGAACGCTGGTGCATTTGGGGTGTCTATTTTCACGCAACGGATGTACCGTCACGATTTCTTCGCCCGCTTCCGCGTAGCTTCTGCAGTAACGAGCGAAGTGGGAACTCGACGCGCCCCCAGCGCCAACCCCCATACTATAATCCGGAAATCCTCCAATTTGCCATTTATTTGCATGAAGATTCTATTTTTGTTTGTCTACCGAATTAATTAAATTAACCGAATACTAATTCATAAGAATCTATCAAAATTATGAAATTTAGCCTCGATAATTAATTATCTTTCTCTAATAAAAATTGATTGATCGTCTGTTTGGGGACATTTTTGATTAATCAATCATTTTCTCATAATTCTATTATTGATGTATTTATTATTTTTTTAAAGTAATTTAGTCTCATATAAAAGTGGATAATAATTGGAAAAAATATACGTTTTTATGTGTACTATAATGTATTAATTTGTTCGTCATAAAGTGATTGATAAATCACGTATGAAAATACGATATAGCGGTATGCGGCGAGGTGTCTCTAATATCGATCTTTTATGCTTTAGCACTTCTAATTGGCCGGGAGAGCTGGAGACGCGCTAATTAGCAGTCACTCGTGTACTGATATTTCTCGAGCTTCTCGACAGCTACGACCGCAGCTGAGAGCTGCAACGGAAACGTTCTACACACGCGACGTATAAGCCCTCCCTCTAATAACCCCTCTAGATCCTTGGTAAGCAAAATCCACACGTATACATCACGATCGGAGACGAAGGCAGGGAAGGTGAGAGCTTGTGATGTCGAGCATCGGGTAATTAGCACACGTTTATTGGAACGTGAAGCCGACGACTCTATCCTCGTCTCTATAATACATCTTAGACCGCATCAAACATCCAAATTTTCGATTTAAGTAAAATCGTAATCTCGACGGCACGAACGCTAAAGAGCGTCTATCGATACAGTGCCAGTAAATGTGAGATTCAGAGCGAATTTCGAATACTTCCAATGGGATAAAAATCTAAAAAATCAACCATACGAAGGCCCTAAGGAATTCAATTTTACATAATAATAATGGTAAGAATTATTAAGATTTCAGTTTGAAAAGAATTCTTCAACGAATCCTCCGTTATTTAACTTTTGGCACAAAAATTGATCCGTCCGTTTTTTTAAATATATTCACGTTGTCACAGAACTTTTTCTAATTTACCAATTTTTTTTTTAAATCTATAAAAAGTCAAAAATTTTGGATATGGAAGCGAAAAATATTGCGCAATACACTAAACAAATGTCCGGCAATCGATCGAGCGTAGTCGCACATATCAATTATACATTATTCTCAAAAACGGGATTTTCGAAATTAGAAAGAGCTCCAAAAACTTTCATACGATAATTCGATTCATCCCATCGAAAAGTCTTCGCAATCCTCAGCGAATCTCATTTTTGGCTCGAAAGTAACAACACGGCTCATATAATGCGTAAAAGATAATTGAAAACAACATTACATTGCTCGATTACTATTTAGCATAGAATTCTTAACCCAACCAATATATCAGTTGATATTTCTTGCTATTGACTCCACAACAAAACACAAATGTTTACGATTTAGTTGGCTCAAATGATTGATACGTATATTAAAGAATTCGATCGTCAATTTGTCAATGAATTATTATTGGCTATCGATTATTTTTTTAAAATTAAACAAAGTCCCAACGTAAATAATGTCTTCGTGTGAGCTCATTTGTTTCGCTACAGTTAAACGGTGAGATTGAACGATAAAATTAAGTTCTCGCGAGATCGCGGAGTTTGTTATTAGTTTTGACACGACTTTTGACTCTTGTTTCTCACTGTGCGAACGTTGCAAATAAGTACAGAACTACGGTTGATAAACACAGCGTGCATGTATTTTGTCGCCGTCGTCGTCGTCGTCGTAGGCGGCGTACACGTATCCGAACTGCGACTAGCTTTACTAGGTACACGAGGTACGCGCGACAGGTACTAACTACTAAGAGCTCTCTACTCCACTCAGCCACTCGGGTCTTGTAACGTTTCCCCCTTCGCCGTTGCCGTCGTCGCCGTCGTTAAACAGTAGAACGAGCACACAATCTAAGGGACAAAGTCATACTGCGCCTTACTCTGCCACCCGGTCCTAAAGTCTATCATAAGAATACGAGAGCACGGGGCAATGCGAGTCAACGGCTTATACGCTTCATCTTTTTCACAAAAGATCTAGAAGGATCGAATAAGCTGAAAAATGTTGTTCATGGATTCGTCAGGTTTTTTTATTACAATAAAAATTTAAAAAACCCTTTGCTTTAATTAGGTGTGTTGATGAAAATACATATTTTTAAACTAACGCGCATTTATATAAAAATACTCGTATTTTTTGTTATAAATATCCAACACAAATAAAAATAGATGTTCGTATGAATAAACTTATCGGAAAAACATACTTGTAAACAGTTCTACCTACGCAGGCTCGTGTTTTTATAATTACCCGTACGTGTAAGCAGGCGTATGATTTTCTTATGTAACATTCGATAATTACTGACCCGCGGAAATCCACCCTAGCACGATAATTTTTCGCGAGAAAAAAATCCAAGACCTTCGAGTAATTTTCATCGAGCCGTAGAGTTTACTGCTCTCGCAATTATTTCACAATGAAGCTGGATAATGTAGAAGAAAAGAAAAATTGAGTGTTTTTTTAGGTGACCCGCATTGCCGTATTCCCGTCACCGCGGGTTAATACACGTGGGTGTACCCGATATACGCGTATCCAGAGGAATGACGAGGGTGTCGAGGAAAAGCTAAGAGCGACCCCACCCCCGCCACCGGCTTGCCATCCGCAAATTATCCAAAGCACCGTGACGACGACATTCACCCCTGACAAACTTCCATACGTGCCGCTGTGGGTGCCTCAACTCGTGTGTGTGTGCGCGCGCGCCCCCGCTTCGTGTATAACTTGCTGCGGCGCACCCCTGAATTTTTATTCACTACCCTTCACTCTCGATCGACGTCTCACCGCGCTTTTTCGAAAAGGTCAAGCGCACTATTGCCTAATATTGCTCAAAAATAAATAAAGGAATCTCCAATTTACCTTCGATACATCAATTTAACATGCAAAGTAAACGCGAAAATAACTTCAACGTCTTGGTTTGAGTTCCCGACGAAATTTCACGAATCAAGAGCAACGAACGGCGTTCGAAGAAACTTTTCCGAAATTTGAGTTCCCGCTCCGACTCCGAGAGCGCTTTACCGAAGCGTTCGAGTGTTGTATCAATGTTTAGAAAGATAATTTGCCCCGAGTACACGAATTAAAGTGCGAAGTCTACACGAAAGTATCTTCGACGTCTCGATTCGGGGCTCGCGCGAATTTGTGCGAATAACGCGCGACAGTGCGAGTTACGAGAAAAGTTTCGTTAATAATGGCGAAATTTGAGTTTCCAAGATCCTCGACGTCGCGACGCCGCTCACCTTCCACGCTCTTCCCGACGTCTTCCTCGTCCGCTCTCCCGTACTTCTCCTCGATTAATAATAATCAACGTTGATGAACTTGCGACCCAGTTTCGTCACGACTTCCCGAGACTCTCCCCCGTCGGGCCCGCGAAGTTGCCGCCGCGTGTTTCACGGCACCGCTTCGCGTTATAGCCCACCGTCTGCCGTTTCTGTTGCTCTCGCGCGCGCCCATTCCTCACCTCCGAACTCTCGCGTTCGCGCCACCCTCTCTGTAACCCAGACTCTAGACCGTGGAGACTTCGCTTCGATATATTTTAGGAGTTCTCGGGCTCGCGCGCGCTCTCGCGAAACCCACACGAGCACGCGAGGGCCAACAACACGGCAGACGGTGGGGCCACTCGCGCGAGTATAACCGACTCGACTCGACATTCACGAAATATTAACATTCGTGTACACATCTGGTTCATATATCGAGCTTAAGCTCTCGCTATTGCCCGCGACGTTTTTCTCCACCCGTATGAAAATATTAGCCGGCAAGTTTCGGCGTTTTGCAGGGAAAAAAGGAAGAAACGTTATTTATCGACAGCAATTTCGCTAAAGGAAGTATGGTTTACGCGTCGGAGAAAAGAAAAAATGAGAATGGATGGTTCAGTCTTGCATAGTCAGAGGTGTGGGGATAACCCTTAATGGGGATAACGAAGGAAAATATTTTTCAACAGATTATTCAACGGTCTTGAGAAGTTTTGATGCTTCGGTTCTTTGAAATGCTGATTTTAGGGTGATTTAAATCATACACTCAATCAGAGTGCAACGAAGTTTTCAGAATTGCTTTTGAAAGTTGTTTTTTATAAATAAACCAAAAAAATGTATGCAAAAAATAATTTCTTTAACATCAGAGAATTCCTTTGCAAATGTTGACAGAAAGTGAAATGAAGAAACTAATTAAATCCTCGAAAAATGTGCTCAAATGTATTCAAACTTTATCGCCGCAGGCGCATTAAATTTTCTCTTACCTTCCCCGAGGCTATTCTTTCTGGTTTCGACCATTTTTCAAAGCTAACCATAAAAAAGCAAATCTTTACATTCGAAAAAAATAAAAACTAACAACAGTAACCAAAAATTTCCTGAAAGTTGCACTAAGTTCGAATGAAGAAAATCATCAAAAAATATTCCGAAAAAAATTGTAAAAAAGTTCAAACGTATGAAGAAACTTCATTTAACCAGACTGTAACGCAGCCAGGCGCCTTAAGTTTCCTCAACCTTCCTCAAGTCTATTTTTCGGTTTTGTTTTATTTGTCTCTGGCGTCGCGACGGTGTGCCTTACGTCGTGCCAGATCTCGCGGTCTGTTGAATCCACTCTTGATATACTGTACTCGCCGTTGTCGTCGTGCGCGCGAGTGAAAAAGTTCAAGCGGTTTGCATATCCGTGACACGCGAGCCCGCGCATCCGTACGTTTTACACTGGTGCCCTATACTCCCGTATCGAAGCTCCAGCCACGCGGTACGGCGACTCGACGCAAAATTGCACGCGCTTCGCGGAGAAAATCACGACAAATCCATTGTTAAACACGCAATGCTCGGTCGAGCAGACGCACGTTATAACGCGGTTGTAACGCGTGTACATGTAACGTCGTACAAGCTATGAATACATATGCAACGTAAGTGTCTCCGACGCTAACCAATCGGACCTTGATCGCCAATCGACCGAGCCGTACGGCTCGTTGAAAGAGGCCCCGATGCGCGTAGCGTTTGCGAAAGATACACTCGGCGATCTATGATATCCAACGCGGCTCTCGATCTCTCCACCAGAGTCATACATTCCGAAACGTGAACTCAAATTCTTACCAAAGAAGTATTAATTATCAATTCATCCACAAATTTCGACAACTTCGAAGATTTCTCCCAATGAATTTATATGATTGCCATTCGTTTGACTCTCAGAGCTGCTCGAGAACTTGTGGAATTTGGAATAATGTTTAAAGGCTTCTAAGACGGTCTTTGGTGGTACGACTCATCACTAATTTGATTAATGTAGCGGAGCGCAATATTCAATTTTTATTTTCATATTTCGCTTATACCAATTTTTTTTATTCCCACGATTATTATACCTCTTGCGTACTTTTAACTTTTTATCAGTTACTTTTTTCGAGAGTTATCACAAACTAGCGGAAATTCATCGTTGTTTTATTTAGCACTGGAACATTTTTTTAGTAATTTTTTCATCGTTTGATTGTAGACTAGGTATCCGCGGTTAGAGATCCGCGGGGTCAGTGATGGCACAAGCTTAGCGTGTTCTCCCGCTGGCAGAGAAGCAACAACCAGCTTGGCCGCGAATCAGAGACGTACTACTGGCTTGGACCCGTGTTAACCGTTCACGAATGCCACCGCCGCATCGGAACGCTAATATATCTCGGAGTTACTTTGGCCTGGGAAAGAAGAAGGCTCGTCTATTTTCACGTGTCCATCGGTCGAACGGAGACGGAACGATTTTGTGAGTTTCTTTATCTCGCGTGCGGGCGAATCGGTTCGACGAAACGACGAGAGAGAGAGAGAGAGAGACGAAAGGCGAGGCCGAATAGTCGAACGCATAGGCAAATCTAGTGACACAAAAGATCCATGGATCATTACGGAGAAGAATGGACGAACGAGAGAATAAAGAGAAACGAAAGAGAGACGGATACGTACGGACTCGAGAGTGTCTGAGACAAGAGAATAGTTATGTAGACGACTTATTGCGTACCCGAGAGTTCATTCTTTATTTCGGCCCGGCGGGGATTGGACAACGATTCGGGAAGGGGCTGCCGTCACTGTGCCGAGAAGAATCGAGACGGGAAAAGATACAAGAGACACGGGGATGAGGAAGGAGACATTTATTTGCGGAGTCGCAATCGTTCGATCTACCGTGCCGGTGGGCGAGACTCGCAACTGTTGATTGTAGGGAAATACATTCTTCATCCCTTCGCGTATAGATATATCGTTTTTATTTTCGATCTACTTCTATGCCTGAAGTTTGTTATTCAAATATTCTACACTCGAGACTTGGAAAAAAAAAAATACAAAAATATTGCAAGTAAACAAGATATCTCCGGAGTTGAACATTGTTTTTTAGTTGGCGCTTCATTAGAAGTGAAACTACACAATGAATCCGGCAAAAATATAAATTCAATCTACTAGTACTGTTTTTTTTTAATGACATTTTACATTATTAGAATTTTTATTGGAGGGCCTGAAATTTCTTCCGAGAACAAAGATACGGATAATTTTGATATCTTCAATGAGTTTGCAGGTGATATCTATTCCTTTAACCTGCCCGCTTTGAAATGGCGTCGAGCAAGCAAAATACTAAAATTACGGTCCACGTTATATTTGAGAATGATCGCGAGCCGATGGAGGAGGAACAGACGTTACAGTGTAGTTCGGCGGGTACTCGGAAACTTGAGATATTCCGGAATTTCTGGAAGACGCCGCATTATACGTCGCCGAGGGTGAAATCCTCGACTCGAGAGGGATGGCCGAGGTGGGTGTTCTCGCCACCCACCGAATTCCTATGACGAACGAGAGAACATCGGGCGCGAGAGGATCGTGAGCATCGGAGTGTATAAGCCGCTTTGCCAGGCTACTCAAGTAGATCTCTCGGATCGCGAGAGCTTTCAAGCGACGCGCCCACGAATCGCAGGATACCGCGAGATCGGAGATAGAGTGAGGAAGCGAGACCGCGAATTCAGTCGATGTCGATAGAGATCTTGACCTTTGAGGAAGGCATCGAAGGAATGTCGACGTCGTCGTCGTCGCGGAAACGCTTCTCAGACCGGCGAATGCTCGCTCGGGCTTTTCGGGCCTTTAAAATTGCGCTCTTCGAGCCGGAATATTTGATATTTTCGTCGGCTTATCATTATTATTATTCGGGGTAAAGGTAACCAGAAATACACGTGGAAATTAGAGAGAAAATAATTATTCAAATATTATGGAGCAAAATTGATGATAAACAAGTTTATCTCCGGCATATTCGTTTTTTTGGGAGCTTCGAACACATTGCGTGATATTATTTTAAACAGCGAGAAAACATGTTTATCAATCCAGTGCTGGGCAAACATTCCTGAGTGCTTTTTTCATCGGCATCGGTTATTTTTCTCTGTTGCCGGATACTTAAAAGCTTCGAAACTTGAAAAAAATGTTGAAGCATCCCAAACTATCCGAGCCGCTTAATCTGATTCTTTTCTTTCCTTTCGTGTTTAAAACAAAATCGTATAGAGTTAATCTTTGACGAAGCGAAGAATGTAAAAGACGTAATGCGGAAAACAAGATCATTTAGGTTGAAAAAAAACGGCAATAAAGATATTACAAAATCTTTGTAAAGCTAGATCAGAGACAAGTAAAATCCATTAATCGCATTATCACCGTCAGCCTCGGCGAGCTACAATAACGTGATTTTTCTTTTGCTATTCCCGCGCTTTTTCCCAAACGTATTCCCGTCTCACATTCGTCGCCGTCGGCGAGTAAAACCATCATCGAATTTATTCAAACAAAACGGGAAAAAGCCGGAGGAGTTTGAAATTTTTTTTTCGGATAGCGTATTGTTCGAATAGGAATGAGAGAGCGGGACGGGGAGAAGAGAGCGTTAAGGGGAGGCGGGGTAGGGCAAGCTTTTCATCCGTTTTGCGGAGAATAGCGAACGGCGTAATATCGTTCCACCCCGCGAGCACGTCAAAACAGAGTTGCATATTCATGAGAAAGCCAGTGACGTTGACGTAGCGAAGCGCGATGCTCCTAGCTACAGTATAAACCCCCCAAACTCCCTCCCCAAACCCCCCCCTGGAAACGTTCGCGACACATACATAATATTACGTATACATTGTGTGCCCAGCATAGTATATGGTATGTATATGTATTTGTACATATATATATGCATATATATTTGTAAAACGAGAACTGTATGTTCTTTGGCGCAGCATGCTGCGATGCCACCGGTTCACGTCACGCTACGGACAGGCAGCGCGTAACTCGGAAACGGTACCCCGCACACCCGTGTATACCAACGACGAATTTGCATGGATATTGCGCCAAGTGAAAACCGAAAGTTTAACGCCCGCGTATATATATATACGTATGCTATATTTCAGAGTACGCGAGTGGTCAACTATTGGTTCCACCTGTTTCGCGACCCGGGGGGGAAGGGGGGGTCGAAACTCGCAAAAATTGGCTCAATATGGAGGGACAAATTTTTCCGAATCTCCTTTTTCTTGGCAAGCCTTCGATATTCGCCGAGACAACAGTCGATTTGTACGTTGTCGGGTCTACGAATTATTTTTAGTCTTCAATCAATCTTGGTAACATAAATAATAAAAATTTTATAACGAAAGTAGTTCGGCGTGAGAAGAACGAGAACATTCTTGTTTGAGTTTTTGTCAAGCAGATGTATTGTGTTTTTTTTTTTATTGAGGGTTCAATGACTCTAAAATGGTCTCTGAAGCAAAAAAATTAATTTTCTTTTATGTCGACCGTTCTCGGTTTTGTAGCTTTGGTAACATTTTCTTATATCGAAAAAAAACTAGAAATTTGCTCACAGGTCTCAATGAGGAAACGATACGATATGGTAATTCTGTATTGTCTGTATAAACGACGAGAGCCGAAGCGTTCAGCGTTCAGAGGGAATTTCGTAATTTCGGTAAAGTCGAATGGGCGTGAGAAAGCGAGGATTGCCCATCAGCAAGCGAAGAACTTAAAACGACGGGAGGCATATACACGGAGAGACAGAGGCGGTCGGATGATATGACCGGTTGTAAAGGCAACGAGGAAGAGCAAGCAGCAGCGAGCATCGCGCAGAAGAAGCGAGGGAGGTCAGACGGGAATTAGCAATTTCGCAAGGAGCACTCTAGCGACAAGAAGAGACCGCAGAAAGCCAGAGCACAGCCGCAAATGGGCGAATGCCTTGGAGAAATGTTACCGGAGAGATGAGACACAGGGTCGAGTTGTCTACGTGACTTTTTCATTTTCATCCCCTTCTCAGCTCTATATGCTTGGCTTTAATGGCGCAACTTTCGTGCCTCTCGTCGAAAAAAACGGGTTAAGAAGGCACACGCCGTTTAGCAGCGAGCTTGGAGTTCGAACTTGTTATCTTAATTGCATTAACACTCCGTATTATTCATTCCAGAAAAAAAAAATGAAATGTCGATATTACGAGACTTCCTAAATTCTTCCCTCGTTACGTTAGTTGATTCGAAACCCACACTAGTCGTATGATCGATATAAATGATATTATAAAATAATGACATTGCTTTCGAATAAAAGAGTTTTGGTCTCAAGAAATCCAGGTAAAAATACAGTTTTTCAAAGTCTTTTTTTTATTTGGTTACTATTATATTATTCGATAACTACTATTGGTTATTGAAGAAAAAATCCTTTAAAATGACGAGGCGCGAATGCGGAAGATTTTTGCCATTCCCTCCGAGGTTCCACACGTGTAATCCACGCTTGCCTCATTTGCCTCGTACGCCGACAAATCTTTGTCCATCGCCCTGCAGATCGTCGTCAGTAGACGGCGTGATCTCGTTTTTCTTTTTGTACCTTTCTCGTTCACCGACATGAGATAACGAGAAAAGGATAGAGACAGATCCGCGGAGATACGGAGGGCAGGAGGTAAAGTCCCGAGCACCGGTGTCCATAGAATTATTTCAATGAGCCAACCCACCTAGTTGAGTTTTTAATGAGAGTTCTCTCCATCGTCCCACGCGGCTTCGCTACAAGAACCCGGCGCATGCCCGTCTTTTTCAACCCTCTCGGGACCACAGAAAAACCACGCAGAATTATTGACATTCCGCAAACGGAGGAATTCCTTTTTCACCGTTTCTCGCGCTACATTTCCGGGTTTTTCCTATTTGAAATGTTTTCCTTTTATCCTCATTCGCGTCACAACTGCCCGATCCGTAATTGAATGAATATCATTCGCCGGGAAAAAACATATTTTCTCACAATGTTCATGCAGTATGATCATTTTATTGGCGACAATATTTTTGTCGAGAGCAAACTGTATTGTTTTCCTGTTTTTCTGTATTGTTATAATTTCTTCCTCTGACGTCGAGTAAACGTCAATAACTTAAAAAAATGTATATTCATATGTTATTGTACGAGCAGCTTGGAGGCAAATTTATTTCGTCAATTCGCAAACCTGCGAATTCATTTTGTTTGTATTCATCATCATTTTTCAAACATTTGTTGAAAAAAAAAAATTTTCATAAGATAAACAGTGGCGAATAAAAACCATATTTTAGTATGATTTTTGGTTGTTAAATCGGAATGCCGAGTTTACCATTTCCACCGTACAAACGATTAATCAAGGAAATTTATTGTGCAGCAGCAAGACCTTTTTTATTTTCCACCTCGTGTATCATTGTTTTTTCTGTACCCACTGTATCATTTTTTTTGCCCTGAACGCAATAATTCCTACAACGTGATGTTTTCACCGCTGCAAAGATTTTTTCTAAATCCGTACCACTTCGCGCGCGCGTCCCTCCGGATATTCGTGAGCAAATATTTTTATCTGCCCTTCTCCGATCCATCTCGTCATTCGAATCGCGAACGTTCGACGACGTGCCGACCGAGACGAATTCGCGAACGAAATTTTCCGAGCCTTACTCCAGTAATTTAGTTGAGTGTTTTTCGGCTCCGCTCCATAGCGCGACGGAAAACGCGAACGAGAGATCCAATATTCTTTTTTTTACTCTCCTCCCTATCTCTTTTTTCCCCATACTTCAAACCCACAGAATCCTCGGCAATCTTGTGTATCTCGCAATCGAGATCAGACGATAAGAACATCGGAGAGGCAGTTTTTTAATGTGTACCAAGCGAATCCATGGTATCAAGACCCGCATTAATTAATTTTGGGACTCGAATTAATTTGAGTTAAGTTTTAATTTAGGCACAGAGCAGAACGATTATTTGTGGCTTTTTTTTTTTCTTTGTGTAGCATTTAACGAATGGTGATGTTTATACAGTGGGAGCGCGGAGTGCAGGCTTTCGAGCTATGATTTAATCCTCCGCCAACGAATCAGCCCGAATTAGAGATAATTAGGAACGAAGCGAACGAAGCCCCCGCCCCCGGGTACCAGTCGGTGATCCTGGCGCTGTAAACGTCTGTACGTATCAAACCGAGCGAATTGATCAAACCGGGTTTACTTCGAGCTGCGCCAGTGGGTCTCTCTTGCGTGCGTACGGTTATCTCGTATATGCGCTCATCGCCCATTATCTCGTCACCGAGTGAACGAGATGAGACGTATCGGAGAGACAACGAGATCGTGAGGCTCTGACAATGATAAGCCGCAGAGCCGCACCTGTTACACTCTATACGGGTTTCTCTGTACGCGATCGGCGAGTAATCCTAAGCCGGTGTCACAGCCAACGCCGGGTATCAACGATGTCCGTGACACGATTATTAAACACGCGGCTCGGAAAATAACAAAATCAAAAACGATTGACAAACAAATTGACGAAGCGTATCCGAACGAGAAAAACATTCAAAGAATGTTCTTTCCTCTCAAGGACGGATCAATTGATTTTTATCAATTTTAGTGGATGATTTTTAGATACGCGTCGAAGGACGAGAAAACTTAATATTATATTGTTTTTTGAGTGAAGCTTTTTGCCGATTACATTTTTTTTGTTTATTTCTTTATAGAGAGAATAATGCGCGAGGTGAAATAACAGGGTCATGGAACAAAGTGCTCGTAGCAAGAATCCCTAGAATTGCGTCACAAGATCAGCGCTGGTTAACTAAAATACAGTTAGCCTTCAGCAGCTCGATAGATGGTCGAACCGATCGGCTCCGGTGTCCCCGAACAATTGAGTTCTTACAGAGGCCAGAGGTTCTTTGTCCTCGTTTTTCTCAATTGCACAAAGGGTGCGAAAACTCAGGGACACGGGGGAGCGAACGAGAAAAAAAAGAGAGGCGAGTTTTGCTGCCAGCTGCAAGAATCTAAGCTCTATAGTAGCGTGTGCACGCGCTCTCTTTATTAAGCCGCTGTTATAACGACGTAGAGTAGAGTTCAGCACAGTATAGAGTGGATATTATTGCTTACGGGGCCATTGCCGTCTGTTAAATAAACAAACGCGGCCTCCGGCCTTGCCGGCCCGATTTCTCTCACTCTCTGCGTCTTTGTACGCGACATAACACAAAACAATTCTCTGCGTTCCAACAGTTTTGAAAAAAAATACAAAACCAGTAACGGATAAAAATTATTTTTCATGGTAACCTAAAAAAAATCCATCATTCGATAACTAAAGTTGAGAATTTGAATGCAAAATATAAATAAATCAATAAATGTTTGTTATACGAATTAGCGTTTTGTGCAAAAATTAATGTGTTATAGTTATTGCCATTAAGTTTAATTTGTTAGATAAAAAATATTATTGCCCACGATATGCCAAGTGAAAAATGCGTTATGAGAATTGGTTAATAAAGTGGACCGAGATGTGGGGCAAAAATTTCGCAATGACGACACTATTTACCGCTGGACCAGCGGGAAGCGCAATTCTCGTTCTATCGTGACTCATAGCATTTCGTAGCTTTGATAGAGCGATTCGCGTGAGCCTGGAGGGCTTTCATCCAGCTTCTCATTACCGCGATTACCACGAAGGGAGACCATAGGGCGGTCAATACTCCCGATTGCAACTGAGGCAGAAGGCCTCGCCGGTCGGAACTTCGATACTTCGTCCCCGTTACGCTATTTGTTATACCCAATTTCCCATAGCGACGCTGCTTAGAAATTCTCGGCAATTCCACCTCGTTCCCAATCGCCAGCGAACCGTTCGATAAACGTCGAGGCATTCGATCGTTAATTCGTGTACTCTGACGAAGGACGCAGCGTGGTTCTCTAATTCTGGTTTTTGTTTTGCCGAAAACCTCATAGCCGAAATCGCTCGTGTCTATGTACGTTGTATGCGTGGTACTAACACCTGCAGCTGAGCCCCGGCGTTCTCGCGGAGGGATTCTACTATACCTATCATCCCGCGCCCCGCGTTGCTCGCTGCACGCACGCATATGCTTTTGACGTTTCTCGTCCGGTGCGTTTACTCCACTTCGCACGCTCATAACTACATTTTACTACGAGGCGCGCGATCGGCGAGCATTGTGACACAGAAACATTAAGCACGCTTCGCACGCGAATGATAACGAAGAAATTTAATCAGAGATTCCTCCGATAAGACCTCGCACAGTCGGAAAATTATATTCGAGTACACGCTCTATTATCTTTCAAGAGGGTTGTTAAAGATTGTGTTTTCTTCCCGAGCCAAAGGGTGAATGAGGGTTCGATTGTTTGCAATCGTTTTTCGGAAATATGTATTTTTCGTAAAAGAGAAAGGATTTCTTTTATTGACGATCCGGGACTCCTGTGTCACGGGCGAATCAGCGGCCAATGATCCGCTTCGCTCGTACCCGTGTGCGTGATATACTACTACTGGCTGTTAAAAGGGGAAAAAAAACTCACCTCCGTACTTTTCCGATTTGGGTGTCGCGGCCGCCATTATTTTATTCACCCACCGTTATTAAACGTAAACACAATATGTCACACTATCTCACCATTTTAACGTACGAACACCCTGTAAACTACGCACTAGACGAGCTTTAAATCTAATGTAAACCCGACGTGCACCGCTACATTTTCGTTTGTCAACCATCTTCGGGGCGAGAGCGCGCGTATCGCTCGCCATCTGGACGGCTACAAGGCGAAGCTCCGGCAAGGACAAACATGGCCGCCACAGTCGCACTGCGGTGTCGCGAAATTCGTCTTTTTAGCGAGCATATTTTTTTCACAAGTTTTTCAATCACACGAGAGTTTGATTACACGCATCCGTTGTACGGAATGCATCAAGCGTATTGCAGGAAGAATTTATTGTAGACCAAAATCCCGAAAGAAATTGGATTTTTCGTGAAGAATCGAAGAAAACACCTGGCAAATGCGCAAGATCGATCGAAGCGCCGCTAACTTGTCATTCTCGTGACATTTGTCAATAGACGAGGAAAAAAAGAAAAGAATTTTGGGAAAAAAGCGAAGGTCAACCAAATACACACATTTTTTTTTGCATCGACAAACATTTTTAGTGCCCAACAAACACGCGTGATAATGGAGCGGAGAAGTTGATCGTTTGTGCGCCGCTGAGTAGAAAAAAATACGAAATTTTCGACGTTACGAAGAGATGTAAATAGTTCAATTCAATTCGTACAGGAAGTTTGTAAGGAAATAAACCAAAATTAGCAAAAATGGGAAACTCTATGACGGCGCATTATGAGACGGCGCAAAAGACTGGGACGCTAACGCTGTCGAAGGAAAAATTGAAAAAACTGCCGCCGAATGTTCTCGACCTCGCCAAGCATCTGCGCACCCTGGATCTGTCGGACAATCATTTCGTCAAAATGCCAGAAGAAATTGGTAATTTTGCGCTGCTCAAGCATCTCAATATAAGCGGCAACAGATTGACGAACTTGCCGGATGTGTTCGCCGGTTTGACGAAACTCGAGAGCATAAACGCAAGTTGCAATCGCATCAGCTTCTTGCCGGAGTCGTTGTCGCGATTGTCGCATCTGAAACAGGTGAATCTTTCGGACAATCAGATAGCGGAATTTCCACTGGTTTTTTGCGGACTCAAACATCTGGATGTTCTCGACGTGTCGAAAAACAAATTGACCTGCGTGCCAGACGCAGCTTCAGGACTTCACGTCATAGAGCTTAACCTGAATCAAAATCAAATTTCTGCCGTTTCCGACAAGATCGCAGAATGTCCAAGATTAAAGACGCTCAGACTGGAGGAGAATTGTCTGCAAATAAATTCCGTGCCTACGAGAGTTTTGTCCGATTCCAAAGTTGCGACGCTGACGCTGGATGGAAATCTTTTTGAAATCAAGAAATTGGCCGATTTGGAAGGATACGATAGTTACATGGAAAGATACACGGCCGTTAAGAAAAAGTTGTTCTGAAGTTTTGTCGATTTCATTAAGAACGTTTTTCTGTTATTCAATTTGGAGATGTTTACCAAAAAAAATGCTTTGGTATTATAATGTGTAAAGTGTAAAATGACTGAATAATATTCTCGTAAAGTCTGTGAGATGTTTCTATCTAGGAATGATAAGCAACGATTTTTCTATAGATTTTATCCATTCACTGTCAATTTTTTTTCGCTCATTCTCTGTACATTCGGTATTAAGCACCGGCACAATATTGCTATTGTACAATAAATGTTTCTTCAACGGACATCACAGACGACTGCAAAGTGTACCAAATAGTTAGAAATAAAATATGTATTTTTATCCATGTATTAATATGTATTGAAACGTTGTAAAGATGATTATCGCACCTTGACCCCTTTTATGGTCTTCGCAAATTATTGAAAAATATATAAACTACGTATTTTTGAATGTTTATATACATGTACGACGATCTATTTTTCTAACGATGATTTTAAAACATTTGTCAACAATCTTGATATTCTGTAATGAATACAATTCCTCACACATCTATCAAAAAGTTTTTAAACCCGTTCCCAAAGACGCATTTTTGTCATGATCGAGAAAACAAATTCGAAAATATAAATGTATAACGGAGATTAGGAATTCTAAAAAGTTGCCGAAGTTTATTTTTTGAGCCTAAAATTCGAGTCCATGGCCATAAATAACTCCCGTTCATAGGCTCCGCGTCAGCGCCGAGTAATTTACGACTCGACGATCGACCTATCGTCACATAAACGAATGAATAATAAATCCCAAATGCATCATATTTCTCCCCTTTGGAGCCCGTTCTAAGGTGTTACTCTCCCCTACCACACTCGTTGAACTCGCAACTCTCGATGTCATTCCCCTCGGCAAACGTCGGGCGTTGTTTCCGCTTAAATCCTAAAACGTCGACTCTTTAATTGTGCCGTTGCAACAAAACTATGCAACAGCAGTTTTATCAATTGTTTATGTTACGTCTACCAAAAGAATGGGGAGAACTCGGTTCAGGCTCGTACAGCGAACCTCGAAGACCCTTTAACTTTCCTGCGCGTACTCCTGCTCCAAAATTCTTGGCACGTTATCGATAAATTTATGCAATGAGGATCGAGCAGACACACTCAAGGTCAACCTTGCGCTCCAATTTAAGAAGCTTAATTCAAGTTTCATTGGAACTTGACGAACATAGGACAAAAAGAAGTGAAACCTTTTTGGTTCGCAAAAAACAAGAAGTAAACATTAGCAAAAGTAAACGACACGAAATAAGAGAAAAAAATAGTTGATCACAGTTAGAGGCAAGTATGCTAGTCTCGAACGTAATTACCCAGAGTTTTTTTTATTACTTGTGTACTGTAAGGTGCAGTTTTATAGTGTTATGTCGTCAAAACGAAAACCATGGGGCCTCGAGTCTCCATTGTCCGTCGCTGCTCTCGTCGCGAGCCTTAGAAGCGGAGTAGTCCGCTTGACGAGCGCAGTCTCTCGGCAAGTGTTGCACCGTGAAACATGGCTGCCGTTAGTACATTCGAAATTACAATAGCCGCACAATGAATTCGACCGTGTTGTCGACAACGAACATGCGTTCGTGATCGCGTGTCAATAAAGATCGTTCTGAATTCGATCGCGCGAATGTTGCGTTCGGTGCGACGACAGCGATATCGTCTCTCAAAGTCGGCACGATCTCGACAATAATCGAGATTTTGCCGCGCGCGCTTAACTGGCACGGGTTGTAAGAGCTGTGTCGTCGGTCCGTCACACTAGTAGCACCACGACCACGGACAGAGAACCGTGGCGGGGCTCTGCATGCTCACCGGAATGGCCGTTCCCGACTCCTGAGGAAAATGAGGGATAACGCAGCGGTGCTTTCCTGAAAAAAAAAAAAAAAAAATCAGCCTGGCCGTTAGAAGCCGAGGTAAACGATTTTTCATCGTTAAAACACCAGTGAATCGCGACGAACGCCGGTGCCCTCGTTTGCATCCTAATTGACACGAGACTTGTTGTTTCTCATTTCTCCCTTTATATTTTGTTGTTTAACGCGAAAACGCGAGATCCAGCACGAGCAACGAAACGTCGCGTTAGAAACTCGGTGGCTCGCGAATTCCCGGGGGTTGTCCCCGTCCGATCCGATCGAACGCATTTCCGACCTGTGATTGATCGCTCGCGACGGGGGTTGTGCTTCGATCTTTATTTCATTCGCGTTTATCGAGAATCGTCGATGTTTCGCGCGTGCACCGACGCAACATGCGAAATGTCGAGAAATTTGACGACTCGCCGACGTGATAACACACAAATACGCCGATACCTATGTGTCCGTGCATCTCTCGAAACGATCGCGAAACGTGATTGTCGCGGGTTCTCTCTGTCGCGAAAGAGCATTCGCGTTGTGTATACGCCGCGCTGCGTTTGCTGCTCCCGTTTTGCGAGACGTCGAGTGTGAACTGGTTTTTTTTAATGAGATGCCGATCATATGGGCGTTCTAGAACGCACGGGTTAATCTAAAACAACTTTAATTTACGAAGAACCGAGAGAGAGCAGCCCTCCGCGCTGTTCGAAGGATTACACACGCTCCAATTCCCCTTTGGGACCTACCGGGGACCCGAATTTTGTGAACTTTTTTTTTCTTTTTCTCTTTTTCTGCGAAACAACGAGACCTTCCCCCTTCCCCTCCCCGCTCTCTTTCACTCTCGATCTCGCTCTCTCTCTATGCTACCTTTTCTTCTCGGACCGTTTGCGAGCCTCCGGAATGGCATGGAGGGTGTTCTCTTCTACTCGATTTCGTCGCGACGTTTTTCGAGACTCGGGACCGTCGTAACTTGAAACCGCGGGCCTCTCCATCTCGACAATCACCCCTCGCGACTTTTTTTCTTTTGCCTCAACAGAGAAACGTTGGCTCTTGCGGAGGTAGAGAATTATATCGAACGGTTTTTTTTCTTTCCCCCCCCCCGAGATTAATACCGAAATTATCGCAAAATGTAACTTTTTAACTCAATCGGAACGGAACGGATTCACGATGTTCCGCGAAGTTTTTTTTCGCGACTCGATCGAGTATTCTCCGAAAATGTCTTAGTTTGTGAGGGGGAGAAAAAAATCGTGGTTTTTGTTTTGTCGCAAAGCTGCGAAGATGTTGGAACCGGAGGACAGTCCGGCTGTGCCGGACAGCACAACGAGGGAGCAACGTCTGGGCTTCTCACACGGCGAAGACGTTCTTCTTCAGCACAAGGATGGAAAATATTACCTAGGCACCGTCGTGCAAGTGGATCTCGTCAGAGAAAGATGCTTGGTCAAATTCTTGGACAACACGTCGTCATGGTCGTCGCTCAAGGAACTGACGAAAATGGCGATGCCGGACTGCGACGTCATGTGCGTACTTTGCAAAAAATCGCAACCCAAGACGGACAACGATATTATCGTTTGCGACAAGTGCGGACGTGGCTATCATCAGCTTTGTCATCAGGTGACATTTGTTTTTTTTTTGTCAACAATTTTTGTTTTTTATATAAATTACGACGTTCAAAATTGTTTTGTTGACGTAGCCTCGAATCCTGAAGGAGGAGGGAGCTTCGGATGCTCACTGGATGTGCAAACGTTGCGTCGACAGTCAGCCGAGGAGTCGCGAGCCCACGGAGCCAAAGAATTCAATGGTGAAGGCAAACATCAGGAAAGTATGCAGCGGCAGAGATCAGCCGCAACCGCCGCCGGAAGATACGACCAAACTGCCGTATGATGTGAGTTTTTCTGAAATAATTAATGAGAGAAAACAACAAAACATCTCCGATTCTTCTGAACTTCTGAATTTTTTTGCATGGTGATCATTTCATTTATTAGAACAATAAATCGAATTTCGTCCTGAAAAAACATTGTCACAGAGTTATTAATCTATTACGATTACACAATTTTGATTTGCATGTTGGAAAACAATATGTGAGCTTCCACATAGGACCTACGATTTCATAATGAACTCACCTCGAGACTCTTGTTGTTTTTTTTTAAACATCAACTGTGCAGCTGTAATTATAATCACAGTCACAGCTGTACAATCTAAGAAGGATTCAAATTTGAGACAATGAAGTTAAGCTTCGTAAAGTTGGAACTACAATGACCGAAAGTTTTGTCCGTGTTTAAACATTTTGGACAACTCGTTGATTATCATGTTCTAAATTAGTAATTAATAATCGGCTTCACCTTTCAAAGTTTGTCTATTTAGTGCTTCTCTTCGTAGTTCACATTGAAATTGTTACAATTTTTTGGCTTTCTTTTTTTTTTCATTAAATAAATGTATTTTTTGTGAATATTCTAATAATCACGTTCTGGGTTTTTAAATTGCTTTTAATAGTGTATTTTTCGTGAAAACAATTAGCGACAAATAATCTTTTTTTCTTGTATCGCAGCCGGAGATGTTGAGTTGGGACGCCCATCATCGCGTTAACGCCGAGCAGATTTACTGTTACTGCGGACTTAACGGCGAATGGTACACGCAGATGTTACAGTGCGCCCGTTGCAAACAATGGTTTCACGAGAAATGCGTTAGTTGCCTCACGTATCCGTTGTACAGCGGCGACAGATTCTACGTTTTCGTTTGCTCGATGTGCAATTACGGCAAGGAATTCGTAAGACGATTGGAATTGAAATGGGTCGATCTCGTTCACCTTATGCTTTACAATCTCACAGTCTACAATGCCAAGAAGTACTACGATCTCGACACAGTGATAATACCGTACGCTAATGACAATTGGAACACCCTCCAACTACCGGCCAGAGTGAGTTATAATTATTCAATATGTTCATATGCACTTAGCCCAAAAACATTAATGGATGTTCGTTTGTTAAAAACTACAGTTCGGCTGGAATTTTCCAGTAGAATTTCATTGCAACACTTTGTAATTAGTTTTTTTTCTACATAATTAAACATTATGGTCATAAATTGATTATTTGAACGGGCTGCAACCAGACTGTATCAAATATTTCTGTTAATTTAATATTAATTTTTGGCATCTTGCCCTTGATTTAATGAATGATTTAAATTAAGGTGCTTACTCGGTTTGATCGTCGGCAGGCCTTAAATACGCCGAGTAAACGTACAAATTGATTTCAGGTACGAGACGTTAGCCTCCAGATACGTAGAGAATCGATACTCTCAATATTGACGAACAACAGGAACAGATTCAAATGCGGCCGTGAGATAAAGAAACGCACGACGATATGGGGTCTGAGAGTTCGATTGCCGCCGCCGTGTCCCGTTGTAAATCTTCCCTCCAGCGGTGTCATAGACGATTCCGTACTGCGCCGATGTTGGGGCGCCAACAAAAGACTGCAATATCTCCCACTGCCCGCCGGGTAAGAAAAGAATAAACGAAAATAATGCCTCTTTGTCTCTCGAGTTTCGCTAAAATAATCAAGAACTTCCGTCTGTCGAACGCGAGCTCACTGGCTTTTGGTACACCTTGTTTTTACAGTCCCGTGTGTTTACCGGAAAGTACAAAGCAGCTAAACGCGCTCAAGCAAGCACCAGCGGAAAACGTCGAGATATCGGTCAATCCTTCGGACGTTGTAATGCGAGGAACGATATATCAGAACGCCGAAGCCGAGCAAAGAACTTGTCCGAGTCCAAGTCCGCCCTCGCAGCCGCCGTCTACGCAGGCACTGCGAGAAAGGTGAGTCACTCGATCCGTTTGTCCCATCAGTCTCTTCGCGAAGTAGTCGCGGATTTTGTCAGTTATTCCTTTTTTTTATATCATCGCGTAAGCGAATGCTAACTCTCGTGCTTCATCGCGCGTCAGGTACAGCGGTGGGGGGTTCGTCAAAAAATCATTTCCGTTTCCAAAATTGAGCCTGCAAAGACGGAGACGGTTGATGGCGCTGGGCAGCTCGCGCGAACGCATGTTACGGAAACACAAGAAAAGAGAAAAAGGCTGTGTCGTCGATAACACGATCGTAAAGACGCAGGGTGTCCGGGAGGCGAGGTATCGCAAAGCTCGAAAGCTTCTCAAGAACGCCATTGCGAAGGTGAGTAATCGATTTCTCACTCATTGATTGCTATTAAAATGAAATTGAAATTCTTTATTTCAAACAATACGTCGTAAAAAAAAGAAATCGGTTAGAACTTTTGTTTCCCTGGCCTATTTTAGTGAACCGTTTTGTTCATGGCTCTACGAGATGTTTTTCGTTCATTCTAAACTTAGCCCTTTGAAATGAGATGGGTCGTTCTGTGACCACCTGCTTTTCACTTTTTTTTCTCACACGAAAATCATTCAACAACAGCTGCTCTATTTTATGAAATATGGTTGCTAGATCTTAACGAGTCTAGAAAATATTCTCAGAACGCATTTGTTTTATTTATTGGAACCGTATTATCAATACGAAAACGAAAAATTAGTTTTTTTAGGAGAAAGTTCTTGTTTTCGTCCCATATATTGGTTCCGTCCGTATATATCCAATATTTATTGGACATTTATCACATGAATATAATCAAAGAATCAACCTCATGAATGTGTCAACTCTTTTTTTATTGAACAATTTATCTTATATCTTCGAAATATTCTAGAGTAAAACGCGTAGTCCTGAAGTCTCGGATTTGCCGCCAACACCCCCGACTTCGATATCCGGTCCGCCAACGCCACCAGCCACGACTTCCGGTATATCCGAGCTCTCGGTGCCGAGTTCCGTCGATTTGTTGCACACTTTGCCACCGTCGACACCGGCGGACACGAGCGGCGACGAGACGAGTTCCCGGGGTACCCTCGACTCATTCATACCACCGCCGAAGGATTTCGAGGGGAAGAACAACCCATTTAGAAATCTCAGCGAGCTCCTCGGCACGCCCGGCGCCGCGACGGTACCGCCAAACGCGTCCAGCAGCACACCGATACCATATAATCAGTGTCCAATAACGTTACCACTGCCATTGACACCGGTGATATCGCAACCGCCGATAGTTCGACCCGCCAAGCGCCAACTCTCCGCAAAGGATATTATAGTCGATCAGAATGGTCAGGTGAAACGTCGCCGACAACATCGTCGCGGTCGTCCGCCGTCGCAGCCGCAGCCGCGACAACCGACGTTTCTCGCAACGGCGAGTAAAACCGCGGCAATACTGCCGGCTCGCAACAGCGAGGTCAAGAGCGAGTACGCGAGGAATCTTCGTAGTTCTTTCAACAGTTCGACGAGCAGCACGAACAGTCCGATCGGAAATTGCGTGGATTACGCGCTGAACGGGCGTCGCTTGAGGCAACGCCAGAGCAACGAAAAATTACCACCGCCCGATAATAATGCGCAGCAGCAACAGCAGCAGCAACAACAACAGAAGAAAAACGGCAGCGTGCCAAATTCGCCAAAGTGTTCGCCGGTAAAGCAAAACGCCCCCGACATATCGATGGACGATCTCAAATCTTCGGTAAACATGTACTTCGGCGCGGCGAACAGAATAGCGTCCGGTGAGAAATTCGTCGTCAGAGCAAAGAGAATAGGCCCGAACGGCCAGATGCAGTATCTCATCGAGTGGGAAGCACCGAACACATAACGCCTGTTTTGTTACGCGGATATAAGAATCACGAGATACGCTGACGCGCGCCGCGCACCGTGTCGATTTGGCGATAAACCATTGGCCACCAATCTCGCGTTTCTCGATTTACGCGTTCGGTAAAGAGAAATATTTTGGGTGACGCCGAACGGCTCGGAGAGCCACGTGAAAGACGATTCACTGGGACGGGACGTTAGATTGACGGCGTAGTTTCTGACCTCGGGAGACGAGTGGCTCGAACTGTTTTCTTTTTTGATTGACACAAAATTGGAGCTTTCTCAAACATTCCTTCAACGAATCTTTTTTTCGTCTCTCGAAGTTAACGTGGGATAAAAAGGAGACAAAAAAATCTCGAAGAATTTTCAAACAAAACTTTGCAGCAAGTTGTGAATATTTTTTATTTGAATGATGCATATTCACGGTCCGCGTGCGGGGCGTCGTTGTAGTCAACTAATAATCGTATTCCAAGGAATAACGTTCAATTCGGAAGAACCGATACGTTCAAAATATCCGCAGGTGATGGAATGAAATTTAAAAGAAAAGTTTTTAACTTCTCGTCTTAATTTCGTTGCATGACACTTTTTTTAATAACTTTTCGTATCGGAAACTATGCCGTTTACATTCCACGTGAATCTCCGTTAAAAAAAATAACGCGTTGATCGTTTGATGGCTTTTTTTAGTACATTGCGACGTTCGGTATTGGAAAAAAAAAAATTCGCATGGTTTTCCGGTCAACAGGGTTCGTTGCTGGCCGATGAACTTTTACTTTGATCCACGTCCTCGTATGAAAATCCTTCAAACGTTCGGTGCAAATGAAGTGTTTTTTTCCCCCCAAAATTGCCTTTCAGGCTCGACCGATAGTTGTGACGTTCTCACGAAAAAAAAACCATCGCGTTAACTGTCAATTGTAAATAATGTAGTATAGTAGTTGTTCGCATCCACGCCAATGGTTGTGAGCCGCGTGTCGCGCCCCTCGAACAAATGAGCAAAAAAGAAAGAAAAATCATCATATCCAAAACGGAGATTGGCCGGCTGCGCCTGAGGTATAATACAGATTAAACGTTAAAGAACGCGAGACGAAAGTCGAACTGGAATTTCTTAGTAAGCCGTGAATTGACACTTGTTTTTCTCACTCAAGAAGTAAGAGAAAGAAACGCTGAACGTGTAAACAGCGATTGATTAGTGGTTTAGCAACGAGAAAGAAGCAAACAAAAAAAATCGAGCTGAACGAAGCAAACAAGCCCTACAAAGGTTATTTTTACAAATACAATAGTAGCGTTAGTTCTTCGCTTCAGCGAATTTCGATCTCTTCGGGATTAATTTTTCAATTGCAAACGTATTTGATTATTGCGATTATTCAATTGCGGGATTGAAATTACGAAGAATATGATAATGCAGCCGTAGCGTTGCTCACTACGAACACAAGACTAAAGACGATAATACTTACAATGTTTCGTAAGACGTTCTAATGCTACTTACTCTCGATCCTCTGAGCCCTGAATTAACGAAACTGTCGCGGCGATGCGGCCGAGAAACGGCGATTCTGATAGAAGTTTCGAAGAAAAATTATCGCTAAGAAAACAAAAGGAAAAGAATCGAATGTCGTTTCGGAGCCGCATTTTCCCGAGACTGCTCAGCTAGAAGAATTTGTCGTCTCGACGCGTTTAGGTTTTTCCAGAATTAACGAGAAAAAAGAATAATCCATCCGATACGAAAAAAAAAGAAGAAGTGCTTTGTTCGATTCGTGCAACGTGTACAAAATGTTTGAGATAAAAAGATGTGTATATTTTTTGAACTGTAATCCGTAGTACTACTAAATCGGCAATTCGTTGAGACATGTAACTAACTCCGCGGTCCGCTGTGTTGCGAACTTCGGTCGAAACTCAAGACTCGAAAGAGCGTCGTTGACTAAACGGACGTGTGCGAGAAAACAGAACGGAAGAGAATTACGATGAAAGATTGTGAGTAATCGTGCGGCGTCTCACAAAAATGAAAAAAGAAACAAAAACAAAGAGAGCTTATTAGGAAACTTAGAAATACATTCTTCTTTCATTCGCGAAGTTGATACAAAAGAGAAAACTCTCTGCCAATAAGCTCACTACTAAACGACTGGGGAAACTTGCTTTGAATTCACCTTCGCGTCACTGTACTCGAAAAACTCGAAAGTTCATCGTGAATCACAATTAAGAATCATGTCGGTTGAATGGTCGCGTACATGACAACTTTATTTACAAAACTATTTTAATCGATCATCTTTACAATGATCATTTGACGAAGAAAGGAAAAGATAAAGAAGTATTCGTTCGTCCAATGCGAACAGCACAAAGTTTCATGCCAGTTTCCCGAGATCTCGGTGTGTGAAGTACGCGATGCGAGCACTATCGGGCGTGTCCGAAACTGCCGGGTCGAGGAAAAATCGTGTTTATTAATTACCATTTTCTTCATTCTTCGAATAATCTTTTATCAAAATTAACGAGGAAAGATTCGATGAATTTACAGTGATAAACGCTGGCGAATATGAGAAAAATCGTATCGCAGTGATTGACCGCGAAGTTCGATTTTGATACAAGATACATTTTGTTTATCGACCGCTACTGCGAGGAATGAATTATTAATCAATTTTTCAATCAACAGAGTCCGTTTCTTTTACCCTCGATCTGGCATTTACACCTCTCGATCGTTTTAGGTCTCGTTAATACGCTATTTATTTAGAAAAAAAAATGAAGAAAAACTCACTGCGTTTCTCGTAATCATAGTGCGTCTCGAAAGATCCGAGACAGTGTGTAACGTCGCTACACTAGTACAATTAGTTTAATTATTTTTTTGTTGATAAAAAAGAAAAAGCAAGTCCCACGAGCGCCCGACACCGCACTAATAGGGAAAAAAAGTTTAGGATCGAAGGGGTAGGGGTCTTGTTCTCGTACATCTGCGAGAAATCCACGGTGATATTGTACGAAGAACGGTTAATGAACACTGCCAAACTCCTTATTTATATTATATAAGTAAAGTAAACGAAAAATAATTTAGCTATTGCTTTTCGCTACGATGTAAGTGTACTCTCCCCCCCTCCTCACCGGAACTTTATTACTTGCGCAATTCCATTTTTTCACGACGACCACCGTCGATGGGGTATTATCTCGTTTATTCGTTTAACGTTTGACTAACGTTTCGTTCAGAAAAATTAAAACAGTTTTCGCCTCAAAATCCCGAATAATCCATTGAGTGGTTAACGCATTTCTTTATCGACGAGTAGGCGTCAAATAAACGAATATCGCGGCTGGACGAATTCATTGAATCTAGAAAGGATAAACTGCCAGTATCTTATGTAAATATTCCGTTTTATTATTTTCTTTTTCTAAACATAAAATATATTAGAATACGCCGGATACGCATAGTTATACACGTACGTTTGTAAACGCGGTGTTGTGAGAATTTTTCGAAGCGAAAGAGAGTAAGGGCGTGTGAGTGAGCGGAAAATAATGTGCGCGAGTTAATTGAGTAGCGAAGGAGACGACGAAATATTGAAAAGTTGATTCGGAGCTCCGCGTCGAAAAATTGTGAGAAGGCTCAAGCGCTTCCAGTGGACGAGGCTGTTTAGCGAAGGCTTCGTTCAGTGTGCCCACCGAAACTATTCCAAAAATGAAAGAAACGAAAAACCGTAAATATCTCGAGCCCGCTATTATTCTTTTTACGTCCGTGTTATCTTTATTTTTTCGTCATTTAATTTAATCGAGTACACGAACTTGCGAAAGCCGAGATCGTGGGACGCGGCAAAATTATTATCGCGCGCTATCCGAATTATTTTCGATAATCCTTTTTTGTGTTTTTATCGCCGAGCCAATTACTAGTGAACTCATCATGGTCACGTACGTTTGTATATAAATTTGTCGAAACAAAAAGATACGTCTGAGAGTTTCTTCGCAAATCTCGACTCGATCATGAAAACTAAACCGACTCTGAAAACTCATAACTACAGTACATTAACAATTTTCACTGTGGACCCGTTTTCACAGGAATTTCACATGATTATCTTCGTGTACATAACAATTGCTCATTGTATCAAAGAAATAATCCGATATTCGAAGTTTGAAAGGGAAGAAAAATTAGAAAAACAAACCTCATCGTATAGCAATAGTCGAATATGAGCGCGAACGTTTACCGGTAAAGTTCGCCTTTTTCTCTTCCCCCCACATTGACCAAATGCATTGTACAAAGTGAAATAATCGCGAAACCACTGGCTTATCGTTATAATCTATTTATCCCCGTAATAAAATCTGATAATCGTTTATAATTGTAATGTCGTAATGCGAAGGAATGTGTCAAGGAGGAAACATCCGATCGTCCACTGTATCGCGCAAAATAAGAGAACGAAGGGATAGTGAAAAATCGGCGACAAACGAATAATCGTGTCGATGAATGAGTGAGAGCTATCATGTATAGTGCCACGTATGTAGACGATGGACGGACGAACATTTTTATGTTTATAAAGTATACAAATAGCTTTTCCTCGTATGAATTATGGTTACGAAGTAAGACTAGTTTTTTTTTTTTTTCGTTTTTTGCCCACGAAAGCGCGTCGTTCAACGAGCAAAAATTCGGAACGGGGAGAATCATTGACTTTTTTGTCGACTAATCGATGAACGAATCGTTCATTACCGAGTTTATCGCTCCTAGAAGTCGTGCTTTCGATTTCAATGTTATTCTATTCAGCTTGTGTAAAGAGACTGAAAAAACAAACAACATAAACATTATATCATTTCATCCGAATTCGGATTTGTATTGTATCTTTTTTTTAATTATCATTCACGTTGCGACAGAATTCGCTAGTCTGTCGAAAGTTATTGCGCGTTTTGTATATAATTTCGTCGTTTACTCGCTAGCGCAAGGTCCTCAACGGTATTCAAATAACTGCCAAGAATTCTTATTGAGTCGTCATTCCTTTCGGATATCTCTGCGTCGACTTACGTTAAACTCTTCCCTCATCATTATTTTCATTATTATTGATATTAATTACGATCGAGCGATTCATTCGAAAAATTCATTCGCGAGTACCCAATGTGAGATTCCATAAGATCCCGAAATAACTCAGATAAAAAGAACAACAAAATTCGTTACTTTCAATATCAGCGAGTCATACAATTATTGACTATTCTTTTCGTACAATTTTTTTCGTTTGCAATTCGTCGCTTATCCCGTTTACGCTGTATCGTTTTTTTTTCATTCCGTTACGAATTCTGTTGTGAAAGGTCCGAGCGAATGTTGTTAATGCGAGCGTGTCTGCGAGTATATTTGTTCAGGTATCAAGGCGCACGCCTTGGACCATCTAAGACTCGAACTCCATTGGCGATGTGTATAGTTAGCACAAGAGAAAAAAAAAGATAAATAAAACTAAAAGTAAAACGAATAAATTCAATTTTTCGGTATACTAATAAACAAGGTAAAGAAAAAAAAATTAATATTGGAAATTGAAGAGCAACGGAACG
This sequence comes from Ischnus inquisitorius, assembly GCA_963924025.1. Lineage (NCBI taxonomy): Eukaryota > Metazoa > Arthropoda > Insecta > Hymenoptera > Ichneumonidae > Ischnus > Ischnus inquisitorius. The sequence continues at coordinate 16,945,346 of OZ001245.1, read as the reverse complement.
AGTTCCTCTTTTCACTTATTTCCATTGTATCCCGTCTGGCTGAACGGTGGATATAAAGTTTCTAGAATGTATGATGAATAATTATTAGGTAAAAAGAAGAGAAAAAGATGCGGTTGACGAGTTTTTCTTGGTCCACGGCAGTTGTCGAATCGAACGAAATATCACGTGGAGAATTTTACGTAGATGATATTTCCATTTTGGTATCGAATTATTTTTTCATGTAATCCGATGAAAAGAGAAAAAGAAAACGATTTCCTCGATTAGGAATTACCCCCATTTATGCCCCGATTCTTCAATCCACGTATGCAAATATGAAAGTCTGTAACGAGTTTTTACATACTTACATAAATACTATGGCGTTTATCGTAAAACGCGAGGTAACAAGATAGTAAAAGATATCTTAATTATTACGATGATGTAAATCTGTGTGATGACTGTAAAGTATTCGTACGATTTTTTTTTTTTCGAATGATAATAAACGCAACAGCTATCATTCCATTACGATCTTATTTTCTTCAATCCTTCCCGAAAAATTGGATGATTTGAGAACACGTGGACGTGTGCAGGTATGTTGAATTTGAGAACGTGAAAAAATATTAACGAAACCAGATTTTTAAAAAATGCAATGAATTCAATTAAAGATTTACTTTTCGCTCGATTTATGAGAATATCCTTTTGCATTGACTGGCACGGGTAATAAATTGAAAGAAACTCTCGCGATCTTTATTATTTAGCCTTTTTATTTTCTTTTATTGCTATACAATTTGATTGTTGTGTAAAATCTGTCGAAACATACTAGAATTATCTATGCTTACGTCATTAGGGGAGTAAAAAAAAATGTGGAAGCATAGCTCAGTAGAACAGAACAACAACCCTAATCGTGAATGTTAGATTATCTTTATTATTACATCCGTTTAAAAGACATAACTTATTTATAAAAAATATGGGAAATAGGGGGGGCTGGGCTGAGGGGGCTCGGGCGCTTGTTGGGGGCGGAAAAAAAATAGGATCAAACGTATCTTTAGATTCCTTATATCGTAGTTAATACTAATAAAACTCAGTACTTTTTACAAGTTACAAGGAATAACAAATTCTATTATCATTAATCGGAGTTTCTTCAACTTACGCAATTTAATCGTAGATTACAGTATTATTCTTAGTTCTATCGCTGTTTAATTTGTTCTTCTTTATTTTATTTTTTTCTTTAACACAGAATGATTGGTGCGTCAGAGAGCGATCGGCTTTATTTTTATTATCATCGTCATTCGCATCGGTCCATCTTATCTACGTATATATCTGTTCTACGTATCGATATATTTTTTTTATTCGTAAACTTTCGTTTGAAAATAAACGCACCTTTTATAGGCAAAAATGGGAAAAGAAAAAAAAATTTCGTCGCACTGGTGTCAAATTTCTTTAACCGTCTTTCCAAGTTTGCGTCGGTTAATGTCCGCGAATTGCGATGATGGATGAGAAGAAAACAATGGTGTGCACGTAAGTCGTGTGAAAAGTTATGAAAAAAAAAAATGTTACTGATGCTAAAACGTCCAATGAAATATATTGAGGGAGGAAATTGCGTCGAGCATTGGTCCCTTGAAGCTAACAGCTTCATTGCACCACTGTGTAACCATGTATTGCATTAAGAATAATAATTGTTCGATAAGTATCCCTAATGCAACAAAAAATCACACCATTATTACATCAGAGTTATTGAAAATTAATAATAATATAATAGAGCGAAAAAAAAACATGATTATCTATCGTATGCGGATCGTCTTACAAAAATTAGCGAATAGTCGATTGTTCTTTTCCTTCCGAAATATCGGCTAACTTACATACGGTACATAAAAAAAAGGAAATATTATGTAAAAACAGTTTGTACAAAAATCGAGAGAAAAGATAATAATATAAAAGTACTCGACAGTGCGTTTTTTGTTACTTTTCTTGTTCTTTCTTTCTAGAATGGCATAGCAGTAGGACGAAGTAGAGTCTATTTACAATATTCTTGAAAGATACAAATGAGAAAATCCGCGACGTCGGTTTGTCACTCGATTCTCGGATCTTCTCGCTTTCGTCGAGGATTTTCACGTCCAAGCGAAGCCCACGAGCGTTTGTCGATAACTCGGCGAATCGTTTCCTTTCGCGTAACACAACCGATTTATTGCAATCGCAGTCGAAATCACAACTACAATACTTTAATAGAACCTTTTCTCTCGCAACAATCTATGTGAAATTATCGATTATGCGTACTAATCTCGCCTCTTATATTTTTTTTATCTTCCGTTTCACTTATAAATCGCGTTTTTTGTCTTTGGCGAACGACAATCAGAGAATTCCATTTTGCGAGCCTTCGCGCGACGCCTTTAACTTAACTCCGCGAGAAATCTCATGATTTCATTCGAGAGCGTTACGAGAAAAAAAAACGTGTTAATATACGAAGTAAATTACGCTACGCTGTTAGTACCGAGATTCGAAGCTTTTTTTTCTTGTTTCCGTAGTTACTTAGTACCCTTTGTTTCGTCGGCAGTCAGTAGCTGAGAGAGCGGAATAGTGTCATACAAATTGGAATGTCTGCGTATGGAACGGCCGTCGCGTGTAAAAACGTTTTATAGGCTGCAAAACCCTCGAATCCTCTGGATTATCGTTCGACCATTCACAATTCCCATTCTCCTCTATCTTACAAAATTTTTATTAACTAAAACGATCGTCGATCGTCATTGGTCGCGTCGGTTCGCATGCACACACCCACACACACACATACACGTACGCGCGCACTCACATTTTTTGTTCTCTGCGTTTTGGCGTAACGCACGATTAAATTTGTCTACTAATGCATCTTACCAACACATTTTTCTTTTGTTTTAATCAAAGGCACAAATTACTTCGAACTCTTGGAATCATCTCTTCGATTTTGCGGATACAATTCATCGTTATATATATTTATATATATATATATATATGTTTTTCAATCAATCAAATAACCGTCTTATTTTCGCTTCGGCAGTGGCGGTTTGAGTCACGTAAAATCGACGTTGTTTCGGAGACACGAATTGCCTATGCTTTTATAATTAAATCGTTCGTGCGCCCCCCTTTTACATCGAACATTTTGTCGTCGCTTTTTTTTCTTGTTTTTTTAAATAGAAAATATTACATATCCATGATTTACATACTAGAGTCGATCACCGTCGAATAAACATCGCGCAGCGGCGATTCTTCGTCTTCGTCCGCGTCCCTTGTCCTATCTCTCACCAAGTCGTATTTTTTAATCTATTTACAATAACTATATATCGTAGTTAGCAAGGTCTCGTTCCCTTAAATTTCAGTTAATTATTGTCCATCACTCTGTCTCTTTTATTGTTGGCATTTAATTAGTTTCAACAATCGGCGGATATAGTGGTAGGTTTCTTCACTCTGGCAAGTCGAAGGCACCATTGATCATTTGAGCTGAACACTTTGCGTTTTTCTTTTTACCTATCATTTACGAAGACACTCGGATCCTTTTCTCTTTATGTATAAAAAAATAGCTTAAACCCCTCTTTACACTTCGTTTTACAATAATAATAATATAATAATATAATAATAATGATAATAATAATATTAATAATAATAATAATAATATTAGAGAGGCACGATTGTCGATTGAGTACGTAGCAGTGTCTCTGATCCAAAAAAAGTCTTTCTTCCAAATAAACAAAATATATATATACCTATATATAATACATTATATATCTGTATACATATATACCCTATACATTATTTACTTATTTGTTCGTCTTTTTTCGTCTGTTTTTGTTTCATCGTATAAAATACTCACTCTTGATGCGTCAGCGAGATAATTCATTTGTTTTTCGATCGAAAATCCCTTCATCATATGTAGATCGCTTCGGAGCCTTTGTTACTTTGGTGCGGTCCGCCGGTGGCGTACGCATTCGGCGATGCCATGCACTCGGACCAATCGCTGTTCGAGTGGGGCGAACTCGACGACCAGTGGCCGGGGCTGTCGGGCGACGGTGTCGGAAAGCTCTCCGGCGCTTGCATGAGATGCTGTGGCGTCACGTCGGGCCCGGAGTGATGCGACGGCGGCGTCAAGTACTGGGGATAGTACTGCTGCTGGGTCTGTTGCTGTTGCTGCTGCGAATTTTGTTGCTGCTGCTGTTGCGCCTGTTGTTGCGCCTGTTGCTGCGCTTGCTGAGCTTGCTGCTGTTGCTGCAACGCCTGTTGCGTCTGCGCCATCTGTTGCTGCTGCGCTTGGCCCGTCGAGTACGGCAAATTGTCGAAATCGAAGCCAACCGGTGGCATGCCGCCGTGTTTCTGATGCGTCGCTTGTCTCATCGCCGCTATGTGCGTCGGCGACGTCGGCAACGACGGTCTGCTCTTCGCCGGGGACGGCGAGCCCATGTAACTCGCTTGGGGCGACAGCGTCATGTTCGACTGTACCGAATGCGGGGGAGATTGATTGCTGTAAGGCGGCGACAGCGTATTGACCATTCCCTGGGTTTGCCGCTGATGGGGCGCTAACAGTTGGTCGTGAAAATTAGGCAAACCGTAGTTCGTCGTAAACGTGTCGAGGCCCAATTGCTGAAGACCCTGCATCGTTTGTCCCTTTATACAATCCTCGTAGGGCGGCGGCTGTTTCGTCGCTGTCGTCGTGTGACCTACGAGTGGGAGCGCGTTGCTGTACAGACTCGCGCTGTCGTACGGACTCGGAAGATTTCCTTCGGCTCCCTCCGCTCCCTGAGGGATCTCCTGGTTTGGGGGCTGCGCACCGCGTTTTACCGGTTGCTGCTTCTTCACCGATGGTTTTCGTCTCACCGACGCCGCGACAACACCCTCCGAATCCGGACTGTTTGGATTACCGCCACCGCCCTTTGGACGCTTCTTCGCTTTCGTCTGCTTCGGCGCTGAACCGATAACCGTCGGATGCGTTATCAGTTGCGGATGATTCGCTGATCCTGCAAATTAAATGAATTTTTATTTTCATTTCTTCATAAAGATACTTTTTAAAAATGTTTAGTGCTTGAAAAACAGCCTAAAACGGAATTGAAAAAAGGTCGAAAAATAAACGAATAGCTTACCCATGAGAGGACCGTTCGGTATGACCGAAGCGATTTGCGGCGACCGCGGTACGTGATCCTCGAGAAGCCTGAATATATCGTTGTGTAGCCTCTCGCTGGCGACGTCCCTCGGTAGCCGATCCATGTGATCGGTTATTTCTCTGTTGGCGAAGGTGTCCAGCAGAGCCTTGCAAGCTTCGAAACTGCCCTCTCTCGCGGCGAGGAAGAGCGGCGTTTCGTCCTTGTCGTCCTGGGCGTCTCGATTAGCCCCGCTGTTCAACAATTCTCTGACCGCGTCGACATTGTTGACGGCGGCTGCCCAGTGAAGAGCAGTTTTGCCGCTGTTGTCGGCGGCGTTTATATCGGCATCGCTGGCGATCAGTGCCTCGACCATGCCCTCGGTGGCGAGCCGGGCCGCCAGTATCAACGGCGTCGTGCCGTCGTGCATCCTCGAGTTGAGATTGGTAGCCCGATTTCTCAACAAAATCTGGAAAACTCCAACGGCATCGGCCGCGACGGCCGAATGCAACGGGGTTCTTCCGGTGTTGTCCTGCGAATTTGCATCGGCACCGGCGTCCAACAGTCTCTTGGCCGCGTCAGCGCGAGCGTATCTCGCGGCAAGATGCAACGAAGTTTCGCCGCTCTTGTCCGTGGTGGCGTTAAGATCGGCGCCTTGCGCCACGAGATCGGCAATCACGGCCGCGGTACCGTCGCTCTCGTCTTCCTCCTCGCCGGTGTCGAGTCCTCCGCCTCGAACAGCGGCGACCATGAGCGGCGTCATGCCGCACGGACCGCGCACATCGACGTCCTGACCGTGCTCGAGACTCGGCGGCGTCAGGACACCGGCATCCGGTCGATTTCTTATTTCCGCCGCATCGAGATGCTGCTGGGTCCACATGCGCGGCTCAGTTTCCTCGTAGTCCGTGATTGCCGTGTGATCACTCGCGTAACCGGGCTCGATGGCGCGCATACGCTTGGACGGCGGTATGTCGGATTCGTCGTCGGACCATTGTTGCACGCGCCCATTGCCCACGTCTATTTCCATGCAATTTATCGACGGTTGTTTGTTCAAATTTCTCATTTCCTGCCCGTCGGGACAGCGCCGCGTTCGCGTTCTTCTTCTCGGACCGCTTCCGGTGTTCGTGCGCAAAAATCCATCAGGGAACCAGGTGACACCTACGGCGCGTTTCCTTTGCGCCGTGACGAGAACACCGACGAACATACCTCCGAGTATGACGATAACGACACCGATGAAGACGTATTTGTAATTCGTCGGCGTGTCCGGATATTCACCGGGTCCCTGGGGTCCGACTTCACCGCGAACTTGTTCGATCGGGAAGTTTCTCGAAAGAGAATGCTTCGAGGCCGTCGCGGCGAGATATTCGGCTGCCTCGTTGGCCGACGGGAAGCACACGGCTCCCTGTGTTACGGTGCATTTTCTATTGTCGATCTCCAAGTACGCTTTGACGCCGCTCTGTCCCTCGGTGTATATCGTCGTCGGACGTCCGAAGAAATTCGTCTGCATGCCAGAATCGTTTTCCCGTTTCCACGGATAAATCATCTCGTTGCCGTGTTTGTCCTGTTTGACGCGCAACGTCGTTCGCAACTCGTGACCGATGTCGCGAAGAAAAGCCACGATGTTCGATTGGAAAGTTTGCATGTCCATGCGAACGACGACAGATATGACGCCCTCGGCGAGGGACGGCGGTTCACCCTCGCAGTCCAAACCGTCCCAGTTACACTCCTCGTTGTTGCATCCGTAGTCGCAGTGTTTGTTGGCATAGTGCTTACGACAATACGCATCGTAGATCGGATTGCAAGGCGCGAGTTTCTTCTCGCAGTCGCGACCGTCGAAGAGACACTGCGCGTTGTTGCAAACCTCGTCGCAAACGTCGTTCATAAAAACGTCCCAACAATTGATCGGCGCTGTGCAATTTCTCCATGGATTTATGCCGAGCGAACAGTCGTTGCCGTCGAAATTGCACGCGTATCTGTTGCACTCCTCGTCGCAGTGATGATTGCCGGATTTCTCCTCGCAACGATTCTCCGTGCACTTCTTTCGCTCGCGTTCCAGATCGAGATCGTAGGCGTTCGCGGTTTTCGTTGGTATCATCGAGTTTACGCGCCCAAAGACACCGCCTCGATAGTTCGGATCGTAGATCTCGCAATTCTTACCGGTCCATTTCGGCGGACAGTAGCAAGCGTAGTCACCGACGAGATTTTCGCACATCGCCTCGGACTGTTGGCAAGGATTGCTCGCGCACTCGTCCCTCGCGTCGATCTCGCAATGCGTGCCGGTGGCACCCGGTGGACAGTAGCAACGATAACCGATTTCTGTGTCGGCGACGCGGCAAGAACCGCCGTTGAGACAGGGCTCAGTGTCGCAGAGAGAACCGGCGAATTCGCAATTGTGTCCGTGATAATCGGCCGGACACAAGCAAGTGTGACCGGCTTGTTTGGCCGTGCAAACTCCGCCGTTCTGACACGGCGAACTGTCGCAGAAATTCACCTTGACCTCGCAGTGACGGCCCATGTATCCGGGTTTGCAGTTGCAGTGATAGTTGTTGACGAGCTGCACGCAATCCTGAGTTCCTGGCGAGGCGCATGGATTCGAGAGACACTCGTTTATGTCGCCCTCGCATCGCGGACCCACGAAACCTGCGGGGCAACGACACTCGAAACCACCGACCTTGTCGGTACACGTGCCGTTGTTGTGACAAGCACCGATCACGCAATCATCGACGTTTATCTCGCATATTATTCCCAAAGTTCCCGGCGGACAGGAACAACTGAAGTTGTTGACGAGATCGTGGCAGGTACCGCCGTTCTGGCATGGATTCGGTCTACAATCGTCGACGTTGAGCTCGCAATTTTGACCCTGAAAACCTTTGGTGCATTGGCACTGATACGAGCCGACGAGATCTTTGCAAACGGCGCCGTTCTGGCACGGTGCCGTGTCGCATTCGTCGATCTCTTCCTGACAGTAAGATCCCGTGTAACCCTCGACGCAGTGACAACGATGACTGTTGCCAATGTCCTCGCACGTGCCGTTGTTACAAAGATGCTTCTCCGGCACGTTTTTCCTTATCGCAGCGTCTTTGCACGAAACCATCTCCACGTCGCATACTTTGCCGGTCCAACCGGGCGAACAGTTGCAGTGATACTTGTTCTTGTGTTGCACGCAAGTAGCGCCATTCTCGCATGGCATGTCGGCGCACCAATCGACGTACTTGTCGCAACGCTGTCCCGTGTAGCCGTAAGGACAGTGACACGTATAGTGCTGATTTATGTCGTCGTGACATGTCGCTCCGTTCAGACACGGCGAACTGTCGCACTCGTTTATGCGATACTGACAATTCGAGCCCGTGTAAGCCGGCTGACAGAAGCACGTGTAATTGTTTATGCCGTCTATGCACTTGCCGCCGTTCATGCAACTGCTGTCCGTGCAATCCTCGTCGTTCGTTTGACAGTTTATACCGGAGAAACCCAATTGACATTGGCATGTGTACGAGTTCACGTACTCCTTGCATACGGCGTTATTCTGACACGGCGCCGAGAGACACTCGTCGACGTCGACCTCGCAGTGCTTGCCGCTGAAACCGTCCACGCACAGGCACGTGTAGTCGCCAATTCCGTCGAGGCAGGTACCTCCGTTTTGGCATGGGACTGTAAAGCAGAAATTGATACATCAAAATTAATTCAAATGTACTGGATATGCTTACTAACTAATAATGAACTTTCAATAACGAACGTCCATCGCGTTTGAAACTTTTTTTTTGTAAAGAAACTTCCGGCGACAAGCGTACTTAAATGTAGGAAATCCAACTACATGGTTCATTTTTTTCTAGACTTAAGTTTGAAAAGATACATAAGCCTATATCGCTTTTGGAATATTCTTTGAAAATAAAGAATCGCAAAAGATTAGGAAAAATCGAAAATAAATAAAGACATTGAATGTGTCCAACAAAATTCTGTAATTCTTCATTCAGAAACTTCGGAGATACGAAAAAAGTGTCCAACTCACATGTAGCGCAATCGTCGGTATTTATGATGCAGTCACGTCCCTCGTATCCCTTCGCGCATACGCATTGATAAGAACCATTCATGTTTCGGCAAGTGGCGCCGTTTCTGCATGGCGAAGTCATCACGCACTCGTCGACATCCTCGTCGCAAAGCCGTCCGGTGTAACCGACGGTGCAGGTACAAGCGAAATCGAGGAAATTCGACGAGGGAGAGCATTTGGCTCCGTGAAGACACTTGTTGGGCGAGCAAGGATCCAGCTTGTCCTCGCAATTTCGTCCGGTATGCGGCAGTTCGCAAACGCACTTGTAATCGTTGACGAGATCGATGCACGAGCCGCTGTTCTGGCACGGATTGTTGGCGCAATCGTCGATGTTGGTTTCGCAATTCGTTCCCGTGTAACCGGCGAGACACTGGCAGCTGTAGTCGTTGAGATGATCGTTGCATATGCCGCCGTGCTGACAAGGATTCGAGCCGCACTCGTCGATGTCGACGTCGCATCTCTTGCCACCGTAGCCCGGCAAGCAGTGACATATGAATTGATTAACGCCGTCCTCGCACGTGCCGCCGTGCATGCACGGACTGCTCGAACACTCGTCGACGTCGCTGAGACATCGCGCGTCGTAGTATCCCCGTGGACACTCGCATCTGTAGCCGTTGATAACGTCGATGCAACGTCCGCCGTTCGCGCAGGGATGGCTCGCGCACTCGTTTATGTCGGTCTCGCAATGCTGTCCGGTGAATCCTGCCTCGCACTCACACGAGTACCTGGAGAATGGAAAATACGAGATTTTAAGTATGAGAAGATAAAAGGCGCAGCTTTTTCTAACCGGAGCGTTAACTTCGATAGCAACAAGTGGGCACACGGAAAAACAAAAATCGTAAAGATTTTTAATTGCGATAAAAAGAAAATCGGAAAAAAAACAGGGTGAGTGGGCAAACGAAAAAAAAAAACCCTCACGTGATGTTGCGACAGTGAAATACTTCATTATAGTGTTCAAACGAGCGGTGTATTAGAAAAAAAAAGAAAAGCACACAAAAAAAAACACACAGATTGCAAGTCTCGCGTTAATGAATTACGTACCATCCTAGACCGGGCATCCGATTGCTTCGCGAGGGGAAGATAGACGCGCGATTGAAAAAGAAAGAAAAATATTGACAGGGAGATTTTTCGATTAGTCATAGATAGATATTGTCAGAAAGATCCTGTTTAGCTCAGGACGTTTTTGTGAATGAACATGAAACAATCTCAGACGTCAGCCACACCGATTGGAATTTGAGTTCCGAATATTTCGATCTTTGCGTAAAAAAATAATCAAGGATCAACAATAAAGTAATCACTCGCTATGAAAACAAATAAATGTTTTTCATAAAAAAAATTTTTGGAGTAATGTTTGGAAGAATCGTAAAATGGGCTGCCGTCTTCGACAATAAATGGTACAAAATAGTATTTTTATTGATCATAGAAAATTTACCTGTTGATACCGTCGATGCATCTAGCTCCGTTTCTGCAGGGATTGCTGTAACACTCGTTGACGTTGACCTCGCAATTCATTCCCGACGTTCCCGAGCGGCATATGCAGTGATAGCCGTTTATGCGATCCTCGCATCTACCGCCGAATTGGCAAGGATTGCTCTCGCACTCGTCGATCTGCGTTTGGCACAGTCTGCCGGTGAAGCCCGGAAAGCAACTGCAGGTGAAGGAATTCTCGCCGTCTATGCATGTGCCGCTGTGGCACGGATTGGATTGGCAATCGTTGATGTTCGTCTCGCACGAGGCACCGGTGAATCCCGGAGGACACTCGCACGTGTACTTGGCTATGGAATCCTGGCACGTGCCGCCGTTGCGACACGGCGACGAGGCGCAGTCGTCTATGTTTATCTGACAATGAGAACCGGCGAAACCGTCGGCGCAGGTGCATTTGAACGAATTTATCAGATCCGTGCACACGCCGTTGTTCAGGCATGGATTCGCCGCGCACTCGTCGATGTCGATCTCGCACTGCGTACCCGTGAAACCTTTATAGAAAAAAAAAATACAATTTATTAGATTTCAAACAATATTTCCGAAAGATCAACGAAATATATTATTATATTTCAGTCTTCGTTTTTCCTCAATTTTCTCCGCTTTGAATTTGACATTGAACTTATGGAATATTAGAATTACTAAAAATAAAAAAATCCGCGCTGTTTTCATATGATATTTGTGTCCCTAAATCAGTAACTCGAGGGCATGAAAATGCGATCCTTCATTAAAAGCGTGTCCTGTCATCACACAAGTAATTAATTGTCTGTCGGCCGTGTAATCGCTCAAGATCTTCATGCATATATAATTACAACAGAGAGAATATCGTTCAAAGTGACGACTAGTGTGCTCGATGAGACGTCGAGGAAAAAGAGAGAGAGAGAGAGAAAAAAAACAATTCTTTGGTTCTCTCGGTCTCGCTTCGACGTTTGCCGATGTTCTTCTATCCTATTACGAAGTCGTCTGGGCAGCTATTATCCGCGTTATACCCGAGGGGCACTTCTCGACTCGCATTAACCCACGCAGCCTATTTACTCCGAACGTGGAACATATGACGGAGAGTCTCGGTCGCCGCATGGAAAGAGAGAATGGTACCGAGCGTTGTCTCGCGTGTGCTCGCGCGGCCTTCTCGTCTCATCTCTTCCTCTCCTTCCTATATCCTATATCCTCGTGCATTGCTCATTCTCTTCGAGGACTCTTTTAGTGTCCATCGAGCCGGGAAAGACGAAGCCGCCGGTGCCGCCGTTGGATTTACATACGAATACGTTTAGAGGAGAAACGCGAGAGGGGTATTCCTTCCCGGCTGTTTCGCGGCTAACAGCGTTGAATTATTAAACGTCCCCCGGTCTACCTCGAGGCGGGACCACCGAGTGAATTTTTCAACGATGACTTAACGCCCCATTGTCTTTTCCTTTTGACTTTTCATAGAAGTTCAGGCGTGCCTTTTGTGCTCGCCGGAGCTCCGGAATAATTCGAATCTGTTAATGGCAAAGAATTACATATTTGCGAAACGCTCGACACTTCTTTCGATATCAAGATTGAATTTAGAGCAAAATAAATTGCAAACTCGTGATCTGCGAATGAAATATATCAAACGCGGGAATTCGCAATGTAAGGTACTTCATGGAGTATCAGAAACGTTTTCGCGGGTCCCCAACACAAGGCGGAGAAAGAAGAGAACTCGGTAGATTCTTAATCGTTAACGAGTGTCTTCGGAAGGGTATCGAGTAAATTCGACAACGCCGAGGAGCAAAGTGTTCCGAGGGGAACAACGAGAGCGCAGGGTTCGAGATCGCGAGACCGAAAAATCGAATGTGGCGTAGCGGCAGCAGCGATTACTTCGAGAAAGGGCCCCGTTTCTCTCGGAGCCTCGGTGGACCCATGAATCGTTTCTCGGGCCCAGTGGTTTCTCCCTCCGGGTGAACCGAGTTTACGATGCAACACGACCCAGATGCAATTTACGGTTCACCGGAATTCTTTCGGTCGTCGCAACCTCCGTGTGTCGGTCCGAAAAGTCTCCCGAAACGACGACGACAATTTTACGCACTACGCTTCATTTAAACGGGTTGAAAGAGGAGCGCAGCGGAGAATTGTGGGTCCCCCCCTCGACTGTGGATTGGTACACAGGGACTCGGTTTTTTCGAGTTAGTCAGTGGGTACGGGTATTCGTCTCATGTAAATACGAGAGTGGATATATTGTGCATGGATATGTTGAGGAGAGGAAGAGAAATGGTGGTCGTCCGGTTAGTGTGCCCAAGAGGAGAGGCGAGGATGAGGAAAAGGCAATGGAACGAGACGAAGTAGAAGACGAAGAAAGGAAGAAAGAGCTCTCGAGACCTCGAAGAGTCTATAGAAATCTCTTTGGTACTAGTCTCTTGTGCCTCGAACGAGAGTCGAGGTACTTCACTTTCCATACAGAGCTCTACGCGAGCTTCACTCTTGTTCCAAGCTCGGTTTCTCTTTAAATCGCCTCGGGGGGATAACTTTTTGATTATTTTTCGTTCACTACCGCTGGTCCATCAATCTCTTGAACGACGCTCTCGTTCACTCAATGCCCGATCGCAGGTGAAACGTTTCTCGAAACTCTTTAGAATTGTTCTATTCCTATATTCTTTTTGCCCCGGATGATCGATGAGTTTGAATAAGCCATTTGGTTGGTTTTCTATTTTTTTTGTTTAAACATGATATTAATTTGTCGAATTCTTTTTTTTTTTTCTAAACAATCTCTTCGATGGGGGCGAAATCCTCGAATCGAAAGTTTTTCGTAGAGACACATTTTGACTCAGCCACCAGACCACATCCGGGCATTGAATTAATTGACTTAATTGGAGAGTCTCTTCCGCGCCGGAATCGAGACTTCCGGCTCGACTTCGCAACAGACGCAACTGCTTATGTATACCCATTATATATATCTATATACATGTATGCGCGCACGCAAATAATGCAACTCTCGATTGTTAGAGTCCGTGCGAATTTTGCATTACGCTTTTCAAGATACTAATTACACACATGTATATTCTTGTGAAAGTCATTAAGACTCGCTCATATTGAACTTCCGGTCGAACAATGTGCACTTCCTAATAATGCTCATTCACGTAATCAGGACTTCGGGGCAGTCATTCTTGGGACCATTTTCGCATGAAATATACAGATGCAATATATATGTATTTATAAATGTTATTTCAAAATGCATTTATGTAATCGATCGTCATTTTAAACTGAAAAACTCGCCTTTTTCAAAGATAAATTTTCGCGTACCATGAAAAATGAAGAATCACAATAATAATATTATGTCGAGATCGCAAAAAAGATATATAAATGTTTGTAACAACTTCAATTTTTTTTATTGTACTTCGAGCTCCCTTCGAGTTTGTCATTAGTGAGTTTCTCGCTAACGAGTGTACGCCTACTGCAAATTGTCCCCGTCGATTGCCACTGTGCGGAGATGGCCGCAACGCGCTCTCGTATCGAGCTCAGGATGCAGGTAACTCCAGTGTTACAAGACCGGTAAAGTCTCGTTAGTGTAAATGCAGTACTGCCGTAAAGGTATAAAGACAGGTTGCATCGAAGCTCCCGATGCTGTCGAAGAGTGGTTGCATCCGCCCTTATGCACTCTCGGAACCGAGGGGGAGAGCGCAACAGGTAGCAGAAATCGCTCGAGACGGTACTCGAGATGTTCCTCTCGTAACTCTATCTGAATAGAATTCCACCGACAATGCTCCTATCGAGTGAGACTACCGAATCGATATTGCTTACGATGTTAATAAGAAGAAACAATTCGGCGACAGAGAGAAGTGCATTAGGAAAGTGACGGCCGATCGAATTCCCCGATGCACTTTCGCAACATTCGCGAACTCGATTGCATTCGGCCGATCGCGCGTCAGAGAGCGCACGAAACACACGAGAGCGCGCGGCGTTGCTTGCGAATACACTCCCACGTCGAGGATCTAGCCGATCGACGCTGGCGCGCTTGGACTATCCGAGCTCTCTCGTGTTCGGATAATTGTAATCTATTGCCGGTGTATGTTCGTCGCTCTCCTCGCCCTCCGCCTCGTTCTCCACTAGCGCCTTCGTACAGGGCTCTTACACGCGTTTATAAAGCGTAGCCACAGTTTATGCTAGTGCCGCTGCGGCGCCCTCGAAAATATCGCAACGCAGTCGAGGAAGTTTTCGTTTCGTGCGGAAAAAAAATGTATTTTTACGTACGATCGAGTATTCGCGTGAATTTTCATTTCTGACTTTTAAACGGTGAAAATGAGAACAAAATGTATTGAAATTATTTTTCCACGAAAGATTTTTTTTAAATCGTCGTTTTCTTTATCCGAGAAAAAGACGTATATTGGAATCGTAAGACTTATTCGATTATGATTTTTGCGTTAGAAGAAAAATACCAATTAACGCCACTCAATGTTCGCGCAAGGTGAGAGAGTCGGACGCGAGATCTCAGCAGCTGACAAGCCTTCCGATCATCCTTTCAATTTTCCTCCGCTTTGCTCTCGAATTACAAATCGATCGTTTTGTATCGATTGCCGTAGATCCTGTAACGAGTTACTTTGCTCGCGTTACCGGCGTCCCGATAATAAACATCTCCCGTGGTTTCTAGTCTTGTACAACTCTTTGAGGGCGATTTATAGTGTAACAATTACCGTGGATGCGGTCGCGGAAGCCCTTTGATAATTCTACGTGAGCTTCTCGATCTCTCCCTCGTTGATCATTCTACCAATAATAATCCGAACTGGAAATCCAACAACGACGATTGAATTTCGTAGCGGTATATTCGCAACGCTGTACACTCGTCTTACTCATATACACGCACACACACACACACACATATATATAGAATATAAGCTATTAAACCCAGACGTGAAGCTTCGCGCAACGTGTGTTCAATAAATTGGTATCGAATGGAATAATGAGAAGAAATAAGAATGATATGATCGATGCGAGAGAATCACAGGAGAACCTCGCCGATCCTTTTCTTGCCTTCGTGGCGAGCAGCGCGAATAACGCAGCGAAGAAATATGCAACGGCGTTTCGTCGCGGTGCCTAGAGAATATCCGGAAATGCAAAGCTCCCTGTGCGCAACGAATATAGAGATCGCGGGGCAAGGCGAGCCCCGTTGATCGTAAAAGCGCGAGAGTAACGAGTCGCGCGTTGCCCACAGGAGCGCGTTTGAATTCCACGAGAGCGCGAATGCTACGGTGCCGAGAAAAGACCCGTTTTGCTCAATGAAATGGGAGGAAAATATTCATCTCTGGTAAAAATTGGCTGTTAAGTCAAAGGAAATAACTATAGAAAATAATCATTTTGAAAAATATCATACGATCTCATGACATAATGATTGAGTTGGAAAATTAATATAATTATTATATTTATTTAATAATTGTTTTGATTTTTTTTTTTTTTTTTTATTATATATTCCGTGTTGAATTTTTTGAATTTAGTTCTGTGATGATGATATTATTTTGTATCTCTTTCTACACGTCCTATTAAGAAGGTATCAAAGTACAGCAGATGTACAGCGGACTCTCTTGAAACACGATCGATCAACTCTCGGTGCGATCGATCACCGGGGCGGCTCTCTCGTGCACCCAGACTTTTCATCGCGGTAGCCAATTAATCCTCGCGTAATTGAGTCTCGCGGTGCTCTTCGCGAATACGTTGCAGGCGCCGGGACGAGAGCCGAGAAACGCCGGGCAAGTAGAGAACGATTTCGCGTTAGCTTATTTGTTTTTTCAATTAGCAAGTGGAGAGACTGTGGAGGTGGTAGGAGAATGAGGCAGATCGAACGTTTGGTTGCGAGACGACCGGATCGCCAATGGCCAATGGCCAATGCCACATCGGAATTATGCAAATATCTACCTGGACTAATTACGGGACTTGTCTGTAGTCCCACTCTGTATCTAGCGAGTAATTCTACAATATCTTTTTTTTTTTTTTCGAAGTTGCGAAAACCTACGCAATTCTCAGGACACTTCGCGAAATAGCCCCGGTTTCATTACTCACTTCTTTGGAGAACTCATTTGAGTCGCAAATAGAGCGATTTATATGCGATATATTTCTCGGAATATAAATCTATTCGAGCGAATGCACAGTACGCGAGACAGAGCGAGATATTTGAAAAAAAAAAAAAAATTAAGGCAGGATTTCAAGGAAGCTTGAGAAGTGCCGCATTCAGAGGGCAATTAACGTTTGATCGAGGTATGGTTATCGGTCTCGACCCGACGTAATCTAAGGAATGAGAGCGCAGAAGCGACAAACAGAAAAATGAAACGCGAATGTTACTCCGGAGACTCGATAAAGTCACTTTTCCTGTTTATGCGTATCGTCCTTCAATGGATTTTTTATAATCTGCCAGAAACCAGGATTTCTATCACTTAATTGCCATTGAAATATGCCACGTTTTTCAGTGACTATTTTAATGAGAACCTTATGTTAGTTACTTTTCTCAGATTTCTCAAAAGATACAACCCAAGATAAGCTTTTTAACAGTTTCTTTTTTTGTCAACCAGAACGACCTACTATGTCTCGCGATTTTTTTTGTTTTTTCAAAACATTTTTTTGATGGCGCAGTTAGTTAGTTATATAAAACTACAAAGCCCATCTCTCACCTTTGGCCCGCATTTTTATGCGCGATCTCACGAGTTTCAATCTCCCGTCTTATCTTTTCTACAAATATTTCCCATATCGTCGATTAGAAAAAAAAAAAGTGAAATCAATTGCATAATCGATCGAGAGACCTAGTGCGAGGTTCGGCTCGCACGGCTACGCTACGATAGGCTCTGAATACATGAAAAGAGAAAGAAATTCGCGAGCAACACTTCCACCTCGGAGATCTCGTGCTTCCACATAGCGGTGAACACACACGGGATCGGTTGTGGGTATTAGCGTTATCCTTTCGCCCGGTAATCACCGCGCGGTGTGGCACATACGCGCCGATTTATACACCCCGTGTGCCTCGAGGGGGAGGGGGAAGGGGGAGACAGAAAACGTGCGGGCGCCACACCCAGGTCACGGGGAAACGAGTGTGTTGCACACACCGTTGGAAACTCCCGCCCCGGAGACGAGAGTTTTAACGTCTCTCAGAGGAGAGAAAGAGTTCCACACTGGCGTTTCATACGCCAGACAGAGCACGGTAACACACTCGATACGTTATCGCGAAAGATCCTCTAGTCAGGCGCAGCTGCTGCTGGGTTTGCTGCATGCATGCTGTGACTGCCGGCGCTTCGTCTTATATGCCTAGCTCGCGAGAGATCCTTTGGCGCGCTCGTTCCCATTGCATTCATCTACTATAATATATATCCTAGTATATTCCGCTTATATGATATATACATATACAATAGACCAACCTTCTAATTCCCACTATCCGATACGATTAATCATTCGCTCGCGAATTCAAATTGTTTCATTTAATAATTCCTTCATTTGCGTTTCTGTGATAGGGCAAAACTCAAATGGCATATTCATTGAGCCTTTGAAGTGATGCAATACGTTTTGTCAATGATTAATTTTGGAAGGAGTACGTTTTATGATTTGAGATCGAAAACATGAAAAATTCTCGATCAAATTTTAGAATGCTCACGAAGATTTTTATGGAAATTTGTCTTATTTCTTTTATCTACTCACGCAATAAAAGACACGGCAGCATAGTTAACTTCCCAGGGTTTAATTAACTTATTTCTTAATTTTTAATGCGAATTATCGATTAAACTCACGGCAATTATCCGGAAGAAACGTGCAATTATTATAGGTAGTAAATAACAGTGCTTAATTCTCATTTTTCGATCAACTTTCTAATCAGCCACACTTCGATCGTTAATATTCATTCAGAAGCAATCGATCTATTTTTTTGTCAATCATCGCACTTTTTTTCGTCGGCTCGTATATCGATCTTTCATTTTCATTTTTTCGTATAATACGCCTCCGTGTATTATCGCTGGAAAAGGCAAGAGGGGGGTTAGACCGGTCTCCCGTGCCCGCGCGTAGATCCGCGGGCCTCTTCTCGTCGCCTTGCCTTTTAATGAATATTATTCACGCACGCGATCGCGCACTTACGCGACGATCGCTTCCGATCGTTGAAAGTCCCTTATACCGGGAGAAGCTACCGAAGGGATCTTAAGGATCTTTCATTGCCCACCCGCCTGCGAGCTCACCGCTAATATATATTCCTTGCATATATCTCTTCGTTGCATCGTTAGGAAACACCTTTATTCTTCTTATTAACGTTACTCCGTCTACGCGATCCTTTACCCCCAAGCTTATTCATAACTTTCTTGTTGCACGGTGATGAGAGATTGCGACGAAAAAAATATTATAATAATACATCCGCGGATAAAACTTGATTCCTCGATTTTTCATTGCAATCCGTATTAAAAATTTCGTTCGAAAAAAGTTATTGACAATAAATCGCAAAAAAATTTAATTATCAAAAGACAACTCATCGACTAAATTTGAATTGATTTAAAGTTGAGATTCGAGTTCTAAATTGTAATTTGAGTTTGGGAAAAAGTTACATTTGAACTTGAGTTTGAGACTTCCGGATACAATTTTCCGCGGATTTCGAGAGGACCTGGTACGCGGTAATCGTGCATGCGCGCGGTTATATATATCCCTTGCCAGGATTACAAAGACAACGGGTTCTCGTCATTGCCGAAGATTAACGGCGTGCTGATACCCGCGGTGAACCTCTATCTATCGTCGCACCCGGGGATAATCGTTCTGGGCGTGGCGTGCAAAGAGCTCTAAGCTCGTGTTGCCGGCAACACTTTACTGCAATCTCCCACGCGACTTCTCTCCCTCGAGAGATGCATTGCCTCTCGACGCGCGCGCGAGTGTGGATTTACCGATATCGCAAAATCGAGCTCGAGAGGTGAAAAAGAAAGCAACGCCAATGAACGTGGACGAAACCGAAACGTTCCTGGTGAAACGTCGACAGCTCGATCGGTTACGATCTCTTCCGATATCTTTCACCTACTTGATCGTGGAAGCTGTTCAACGACTCATTGAACATAAAATACATGAAAACGGAAAACTGCTGCAATTTTTTTCTACGTTACAGCATCGTATAATCGTGGTGAAAAATGTAGGAATTCTTCTGGACGAAAGTTTTCGGTAAATTTACGATTACTTTTTGCATTATCGCGAGAGCAGTTGCAAAGAGACTGCATCTTTGTCGGGAAAACTTTCAGTCACTGTCGTTTCCATTGAATAACGAAATTTTCATCCGAGTGAAATTTCGCAGCCACTCCTCGAAGTTTTCTGATAAATCTCGTATCCGGTATGTCTCGATGGCGCTCAGAGCCGCAGCGATCTCGCAAGTGGAGCAACGAATGCAAATTTCTTACACAGTTTGACTCTCGCTGCGACTATAGTTGAAGCGCGATCGAGACAACGAGAGACACAGAGACCTCACTGTACTTTGCGCAGCGCTCTCGAAGAGCCGCCGAGAGACCTGAGAACGTGGAACGAGCTCCGTTCTCTTTGCCGCGCAATGTATCTCGGACCGGCGTATATAATACATACACGCCTCGGTACACGTATACAAAGAGGAGAAAAAAAGAGAAAGAAAGAGCCTGCGCGATCGGATAAGCGTAGTGAAAGAGAGAAGACAACGTGGGTGTGGTCCAGTGAGGAGGCAGTAAAACAGCGTCGGAAGAACGAACGGGACGCTTCTCTCTCTGCATCGACGTCGATGCAATTGCGACTGCGGCGAGGGCCCCCGCACCCGCACAGCTCTAGCACCGCGAGATGCAGTTTGCTGAACTCGCCGGGGCTCTCGTATTCTCATCCTCGTGGACTTCGTAACCTGTATCCGAGCGAGCCCGGGGCGTGCTGCGCCACACTTTGCACATTACTCCTTTAACAGACGAACGACGATGAGGACAACGACGCGGACTCTCCTTCCTGAAATAACGGTCCGCCACGGTTGCCCCTGTTGCTGCTGGCGAGAGGTTTCCACGGAGATCGCCGCGAAAACTGCCGAGATCTGCCTCTAATGGAGATACGAAGATTGCACCCACGTGTAGATGCAATTCGGGCTTGCGGAATGGGGCAACTCGAGTCTCGATGAGCTTCCTCAACAAAATTAAAAACGGTTTATCTTATCTTTGCACTTTCGAGAAATTTAATGGAAATGATTGATTTTTCAAAGAAATGGAATGTCGGATTGAAATAATATTTTTTCGCGTTTCCGATTTTTAATTTTTTTCGAGAATAATCGGAGATATGTTGGAATAAAAATAACTCTGGTTGCCCGATTATTTCTTCGCGTCTGTTATGTGTACCATTCAACTGTCGCGCGGTTCCTCGGTTTCGCCGCGGTAACTTATGTAGTTCGATTCTTGCAACGATCGATCCCCGAAGAAAAGGCCAAAGCCCCAGTTATCGGCATGCCGTGATCCCTGTCCGTCCACCTTGTTTTCACAGCTCCTTTGCCACATGACGGCCAATGATTGTTACAGCCAACGGGATTGCTCGCGCATAGTCGAGTTAACTCTGGGTTAGTTGGGTCAGTTGTTTAAATGCCAACGCGGCACACTAGGCGTGCTACCTTCTTATCCACTCTAGCCGCACAGACCCCGTGTCTTGAGGGGCTTCGGGGCTCCAGGCGCGAGGCGTGTATCGATCTACCGATCGATAATACACTCTCGGCTCGGAATTGCCTCCTCCGACGGTCTCTCGCCCAAGATCGTTTCAACAACCGTCACAGATAAAACTGCACTCTTTTCTTTTTCTCTCTCCTCTTCTTCTCTTCGATTATCAACAACCATAACTTTATCTTATCCATCTCAGCCCGGTTCACAGAAAATTTATCGTCTCTCAAGTTTGATCTCGGGCTCCTTACGTTCGGACAATGACAAATGGAAATGAAAAAAAAAAATTTGGAAGGTACCGTCGGTGCTTCGACGGTAATCCAATTAAATCGAAAGTTTAATCAACACGCGCAGGTTGCCCGTTCTCTGTGACAGGCGTTATTCGTCGGCGTTGTCGAGCCTTCGGCGTTCAACTGCCATCGCGGACTCTCTGTGGTAATAATTGGCTGCCCACCGAAGCCCCGGCTCTCTCACTCTCGCTCGACCGATCCTATCGGCAAATCAAACACACGCACGCACGCACACCCGTGCGTTCGTTTCGGTATTTTTTTTGTTCTTTACATCCATCGCTCGTTTTATATCACGGCCAACTCGCGGTCAGCGGCTACACGATGTTTCTGGCGCGACTTCTGCGCCCGAGAGGCAGAAGAGTTTCTCGGCTCGATGTCGGCGAGCGCCGTTAGTCATGCGTTTTCCCGTACGCGCTACGTCGTTAGCCGTGTCGTCGGCGGACCGCGCTATCCGCGCGGCGTGGCTCAATTAAAAATAATAAAAGATCAAATCCAAAGAGAAATTCGATGACGGGAGCGGTTTAAACCTTGCTTCTGAACGGTGTAATTCATCCTCGTTATCGAAAATTATAATACTCTATTCGTTCGTCTGACCTTGTCTGTAGTTTGTCTATTAACGCGCCGATAAAGACTAGGATGATCCGATTTTTTTGTTCAACTCACCTGTAACAGAAATAATTCATGTGGTTAGAGACGAATATGCAGTATACAATACTATACAGAAAAAAAAATTAAAGAGCAGTCACAATAATTTTCTCGATGCTATCGTCGTGCGTGAGACGGCGCAAGATCGAAGATATTGCGCTATGCGAGTATTTTCCTCGGAGATTAATCGCGAGGAATGACACTGACCGTGAATACCGTAGCTTGATTCGATTTGGCGGTTCGCGACGGTGCGTTAAATTGAAGACCACGTTGGCGAGCTGCGTCGCCTCAAGTCAGGATGCGATCGGGAGTCAAGACAAAAAAGGGAAAACAAATTTGAGAGAGTCCAATATCGAGCCGTGTTTGCGCCAAGATCGAGAAGGACGAAGAGCTCTAGAAGGGATAAATATAAAATTGAACCGTGCAATTGGCGTAGACCGTTTCAAAAACGACGAAACAAGAAACTGATTCACGCGAAGTACGAGGAAGTGCGAGAGATGAAAATAAAAAACGAGCTCTTCGAAGCTCGTCTGATTTGGATCGGATAGTTTGATCTTGGAAAGCTGTAGAAAATCTTGCAGACGTATCGAGGTCAGTAGATGGATTTACCGGCGGACTATAAGATGAAAAAAAAGGTTGAAATACGAAAGTAATTTACCCTACGCGAAATACGAGGTCTGAGGTGTAAGAGTAATAAAAGGAAAAGGGAAAAAAACGAATGTGCTTTAAGGCTGAGGCAGCTCTAGAAAATCCTGAAGAGAGGCATCGGGTCATAGTGTGGATTGGCCGGGCGTGTTCCACCCGTCCATTCCCGACCTTCGGCCTCATCTCTTCTCCTCTTTGCTTCTCGTTCTTCGTCGTCGTTTTCCTCGCATCTCTCGTACCCGGACAGCGAGTTGGGTGTACCGCTATTCGTTCGGTTCGTATATACATATAGATATATAAAGGCTCCTCGCAAGCTCCGAGCTGCGGCAGTTCCTCGGTCTTGCACAAAGTACAGAGGAGAAATCACGAGTGGGAAAGAGATGAGCGAGAAATGGCATTGGTAGCCTACATACCACGACAGGCAAAGGCGCTCCCGAGCGAACTCGAATGGATTATCGTGCATCATTCCCTAGTTGGTATATACTACGTATATATATATATATATATATATATATATATTTCTACTCTAACGTTGCCGAGGTGATACAGCATCCTTTCTCGTAACGAGAAGTCCGCCGTGCCGGGAGTCTCCCGGTAGTCGTGCGGCAACTAAGAAAGATAAGACCATTCGACGTGCTTTTTGCTGCACTCAAATACAAATCTACTGGAGATTCCGCCTTGTGAATAAACATTTTTTGTTCTCAATATTGCATTAAAAAAAATTGTAGTTTCAATTTATTTTGATGATAACGCTACTTTTTTCAGAAACGCGATTATCTTATCAATGTATGCAATTGTATGATCAACGAAATCGTACCTTTGTATTTTCGAAGGGATTTCTCTCGAAACTCTGATTCAAACGTCGAAAGATCACGAGCAGTAAATCTTCGTGATTCGCATTAAAGTACGACACGGAGTCCGATGTGTATGAGTTCGTACCGGGGATAACATGCGCGAAGAACTGTTGAAGCTTCGAAGTGCGCGAAGAAGGAGTACAGGAATCGGAGGCTTCCCATTCGCCGCAGTGCGAGCTCCAGGGTCTTTTGGAATAGTAATTATCGTATGCCGCCGACACACAACGAGATATATAAATTACAATCGTTTCGAGAGTAAAGAGAACCGGACTGAGAGCCATCTTTCTTCATCTCGCTCGTTCCATTATCGCATCTCCTCGCTCGTCCTCCTCAACGGCTTCCCGTTCTCTGCTCGGTGAGTCTCGCTCGCGGTTTTCCGTGGTCGCGGCCACGCCGTAGACGGGCGAGGATGGACGATCTTACGGATCCAGAAGCTGTGCAGCAGTTTATACATATACATATATCGTGTCTCTCTCAGCTTCTCGCCTTCTGCGAACTTCGCTCGATGCCACAGGTGTTGCAGGTGTTTCGCAGCTTCCCTCGCTCCAGAAGCCGGATAATGTTCGACTTGCCACAGCGGCGATAGCAACACGCGTCTATATATATGCACTAAACCGCATAACCGCCACACACAGAGCCATGAAAATATATCTGTTTTTTTATTTATCTTTTACAACGGAGAGTAACGCGTCCGCGCACACAATCGTACATCATTTCTTTCACTTCCCTTCCAAGAGACCATCAGGCGTCTGTTTCGTTCTCGCGACGTATTTGGTTGTATCCCTGTTGCAACACTCGTCGATATCCGAATTCGAGATCGATACAATGCGAAAAATAACGAGGATCCGAGACGACGATGAAATGATATAAATTATCGTGGGCCGCAACTGTGACGTTGATTGCACGTGGAAATGGAGGAATAATAATGACAATGACGCAAGTGGGTTGAATAACATATCAGAGGGAACGAGAAGCGGTTGGACCGCGGAGTGGAAGCCGAAGATCGAGAAAGAGGATGAAACCGGTGGAGCAGGATAAATAATTGATGATAGCGATCGAGAGAATCTTTCGTTTTCTCTCGTACGATGGATAGACAGAAGTTTCTCTCTCGTTGCCGTCCGATAATCGATCAGGTTTCGAGACGCGTGTGTATACTGTAATACAAGATCTAATAGCACGTTGCGCGAGAATTGCTTCTGTGGTGAAAAGCAGGCGCGCGCGCGAGAGTTTGAGGATCGAGACGAAAGCTCGATGGAGAAAAATCATTGGAAACCGCGGGCACCGAGCTGAAAAACGCTGGGCAAACATAAATTAGGGGATAACGAGAGAAGAGAGGGGAGAAGGGACGATGCTGCACGGCGCGATGCGATATGGGGTTGCGAACGCGAGACAACGATATATCCAAGCATTAACGTCGTTAACCCAAGAGCGACGTTGTAATGGCCTCTTCCGCGTCTTTCCTCGATAATTACACTCGCGCACAAGTCTCGACTTCGATTTCTATATACTCTCCTTCGTCTTCGTCCTACGAAAGTCTCTCCTCATTCTTTTCTCTTGGTCGAAACAGTTGTTTTCTTTTCTTTTCGTTTTCTTTTTTGTTCATTTTTTCGTTTCTCTTCTTTTTGCCTCACACGGACGGTTTGACCTCCCGAAATTCGAATGCGTAAATTACACACCTCGGCGTATGCAACTCCATGGTGCGGGTAATTGTAACCTTTCATGCGGCGAACAGTTCGCCGAGATCTCTTTCTCTCTCGCTCCCTTCCTCAATCTCTGTCTCTCTCTCTCGAGAGGATCTTTCGGAACCTTTTCAGGCGAAGGAAACTAAAGGATTCTTGAGAGATGAAATTTTTCGGTTTCAGAGACATTTCAAGGGTCTGGAAGTCATTGAACGAAGTTCGCGCGTTTTTTCAATGGTGTACTCTGCTATGGATTTTTTTTTTTCGGTGGTCAAATCCTAAAATTTTATCGTTTCTGGCGTTCAATGATTTGTTTTAGCACTCTATTCGCTCGGCGAAGAATACATTCCAGGAATGGCGTGTTTTCTGGACCGTTAAAATTCTTAACATTCTTCTCGTTATCGATTCTCTCTCCGGAGTGTATTACACATACACGTATATATGGAAGCGAAGGAGTTTCAACACTCTCAGGAAATGAGAAAAACCGCGAGAATTTGCGTGAATGCCGTTGTTTCTCGTGGCCAAAGTGCAATTTTGAGAATGAAGAAACAGCGAAAGAGAGAAAAAAAGAAAATCACGCGGACCTCGTTAAAGTCGTTTACGACCGACAACGGAAGGAGCTCAAGTTCAACGGATCGAGGGTAAGCCGTGAGGAATTTTTCAACTTCGTTCGTCTCAGGACAACGCGATGAGATAGTAAAACACGCCGATGGCGAGCGAGAGAACGTGGCAGAACGGGCATCGGAAACGCAGACGATCAGGATGCTTTTTGCGCGGCAGTTAAACGCCTCGGCGCTTCTTCTTCTTCATTTTTTTCAACGCTTCTACTTCTCGTATCTTTCATTTGACTTTTTCCTCTGTTCCGTCGTATTTTAAGCCCGCTACATGGCAAAGAGACAACATCTTGGTCTCCATTAACACTTATCGGCGAGTGAAGAAGAGTGCTCGTGAGTTCTCTGCCGCCCTCGTCTTGGCTTAGTAGAGTCATCGTCCTTTTATCGTCTCTTCAACGACGCTCACTTTAGCGGATGGCAAGCTGATTTCGCACAG
This sequence comes from Ischnus inquisitorius, assembly GCA_963924025.1. Lineage (NCBI taxonomy): Eukaryota > Metazoa > Arthropoda > Insecta > Hymenoptera > Ichneumonidae > Ischnus > Ischnus inquisitorius. Next base: position 16,918,992 of record OZ001245.1, on the reverse strand, counting down.
AGGCTCTTTATTTAATCGTGCTACTCGTCGAAATTCCAGAAAATTTCGCGAACCCTTCTTTTATAGTCACAACGAAATTCCGATGAAATTTCGATTGGGTACCGAACATTTCTATCGATGTGAATTTCTCGCAATGCCATAGCCTACTTTCTTGCGGTTACAAAAAAATCAAGACCACAACAGTTTGTTAGTACACGAGGGAGCTCAATGAAGACGCCGGAGTGTCCGGGATAGCGGTGGCCCGAGGGAACGTGCGAGAGTACAGCCAGAAGCTGCTGATAGAAGGCCCGAGGCTCGAAGGCAGAAAAAAAAGAGAAGAGAGAAGCGAGGAAGTGATTCGCCCGTTGTGTTATTACTGTATATATGTACACGTCTCCACGTAGAAGTTTTGCAGCGACGACCCGACCTGACCCGGTACGGAGCACGCGCGCAAGCCTCTCGCGAAGGCGGTGTGCTATACACCTCTAATGCCACGCCGCATGTACAAGGCTTTTCTCGGCATCCCTCACGGCTCTCCTTCGACCGTTTCTCTTCCTCGCCAAAACCAATCAAGCGCGGTTCGGAATGTGGCGTGGCCGCGCGGGCGAGTGAGGCGAGGTCTTCTTCTTCCCTATCTCTTCTTCTACGGTGTCTTCGTTTCTTTTTCTTTTTCAAGTTTACGACGATGGCTGATGCTGCAGTCGCGACTGGGTGAATAGATTCAACTTGTGCTCTATGCTACTCGCGTAAGAATCATCATCTATCCTCTATCGTATACTCGGCCACTTCTCACCTGACTAGTAGCGCATTACGCACGCGTAACTGTGTGTATGTGTGTGGATATTCGTTGAAGCTGCGCCCCTCGCATCGAGCTCTCAGTCATCTCGGTTGGAAACCTCATAGTTCGAATCGATGAAGCTCCGAGCTACGGTGCATGATGAACACGGCTCGATAATCATTATTATTCCAACGGATTGGAGCGCGGCAATCGGTGACACCGAGGCTAATTGCTTCCTCGTCGAGGATATATTTTTGCGCTACCGTGGCAGTCGTATAATTCTCATTAATTGCTTTTAAATGATATCTTCGCGACGAAATTGAACGGGGAGGAAACTTTTTTTTTTTTTTTTTCGTAACCGATGGAGAGAGACGGATGATAAATGATCGATCGATCTCGTTCGAGAGGTAACATTTTTACCGATCGATTACAATAATAATCTTACGAAAAAATTGGCACGTTTTTTTTTTCAAAGTGCCGTACGTGGCACATAAAATAAAATGGTTCATCGGGGGCACGAGCTCCATTATCGATTAAATTTTTTATCGATCGATTATTATATAGTAGTAATAATAATATATTTATGAGAAATAAAGATGATTCGATACAGATCGTGATCGTGATATTACGAATGAAATTTTCCTCGATTGATTATTACCGTAATAAATTCGAAGGAGTGAATAAAAAATGGGATGCGGATGGCGAGCATTTTTTTTTCTGCAACAGGTCGTGACTTTGAAAAATTGATTTTCGATCGAGCGCCAGTTCGTTTGTCAATTAGAGTCGCGTTAAAATTTGGATACAAAGCAAATTAAGTGTGGAAGGGTAACGCAAAAAAAGTTGAAAAAATAAGCGATTTCTGGGCGTTACGAACGCACGTTGGCGCGGCACGATAAATTCTCCGTTACAGCTCTCCCCGTGGCATCGACCTCGCTCGCTTCGGGCATGAGGACTCGCCTCCTTTTGCCTGCCTCGCTTGCCCTTCCTTATTAAGTATACACAGACGAGTGCGAACGCAATTTACGAAAAGGGCGAACACACGTTGCTCGCGGAAGGCCGCGGGAATCGTTCGACGTTAAAATAAAGGATACCAGAAGAGAAAGAAAGAGACGATGAACTCCCTGTATCGAGTCTGTAAATTTTCAGTATATGCAACAACTGTAAGAGGGAGGAGTCCTTTTTTTCGCGGAATACCCACCGCGTGGACTGTATAAATTCGACGAACGCGAGGGACGAAGAAAGTACTGTAACGAAAAAAAATGTAAAAAAAAAGTCGACCGCAAGCGGGATAGAAACTGCTCGAACCTTTCGACCGAGAGTTAAAGGATAAAAGAAGGGTGGACGCAATTAAATAATTGGCTCATTAACCGGCGGTGCGTTTTACGATTCCCGGCCCAAAGTCGCCGGAGCTCCGGAATCGTCAGATAACGCGTAACGGGTCCCCCGCGACCGGTGCAGTTCTCCGCACTCTCGTACACATACAAAAATGTTCCAACGAAGAACACAGAGGGGACGCGAGCGCCGGCATCGGGGCGAATGTATTTCCCCCGAAAAGACTCGGCAGAAGAATCGCGGAGTTCCTCGGCGTTTCCTCGCGAAATCGCGAGTATCTCGGGGCGTCAATTAGTCAGGCGGCATCTCGAACGATAAATCTCTCTCTCCGGAAGGTAAAGAACGAGAAAGAGGAGAGATGTTCGAGAGCGCGAGCGAATTTACGATCGTTTCTTCGCTGCGCGACCGGTCAACGAGGAGACGACTCTTTCTTTCTTGCTGCTCACTGCCGGTTGATCCCGAACTCTGATCCGATCGAGAAGCAATGAATACGAGTGGGATCAATTCAGCGGGACGAACCTCGTGTGTTCTAAATGCTACGGATAGGCGCATGGGAATTCAACGAATAACCTTAAGGCTGCACGAGTTTCATTGGAAAATGCAATCAGACCACGGTGCTCACTGGGAATCGCGTTAATTACTTAATGCATTTACCAAAGAGGCTAACATTCGTAGCATCAATTGAATCGCATTTAGTTAAAGTTATCGTTTCACATCGCATCACATCACATCCCATCATTATTGTCGACATTTTTGGTGCAATTCCGATAAGAGATTTCTCGTTAGAGCGCAATGATGGACTTCTCGGCAGACTTCTCCTTTACAAGAATAAACGAGGCAGGTCAAGGCGAATATTAGTAACTGATAATCAAGATGTACATCGCTCACAAGCGAACTCGGTACGTGATTGATGTCTACGTTTACGAGACAACTAATGGTACCAGGAGTTACGACCCGAAACGTTTAAGATCCGGAAAAGTTAATTTTTCAAGTTTCTATTTTGGAACTTTGGACCAGAGGTCAGTTTAACTGATTGCTCGGTCAACCGGTCTTTAATAATACAGTTTAACCTTCGACAGAAAATTTTTCATCTCAATGAAAAAAAGAATCTTCAATTTGTTTCTCTTATTTCCGGTTCTGGTATTTCTCGCCTCTGTGCGTAATTTTTTTTTCTTTTTCTTCACATAGAGAGCCTCGAAGCATACGACTCGTCTGACCCTTTGGAAACTTCTCCGGCTCGATGATTGATGACGAAAGTTCGGGTAATTACCGTGGACGTTTCCGAATACCGAAACCACGACGACTACACAGCTCTCGGATATTGATTCAATTATCGAGATTAATGGTGGAGAGGCTAGCGCTGGCCTCTCGAGAGATTTCTTCTCGGGGCTCTCGAACGAATGATTTATCGTGAGACACTCGAGACGGAAACGGAGCACTCGGCATTGTGCATACCCGCTCGAGATCTCGCGCGACATTGTCCACACGTATTTCGTCCTCGACTCTCTCGTTGTCTCATCGCACAATGTCGGATATATCATATTTAGCCAGTTGGCTCCACGGCCTCCGAGGCCCTTCTTTATTTATACATTTTTTTTCTGCGGTACAGACTCACCACAGGGACAGCTGGCTTCGGCTCGCATCGCGAACAACCGCAATTTTTTTTTCATCAACGACCGTGTGCGGGTATTAGCATGACAATGTACTCGCGATCGACGAGCGAGTACGAGAGAAATGCGAGTACTGACTTTCACTCTCGAATTTTGACTCTCGATGAAAATTTGCATCGCTAAAGGATATCGAGAATACATGAAACCCGCGTCGCAATATCGAGATAAATCGACTGATTTGGCATATTAATGTGGAGAATAATACGAAAACTTTATCTCAAACGATTGTGTCCATCGGAATAGTAAACGAACGTCTAGGATTGACAAAAAATCGATCGAACGTCATCCCAATGTTCTTCGCATTTCAGCTCGTCCCAATTTGCATCGACCATCATTTTATTCTTTTCTTTTTTTCGATCCATGCTATCTTATCGCATTACCATAAAGTTCAATGTATTTCAGAGAAGCCGAAGAATCTTTCGTGAATGGCCAACGAGGGAGCTGGCCTCTGCCAGTCACGCGACACAATACTCTTCTTATTTCAAGTCTTATTCTCGATCCGAGAAAGGTGCGAGCGCGAAGAAATTTGTTTCCTCATCTCCGTCAGGCTTCCCCAATGGCATCTCTTTATCTCCTCACTGTCGTTTGCCAAAGTCTCTCCTCTCTGTATATTAAGAGCATCGTCGAAGGATCGCGATAAGCGGAGACCGAGCCCCGAATTCTTGACTCGCGACAAGGCGCTTCCCTCTCACCCTCGAGTGAAATAAAATGCAAAACGAACTAATGAAAAAAAAAAATCATAAAAAACCGCTCTCGCTGGCGTGCAATGGGATAATTTTAACGAGGACCAATCCGTACCGCGCGTCCCCCGGGCAAAATCGACCCCGCGAGACAACGTCTCGAGATCTCCGACTTCGCGAACTCGCGTTTCTTAATTTTAATTGCATTCGTGTTTTCTCCCGTGCGGCGCTCAAAAAAAACGAACATCAACGAAAATTCCATCGGTATTTCCGTTCCATCGAGATTCTGCCGCGAACGATAAATTTGCATGGCACTCGAACTTCGAGTGTTATTCCGTTAAAGATTCGCATACATCCCCGAGAAGGATGTAAATTTTTGCGTTTCTCCTTCGGGTCTTCACGCACGAATCGAACTCGAAACAATGGCGCTCGAGATCGAGAAAATGAAAGGGGATAATAGAAGCGTATAGACCGCGAATTCGTTTAGAATATATTAAAGCGACGCGGCGAATGAATTTATTCCGATCTAAAAAGGAGAAAAATAATAAACAAATAAATAAAACGAGTCGTGGTAAATAAATTTCTGGCGTCCACCCCCACGCGTTGGTAACTCAAGAGCGCTCGCTCGGCAGACAGGAGAGTTCGCCGGTCTCGGCCGAGCCGAGCGAGAGCGGTATCGGTTTGAATATAAATTCAATGAATAATCGTATGGTTGGCGAGGGAGAAGACAAGTTCCACGGTGAATTTGTGCTGGTGGTGGAGAGATGCTGTGTGGACCGGTATGGGCGTGTTTGTATCCGAGGAAGAGGCGAAGACGGCGAAGCCGAAGCCGCGAGAAGAACGGCTTTTGAACGTCTTCAACAGGCAAAAGCACACAGCCGCGGTTCGGAGCGATGCGATACTCGCTGCGGTCTTCTCGGCCGCGGTAGCCTCGGGACATCACGAGCTCCGCGGTTCTCTTCGGCGTCTCTCTTCGCCGCTCCGCTGCGAAGGGAAATAAGAGAACGGCCAGAAGGATATGGCGAAGAGAAGGAGAGCCGAGGGAAGAGAAAAGCAAAACTCGAAGAGTCTCTTTGCGTTTCTTTGGACCCGCGCGAGAGTATCCTTCAGCGAGTACTTCCTTCGAACGTCTATCATCTGTAGTGGCCTCTCTCTATGTTACTGACTTATTCTCTCATCTCGTTACCAGCCAATACAAGCAACACTTTACCGAAGAGCCGAAGAGAGAGTCTCTGTTTCCCTTGAAAAGAGGCACAGCCAACGAGACGGAGTGTTTCGCGAAGAATTTCTTTAGAAATGAAAAAAAAAAAAGAGATAAAGAAAATTGAGCCTCGAGTGCGAGCTTTATATCATAGAAGCCTGAAGAGCTTTTGTTTTTCACAACTGCGCTTTACAGTTGAATGAAAAAATCCAGGTAAAAAGTTGAATTTCTCGCGATTGCGAGATAATACTTTTGCGAAACATTCAAATATTCAGCATTCTCGCACGAAGCCCGAGATCTCGTCACCGAGAAATTTCTGCGGCGATGTTGGAAGTAGTCGCATTATCATTTAGTAAAAAAAAACCGAAAAAAAAAAAAAAAAACCAGAAAAACTCCGAGAGTCAGTGTGTCCGTACGTGCTGGTGCGCGGGAGACCGATAGCATCTCGCGAATCCGTGCGAATCGCACGCGATATCGGCCGTGTTACGCCGACTACAGTATAACTACACAGCTCGAGAGTATTTCTGCAAGGACTCTTCTCTTCTTTGCTCCTATCTTGGCCTGAGAGCCCCGCGGGGCCCCCCTTTAACGCCGGTGCCCGAACAGTTCTTCGCCGCTATTCCGCGAGAGAGCGAAGATGCCGACTTCAAAAGCGGCGCGAACGTCTCTCTAGCGCTTGCAACGCACAGGCCGGTGTGATGTGCGTTCACGTTGCAGCTCCTACCATAGTTATCCTTAACACTACTGTTGCAGCTGTGCATGAAGATTGTCGTCTTCTCTCTCACTCTGTATGTAACATGCCGAGAGCGTTCCCGATCCGAGAGAGGATGCCGTGATGCCTGATTAGGCCGATATTACTGTGTCGAGTTATGGCGTTGGAGAAACGACGGTGAGCAATGGCATACCCAGCGGAGGCCTCTTAGACTTCACGTGTACGCCATCGCAGAATACAACTGTTCTACGGCTATTTTCTACATTTTGTTCTTGGAAATCCGTTACAGAATCGGACGAAAAAAAAGCTTTAAAGTTGAATTGAGTTTATTATTTTTTCAATCACGAGTCCGGGATACACTTTTCGTGCTCGAATTTTGAGAAACGGTACAATAATAATAATTTTTGCGGGAGTTGGGACTACCATGTAATAAGGTTCCGTCATACGCGAAGGGACACACGGATTATCCTGGATGATTGCGCGCGTCCCGAGAGCTCCTTCGAGAGCAGCGATCATAAATATTCCACAGAATGTATAGCACAGTCAAGGATTGTTGATTCCGATCGCGATTTTAATCCAATTGGAATCTCCGAGCGTTTGAAAGCTTGAGCAAAAGAAATTCCATGCAAACTCAGTAGATATATGAATATAAAATATTTACGGTACAACTGGAAGATCGTTCTGAGAATCGCAAGTGGTTAAAAAATTGTTCGCATTTCCTTTGCAGTTTGCAGAATTTAATCAATATATTCCACATATCATTGAGATAGTTTCGATACACTTTTTTTCCATGTGAGATATCGTTTTGAAAATGTGTGCAAACAATCCTCTTAAATCTCAGCTCTCAATTGAACTCGACTCCGACGAAACCACCCCAAACTTTTTTTGCCTCGCTCAGCTGTCGCGCAGAATTGAATGCACCACTGTACTCGGTCAAATCTTCAAATTTCATAATTCATTTTTCGCCTTCTCTTCCCCAAAGGAAATTTGATCCGGAAAGGGGTTTTAAACCAGAGATAGATGTTCCCATAATGCGATTACGACGTTTACGAATGGACAGGGTTCTTCCAGGACGCAGAATATGAGTGCACGAATGCAGGTAGACGGTTACTCTCGGGTGCCGGTGGACGCGAAGACGCGTATATGAGCGAGCGAAGGGTGAAGGAGAAGACGAAGAAGAAGAAGTTAAAGATTAAGGCCACCGGAGTGGTAACGCGATCTCGGTGCGAGGGCATCGCTCTTCGTCCCTTGTCTTTCTCCGTTCCTTCATTGCTCCCTTCGCTCTGTCTCGTCGTTGAAACTTCTCTGCGCTATCTCTCTCTCGCTCGCTTGTTCCCCGTGTTCCTCTTTTGCTCGCGCATCGAAGGGAGGGGAAGGTGACTCTTCGCTCTTCGCGAGAACTCTCACACCCGCGCATTCCCGCAGATACATAACCGTAACTGTGCGGTCGAGAGGGATAGACGGACGATGTACGTCAAAGAACTATGCTTCGTTTCTCGCATAGATGTAGATGCTGAAAGAGGACTAGCGAATAGAGATATATATGTATATGTATATATACTACATATACTATATATAGCACGCAGATAGTCCAGTGCGAAGATTTACTCGGGGCCAACGGTAGTTTGCTCGGGGATGAAACATCTCAATGTAACTATAGCGGAAGTAATTTTCAAAGTCACGATAGAGAGTCTTGCCCTCCGAGGCGAGAGAGGCCTTTTGGCCTTCGTTTCATTTAAATTACATATTAAGGATGATATAACGTTATTTTTACTCCTCTTATTATTTGTTATTTCATTTATTTTCGTTTTTTTCCCTTCCACGTTATACGATACCGATGGGATTTCATCGATCGTCGATTAGATGAGGCTTTGAGTGTATCCGCTGAGAGGATGAAGTGGAGTCGCGCGACAAAACGCGCGCACGCGGCTTTACCGACGACACGTCGTAAGTTCGCGAGCTACACGGTCGAAACAAGATAGATAACGAAGAGGCGCGCGCGCGAGGGAGAGAGACTCGAGCGTCCTCCCGTTCCATCGCGCGTCGGAGGAGAGGACCCGGCGAAGACTTTTAATGAGCCGCGGTTGCCGAGCACGGCTATTCTTGAGAGATACCATCTCGACGAAGGGCGACCCGGCTGCGGAGAACGTTCTTTCACTACGGTTGGAAGCGAAACGCCTTCGTTATTGGACTCGGGGCGGCAAAAGTCTCAAGACGGAAAGGAGACCCGGCTCGGGGAAAAAAAGAGACGAAAATTTTCTCGGCGTGACGTCGGTTCGCAAGGTCGCGCGAGATGCGCAACCCTTGCGAGAAAAAGCGCGCCAGACTTTTAGTATAAACATTGTTTTTTTTTTTTTTGAGAAATAGAGAACAGTTCCGTTTTTATCGAAACGCACGTCCTCGCGCATTTGTATGCAATTACATGAATTAAATTCGATATTATTTGATATTCGGTTAAAATCCATTGTTTTGAATGGATTGAATATTTTCCAACATCGACACAGCGGCGCAATGTTTGCACTGCCGTCATCGAATTCGTCACGGAACTTCGCATTACCGATAGGGGAATTTCTTCACGCCGATCAGAGAAGTTTGCAGCACGTCGAATCGGCGTTTCACGCGAAAGACTGCTTTAGCTTCGCTCCTCAATGTCATCTCTTCATCGTTCTCGCGACAGAGGCTCATCTTAACAATTTCATCTCGACTGATAGAATTTACCGTTATATCATCGTAACGCAAAAAAAAACCGGAAAACAACAGTCCGAGACGAGTCGTCAGGCGTCGAGCGGAGAATTCTCAAATAATTTTATCTTCGACAAGAATCTTTCGAAGGCTGAACCCCGCTTTACCATAATCCGCAAGAAGCTCACGGTAGCCTCGTCGATGCTCGAGAGAACTTACACGCGCGGTTTAGTCGTCGGACTCGAAAAAGGAAAATGAAAAAAAAAAAAAAGGAAAAAAAAATCCGGAACAAAGCATCCGCTACTTATCGATAATTACCGAAGGCTTTACGGGAAATAATGGTCCCCGCATAGTCCACCACGCGAAGAGAGGCTCCTTAGAGGCTCCTTAAAGCACGCCTGCGGTAGCGCGCCGATACGGAGAGGGAGAGACCGCGGGCTATGAAGAGATATGGTATGTACATGCATCGGCTCCGACCGCGGTGCATATATAGGAGGCAAGAGAATATAGATAGATAGGATATAATGTGCCTGCAGTATAAGTTGCTACTCGGATTCACCGTGGATCCAACTACTGTGCTCACCGGAGTATCGTCTCTTGCGTACATATATACATGTACTTCGATATACACCATGAGCCAGGTATGGGCAGTCTGAAGTTCTCTCCGCAGCATGCAGGTCGCGTAGTTAAACAGCCAACGATAGAGCGAGACAGAGGATTACCCGAAGATCCTCTCGGTGCCTCGCACATTATCGAACGTCCGCGCGATCATCGTTTTGTTCGGCCGCGCGCGCACTCTCGTTAACTCACATTTACGGACCAAAGCCCCCCCCCCCGGAGGCAACGGGCATATCCCTTTATTTCCCTATTCCTGTATAAGTCTTCTCAATTTTATTATTACTCTCTCTCTCGGTCCTTTTCACTTATTCCCCGTGCGAGAATGATTAACATCGCATCCTCACGGTGAAGCAATTCGTAGCCATTCGGATCCGATGAGTATCGTCTATTGTAATTTTACGACCGAACTCCGCTCATTGTTTCCATTACACAATTTTCTATTCGGAAGAAATTGGAAATTACTCGTAGCCGCTAATTTACGTTCACACGGATTTTTTAAAATCAAATCACGGTTTCGCGCGCGGACGTTACTGCTTTCAACGGCCAGTGGAAGAATGAAAGAAACGAATAATTTAGATCTTGAAGGGCTTTTTAATACTTTCTATGAAGAGAAAACAAAACAAAAGTTGTCGACGACTGGTATGAGAATTCTCAGGACAGTTTTATCCGCGGTATCGATCATTTCGCGGACGATAGATGACCGATAACGCGATCCGACTGTTCTCCCGCGGTTCTTTAAGCGGAAGCGATGGCGTTCGTGGAAATAATATTTCTCGAAAGGAGCCTCTGGATCGAGAGGTCGAGAGCGCAGCATGCTTCGAAGATAGTCTCGCGATGAGCGCACAGAGGAAAGAGGCGAGGCGGGAGCTCGAGGATTATCGGCGAGGCGAAATCTGCATAGGCAAAAGTCGTGAACCATTAAAGTATTCTGCACATATACTATAAATACACGTATATACGTGTACACATAAAAATGTATGCACGTATATACAGTGTAGACAGTGAGGCAAAGGGCCGCACAATTTCATAGCAAACGATAAACCATTTCCTCTTCTCGTTTCCCTCGCTCGATTCCGGCTTTGGTGTTACGCAAGGCGATGTATCCACGGTAAAATCGAAGGATAACGCCTTCGAATCTTGGCAGGTGCTCACGATTGATGAGAGTACTTCAAGAATTCCCTGTACTGTAACTCTTTCAGTCAAGCGAAAAAAGGTTCGTCGAGCATTCGCCATTAGAAGCAAGACGAATAGATCGATAAGCCACGAGATATATCCGGAAATACGTTGACCCCTCTAACCTTTCGACCTGTTAAACGTCGGACTTTGTAAACTTTGTGAGAAATATTATACGTGTATCTGTATATCTATATATGATTATTTCTTGCGCGGATGCATATGCGGCAATAAAATGTGTCCAAAGTATTCGAAAGACCGACGTTTGGATATCTTCATTTCGAATGAAGGATACTTCGTGTGCAAGGTATTTAATGTAAGGAATATACATTTATGATGTATTCTAGACTTTTTGATTACCGAGATAATCCCGACGGGGATACGCGGGCTGATCGTAAAATTGGTATAAAAGAAACGAATAGCTCGAAGTGTGTAACGCGCTATGGATGTACAGCCGCGAGATGAGATCTTTCCGTGAGGGAAGGAGGCCGTGAATCTCAAGCCCCGAAAAACGAGGCGCGAGCGAAGCTTCGTACATTTTTATTGCCGTCTTTTCTTTTTCGTCGTATAAAATACAAGCGCGATGGGTGTCGGGAGACGCCTTTTTACGATTGCCACGGAGGATCGTAAATACAAGGGCCAATGAGCATCGATGAATCACATAAACGAGAAATGGATTCGAGTAACGTAAGATACAGTACTTAAGCGAGCGGATTAGAACTGTTTCTGTTTACTCACCGGGTAAATGGCCTTTTCTACTTTTTTTTTCTTTCCATTCATGGCTTTAATCGCAATGAAATTTTATTGACAATTCATTTATAGATTTATCTTAAGCTCTATATTCTTTTTTTGATAACTTAAGCTGTTTTTCTAAGAAAAAGGTCTACCGATATTCTGGCTACGTATTCCCTTGTATTTTATCACGCTGAACACGAATTTAATGGAAATTATTTTCTAAAGTTAAGGGGAGCATCGGAAACTACCGGAAGATGAGGGTTTTCGCGGATTTTACACGCGTTTTTTCAACCTGAAAGAAAGCGAAGAAAAATGGTAAAAAAGCTGAAAGGACTTCGCAATAAAACGGCCCACCAACCTTCTGGAGGCCGAGGAAGTGAGAAGATTAAAAGAATATCGAGAGTTTGTTCATCCGTTAAATTAATACAATTCCCGCTTCACCGCAAGGACTGCTGGGTGGCCCGGAGGCCGAGAATCGGTAAAAGAGCGGCGCGCGAGAAAAATACGGCAAATAAGAAAAAGCCTCGAGGACAAAGGACCGGAAGAGTGCAACGAGTTGCAAAAAAAGAAAAATGGGCGTGACCACAGGGCGAGACGGAGAGAATCTGAGTGAGAAAATTATCTGCATAGGGAGACACTTACGAAGGTCTCGGCGGTCCTCGAGTTGATGAGTATTTCGCGAATCACTTAACGCGTAATTTATGCTTCCAGGAAACAGGAACCAGCAATGTACTCTCTCGTGAATCCTGACGATGCTCCAAGCACAAGAAAAAAGTAATCTCTCGGTGTATTAAGTTTCAGATAAGTCGCTAAGAGCAAATAACGTAACTAATGCACCGGCTCGTGAGCAGGACCCAACGATCATTAATGTTTTGCCAACAGAGCGCGAAATTTACCTCTCCACTGTGCCGCCGTCGAGGGAGAATATTTCTGCGCAAGACTGCGGTAGGGCTACTGTGAGAATTTATTTTCAAGGTTAGTGCGCAAAATTTAAAAGAACAACATTGATTGTTCTGTTGTGCAAGAAATATTCGCCGTATCGATTCGAGTCACGCTTCGAGCGAGAGTCAACGAGCCGCGCACCGAAATTTGTTTGATTCCCTTATTTTAGTCCTTTTAATTCGAGGGTACTTTCGGGTGGACGGAAGTTTGGTTGAATCTTCAATCGCGATGACGGAGACAGAAAGTTCGGGACGTTGGGTTCAGCGGAGGCGAATACGAGACCGTATCGTTCGCTACTCATGCATTATTAAAAGCGTTCGCAAATTTGTTTCTTCGAGTGTTTGGCTCTGGCCCTCTCGCGGTCGCGGAAACCTTCGCCGGCGTAGGTCCGTCCGAAAAGGGACGACGCCCTTTAGTCGAGACCTTTTTTGGGTATACGAGAGACGCCGAGTTTTGTCCGCCAACGAACGGCGAACTACTGCACAGCTTCGTCACACATTTTCGAACTCTTTTTACCTTTCTCGTATTCTCTACGCCGGGAGGCGACCACACTCGAACGGACTGCATTCTCGGAGAAGAGATGAGATCGGAGCGAAGCGCTACCGAGAAGATCGACGACAAAAGCGCCGAACCGCAACGACGAAGATTCGAGAAATCGGAAATTCGTTATTTTGCATTTTACGCGGAACGAACAAAAAGATCGAACTCAGCGCAAAAACTTATTCTTTTCTCTATTTTGGTAAATGATTTTGAAAATCGATCGTCAACTCTAGCAAATGATTAGATGTTCTTGCTATTTATCGATATTTTTCATTCAATAGGTAGCTTCGCTTAAAATTCTTCAATAGTCATAATTATCGATTAAATGAAATCGCGCAGTGGGGGCCGATCGAGCATTAGAGAACGCAGCTGAGGCGATTTTACCTACGGGGTAGGAAGTCTCCGCAGTGTATAGAAGAGTTTTATACGTACTATACTAGAAGCAATAGGTGTCGGCTTAGCGCGAGACGAGCGCGAAGAGGCTCTAAAGGAATTTTAACTAACGCCTCTAACGAGGTGTCGTGTCTACTCTGTGCCGTACGCATATACACTGCAACCTACAGCGTGCAGGCACAGATGAAAATACAAGAGAAAGAGAGATCCTATGGAGATCTACCTGTGCCAAGTTCAGGGCCACCTCCTACGCAGCCCATACCTTTCATCGACACTAATCTCTTGCTCATACTACTATACGATTCAGACGGCAATAAAAAACAGAAAATTCTTGTTTCGAAAAATGTACGAAACAAATATTTATGAAAAAAATAGGATTTCAGTAAAAACAATTGTATTATTTTTTGTTTAATCGTTCAAAGACTTTCCAAGTAAATTCGAAAGAAAAACGAAACCTTAATTGTCATCTCCGCGAAGGAATTCTTGCTTGATCGAAGCGCATTATGCGCTTCTGTACTCGTCGAATTCGTAATAAAACTCGAGCCTCTCTCATGGAATAAACATAGATATGCAAAAGCGAGGGGCCGGTATAGTAGTGTCCGGCTACTTGTCGTTGACTGTCGTTCGGTGCGCGGTGAATTCGATGCATCTCGTCCTGCATCTCCTCGGCATATAGATTCGCGAGAAATACGAGGGAGTCTGTCGATCTCCCTTCGAAGATTCGCTGTCTATAAGCGGCGAGTTTGCGCTACTATCTTGCCGTGTGGCTTCCACATGTGTTCCTCTATATACCGCTATGTCGCTACGACGAGGCGGCATCTGTCTCTGCCGCGGAACATAGAGAATTCTCCGTGCAACCTACGAGCCTCGATGGGCCGTAATATAACGACGGAAAAGCGACAAACTCGCGAGACAGATTGGAAGTCGGGCCTTATACATAAGCAGCGAACTTGAGAATGAGGAGAAGCTTTACCTCCGGCGAACTCGTCTTGGTTCACAGATTGCCGTGCCTTCGACAATCCTCGTATCCCTGTATGCGTCTATATACATATATGCGACTTGTGAACATAAATTTATGCGTTCTTCGATGCCCTCTTCGGCCGCTCCGCGAATACGATAACTCTTGGGAATTGTGAGGATTGCCGGCGCGGTAGCTGGTGGTAACCTTAACGAGCGAGCACGCGAATGCGTAAACGAGAAATAAAGGAATACGAAGAAACGAACGAATGAATGAGACAATGCGAAGGAAAAAAAAAAAAAAAAAAATTTAATACACACATAATCGAGAAGCGAAACTCGACGGCGAAGTCGTTTATATATCGAGGTATTGCAAAACTTTCATTTCGTACGATAAATTGGTATTTGCGAGCTTTACTATCCTCGATATTAATTCGGAAAATTCGGAAAAACGAGTACGAAAAGTAATCGATTTTTTAAGGGCGATAAATACGTTTTCCGTTGGTCGTTTTTGCGACTGATAAAAAAAGCCGTGCCCGATGCGCCACTTGCAGCTCGAGAACACGATGCGGTTTTGTGTGCTCTCAAATTGGTAATTTCCACTCCGACAAGAGCACGCAGAGGTTCGAGAAGAGAGCGGAGCACTTCGCTCGTTTCCATAGAAATCCTCGCCGCAAGAACCCTTTTGTCCCGCTACACAAATCCTTATGCTCCGACTCGGCGTTCGCCGACATCGCTCGTACTTTTCGCGAGCACACGTTTCACCCTTCTGCAGTCATATTTGCGCTGATTTAGTGCGACTCTACGAGCGAGTTGCAAAGGGGACGACGAGCCAAAGCTGCGTGTCCAATTGACACGATATTCCGTCGAGATCTCTCGCCGCGGCGCTTTTTGTGCAATTGTTGTTTATGCTCGGGTTTACGAATTCTCAGAAGGTCGTAAAGTGAGCCCCAGCATTCTTAGCTCCGTTATTAATTATCTCTTTGTTTTGCAGTATGAAAAAAAATATTACAGCGTAAAGAAATACGATTTTATTTTGCAGATAAATTCCTTTAGACCGAACTAAGTGTAACTTCGAACTTATTTGTTTAGAGTATTTATTATTATTCAATTACGAGCATGCTTCATTTTCATTGTCGACGATAAATATAAGTTGAGCAATGTTTAATAAGCTTGAGCAAAAATTCCAGTGAAACTTCGCTCGGTCAATATCCGCTCTATTTTTAGAAGCGTTGCGCGAGATTTTTGAAACTATCTTTCTAGTTTTAAAACGTTACACATAAGTTATATTTACATAAACGAAATGTCGTTAAGAGTCCGTGGGAAACAACGAACGCGCACCAAGCTCACGTACTAAATATAACGAATAACTGGAAGCAATAAAGAATAAAACTTCCAAATATTTTGTCCAAGCGAATGCTAGAAAACGAAACTTTTTCAATATTCGTGACACGTAGAGCACGAGGTCCGAAACGAAAAAAAAGAAGCAATTTCGTAGTTGTTTCACATAGGGTCTGGGTCGCTCGCGGCAAAGATCCGATCTAGGAGTTTCTGGTCACGATTGCACTCGAGAGAATCGGTGCTTATGCTCTGCTCTACTATCTACCTGCTAAGAAACTAGTTTGGAAAAACTCGAGAAACGTGACCCCCCCCCCCCTCGAATGTATATCGTCGCGGACTTTTCTGAAAAGTAAAAACCACTTAAGCGGAAGAAGAAAAAAATGAAAGCGATACACAGTTGTCGTTTTGATCTCTCGTTCAGTTCCGAGAGGAAAGCAGAGAAGGGAGACGAGACAATCGCGGACCAGAGATCTGAACCAATTTAGTTGATGCTCGTGGGGACTCGTCGTGCGACCAGAAATCTTCGTCCGAGTGTTCTTATTGCCTCGCTAGAGAGAGGAATTACCTACGTGCGCCGCGTGATGTACGTCGCGCGGTAAGAGATAGAGAAAAACCGTACAGATACGAAGTTAGGAATCCACGTCGAGAAGCAGAAACATCGGATGAGTGATAGACGGATAAGGGGAGCGAGGTAAGGTAAAAGGGGACACGCACCGAAGGAAAAAGGATGAGAGGAGATGAGGAAAGATCGGTAAGGAAACGCGGTATCGCTGCTACTCCTGCCGCGCCGGTTCGGTCGTTTGCCTATACTCTCCTCGAAGAAGAGAGTTGCAAGCACAGATTCGAGATAAAGTCGACCGGAGCTCGAGCGGGGAATATACCCTCGCTGAAAGAGAACTGGACTCCTCTCGGCAGGCGTGTACTTTAATGCCGATAGAATCTTCACCGGGGTTAGTCTTAACCCTCGAACGGCGAGCGCTCACTCCGACTACTTCACATACCCGCGAATGTTATGCCCAACAATAACCATTCGTACAAAGTTCCGATAACAGTTCGATAGTAACTCGTTTTAACTTAAAAAAAAAAGATTTAACACGACGAATTTTTTTTTCCGTTCTTCGGCGCATTCTGAGTTACGTATTTTTTTCATACCAATGCAATTATTAGTATTATTATTATAAATTATTTTATCAACCACGGGGGTATTGCATAAATATTTTTGCGATATCCAAGCGTAAGAGAAGCGAATATGCGAGGAAGAAAAATTCCGAAGAATGGTAATGGGTAGAAAAGAGTTCGAGAGATGGAAGTATTATATATGCAATTGGAGTGCGCGATGCCTTGTGCTGGGCTGGGTGAGGACAATGGACGACTGCGGTCTGAAGCGCAGCGTAATGCCGAGGGTCATCTACATCTTCGATAATATATGGCTACTATCCTGTCGAGAGAGGCTTCTTACGTTCCCGAGTGCGCCGACTCGCAGCCGCACACGCACACAGATACGAGAGCAAGTGCAAGTACCTTGTAGTCACTGTGAAATAGTCGCTCGAGTCCCGAGAGGCTAAATATTGAGTTATCAACGACGAGGCTCGCGGCTTTCTTACGGTCGAAAATATACATTGACGTTCCGAAGTACAAGAACTCGCCGCGGAACAGTTCTGAAGAAATGTCCAGATGCGGAAAAAAGGTAACAGCGATAAAGAAAGAATTATATCGTTGTTACACGAGGGACTATCAAAACACTTTGTACCTCTTATTTTTTTTCTGCAAATAGAAACTCGAAAACGCGATTTTGCGAAAGTGTTTTTGGGCCGTCTCGTCGGCGAGTTGAAAGCCCTTACTCCACTAACACAGTGAATCTCACGAGAGCCCGAGGGAGAAACGAGTCTCGAAAAAAGTCTCATAAATAAATAATCGCTGTATATATAAATTTCCAGTCCGTCGCGGTGGAAGAAGTACGAGAAGAATCGGCAGATTCTCGAGGGCATTGCCAAAATGGCTGTGAGCCTTGGGGTCCCGAGGAATTCTCCCGTTCTCCGGGGTGAAAACGCTAGGGCGAACACCTGGAGACCTTATAACGCCTTCGCGAACTCGTCCGCGCTCTCGGAGACGATGCCGCGGATGAGATAGCATTGTCTCGCGTGTGCCCTCGCGAACGCGTGGACGAGGGACTCCGTCTATGGAATACCTACACAAGTTTGTTGCCGCAACAATGTATCGGGCTTCGCGTATACGGAATGTGCAGGTGCGTTTGTCTATACGGATAGAACCGAAGACGTAGGGCGGAACGATGAGTTTATGAGCGAAATCGATTTTTAAAAAATACATTTATTGTTTTGTAGCTCTGTTATGAAACCTTCTGAGGTGAATTTGAAAAATGTGAAACATTCCACTGAGAAAGAGACCCAATTAAAAAAAATATATTTTTAATACTGTATGTTTTTTGTATTGTTTTTTTTTTTTTTTTAACCAAAAAATGTATGCCACTGTGCTGCCGATATATAAATGCAGTGCACCACAAATGGCGAGGAGATAATTGTTCGAGATCTCTGAAATTCCATTTCACATATTGAATATTTATGTCGCCGGGCCGTTGTGCGAAATCGAAAGCGGATCCAATTTCCTCGAACCGCTTAGCGCTATTTAGTTTGATCCTTTTACGGATCAAACGTCCCTGGAAGGGCCTTCCTCGCTCTCGAAAATAAGAAGAAGGAACGAGGGAACGAGGAAGAATGAGAGTTTTGAAGCCCGAGAAACATTGAGAACAAGCAGCAGCTTGCTGCACAGTGAGAAACACCAAAGAAGTGTATAAAAAAAAAAGAAAAAGAAAAACAGAATCTCGCGGACGACTCTGTACGCAGTACCGAAATGGTGGGTCCTTTCGTCTCTCTTTTTTCTCTGGACCTCTGCGGAAAGGAAAGATAAGCCTTTTGTGGCCGAATAAGCGAGCGAGCGAGCACGAAAGGTTCGTCGTATTCGTTGCTCCTTGGCAAACGGACAACGGATCTCGTCCGCCCGGTCTCACATTTCGCGAATCCTCCGCTATCATATTTTATATAAAAAAAAAAAGACACAGACCACTCTCACCGCAAACGAGCGAACGAGCCAGCATCTTGATTTTTTTTCTCTTGATTTTTTTAAAATTCACTTTATGTTTTATTTCATCCACGCTTTTATATAGCCGAGCGGTGTTACGTCTACCGGTTTTTTCGCTCCTTTCTATTTTTATTCGTCGTTGTTCTTCCTCATATCGCTGCACGTTTATCGTCTTGTTCGCGATGACTT
This sequence comes from Ischnus inquisitorius, assembly GCA_963924025.1. Taxonomy (NCBI): domain Eukaryota; kingdom Metazoa; phylum Arthropoda; class Insecta; order Hymenoptera; family Ichneumonidae; genus Ischnus; species Ischnus inquisitorius. The sequence goes on along the minus strand of OZ001245.1, from coordinate 16,899,974 downwards.
TAGTCGCGAGTATTTCGTCGAATTGAACAATAAAAACTTTACGGTATTACTGACGAAACAGTAAAAAAAATTGAAGAGCACAGTCTATAAATTACCTCTATACGAGTGGAATTTGCACGTTTCATTCAAATGTCCTTAATTTTCTTTATCGGTTGTATTGACATCAAATCGGAGAAAGGCAGAGAGAATCGGATTGTTGCTGACGATGAGTATTCGATGAATCGAAAATACTCTCGACAAATTAATCCGTCTCAATGAACGAGCTCTTTATCGTTATTTTGCATCGTTTCTTGCATCACCCGGGCGTTATTCTCTTACGATCTCTCCTCGGGGGGAATATCGAAACGCGCGCGGGTAAATCGATTCTCGATGATAAAGCAAGAGGGGCCGCCGGAGATCTCTCGTCGACTCACCGCCGATCGATGGCCGCAATTTCGCCCGGCGTATACGTTTATACGATGTTTAATGCTCCATTTGTTTCGCCGCGGGGTCCACTCGCGAAGGCGATATTATTGCCTCTTTAACTTTAAATACCGGATGCCAATCATCAGCGGCGCGAAGAACTCGGTCATTCGGGAGTGTATGACCCGAAAAGACGAATGTATTTTTCGTCGAAGGATTTAACGATATTTTCGGGAGCAACTTCTTTGTGTGACGTCGTTACAAGATTTTCAATGACCGAAGTTTAATCAAATTTGCATCCAATATCGTCAAACACTTTTAGCTTATTGTAAAATTGAATTTGAGTCGTCGCAAATTTTTGTTCCATTTTTTCCAACTCGACTTTGACCTTCCACGGCACCGGAAGTCACAATTTTCCAATTGCAACGGTATTCTTACAGATATCGCTGATAAACTGTAAACTTTCTAGAGTATCTCGAATTTTTTGTTGCCTTTTCCCGGCGATAATATCGTTGAGCACGAAGCCCATTCTTAAATACCGGATGCAATAATCATTTAACGAAAGAACTCGGTCATTCGAGACGAGGCCCGGAAGCTCAACCGAACTGTTTTCATTTTATCCCTGCGCCGATACAATTTTTTTTCGATTTTCAAAACTCCGAAAGTATATCACGCTTGAAAATCGATTCGACAGCCGAGTTTGTCTATCCGCCGCGTTAAGATTTAAGGGCCTCTCGAGGCGCGGAAGAGTCGCGATTCAGCGATAGGAAATGATACACCTACGCGGCTTTCCGAGCAATCTTGCCGCGCGAAGGATACCTCTCTCGCCTTCCCCTTTATTTCGCTATTTCTCGGAAATTATCGATTATCGATCTACGAGCGGGCTCTCGTAGCACATAAGAAAACGAGATACATCGACTCTTTCGCGCTCTTCCACGGACAATTCTCGCGGGGCTGCTCGCCCGATAGATCGATAATCGCGTCTGTATGTGTATCTCTCACACTCCTTCTTGCGGCAAGTGTCGAACAATTAAGGCGAGACTTACGGGGCGCGCGCGCATACGCGATAAAACAGAGAGTCGGAAATAAAAGAAAAACGTGAAACCTGGAAAGAAAGACGGACGAGAGAGAGGAGGAAGAAGAGGAGGAAGAAGAACGAGAGTTACCGGGCTTCTCGTTATCAAGATCGGGGCAAGCTTGTCATCTCGGAAGAATTTACCGGCGACGGGAAGAGACGCGCGTTACTTCCACGCGACGCTATCGCGAACAGAAGATCTTTGCAGCGCGAAGTTTTCGCACATTCCGCTGTTTCCGGCAGTGAATACAATTTTTACTCGTCATCGGGAGTATTTCGCCTTTTTGTCGTTGTTGCTTATCGTTATTAAATATTGTTTCTGTACTCACCAGGCATGCAGACACATCGAAATGTTCCGGGATCGTCGAGACAGGAACCGTCGTTCTGACAGGGATGGGATTCGCACTCGTTCACGTTCGTCTCGCATCTTGGTCCGGTGAAGCCCTGTGTGCAGTTGCAAGCGAAGGAACCCGGCGTGTTGACGCAGATACCGTCGTGCTCGCACGGTGAACCTGAAATAAAAGTTTTTTTTGTTGCATTAACGTACCATCTCATAATTACGAAAATACTATATTATGAGAAATCATTTTGATGGGGAATATTTTCGATTATTCCCTAATTGTAAGAAAAATGAAATAAACAAAAAATCATGGCTACGCAACGAGCTCGAAAAATTCGCATAAATAAATAATTTATTTTCGTTTTTCGTATTATTTGGCTCGAAGTCGAAGAAACGAGTTTCGATAATTCGTACCACATCCCGCGCTACGTCGTTAATCCATTTAAGGAGAATCACTTTCTCGCTCGTTGATCTTTATGAATTCAATCTAGTTGATGCTTTCGATCCGCGTTCGATTCTCTCACGGGAGAACGCGGACGCTCTTACACGGGAGGGCAAGAGAGGAAGACCCGCGTCCGCCGATGTACAAACTCTCACCGGCGTTCCTATACAATCCGGGGGGGAAGGGGGGGACTGAAGTTCATTGATTCTCGCTCGTTCTCGCGAGATAGCTGCCAGTCGACGCGAGTGATAATTAAAAGGCGAAGGGACGCGCGCCGCATGATTAATGCGGCGGCGAAGTCCGGGCTGGACTCGCGATCGCTCTCTCGTCTCATGGATCTCGGAGCAAAGAGAAAAGACACCGTATAATATGGGCTCGAAGAGCGGCGGCGCGGATCACGGAGAACTACCGAAGAACCCTGCGCAATAAGTGCATAACAAAGCTCCTTAATTGGCGGATTCGATCGGTGGCTTCGAGTTTTTCAAAGTTTGCTCCAACACTGCAAACCCCGAAGGGAGACTAGCGCAATAAAAAAAATCCTTAGATTCCAAACCTCGCAATACTTTAAATTGGAATGAATGCATCAAATTAACTTTGAAATAACAAGAAGAATTAGTCGAAACAGAAATTTAAAACGATATTGATTTTTTGAGACAAGACTTTTCTAATCCAAGTGAAATATTCGTTTCGAACCGATAACTCAGTGCGAACGATTTCGAGTTTATCAAACATCGAGCAATTAATTTGTTTCATACGATCGATGGATTTCCGATAGAGGAAAACTCGCGGTGATTATAAAAGTTTTGCGCGCTCGTATATGGCTTCGTAATTGTGAACCGGACTTGGAATAAATGCGTGTAGGTATAAGTCGGAGTATCGAGGGAACGAGAAACGAGGGGCTCCGAGATCTCGGCGTTACGCGGCTACAGATACAGAACGTATACATCCTTTCGTCATACATAAATAAATATATATATATATATCCTTCGATAACCGTAGATGGACATACTCGCGAGGGCCTCTTCTCATCGCGATGTGGTTTCACGCTCTCAAAAGCCCGAAGGGACACGCGACGGAGATAGAAATTTAAGAGTGTGTACACCACATATATATATATATGTATATATAGCGAGTACGTATGCGGAGTTGCACGTGTGTCTGGATGGACCATGCGACGGAGGCTGAGAAGGAGTGAGACAAAACGGTAGGACGACGACGATGAGGCGCGCACCTGCCGCTGTCGTGAACGCTCGCTCGCGCGTACTCGCCAATTATCCAAGATATTTATGGACTTTTCCAGAAGCGGTTCGGCGCGATACTCTCCAACGGTGTACTCGGCTCTCGAGTGCTCATTCAACCGACTCTCATTTGGTCAAGTACATCGGATCATCGGGCTTAGATGAATTAACCGTTTCGCGTAATTACTCGCTCATCAATGAACTTTCCTCGATGACTGTCCAGTTCGATTTCAAAGATTTTCAAAATTATTACCAAAAAGTGAACAAAATTGTCCACTTTATCATCCCAAGTTCGTAAAGAAAATTATAGGGATATTGTGGAGTAAAAAAATGCAGATGTACACTTCATTATTTCATAGCTGATTGAAAAATGCCGGTGACTTTTTTCAGCTCGTAATTGCACGCACTTTGAGAGCATTCGAGCGATTCGTGTATTCACGATACAGTTATGAACTTCGGTTAGTAATGAGGGGAGGAACGCAGCTTCGTGAGTGCGTGGACCGTCGCGTTGCCGAACATTTACCGGATCCGTTTTCGATCCGAACTGACGACGATGCGACACACTTCTTTGCGTGGTATTAAACACGCTCTCGGTTTAACCGTCGATACAGTTACATTTAATTTGGCAAAACATTCTCGGGCGACACGTGTACCAATGCAGTCGAGGCAAATTGCGAATGTGTTTCGCAGAGAGGGAAGAACTGTACTCGAAGCTTCGGTCAACTCTCGAGTATGGCATTAGTTAAACATTTCTGGTGATGGAGTTGAGAAACGCCAGAGAGGATGAGAAAAGAGGAGCGTCAAGTTGTTCTACACAAGGTATGACTCGAGCTTCGCATACCGCGGACGTGTAATTCGCCGGGCGTTTTTCCGCCATTGTAATTGGCTCGAAGCGAAAGAGAAGTTTCTTCACTCTGCCCTCTCGCCTCGCCGCACGCCGCCTCGTTGTTCTCCGTTCCGCGGAAGATATGCGTGTGCGGCACGCAAGAAACGCATTGCGAAGCCGTGTTTACAATGCCGCGAGAGCATCCCTCGGTACTATAGATCGGCTCACAGCCGCGCGACTATAAAGAATTAAACAGTTGAATCGCTCGACGACGACGACTACGGGGACGGAGACGAGGCTGTTGAAAGAAGGCGCGAGAGCGCGGCCACCGCGAGCGCCAATAGCGGTACCCGCGCGGGGAAGAACCCGCGGGAGTGGATAAAACAAATGTTTGAAGAGTCGACCGAGCCAAATCGAGAATTCTCCGCGAACGAGGATGGCTCCGAGTTCGCGAAGTCCGCGAGAGTCTCTCACCGTGAAACGTCGATGGGGAATCGAAACGATTAAAGACGGATTTTTCCCGTGATGTTTACCGGGCGATCGCCCGCGGTGGCGGGAACGCGATCGCTTCCGCTTGATCGATGTCCGGATCGAAGGGCTATTCGCTGATGAAAAGAAGGAAAAACGGCTGAGAGCGCCGAGAAGGACGGGAGACAAGAGAGAAAGAGTAATAGTTGCTGGTCGCGAGCGCGCTCCGGAACGCGAAATTGCGCTCTCGGGACCTCTCTCGTTCGACTATGCTTCTTTGCCGAGGAGCAAAGAAGGGGCACCGGCAAAGTGCAATAACGAGAGAGCGGGAGAACGAGAACGAGAGGACGAACGACGAGGAGAGAGAAAACTTAATCTACCAGAAAATATGCAATCTAGATAATAACAGAGTCGCGGGAGTGCATCAACGGGCGAGAGGTCATTATGGTCGTTATTAAACTTAAAATAACGTTTTAAGCGTTTAATTAGATTCGTTCGTGTATGTATACGACGGTGCACCGAATGGCTCGCGGTGAATGTGCGACGCTACACACGAGGCAAATCGCGAGCAATATTCGAGCAGCATGACTCGGCGCGACGTGAGGGTTGAACGGGATTAGCGACTGAAAGTGAAGTGGCTCGTGTCTCGATATCACATCAAATATCCCCATCCGTGAGTCGAATCCCTTACACTTTCGTTAACCATAATGTAAATGAGAAAATGGAATTTTCGAAAAAAAAAAAGGAAGTTCATTGTATTATTGATTAATTATTCAATGAATAATGGATAAATAATAATAAACATTAATTTATTTTTATTATAATTATTATTGTCCTTATTTTCTTAATTTTCTATTTGTTTAATCTTTATTAAAAATGAACTTCTATGAAAAAATAAAATCAAAATGCGCAACGTCGTCTAAAAATGGAAAATAGTTCGTAGAAAGTTTGTGACTCTTATATTTTTCGGAATAGTCGGAGGGCTCCCAGCGGGGTGTCAAACGACATGAAAAAGGGGGGATATAAAGGCCTAGGCCACTACGAAATTCGTGAGCTCCGGTTCCGCAGGTATGGTATTTGCCACCCATTCAGGTATATATAGCGTATGCAAGAACGAAGGTGAGCGCGCCCAAGAACTGGAGGTGAAGCCCCCAGGGGTATCGGCTTACTTCTCTCCTACGTATATATACATATATACGTATAGCGGTCCTCTTCCACCACCTTTCCCATCTTCTTCTCCCTCATCGTACTTTGGTTGGCGACGTTGCCGAATTTCTCTTCCAACAATGGGACTCTTTGTTTAGCGGATTGCAGGTAGTCCGCCGCTCCTCCACCTCGATGTAATACTATATCGTTGTTATTTGGGGAAGTTCACTAAAGCGACGTTGACTTTCGCCATTCCTTCGAATAATATATCTCCCTCGGATTCACAGAAATCAATCAACGTCTTCAAGTTACAAAAAAAAATCAGCTACGAATGCATTTTTATTTTTTGTCAATACTAAAAATGGACGCAAATTTTTTTTTCTCGTACTAAAAAAATTAATATTTTCATATTGTGTAGTGAATGAATTTATTACATTGGCAAGATTATTTTTTGCATGCTCCACCTGACAAATTTGCCGTGGAGTACAGATTTTTTCTTTTCTCAACCCATGAAACACGATAAGTTTAACACGCGAAGAATAATGAGAGACCGAGGGGGCAGCAGGAGTCGAGTCACTTGGTCCTTCCGCGTCGTGAAAACGCCGAGAGTGAGTGAGCGGGCGCACAGGACGTGCCACAGGGTAATCCGACGCCAGACGTCGGTGGTCTCCGGGGTCCGGTTTGCCACGAACCACGGGCATCGACGAAGAACAAGGGAGAAAGAGAGAGAAGGAACGGCTTCCCGGAATTTTTTCTCAAATTCATAAACGCGAAGAAATGGATGGGAAAGGAACGAGAATATAACACGTTTGTCGTGTGAAGCTTTACGATTTCTTATTCGAAACTACATCCGAATATCTCGAGGCTTGAAGGAGAAAAAAATGATTATGGACATTCCCGTTGTACGGAAATTCCTCGTTCGATGCACCGTCTGCCGCGGGAGACTATCGAGAGAGATTTTATGACTTTATATTGTCTTTATTGCGCGGAGAAGCGGAATGGTTAGTTTATTGCGCAGAGGGAGTGAGGAAACTCCGTCGAACGCTCGCGAGAGCCTCCCCGCTTTGGCTTCGGACGGAAACAACGCGAATCCTTCGAGTTTCGTAGAGTCTCTCGTTGCTCGAACTCGTTGTCGGATTTAGAGGCTCTTTATCGTTCATAGTCGTCGCTACGCCCGCGGCATAGGAAATAAAATCGTGGAAATAGTACGAGCGCGCCTTTCGTACGCCCGGAGGCCACTGTGTAGAACGGCGTCGCGTATAAACGCAAACGACGCGTAAAGAAAGTGAGAAACAGTATTAGCGAGAAGGGAGAAGAAGAAGGCGAAGAAGAAGTCGAGGAAGAGAACGATAGGGAAGGTGGGGAAGAGTTAAGGACGCGAGGTAAATTGTGCGTACAGTGCCAACGGCAAGCAGGTAACGACGAAGCGCGCGCGCGCGCGCGAGAAAACGTCGAGGGAAAAGAGAGACCAAAAGCGTTAATTATACCCGGTGGCCGTTAATAACCGATCAGCAAGAATTTCTTGCCTCTACCTGCGCTCGCAAACATATCCACTCTCTTTCTCTCTCTCTGCCTTCGCAACACCCTTTATCGCCGTGCCGAGATCTTCCTCCTAAGCCTACGGGGTCTCCGCCGCGGCGTAACTCGGTGGTCGAGGAACTACGACGAGATAAATACGAGGCCGATGCAGAATGAAAATAAGAGAACGAAGATGCGAGTGAAGTACGAGACGAAATAATCGAAGATAGCAATTTGAGCTCGCGGATGCAACTGGCAATTGTCCGTTATTAATATTATCCTTCCTTGTGGATTCTGAGCGTTGAGCATTTAATTCATCGCACAACTAAACTCGAGTTGAAACAAGAATGCGAACTCTATATCGTTTGGGAATTTGCCTAACTGGATCTAATCAAGACTGGCGCGAGGGAAGTCTTCGCGTCTGATCCTTGTCAATAATAATTAAAGGTTTTCATTCGAAGCTCATTCCTCAATTTTTCGCCATATCTCTGATTCCGCAGGCTTTTTTTTGGTTTGAACATAGAGTTTTATCAATGTCGGCAGAGGGTATACGGAACGGCGTGCACGACGAAAGGGTCAGATCTCACGTGAAGAGATCTCGGTGGAAGAGAAGTCGCGAGAGTCTCTGCCTCCTGTCCGGCGTAGGATGACACGCCTTCGCGTGGCCAAGGACCTCTCGGAGAATCCCAAAGGAAGAGGTGGGCCTTGCCCGAGGGCGCCTATGTATATAGTTATATTCCTCGCTCTTCTACAACGGTCTTTGCGAAGAACAAGATGAAGAAGAAGAAAAAAAAGAGCGAAAGAGGCTGGGATGATGCTGGTAGAGGAAAGAGCGTACGTCCGTCCCGTCTTCCGAGTAATGCGCTTATAATTACACTCCTCTGAATCCCTCTTTACCAGTTTTCGTTCGTCGGTCCTTCGCTGACACTCGATCCGCCGTCTGGAAGCTCTCGGGACCGAGAGAAAGAGCAAGCGATAAGCTCTCCGGTAACGCGCGGCGGGAAGGGCGAAAGCGCCGGGAGGATCAGAATCGAGGATGCTTATGGGAGATTCAGTTCTGTGAGTGTATCTTCTTCTCATTCTTCTTCACCCGGTAGTGTAACCTCTCGCGTGTATGAGAAATACCGACTCGCGTCTCGACGAGCCGTTTTATTATTCTCTCGAAATGGCCAATGGTTAATGCGAGTAGGAAGTGAACGATAAGGTTCAAGAGACGTTACAAAGTACGTGTGGCCTGTACGACTCTCTCTACACCTCAGCGTACCGCATTCGAACACAAGAGGAAAGATATAAAGCCGAAGTAAAAAGCCGATGAATGAGAATGAAAGGAAGCGAAAGTCGCGATACAAAAGAAGCTTCCGATTATTAATGAAGTTGTCTTTGTTCGGATACGAAAAAGGGGAGCATTAACGGAGGGAAAAGTACATGTTTCGTCTACGCCCGTATACCGAGTATTTATTATCGAGAGCAAGAACTCGTACTCGTTTTTCTTGCGGCCCGGCGGTGAGAAACGAAGAAAAGGAGAAGCGAAACACATTTCTTTTTTGCTCCTTTCTTTCGCTTCACATTCTCGCTCATTCTAATTTCATTCTAAGACCGGAGTGACCGGAGCGTAAATACGCAAGTGCGTCGAAGAAACGTCGTAAATGCGTCGGTACCGTGAGATTAATAATTGCCGAGTTGGAATAATTAATAAGCTGTGTCAACCGGGAAGAGGAGTCACGAAGGACGAGGCGGAGAAATTCTGCCGGCCGGCGAACGTCGCGTATCTCTCGTCGCACGGGAGTACACCATCCACCGATAATATACGTTGGGCAAACATATCGCCGAGTCGATAGTCGGCTGCTGGGAGAGTTCTCGCGTATGTAAGGAGTTGATGGGCGCGCGACTGCGGGCGTTTGGCTTCTGGCACAAAACGAGAAGGAGAGCGCAAAAGGCGAATGACAACGATTACGGCCACGCAGTAGTGTCGATTTTGTTTTTTCTCTCTTCCGCGTCGTTTATTTTTTTAATCCCGCTGAAGGAGAGAGAAGACAGATGGACAACGTGGAGGGAAGGGAACAGCGTCAAGAAGCAGCCTGGTTATTAAGGATCGTCGGACCCCGCGGGAGCTCGCAATCGCGAGCGGTGTCCCGGGGCACGAGATTACTCGACGATGATAATAACGATCCGATGCCACCGCGACATTTTCTCTCTCTTCGGGTTCCTCTTCTTTTTTCGTTTCGATGTTTCATGCTTTTTTTTATATTTTTTTTTTTCGAAGTTTCATTTCCTACATGGTTTTATTTCGAGAAGCTATGCCGGGATCTTGATTCTCGTACGAGAACATCTTCGATCTGGATGTCTCGGCTACGAGCAGAAACGAACGAGATCGATAATAAAAGGAATAAAATTAAATTGCCGGAGCAACGGACTCGTCGAGTTAACGATGAGTATTTTCGTTGTCGAAGATATCGAAAGAGAGCGAGAGCGGGGCGATTGAGGTCAATTCTTCCATTCGGATCGATCGGCGACTCGAGCTTGGGTCGACGAACGATTTATTATCGCTTATTGTCCTCAAGGACGAGTATCCCTTTCGAGAAAGGAATCTCGCCTCCATTGTTTTGTCGAAGTGAAAAAAAATTGTTTAACGAGTAGATAGCGATCTTTCTTGCTTCCCTTGGGGGTCGGCGGGAATTCGGAGAGTCGCTTTTACTCTCGATTCTTCGGTACCAAACTTCGATCTTGAAACGAGATAGAGTTCTGCTTTGCGAAATCCGGGAAAACGAAAGTGTTTCTCATTCGCGACATTAGAAAGCTGACAAAAGCGAAATGAAATGTTTAAAAAAGTAAGTCGATTTATTGTTATCCGGAAACTAGACAAAGAATGATTTTTCATCGACGCCGCAAGAGTACAAAAGTAGATTTTACTCTTCGGGTAGAAAATTTTAAATCGAGGAAAAAAGAAATAGTATTCCTACGGATACTTTCGGTAAATAGAATTTCAAAAGAGAATGAGTGAATCACAGAAATCCGTGTGGAAATGCAACAAGATATATTTTTTGGACATGCTTACCTTGCTCGCACTCGTCGATGTCCTCGGAGCAATTGAGTCCTTTGTAGCCGCTCGCGCAGGAGCAGGTGAAGGATCCGTTGATCGGACTGGTGTCGCAAATGGCGCCCTGATGACAGGGATTCGAAGTACACGCGTCATCGAGATGACACAGAAGACCTGCGTGACGAAGAAAAAAAAAAATTATAGCAACGATTCCACAAAGCATAAATCACGGATCGAGATGGGAATAATTGTATCCATCTGTGAAACGAAGGATGTGAAGAAAAAGGAGAAAAGTGCGTCCGGTTTAGAGTATCTCTAGGACAAAAGTCTATATAGCTGCAACCAAACATGGTCTCGATCGTCCGAAGCCAAAGAAGGCGATACGCCGAGCGACGAGTCTCGTTTTCTGCTCGCACCGCTCGCCTGCAACGAAACTCGCGCTCGCGCACTCCTTTACCTTCTTCGCGTACGAGACGAGAGAGACTAGTTATCGCGATGTAGGTCTCGGCGTACCGCGCGCGATTTTCCACTGTCGAACAACCGGACGGACAAAGTGAGCTCCGACAAATTCACGACGGGTTCGATAAATTACACGGAATGAAGCTCTCGCGTGACCTCGACAAAGAAATATTCTCGAGATTCTTCCATCCAGCGAAACAAAACCGCGCAAAATAATTGAATCGGTAACGGAAAAATGTCATTCTTTGTCTATTATCCTCAAGGTCTTTGTCGATATGAAATTCTTTTTTCGATGCAACAAATAATAACGGTAATTTTTTTTTATTGTTAAAATATTCCCGATAATTCTTCTCGGGAGATCCTTCTTTTATTTGCAACAACGATCTCGATCGAGCAATTTGTTATCGCAAATACATTGTGTTGAGAAAAAAAAACGCACCATGTTCCATGTCATCGACATGTAATGGAGCTCCGTTAAAAATAATTCCGTTAATCGTATCGCAAAAAGAGTTGCGAATATTATTCGGGTTACGAGCTCGTACACCTGTCCGGACCCGCGTACGCGACCTCGGCTCGAATAACGATTGTCTGGCCATATAAATACGTGGAGAACTCGAGAAAACTCGTTTCGCGACAATCACGCGAGTATCGAGAAGTCGTCGTCGATCTTTCCGCGGACCATTCTTTTCGCCTGACGACGGATATAATATACGGAACGTGCGTGCACCTGTGAAACGCGCCGCGAAGGGGGACACCTGCGTGATCGAGTCTCGCGCCGGTGCTTTACTGCGCGCGTGAAGATTCGAGACGACCGAGCGAACGCATTCGCGAGAAACTCTTCTCTAATCGCCGTCGACGATCGAATGCGATTTATCTCGTCGCGAGGCTCGAGCGAGGCTTCTTGACCGGTTGACGAACAGGCGTTGTTGGCGCGCAACGGAAACATCGCATAACAAAGTAGATGACGACTTATACGCTATGCTTGCACTCTCCGGTATCCGACGAATGCTCGGAAGGGCCGAGGCAATAAGGAATTCCACAAAGGTGGAATCGATTCAATTGTCTGGATCGAAGCGGTTCGTACATTTCTACGTGATTTCTAATAGAATCGTAACTGTTCATTGTCAAAGCTAAATTTAACTTTTCTGTGTGCTCTTTCTTGCATTTCCAAATTCGCTTAAATAAACTATTAGATTTTTTTTAAACAATCCCATTTTCTACAGTGCCAAAAAGAAGATCGTCAAATTCTAATTGTCGTGCATATTCTAATTTTTCGAACGATCGTACTTGTCAGTTGTGAAAAAATACTATCGAGATTACTAGTCACTAAGAGAGTTCAAGCGAAGACCATTTTTTTCACTTCGAGCCCATCTATGAAAAATGTATAAAAATGTACGTGGATAGTTGATAAATAATTGTGAAAAATGTATGAATGAAAAAAATCGACTTCTCGCATAAAGTGATAAATGGACGTTGTGACAACTCACCGGTCTTTCCGTACGTGCACCGACAGTAGAAGCTACCGACGCGATCGATGCAAGTAGCGCCGTTGAAGCACGCGGCGCCTGCACAGTCGTCGATGTTGACGCTGCAGTCGGGTCCGGTCCAGCCGTTGACGCATATGCACGAGTAGCTTCCGTGCGAATTTGTACACGTCGCACCGTTGTGACACAACGACGGCCTCACCGAGCACTCGTCAACGTCGAATTCGCACTGTGCCCCGGTAAACGCCGGTGGACACAGACACGAGTACTCGTTGATACGATCCATGCAAGTCGCGCCATTCTGACACAGATTGCCGGGACAATCGTCGATATTTTCCTCGCAATGGTCACCTCGGAAACCTACGACAAAAAAATAGCGAAATTAACAATTGATCAAGCACACGAATTATAAACGAATCAATCATCGACAAGCGCGATTGTGTATCATCAGCGATTTTTTGATTATGTATCTTTGCACTTCGACGTCACTGACCCGCAATTTGAATGTAAATGAGTCGGCTTTTTTTTGCCCTCGCGTAATATTAAACTCCGGATATCTGCACTTACGTGTGCGTATGCGTCTATAAATACTTATGGTAAATGTGAAAGGAGGCATTGCGTAGAATTTTTTCGAATAAAAAGGCGAGATGCAACGGAGGCAGCTTTAAACGGGTGGAGCCAGTCGCGAGTGCGCTGATGACTTTCAGAATCACCCTGGATATTATTACTGGTCGAGTGTAGCGAGAGAGGAGAGACCGGTAGGTAATATTAAGCGAGAAGTCATTAAGGACTGCGGTGGCAACGCCCGTTTGACCAGTATTCCGCAAGTTCGACGATCCCGGCCGTCGTAAAGAAAGGATATTTAAGATCTAACGCTCAGAACGCTGAGGAAGAGGCCGAAGAGGTAAAGGCTCTGTTGCGGAGCGACGAAACGAAGAAGCTTAAGAACGAAGAAATATCAAGCGTGTCCAATCAATCGATCCCTCACCGGCGAATTTCTTGCCGGCTCGCTTTCTTTGCGTCGCGATCTTCCTCGTGTTTTTAGGCGAGCGAAGTTCGCGCCAGATCAAATATTTAGAAGAGAAGAGAGAGGCTGCTAATGGATTCGCAACGGCCTCGCGCAACCTTGCACACGATGGTTCGGCGTTGCAGTTTTCTTCCTACTCTTGCCCGGGGTTAACGTTAAAATTGTCGTTGCGCAACAGCGACTCGAAGAACCGCGAAGGCGTCGCTCGGGAAGTTCGTCGAACTTGGAGGTAAAATTAGACTTGAATTTTGCCGCGGAATTTTTCAATTTTTATCAAATTAATAAGCTATATATGTTGATCAGCTAAATATTGTGAGACCGAAAGTAACGAGACTGAGAATGTTGCTTATATATTGAGTTATTTGTTGGCTTTCCATCGTTTTGCTTTAATATTGTATCGAACATGAGAAAATACGAGTGGGATGCAAAGAGCCCGATATCGAGGTTGTTCCGCGGTTGTTGAAAACTAGTTCGAGAATCTACGGTCTCGTGTACATGCTCACATTGCCGAGTGTGTACACACGGTATAATGCCGAGAGCACGAGAGATAAGCCACACAGAGGCGTAATTAAGTGGCGATAAAGAAGAGAAGCAGAGAGCCCCCCGTCGTCGGCATTGGTTGTGTGTGGCGATCCGAGATGTACACCCTCTCGAAGCATATCGACAAGGGTTCGCTTGGGAGCTCGCGAGCCGCTTTAATGCCTTCTTCTTTGCCTTCCTCTCATTTCTCTCTCTGTGTTTCTCTCTCGTACGCCCTCGCGACTCGCGAAACGCGATAATGTCCGGCTAATAGAAACCGTACGAGTCAGCGGCACGCGAGTGGTAATTCACCCAACTTAGAGCATAAATGTTCAGCCACGACGACGGCCGAGCGTATTATGAGAACGATGAACATTACCCTGCGCTCCCTCGCGCGTGTTTTCCGACCGCGCGTTCAATAAACCAATGAAGATATCTGAATTAATTATAATCACTATTTGTATTCGCGAAATACACGAGCGTCGATGTAACCCTCTTATCGATAAACAGATAGAACATTTATCATTCCTTGAATTTATCGACTATGCCTTCCTTTTTCTTCATCACGATCGATACGCTATGTAGTTCAATTTTTGTTCGTATATTTGATTTTTTTGTAGAATCATAAAGTCGAGCTATCGTCTTTACGGAGGAAACGAGCCAACCGCAAAGTCGTCGCGAGAAGCCGATAACGAGTGCGTGGGTGTTGAATTGATAGGAAGCGACAATGGAGAGGGAGGAGAAAAAAAGAACGCTTATTTCGCAGTCAGTACAGCCGTTCGGGCTTCCCAATCGCTCCGCGATAGTAATTCACGTGAGAAACGAGAAGCCGTGAAAGCGGCGAGAATAGATAACCGTGTGCCGGTTGCGCGCGACCCGAGGAGGATACCGATACCTTACTACCGGCGCGGCGAACCGACTTCCGGTTCACCCTTCTCTAGTCGCATGTAAAACTCGCGCGGGCGCTTCTGCGCTTCGAAATTATACGAAATTCGCTTCATTAATTATCTTTCGCACCGCAATCCGTTCCGATACTCGATAATGACGGCGGAAATTTGCTATTTTTTCTTCTCCTACACTCTGCTCTCTTTCGCCCGAGACACTGGCAAATAATTAACGGTAAAAGTTTCACCCGCGCGAACCCGAGAAACACCTAATTCCCGCGCTTGTTAATTGCTTTTTCTTCACACTCGGACGAAACGATTTCGCATCGGTACGCGGATTAACGAGACGATGCGCCAAGTGTGGAGTTAATAAGAGAAATTTTTTATATCTAATCGAAATAATTGTGGCCGCGAAATGTAGTTTCTTCTTATTCCGCCACAAGAGTTAATAAGTAGTATCATAACACAATGATATCGTAACTGTTATGAAAATCCCTTGAATCATAAGTGCACGCGGAAAATACGTGAGAATTTAATCGGTAAATTTGTGTGTGTGTGCTTTTACAGCGTAGAATCGATTTCAATTGATTTCTAATCGAATTTAAAGCGAATGCTTGGCCCCGACGGGAACGTGACCACGAGGAAATCCGGGTGTGTTCGATAGTTTAAACCGTGCGATAGTTCCATATAGTTCTCTTTCACTCGTCCTCTCGCGTAATATGTATATATACATACACACGAGTACGGATAGAGAGAGGTTGGTGTTCCCTTTCTCTTTCCATCCTTTCCTCCGCGCACTCTCCTCGACTTTCTTATCGTCTCGGTATCAGCTGTTGTACGGTGATGCATACCTGGTCGTGGACCATAGTTAGCATCTAATGGCTGGCATAATTTATGCCCGATAGGGCACCTTAACTATCGCCCGTACGTTCCCCTTGTCCATGTGTGTATTATATGTCGTGTATATAGAGTGCGCATGCCTATGAAACCCCCTCCCCTGGTTCTCTCTTGTCTAAAGAGAATATACCTATTTCTCATTCCTCTTGCTCTCTTATGGAGATTACACGATGACTCGAGGCTCGGGGATATCGCTTGTGCTAAAACCATCGCCGACTCGGGTTCCCTCGGCCCACGACGTTATTATACCGCAGCCTCCCCGTCCGACCTTACTTATAAAATAGTGACATTAATATTAACGCCCTCGGCTCTTTCTCTCTTCGCCAGCGAGAGAGGGAATCGCGAGGAAAAAAATGCCTACCGATCGTATAACTCGCGAATCGCATGCATGTATGCGCATATCGCGAGAGGAATGTTTCATCGACCTCCGGAGTCCGGAGCTCTACCGATTTCCGGATGCGAGACGTCGGTGAATCATTCGAATTCTTTTGATTTTTTAAACAGATTTTTCTTATTTTTTTTACTAGAATTATTGGAATCTTCAATGCATTATCGATACTCTGCATTTAAGAATTTTTTTTAATGAATATAGAAACCAAATATCTTTTGGAGGGGATAAAATTTCGTGAATTTCAGTGTTTCGGAAACTTGCAGCTGCTTCAGACTTTTTTTTTACTTTTTTTTTCTTAGTTTTTTCTGGGGACAATATTGGCTTCAAGCTCAACAGGGTTGAACGACTCAATGAATAAATACCGAATTTCTGTGATCGATATGCATGTTAGCGAACCTTGGAAGTTTGTGGCTTCTCTGAGGAATGTTTGCTCGAAGTTTTTTTACTAGAGCGTCGAAAAATTCGAATGGTGCAAAAAGGGCTTCTATCCTTCTTCTCGAGTTACCGAATCGCTCGAAACCTTTGGACGCACGAGAAAAAGATTGAATAACTCATTTGCCTTCGGCAAACTCTTCGAGCTATGATCAAGCAAATATTCACAGTTAGGCAATACATTTTTCGCTTGCTTTATTATCCGTTTTTAACGCAAGATCCCGATGGATCGCATAAATTAATCACTTTTTTGCCAATCGACTTCGTGCGTGCCGCGAACGCGATTTCGCGGAGTCACGAAAAAAGAAAAACTCGTTCCAACCACATCGGCACCTTGAGTCGCCGGGCATTCTCGTGCGTTAACGCGTTATCGGCCACCGGGACGAATCGATTCACGTTAATATCGACATACCGAGCCGAGCCGCGAACAAAAGCCTCGCCGGTTCGATGGTACACACAAAGTACAATCGAGATTTACTCTGTAACAACGGAGCACATATTTACCCGTCGATTCGTCGCGCGCTTTTTGCTAACACATCGGTCGTTCGCGTCGCGGTGGTTTTATCAAGCAATTCCTTGTCCATCGACAGCTGAGAAATGAATTTAAGAGAACGTTTCCTTTGAATTGCTCGGTACCGGCAAAATTTTCGAGCCAATCTCGATTACACAGTCTTCATGAAACGCAAAGAAACAAATAAACAAAAAGATCAATTCAAAAAAGTCTCAGATACGGTCGATATTAGATCATTGGAGCTCGGATTTTCGATGAGCGGCGATGGTTGAGAAAAAAAAAAATCAAAAGGAAGAACAGAAGACTGAGGGTGAGCCAGAAGAAGGGAGGTACGAGGCTGAGAAGCAGAAAGGAACGAAGAAGGGTCGAAAAGAAGGGCCCCGCTAATAATGCGTACGCTGATTTCCATAAGCTACGGTCCTTCGCTTCTCGGAAATCTCTCTTTCTCCGGTGGGGGCTTCGGCTTCGTTCTCCTTATAAACCCCGTGCCCTCTTCGTATCGTCTTCCTTTTAACGGGCAAAGCCCGCTCGCCTCGGAGATTCGCGTTTCGGCGCGAGGACGAAGCGAGACACGAAAAATAAAACGAACTGAATGAAAAAGAGGAAAACGAAAAACAAAATCGCAGGGGAGAAAAGAAGCAGAAAGAAAGATAGACAGATAGATCTCGGGGGAGTCTGGAGCGCGAGGAAGAATACGATAGTTTATTTATGAGCTAGGGAAAGGGAAGGAGAGACACGACACAAACGGGCGACTGTGTCTTCGCGTGTGTCGATGCGAGAATATTATACATAGAGCGGAGAGTGCAGACTGAGGGCAAGAAGAAAAAAATGTTATAGCCTGTTGCGTCTGGTGGGTAAGAAGAACGGAAGAACAGGGAAAGCATCACCCCCCCATGGCTGCTACTTATAAATCAACGACGACGATGGCGGCAAAACGCCGGAGCACCGTAATTGCGATTGTCCGCAGGGACGAAGGCTTTTCTTCTTCTCTGACTCGTTGGAGACTCTCGATTTCTCGATGAACGACACGGGCTTCGGCTTCGATGGTATTTTCATCAAAATCGGAAAAGAATCGAAAAAAATGTGGAATTTTTTTTTGTATATCACGAACGAAGGTGTCAATTTTCTCTAACTGCTGCATAAATTAATGTTATTACTCATTGAGTCATTTAAAAGTTACGGCACAGTAACTGAACAGCAGAGATACTTTACTGCGTGGATTTAATGTACTATATATTTTTTACGACTCGACCAAATATTACCAAAATCGTATAACAACTTCACTTCATTCTTCTGTCCCTTTTGCAATGTTTGTTGATATTTTTCGTAAAAAAAAAATACCGCATATATCGATCGCGCTTCGGAGCGTGGAAGCGAGATAATATTTATATACAGTTATACTTTCCGAGTGAGGAAGACGTCAAGAAGTTGCGAGAGAGAAAGAGAGAAAGAGCGAGCGAGTGAGCGAGAAGGGAGATGAAAAAAAAGATCGGAAGTTTTTGTAGAGGGGGTAAAATAATGTTAGGGTGTCCCCTGAATATATATCCCGTTGTTCTTTTTCCGTCGGGCTTATGCGGACCGCGGACCTTTCTCTCGCTCTCTTTGAGCGTTGTGTTCTCTCCGTTTCGAGGCACGGGCACGTATATGTAACGCGCATACACACCGAGAGACATCGGGAACACTGCGGAGAGAGGTACACACAGTCCATTATCGTTCTCTTTCTCCCTTCAGCGCCGGTAGGTTCCGTATCGTTTGTTCGTCTACACAGCCATACAGCAGCAACGGCACGAAACACGCTCGAAGCCAGTGCCTCTCCTCCTGGTCGTGGGTATCCTCGTCCGCGTCCTCGTCGTCGCCGAGGTGTGGCAACGTTGCGAGAGCGGGTGTGCGTCCCGAGGGGCCTCACTCTGTACGGTGGGGACTGTGGGAAAATTCTCATGCCGCCGACTACGGGAACCAGTGACTATCAACCCCGAGACGCACGAGAAATGAAAAAAATAACTCATCCCAATAAAATCGTCAAAATGTCTCTCGTAATTCTCGAGACTCGTCAATAACGAGAATCGAAAAAAAACTATCTCTCGGAAACAAAAATTGATTCTTAATTCCAAGAATCTTTTTCAATTAAAAAAAAATGAAATTTAGTATCGAGAAATATTTTTTCGAACTTTCTGTTATCGATGCAGAAGTATCGAAGCGTGTTTTGCGGTTGTTTCGGGTATAAATTGACTATTTTTCTGATTGGTTTTTTTTTGTTCGATTTTTCGAATTTTACAAATAGCTTGAGAATCGCTGAGGCGGTCGGGACCCGTCGAAGGCCCCACGATGCCGAGAAGGAAGGTTAACTGCGGACCCGTGCGCCTCCCCACCGAAAACCGAGCGAAGGCACCGGGTGGCCACGCGGTAAACGCCACGGGGGTGCGCAAGGAAAAATCATTTGGCTGCCGCTTCCGAACACTCGGCTTCTCGAGACTCTGCACGTGTGTTGGTAGAGTCGACTCTCGCCCGTCCGTGTAACTGCTCGGGGACGCAATTATTGCTCGATGAGCGTCCATCGATGAAGGGGATACGGCGAGCGAGCGGGGGAGTCGAGAAGCGAGAAAGTGGATCTAATGCATACATAAACTGACCCTTGGCAAGGTGTCCATGCTCGACCTTCTGACAATTCAATCTATCTATCCCCTCTTCCGTCCAGGAACAACCCATACGCTTCCTTTGACCACGCAAAAAAATTTCGAAAACAATATTATCCTCAGAAATATCGCGTTAATCAAATTTATAATTTATGGCCAACATTCCAAGGAATTTAGAAAACGGTTATTACCGATCGAGCGTCGGTTTGGCGCAAAACATAGTTGCAAACTAACCGACGCTTATTAACGATTTCGAGCCTCGTATAATTTCCGAATAAATCAATACTTCTCATTTTCTACGACGCTGCGGAGGTCTCCAATGGTGTTTAATAGGTTATCGCGACTAAATAATTAGTCGATTATCCGAGTCGTTGCTTTGAAAATTGCGCAAGCTTAACTGTCCGCTTAATTCCAAGCCATTATGGACGCGAGCGATTCCGCCGCGGCTTATACGCTGCTCTCGCTTGTTCTCGTCGAATTGCCAGCGGAGAGAGCAACGGATAGAGCCGAGTATCGGCTAGTAGACAGGAGTATTGGAAGCCGCTCGGCAAAGAGTCGCGGAGAAAATCTCGCGAGAGACACATCGAAGTGGCTGCGAGCTGTATCTAAGCTGATCTCGAACGGAACGCAACGAAGGAGGTCTCTCCCGTTCCGGGCCTTCGCGATCGGGCACACTCGCGGCCGGCCGATCTCTCCCCGTTTCGTCGATGCCCTTTTATGGAATAATTATTTCAACTCACAGCAGGACGCGTTTAACTCCTCGTTAGAGACGGCTAATGGCTACGATTGTGAGAAATTTAACAATATATATATATATACCCACTGTTAACAGAGAAAATCTTTTGTAATAAGAAAAGATGAAAGAAAAATAACAAGAACGACCGGATTGCATTAGAATTCGCTGCGATATCTCTACACGGACCGGTGAACATTCCATCCAGCAAACGAGACGCGTAATTAAATAATTCTCAGCTGCGAAATCCCGCGAATTTTCATTGCGCCGAGTGCGCATTGAAGTCTTCGGTGAAGCTTGAGAGACGCAAGCTGAACCCTCGTCTCTCGCGAGCGCGATAGCGTCGTTGCTCGTTTGTCCAAATAATTTGTGACTCTTTCGCGCTCAATGGATTTCACGGGTATGCCGACCATTGTGAGAGGAACGCTGGCGAACGATGAACAGCGAAATCGCGGCATTGGCGGACAGGTGTCGATAGTCGTGAAGCCCCGCGAGTTTGCCACCGGCGCGATTTCGCTGGCGCGGAGAAAAGCGCGAAAGAAGGAATGACAGCGACCGCGAAGTGGGGACTATCGGCTTCGCTGATCGACTCTCACACGCGTGAACGCCGCTTGTATCAGAGGAGAACAGAAAGACAGGGACACCGACGGAAAAAAAAACCTCGCTTTGGGAGCAGTCTGTGCGCGAGACGCGTCTAAGGGTCTCAAGAATCGGGAGTGGTCGAGGACCTCGGCAGACGTGAAAAATAAATAAAAATCTAGAGAGCAAGAAGAATCCGAAGGAAGAAGCAAAACAAAGCGAAAGAATAGCGAGAGTGCAAGCGATAAAGGCACTGTTCGTACGTAATACTCGGAGATTGTATGCATGTGCTGGTGTTGGTGGTTCGTTAGAAGAAAACGTTGTGTTATCTTTTGGGCAGCGAAAGAACCGAGAGAGGTTCGGGAGAGGTGCTCTTGCGCGGGCATAAATGCACCCTTCTATTCACGAGACCTCTTCACAAGTTGGTCGGTTCTCAAAAGACTTAGCCCACCTACATATGCGCTCGGGTTGCATACATCGACACAACTTTCGAGGCTCCAGTGAGAGAGACTCCAACGATAAGAGTAATTTGAATGGGTAATGGCTTCACCGGGACAAGGGGAGGCGAGATGGAGGAGTGGAAGGAAGGTTAAGGAAGGTGGGTCCTACACGTTTAATGACGAGAAGAACTCCGGGCCTGATCGGCCAGAGAGATGCCCGGGGTTGAAGGGTTCCTTGCGTTCAATGCCGGCCAGAGCTGCTTAGCTCCTTCGAATAGCTCGTAGCTCGCGTTAGGGTTACCAGTTCTCGGAGCCGTGAACTGACACAGGTAAGTGGGCAGCAAGATCGAAGATGAGTTTCGATGGGTCGAGGGGATTGGAATTGACATTCCGGAGGGACATGAAAAGTTGTTCCGGAGGCTCCCGAAGCCTTCGACACTGCTCCTGAAGTGTCGCCCGGGACAAAGGACCAAACCGGATACACTCTATTGACGCGGTCTCTGGAATCGATTCTGTGTCTTCCAGAGAGAAAACCATTAGTGACTTTCGGCGAGAACGAATCGTAGGAAAGTTTTTAGTGGATTGTAGTCTAAAGAATTTCGGATTACCGACCCATATGTGGTCAGCTCATCAAACTCTGCCAACGGAAGATATTGGCTCAAAGCTTCGGCTTGTCTATTCCTCAATCCTGGTAAGTTGATTTTGCCTCGACTCGTCGGTATCCCTTTTGGCTGGGGCGGGAGGAGGAGGTTTCTTCAACTTGGAGTTAGCGTTTGTCTCTACGAAGGGAGCAGAAATCTCGAAGAAGCATGAGCCTCGAAGAAGCCGAGCACAGGCAAGCAAGAAGAAAGGCCCGTGTCTCACGAAAGTATGCGGGGATCGCGAGCAGAAAGAGCTCCTGCCCGGGCAACAGGTATAAGACAATCAACAGGTTGTTTCGCATGCCGGCCGTCTGGAAGGCACGCCGCGACGGGCACAGCCGTTTCAGAGAGATGCCCTGGACGGTATCGCCATGCCTCTCTATTGCTCTCGCGCTTCTAGTCCATACTGCTCTCTCAACTCCGCGCTCTTTCACAAACTCTCTCGATCCTTCTTTTATCTCGACTTCTAGAACAAGCGAGCGAGCGAGAAATAACGAATGAACGAAAGATATCCGCTATGCGAGAATCCTCTGCAGGGTTTCTCGCGAGGACCGAGAGAGAAATAGATATGAAGAGAAAAGAAAAGAATGAGAGTCCCAACTGGCAGAAAAACTGACCAGCATCTTCTCGAGTTTATTCTTCGACGCTGTAAAGTTCGAGAGAAATTCGACGGAAGAACCAGCATATTTCTATTATTACGGTAGAAAACGTGAAAGATAAAAGATTACTTTTTGGAAATCAATGAAACGAAATAATTTTAAGACATTGTAACGATAGTAAAAAATCACACCCTCGGGTAAATCATGTCGAGTGTGACTGACCCACGTTCTGAGTACAAAAAATACCAAAAAGCTGTCGATGCATC
This sequence comes from Ischnus inquisitorius, assembly GCA_963924025.1. Classification (NCBI taxonomy): domain Eukaryota; kingdom Metazoa; phylum Arthropoda; class Insecta; order Hymenoptera; family Ichneumonidae; genus Ischnus; species Ischnus inquisitorius. Next base: position 16,876,987 of record OZ001245.1, on the reverse strand, counting down.
GATTTCTCGGTAGCCTCGCGAAGACGCTATACCAATCTTAAATATCCGTCTAGTACGGACGCTATACGGGCGCACGTATCGCCGTTTATACTGGTGGACGACGCTGTACGAGTATAAAACATACACGCTTCGGGATCAAGGCATTCGAACAATGGGCCCCGGCATAGGGCTACCATTCTCCACGGACAATCAGTGGGGGCCCCGAGTGTGGAGAGAAAGATGGAAGCTGTGATCGGTGGCCGTTCAAGGGGGGGCTCGAAAGGTCCCTATCGAGGAGGAAAAGAACCACGACGAAAAAGAAGTGGAACCACAGTGCTGTGTACGCCACCCCCTTTAAAAGGATGATCGGGGCCCTTATTTACGATTTTGGGCGTACGCGTAGGCGCGGCTTCTCCTTTTCTCTCTCTCAATCATTTTTTTTTTATCACTCTTCGGAACGTTCTTCTCCTCTTTGTCAGGGCAAGACTAACGGCAGTGCACGAGGGACTAGCGCTCATTCGTCCGCGAGAAATCGGGATTGGTCACGCAGAGACGGGACGACCAAATTCATCTAAGAACTTTTGTAGTACGCATAGTCGTCGTTTGCTTTGATAAATATAGTGTACAAATGAAGAGCAAATATCGTTCCTTGCATTCGCAAGACACACCACATGATAAATAGGGTAAATGAGGGAATCATCATTTTATATGAAACGTTGCGTTTATTTAGACAGCTGTGTCATGTAGAATAATTTTAATTGTTATATCATCATAAACGCGCAGATACATTTTAAGGTTCTTTAGAAAAGTCGATCTTTGTTGAATTAGGAAGTTTCATTAACGATAGAACAGATATCGTCGTAAACGGGTTATGTCCGATGGTCAACCTCTCAAGACCATTGACCCTACTCAGAGACATACTGTCGATGTCTACGAACTGATTAGCGTCCAGATGAATTGCGGCAATATAGTTGCGCGGTGCCATCCAATATTCCGGAAGTGATACGAGATTGTTCGACGACAGATCGAGCCTCCGAAGAGCGGGAAGTTTTCCAAATGTTTCATCGGCAATGCTGCTCAAACCGTTGTTTTTCAGGTTTATAGTGGACAGGAGCGGCAGATCGCAGAACGTTTCTTTGTCGATAGATGTAATTTTATTTCCACTCAGTGACAAAGAACGAAGTTGTTTGAGCTCACAAATCCGAGGGACGGTTGGTAACAAATTATTATCCAATGTAAGATTTGCCAAGTTGACCATATGCACTAATGCACTCTGCGGAAACTCGGTAAGGTTATTATCAGCGAGGTTAAGATGTTGCAACTTCCTGAGGGCTTGGAAATCACTATTGGTTCCGATAGATGTAATCCCATTGCCAATAAGTGATAAGTATTCCAATTTGTACATATTGCGAGATTCTAGAGAGAATCTCTCATCGACGCGGCTGTCATAGCCCCACGACTGTATGTTGTTTTTGTTAAGAGAGAGGTGGACCACGTTGTCAAGCAAACCTAGTCTAAAACCACTGATTTTGTTACCATCCATATAGACATAGCTGAGTTTCTTCGTGGTAGATAAGATATACGTAAGATCGTCGCTCGTGCAGTCAGTGCCGGACAAATAGAGATGCGTCAGATTCGGAATATCAAGAATTCGCAGCCAATCACGAGCTCGATCCCGTGCTTCCGGTTGATAGTTTCGGAGAGAAAGTTTTTCGAGCGCAGGCAAGGAAAGTATCAAACTTGTTACTCGATTTGGAGTATTCGCGTCGGGTTTTTCCTCTTGAGTGTCGTCGGGGGCGGGGTACTCGTCTGCCACCCACGGATCACTAATAACGGTTATCATAGGCGAAGAGTGAGGAGACGAAATGTAAGATGGATTTGGGGAAGGATTTTGCGGGGGCACTGATGCAGGTTCGGCCAAGGTCGCATGCACTGTTGATAATGCCATGGGACCAGAATATGGATCATGTACTCCGCAAAAAGATGGATCTCGATTAGTTGGAGGTACGTATGGTGGATGAAATGGTGCAGGGTAACGATCTGGAGGTGGCATAGAGGGGTAACGACCTGGAGGTGGCATAGGGGGGTAACGACCTGGAGGTGGCATAGGGGGGTATCGTCCTCCGGGATACCCCGGCCATCTTTCGGGAATAATTGGTTTAGGCGGAAGATTAATTGGTCCATCGAGGATCAGCGTTTTTAACGTCGAGATCTTCGTTTGCGCCAAATCAGAGATCGATATTGGATTTCCCGTGAGATTCAGATAATATAATTCAGGAAATCCGTCGAAAGCGTTGCTCGTGATATTCACTATCTGGTTTCCACCGAGATTCAAGCAGGTTATCGTCGAACTAGGCGCGATGGGCTTGCGAATCACCTTAATATCCATATCGGAGAGGTCCAAGTATATATCGCCGGGTTTCTTGTCCTCGCAAGCAAGTATTTCGAAGATTCCATCACTGGCCCGCGCAATGTCGATAATTCCCGAACAAGCGAGACACAACAGTAATCCACGAATCATTGTGCTTCTTGCTGGAGACTCGCGGTAAAAAATTATAGCTCGCAACTTCTCGCCCCAAAGGCACTCGGACGACTGTCGAGACTTGGCGGAACGTTAATGTTTTATAAGTCTTCACAGTTCAAAGATTACTGATACGTGGAAGAAAGTATTTTGCATACAAGAGAGGGGTTTCGGGGCGATAAAACTCATATCGCGTGATTAAATGGAAATATCGAGGTCAATAATGTACGTCGGAAATACCCGGTTATTCGAAAGATAATGTTGCACAAACAAAAAAATTCGTCCCAATATTAAAATCGCATTCGACATATTCGAGACTCTAGATTCATATACAGACACATTCATTGGGACATTTGATAACTGAACACGCATAAAACCGAACGCTTTGAAATGCCCTCTAATTTTGTATCGCTAAACTTATCGTCCAACGCCATTGGAAAATTGAGACAAATATTATGAAAACCCATCTTCATCGTAGAAGCCGCAGAAACAACAAGATATAAATGTCACGTCAATGCATATGTATAATAATAATTAAAAAATCCGGCATGTCACAGCGACGAGGATCTGGTGCGAACGAAATGAATAATCGGTTTCTCAGCTGGTTGGAGCAACCGAAGAGTAGTCGACATCGATCCCGTGGGAGACAGTCGACGGTGTTTCCAGGTCGACGGCGCCCAGTCGCGGTGGTACGAGTTGCATCAGCGTCGGAGGGAACGAGCACGCGAGAAACCAGTGCTGGGTTGTTGCGGTTGTGCGGACAACGATACCCGCAACCTCGTCCTCGCCCAGTCTCTCCGGACTGCCCTACCCCCGTTCGCATTGAAGGAACTTTTGCCCATCGACGACTCAAACGCAAAGAGGATAAACCCAAAGAATCCGACGAAAAAGCAGAAGACCGAGGATTGTAATCGAAAGGAAGCTTTATCTCTACAGCCAGGGACAAACAGAATACTGTAGAAACTTTTCGGTGGGAACGAAAAGAAGACGAAGAAGACAACCGGGTGTATTGTTGTTGCACCGAGAGTCATACAGCATCCAATGGTACTGAAAGACCCTCTGTATGTTCGTTACTTCACAATCTATGATCTGATTCTACACGGTGCGTATCTTCAATGTGAACACTGTTTCGTCTTTCCATCTTTCCACGTCGCTTCGCAAACGGGCCAATCACCGCGAGACAATCAAGAATCCTATCGTTCGACTCTCCATAGTCACGGGATAGCACGCGCGTTCATGACTCAGTGGAGAACCACGGAACGAGCGGTGAAGAAAGTATAGAATGAGAGACGAAGCGAATAGAGAGCTGAGTAAGGGGGCGTGGGTGCGCCCTTGGTGATTTACATATGCGTATTCTATACCTTATTTACAGCGCCGATCATTCTGCACTTTATCTCGTCGCGCGTGTGTGTGCCCGTGTGTGCCTGAGAGGGAACGATGCCGAAGAGGCAAAGCAGAAGACTATATAATACAGTATTCACGTTTATATATGTATACGTATGTATTACAGACTCACTCTCGCATTCTCTTTCTCTTTTTTGTCTATCCAGAACCCCGGGGCGACCTACGACCCGGTAAGTGTTGCACGCGCCGCCACCGCCGACGTACCGATGGCATTGACCTTTGCCATTCGCGTACCCATACACTCGGACCAATCGACACTTCAGCAAATTGCAACCGGACCGGTGAGACTCGACGCGAAATTTATCTCGTTCCATAAATGATCAATCTTAGTTTTGATATTTCAAAAAAAATAATAAGAAGCCTAAGCAATTTCGGATGCGAAAAATGCCAGATCGCAAAGTATTCAATGATTTTTTCGGTGTTACGAATCTGTGTATGTCGATCCATAATCCGTGGTAGGAACGAATGAATAAGGCGTCGAATAAATTTTGTTCCGAATGATTCCGGCTATCGTCGATTGCGCTCACGGCGCTCGGGATCGATCGGTCGAGAATTTGCATGAGCATCGACAAGTCTCGGGGTCTGGTCGTTCGACGGTTTTGCGAGATTAGGAAAATGTTCTTGGCGGGATTTTGCCAGCGAATGATAGACGGAAGAGAGGGGAGGAAGGCGGACGAGCCTTGCTCGTGAGACCCTCCGCGGAAAGAGTCGGAATAGACGGGGTATATATGGGAGAATCCCCCAGAGCGTCAAGAGTCGCGAACGAGTGGGGGAGAGATATCTCATGAGACTCACTCACCGAAGAGACTGGGCGCGAGAGTTGGCTTCGCGAGATCGTGAGAGGGCGTGTGAATGTTCGACACAGTGAGAAAGAGCCGAGGACTTGCGTTTGATACGGGGCAACCGGCGAGCGCGAGAGCGAGGAAACACGCCGTTTCGTCTTTGGTTTCTGTGTGGCTAAAGCCCTTAACTAAGTGAATCGAGGGGAACATAAATCTATATAATTTATGCCCAGCTATCAATAAACTAATACCACTGCCACTCTCGCTCGTCGGACACATAATTCGCGCGTTCGGACTTTCTATCCAAACGAAATAATTTTACAATGGCGCGAGTGAAAGTAGAAGCGAAATGATTGCGATGTGTGAGAATAAGACGGATAATGAAGCTGCAGGACCGTTAACTTGAGATAACGAGCAATAAACAAGTCACCGTCAATAATCCCATTCTTTTCCTTTTAACCGAAAGATTCCATGGATTAACGTACATAAATAAGTAAACCTTCAAGAAGAGACAATCAACAGTTATCGATTGGCTTCAGATTGGGATCTATGGGCAAAATCTTTCATCCACAAATTTCCTTCTCAACAAGACGAGATATTTTATCAATAAAATCGATTTCTGCATTACATCGGGAACAGCCCGAGGAGTTTCTCCAACCCTCTCTCTCTTCGCCTCCATAGATTTCTTTGTAGCAAAGTAAGGCCCATAAGATACAGGTAGAGTAAATCATGGGAAGAATATTCGTGAGAGCGAGAGGCGTCTTTGCGATTCTTTTCTCTCGTTTCACTGGCCTCTCGCTCTTTATCGCAAAAGTCGAGAGAGACTCCGAGAGTCCGAAGTGCTGCGGGCTTGAAGAAAGCGCGAACGCTATCCGGGAACGAGAGAAGGAGCGAGAAGAAATCGCAGAGTTCGCGAAGCGGAAGAAGTGATGCGAGCTCTCGGGGCACTGGATGCTCTCAGGAATGAGAAAAAGCTGGCGAAGAAACCGAAGAAGAGAACGTATAAGAAAAATAAAAATAAAGAGGAAAGAAGAAAAAAAATAAAGAACGAAGACGAAGATGAGAAAAGAAAAGAGGAACGAAAGAAACCGCGAGCGAACGATAGTCCAGCGTGGAGATGCTGAACGCGAAGAAGAGGGTTTCGGTTCGACATATCAGCCCGCGGTGGTCACGAGTCTCGTTCCCTTGCCTTCTTTTCCACTCGAAGTACGGAGGGCCCGGGCAAACAGTGTTACCTATAGGATAGTGGGTGGGACGTATCGCCTCTCTGTCTTACTCTCCCTCTCCCTGTCTCTCGCCTCTTCGTGATCCGGACTCGCTTATATTCCTCTCTTATAACTTCTCTCTCGTGAGGTTTGTCTTGCGAATCTTTTGCCACGGCTGTTGTTATTGTTGCCGGGGCTCTCTGTGCCGGCCACGGTCTTTCTTGGGCCAGCTCCAGTCGTCCCGACATCGACTTCTCGACTCTCTTTTCTCGAGTTTGACTCTCCATGGAAACGCAACAACCTTCTGTCCTGTTGGTAAACGCCGTTTAGAATAACTCAACGAGGCGCAGGAGAGAGGGACAGTGGTGGATAATGGATACCGGGCAAATTTCTCGCTGGAGTTCTTTCCAGGGAGCGAAAGTGACAGTCCTTTTCAGGGCAGCCGCCCCGAGCGAATGGCTCGAGACGCTTCGCGGGAGGAATCAAACGAAACGAAGAGAGGGGGTTACAGAGCTCTTGTGAAATCGATTCGTTTATCGAGGGAACACGAGAAGTTTATTCGGTGTGAACGCGATTGCCGGGCGCCCCGAGATCTCTTCAAAGATCTTGCCATTTCTCGGTCGATTATCGATCTCGAGACCCAAGCGCAGACTTCGTGTACTTTGGTCAGAAAGAGATTGTTTATGCTCAGATCGAACTTCGATATTTGATTCTACGCCGTGAGCGCGCAGAAAAAAATCGGTTTTCGATCGATCGATTTTCATTCTTCTTTAACATTGCCGTGCAGCGTTACAAAAGTAGATGTTAAAAGAGGAAGTCCTGACTTGCACGACGCGGTTCGTGTATGTGCGTTTTCATCGTCTCACTCCCGGACGTACCGCGCGAACTTCGACGGTGATTCTGACCCTCACTCCGACTCGCTTTGATACTCGACTCACGGATCATGCCCGCCGGTCAGAAAAAAAGCGTCGCGAATCGGCCGGAAATTGTCTTCGGGCGCTATCCCTTCCAAGTTCTTTTTTTTTCCACTCCCTCTCACTCGCACGGAATCGAGAGAAATCCGACGTTAAAGTTAATGGGCGTGTGTAATAATATATGTACAGCGATGGGGCCAGTAAAAAATATATTAATTATAAATTAATTTGTTTTGAAGCTCTCGAGACCGAGCGACGTTGAATCGGGGTTAATCATCCCAAGCAAATGCTTCTTATCGTTATCGGTCGATGTAATAAACTCAATGATAGTAAACCGGAGGTTATCATGAAGACCCCGAAATCTCGACCGAATTTGATAACCTTTTCTTCTGCCGATTAATATTAATTGCCACATTGAAATAATAAAGTTTCCGAATTTCAAGATGAATTTATTCTTTTTCGTTAGATTTTTTTAACCTTTTGTCAATAAAATTCTTCAATTAATTTATTACTTGGTCAACGCATTTCATCGCAGTGTTTCGTCGAACCATCGACGCCAATTACGTCGACACGGGTTTACCGAGGGGCCTGTACTTCTGCGCGTTCGAGAGCTTGGACAGCGCGTAACGAGAAGAGTTAAGGGATTACGTGGAGTTATCCTCTCCGGTGTTTCCACCCACGGAGCTGCTCTCGCGGCGAAGAAGGAGAGTAAGAGCGAGTGTGCCGGGGTCGACCGAAGCGGTTCGCCGCCGGGCGTTCGCGCGAGTGACTTACGTGTCCGCGGATGATAAATAAATCTACGCAACGCATTATGCGCTGGGTTTCTCGCTGTCTCGGGGCACCGTGATTAATGCGACTGGCACGTACCCTCCGAGTCTCTCGCTGCCTATCTCCCTCGCTTCACCGCGTTTCTCTGAATCCTCTGTCGCACTCCGCCGCGCATACTCGCGTTCGCGGCGCAAGCTTCACGCCGTTTACGAGCGCCCGAAGCTCGCGCGTGTGCTTCACACACGCGCGGCCAGCGAAATCGACCGAGGATAAATAATTTTTTTTTCCAAAAATAAAAACCGACTATGACGAAACGATATTCAAAAAATTTCATTAAATTTTTCTCACCGCACGCGCGACGAATTGCGTGAAAAAAAAATGAAAATAAAAAAAGTCAAATCATGATAATAATTGAATCGATATGAAATAACGCCCGTGGGTAATATACTGCGAAGTGTATTAGGAGATAAAAGCCGTGATCCTGGTGTGTGGCCCAGGTCATAAATACGGATCGAGTAACAGACAAATAAAGATTAGCATTAAGGCGCCTCTTCGCTTTCCGTTCTCTCGCGGCCCCTCTACGTGTATTCGTTCCTCGTCGGCTACGTAGGAACGTTCGTCGTGGCTCGGCTCTATGCTAATGCAAGGAGGACTACCGGTATACCTGGCTCCCGCTGTTGCTGCCACTTGGAATATTATATTATGTACCGAGAACGAGAGACACACACGTACTCGGCCTGCCGCGGGGTTTACTCTCGTGGCAAAGCTATGGGTCTAAGCGATCCACCTCTTCCGCGGCATCACGCGTTGAATAGATGCACTGCACGGATTACTCCTAGATCGGGGGGCTCTGGGATATATTCGAACGGTTATCTCTCGCCGGCTTTACACGGCTATCGAGTAGTAAAGTCGCATAAAGTCTACGAGATCGAGAGTATAATACAATCTTGTCAAAATATTCGTATCGAGGCGGAGGAAAAGAACCGAACCAAAGAATCTGTTAATAAATTTTGATCACACCGCATTCCATACGCGTTTCTTTCACCGTCGACTACTTTTGGTTTTATTTTTGAAGCATCTAATAGTAACGGATTGCATGACACTAATTCAATAATCATAGGCGATGGTACCAATGGACAAATTGTAATATTAATTGTTATCATTATAAAGCGGATAATTGAGAGTTAGCTTTAACTTGTTTGGCATTTAAAAAAAAATCGTACCGCAGTTACGTTTACTTCGGTGGCTACTCAGCGTAAGATAAATACCGGGGTGGTAAGTCGAGAGTATTTTCTCGAGTAATGAGAAGTCGGTATCGCGACGATGGACCCCGAGAGGCTCTCTCTTGCTCGTTCATTATTTCTTTCTCTCGCATATCTCGCGCGGGTATTGGTACACAGTGACTCGAAGCACCGAGTTGGCGAGTTAAACCGTTAAAAACCGTCCAGTAATTAAGGAAGATAACGATCGCAGCGTAAATCGTATGAGCGAGGTGAACGCCGCCCGGCTTGCGCACGGTAACGTGCGCCCGCGAGCGAGCGCGCGCGCGCTCACCCGGCTCGGTTCCAGCGTTTTTCCCCACCGCTCGATGTTCGAATCTCTCCGAGCACGTTCGGTGTCCACACACAGCGGCCGAGCAGATATCTGCATCTCGGAAGTATCCTTGGCGCTCCGGCCGACTGTGCCGAGAGTCCCGCGCGGGATAATACTCGAGGGGAAATAAATCAGATCGACGCAAAAGTTTCCTCGGTTTTGCCCCCTCGGCGAAGGCGCACACGGAGCGAAACACCGTTGCGCCGCGGTACAACGAGAGAGCCTCTCGAGAACTAGAGATGGAAAAAAAAGAGCGGCTCGACGAGAGGACACGAGAGAATATGCTTCGCACGCCTTTCCCTCACTATATCTATCTCTCGTGTGTTTATCTTCCGCGTACACCCACATACGTCTGGGCACATGCATTTTTCTGCATTCAATACTGCGTGCAAACTTGAGGAGAAATAATTTCGGTGCTTGGATGAGTCTGATCGATTCGTTTTGTTGTTAACAACGAAATGTTACTTTTCTCTTTAACTCGTTTGAAATATTTATTTGGAGTTACTACTGGATGAAGCATCGCAGGAAAACGAGATTCCTGGGCCAATTTTAATTTTTGACAAAATAACAATAATACGAGAATCCGTGAATTCGAATCGAAATGGCCCGTACATTTTGCGAGACACCCATTGCTCGCCGGCAGAGCTAATACGCGGAAATCGTGCGCGCGAGACTTCAGCAACGTGTATATTCGACCGAAGTAAAGTGCAACGGCAGTAACTGTCGGAGGAAGTTTTCGATGCAGATGCAGGCAGTCCGCGAAGCGGTGTAACGCAGTGGGAGAGGTGAGCTAGGCCCCGCGTGTTGCGGTTGCCGCGCGATACTCCCGAGAAGCTTCTACGGCCGATCCGGAGGCTGGTATCTTACCCGCGTGGGTTACAGGAACCGTTACATCGAGCGGCGAGGGAAATTCCGAACTCGCCACCCGCGACTCCGTAGCTCGATCCATCACCTCCCGCTCGCGCCTCTTCCGCCATATACATTATATAATTTTTTCTTTCATTCCCTCATCTCATCGCTCCCCCCCTTGGCCTCCCTTACGAAAACTATTATCGTTAACAAGATCGCACGCTCGAACTCGCGGCTCATCACCGTCGAGAGGCATCGAGACAGCGGGTCGTGCGATAGAAAAAAATTCCCGCGAAATTCACATGTTGCAACTGCAAATACATAAAGCTAATAAAGATCAAGCGCGATAGTTCCTTAATGAACAGCTCCATTGAGAAGCATTTCGAGTTTCTCGGCTATTCTGAAACTCCTTGGAAAGTGTGAATGGCTTGGAAAAAAAATCACAGACGTTTCTCCCGCGTATACTTTTGGACGGTAAAGAAAAATCTCTGACCAAACGAGAATTTTGGATACAGGATTTTACCCCGACTAGGTTTAGCTATCGACATACTTAGTTGCGAGTACGTATGAGCTTGGCGCAAAAATTGTCTTTCAGAAGAATGAAAAATAAAATGTTCGAGTAAGAAGAAGCTAGCCAATAAACACTGTCGAAGGGTTTTTAGTCCCGCAGGAATATTCCTCGCGTATCTTGGGTTTCGGGGTCAGAATCGTGTTCCAATTAGATGGCACTGCAGCCGGGGCGTACCGTCGAGTTTTTCCATCCCTTCCCTTCTTATATCTTTCGCGAAGTGAAATAAAGAAAAAAACAGCGCCCTGTTGAAAGGGTCTTACACTTCGTATAACCAACGCTCGGGTCTTCTCTCTCTCCTAAGCCGGTTTTATTTTCCTTCTCACCGGGCAAAGTTCTCGCTCTCTGGTTCTCTTCTAATAAGGCCGAACGGGGGCCCCGGCGGTCTTTAGATACGACGGAGATTCACGTTTAATATATCGATGGTAGGTAATCCCGCGGTGAGCATGGATTTCTCCGTTGGAATTCGCCGGCAGGTAGCCGACGACCACGGCCAACGGATACATCCCTAGGATATCTTTCGACTAGTACCTTCTATACATACGCGATGTACGTATTAGTATAACGAGAAGAAACGGGAGATAAAAAAGAAACGGGCCGAGCGTTGCAAGAGTAAGTCTTATCGAGAGTTTGCCGAGATGCAGGGGAGATGGCCGCTTGCGCGCCAACATATACAATTCCTCTCGTGTACGACCCCCCCGCCCCGCGAGAAGCTCCGGGAGCTCCGATAGATTAGCTTAAGGGGTGTTCGGCTTTAATTTGCTAATTAACGATATCGCGGAGTCACCGTCTCGGGGTCAGGGTTTATTGACTGTTAATTTCTTTCTACTATCGGCTAAACGTACTGTTTACTGAGCGGATAAGCTCTGCCATTCGAATTAACAGTCTACAGAATAATTTCAACGACAATATTAATTAAACACATTGCAATTCAACGTGCAATGCTGATGAAGCTTGACAAATTATTTTTTCAGTTTTGGTAAAACTATTCGATGCAAATATGATTTTTGATTTATCAAAATATTGCCATTAAAAGGACAGTCTTGAAGCAGTCATAATGAATGAAAGGGAAGTGAAGGAGTAGAGGTGAGCAGACGCGAAGTACATTGTCGCAATTAACGTAGGAGTTACGGTCGCTCGGGCGCCTCGTTTCTTCGAGCTAGAGCGATGAGTCACGGGTGCAGCAACAGCATCACCGTGCAACAGGACAGTAAAGTGAAGCACCGCGCAGTCTCGTACTCGCTACCTTAACGATTTGTCAAAGTGCCTTGTCGCTGCTGCTGACTCGTACGTTATTCTACATTCGCATATTGTACTCAAATTTTCAATCGCGACTTAAAAATTTCTATTCGATGCGAAAACTTAAACGTCTATCGGATCTGCAAGTTCATATTCCGATAGAGCTTTATGATTGAAGATTCGAGTTGAGTTTGAGCTTGAAAGAAAAAAGGGATGGAATTGTGCGTGACGAAAGGTTGAACGTTCCAGCGAATTTATCGACGCAATCGAGCAGCAACGGCGAATGACCGAGAGCGCAAGGCAATAAGGCGTACTTGGCAATAGTTCAGAACCCGGCACACCGAACGAGGTCGTTGTTGTGCCGAGCTGCTGTTTAGACTCGGACGAGTTTACGAGTCTCGCAGGTGTGCAAACGTCGTCGACGGGCGACGACGAGGAGCTCGTCGCACCACCGTGCTACGAGAGACCCTTCGCAATCGCGAGACTCGTAAATCTCGACACGTTAACGATAAAGCTCGCAGCGGTGCGACACGATAACCAAAGCATTCCATCGACTGATTTAATGACCGCGCTTTCAAGAGTATAGATTGATTGTATCGATTGGATTATTACCGCATGAGCTGTTCATGGGTAGCTTGAGGACGTCTTTAATAGTTGCGACTTTTTTATTCTGATTCCGTTACATTTTTTCATTAGTGCCATTTTTTAATGTTGATGAAAATTATAGTTCGAAATTTCGCCTTGGGTTGCGTACGTCGATATGTAAGTTAGTATCACAATTCCAAGCTTTGAAAGACAAACACTACGAGTTCATCGTACCCACGTGCACTCCTCGGGTCAATTCTCAACAACGTTATGTTCGAAACGAGTTTGTACTGAATTTCTCAACACTACAAAAAAAAATCGTCAAACTACTGTACGTTAATTCCGAGTAGGTAGAACGCGAGAACACCGTGGAATATCAGGTCATCACGTACGAGAGATGTAACGAGAAAGGAAAATAAAAAAATGTTTTAAAAAACGCAGCGAGGAGGAGCATAAAGTGAGTAAATCCCGCGAGGGTCGCCTCGTTTATGGGAACACGGAGGCGCCAAAGTCAGAGGTCAAGCGACTTCTACAACGGCTGACCTCGGCGCGGAGGAAACAAAACTCTTTTCCTCCGGGATAGCGGACGGTACACGTTGAAAAAGTGCGACGCTCCCGCCTCCGCACGCTCGAAACATTATTACGGCGAACGAGGCGACACTTTGACGGAAAAACTGTTCGGCCGGGCAATATATTAATTCGCGAACGGCACGAGCATTATACTACGAGAGTAAATATCCGAGATAAACTATTCTACACTACTGTTCGATAAATATTCTTCGATACATCTCGCAAAGTGATGCAAGAGTCATTCGATAAATTTGTATGAATAAAGCGCCGCGAAGTGACGTTAATTTTAGCTTCCTGCTAACTCTCCCTACGCGCGCTTTGCAGCTTGTTTTTTTTCTCGTAATTCACAAGCGCGTCGGGTAATAAAAAAAAAGCTCGAACTCGTTTCACGTGCGCTACGCGTAGCATGTGTTTCCAGAGTTCACGACCCCGTGAAGCCATTCTCCGTGTCGTTGACTGAAACGAAACGATTCTAAAAAATCTCGCTTCGCCATAAGCATCAAATTATATCGTCCGGTCAAACTTGTTCTTCCTGAAAAATTGTGAGACGGAAAAAAAATAAAGTAGAAACCGCATTCAAAATTTTCTCACCCTTGAAAATATTTTTTTTAATCTATAGTCGATTTTACCGCCGACTTCGAGTTTCGTGTCCGCATTCTATATAGGACAGTTTCTCGCGAAGATGAGAAATGATATTTACGCCTACGCGACGCACGGTAGAGCTGCAGTTGTCGCAACGAGACTGAATCCGGACTGCAGTAACGCCTGCGCAAGTTGCGTACGAAGAGAACCGAGAGGATAATTCAAGACGAGAGCGCAAACGCCCAGTCTCGAGGCTCGCACTGATACACTCGAAGAAATTCCTTCGCGTGTACGGGATCGAATAATGCGTAAAAGAATTCGTGTGCGTCTGTGGACGCGCATTGAGCTTGGTGTGCAAATAAATAAATGTTTGATTACGCGAGCGCGGTTAGGGAGAGAGCCAGTCGAGTGTGCAATCGGCCTGTGTGTAATGGCACAGTCAGAGGGGGCCGGTCATCGATATAAATCTGGATTAATTCGAAGTCTCGTCCGATTCGAATGGCTATTAGCTTCATGGAATATTTGCATTTATATTGGCCGTGATCGGAGTCGTTGCGGAACTCGCGGCGATCACGAGCTCGAATGAGGACGACTTTGATAACATTAACGCCGCTCGATTGCGACGAAAAGAGAAAAAAAAGAAAACGAATAAAAATAATTGTAAGAAAATCGATAACTTCGATAGATTATCGAAGTTTACAAACTATGTGCTGAGAATTTGTATGAAATATTAGCAGTGAGAGAAGTGAAATGAAATCAAAAAATTCGTAGAGAATCTCAACGAAGATCGATTCGTCGATCCATCGATCGTTAAACTACCGAGTGTCTCGTACCGAACTTTACCGTGAACGCATATAAAACGTATGCGGTAAGAATATTTAGCGTGGAAACTGAAACTGCCTAGCACGCGAGGGTTACGTACGTGGATAGGTACGTAACGCGCGAAACGAAAAATGTTATACTAGAGTCGGTGTTCTGCTGTCGGGGAATCTCTCTCTCTTTCTCCCGCTCGGAGTGGCTTCAGCACCCGTGAGGCACTTCCGAGGCTAAGGTCACGTTCACAGCGAAGTACCGGCGATCCTCTCGGGAGCCTCGGAAACCCTCGCTTTTTCTTTCTCCCTTTCAGCGGGAGAGAGTGTATGCGAACTATCGTGAGTTCGCGGTATGCAAAATCGCCCGTAGCTCCGAGGGCTCCGGTAGCTCGTAATAATTTAAGGCGGCAAAATTATTTTTGTATTTTCATCGCTCCCGGCGACTATAATCAACTCGAACGAAATTTCTCAGAGCGATTTTTTACTCTAATCTCACTAATTGTTTTATTTAACAATATATTTTTTATATCTATTAATATTATCGCGTTGAGTAATGAATCACAGCGAGATTTCAAGCTTGAATTACAGGACAAGCGGCCTTATATTATTGTGCCAAGACTTCGGTACGAAGGTACCCGGCAACCTCGCCTACTATGTTGCAACATCCCTTGTGAAGATAATTCAAGGAAATTCAATCTCGTTCAAACGCCACACTACGCTTATACACTGTCTCAGTCCACTATACAGGAGTAACTTTGAATAGAATAGATTTAAGAAAGTAGAATAGGTTTATTCTATTCCGAAAAGCCCCTTTCTCGGTCCCGGAGTTCCTCGGTCTCTGTCGGTGCCAGTGAGAATGACAAAGACGATGCCCCGCGTACCACATCCGTGAGTGTGCGAGGCGCTTCAAGCCCGAGAGCCATCGAGCCGTCTCGCGGCGAAGATCTCGTTCTTGGCTCGTTTATTTCAACTGCCCACGCGGGTCGCTTTTACGAACGTTAACTGCCACCCAGAGGGATACCGATACTCTCCGTTGCTCTCGAAGCACGCGGGGCTGCTGCCCGCTACTTATACTATACCGTGGGTAATCGCGCGATATAGTTATAGCGCAACACCGAGGACAGTATACGTACAACGCCGTGACGGGTATCCGTCACTGTCGTACACTGTTGCGCTCGCCCCGTGTCTTTCCGCGGCGTCGAGTGTATTCCGCGCCAGCGCCGGAACCTCCGACGCCGCGCGGTACGGCGAGAAACTTGGAAAAGCGAGTATCACCCGTGAGTAACTGCAGCGAGAAGCGCAAAGAGGAGAATCGAAAGAGAAATGAGACAAGCCGAGTCGTGGAACTATCGCCGACGGAGCAATAACTGACCGATAAATTTTCGAAGCATAGACCGAAAATATAATGCGTAAAATGAATAATTTTACGGTATGACAATGCGTCGATAACAACGGTCGATGGCTAAATTTCTCGTCAACGACTTCGCCGTATCCCGCGACCAAGAGGAATCCATAATATCGTATTTGTTATTGCCCACTGTGTCGCCGACGACATGTGCGATGGATGCGCGAATGCTCGTCGCGAATGTGAAATATTGCGCAAGCGCGCGAATGGGAGGCGAGAGGATACTCTGCGGAATGAATAATTGCGAGAGAACATCGGCTCGCCTGAGGTGTACACGTGCCTCGGAGATCTTAACCCTTTAATGAAATATTTCTTGCTTGGAATGAAAAAAAAAACATTAGTCTCAACATCTATTCATATAAAACGTGCGATTATGATAATTTTTTAATTTTTCATTACGAATAATAACGGCAATTTTTTTTTAATCCCGCAATTTCAATAATTCGCAAATTTATGCATTCGCTTGGAATCGAAGATTCGCGGCAATTTCCGACCGATGGCTGTAATAGTCGGGTATTGATACGCCGCCGAGACGCTCGTGGAGAGGAGCGAGTGAAGCTCATAGATACGGACAGTCAAGTGAGACCAGCGATCCGGCGGCCGCCTGGCAAACCCGATGCTGGAAGGGAAGGGACAGTGTGTAGATACGAAACGTAAGGGCAAGATACGAGAGTTCATAGAGTCTGCGTGCGCTCGCGCGCCGCTCGTTCGGGCCCGAGGATAGACACCGCGCGCAAGCGGCTTGAGAAGCAGGCGGGCGATTGTCGCGAGAGAGAAAGAAACGTTTGAACTCTCGTTATTCCTATCGCGCTCTCGTGGAAGCGAGAAAGACTTGGGTGCCTCGGCTGACTATCACTCGCTCGTATTCCTCGGAGGGAGGGAGAGAGGTCGGCGAGCGCGAGAGTGCGATATGTGTGTATGTGTGCCTGTGTGTCTGCGCGTGTATCTGTGTATCTGTCCGCCTCTCTCCGGATCTCCTGTTCTCCCCGTGCTACGCACTTTATGCTCGCTCAACGGCATAAATCAGCGCCGAGCGCATATAACCACCCGCTTCTCGACTCTCGCTTCCTCGATCTAACATCCTCGCGCAGCCAGAGAGACTTCACGAGCCTCTCCTATGCACGCTACAATGTTAATATCCCTTGAAAGAGAGGGCCACGAATGTGTGGGTGAGAGGGGACAAGATTTGTTGCGGTATCTATGCATGTTCGGTATAATGCTGTAAGAATTTGTTTTTTTTATCCAAGCGTTAGAGACGTAAGAAGACACGAGAGGCGACGAGAGGAATATCCTCGTGGATTCTTGGCAACTGAGCCCTTGAATCCTTCGATGCGATAGACTAATACAAGGGCCATCGCATGAAAATATTGCAGGGGAAATAGTCGAAGGTACGAAGTTACTAACATGCGAAACTTTCGTTATGGAACTCGCGAAATTGAGATATTTATATAGAAATGTTTGTCCTGTGAGGGGATTAATCCATTGCGAGCTCTAACGTCGGCGCAGATGCTGAAGAATCAACCCGTTGGAAATCATCCAATACTATATCTTATTTTATACAACGGAGAGTTAGGAAATTGTGAGAAAACACTGAAAAGGACGAACACGTCATACGGACAAAAGGTTCCAGAGGTTCTATATTTTTTATGAATTATTACAAAGATATATTATCTGATAGAGGATGTTCATAAAATGATCTTATTAACATTCTATTAAAAACGATGCATTTGTAAAATTGCCTTCTTTGAAGTAAATCAAATTACCAAACAAATTAGTTCGAGTGGCACATCCATAACTTTCCATCTGATCTCCAGCGCGTGTCAATCATCGTTACATTCGGAAGATTAATCAAAGAAAATACTGCGATTTTCTCGATGGGGTTGTTTCCAATGTTCAGAGATTCGAGGCCGGTGACGTTTCCCAGAGACATATTTTCAACAGTACTGAACTCGTTGCATTCGAGGTTGAGCTCTTGTATAAAGTTGCGCGGAGAAAGCCAATATTCCGGAAGAGTTACAATTTTGTTCCCGGACAGATCGAGTTGCACGAGGCTCGGAAGATGTCCAAATGATTCATCGGCAATATTGACGATGCGGTTGTTGCTCAACCGTACAGTAGCAAGATTAGGCAAATTGCAGAATGACGTTTGACCGATTGAAATAATTTCATTGCTGCTCAGAGAAAAATACCGTAGTTCTTTGAGGCCACAGACTTCAGGCACGTTTGGTAAGTGGTTTTTGTCCAATGTCAAATTTTTTAGATTCATCAAATTGTCCAATGAATTGCTTGGAATAGCAGTGATTGCATTGTTAGCCAGATTGAGGAGACGTAATTTGCGCAAATCATCGAAGGCGTTCGACCTAATGTAATGAATTCGACTGGATGCAATTGACAAGTACTCCAGTTTATACATTCCACGAAAACTACAAACATCACCCAATGAGTTTATATAGTTGCCGTCCATTGATAAGCGTTGAAGTTTCTGCGCCCAAAGCCCCTTCAGTCCGTACGTACCGGTGGAATCCAGATATAAATGGGTTAGATTATTGACTTCAAACAAATTATGAATAAGTTGCATGACATTGATCCTGGTGCCAGTTAAGTAGACGTGCGTTAATTTCGGTGCGTTAAAGATTGGACGATTTAGTTGTGTCTGGTAGTAGCTATCACCGGAACTATAACGCATCGATAATCTTTCCATTTCCGGTAACGACCACATCATGATTCCGTCATGGTTCGTAGCCCATCGGGCATCCGGGACATCATCCAAGATGAGCGTCTTTAACTTTGGGATGCTCGTAACGTTATTGTACAATATCGGATTCCCCGAAAGATTTAAATATTGTAACTCGGGAAGGCCATAAAAGGCGTTTGAAGTTATGCGATCTATTTGATTGTCTGCAAGATTTAGGCACTTTATCGTTGAACTTGTCGCGATAGGTTTGTCAATGTTCTCGATACCAATGAGCGAGAGGTCCCAATACGATTCTCCGGGAGGCATTCCACCGCAAAAAGCTATTTTTGGCTTCTCATAGTTGCCCCACGACGATCCAACAATTTCGAAGCACGCAAGACACACCAGCAAGCCGCGAATCATTTTTCAACTAGTCTTCAGTATTCGGAGAAAAACTCAGTATGAAATTGTTGTTCAAACTTCCTTGTCAGTAAGACGCTGCTTAGACGACTCTCGAGACAAGACGCTCCACCGCTTCTTTATATCGTTTCGAGACTGCGCTTCGCAACACTGTGCGATTTGATTGGACAAGCAACAGCAAGGGTGGCACTATCGCGTTTATTTTTTGCTACAAAAACGTTGATATAGAGGTCAAATATTTCTATCAGTCGAATTATAAAAATACGCAAATGACCAGTCGGGTCAGTTTTGATTTTTACAGCTTCGAGATTTCTACGACGCGGAAATAACATTGTACACTACGATAAACGTATAAGCCGTCGCAACAATATTTTTACAAGTTAAGAGTTCAAATGTGAAGATAACTGATTTTTTTTTTACATCGTTGTCTCGTCATCACTCGAGGAATCTCGACCGTGCGATTAATCTATTGGGCGTGCGGTTAATCGTTTAACCGCCTCACTCGATAGAGCGGTTTCTAATTAGCGGACTGACCACGATGCATATCCCTGAGGCTGTGCGCACACGTAATGCATACGTTCACGGAATTGACGCAATCAGATCGGAATGTTTGAGACAAAAATGTTTATACGAAAACAATCAATAACGTTTCAGAAAAACAAGAAGACACGAGAGGCGACGAGAGGAATATCCTCGTGGATTCTTGGCAACTGAGCCCTTGAATTCTTCGATGCGATAGACTAATACAAGGGCCATCGCATAAAAACATTGCGGAGGAAATAGTCGAAGGGACGAAGTTGTTACTAACATGCGGAACTTTCGTTATGGAACTCGCGAAATTGAGATATTTATACAGAAATGTTTCTACTGTGAGGGGATTAATTCATTACGAGCTCTAACGTCCTTGCAGATGCTGAAGAATCAACCCGTTGGAAATCATTCAATACTATATCTTATTTTATACAAGAGAGAGTTATGGAATTGTAAGAAAATAATTAAAAGAACGAAATCTTACGGACAAAAGGTTCCAGAGGTTACATATTTTTCATTAATTTTTACAAAGATATATATCTGATAGAGGATGTTCATAAAAAATGATCATATTAACATTCTATTAAAAACGATGCATTTGTAAAATTGCCTTCTTTGATGTAAATCAAATTACCAAACAAATTAGTTCGAGTGGCACATCGATAATCTCCCATCTAATCTCCAGCGCGTGTCAATCATTGTCACATTCGGAAGATTAATCAACGAAAATACTGCGATTTTCTCGATGGGGTTGTTTCCAATGTTCAGAGATTCGAGGCCGGTGACGTTTCCCAGAGACATATTTTCAACATTACTGAACTGGTTGCATTCAAGGTTGAGCTCTTGTATAAAGTTGCGCGGAGAAAGCCAATATTCCGGAAGAGTTACAATTTTGTTCCCGGACAGATCGAGTTGCACGAGGCTCGGAAGATGTCCAAATGATTCATCGGCAATATTGACGATGCGGTTGTCGCTCAACCGTACAGTAGCAAGATTAGGCAAATTGCAGAATGACGTTTGACCGATTGAAATGATTTGATTGCTACTCAGAGAAAAAAACCGTAGTTCTTTGAGGCCACAGACTTCAGGCACGTTTGTTAAGTGGTTTTTGTCCAATGTGAAATTTTTTAGATTCACCAAATTGTCCAATGAATTGCTTGGAATAGCACTGATTACATTGTTAGCCAGATTGAGGAGACGTAATTTGCGCAAATCATCGAAGGCGTTCGACCTGATATATTGAATTCGACTGGATGCAATTGACAAGTACTCCAGATTATACATTCCACGAAAACTAGAATCATCACCCAATGAGTGTATATAGTTGCCGTCCATTGATAAGCGTTGAAGTTTCTGCGCCCAAAGTCCATTCAGTCCGTTCGTATCGGTGGAATCCAGATATAAATTGGTTAGATTATTGACTCCAAACAAATTATGAATAAGTTGCATGACATCGATCCTGGTGCCAGTTAAGTAGACGTGCGTTAATTTCGGTGCGTTAAAGATTGGTCGATTTAATCTTCTCTGGTAGTAGCCATCTGGTAGTAGTAGGCCATGATCGAAAGAATTATAACGTATCGATAATCTTTCCATTTCCGGTAACGACCACATCATGATTCCGTCATGGTTCGTAGCCCATCGGGCATCCGGGACATCATCCAAGATGAGCGTCTTTAACTTTGGGATGCTCGTAACGTTATTGTACAATATCGGATTCCCCGAAAGATTTAAATATTGTAACTCGGGAAGGCCATAAAAGGCGTTTGAAGTTATGCGATCTATTTTATTGTCTGCGAGATTTAGGCACTTTATCGTTGAACTTGTCGCGATAGGTTTGTCAATTTTTTCGATACCAATGTGCGAGAGGTCCCAATACGATTCTCCGGGAGGCGTTCCACCGCAAAAAGGTATTTTTGGCATCTCATAGTTGCCCCACGACAATCCAACAATTTCGAAGCACGCGAAACACACCAGCAAGCCACGAACCATCTTTAGACCAGACTTTGTCTCTAGCACTCGGAGAAAACCTCAGTAAGAAATTATTCTTCAAAATTCCTTGTCAGTAAGACGCTGCTTAGACGACTCTCGAGACGAGACGCTCCACCGCTTCTTTATATCGTTTCGAGACTGCTTTTCGCAACACTGTGCGATTTGATTGGACAAGTAACAGCACGGGTGAAACTATTGCGTTAATTTTCGGCTACAGCAATAATGATATAGAAGTCAAATATTTTTATCAGCCGAATTATAAACGCACGCGAATGACGAATCGTGACAGTTTTGTTTTCTACAGATTCACGACGTCTACAACGCGAGAATGACATTGTATAGTGCGATAAGAGTATGAAGCAGTCGCGATAATATTTTTTCAGGTTAAAAGTTCAAATGTGAACAGAACCGATTTTTTTTTCATCGTTGTCTCGTCATTACTCTAACGCAGAAGCGTCGTAAGTAAGGTGGGGGACGCGATAGGAAGCGGCGAGCATAAAGTATCATGCAAAACGCAGAGTTTGTAGATTCTGCACTGCGAGGGCACAGATAGGCTTGGAGCCAATGCTGCATCGTGCAGCTAAGCTGAAGAGATACACGTACGTACGTCGTCGTGTATATCGAAACGAGGAATCTCGACCGTGCGATTAATCTATTGGGCGTGCGGTTAATCGTTTAACCGCCTCACTCGATAGAGCGGTTTCTAATTAGCGGACTGACCACGATGCATATCCCTGAGGCTGTGCGCACACGTAATGCATACGCTTACGGAATGGACGCAATCAGGTCGGAATGTTTGAGACAAAAATGTTTATACGAAAACAATAAATAACGTTTCAAAAAATCAATGCATAGCTCGCAGCCTCGAAAAGCGAAGCGGAAGATTCTCAGGATGCAAAACTAGCCCCTTGCAAATTCAACCATTACGACACGACGCGTAAACGCGGCGGAAAACTGCGCCAAGGAGTCATACAACGGAAGAGAGAGGGGAATAGTGCGGGGAACTGCTCTTTCGAAAGGCGCGGCTCTCCGCAGGATAGTTACGACCTCGTCCTTGCTATAATCCCCCTCAGCCCCACCCCGAACCCGATGCAGGTCTTTAAACTCGTCAGATCCTGCTTCGAAAGCCATCGGGTGCGTTGCCGGAGCGGTGAAGGAACACCGGTTTTCCGCCTGCAACGTTATAAGGACACGCCGAACGAGTTTACGGTAAAATAACTCTGTCGAATCGGTGAAAAAAAGAAGTGAATTGCAGGGTTGGCATTTTTTACATATACACACTAAGGCGTCGCAAGAAAGAGCGAGATGAGAAAAAAATTCCGATGAAACTGTTCAACTATTGAAATTCAGAGAAACAAATATTATGATAAATTCTTTCCGAATGACCAAGTTGACTTTTTTTTCCAAATTTCGCAAGCATAACTCGTAATATCGACATCAGGAAAACAAGGATTGATTTGTACCTATAACTCCGCAAAAGTACACTCGATTATCAGACCAAATTAATGTATGACGAAGAAACGAAAGAAAGAAGGGCGAAGAAAGAGACAAAGTTAAGAAAAGATTCCCGCACCGGTAGAAATATATATCCATACAACTCGGCGCGTTCGTTCGAGTGCTCGACGAGAGGTGGGGTCGCCACGGTTGTGGTCCGCCTGGGAAAGAAGATGAAGTATGGAAGCCCAGCGTAGCGAGAAGGGCAGAGGAGAGGGAGAAACCTCGGCGAAGAAGAAGAATCGTAAAGAAGGCAGAGGAGATTGTAAAACCGTGAAAGAAAGAAGGAAAGAGAGAAATAAATAAAGAGTTGGGAGCATAACGCATTGTGCGATATTCATGTGTAAGAGACTTCGAGTGAGGAGTAGCGGCAGCGGCAACGGCGGCAGCGGTATAGAAGCGAAGGCACAGGCCACGCTAGGCTGACCCTAGGCTCTCGAATTAAGCATCCACCTCGTTGCGCGAGCGCGTGTAATGAAATACTCGACCGACCCTGTTGAGTGTACCTGTTACTCCGGGTAATCGTCCCCCTCCCCCTCTCCTCCCTCCCTCTTTATACCCCCCTCACAGCACTCTCTTCCTCTATAGACTTCCTTTTTTCTTTTTCTTTCTCCCTTTTACTGTACCCCAGTGCGACCAAGCCAGGAGCAACCTCGCTTCCATCATCAACCATCACACGAGCTGCAGCGGCAAACATGGACGGAGATAATTTTTTTTTTTATATATATATATTTCATCGCGCGGTTCCCTCTCCGTACACGTATGCGCCAAATTATATTACGTCAGTCGAACACACGGCAAAGTACGCGAAGCATTACAACAAAGTTCGCGAAGACGTGAAAAAAAGTCCCCAGCAAACAGACCCGAACGACGAGCAAAAAAGTCTTACATTTACGTCGACGGAACGAGACGCCTACATTTGTGCACTTTTGTCAACTTCTCTTTTTTTCTGAAGGGGAACGACTTAGAGAGTTCAAGACATGAAATATTTGGGGGTCATTAGTGTCAATGTTCTTTATGATGGTCGGAGAGGATGAGACTCGATTTCTACGTATTAATCGTATTATGTATCATTATTTTGGGATGAAAGGGTCCTTGTTGTGACGATATTGCTTCATTCTTCCAGCCCACAACACTGAGGAACTACTGGAAATTCTTGCGTGTAATTTTTCTAACGATCGAGTGAGGAGAGTTTCGAAGGCATTCCGAGGAGGTTTTATACCGTGAACGAGAGATATCATTTTAATGATATGAATCTTCTATGAATTTTCAACCGCGCAAGGAATACGAAATTTGTTGAATACGGGAAATTATGATGTTGAAATGCGGGTATTAAATTGGACTTTCTCGTAAGATTTTTCCCGTTGCTCAAACTTGAAATATTCAATCACACGAAAGGCGTCGTCGCTTCGGAACTTACACCTTTTTTTTTCTCATTTCTAGACGATCTCAAAGGTCGTAACGTCGAAGAGCGCGATTAAAATTTTCCCTAAACGTGATAACAATATTTGTGACTTACCCTCGGGACAACTGCATTCGTAGTCAAGTTGATTTATCTGTCGACACGAGCCACCGTTTTCGCACGGCGATGGATCACAGGGTATGTATTCGTTCTCGCAATTTTGTCCAGTGTATCCGGTCGTGCACATGCATCTGAAAAATTATCAAAAAAAGACGAAAAACGACGATTAGTAATAGAAAAATACAGATTGGAAATTAAAGAAAAATTATAATAAAAATATTGTATTTCCTAAGCGTCTATTACGAAACATCGAAAACTGCGGTTTCGTTCCCAAATTTCACAGTGCGCGAATTTTTCTCACTTTCTATTGACAAATAGAAAGCATCTAAAAGCTCGATTATCGAATGCATCGCCTTTCCAAAATGGTCTTTTCTTTCATCTCTCAAAATATCATCTAAATTGAATTGACCCGAGCTTCGTAGGAATAAATAATCGATCCTCGTTATTCAACAGAACTCTCCGTTCGACCGCGCCATATGCGCCGATGGCAAATTATTCGCTCGTATCGCGAGCGCGGCTCGTATTATCATCGCAGCACCCCGTAAGTGGAACGATAAATTAAACTTCAACAATGAGCGCGTTATTGTTTCGTTCGCGCGGATCGCGTGTCCCGGTGCTATATTATCCCCTTATCGAACGGGAATATCGGCTTTCCGCACAATATCCGGACGGCGCGACAACGCGAAACGCGGAAAAATGGCCAAACAGACGATCGTGAAACATTTGAAACGGGAGAATCTTTTTGAATTTTTTTTTCTTCCCTCGTTTTCCCGCGGATCTCCCGTTTCGCGCGAATCAACGTCCGACGGCAACGTCGATGCGCCTTTCGATGATAACCAGCGGAATACCCAATGTCGAATAAATTAGGAAACATATATTCTTGCTCGGTAAACGCGCGTCAAAAAGTCACAATTACTGCACCTTGAACTCGCTGCCAGCAGGAGCACCAGAAATACCCTCGCGATACACATTTTCAATGGTTTTCGAAGCCCGCGAATAACTCCGGGGCGTATTCCACATATTTCATCAAACTTCACAAGGTTTTGCTTCGTTTCGTTGTTTCAATATATTTCTTTATTATATTTAATCCTTTCGCCACGCCATTATCCGGTCGAATCACACACTTCCGGTCAGCGCTCGGTTCCGTTATACCGGTAAATATAGATTTTCTTTGTGTATCCAATAAATTCTTCCAACTGCACTTCTTTCTTTTCTCTATCACGAAACTTTACGATCACCCACACAAATAATAATTGCACCAAGTCACCCACCGACGAGTTATCACGATATATCGACAATGAAAATAATAATATATTTATATCCGTGGCTCACTAGAACTTTCAGATTGCACCGTTCCACCTTGATCCTTCGATTGAAAGTAATAATAATATTATCCTACGTTTATCACAATTTTCACACTCGATGATCAAAACATTTATATATTTATAGCCACTCGTTTTATAGTAAAGGCTAATTCAATTTCTACGTTGCGAAACGTCGCACGTGGGAGAAAATGTCAAGCGAGATAACCCCTCTCGGTCGCTCGCGAATTACATTGTCGAATAAAAAACAACATAAATCAACGTCCTCCGAGAATCTCGAGCGAGGTTAGAGTTCGCAGTTCGAATTTCTTCGATGCACTCGAACTTTTGTCAATTTCAGTCGTTCTGTCGCTGGAAGCGAAGTTTCCATACAAACTCGGCCAAGATGCTCGAGTTTTGAATGAGAAATTATTATGTTTTGTTTTCGAGTCGTTCGAACGTAAACAACGCGCGGCGTAGGGTGAAGCGTTCGGACGCTTGGCTTCGGGCTTTCCCACGTTTTTCCGTGCGCGCTCTCCCACTCGTTCGCCCCGACGCACACACGCGTTCGGGCCACAGAGCGGCAGCCCACCGTGAGCAAGAGCGGCAAGCAACAGCCCTACACGCTGGCTCGTAACGCGGTGGCGGCTTGTATGCAGCAGCGGCAGCGGCAGCAACGGCTAACGTGCCCGAACCGTGTACGTACGTACGTACCGAACGAACTCTATAATCCCGTGAGTGTCCACTCGAAGCCCGCCGCTAAACTCGCTCAAATTGCCTTTATCCTGTGTTACGACGAATCACCGTGCTATCCATGACGGGAGAGTACGAGCGATCTCGAGGCGTTGCCAAATCACGAGGCATCAATCGCCCCGAGTCACGATTTATCAATCTTTTTATTTACTTTTTTGCCCCCAACACACACGCGCACAGTCGACGAAGAAGAAGCTATTTGCGTATAAAACCTTGTCGCACTACGGTGTAAAATAAATATCCAGTATCCAAAGTGGGCACTTGTTCACACGATTCTTCCTTATTATCGATGATAGCAATTCATCGATTTCGCGGATCGAACGATATTCACGCGAGAGAATTGTTAATTGTCAACAGAGGCGGCAGCATCCGTCAACCCTCCGTAATCCCATGCGCTCCGACTACAACGCCGAGGCTCGACAGTCTCACTCGATTGGAACGAAGAACTCGACGAAAAAGTTGTGAAAACACTGTGCGATTATCCAAGCTCGCGCAACAATGGTCGACGACGCGTTAGATTGTCACTCGGCGATTGTTGATCGTTGGTTATTCGTTGTTCGAACTGTTCGAAATAATTTATAAACGAGGATTGAGTCGACAGGACGTGCAACGCTCTCGGGCGGCTCAGACCGACTGGCTAGACGTTCTATCGCGCGCCGCTGCGGTGGCGCACGGGTTGTTCGTACGTTTCCGTCGGATCTCGTGCCGAAGGCCCAATCTCTCTCTCTATCCCCTCCCCCGCGTTAGATCGTGGACCCAGGACTATAGGACGTTTTTCCCCGTCTCTCTCGTTCCTTCGCTTCTCACTCGTGAGTTTCCTTCTCTTCTTTCTCCTCGTCTTCGTCTCCGCATTCCCTTTTCCCTCCCTCGCACTTGACGAACGTTGCGCGCTCTCGTTCTATCTTTTATCCTGTCTTCGTTCGTGTTTCACGAGAGTCGAGAAACTTTTATCCGTCCATCTCTCTCGGCGAACCACCTGGGTCTGTGGAACTCGCCCGCCGCAAAACTCGATGCTGTTGCCGCCGCTGCCGAGAGCTGATCCCCCTGACCGTGGAGTCTCGCTTGCTTACTCGCACGCCTGTCTCCTCGCTGACGATTTCACGCGAGGGAGAGAAAGCTAAATCCCCCCTCTATTTCGACGTATCGCGCTGAGCGATGCGGCGATGCACTACTGTTACGAATAATCTATCGACACCGGGTAACTGTTTTTAGAGAGATTTTGTAAGCGTCGAATGCTCGGACTCCGAGACTCGTAACGAAAAATCGTTACGTTACAAAAAGCGGTAAGAAAATAATTTTCAAGAATCGAAAGGTCGTTGTGGAAAAAGTGCAACAATGGAAAAATTGCAGTCGCATTTTCGTTAGACTGGATATAAGCTTGAATTTAATCAAATCAAATATTAAAAACAATTTTTTTCCCACTGGGCGGCAAAAATAGATTATTCGACGAATAGCCCATAAAAAATGCACGATGTGAAAGAAGTACGAAATGAAACTGAATACAAGAAGCTTGAAATGAATATCAAAGAGTTGGATCGATAATGAAATAAGCGTGCCAAAAGTTCGGATCGACGGAAACACGGTCTGTCCCGGTCGGTCAATTCTCCAGGGGGAATGCGAGGATGGGTCGTCGAGGTTCCATTTCTGCAGGCCAAGGGGTTCCTGCAAGTTGGTACTCGTTGCGATGCCCCCTTCCCCCCTGTGGTACTCGCGCCTAAGCTGAGCGTTAGTACAAGCCAACCGGGAAGGGAAAATCCCAGGTCTGTCCGCTGCCCTATTGTCCTCCTCGGAAACGTGCCCCCTAAGGGCGTCGCGATTCTGTGCAGGCTTTCGACGATGGCACACGAAAAGCCTGCGACGTTCGGATCAACCCCAACCCGATGTTCCCTTCTCCTCTTCGCTCGCGGAGGGGGCCAACCCAGGGTGACATCGGACAAACAAGTGGAAATTAAGCTACTAGCTCTACACGCGTATCGCGCGCTTTGGATCAAAGGCCTCCTATCGATAATTTTTCAAATTAATTTTTTGATCCCATCGCAAATTTTGTTTTACTAGAATTTTTTCTATTCGCACAAACGAACGTCGCGTCGAATGAATTTTCACGAACTGGTATTTTCGTGTTTTTGTTTTCATTTTAATCTTCACCGTTGGCGGATACGCGTCGTTATTTTTCGATCCGGTTTAGTCGGAGACCCTGACCACACCGAGCCGATTTCGACGAGAGCAGAGCACACACAAGATCTGCTGGCTCGTTGAGTCGTCGAAGGGTGCCCCCGGTGGGTCTGTCGGAGAACCGCGATGTTTATGCGTCTCCGACAGAGCACCACCGGCTCGCATGATTCACGTTCGTCGGGTTGTGCCTAAGGCTCTCCGATTCTTCTCTTATATACTATCTTTCTCGCTTTACGTATTTCGATCTCGCTTGCTCTCGCACGTGAGCTCGGCGGAACCTCTCGGCAACGGGAGAAGGGGGGGAAGAGCCCGTAGACACACACACACTCGGAGGGTCTCGCCGAAGAACTCTCTCGGTCGGCGAGCACACGGCCTCGACGAAATATGTCAGCTCTCCGGGACAAGAGAGCTCTCCGGCTCTCTCGCCCGCGATCCAGGAACCAGTCCGTGTATGCTGTAAAACCAGCAGGACCGAGTTTCGTTTCGGAGTATTATATGGAATCGGCCATCTCGGCACTTGCTCGCGCGCCTCAGGGCCGGACGCGACTTCCAATATGCTTCTCTTTTTTTCGTTAATCTTTTTCTTTTTTCGACTCCTCCTACCTTCGGCTCGAGATACCGCTTCGGTACCGTTCGCGTATCGCGAGAATGTGCGATTGCACATGCGGGCTTCGAGATGAGAGGAAGCACGTCCCGTAAACGCGTGTCGGATAAGAAAGTACGATCGACGCAAAGGTGATCGGACGTACACAGGAAGCGAAATAATTTACGCAGCTTCTTTTTTTTATGCAACTAACGTAATGAAATTCGGGAGAAAAATCGATAGTCGAATTTGAGAAGGTCGTTAATCATTCGTAATTTATAGGTCCAAAAACAACGAGAAAGCGCGATTATGATTGTAATTACACAACCTCACTGTAAAACTCCCATAAACGTTGCCGTATTCGATTTTTTTTTTCATTTTATTTTCAAGCAATTAGTGACACTACGTTTTGGAGCAAAGCGAACGGTACTCCGCACGACTGTGCTGTCGGCGCCGAAACAAAAGAAAAAAGCTCGAGTTCGAGACCAAAGGAAGTGTCGTACAAGCGGGATGACTCGAGACGGCGAAAAAAAAAGAGACACGGAGAGCCCGGCGCTGCCGTGAATAATCGAGCGCGGCGAGAGCCGAGATTCTTTTTCTCCATAATTAATTATTGTCCCTACGGCTAATTAATTAGGCGATTCGCGCGGTAGCCTAGCCCGCACGTGACGGGAAGATCCCCGTTGCCAATTAAGACCTCAGACCCTCGCGTTGTCTAGTACACCTCTCGCGACGAATGAGAGATTCAATTCTCTGGTCCGTCCCGAGAGAATTCTCATTCTACTCTTTCGTCAGATGCTGCGGCGAGCCTGGAAAAATGGGTGCGTAACTTCGCGTGCGAAGACGCCGGGAACGTCGTTGTGTCCCGAGAACCGACGGCTCTGTAAATCTTCGAACGAAACTTCGACGCGGACCGGTGAGTTTCGATCCTTCCGTTCGATTTACCGCCCTAGATGGTAACGTATCGATTATCTCACTGCGTCCTTTACAGAAGAAAATTGTACCCTGACATGCTACATACATCTATATACACATATAGACCGGTATACGGGCGATAAAGATTCACGAACTCGCGTAGCACGGTATCCGTACCCGAGTTCCGCGAAACGGAAACGATCCAATCCGATCGACAACTCTCTCTCGCGAACGCGCATCCCGAGAGAAAGAGATAAAGTTTACACGAGTTGTCGCGACGCGACGAGA
The DNA here is from genome assembly GCA_963924025.1 of Ischnus inquisitorius. Classification (NCBI taxonomy): domain Eukaryota; kingdom Metazoa; phylum Arthropoda; class Insecta; order Hymenoptera; family Ichneumonidae; genus Ischnus; species Ischnus inquisitorius. Next base: position 16,846,569 of record OZ001245.1, on the reverse strand, counting down.
GAAAGACGATCGCTAAGGTCCCGAGAATAAATTGTGAGGCAGCGAAGATATTGCAGCCGTTGAATCTAGTTCGTCGCCGAGTCGATTCTATCGAGAATGCCTTTTTTTATCCATTTTTTTCATTCTTATTTGGTTCTTTTGTCAGCTCGATGAGTGAACAAGCATGAGCAGCATGCTATCGCGATTCTCGAACGTCGAGCTGTCCGTGAGAGATCCTCTCGGGAAATTCGCACGAGATCCATTCGAACCCGACTTGGCAGCGACAAATGAGTCAATGCGAATTAACAACGCTCCCGTTTCGCATATTTAGTTAATGAGGTAAACAAATTTTTGAAGACAGACATTTCGTGACGAGGAATAAACTTAAAAATAAGTTTCAATGCTTCCCGTCTCTTGGATTCAACGTGTATTGTAACTAAACACAATTGAGCATTTTCATCGACGCAAGTCGGCTCATTATCTTTTTTTAAAACCGTGTTCCGATAAAAAATTCTGGGTTACGATTAATGAAAATATTAATGATAAATAATGGAACGATCGAAGGGTTAGGTCAGAAAAAAACGATATACGAGAAGTAATTAAGTATAGACCGTGGATGAAAGAAAAGCTTGCGGAGCGAAAGTATGGAGAGTGCGAGAGAGAAATGCTCTCGTTCCATTCTTCGTCGTTGCGTCGTTCCCGTGTGTTGCGCGCCGCTCGACCAGTTTTGTCATTAGCGCTCACGCATGGTTCACGAAAATTAATGCCCGAACGGTTGGTCGCGCGACGAGAGCAACAGCAGCAGCCGAGAAAGGCCCCCGTTTAATTGACGTCAAATTGGGCCCGGGCGAAGATTGGATCCGCGAGGAATATCGAGCCGGCGACGATGGGGACGAAGAAGCGAGATCGAGCGATGTATTAAGCGAAGAAAACGCTATATACGTACGTATATATGTATATACAGGCGGCTAAGCCTGAACGAACGACGAAGAAGTATAAGAAGAGAGCCGCGCCAAAGCACTCGTCCGATCAGCCTTTACGAGGCCATCAAATTTCTCGATGAAAACATTCCCGATGAGAATATTAAACGGCGAAGCTTTGCGCGCCCGCGCGAGATACGCAGGACTCTCCGCTTCCTTTGCTCCCTCGAACCAATCACTGTAACGCTACGAGAGCTTTTTAACAGCAACGCGAGTCTCAAACCTTTTTTTAATTACTATCCGCGATAAATAAAGAAACGTAACGCGAGAGAGTAAATTGGAAAAAAGTGCACCCGGCGAGGTACAAATATGATACAAAGAGGTGAGGAGAACCCAATCGAGTATGATTATCAAAAATTTACTTCACCACTTGCTTGGTAATATCTGTATATACTCAACGAATACACATTAAACGTTGCATATTTAATTCCTGACCCACTTATTTTCAATTAATTTCTTCTGCTGTCTGCAGGCGCAGTAAATTGCTCATTTTTTTTATGCCGTAAGAATTTTTTCCATTCTTCATTTTTTTACTAGCGAATGAATATTGAAAAAATGTGTTTCCAGTTCGAACGAATAAATTGCGTATTTCGTAATGCTTGCTTTCTTTTAATAACATTTTTTTAATGAAGTTACGACTTTTTCATGAATCCACGGCCATAATCAACGTTCTACTGATTAATGATAATTATTGGTACGCAGCTTGTAATCATCGCTTTGCCGACACTAGTTGCGACAACACTCGCAGCGTTTATTCACGATAATTAAGGGGAAAAAATCCAGAAATATATCGATAGCGAGGGGGTCGGAAACTGGGCCGTTTGCCTTGTATAAATTGCCGCAACAGCGAGGAACACCGAGGCGCGGATTCGAAGAATTTGCACATTCCACCTGAGTGGAAGCCGAAGCTTGGCGTGCCGTGGATCGGCTCGGAGGAACTGCGGGCTTCTCTCTGTTCGATGCAAAGTAGGAGGATCGAAACGAGCGTGTGTTCGAAGGCTGTGCGCTCTCGGCGTTTAGAAAATTTACGAGACACAGCACGAGAATCGAAGGAGATCGATTCGAGCGCACTCGAGCGCAACGATAACGGATCCTGCGCTTCTCGCTCGCCTCGCGTTGATCTCTCGCTCTTCCTCCCTCGGGTCTTTCTAATACTCCTATAAAGCCCGTCGTTAATTCCTCGAGCGTGTAATAACGTTAATGCAGAAGTACTTGCAAAACGACGAGAGGACCGCGAACATAAATTTATGTATGTATATCCGTGCGTATGAGTATCGAAAAGTATATCGAGTGTCCGGGGAACCTCGTGATGTAAACGCGAGAACGCACATTGTGTATACATATATAGTTTATATAAATGTAAAAGAGTACGAGCGCCGTTTAACGCGATGGATTAACGTCGTTAATGAAACACGCCGGGCGACAACGACCACGAGCGCAAGTGCAGAACCAAACTGTGGCTTTCCCACCGTAATTGCCTGAATTGGGAACGACCCGATAATCGTTACGTCAGCTCCGCTAGATACGTTCTTCTGTTTTTTCTTCCCCATTAAAACGCTCAACGTTTCCTCATACCGAACGAATTTTTCCTCCTCATCAAATTCGCTGAATTTCCCGAATTTTATATTTATTATAAACGAAAACGATTGTTTTCCACAAAAAGCGGATTGAATCGATTTTACTGATTTTTAATTGCTCGATTCCAGAAGTAAATTTTTCTCTCCGAGAAACGATTTCCATTTCGATCAAGCTGGTTACATTAATCTAGAATTTAATTGCAAAACAAGCGCTCTTTATTAATGGATAAGAATTCAAATGAAAAGAAAGAAAGCCTTTCAATATCAATTTCCGCGCGCGACGATGCCACGAATGTTTCAGGCTCGCGCTCGTCCGTCCTCGATTGATCATTAAAATTCTGCGAGATATTTTATTGAGCTATCTCACGATCGTTTTATCTGGCATACCTTTCACCGCGGTCCGGCGAGCCGATCTGTCGCGCCTTGAAACACCGATCATTGTCGAGATATAATTATTCTTTCTTCGAGTACACGCGACCGATACAACATAACTGACCGAGCACTCGTTTATGCATGACTCGTACCTCGTGTGTTGTTGCACGATCACATCTACAATGATATTCAGTGTAGAACCAAGTCAACGAATGCTATAAAGTGTGACAGCTTTAAAGCGCATTTGCATGTTACTGCTGCTCAGCAAGCCGGTTGTTTTTTCTTTTCATTTCATCGAGTTTTATTATTTATTTATTTTTGCAATCGAGGGTCCGGTCGACGGACAGTCGAGCGTTATGCGATTTCGATATATCCAAAGTGCTTAAACCTTACGTATCAATATTTATTTTGATACGAGCAACGGGAAAAGCGAAATAATGCATTCCCGGTTTAATTGAATTTCATTTGATTGGGGCTTTCGTCACTAAAGTGCACTTATTTATTGATAGAGCCGCGAGATCTCGCCTGTTGCTCGAGCACCCGACACGCCTCGACGATAATTAGAACACGAGCAGTTGATTACACGTACGTGGGATAAAGCCACGATCTATCGTGCGGAATACTTTATCGATAATGTCGGAGCGAGGTCGAGGCTATCAGCGGGTTTAAGGCCATAACTGAATCACCGTTACTGCTGCAACAACCACAGATCGGAAATTCTATCGGGAAATTATAATTCAATACCGATAATAATATTCCGTTGAACATTTTTATCGCGTTTTTTCTACACATTTTTCGCGAATATCCAAACGGCGTGGACGATAACAGTGTTGCAATTAAAAGCGAGCAACTTTTCACGATCATTCCAATCGGGAACTTTGACCTCGGTGCTTAGTTCGTCGCGCACGAAGGCGGAGTTCTGTTCGCTAACTGGGTCGCTCATTACATTCGGCTGTTTTGTCACGATAAATGGAAATTGTCTCTGCAGAAAAATAGCAGAAAAAATGTGCCTTTTGATAAGAGTGAAATAGCACATTTTTCGGCATTTTTATAAAATGAATTGAAAAAATTGAAGCAGCAAACAATGACTAAAAGTAAGAACGTTGACTTTCGAGTAAAATGATTTTCATGAGTTCAATGTTTGAACGTTTTACGTGTGTCAATTCTCGCCGTCAAAAACTGGTTCGCGAATGCTAAGAAAATGTATGACTTTAGGCATAAAAAAAGAAGTTCACACACGCTGGACAATGAATTCTCGAAAAACCGTCAAGAATTGACGACTACATTAACGACAAAATTTAAATTCACTTCGTGTGTTTGACGCGCGGTCGAGCGAACCGCAGGATCGTCGGATTATAAAAATTTTGTATTCCGCCGTGTACGAAAAATTTAATCGTCGTCGCCGACGATGACTCGTCATAGAGGGGCTATGCGTAGATGCGCGTGTCCGACGCACGACAAAGCATACATTAGTTACAACAATAAAGCGAAAAAAAAAAAGAAAGAACTCTCGCGAAGCGGGGACCCGATCTCGCATCCGGCACAATTCGAAATTCCCACGCGAGTCATTCGAGTCACGTATACGAACGCGAGGACCGACTCGCGATTATGTTTCTTCTCTCGCGCTCTCGCCTCGTCGTTTTCAATGTCTAACTATACAAAACTGACCGCGCTTCTATTCCCTCAAGCGATGCCGCGACCACAATGATCAAACACGTTTTCTGCGAATACACTTTGTCCTCCTTAGCGGACACTCTTTGAATTGTCTTTGCTATAATTCGTCTCGGAGAATCCCGCTATTGCCACTTTCGTAGGTGAGTAAAAAATGCAAATTCGCGCGAGATTACGAGAAATAGCGGAAAGTCGGGGGGTCGAAAGTGCGGGCAAGGAGGAATCGCGGGCCGAGAAGAGGGTGGCCGCCCCGTGAGAAGCAGGAAATAGAGAAACGGAGGAAACTCGAGCAGAAGAGGCTCCATGACCGCGAGTGCAGGTGCCGAAGGTTAGAGACCCCGTGCAAGGAATCGCTCGTTGCACGAAAGAAGGAATGGAATCTCCTTGGTCGCGGGTGCAGGTGCGCGCCTCCCGCAGGACGTTTCGCTCGGCTAGCCAGCTGGAACCTTCTCGGTTATGCAGTCCTGGCGTTGTCAGCGACGGGGACCACTAAACGGTCGTCGCTACCGTAACCCTTGTGGGGTGTCGCGATCATTCACTCGACTCCCGCGATTCAGTGAACTTAACTGTAGTTTCTTTCGTCATTGAAAGATAAAGAATCGATTTGCATATCAATCGGAACGAAGTCGGTACGAATTTGATTTAGGACGATGAAACTCCATTCGCTAATATGCGAGTTAATTTTTTTATCGTACGTAATATCTTAAGTTCAGAGTTAAGGCCGTTCCCGAGTGAGGGGTCGTGTTTTTTCTTCCTATTTGTCGATGCCTCACAATCCCTCCGGCAGCTGTATCCAGTGCTGCAATCGGAAACGAAATGGCTGATGAGCATTTTTCGATTCGATACGTGAACGAAGGATGTGAAATTTCAAATGACGCGTGAGATTGATCGTTCTTCTTCGTACAGTGGTGCGTCGCATGGTCCTAAGAGCCACGGGATCTTCATCTACATCTCTCGTCCTCTTTGCGCGAGTGGCTTCCACGTCGTTCGTGCGGGGAGGGAGTCCGTGATCAATCGGTAATTGCGAGGACAAACTCGAGCGACACTCTTGCCTCGGGGACTCGGCAAAAGCGACGTAAGCAGTGGGGTTACGAAGGAGCGTAGCCCGATGTCTCGACTCCCACAGAACTCGCGCACAGACTCTCTTCCTGATATTTCCTTTTCTCTGTTTTTCTTTCGTCTACGTCTACCTCTTCTTCTTCTTCTTCTGCCAGTGTCTTTCTGTGCCATAAGGCACTTGATGGACGTGCCGATGCTCGGTACAAGACGAACCACCAACCATTATTCTATCCCCACCCTCCCTTACCCTTCTACTCTATACGAAGATCTCCCGCAAACGGAAAGTCCCATCATCCATGAGAGAATCCCCGTGCGCCGGACACTACTGCAACGTCCACCGATTTAGGTAATCATGGGTTAAAAAAATAATCACCGGTTATAAATCGAGTGGCGTCTGTGGCGGCGGTGTATATCGAGAGTAGATGGGTATATATCGATTCCATATTCGGGCGACAGCGCGGAGGAATATCCTACGGGATATATTGCCACACAGAGAGTAAGAACGAGATTAGATGGGATGGGCTTTTGAACTTAGGATGACTTCCGGGGTTTTATGGTCGCGACCGCTTAAGGAGGCGAATTGTTGGCAGATGATTTTATTAGCGTTCTTTCGATTTTTTTTTCCTATTTTGCGTTTGTCGAATAATTCCTATATCCTACGTCGGCTCCAGAATACGAATCCTGGGTACCCGGCGAGATTTACTTAATGAGTAATGTTAATTGTGGTAACACACGTCCGCGCATTGAATTTACAAAAAATTGTTGCAAAATTATTATAGAGATTATTTTTTTTGCGCTTGTACGTTTTTTTCATCGTATTTTTCTCAAGTCTTTTTATGGCCATTTTGGAAACATGTGCATCGTTCAATGAGCCTACGTTTTTATATTTTTTACTGACTACACATAAGCAGACATAATACTTCTACATATTGAATGTTTTTTTATCCTCCTATCATGAATATCTTTAAAGTACTTGTTCTACTCACTTGTAGGATCCGTGAGTGTTTTTGCAAGTTCCGTACTTGCAAGGCATGTATTCACACTCATCGATGTCCTCGGAGCAGTTCGGTCCCGTAAATCCCGACGCGCAGGTGCATCGATAAGCGTCATCCAGGGAATTGCACTCTGCGCCATTTCTGCACGGGTTTGAAGCGCAGTGATCCAATCTCTCGCAGTATTCGCCTGAATTTGAAAAGAAAAAATTGACAGTCATATTTTTTAATATTTCAAATACATACTTAAATATTTTTTAACATAAAAATAATATAAGATTTTCAATAAAATTTTAATGTATTTTTCAAAATTGAGGGAATTGCTGATCATTTTATAGTAATAATGCTTTATTCGAATCCATCGATGGCGAACTTTGTTCACACGAGCAAGTTGTAAATTGGCGACTTCGCTTTTCTCATCTGAACTTTGATATGCTGGGATGATAAACTCGAACGTTTAATGCGTTGCGGTACTCACAAAATTTTATTTTTACGCTATAAACATTCCGAAGTGGCGCATGTCGATTCTGATGCAACGTTGTATTTGATCCTCAACATAATCAGAAAAAAAGTATATCACCCCATTCCCGTGTCACCTTGTGCTATCCTTGGAAATGCTTATCTATTCATATCGGCATTCTGGAGCTTTGCGAAAGTATAAAACGTGAAAGCAGTGAGTACTCTCGACAGTTATCGGAGAAAGCTCTTACCGACAGTTTGTGTCTGTAATTTTTCACCCGAAGTTTAATTTTTACAATCAAAAGTAACGAGTTGTAAAACATGATTCGTGTGTTACTTCTGGGAATTTGTTGCTGTGGCATCATCGGGCTTTCGCGAGGTTTCGATGATCAATCGAAGGTACCTGCTTGCGAGGACGGGGATCCGGATCATATTTATCTCGATCTCTCCGGAATGGAGGTGCAAGCTATTCGCAGACCCATCGCGAACAGTGCAAAAATAACATGTTTAAATCTTGCCGGGAATAGAATAAGCTATATTGACTCGACCGCTTTCGATGGACTTCCAGAATTGCATTACCTGAATCTGGCAGGTAATCCAGTATCGTACAACGATTTAGCGCGAACTGAGCTTGCGCAATTAAGAACCCTGGTTCTCGATGGGCCATTGTTTGCGGATAACCGTAATCGCGAAGAATTGTATCAATATTATCCGGGCTATGTCGGTGGAGGTAATTATGATGTTATTCGGGACTATCAAGATGAAGATGTTCCTCCGGCAATTTGGCTGCCTGAATTGGAAACGCTTTCGCTCGGAAACAATGGAATGGAGGATCAGGATCGTATGCGTTCTTGGATCCAAAAACTTGAGACTCCAAACTTAACGCATCTTCATTTGACCGGCAATAATCTCGGAAGCGACGACGTTTTAGATATTCTGTCTAATATGAATAATCTGACACATCTATATTTGGATAACAACCGATTGCATGATCTTCCCGGAAATACGCTGCAAAATATACGATATCTCTCGATGGACCGAAACGTCGTACAGTCGTTGGGAGTGGATCCCGAGTATCGTTATGTCCCGACGTTAATCCCTCTGGGAATGGTCGACCTGGAATATTTGTCGCTTGCGAACAATGAGATTGCACATATTGGACTGGACGCTTTTCGAACCGCCTCAAATTTACGATTTCTCAATTTGGCTGGGAACAAGTTCGGCGATATATCAAGCGACGCCTTCTCGTATTTGACGAGCTTGAGGAATCTCACATTGGATAATAATCTGCTGACGAGCGTGCCGGTGATCTGTGAACTCAATGAACTTCGTTCTTTGTCACTTAGTGGAAATGAAATCACATCTATCGATGAGATGTCATTTTGCAATTTACAACAGCTTTCCGCTATATACTTGAAGAACAACGACCTGCAGAGCATCGAGGACGAAACATTTGGGCACCTTAATGCTCTCCAGGTGCTGGATTTGTCAGCAAACAAAATTGTATCTCTGTCCGAAAATTGGATTGCACCCCATAATTTCATCGTTGAACTTCATCTGGATAGTAACAACTTCATGAACATCGAAGACATGTCGTTGAAGAGGATCCACGGTCTGCAGTCCTTGAGTATTGGACACAATCCCATGAAGACCATAACGTTGATATCAATGCTGGATCTTCCTAACACAACTACGATCGACGTTTCCCGGGAAATTCCGCCAATCGCTCAATCGCTCAATCGAATGCGATCAATCGAGCCGTTTAATTAGTATAGTTAATAGACCGTTTTTGACCAACTTAGATCCCGTTGATGCAATCACGTTCAGAGGAATAAACAAAATTTAATCGAAGAAGAGAAAGCATCAAGTGGATTTTTAGTGAATGTGTACGAACATTTCTGACAAATCAAGATGTAATTAATGGAAAAGAATAATATGAAGAATATTATCATAAAAATTGCCACTAACGGTATATCTTACTCTCCTGTATATTAACCAGCTCCGCAAAGGAACAGGTGTTTACGATGAAATGTACGTTCTCGTCGGAAGATTATAAAAATAAAAAAATCAATCTCTTCATGTCATAATGGTCTTGAGATGGTTGTAAGTTACACAACTTGTGTATTAAATGGAAAATGAAAAACATTCTTTCGTTAATAATTAATAAGATATATCTTCTTCTGATTGAACACGAGTAAAATATCAGATACAGCCCGAATGAAATCCAGGCGTTGATAATTGCGAATTTCTTTTTTTCTACGCAACCGAGACAGCGTACAAATGAACCAACAATAATTCAATTCCTTTCCATACGTCTCGAATTCTTTGTCTTTTTTTGGGTGTACACGGAAAACGACATACAGCAGGAGGCGATACACGTGTTTTTGGCAGCGCAGATTACTGGAAACTAATCACTAGCCTCCAGCTAATGCCATCGTAATGTCGGGAGATTTATTTAAGAATGCCACAGATGAAAGATGTCCACCTTTCTCAGATTCACGACGGGGTTATACCTGATTGGAACGGAGAGTTTCTCAACCTTCCAACCCGAGGTGTTTCTACGAATCGTTATTACAATTTCCATCGAGCAATAGTGCTACTTCAATTGCATCACAAAGAATTGATCTACTCTAGGAATTTATAGTTTTTCGAGATCTTTATAGATGTACGGTGAGTAAAATGAGTCGGATAAAACAAGACTTTGCTGTGAAACAAGAGAGATAAATGGAGAGCCACTGATTCAAAGGAAACGCCGCGCTCATCTCTGCCATGCCAATTATTCGGCTCGGACTCTCACGGCCGATCTTCCACTGGATTCCACAAGTTCCTGGATTCGTTGTCCAGTGGTCAGCGCGCACGTGCCAAGATCGTCGACTCTTTGGGACAATTTAATTTTCAGCCTCAACTCTAATTTCGTTGAACCTTCTTTCTGTTATTCCCGATGATAAAAATTCAGTGAAACAGAAGATACGATGAACATTAATGTATGATAATCGATCATTTGAATGTCTTCGAAGCTAAACTCTTGATAATTCGACCCTATTCGAATTTCAAATAGAAACATTTTTATGTCCAAAAAAGCTAGCTATTGATTCATTTTAGTTCGCCTCGATCATTGCGCAATAATAGTGGAATTTCGTTCTAATGGACTTAGATAATGAAATTTTCATTGACACGGCATACCCCGGTTCTATGATTACTCAATACCAACGAGTGGATAACTAAATTGGCGCATTGAAAGGAAAAAAAATAGCCGCATAACTGACCGACAATCAAGATACAGCAATTTCCCACGTTCAACTAGCGATACTATAATTATTCCTCGATACGTATAACATGAAAAAATATTCCCCGCATATATCCGGTCACACCTCGTTACCTTGCGCGACTCAGCGATGCATATTGACGCACCGGCTTTTGTACGATAATAATATGCGTGACTCGATTAACGGTTATTCAGCGCAGATCCTCGCGGAGACGCAACGACGGCGGATAGCGTAATCGACGTCGTCGCCTTCGTCATTCAAACGGGTCTCAGTTGCCTTGATTTAACCCACGCGCGCCAATCGGCGCGATTGAAATAACAACGCCCCGCAAATTCTTGCCTTTCTTCGTACTGTTTTTTCTATCTTCATCTGACCGGTGGAACCTTTTTTTGCCCGTCGATATGCACGCTTATATACAAAGCCGCAAGGACTCGCGAGCGATTTACCGAGAGATCAAACCCGTCACGCTGTTATGGCTCTCGATGACATACACGCCAAGTAATCGAACGATCGCACATCTCGTTCATGAGTATAGAACATTTTTTACCCACGCTGATATAACTACCTCCAGTTATGATCTAATTAACCCCATTGTCATTTTTTTAAATCGATCTTTATCGACTTTGCTTACCGGTGTATCCAGTGGCGCAGGTGCAAATGTAGTCGTCCAGAGATTTGAGGATGCAAGCAGCTCCGTTCTGGCACGGCGACGAGTTGCACGCATTGGCCATCGGGATTTCGCAGAGACTCGCGCTGAATCCCGGTGGACAGGTGCACACGAATGACGGTGTGCCGCCATCGATGTTCTCGCGTACCGTGCACGAACCACCGTTCTGACAACGTTGTTCCTTGCTACATGGGTTCAGATGTTGACAGTACTCGCCCACGTACATTGTTGTGCAGCTGAAAAATAACAAATGGAAAATCATGATATAGCCAATTTTCAAAAAATATTTCTAATTTATTGCTCAATTACTTTCATAGTCATTTCAACAGGAAACAATTTCATCGGTTCTTATTTGCGCACTTTTACATTATGTTCATGTTTTTTATTCTTTTGTAGTTTCTTTTTAGATCACCGCGGATCGACGGAAAAAAATTGTTAAGCGATCGATACGGGGAGGTTTTGTGCGTGGCAAGGCTGGGGAGTCGAATTCAAGGAAAAAGTTTCTTCGAAAGGGATCTCTACTTGGGCCTGTTACTGTTGCCGGACAAGTTGAAGAACTCTGGTTGATTGCCCTGCCGTAAAAGACTCTCCTCTCGTGGCTAAGCGAGCGCGCGGGATTGTTGAAGCCATAGGTATCGAAGAAGGCCGAGAAGAAAGAAGAAGAAGAAGGAAGAGATTCCCGAGGGCGGTGCGCGTTGCTTCTTAAGGAGCGCGAGAGCCTCTGCACCTATAAAGATTTTTCTTACTATCGATACCCTACACCGCAGTTATCCTATCCTTTGCTCCACTGTAACGTCGTTGTTTTCCACCGTCTTGCAGTTTCTTCACAGATGATCCCCGGCGTGTCTCGTTCCTAAAGGCAAGAACACGCCTGTCCACAGGATTTATGAACTCCGTCCCCAACTACCGCCCCCTTCCCTCGCGCACTCGCGGAATATTCATTGAATTCTGGCGAAGCAAGAGGCCTTGTCGATACGATAATTCTTTATCAAGCTATATAATGTCGATTGCACGAACTTAATTTTTTTTCTCCCCAATGTTCGAGTTGTTTCCACTGAACATTACTTCCAATTCCAGCCTTGCATAAATTTATGGACTAGATACACTGATTTTAAGAAAAAAAAAGAGCTTTCAGTCTTTTTACATCTTCGCACATTTTTCACATAATTTTTTTCTCGAATTGCCGGCATATCGTGTATCAATCACAATTCAACGGCAATAAAGCATAGAGAAGAAAAAGAGTTTCGAACCCTGCATTATGCACGAGCGTACAGACATCGCAGCCACGATAGTACCGAGATCTTATATTCTTCATCGTCTTTTTCCATAACAAAACTACACATGGTACGGATTCTTTCTTATCCTTTCTCTGTACTCCATCTACTTTGATCCAGTGATCTTCGACTACGTGATTCTCTATATGGCGAAGCTTAATGTCGATTCGCTCCGCCTGGGATCGAGAACAGCGCGCCGCGAGAAAACAAAAGCCTACGCCATATTTTCTACAAGCCCAACCGGACGAAAGCTCGACGAAACAACGGAGGATAACGAGGGAGTCTCTTCGACGAAACAAACAAACAACAAGCGTATATATAAATTGCAATAAAAAATAATTGATCCAATCCCATAGCGAATGCAAAGATACAAGAAACTTTCAAATTGAAACCCTGATACATACTCCCTCCCGGGTTGCATCTTCGTACGATACCACAGTTTCGCGAGTTCGTATGCGTTCCGACGATGTGTTTACACTGCCGGATAACGCGCCGCGTGCGAGCATCATCAGCCAACTGGGATAGTATCGATTCGCATTTCGATGCAAATTGCTGACCACTCAGAGAGCCCTCGAGAGAACGAGAGTGAGAAGGCATCTTCGCTTTTCGAACGGGAAGAAATCAAAGAATAAAAGGCAAAAAGAAAAGAACAAGACAAAACTCTCTCAACGAGAGAATCTCATGGTTACAAGCTCGTTCGGAGTTTTGCCTCTCGTCAAAGTATTATCGCGTTCCCAACAGTCGAGAGTATTCGAGATTGCGTTCCGGCATTCACCGGCCATCCCATGCAGATTCGAGAGAATGAACCTTCGAGTCTCGCACAACTTGCGAGTCGTTTGTGACGAGAAGTGAAATCCGACGAAGCAAAAGGCTTCGTGGCGCTTTGACAATAACTGCGCGAGACACTCGGGAATATTTTGTTCTTCCGAGAGACAACTAATTAACGATCGGGCTTACGCGGTACGGAATTGTGCGCGATTGATGCTGGTATCGGAATGAGGATCGTTGTGAGAAACGAACGTAAGAAGCTTCGTCGGTTGAAATTGTTTCTTTAATACTCTTTCCGATTCTGCTGGTACTCAACGAGCACGGGAAGGTAAATTACAAAATTGCCGACAGAAGGAAAATTCGAGTGTTTCGAGGGTCCTTTATTGTTGAATTTCTCAAAGGACACCGCACGCGCCACATTCTCGTATATCTTTCTATGTTAGTCTTTCGGATCTGAGATTTTTCTTCCACTCTTGTCGAGCCAATTAGCGCCCCCCCGTCAGAATGGAATACGACCGCGGTCCCACCGTCATCGTACAGATGTATGAACTTCGTCCAGCTGGCAATATTTGGAAGGTTTTTTTCTCGTAAGGAACCGAAAAGTCAAAATTTTTGTTTGAGTTATTAGTTAGAATTCTTAGGCCCCGAAGCATATCCTATTATCACATTTTATCTTTTCAAATACTTCCCGAAGATGAAGATTAATTTTTTTATTTATTATGATCAAATAGAGCTTTGTATATTTAGTGAAAATCGTTGAGTAACTCAATAGAGGTATTTGAAAACAATTTCGAACGGAAACATTCTAATAAATTCTCCAAATTTGTGTTTCCTTCAATAAAACTTTCTATCGCGCAAGAGCGAAGAGATTGACGATACTTTCAGATAATGAAATGTTGGATTGATTTTTCGTGGTCAGAGTGAAATCCGAATGAAAGTTCGGAATTTGTCCGAATGAATAACGGTAATGGACGGTAGCGCAAGTTCAGAAGCCGGTGCGGTTCATGCAGAGATGCGAAGGTGCTGTAAAATATTTCATTACACGTACTCGAACGTCGGTGCCACGGTGTAATAAATGTTTATGGCAGGACGACGGGTATGTGCGATAGGTTCACTCGTCGAACCTCGCCGCGGGGACGCTCGCTGTTATAACTCCTTGTAAATGTAATACGTCACCGGGAAGATCTACGCTGTCGCTGTTAGGTGTGTCCGAACGTAAAATTAACTGCCGACCTCCCAGCTAGAGATTTTCAACAACCGCTGTCCGCGATGCGTCATTTTGTTTTATCTTCGCGAGCGTAGATTGAAAAAAATTACCAGTCACGCGCAAATATGTATTATGAACTGTTTCACGATTCTTACGACTTGGCGCGGCGTCGCTCGCTCGAGCCGAGTGTGAGGGAAGCTCGGATAGTTTCTCAATCGACGAGACTCGCAATACGCAAACTTTTACCAGGCTAGAACTGCGCTGAATAATACGCGCTCGACAGATTCCTTCTAAGATTCTGTAATATTTTCATAATTACATATGCCTATGAATTACCTTAACGAAAAAAACTTTAATTAATATGGTTTCCCAAAAATCCGTTATAATGCAGTATTCTCGATGATTATCGATAAATAGAACAGAATGAAAATAAACTCGCGGGAGTGAAATTTCCGTGATGAGGATTTTTCGCAATCATCCACGTCGATAAGGAATAATGAGAAGGGGCCAAGAGTTGTTTGATGAGATTTGAAGAATGGCGGAAAAAAAAGAAACTACGACGAAGAGGCGAGTTGCCGAAAGACAGAAACCCGAAGTTCCTCGTCGACGACGACGAGTTGAGATCGATTACCGAGATTTCACCGGAGTTTATATCGGCTCTGTATCGCCCGGAAATTAACGGATCGCGAGCCGAAATTGCCTCGTAAATTCGGAGCGTAGAGAGGTTCGAGTACAGCACCGAAGAGAGTAAGGAGCCTTCGGCGTGGAGGCAGTGCAGGGTAGACCGGGGCTCGGTGAGCCGAAGCGCAACGAAAGGGTCGATGCTTCTAGGGGATACGCGACCGGGGCTGATGATCCCGCTCTCGGCATGACGAATGGCCAAAGCCGAATCGACGCCGCTCTATCTAAACGAGCATCTTAAACGGCGAGGCGAAGGAGATGCAACGCGAACGAGAGACGAACGCGTTTTCGTTGTCGACGCGGTCCTCGATGGGTACATGCATGTCCGCCGGCATTGCATGGGCGACCCTGTCGTCGATTGTACTAAAATGCGAAACAAGCTCGTAATGAAAGCCAGCAAACTGCAGAAATACGAATTTAATCCGCTATGAGTCACGATAATATATTCACTGATCAGCGTTAATTTCACTGCTGCTCCCTCATTGCCGCATTCCAGAAATGTTGGAGGATTATTAAGGCTTTATTATAAATAATAAATTATGACGACGCATCTTTGTGGAACAATGCAAGGGTTTTAAGGAAAGCATTGATTTTTGTATGGGAGAAAGTTATTACCAAACAAAAAATTACAGGATCGTCCATATCCGCATAATGATGTGTATGAACTACGCTTATGCCAGTACATTAAGTGTATTTCAGGAGGTTGTTGAAAAAAGTGGACAAAATTAGCAAGTATTGAACTACCCTCTGAGTGTGTTATAAAAGCTACATAATTCATCGAACAGTTTCCTAGATATCGTCAAGTACTTATCTGGCTCGAGCTATACTTTGGCTTGTCGGACGCTCATACTTTATCTACAAAATAACGCACCATCCTTTTTCTAAAAATAAAAGCATCGGCTCTCGGTGCGGCAATGGAACTTCCATATTTTGCGCCTACCTCACAATTTCCATAAATGCGAACCTGTACAAAAAAAATAATACCACGCTGCGCAACATTGTAGCTCACGACACCACAAACTTGCGCACGGAACAAGTTTGTCTCGATAATCTTCGTAATGCCGTAATATGCGACGGTAAGGCATCTAAATGATGCACCTCGCGTAGCAAAGCTCCGATATAAAATCTCGTCTATGCATCGCCCGAGTCATTTATGATCTAGAGAAAACGTGCGCCGGAAAAGAACTAAATAATAAAAAAAAAAAAGGATCTCGCACACGGATATACGGAATATAGAGTGTGGACCGCTAGAAGGGCTAAGAGTGCGTTTCGTCCTGTGGTCCCTGCACTGGACGAGATATATAATGTGCGGCACTTAGCACTAAAATGGCAGCCTCCGGTGTCATTACGAATCGTCCACTTAGCCGGTAATAACCTGGTCAGTGTGCGCTGTGTGGCTCTCGTCGGTTAGGGCAGACGAACGGAAAGTGAAACGCGAACAAAACGAATTCTGATGCTGCCGCCTGAGACTCTCGTCGGGGAGAGTACCAAGAGATAGAGAGCGAGAGAGCGAGGAGAGCGCAGACGAGAGGGAATCGAGAAGGCACGGGGCCATTAGGCGATCTCGTGGGGTAGGTAGTCAGCGACATACTCGGGATTTTCCTTATAAGGCCCACGCACCGATCGACGATAAAAACCAATGAAATAAAATAAAAATAATACAAAATGATAATGAATGTGCTGTAAAAATGAAAGCAACACAAACGATCTATCGAAGAGAGCTCGGATGGAAGACAGACCTAAAATACTCAAGGACGCACAGAATAATTTTTACATCGCCTCGTCAAAGTATTTCATAGGTATTTCATTCCTTTATTTGTCCTGCTGCAATACTGGCCGGTGGCAACTTCAATTGAAAAAAAAAGGGGGGAAACAAAAAGGAACTGTGCTATCGTGGGAAAAATATATAGTACACTCGTTAATAGCCGTTCGCCGAATCGCAATAACAATCATTCCTTCGTCGATTGATATGACCGAGCAGTGCCAATGTCTACACATTGCTCGCTAGGCTCGCGCAGTGGAGGATCACAGATGAAAAATAAGAGAATGAGGAAAAGACGAACGAGAACGATGATGATGATGAGAAGCGGAAAGATTTACGAGCAGTGAGAGATGGATGAAAGTAACTATAATATGACGTTGGAGTCGAGATCCCTGCCGGATCGCCGCAAAAAACGAAAATTCAGGCGCAATAATCGCGCTCTCTCGTCGAGCATATCCTTGCGATTTAACCATCAAATTTCAGAGCGTAACGACGGCGAACGTTTGACGATTGGGTTGGGATAACTCACAGCCATAATTCGAAGACTCTCGTTCTTTTGCACTTGCTTCGTTTCGCCATAACCCTTCAACGCGATCCTCGGTATACGACCTTCCGGACATCGAGATTCTTGGTTAACTCTTCTTTTGGCACGAGCTACCGAGTCTTTTTCGAGTGAAGAAGATCTGACGAGCGGCGATAGGGTGACGGGAGGGTAAAGACAGCTGTTATTGGCCGCTCTTATAGGTGAACTCGCTGTGGCGGCTCGCTGCTCTCGTATCAACGACTACACGGCAACAACGACGACGGCCGATCGTCACGTTTTTTTTTTTTTTTTTTTTTTTTCATCGTCGCGGCTGAGAGCGCCGAGTCGAACGATCCTTCGAGGCGGAAAGTGTGTGTGCACGCGGCACGAAAAGAAGAAGGCCGTCGCGGCACTTTTTCCACGATTAACTCCGACGAACGCGTCGAGGGGGCTCATCCTCAACCGCGTAACTATCGCACTCGAACGTGCCGCGCAGAGAACTTCCAGAACGGAATGAACGAGTCGGGATATATAACCCCGAGTCTTTTCACCCGGTGTTTGCGAGAACGAGCCCGAACAACCCTCCTCGACGCGAATCGAGTGTGCGCGCCCTATCAATTCGGTAAAAATGTAAGACGGGGGGAAGTTGGGAGAATGCGAGAGAATTCCGATTGTCCAATAACCATCGAGAACGAATGTCCGACGATTAGGCCCGGTAAGAAGTCGAAGCCGCGACGTCAAATTGAGCGAGAATGTATCTTTTATTTCTTTTTTTTCAACCCCTTCTACTCGAAAATAATCTTCGATGCGACGTTGGCCATCTGTGATCGTCGATTGGCAATCGTACGTTGAAAATTGTTAATTGCTCGTTGATTCATCGATGTTACCTAATTTAGCGATCGATGGATCGGGGCGATGGGCCGAAAAGAATTTGCCAAATGTTTTTTGTGTTGTTTGTTTCTTTTTGAAATTGCGACCCGAAGGCGGAATAGAAGGAAGCAGATGTTACGACAGCGAATATGCGAGTATTGGACCCGGCAAAAAAAAACGAAAAGACTTATCGATATTTCAATATTTCTACGTTTTCCTTGAAATTAAAAAGATTTCAAAGCTTACAATTCTTGTAAATCTTACGTATATTTGGCAAAGATTTATGATGATAAATGGCAGATTGATAATAATTTCCCGAGCTGGAAGCGGTTACATGAGATTGAATCACCTGTATCTAAATGGCTCGGTAAGAACCGTAATAATTTCTTGCCGTAAGATATTCTTCTTGCTCTTCTTTCGAGAATTTCGAAAAGATACTCAAAGATTTGAATACTTTCGGTCAAGAATTTTTTATTGTATTTTTATTTTTTAAAAGCGTTTGCTTGCGAGCGCGATGCTTTTGACCCTGCGATTCTGCATAAGTGCGCAAGCATTCTTCAAAAGGTTAAAATTCCTTCGAAGATTCTCCCGGCGGTCTCTAATTCTCGATAAGACGGCGAGGGTTCGTGAAAATTTTTAATTGCTCCTTAAAATTCATTGACGTACTCAACGCCCAAAAGCCGACCGAGTGCGCGGTTGGAATGAATTAACCTTTTCGTTTTTATTCGTTCGATCCGTCGATCTGTCGTTCGCGCGTTTCATATTCTCTCTGGTGAAGTTCTTGGGAATAGAATGGAAAAGCCCGAGACGGAGTGACGGACGTATGGTACGGCACACTTGGACTTCAACGCCCCGATGGACCGCCCCATCCTCTTGTTCCACCGACGCGCCCGTCGTGCTCTCCTCGCCGGGTCCATTAGCCTCTCTCACTCGGCTTGTAATTTGCCGTGCCGAATGTTAATGGAGCCTGAGGGGACGCGCGGCAATCGCGTTGTAACGCTTCCTGCGGTGGTTATGGACCGGTAGCCCCCGTGGGCATACCTTAATACCGATGGGACTCCTTCGTACGGGTCGCGAACGACCGAGACCTCGGGAATAAGAAAGCCGCATCTTGGCATAAGGGGCAAAAAAAAATCTTTCGAGAAAACAAGAGACGGAATCCTGCGATGAGGAGCCGTTGAAATTGATTCAAATTTATTTGACAGAATATTCATTCGTCTCTCGAGCGCGAGCAACCCCTTTGTTTTACGATCAAAGATGTAACACCATGACCGATACGCCCAGAAGTTGTTCGTCGAGAGGCGCGCTGACCGTGGCACCGTTGAGCGTCTAATTAGTCCTGGCAAACGCTAATTATACCTGGCACGAGTCCGTACGATCGTCGAAGGGAATAGCTCTTGACTTCGATACAGGCGCGTTGCTCTCCTCGCCGCGATCGCTAATTAAAATACGAGTCAGCGGGCATTATCGAGCCGAATCACCGTTACGCGGTATCGGCTAGACCGATGGCCTCCCCCTGGCTACGAAGCTCGTCCACACCGAACTCTGAGCTTTGACTCGATAATTGAGAGATCTTCGAACGGAAAAACTTTAGAAAAACAGCGAGTCCGTGAGGCGGGAGGAAAACATTAATTTGAATCTCGACATCGATGCCCAAATGTAGTATTAATTTCCTTAATGATCAGAGAGAACATTGAATCACACTAAATTACAGTTCTCAGCTATTTATGGTCAAGAGTTTATTTTTGTTCATATCAATACATATTTTAGAGTCCTCAACAGCAAATATAAATATGTTATGCTGGATTATAAATTTCAGGTATTGGAAAGATAATCACAACTGATTTAATGGAAATGGATAAAACGAAAAAGATCTACGCTTTATTCATCGAGAAATACGGATAAAAAACCCAATCATCAGCAGCAAATGAGAAACATAGTAAATAGGATAATTGGCCCAAATTTGTATTTCCAATGTGTGAAAAAATCGCTAATCCAATTTTGAGAAGAATTACTTATAACGAAATTTCCTAGAATTCAACAGATCGAAGGAATTAACGATACAACGAGAGAAATCTCGAAGAGTGACACAGGAGAGTGATCCTCGAGTTTGCCCGTTCACTCAGCTTTCCCACGTGGATAATGTGACTGCGGGTCTGTCGAGGAGCTATGAGTGCTGTCGCTGCTGCGAAGGGCTGCTCGTCTCGACAGCGCGACACGAGTATACGCGTATGCATGCGGTACGAGAGATGGCAAAAGCTTCGATGGGGGAGGCTTGCGGTCCACGCGGCAAACATGCATGCGGTGAAGGGTGAAGGAAAACGCTTGTTTACCGGGATATCGTATTACTCAGCGGTACTCTCCTCGCCGCTCTGCGAGTATACTCTTCGCACTGAAATATCCTTTTTCTCACTCCCGTTCGGTGTACGCTTCGAGAAACCCTCATTAGTTGACGATTAGACGCAACGCCACTCTCGCTGCCACCTGGACCAAAAACCCTTCAGTTTCCGCCCACGCCTCGTGTAACGCGACACCAACGAAGTGCCATAATCGGCAACTGATCGATGATTACTTTTGGATCGCCAAAATGGTTGCAACTTGGGATTGATGCGTTCGGCGGAGTTACATCTGGTTTCATTGTATAGTTTGACGACGTTTGATTCGTTGGAAGGGTTGGGATCTTGCGATTTATGAAAATGCGACTATTCGTCGCGATTGAGGATAGAATGAAAGCAATTTAAAAAATGGAACTTCATCAGTGAGTTCAACATTTTTTATAATGATTCATCGAGCGATTTTTTCATTCTTGAGTGGAACCGAACGGGTTTAATGAACTCAAGATGAAGGGCATAACGAAGACCAAATTGCATAGAGTTTGGAAGAAAGTATGTTTCTCCGGAGGTTGGTTTCTTTTTTTGTTCTCAACCCTCTTGAATGAATGACCGAGACAACAACCACTCGTACGATTACGCACCACGTGTGTAACCCACTCTCGGGCCGAGACGGAGCAAGAGAAAACGGAGAAAGAAATGAAGCGAGTACGCGTGACTGTTGTGCCGTTGGGAGAGGAGAGAAAATACGTGGGAGTGAAATCCCCAGGGAATGAAACGAGAGCGAGACGTAGCAGCGCGCCGGCAATGTGCGCGAAAGGGTTCTCACGAGGGGCTATCGTTTATTTTTCTTCTCCTACGCACTCGAGGGGGTTGGCCATTGATAAGCTAATGGCTCTGTGATACGTCCCTCGCTCATACGATCTCCGCGCTTCCACCGCAAGTCGTCCCTATGCTCCCTGAGAAATCCCAAAGCCACTTCCGTCCATCGGACTTGCGCTATTTATTTTTATTGCACGCCTCTCCGCTACGATACTCTTTCCAAACTAACACTCCCGACCAGTATATGCCACGTATCTGTTATCAATGAAAACAGCGTGACTCTATTATTGCGTAGCATTCTGTCGCCTGAGTTAATCGCCTCTCAGTAAAACCGCTTCAGTGGAATCGAAGTTCTTTTGTCTCATCAGTGTAGATCAGGCTTTCTATTAATTTACTGTTACTTAAATAAATAATTTGTTTTACACAATAAACCCCGCGTATTTAAATCCCTACTAAAATGAGATTACTTCGGATGGGTGGAATCAGTGTCAAAGTCAAGTTCGATCGCAACTGAGTCGAAAAATACTGAAATATTTTGGTTTGTATCAGAGTTCTCTTGACTCGGGATTGAGGTCCAATTAGGCCATTGGCGGAGGATCTCGAACGACCGAGACGTAATGCGCGCCGGCCGGCAATGTCTGTCGGCCACGTGTGGGCATCCCGGTGCAAGAAGTGCCGACGAGAAACGCCGACGACTATAAGCATCTCTCTTGCTCTCTTTTCTTTTGTCGCTTCCTCCCGCGAATACTTCCACACGTCTTTCGTCTTCTCTCGCTCCCTGCTCTCTCTCCTCGAGAATCCTACGGCCTCGAAACGGCACGATCCTTCTTTCCGGCAGCAGGATCTCAAGCATCACGTGCACGTCACAGGGAGTAGAGAAACGTTCGAAACGAGTTTTGTCGCGGTGGTTGTCCCACCGCACGAAGCGTCTGACCGAAGAATACAAAAATAAGAATGGGAAGAAAGAAAAACAAAAAAAGAAACATATCGCGAAACGCAAGCGAAGTGCCGAGAATCAGAATTGCTAATAATCGCGACAACATTTTTTATGGAATTCCCAAGGTGACTCAGTCGGCCGGACGGCTTTTGCGCCATGATTCATAAATTAACGGATATTCGCTTTGCGAATGTAATAATCGGTCGAAAATCATAAGATGTTGGTTTTTTTTGTTAGAGTTTCATTTAAGTCGATACTTCCCGGCTCGCTGTTCCGTTTAGGAACAACAGCGCCACTTTCGCTTCCCAACCCTTTTCAATTCACCCGCAGATTCTGTGAAATAACCCTCCGGGTGAAGCAACCAAAGTATAAATAGATGAAAAAGTGATAAAAAAGAAAAGAAGAAAACCAAAGAACGAGCGAGGGAGGCACGAGAAGTTTCTTGCCGGCTCGTAAGAGCGCAGTATCGTTGACAGTTTACGACTCCCTCTCGGGCTCCGCACGCACATAGTCTTCGTGCGTGGCGCAAGCGCCACGTGTGTATCTCTCAAAAACACGTCTCGCGTCTCTGTTACATTTTTTTTTTCTCGGTTTTTTTTTTTTCTTTCTGCATCGTTCGTGTTATTCTTCGCGAGCAGAAGAAGCAACAGCTCTCGTTTCTCGGACGAAGAAGCCAGCCGGTCCTTTTTTTTCTTCGTCGCTTCAAAGAAAAGAGACGAGGCTCATGCTGCTTCCGCCGTTGGCCTATTGGGAGCCAAAAAGTTAAAGGGTAAAGTGACACCGCGAGAGTACGCAGCACTGCTCTCGGAAGAACGAAATACATTTTTTTTTAAATTTATTTGTTATCTTCTTCTTCTTCTTCTTCGTTGCAACAGGTCCACGACACTTGTTGCAGTCACATTTAACAGACGCGCAGCTGGCGCACTGTGCATTGAGTGCTCTGCTGGCGGCTACAACCGAAATATTATCCTTGCCCCTTTTTTGATACAGAGTTTTTTTTTCTTCAACTCCTTTTATCGTCGGTTCGGAGTACTTGGCAGGTAAAGAGGACTTTGGAAGGCAACAGGTCGCGTTGCGAGATTATTTTCCCACAGTCGACAAAATTAGAACGAGATTCGAAGCGAGGGCGAATGCGGCGCGAGGGACACCCTCGAAAAATCTTTCACTCTCTTCTCAATGAGTCGCTCCTCGTATATCCGTAACCAAGTACTTACATTCGATATCCCTCGACGTAACGGAAAATTCGTCGCTACTATAAATAGTATAACACGAGTGCCACACATTCCGTCTGTCGGTGACTATGCATTGGGGTGCAAAGCATAGATTGGAAAAACACTTGTGGCAAGCCAAATAAAAATACTTCACCCCGTGAGAATTTCTTCGACTGCAGGATAAACGTTTCGACAATGTGTTCGTCTCATTGTCGTCGCGATCGAATTGACGAAATAAAATAAATAAGAGCCTAGGGACGAACGAATTAAACAATTTTCTTTCGATGCAAAGTCATCTTATCGCGTCCTTCGAATTCATATATATTTTTAAGAACTTTAATATTGAAATATTTCTTTGTTGTTTCATCCGCTTTGACTTTAACGCGCCACCCATTTACGGAAATTCTTATCTAGATAAACAAAAACTTCTTTAAAAAAATTGAAACTGAAATGATGAACATTTACTAAATAATGTCTATAAAAAAGAATTTGGTAAAATTTATATAGGATAAGATTCATGAGAGACCCTTGACTGATAAAAGTAAGGACGGTGTTGGATCACGAGAGTGGATGAGAGCCGAGAGAGAACGAATCGCCGGTGAAAGAGGGACGAGGGAACGAAAGACAATTGCAGCAATTGCGTTACGGCACTAACAAAAACGGCGATAGGAGACATAATGACGGTAACGGACAATAAGCCCCACGGCCTCGGCTATTGGCTATCTTTCTCCATCTTCCAAGCCGCGATCTCGATTGCCGTGTGCTCCTTGCGACTCTGTAACTTCTCTTCACTTCGTACTACAGATATATATCTCTGTACATAGTCACAAAAATATATATATACATACAATTTCTGTCCCTTTCTTTCGCTCGGTCACGCCTTGACGGAAAAGTCGCGCATCTTGGCCTCGTCGGTAGCTCAAGCCAGGGCCTCTTCTCGAAAAACCGCAGTCTCGTGATTGCGCGGTTGAGCCGCTTATTCGCGTTTACACCCTAACACCGGAATACGCACTCCGCCGCCCCTCTCGCCTTTCGTTGCATCGAAGAAACTCAGAAATGTTACACGAACACTTGGCGAAATTCAATTTATCTTACGCTCGGCCACACTCGGCGATACATCCGTGCATTCTTTTTTTCGCTCAATTTTTCTTTTATATTCTTCATTTCATCTCGTTTTTATTCATCGCTGAGTGGTTCTTCCACGAATTCTTTGATTATTGAGTTATCGAAGTGGGCTAATTGGCGAGACGCCTCGCCTGAGTGGCCGACGATCTCGCGGGAAGACCTCTTATCGAGGGTATGTATTCGCGATTGGTTGCACGCGTGTGCGTGCGGGGAAAAGGGGGGTGGGGACGAGAGAAGAGCTTATGCGAGAGGAGAAGAAAAAGCCGAAGAAGAAGAAGGATCGTAATGTGGCTGGAGAACACTGGCGAACGCCCACGAGGGACCCACGAAGAGATCGGTAACGTGTTCGCGATGCCCCCCCTTGCCAATGGGTACGGAGTATAGATTGGTGAATTGTACAGTCCGTGTACGGGCGGTGTACACGTTGTACAGATCGCGAAGTATAGAGAGCCCGCGGGATACTCGATGGGAATCGAACACTGGTTGGTTGACCTCACGAGTCCGGTGTCAACGAGCCTTAACTCTCGCTATTGGAAGTGCTCTCGACGTGTGCTTATCCACGTACGTTTTCATACCATAACATACCTAGTACCGAATAATGTTACGAACGTACGAGAGAATAAATGCACTGTTGCAACGATGTCTCCGCGGCTCCTCTCGGGTTCTTCACCGCAGATTGGAGAGGCGTCGCGACGACGATTGCCCTCCGACGATCCCCGACAAGAAATTGCCACTCTCGTTCGGCCAGACACTCTGCGTGTGTATACAGCGCGCGCGAGAGGCGGGCTACGCCGACGGATTCTACACCGAGTGTCTTCGACCTCATAAGGCCGATGCGTCTCGAAACGTGGAAAATATCACGAAGGACACAGCCGCTCATCTTCGTCCGCTCGCTCTTTAGCGTCAATCAGAGGATACTCGGGACAAAAATAAAATGACGAAGAGACTAGCAGGCGGAGTGACCGAAAGGACGACGAATATTGAAAAAAGGAAAAAATAATTTTTCAAAAAATGA
This sequence comes from Ischnus inquisitorius, assembly GCA_963924025.1. NCBI lineage: Eukaryota > Metazoa > Arthropoda > Insecta > Hymenoptera > Ichneumonidae > Ischnus > Ischnus inquisitorius. Next base: position 16,821,022 of record OZ001245.1, on the reverse strand, counting down.
AAATAAATAACAGAAATAAAATTGCGAGGAGGTGGAGTCGAGATGGAATTGGCAAGGAGCAGGCGAAGCTTTGCTGTGAAGAACCGAGTAAATAAAGGGCCACGGACTTCTATTAGCGACTCTCTGGGCTCTCGCTGCGCTTTCTCTTAGCATCTTCTTTTTTGACATTTTTCTTTTACTCGTGGATAGAATGAAAAGGATGTAAACGAAGAAGAAACGTGGAGAGAAGCAAGTAAGCAACCCGTTCTTCTCTTTGCTATATCCCTTCTCACTTGTTTCTTTGCGGAGCTGACGCTACTGCGGTTTCTCTCGCGAATTCTGAAGCTTCGGCTTCAACTCTTTCTCAACGGGGCGCGACGGTCAAAGGACGCAGACGGGAGACGAAACCGTCGACGCGGGACGCTCTCCCGGGGTCCAAACGAACAACCCAACAAACCAATTACCGCACTTTTTACCTACTCCGAGGCTGCCAGGAGAATCGAGTGGTCCTTTGACTTCGAACCTGTGTGCAATTTTCACGACCTTCTTCGGCCGCAAAAAAAAATTGCACAGAAACCACTGGCCAGATGAAATTTTACCATCTGCACCATTTTGGCGGTTAATAGACGATACTTCAAGGAAATTTTGTAAGGATATCGAGGCGCTTACTCGTCGTCTACAATAAGTCTCGCAAACGATGTCGATAATTAATTAAATGAATAACAAAAATAACCAAATATGTGAAGCGGAATCATATTCAATGTTGAACCTTGATATTAGTTTATAAATCAAAGTGTCCTCGGCTCCTCGGCTCAACGTTATAAAAAGAAGAAACGCTGAAATACAGTCGAATTTCTTGGATCATTCCCAAAAAACAAGTTTCTCCAACTATCGCTTCTCCCGTAAGCGTGTTTCGCAAATCCGTTTTATTAATTTTTTTCCGCAATAGCTCGGAGCTGCAAGTAGTCACGCGAGCGTTGAATGTCAATGGCGATTATTATATTGAGTGATTTGACAAACGAGAATTTTATTGCGGCCTCTCCCTGCGGTCCATCGTCGACGTAATGGATAAGCTTATTGGTCAGGCTTGCTTATATTAGTTGTAAGAGCTACTCTAAAAAAAAAAATTGAAAAAACCCATATCGTTGCACTGGTGTCTATGGAGATATTAGAATTTAGTGTCGCCGATCGATTCACAAGTGGCGGAATTTGATAAATCTTCGTGTGTACGTCACGAGGCACACGAGTGGTCCATTAGTTATTCGTTATCGAGAGACTCACGCGCCGTGGAGTCACGGCAAAGCTCCTCCCTCTCTCTCTCTCTCTCCCTTGAAGCAAATGAAAGGACTTTATAAGCCAATGCGTGTGTTCCTGTATTCGCGTACGCGAGAGACAAACACTCGACGAGAGATGAAAAGCGACGAGGAGTAGGATGCGCTCGCGAGAATCGCACGCAATTTAGCGTCTCGCTCGGGTCATTATTCCCGCGCGAACGGACGCTCAATTACACGCGTGTCTATACGACCGGAGGTGTGTGCGCGCGTATACATATTTACATATATATGATACGAGGAAATAGCGTTGTTGCACCTATAGCCATTTATAAATGTATGCAAGCACGACGAGCCCTAAGCTAGAAACTCGCGAGCATTAAAGTACGCGTACGAGTAAACGCAGAGAGCAAAAAGAAAACGACGAAATAGAAAAGTTTTACCGACACACAGCGACTCTAAGAATCAGTGACAAGGAAGGGTCATCAGCGTGGCCCAATATTATGACGTTGCCAAAGGAACGGAGATAGATTTCGCGAAATGAACGAGAAGAAGGATGAAGGAAGATACGTGCGGATATTCTTTCTAGACGTGCCAAATCGTTTCGTAGCACGAGAAGAAGACTCACATCGACGAAACGTTTTGCGAGTGCTAACGATCTCGTATGTACTTGCATGAAGGCACCCTCACCGATGTATCGTCGAAGCATTGTGTGTCGGGGTATACGCGAACGGTTATCGTTGCTTCGAACGGCCGCGTATGCAGACACGACTCTCGCGGCACAGGGAGGGTTTCCCCGATGATTACGAGAGCTCGATTGCGATGTAAATCGTATACCTTACGTTCAATCACGTACACGCTGCGCCCGGCAACGCGGCCTTCGGGTACTGTCTTTATGTGTACGCTTCTATATGTATATATGTGTTACCAGAGATTGGTCCCTCTTAGCGCGGTGCAATTGTCGTTGGGCCCCGATATACATGGCACGGCGTCTTGAGCGCACGAAGTATCACCAGAGAGTTGTAACCACTTCTCTAGGATGCTAGTGACTGTGGCTGCACACTCTAGGCTACCTGGAAGCAGTTCCTGTACGTAATCCCTCCCCACCCTGCCTTCTGTGGCTGGATAAAAGGTTAGAGCAGCCTACTCGGTGCCGAACAATCGTGGCATAAATGTCGCTCGATCGAAACGACCGGCAACACAATATCGAATGAGCTAATGATCGAGAGATAGAAGAAAAAATCATAGGAATGAGTTTGCATATTTATAGATGCTAATATTGACGATATAATAATGCAGAGCGTGTTGAGCCGAGACACTCATACGGATACTCATTCTTATCGTTCAGTCATTATCAATGTTCCGCTTGAAGAACTTTCATTTTAGCCTCAAAGCAATAAATTAAATATTTTCTATTTTTTTTTTATCTATCCTATTTACTGTATGTAATTATATTTAATTTGAGCAGCAACGACCGAAGTAACTGATTTTTTTAAAATAATAGATATTTAAATAATATCCAAGGGTGAGCTACCGTCGAGAGTAAATATTTCATCCTCTGGTTTAATTTTATCCTTCGCGGTCTGTTCCATCGTCGTTTGTCCTTCGATTTCCAGTCATTGGTCACTCGGTATGCGAAGTGGAGTGCCATCAGCGGCAGCAGGCAGAGTATGCCGCAGCATGCGGCAACGTCCAAAGCTTCTTGTCGCGCTTTCTCGGTACCTCACAGCCTGACTCAGCCTGCATAAGGCCACTTCACGAGAGTGAAGAGCCTCTCCTTCGTCCCCGTTCTCCCGTGAGTATTCCACTTTTTGTCCGATATCCGGGGAGTCCGCGCTCATCCTTGCCCGGAGTGCTCGCGCGTCGAGCTTGTGGACCGCGAGCGCGCAGCACACGCTACGGCCACCGATGCTCTACACCTTTTCTACGCGGGCCGCGGCTGTGTTAATGCTGAACCGCGGCAAGCTTGTATACGGGATATGTATAAAACGCAGGGCCAGGCCATCGTGCTATCGAGATGTTCCACTTTAACGTTTCCCGTCGTTTCTCCGACAACTTCGAACGTTCAGCTACTCAATTCCCCTGAGGAATATCATAACTCTACGAAACTCATCGACATCCACGATTGGTAACTTCGCAATTCCGGAAGCGCGCTTGACCAGCGCTCGAGACGCGTATGGAAACCAATGGACGGAGAATCTCCACCGTGTACCGGAAGTTCGGTACTCTCCCCGCCGGTTATCGATATTTATCGACTGCAGCCGGAAGATACACGGAGATCAGAGAAGATTTTCATGAGATATTTATTGCCCCGACAGTTTACGATGCCGAGTGTCTTAAGACTAATCGTTCTCTCGCGAGGTGCTTTATGCGTGAAAACAATAAAATTTTTAGACCGGAAGGATTGAAGTAAATTTTTCACGAGTAACGATACACATTTCGCTGGAACACACGATTTTCATCGACATGAACACCTAGTTGTTCGCAAGAAGTGCATATTTCATGTTTATTCATTTTTTCAAGTTCGTGGTCCTTTTTCCATGCGGTTATTAGCCGTCTCTCCGTGGCGCGAGCCGGAACATCGATATTATTGTTTTTTTTGCTCATCCGAAGAGCGTGTCGCGACTCGAGAGATCTGGCCTGCGGTGAAACGTTCCGGCCTGCGGAGGGGTTTGTTCGCTAAACCGGATCGACCGATACGAGACGATACGTTACTCGCCGAGGAGGCAAAAGCGAGTACACACACGGCCTAGACGGCGGGTCGCTTGGTCATCCGAGCACGCATCAGCAATATAGAAGCTGCACTGTCGATGCACGAGTCGCAACTAAGAGATGAAAAAGTCTCGGCGTGCGATGCGCGCGGAAGATGATACGACATTCGGAGCACGCGTGGGAAAATCGGTGGTGGGAGACACGAACGATTTTGTATGCGCGAACGAAGACGAACAATAACGCTTCCAAGATACACCGAGATTCTCGGTAATAATAATTTAGAACAATTTTCCGGAATCGCAACGCAAGCAACGAGACACCACGGTTTTCATTGACTCTGTCGCGAGATAGATGAAACCTTGAGTTTGTTTCATTGACGACATTCGATCCGAGATATCAAACACTTGGCTCACCTCTCTAGCTCGTGTTACAAACGTTGCCAAGCGGTTATAATAGTCTCAAGTCCACTGAGGAGAAAAATCTTGATCGTAGTTACGCTCGGATTATCAACAATCAATGATTCGATATCCTCTCTAAATAACTCACCGTCATGGGAACTATAAATGCAACAATTAACCAGAAGAAAGAAACCGATAAATGACTTTCCAGTGGAAAAAAATAAAAATGTAGCGAATTAATGCAAGATCACTGCGAAATTGGAAGAAAAAGAGCTAATCGGGTAGCAACGTATTTATACGCAAGAATGTAGAGAGATTAGCAAATCAGTCAGGAGAAACGTGACTCCTCGCTGAAATCTCTCGAGAGGCGTACACAGGATAAACATAAGCATCGCAAGTTAGTTAAAGAGAGTCCGGGAGAGCGTTGAGGCCACCGAGTGAAGGAAGCGACGACGGGGAGAGGTCATCGGCATCGCGACACCATCGGGCGTCGCGGCGTCCTCGTGGTCGCGCACGCCGCTCGACTCTCTAAGCAGGTGCCGAGAGATGCAACTCTTCCGAGCTCTTGTTGACGATCAAGGAAGAGAGCCCTCCTGTACGCCTTGTTCTCTTATTCCTAGGTGGACTCGCGAGATCGAGAGTCTATCGGCGCTCGCTTGACACCGCTGGATCGAAGCCAAGACGGAAGTGGGTTACGCGTTTCAGCATCAATCACTTTGTCAATAAATAAATGCGACCGCTACGCGATTCGATCGATCGGTACTCGAAAAGGAAATTAATTTTCTCCCGATAATAATACATTCATTTGCTGAATCGAATCTTACGTAAGATCCGTGTAATTGCATAAAAGTAAAAATATTTCACCAATGCTAATTGCGGCATCGAGTTCAGGTTGAAAATATAGCTTCTGGCTGCCGATACCTTTCGAGCCGTCAAAAATTCATCGGACTTTGCTCGAGCGGAAAGGAAACAAAAAAGCACCTTGCATTTAGAACGGTCGCGATAATAGACGGCGCACGATAAATACTTGTAACAGACATAATGTATAATATTATTGTCCACGCCTTCGTCTCTAGACATAAATTGGATAATGCGCTGAATTATATGGAAGAATATATAGAAAACCCGCCAGAAGGTACGTAGGATTTCCCATTATTATTTCCCATAGCGTGCAGTGCATTTGAAATCCGGAAACCTATTGCTGGCGTGCGCGCGTGAACGAGTTACAACCCCTTCGCTCGCGGATACTCGGACCTGCCATCTCGCCTATATAGCGTATACATGTATACATGTATATAAATAAATAAATGTATATAGAAGGTACAGTATAGGAAATCTTGCAAGGTGGAGAGTGCAGGTAAGTAGATACGGAGCGTAGTTGAATCGGCGTGAGCGTCGAGCACTCTTGCCCGAGTGAGTTACTGTACTCGAGGAGTTTCTCAAGCTTTCACCTGGGCCTCGCCCAACATATACACACAGCTGCTATATGGGCTTCGACTTCTACTTCGCCTCCTTCTTCTTCTTCTTCTTCTTCTCCCGCGTTTTTTTTTTCGCCCATTCGAGACTGGCGGACCAGCAGCAACGGCTCAGAGATAACGGGCGCGCTGCCCCGCGTATATGTTACAGTACCGAGTCAGCTAGTCTCTAGGTCTGTCGAGCCCGCTTTCAGGGAGGTACGAAAAAAATCGAACTATCACCTCCAACAGCTTTAGCCGGAGTCAGCCAACCGCGAAGTGACACACACTTTCCGTGCCGCAGTTCTCTTTTTGCCGTTTTTCTTCACCGAACCGAATTAACCGACGGACATTAACTATTAGCACTCGGTAAAACGCGAGTCACGAAGAAATTTATCGACGAACAATTATCCCAAGATATGCAATATTCTCGTTGCTTTATAAATGCGATTATGAACGATCGAATACATGTGAAATGTTTTGTTGAATGTATTAATCATAACGGGAACAAAAATGAATTATGATATTTGTACCGTTAGCAGCGACTCAACCGTTTGTGGACATTTTCAGTCTTATGGTCTTCAAATCTTTTTTTTCCGTGATTACGTTGATTTTTCGAAAATATTCTTATAAATTGACTGAACGATCTACTCGGCGCTTTTTTCATTCGAATAAATTTCGTTTCATTCCTATGAATATAATAGGCACAATCCGACCTATGGTGGCCAAAACGGCATGTCTACCCTAACGAAACTTAGAAGACAATTTATTTTTCGTTTAACTTTAATGTTCTCTTCTTAAAAGAAGTAAAATCGAAAAATCACGAGATTCTCGGACGAAACATTGATAGCTCAAAATATATACACGCGTATTTACATATTAATATTCACTATTATTTATTTATTTATTGCACGGCCAGCGGCCACGGCCCCGTGAAACGACGAGTTCGAATCATCGTCTCCTCTAAAGTCTTCGTCATTCGATTGGCACCATATTTTGTGTGGCTCGAACCGATTTATTGTACCGAAGAGACAATAGGCAACATCGATAAGAAAAAGTGAAGGCGTGCGGGTGTCGTTAAAGCGGTACCACAGCGAGGAACGGGGGGAGGATGGGCCCAGCCGGTGTGGAAGTCGGTCCGGTGCCGCGGAGCAGTGCAGGGTCGCGCTAATTACGTCATTATGCGAAACACCGTGCGAGAGGGGGTGTAGACGATGGCTTCGGCCAAGAGACGGTAGTAATAGTTATATCGTTGCACGAAGGTGCGCGGCTTCTAACGAACCCGGGATCTACACTAAATGCACTATAGATCGTCGGTATGTATAGTCCCTCGATCGTGTAAGTCCTTGCCGCGTGCAGTGTTACTCCTATACCTATGAATAGCGATGAGGAGTATCCGAGAGGAACAACCAATTACCCGGGCTCTCATCTAAGATATTACGGTAGAAACGAACTGCCTTGCGCCCGGGACGAAGAAGCGTCTTCGTAACCCGGCATCGACGCCGACGCCGCCTCTTCATTCATGAATAATAATTAGAAATTCGTGAGGACCCGCAGACCATCTTCTCTACTCTACTAATAATCACGTTTCTAATCTTCGCATGTGTATGTGTACGTTACGATGCGTTATAAAAGATCACAGCTTCGGTCTCCCCGAATGCATTATTCGCTGCGCATGGGCGATAAAAAAATTCATTCGATAAGGATTGCTGATTAACAAAAATTTTCTGTACTATCGAAGAGACCGCTTTAAAATAGGTCGATGAATTTTTTCCTATTTTTTTTCCATGTCCATGATTTTTTTAAAGATCATTTGCGATTTTATTATTTCGGCTCTGAAAAATGAGTTACATACTTTTTCTTTCGTTCATTTTTTCATTGCGTTCGAACGATCCGGTTTCGTTTCGCGGTTATCGATTCACCGAGCGAGGCTCGAATTGCTGATCATTCGAATCTCGCTCGAGATCTGTCTTCGTGATTTTTTTTTACATATATATTTTTTTCTACTGGATCTGAATAGTCTGCGGTGCCGAATGTGAATTCGTCGATCGCCGAGTCTCGTTTGTATCGGTATCATCGTAGCGCAGTCGAGACCTCGACGAGCCGAGCGGGCGCGCGGCGCGTTCGCGAGGTTTCGATATCCAGGAACGTATCATTACCATAATGGTCGAGAGGCATACCGGCGATCGCCGCGGACTTCTCGGGGGAACCGGCGACCGTACACCGGCAGCATATGGGAGATGGCCGGGATCGCGCGAGGGGTCCGCCGAAGCCAAGAGAGGCCGGCAGCATAGCGCGCGCGGGGGCCTAATCGCGATAATGGGACCCGTGAATCGGCTCGTGACCGCAGAATCGGAAAACGTCACGAGTCCCGAGATACTGCGACGAGGACGTGAACGGTTGAGGGAGTGCAACGTAGAAAGAAAGGGGGAGGGATATATAAGAATCGAATATAATCGAAGCTCGAAGATCACTTCGATCCGAACACATCCGAATAATTTTATTCGATACGCCGAGAACGGTAAGAGGGAAAAAACCAAAGTGACCGTTCGAATCATTGATACATCCAAGCAAAGTATCCAATCCAATAAAGCCGTAAAATCCCTATCACGAAATAGATCATTTTTCTTCCGCTTTATGAATCTGGGCCTTGGGGGTTAAACTGTACTTTATCGATTTTTTTAATCCGACAAAAACTATTATCAATTATAAAATCAAATTGAAGATTTTGTACAATGTTCGGCGCGGATAGAATTTTTTACAACTTTGGAGTTTCGGCAGGTGTTTATCGAGGTTTTGTGTTTTGTTCTCGTTCGCGAACTTCATATTCATCGTTGGGCGGTCAATCCTGGGAGGATATCGCCGAGGAATTCGTAAATAATTCTCCGCTCTGCGTTACGCTTAGTCCCGCGCGTAGAGGATGCCCGAGGCATCGTTTACGATACAGACAAACCGGTGGTTTAAATATTTCGAAGATAGTTGAGGTGGTATAAATCTCAAGGTGATGCGCTCGTTCGGCGACTGGGAAGCAAGGAGCGAGCGGAGCCATATCGACTGTTGGCGAGCTTCGCCGCGAGATACTCGCCGGCACGCGATGAAATGTGGACGCCGAAACGCTCATCTGTTGCTGGCGGTGGTGCTGACGGAGCAGAGTTACCGCCGTCGGATCAACCCGCACGTTCTTTCGTCTTTACGAAAGGGGAATTAACATCCTCTGACTCATCGGATAAATCAGACAGCCAATAAACGAAAAAAGGGCCGGTGTTGTACTAATAGACGCATAAAAAGTGAAATATCTTCTCGGTCTCTCGGTGGCCGACTGGGCTATGCAACTGTGTTCCCCAATCTAATCGTTTGATATACGTATCTTTTCCGTTCCTACAATCCTCGGACTCTCCTCACGTGACAAGACCCCGTTTTTCCCCGTAGCAAATCTTTATTTGTTCATATTTCAGTTAAAAATATCGTCGTAATCCTTCGAAGGGACAGATTCGCATCAATTACACACATTTCCACAGTGAATAGAAAAAGATATTCATAAAAGAGAAATTAAAAAATCGGATATTCCGTAACGGTACCATGCAAAAGATACAGTACTTTAACGAGGTAATCGAACAGGACTCGGGATGTGGAAAAAAATATACATCTTCTTTTTAATAACGTTACCTGGAAGAACAATAAAAAAATTGTTTCGGAGCAGTTGAATTTAGCGGCACGGCATTCGTGATGAATAGTATATACCGTATTGAGTATTCATCGAGAAATGCAGACACGCGTTGAAGAGAGTAGAGCAACAAGAGCGAAGATAATGCGAAAGGCGAAGTAGACTACAAGGAGACTGGGAGAAAAAAAGAAACGACGAGAAAAGGAAGAAAGAGGGTCGAGAGATGCCGTGGAATAGCGTTGGAGCGAGATTGGCTTCGTCTCTAATCATGGCGAGTGAGTAGGACGCTTTAACATGGGAAGGGGGGGCGGAAGGCTTGCGCTGGCCGTGTCTCAGCCGCGTGGCCCGGGGCGTCGGTGGCATGTAATCAGCGCGTTCCTCTCCGGCTTTGCCTCCTTGAAACGGATCGTAGCTCGGGCGTACGTCCCATAATACTCCGATCCTTCGGAGATCCTCGTGCTGGCCAGAACCCCCCTATTCAATAGTACTCGCACCGCTACAAATAACCGTGGCACGAAAGCCAAACGAATTGCGAAACTCCATCGCGATGGACCACGCTTTTATCATGCCGTCCCGTTCGAAACTTCGAAATGCGATTACCACAAGATTACTGAAACTTATTAGTCAACGTCTCTGCCTTCGAGGCTGAGGTTTTTTATGCAATAATTTCCACAATGCCTTGAAGATTTTTATACATTGCGTATTTTACCGTTTAAAAAGATTAATTGGGAAAAAAATTGTACTTATTTGTTGGTTAAAAAAGTTCTTACTTTTACTGAGGAAACTTCATCAATATATTAAGTTACATAAAGAAAAGCATAAAACCTATACAAATATAATGGAAATAACCATTTAGCGGTAATGCTATTGCATAATATATCTGCCAATTTCCTCTGCAGTTACACGTATCGTAATTTTCTTATTGATAAGTTTTGCCCGAACAATTATCCGCTGTTAAATTGTATATTGAGATTGTCCGACTGTATAATTTGCCATGCAAACTGCAGCGCATTTAAAAGACATTAATTTCTGTCCGTAACGAAGAGAGAGTGTGTGTGTGTCGGTGTGACTGTGACTTCCTCCATTTAAGTGTGTTAAGCACCGAAGAATCGAGAGAAGTTGGCAATTATATGGATCGGACTGCATCAGTAAAACGGCATGCAGTGGGGCGCGCAGGTGCCCGACATGAAGATCGTCGATTCTGAGTCCTGAATGTTCGAGGAGTGGAAAGAGATCTTTAGGGGGGCTACCTAACTGGAGCATCGCTTCTGCTTCTGGTGCTGGTGATGCTGGAGCGTCGAGCGAACGAGCAACGAAAGCCCGGTGATTAGCGAGAGTTGCTGCCGAGAGGCGAGTGAAAGAGTCGAGAGTATACAGGCAGTAGGTAGATCGCGAAGCAAATCCATGACTCCTGTCCGGTGGCCCACGCCTCGCCGTAACTCGCCGCTCGTCCACCACACGTTCTTCTTCCTCTCTTCTTTTTTTTTTTGTTTATAACTCTTTCCATTCAACTCTTTTTTTGCGCGCAGCTTCGTCTTCTTCTTCTTTCGACGGTTCCACACCCGTGAATTTATTCCAAGAGGAACAAAAAAAAGTAACCACTCGCGACTTTTTATCCTCGTTCCTTTTCTATTTTTATTTTTTCGCCTCGATCCGAATTCCTTCGAAAACATATATCGTCGCTGGTCCTGATAATTATCGTTCGCGATCGGATCGGGACGATGGAGAAGCACGAGACGCATCATCAGGATCAACGCGGACAGAATTTTTAAATCGCTATGTTTTCGTTGATTTATCTCCGGCGATTCTGTCACCTGCTAGTCGTAAGCGAAAAAAATTACAACCAGCGCACTAATGAAAATTTGGTAAATTTGAACGAATTTGTTCTTTTTACCCGATACTTGAGTATAATTTCAATGAATAAGTCTATTATTTTGATGCTAGATACTTTGTTTCGAACGAGCAAATTTTTACGACCTTTCGCAACATTTTCCTTTTTTGAATTCGATCGCGGTCAAAGTGTTTCGATGTCAAGTTCCAAAACGCGGGAATCCTCGTGTGTGGCTCAGGAAAAGACCGTGCTGTTATAAATTCGTGACTTTATCGGCACGCTCCCGAGCTAAACTCAGCTCGTCCGTATACCGTAGAATCGAACAGGATAGACTGCGTTTTAAGGAACGAGGAAGATTCTGTTTGTCACGAGGAAATGAGAAAGACAGGCGGAGAGCACGGCGTGGGAGAGGGTCGCGGCGGGGACAAGGAATTACCATTTGAAAGGGATCCCGGTCTCGACCAAAAGCTTATGTTTATTTCAATTACCGTGACTCTCTTTTCGCTTACCGAGACGAAACCGGGCTTCGAAGAAACCACCGAAAATAAGAGAAAATAATGAAAATATTGTATATCTATATATTATACAAAGGCAAGAGAAATAATCGGAAGGAGAAACGAAGCAGCTCGACGAGGGGGACGAAACTTCGCTGTACGTTCAAGCCGGATTTCAATACTCTTGAATTTCTTTCGCGAATTCCATTGTACTCGTTCGTTTCTGCAGAGGGTGGGTATCGCGAGCGCATCGAGACTTGCAAATATAACAAATTCTTCGCTTTGATACGGTGAATGAACCAAGCAAAACGAGACGGGGCATTACGGAAATATACCAATCGACTGTACAAAAGAAAAATTTCAATAGCGTATCTCCGTTTTTTTTCTTTCTCACACAAAAGTTATTGGAACGGATAATACTTCAGTTCTCCGTTAAGAAAATAAATGAGATGTGGTTGAAGGAAAAAAACAAAGGAGTAAAAAGACGCTTATTTGTCGAGGTACCCAAGTGTCACGATCATAGATAAAATTAGAGGCGTGTGAAAGTCTGAACATTATAATATGCGCTCGGCATGCAAATAGATCATGTCCGGTGGAGAAGCAAGACCGCGGTGTTAACTCGCCTATCTAGACGCGTACTGGAAGTAGCAGTGGAATAGGTCAGCAATATATATATATATACATATATTTTTTTTCCTACTTCCAGCACCGAAGTGTGCTCAAGGAAACTGTTCATCGATGCTCCACATAAGCGACGGCGTCTGTTCGACTCACGGCTGCAATAAAATAGCCCATTGGTCGCACAAAAATTTCAGAGGAGAGGCGAGCCGGAGAGGGGCGAAGGGGGGTGGCGACGTTTGTACGGTGCAATAATGTAGGTAAATAAAGTATCCGTGTGGCCTGTAGGTACTCGTTGTGTAGTGTTATATATACGCGGTACAAACCAGAAACGGTAAAGTGGCGAACGCGAGGTCGGTCTCTGAACATATACTAGAATCTAACTGAGGATCGGGCTGGATAAGAAGGTGGAATACCTACGCGTGTTCAACCAAGCAAAACGCGGGCTGTCTCTTTGCCGGGCTGTGGCGAAGCTGTAAGCCCAAGCACACAGCCGAACGGCAAACCACCGCAATGCCGGTGGCAAGTTATTACTTGAACTCACGTGCTTGTGCTATACCTACTTACGTACTCATACATAGTTGCGCTCTACGCCGGCGTTGCTCTGTAATTCAAACCGAAAAAAAAACACACACACGAAATAATCGGCGTCCCGCAAAAAATGTACGTCTGGGTGAATATTTCTCAACGGAAAATCGAGAAAGTGGAAATAGAAAGGAAAATAAAATAATGAATGGAACTGCTGAAGGATTTCATCTTACGCTCCTCTGACGTTGTGCTAATTGAACGGGCTACGATGATAAAATAGAGCTAATCCATTCCTAGGATTACGCGAATAGTTCTATTGCAGTTTGTTTTCGCCGTCATGTGTAACATGAAGACCGAATGGAGCGATAGACAATTGTTGCGGTATGGTCGATGCATTTTTCAATACTTTTTTTTAATAATCTTGTTTTTTATTTAAAATCTGTGATGGGTACAAGGGGTTATGCGACTCCTGTGGAACTTCACAATGAAAAGGAAAATAATGGTGCGCTGCATAAAGAAACATTTACACTTGTCTTTACCTGTACCCGCCATAACTGTGTAAATTTATTGAGAGACGCTAAATCATTTTTTGCGTGCCTCTTCTTTTCCCCGATGGAAACAGCAGCGAGTGGCAACAGACGATTTTTGACGTTCTTTTCTCTCGGTTAGCTCGCGAACGCGGCAAAAGTCTTCTCGGAAACAGTGGCTATTACTGTGACGACATTCGCGCCGGGCAATCAGCACGTCGGTGCGAGGACAACGGCTCTGTTTGCCGTAGTTCTATCCGGCCTCTCGGACTTTACTTACGCCGCGTTCCACGGACATTCGCGCAGACTTTATCTTCTTCTTGCGTTTTTCTGTTCGTATGGTTCTACCGCTGCGCTCGGTGCGTCTCGCGCGCGGTCCACAGGCCAAACGAGGACGCCCGCGCTCCCGACGAACGTTCGCGTCGGAGAAACAACGTCGGACGCAACAGAACCAGAAGCCGCAGCTATGACCGGGTCCGAGAGAAGAGATCCCCGAGAGGAGGCAGACTTTGCGCGAGTGCAGCAGAAAACCGTGAGTAAATAACGGCCGAGGAACGGTAGGTGAGCGCCTACCGTTTGCAATTTGCATGCGCCATTCGCATGCGCGAAATATATTTCAAAGTCAAGCGAGGAAATATTTTCTCTCGGACGCGTACGTGGGTGGGGAGTTTTTTCATCTTCGCAAATAAACAGTCGTTAAATCTGGTGCCGCAGTAGTCGCGCCCGAAGAGTCTGCAACCGAATCGGGCGAACTTCAACGAGGCCATCATTTTTCTTAAACCGCAATATAACATTGCGATTATTATTATATTATCTGATCGACTAAATACATATTTCGCAAGGTTAACGCAAGAAATTTTCTGTACTAATTTTTCGTCGTCGTGTCCGATATATTTAGATCCTGTGACCGCAAGTCCGCCTCTTATTTTAATCCTGGCGCAATATTTCATGCCGCAAATCCCGTCGAATGTTCAAAAAAATTATTTTGGTCACTGTGAGCCTCAAAGTATTCATGAGCGCGCGGCGCGGCGCTGACGCTACCGGCAATGAAAAAAAGTGCGGGAAGAGAATGCGAGCGAGTATGCCTCTAAAAGAAGAAAAAACAAAAGCTTCTCTTGAAGTTGAAGCGAGACAGGTTCTTGCATAAACTGTATGCAAGGGACTGATGACGAGGAGCGCGAACGAGTAACATCGAGTGGGAGTAAGAAGGAATAATAAATATTTCCATCCTCTCTCGGGGGAAGCGAGACGAAAAATATTTATTGAAGTCCACGTGGACGTTGAAAGGAGACGGGAGGATGCGAATGCGCTCAAACCGACTGGAACCCGCTACGATCCACGTATATACATATCCCCTGTCGTTTATATCGATATATCGCTACACCATTACCAGTTCGCATTCTGTATTCAAATGTTTCGATAAAATGAGACGAATAGATGGAGAACTGTACGAGGTTAACAGCGCCGAAAGATCGCGAGCCCGTGCACACTGTTGTCGCATACATCGACAATGATTTCCACGTGTTTGTAACTCTATATGCACGCAAAGCTAGAAGGGGGAGTGAGCGAAAGGATAAAAACAGATGCAAACGCACCAAACGGAGTGGAACGCATCGAAACACACGCGCACACAGACCCGTGCCGAGACTACGAATGTGTGCGAGTCGCAGTCGCGAGGGAGAAGCGAGGGAGTGCGATGGAGAGACGAAAAGTACGAACGCGGAACGGAGAAGTGGGTAAAATCTGAAGAAGGGGAAACCCCCCTCGATAGACGGAGAGAGAGAGAGAGAGCAAAAAGGGGAGCCGATTAGCGGGTCGAAGAGGGGAAGACGAAGAGGAAGCCGCGCGTCCCGAAGGGTCTTCAGGGGGCACGAAGGGGGAGGGGGGGAGAAGAGAGATGGAATGGCGCATGCGCGACGGGCGTGGGAACGTCGCGAGTCCGGGACAATCTCTGTGCCGGGGCCAGAGCCCCGAGGATCCCCGATCACGGCCGAGCGGCCACGATCCAAGGCCCCTCGGGGGGGGAGCTCGATCATTCGCAGTGGTTCTCAGTAACTGGGTGAAATATCCCAATCTAGGTGTATCCCTCCCAGGGGATGCACTTCATTGAATACACCCTTAGCTCCATCCTTTCAATGTCACCCTCTAAAACGTTTTTTTTTATCTACAAAAAAATGTTTTCCTTGTTTTTCTACGAAAAAAATGATCATTCCCTTTTTGCATCCCCTCAAACCGATAGCCCCTATAACGTTTTTTTTTCCCTCGAGGAAAATAATAATTTTTTATCCTGTTTTACGAGAAAAAAATCATCCTCATGAAATAATAATAGAGGGTGGCGATTTTTTTTCGTACGTTTGCCAATGTTTTGTCGACGAGTTTGAATATGTAATGAGGGATACCCTGGAGAGGCGGGCACTCTTCTCGAGAAGATTTGGGAACGATGAATGGGGTGAAACTATATGTGACAGAGGGATAAATTCGCGCAAAGTGGCTTGGACTCTCCCCCCCCCCTCCCCTTACTCCCCTCTCATCGACTCTTTGCCATCGTTTGCGAATGCTCCTGCAGGCATACGAGACGAAATTGAATCGTGCACGTGCGAGCCGAGAGAACTCGGCCATCTGTGCCGAGATTCACCGGATGTTTCATTGATAGATGCGGCGCGGGAATGGCGACGAGTGCGTTACGCGTTATTATAGTAGTACGTGCTGCTGGGACAGAGGTGATTGTGGGTTTGCAATTGGTCGCGTCAATTGCGGTTTGCAAGTCTGCACGCAAAAACAAAATTCTAGACTTTGCTTTTCGAATAAAAACAATTTTTACAGATTTTTAATAAATATCAGTTCAACCCTTGGAAAGGTATTTTCAACTCACCGTCTTCATTTACTTATTATTTTACAAGAGGTCGAGATCTTTCTAGTTTAATTGCTAGAAAAATTGATGTCTTTTAGTACTTTTCGAGTCATCTTTTGATCGGTATTAGGACTGATCAGGTCCGGACAAGGTCATTTTTTTCGGTCACTTGAGTACGAAAATACTGCAGCGCATCTTCGATTGGACTGACCGAACAAGTTAAGGTTTGTAGGTCAAGACAGACGGTGGCATTGAATCGAATGATAAAGCGTGGCGAAGTCTTTTCTGTCTGTTGCGAGCAAACCGAGAGACGTGCTTTATACATACACATGTATAAACTCTTTTGACCGAGGTCTGACCGTCGCCGTTGCTACTGTCGAGTTTGTAGCGATACAGCGCGAACGGAGTATCGTGAAGTCTCGGCTCCACGTTGTATAAACTATAAACGTCAGAGAGCGTGTAGCCAAGAAGCCAATGCGGCTGCTGTGACTTCCAAGTGCGGACGTCTGGCCTCTACCACCGAGTCGTTTACCATGCTATGCGGACGGAAGATCGACATAAGGTGGTCGCCGGGATAGGGCACACGTGTTACTCTCTCTCTCTCTCTCTCTCTTTGCTACCCGCCGCCACACTCTGACTGCCATCTACATTAAAGCTTCGTGCACCATAACATATTTCTACCATAATTCAATTTTTTCTCATATCATATAAATCAAAAGAAAGGCCATTAAGCTCGTTGCACCATAATTATTCTGGAACTGAAGTTTTTGACAACATTTTTATTGAAAACCATTCCGAGATTTTTTTTTAAGCAGTACTCCCGTTTTGCATACGTGACGAAATATTTTCATTTTTTTAATTGTATTTTGAGTACAATGCAATCGAAAGATCTAAACAACGTTCCACCATGTCGCTAACGCCTGTTGCAACGGAAAAGAATGTAGTGACAAACTATGCACGTTTCTTTCTACAGGTTTGGTGCTCAGTTTTAATCGTCATCTCCGTCGATTCTTCGTTCGTGTATCGCCGAGCCGAAAGAGTCGAGAGAATCTTCGTCCCACCGCGCGGTCAGAGACGACGACGCCCGGCGTCGTCCACACCGCGGGGTGTCCCTCGGATAAAAAGCATATTTTGACAGACCCGAGCGCAATATAGCCTTCGTCATCGCGAGAGAGAAAAGTGGGCCCATCGAACGAGCCGGTGAGCGAACGACTGAATCGCTCATTCGGTTACTCATCTCTCGAAGCGTTCATAAGTTACACGCGGGATTGAGAGACTCGGAGCCTCTTCTCGTTCTCCGCGGGGCGGAATGACAACGACGACGACTCTCGTTCGGGCTTAAAGACTCGCGTAACCTCCCGCCGGGTTGGTCCGGGGAGCGTGTCACCCGCTGGAATCTCGGTCGTGACTTAAAACACGTTTCGAAAATATTGTCCATACATACACGAGTAAATAAGTATATGCGAGCAACTCTATGCGAGGAGACGCGATCGTCGAATCATTTTCTGGCCACCCGCGGCCCGTTGTCCTGCCTCCGCGCCCCTTTCTCGCCGACGGCCGAGACGAATTAAGCAGACACTACTTGAACCAGTCGGAATTTTTCTATGAAAATATCAAATCTAGAAAATCACGGGGTTATTTTTTTACCCCTGACTGGCGATAACGCCTTTGAATAGAACTACGCTCGTTTCTTTAAACACTCTTTTCGAAGACTCTATCGGACATTTTTCAACGAATGAAATGATTCGTCGAGTCATTTATCATTTTGTTTTTATCAATTAGACATTTCTTTGATTATAAAACGATTTATTCGGACGGAATCCCCGATTGTCGATTTAACAAAACAGCAGCGTTGAATTTTTCAGAGCTTTAAACAATTTTTTCCGCGCTAGTAGAAGCTTTTTGTCTATTTTTTTTTACGTTCCACAGCGCGTTGGATAGCACGTCACGGTATATGCTCGGTCAATGCGGCGGTTCCGGACAATGCGGGCGCGCCCTGCGAGCTTCTCGCAGCTTGTAGACCCGGCGCATGCGGCTCACGGCTCGCAATGCGTTCTATGCCGGGTTCTCCGCGGAGGTTCGTGCGTTTCCCTGTATTCTATCCGGGAACGAGAGTCTGCACGTTTCCAGGGGTGTGTATCATCATCCATCATCGCGCATATGTCGCTCCCGTTCACGAGGCGCACCCTCCCCGAGTTGCAACACGCAGGTTAAACGTACGTACGTGTGCGCTCTCGCGCGCACGTGTTGGTGGCTACGGTGCGTTTACACCGCACGAACTTCCACAAAGGCTTGGCTCTCTCGGCGCAACAACGAAATCCGGTTTTCACGTTCGCCTTTCCTGATTGTCCGGTTGCCGTTAAAGGGACCCGCGGCTCGCAATAATTCTACCCTACCCCATCCATACTCGCATATTTAAAAAATTCATCCATTTTCGTTTGTATTTTCAAAAATCTTGTCAACCAAACGCAAGGTTAAAATGAATAATTTTTTACCCATACAATATTGAAACTGAATTAATTTCAACTTGATCAAAACACGGATCACGGAGTACGAAATTAATCATTAAAAAATACAAATTTGTCAATTATGTTTAATGGAAAATCTGAATTGACGATTGCTGGACTTTCGTTAGCTATTGTTCCATATCGGTTATCGATTACTCAAGGTCTACATATTGTTTGCCGAGATGTGTATCGGCAAATGAAAGAATAATGTTGTGATTGCTATTTGCGGAGAGAAACGAGAACAAGAGAATGTGAATCCTTTGGCGAAGAGGTCCTCGACCGAAGGATAGAGGAGTCGCCGCGGGGCGTGCATGCGACAAGGATACAGAGTCGCGTGGCCGAAGGCACGCGGCCCACGCGCCAGTGTGTGCGTAAAAGCGAAACACACGAGGCCGGGGCAGTGAAGCGAACGAGCGAGAGCGAGGGGGGTAGTTTCCGCCCTATTGTCACAGCTACGAGAAGCCTTTTATCCTCGCGCGGGCGTCCGTACGACGATACAGCTTTAACTCTCGACATATTGTCAAGTGTGCAACGGTGTGCGCCTACAGCCTTCCCACCCTTCCTCTCCCCCGCCCATGCCCCGTGATGCACCGACCAAATTTGTTATTCTATTGGATTACGCGAGTGCGTAACGCTGGAAGCTCACGTGCTACGTACGAGAGTGATACCGAATGACCGCAGCCCGGATTAGATCACGGAGCTCGAAGAATCTTTTTTTCGTCTCAACGAATGAATGAAAGTGTAATTAAACCATTGAAACACGTTTGTGTGTTTCCGCATCATTGACGCGTAGCTGTTAAGCCTTTTTTTTTAAGAGAAAAATTTGACCGAAAAACGTTAGAAAAATCATTTTTGCTCCACTTTATGTAAATTTTTCAACTAGCGCAGCGTTCACCTTAAAATTAATCTACCGAAGAGTTGAAGCGTACCATTTGCTCGTCCGAGATTCGCAAATTGCGTTCCGTACGCTTCGAAGTAGTGGGTTCACGTTCCGGACGGAATTGCAGGTCGCTAATGCGACTCTCGGTTGAAGTGAGAAGAGGAAAATATGGGGATGAAGAAAATTGAAGGTATCGCCCCAAAGTCTTTCTCTGCAATTTCTCTCTCGCTCGCGGGAGAGCAGCGAAACTGTCGGCGCGCAGTGTTCGAGGTGGCGGAAAGAGGTGGAACACGGACCGCTGCAGAGTCAACATCTGCAGCGGGAGAGCTACAACAGCAGCAGCCGAGGGGGTCACGAGGCCGGTAATAGATTCGTACCGCTAATTTCGCCGGTGTGCAATTAAACCTAATGCTTCGAACATTATTATCTTAGAGGCGCAACAGCTTCGGCGGGCAACCGAGCCACGTAGAATACGCTACACGTTAAGTCTGCTGTCGGTGCATTCGTCGAATTTCACGAAGCTCCGAGCCAAGTATATACATTCAACTCCGCGGGTGCTGAAACGCAAGAAACAGCACGTGCTCAGCTGCGCTTCTAAAGTATCCGTACACCCTTTTCTCTTTTCCTCGCTCTTAGGCGTTTATATCAACTCCGCGAAATTGATACACGCTCACGTTTGCGCGGAATCCTCGACACGAAACTCGTAGAGATTACGTCCAAACACCGTTAGAGATTTATATTAAAATACAAGAACAACTGTTTCTATAAAAGTATAATTATAATAATAATTGAATACTTTTTATAATATAATCGAAATGCAGTGTTCAATTCGCTATATGATAATTCAGTTTTTGTTGGTAGTTGGAACGAACGTATCATTTTATTCTTGCGCCATGGCAAATGTGTTTTTTTTTACTACTTCAATTCGTTCCATTGCGTTCTTGCTACGAGGTTTAACGTTCGTTTATGTGTCTCGGGCCATTATGCGGGTGCAACAAGTAACGGAGCGCGAAGACGAGTAACTTCGAGTTTCATACGGCTCTTATCCTTCTTCATATTTATACTCGTCCCGATGACGCAGCATCCGAGCAGAAGCAAAGTTCCACAAGCTGCCGAGGTCCCGAGAATGCAAATCACAATTATTGTTACGGCCGAGGCGGGCGTTCGCGGACGTCGTGACGCCGGGGCCCCCGCAGCAGCAGGGGCTCCCGACAGACATATTGTTTCAATTATGTCGGAGCAAGGAACGACGCACGGGCGGCTTGTGTATTGTCTTCTTTTTTTATTTTATTTTTTTAACATATATATCTCGTTTTATTCGTCCCTTCATCTCGCTTCATTGTTCTTCTCGGCGTTCGTACAGCGAGCGTAGAAAGTTGCCCGCGAGATATTCGCGCCTTGCGTCGTCTTCATCGAGGAAGAATGTACGACTTATACACTACTCGGCAATGGGGATTCCGGGGCGAACTGTACTTCACGGTCGCATCGGGAGAGATACCGAAACGAAGACGACAAGAGTAGAGCCCATTCACAGGCCCCCATCGAGCTCCACATGGCTCGTCTCTAGGCTCACCGAGAGCAAAGCTGCACCGTTGATTCTCCCTCGTCATAACGGTCGGTAATAACAACGATAATAAGAAGTACGAAGCTTCGTCGTATAATGATGAGTAAGCACGAGAACGAAAAAACGGGAGACGCGCATGGGGACACGGGGGTCCGCGTGATCGCGAATTTGCGACGAGTTCAACGATGACGGTCGTGAATTAGATGTACCAGTTTTACCTTCTTTCCCCATGCAAAAACCGTAGTGTATGTTACAGGCGAATAGGATTTTTTCACGATCCGATCCGTGTACCGGAGAAGCTTGAGCACGAACTTATGTATGAAATTCGCTCGACTGCGTGCTTACGGAAATGTTTTGATGTGCTATCAATTCCATCGAGTACCAGCATTTCAAAAATAGTACTTTTTGTCAAAGTCAAACCGGCATAAAACAAGCAAATTTCTAGTGTATTGTTGGAATAAAATATTCGAGATTTTTAAGTTCCCCTCAATTGTTTCTTTACGAATTATATAAATTAATATTCGCATTTAATAACGATCGATTATATATTATTGATATTTGATTAATAATGATTCTTTCTGAATGACCTATCGCGATCATTTTGAATGCTTCGACGAAAGATTCGTCGAATTTGCGATCGGTGTCGGTAAAAAGAATTGCGTATCAACCCGGAGATTTTCTTCTCTATCGGCTGAAATTGGGCCTCGGATTCTACCGTCTGCCGTCAGCCGGTACAACATCGTCGATCCTACGGTTGCGTCGAGTTTCCGAGCTCTAGGTCTCGCGAGCTCCGCACCGAAGGGCCACCGAGGATTCGTCGAGGAACCAGCCCGCTACAAAAGTGAAATCCAACTCGCGAGAGAGAAAGGGGGAGGTATGCTCGTGATTGAAGGTAATTTAGATGCGTCTTCGGGTCACGACTGCTTCGACTATTACCGCTATTACCGGATCCACGGGGCTCTCTCGTGGTCTCTTATCTGCTTTATTCTTCTTCCTTCTTCGTTTCCCTCGCCGCGCGCTCGTTCCGTCCCACGCTTTTGCCATTAAACGATACTAGACTCTCCCCGCTCGAGCTTGTCAAGTGATTCGGCCGAGCGGTTTCGAGAAGTCGAATATTGAAATCGTCGACGAGAGATCGTCGTCTTTTAAAAGGGTAGTAAGAATATCCGTGGATAATGCTATGACGATTGTCGCCGAGGCGAAGGACCGTAAAACGATTGCCTATCGATTGCCATCCCGTGCTCGAGACTCACGATTTTTTTGTACTTCCTGACTTCGCTTCAACTTTAGCAAGGATTTGCATTCGTTGCCCGAACGGGCGATGTCTCGATATCTCGAATCGATTATACGACTTTGCAATAATAACTTTTCTTATCGATTTACGAAATTCAGCCCTATTTTGCATGATAAATATAAGAAAATAAGTAAAAATATGGTGAAATATTAAAGCTCTCGTCGTTTCCCTTGTATGTACACGAGGGCATCAAAGAACCATTTCTTTGGGCGGACAAATAAGCGCGAGAGAGGGGAGCCCCGTTCTTTGGTTCAACGACACGCTAATGCGCTCAATTATCCGAATCGCAATAATGAACGAAGGTAAGAAGCAAAGAGAGTTGCGAGGCGGGAGACGAAAACGCCGCCGGGCCAGTTGAAGAAAATATACAGTATCCCGACCTGAAAGAGTTAGGCCTACACATGCTCTCGAAATTCGTAACGCGCATCTCGCGCATTATTATCGTCGGTGCGCTCCGCACCGGCGACGGCCGCAGGCCGCGGGGGCCTCCCAGTGTACTTCGAGCCAAACGCACGCACGCAACTCCTACAGCACGGCCGTTCTTCGCTCGCATGCGCGCGATAACTTCGGTGAGGATAAATAAATGCACACAAATAAATAACTATCGAGGAAGCGCCGCGGTGAAAGAGGATGTGAGAAGAGGCAATTCGCGCGCGTTTATATGCATCTGTATATCTCTCTACGTAATGTTTATTGCGGAGAGAAAGACAGTACTCACTTGCAGTACGACTCGCCGCGAAGCGACGACACGCAGATTCCATCGTTCTTGCACGGACTCGGCGAACACGAGACAAATCCTGAAAATAAAATAAATGAAATCCATTAGTTTGGTTATTGAACAAAAAAATTGTAAACATGTTTGATCGAGGGACATCCCAAGTTTTCTCAATTTTCTCAAATTCCGATAAATCATGCATTTTCATCAGATTTAATTTAATATATTTAGTGAATAGTAAATAATTTATATTTTTGTAATTCTCATATTCATTAATATACATATTGTTCACCTTTAATGAGCGATGAATGATAAAATACGATCGAAATGTATTAAGCAGAAAAATTTCACAGCCCAATCCTCGAGTCCTTCGCTCGACCGAACATGACGAGCTTCGAGTGTCATTCCTGTGGCCGGTGGCCGACTAATTCCGTGAGATCCGACAGTGGCATATCGCAGTGGGCAATTAGCGAAGAAAAAGAGGAAACACGCGCAACAGCGGTCGCAAACTTTAAGGGCCACCGATCTCGCTCGCGCGCTCGTACCTTTGACAAGCCGGGCAAAGTGAACATTCGTGTTTCGAGATCGAAGCGAGCGAAGAAGCGAAGAATTGGGCTTCGCGCTTGTATTCTCGAGACTGCACATTCAGATTGAACGAAAGCTTCGAACGATAAGAATTATAATGAGTCTGGAAACATTTTGAAGGAAAAGAAAAATGGAAGAATTATCTCCCGGCTAATCGCGATCCGCGCTAAGTCGCTTCGCGCTGCTAATATCCGCAGAGATACGTACAACATCTTCGCGCATGTGTGGACGTCCTGGGATTTGATAGCGAGAAGAAATGGTTTATAAGCGGCGAGCACACAGATCAGATAAAAGGTCACAGATACGATGTTGCGAGCGTTGCGGTGCGAGGGAACGCGTGGCCGGGGTCGGGGTTCGTACGCGTCGTGTATGAAACCACCCGCGCACATCCTGCTTAAGTTGCCGGAACTTCGACTCGAATGGTTTCACACACGCCGACCGCTTATCCGTGCGTGCGTCACCGAAGCGCGCGAGCCCGTCTGCCCTCGGCAACTCGTGCGACAGATCCTACTATAATATCACGCAGGCCGACTGCTGTGTAGATGGATGTATTATATAGCACGCCGCTTTATGAATAGATGAGGGCCACAATAGAGTCATAGAAATAATAGATCCATCATATATTTATTGATACATTTATGCACCGGACTCACGCGATTTCGTAATCAGATATCTTCTCATACTTAAATTAATGAAAAAGAAAATTGCTTTTCTTTATCCCAATGAGTTTTACAATTGTGCTTTTTTATTTTAGTCTGTATAGATTATATCGTTGAATTATAATTGTTTCATGAGTAAGTCCGAAGAAAAAATGATTCTTTCCTGAGATTTGTTTGTTTACTCGTGAAATTCTTTTAGCAATCTGAACAACGCAACGCGGAGGCACTAATCTTTTCGAGAGATCCAGGAAAGTGGAAAGAAGCCCGTGCGTTAGCCCGAGAGAGGCGAGGTGACGCACGCGGGCAATGGAGCAAAACTCAGCGGTACAATGAAGTTGCCAGGTTCGCCATGCGCTGTCTCGCGCGACAGCAAGTTAAGGTACACAACGCGACGCGAAAGGGGATGAGAGGCACGAAGAGGACGCGGGGGAGCGAGCGAAAAGATCGTCGTCGTCGTTGGCGGCGCGAGAACGCGTCCGCGGGCCTCAAGACGGATGAGATCAGTTAAACCAAACTGCCTTCGTGACAAATCCTCCGCTTCCTCTGCTCTCGCGATTCTTCGCGTATCCTCCATGCGCGAGAGTGAGAAAGAACGCGTTGCGCAAAGTGCGAGAATAAAAAAAGAGAGGACGAATAAAGCGCGCGGTCACGACGAGAGAGGGAGAACGAAGAAACGCGCGCGACAAGAGAAGTGCGTACACGCCGGACTTTGTACGTCGCCACGGTTATTCTCGAGCAAAACAACGCTTGACGAGGAATCGCGAAACGAGAAGAATGAAAGTGAATCGGGGTCTATAGAATTCTACGATAAATCACACGGTCATTCTAAGTTAACTCCAAGGTTCGTGCTGCTGCAGAAAATTAACGATAAAATCGTGTCTTCTCAAGGTCTCGAATGATATTTTCACAACAAACTATGTTACTGCCATTATTAGAAGAATTCGAGATTAAAATCGAAGAAGGAAGAGGACAGTTAAATGTTGGCTGGAAACCGAAAATACAAAAAAATTCGAGCTCGATAAACGAGCGAGATAATCGTTTATTCTCGAAGGAATTATTTTTCAAGGTCCAATCAGGTAATTCTTACAATTTCAATATTATTCCAATAGAGGCAGATGCACTGGTGGGTGGCCGATGGCTACCACTTAGACTAACAACTGGCAATTCGCGTTCCTTTTTTCCTCATGTTCCTCCCTCTCGTTATTAATCGTAAACCCCCGTGGCGTACAATTCTTCAATAAAATCATAACACAACTCGTGGCTCGTGGCTCTCGGTGTGGCTTTATGTATGCGTTTACGACTTCTGCGAAAACTTCTGCGAATAGACCCTTTATAGGATCTCTCGAAACGACGATGAAGAAGATAAAGAAGGAAAAATGTAAAAATAATATAATTGCGCTAATTGCTTCAATTCCCCGGACGAGAGAGAATTGGTTCGTGGCCAATTTACTCGCGGGGTTGATGATGCGAATTGCTAGGCTGTTTCCTTCCTGCCCGGTTCCCCGAGCCGGCAACTCGCGCGGTGAATTTTACACGGGGAAATATGCATTCTCGGTAGTTTTAATACGTGTGTGCACTATCCTCGCGTTTGTTCTGGTGCTCGAGACGATTAACTACTGAATCTGGAGTTACCCGCGGGTGTTCCGACGAAACGAAGCAC
The DNA here is from genome assembly GCA_963924025.1 of Ischnus inquisitorius. Taxonomy (NCBI): domain Eukaryota; kingdom Metazoa; phylum Arthropoda; class Insecta; order Hymenoptera; family Ichneumonidae; genus Ischnus; species Ischnus inquisitorius. The sequence continues at coordinate 16,794,831 of OZ001245.1, read as the reverse complement.
CTCTTTCTCGACCTGCTGAATTGCCACATACCTGCACTTTATAACTCGCGCCGCACGAGTCGACGCATTGACGCCAACAATATACCGAACAAATTCGCGGCGCAATAAGAAAAACTTATCCCGATAATCCACGATAATGGACACCATTAAAAAAAGTAATTGAAACAAACGAGAAGAATATTCTAATCGACAGGCTATTGCGTGCCGTCACGCATGACGATTAAATTTCGTTCGGTCGTGCGTCGTACACATGCCAGCCAAATCCCACGATAGGTTTCTGAACTTTCACCTTTCCTACGTGAAACAATAAGTCATGAAAAAAGGCCTAATAATGATACGAACCAACAAAAAAGCCGAATATCTTCGTAATCAATGGAATAATTGACCGGAAAGAAGATGGGTTACGAAACAAATTAAATTTTTCGTCCAATGGAAGTTTTTGGAGAAGATGCGACGATTATTTTTAATCGTAATTTAATAACGTTTCGGGTACAAAGAACCCGGCCGTCGACAATTTGAAGTTTCTTCACAGGAGAGTCATCTCCTGTTCGTCGGGGTTAAGGTCAAGGATATTTCTTACGCCGGTTGAACTAAACGAGGGATTATACTGTACGCCGGTCGAGCGCTGAATCTCGGTGCGGTGTAATTGTGTTGGTTATTCCGGTGTCGTGTACAGAAGAGGTGGAGCGGAGTATAACGAGTGATCAGCTTACACGCCGGTGTCAATGCCACTGCGAGAATAGCCATAGATGTTGCCTCGCAACTGATTCTCAGTTTTTTTTTTTTTTTCATTCTTCTTATACTCCTCTCATCCTCCCGCTCGATCTCTTGCATCGAGTACAGCGCGCAGCTTCTCGTCTTGCATTAAATGCGAATCTCGTTCCCGTACGAGCTGCTCGGCCCCGACCGACGAGAGATGTGTAAGCTCAATCAGCGTGGGCGCGAGAAGAGAAGAAGTTTCTTTCGCGGCTAGCGAGTCGCCGAAGACGACGAGACTCGGCAGCGTGAAAAGAGACGGAGCGAGCGAGACGAGAGAGAGAGAGATCCTCGTCTTGCTCTGAGAAGCTCGTCGCGATAGCGCTCGAGCAACCCACACAGATCCCATTCTTGCTCGTGATACTCATCATACTTCTCGAGTGCTCGAGAAGAAACGATTTCATAGCCCGATCCATCGGAATAATCTTCAAGAAATTCCTCGGATAACACTGCATGAAGTCGTTGCGTTGCCATTCTGCCGGTGTTATGATTACGATTAACTGTTAAATAATACGTAAGGATGTCGCGGTGTACATAGACTATAAATGGGACATGCAGATCAAAGCTGCTGAAGCTGCAGACTACGAGACGACGAATTAAACTCAAAGGGGTCTTCTGTCGCGAGGCTGTGGGGCACGGATAAGCGTTCCCGGAACGGTAACACGATATCGTGGAGGATAAACTTGATCGGGCTCAGTCACCTGTTTACTCTCTCTCAAAGCGCATGCGACCTCTGGCCAGTAATCGCCACGTGTTAAAAAAAATCAATCAACTCAATGCTTTTTTTTTTAATTTCTTTTTAGTCGCTAATACCGCAAATATTTTTGCACTTCTGGGCTCCGTTGAGGTGTTAATATACGCGAAACGAATGGATTAATGCTTGTTTGGAGTGAAATCGATACGGCGGGATGTGAACAACGTGCTTGACGAGATTCCATGCCGATTTGGCGGATAGAACAAGATACGTGGGCTCCATAAGCAAAATTCTCCGAATCGATTCGATCCATGAAAACTCTCGCGGCTGCTCGTGTAACATTTTTTTTGCGAATCGTTTCTTCTGTTTCTATAAATAAGTCGGCGGAGGAAAAATGAAAGAAACATCGCGTTTCGACACTCTTGTCCGAGGTCTTGAATTCAAGGTTCCGCGAAAGGGCTTGCATCATTAGCTCATTGACTCGGCTCCAGAGCGGAGTTATGCCTAGAAAGATAATAACTTTCTCGACAGATTCTCCGTACCCGAAGACGGGTGTCGGGGCAGATACGAGTTCGTGAGCCTCCCGACTAGACGAGAAGTTCGTGTCCGGTCATCGGTAGTTATATTTTTAGTAAATGATATGCTATTCGAAGGATTATAAGGGGAGGCGGGGAGCGGAGGTAGAGGAGTCTGTGGTTAACCGATGCGCGAGTTTTGGATCCATCGGTGTGGAACTACCATTTTGGGTTTAGCGTAACGCCAGGTTCTTCACAGTCGAGAACTCGCCGAGGAGCCTCGACTAATGGAGATTCGTAATTTGGTAGTATTACGACGACTTTCCAGCTGGTCTCTCTTCCGACGTTCCCGAGAATATCGCAGCGACGAGATGAAATCCACGGACTCGCAGTCACACTGTACCGCGGACCACTCTAATCCCGACGTCTTTAATATTGCCACTGAAGAAACGAAGAAGGCGAGGAAGCAAAACCGTGGAGTCCGCTCACGAAGATCGAGAGCCACGATGGAAAGAGTTTCCCCCTCAAAAACCCCCCGCAGCTGTACGCTACGTTGCAGCGTATTGGGATACACGGGCGCTTTCCTAGAAGATTACCCATTTCGCCCCCGGGCCACTTCGAGACTGACGGTGATGATCGTCATTAACAGACTCCGCTACTTCGCGGAGCATTAAGAGCGCATTGAACGCCTTTCCCGAGATGAATTCACGGAGAAGTCATCGGGAAAATTGAGACGAACGACAAAGTAATTTGGTTAATTGTGGCGCGCGGGTAAATGCAGGGTAATCGCTGAAGATTACTGCGAGTGCAGAGATCAGGCAGTTCATCGATCGTTTGATTAAAGACGACTATCGGGAACGTTCGTTTGACTTTTTTTTCCACAACATTGCGTTTCACTTTTTATTTTGAAACGAAGTTGAAATAATGGATATCGAAACTACTTGAGCGACAAAAAAGTGCTTGGAGTTTCTTTGATAGTCGTGCGTCGTCAGTCGCTACTGCAGAAAATTGAATCAATTTTCAATCGAGGCTTCCAATTCTGATTCTTAATCGTTCGATGAACTGACTACCTTGTAGAGTTGTGTTCTCACGTATGAATACACGAATGGAATACCCGAGAAACGGAGGTATTAGTAGATTCGTGACGGTCACAGGTTGCAAGGTTCTGGCTTCGAGGTCCGTCGATCCATTAATCACAATTACGTGAATTCAGGTACACGGGCGGGCTGCTCGTCGATCTCCCGCGGGCCCGCGAAGACCGCGCGGACGACACACAATGCCGCCCACATGTGTTTCTCTCTTTCTCGATCGCCGTCTCCTCTATCCACGTGCGATTTCGCTGAAATCCCAATGGACACCGAGGGTAGCCGTTCTCCGTCCTGCTTTCGTCGATTCTCAGCGGGTGGACTATGTCGACGTACGCATACCGGAGGTACGTACGAACCCACGGAATTTAAATCGCGGGAGAACTCTCATTTCTGAGATATTTTCGTACGGGCGCACGCGAGAACGACGCATAAAGAACCATTAAGCCAAACGAAGGACATTCCGATCGGAGGTAATTTATCGATTCCCTTATCGGCTAATTATTCGATATGCTTATGAGGAAAAACAAATTTCTCAATCGCGGCATTCGAGACCGAACGAAGCCACTATTTTTTTTGGGATACAGATACTTCGACGTTTCAAAGTTCTTTTTTGCTATTTCGATAGAACTGCATTAGAATCATCAAGAAACAAAGAAAACTGTGATTTGTAACCCAAAATTGACATTGCGGTCAGGTACGAAAAACTTTTCAACGAAGCTGAGAATAGGCTTCGGGGTCTCGAAGATTGCAACTGCAGGGACGAAGATAGTACTATGGGTATACACGTCCGCGAACGGTAGTCATAATTCATGGCGGCTCGCTTTATACACGAGGTAAAAAGACACATAGTTAACTCCGAGGGTATATTCCAGCAGCCTCGTCGGGCACAAACGCCGCCCTGGCATTATACACACAGGCTCCGCCGTTTACCAGAAATTCTACCGTGAATATTAATCGTTCCTCGTGCTGGCTGCCGATACTAACGAGCGAGATGGGACCCACGAGCATTACAAACTTGCCTCTCTCGTTTACTTTGCAGCTCTGCGTCCTTCTCGCACCGCGCCAACGGCAGTGGCGAAGGTAAAGATAGAGATAGGAAGGGACCGCCAAGCAAGGCGTCTCGTGTCCGAGTGTCTTGCCACTAACTGCTTCGATAATTCAATTAAATGTGTGCACTACGTAGATTGAATTTCTTCCGAGATTCTCTCTTCGACATTACACCGGGAAAATTGCAAACGGTTTTATATCATTCGTTAACAATCGTACATTTGTTTTTTTCGGTTCATTTTCATTTTAAGCCTGAGAAAAACAATAGCGCCTTCGCTTCCTTTGCCCTCTTGCTAATTCTTTCGATTCTTTGCGACTCGAATGAAAAGGAGAAGTTCGCGATTGACTCAATTTTTCCCCAACGGTAGTTTCTTAGTTTATATTTAATTTCGTATCTATTCTTCAATACCATGTGTACCCGAATGGCTAACTATCCGACGCCATAACAAATTCGTTTGGGTCGATAAAATTACGCGCTGAATACAAAATTCCACACGCGATATTCTTCGATCTAGTCGTCGCATAAGAGAGAAAACTCGTGTTTAATAAATTAAAAATCACGCGTGAAGATCGAAAAAACGAGTTCGAAGAATTCACGCGCGTGTATTGCCTGCGGTATAATTCGGCGCAAATCTTTTTTGTAATCGTTTTATAGAAAAGGAGTAAAGAGTTAAGGGGGTTAAACAGCGGGAAGCCGAACGGAGGCAGCGCGCTGCGCGTTTCCGAGCGTTTAGATCGGAATCGTGCGGAATTCTTTGCAAAACTTTACCCGGCGGCTCTTCTAAATAAGGAGTCAAACCCGTGCAACGTTGGGTGGACAAGTTTCGGAGGGATATTGCGCAATTCTTGCAAATAATTGCCCGCTAATGCTGCTCCCGCTGACCGAGATGAACATGCGAGCGAGCGAGTTCAAGATAGACGAAACGATTATTTATTTTTTTTTTTACTTCTGCTTAGATGAAATTGCAACTAACTAAACTGTACGTAAGGTAACTACATACATAACACGCGTGCGAGGGGTCTCGACTCGTTTACTAATTTTTCGCGTTTCTTCATCGCTGCCACTCTCGCTCACCACAACCTGCAATGCACTCTGGGCGCTCTCTCGTTTCTGATGCGAGTCTCAACTGCTGTCCCGATGGCTGGCGAGGAGCGCAGGAAAAGAATTTCTAATTGGGCGGGAGAAGTGAAACGATCTTTCTTTTCAACGACTGACCAATCAATCTTTACCTTCGACGCCTGGTATATCTCTTCCACTTTTTATAACCGCATCGAAATCAATAAATTTTCAATAAAATTGCATTTATATAGCCTCGTTCTTGCCGCTGTAAGGATTTTCTTGCCTTTCGGAGCGTTTGTTAACGCTGCAGTCTTGAACGCGGCTTCGAGAAAATATTAAAGTAGGTACTTTTTTTTGTATCTTTATTTTTCTTTTTTGAGATTTTTTTTATTCTCTCAAGGGCGAAACGCTGCGAAACCATTTTTCGTCTTGCAAAACTATATTTTACGTTAAAGCAATTCCGTTGTCTGAAGAATCTGCGAGGCCCCGAGTTCAAGAACGGCTCGCGCGGATCTCTCGCAACGGCAGTGAAGTTGTGTTTACTTTGACGAGCGACCGGAGAGTCGTAAAGTTTCGAGCCGGCGCGCGATTACAATTTTTTGAAATCCGGTACGCTCGAAGAGCGCGCTTACCGCCTACTCAACTAGAGGAACACGAGGGGAAAAAAACAAAGGCAAAGAAACTTATACAAGCGGGGCGAGTTCCGAAGTAGTGAAACTTTCGAAGTAGCGAAACGAGAAAGAAAATCGCCCTGTCGATCACTTTCCTCACTACGTAGGATGATTTTGCGCGGTGGATAAGCTTCTTTCGTAGATTCTTTGACCACTTTCCGTCTCACAGTGGAATATGTGTTTGCGTGGTGCAAGTGCCCCAAGAATGTTTTAGATTTTATGAGCTGCTCGACGGTAGAACGAATTGCGCGAATTTTTGCCGAGCACACGAGAGTTATTGGCCAAAGAAAAGCATTATCTATGAAAGATTATCTACTATCGATAATGAATCTTGGAAATCTCATCCTCTCACCGTATCCACAAAAATTGCAAAAAACTAAACCTTCAATTTTTCAAATATCGATATTGTAAAACGATAAAAATCGATAATATGGGGAAGAAGTGAAAAATGTCTGGAAGCAAAAGTATTTTTGTTCCAAGACAAAGAAAGCTTGAGCAGTTTTATAAACAGATGCAAAAACAAATCGATATCGAACCGAAAAACAATTTTAAGCAAGGAAATTATCCACTTAGGTACCCAAAAATGTATATATTAGAAAACCAGAAAAATATCGAGTTACTTAAAGAGCCGAGCCCTGTATCTCTGTATTTTTATTTCGAGTTCGTAGCTCATCGATTTTTTTTTATACCGTTAATCTTTCACCCTCGATTGCTTCCACTTCTCTGCGGTTTGTCGAATTATCGTGAAATCCGCTTGGTCCGTTTACTCTCTCACACTTTTCCTCCGACTCCCCCTTTCGGGCTCGCTCGATGATTGCGATTTATGAAGGGAGAGGCAATCGAGCGAACATATACAAGCTACTTATATCTTCGTCGTTCCGCTTCGCTTTCACTTCACCCTTGATACCTTTTTCTATCGGTTCATTAGCACCACTCGAGGCTCTCGAACCCCCGCGGGACTTTATATCTCTCTTGACGTACGGGGTGAACGTTTATTTTCGGGTTCGCGACGAGCCACGAGGATCGTCGATGACTCGCAATCAGGGAATTTATCGCCCACCGCTTCGAAACGAAACTATAACGATAAATAATTCTCTCGCAACGTTGAAAATGAGGTACGATTAGAAGAGTACGAAAAAAATCATTATTAACACACCTAGGGCAAAGAAAATGATTGGCGATGATTACCGTTACTTTCAGTGCCAATAAACCTCATGCGAAAAATAACTATACGCAATTTTAATGGAAAGAAAGTTTGAGTTAAAAAGAGTAAAGGAAGTATAAATTACCATCAATCATTTTAAAAAATCCTTATTAACAGTATCAAGATAAAATTTATTATAATTTTTCACGATTAGATATGCAATATCTACCGTTGTTTCTCACTCAGTGTGAAAACTACGTATAATCCCTCGTGTAAATACGATACAAGACTATCAACTGACATTCCCATTAATCTCATTTTCTATTTTGATCAAATACCGAAAAGATTTATCGCCGAATAATAAAATACATCCTGCATCGGATAATTTTTGTTTGTTTAGCCCATAGAATATCTCGGTTACTTCAACGTTACCGCGTAGGGGTAATAAAATTAGCATAACCCCGATATATATTATCCGGGGTTGGCCGTTGCTGGTCAGTATCGCTCGTGGTAAAAGGGGGCGAGTCGCGATGAGCAGCCGCAACAGCAGAAGCAACATCTTATGTGTGTGCGGAAAATATCGCGTATAGGGGCAGAGCTCGTTTCACGTGCGCCCTCACCGCAGCCAAGAGTCCTTGTACCTACTAGAAAGGCTACATGCCCGCGAAGCGTGTACCCTACGGGAACGCGAAACGCGCGCTACAAGAACTCGTCGGAGAGCGCATACATACATACATATACATACGTATGGACTCTCGCGTAGAACGAGCCCTCGCCACTATAGAAAATAAATAGGCTCGTCGAAAACGAGCGCGCCTCTCGCCCTCTCGGTACCATAAAATCTACACATACGCGAGAGGTCCGACAACGCGCCGAAGGATATCTCCCGAGATAACGAGAGAGATGAACCTGGGACTTCGCCGGTACAGTCAAATCAATCGATTATCAAAATGTTCGAAATGATTACTTGCAATGATAAGAAGAATATCACGGAAAGGGAAAAGGGAAGAAAAATATAGAAACGAATTTGCAAAAAAGTAACGCATTGTATGCGAATGCGCAATAAACCGATTCTGTACTTAATTTATCAAATACCTGACATGCGTTTTTTTTGTGTTATTATAAGTTAGTATCTGTACTTTATGAGACGATTTGTAAGACACAAAATGGGTCTCGAAGATATCGGAGTACAGGTTGAACTTTCAAACAATTGTTATACTGCTTTACTGCAAAGGGGAATTTCTTAAACCACATTCACTTTAGCTACCCCGAATTTCATTTCGAACAACGTTTGCGATATTCGAGTTGTCGGTACGGGATTGACGCGACTGTACCGTTGGAGTTTTCTCAAGAGCGAATGAACCAACGAAAGAGAAACGAAGATCGTCGATTGTACCATACATGCATACATACTCCGTGCGCGAATCAATATTCGTTGCCGCACAGTATCGATGCCTGTACACCAACGCGGCACATATCTCGTCGTTCCGCCTTCGTATTAATTACGATTTTAGTCGCTCGAGAAATTATCGACGATCTTCGAACGTGTTTTCCGTTCATGCTCGCTCGCGGCTGTGATTCCCGCACTGGTGGTACGTTCACATGCACATGGGAGTTTATACGCGCACGTACATACGTTACGTGTGTACAAGTCGGCAATAATAAAAATGTAAAACGATCCGATAGCCCGGATCAATAATGATCAAGCGATGCGGAAATCTTTCGATGCCGATTGCGGGTTTATTGAGTTACCGATCGAGCCGATCGCCTCCGCGAACATCATGCAGGAAGCTATCGGATTTTTCTCTTCGACGACGAAGAATGATCAGATTTTGGACGGGCGAGTCATTTTTCTCGGTGAAATATGTAATTTTAGACTTGTACGGATACATTTTTTGTTTATCATCTTCCTTTTACTTTTTGGAGTCGGCGCTATTCGATCCCTCGATCGACACTCGATACTCGCGCACCGGTGGAACGGGTACCTACCGCGGTCTTCCAGACGAAGAAGCCTCGAGAAATTCCATCGGAAGGATGCGAGAATTTTTATGTACGCGCATACACGCTTCATCCTTTCGCAACATATTTCGTACGGGCAGTTTGGCTTTTGTTTCGGCGGACTGTGAGCCCGTGTGGGTCAGTGTTTGGCGAGTGTCCTGTCCTATACAGAGGAGCACAACAGGACACGGGACAACGAAGAAACGGGACCTTGCCCACTCCCTTCGGCGAAGGGCACGAACGAAGGCTTCCATTGTTTTTCGTCACTAGCTTCGTCTTTATTTCTCGCTTTATAGTCGACAACAAGGGAACGAGAGACGTCGAAGAGGAATAACAAAAAGAAGAAGAAGACCCACTACTGGGATTCCCCATTGTATTATAATAGGCATTACGCGAAGAGATTCGAACTCCTCCGCGTCTCCTTCACCGAGCTTGTTCTTTCTCTTTTCATCGCCTCGCTCGAACCCTCTACCTTCAACCTCTTTCCCTATTGCGCAATTTATGGGCCTTCGTTAGTTCAGAATATTCTTTTTTTCTTTTTACCCCTTCGCCAAGTGTCCCTCCACTGGGCTACCGGCGCTCGTCGTAGGTGGACACGAAGAAGCGTGGGAGCCGAAATTCGACAATGACGCGCGAACGAAAAAATTCGATCGACGCAAATTTAGTCCCCTGAATAATGTGTTTGAATTATTTTGATTCAATTTATAGCCATTCCAAAGGCATATCCAATAAAATAGTGTGAAAAACAACGAACCGACTAATTCTCTCAACAGATAATCTTTTATCTCTCCGTCTCAGTTAAGTGTGAAAAATGTAATATATCCCTGAAGAAATTACTTTCATATTTCATATATCATAAAAATCATCAAGCCTTCAACATTCTGCTTCCGTTTCAACACGCTACGCGAAAATTCGATATAATCCGGTCCACAAGAGTCTGTATCTTCATCGATTTTTATCGTTTCGGATGTGAAATTCTCCGTTTCGTACCTGTAATGCCGTTGCTTTGTATATTTTGTACAGCCCTGGCGAGCCGTAGCTGCTGTTGCTGCATCGGAAAAATGGGGTGCGCGAGGGCGGACGGAGCGGGCAGGACGAAACGAATGGAACATCTGCCGGTGCTCGGGCTGCTCGGTTCTCTCCTCTCCCTTCTCTCCAAACACCATCACCTTGCACCACATTACATAGGCGACGGAGCGGGGCCCCGGCCGGCGTGTAGTGGCACGGGGACCACACCAGCACGGTCCCCATAAAGCCCAGGGCCTTTGAGAAACCGAGAGAGGGAAAGGGAATAGGAGCGAGACCGCACGAGCTACGACGAGTCCTTGCGCTATGAAGAGCGAGCGAGATAAGAGAATACCGCTTTCTACTGCTCGTCCAACAAAAGTCGACTCTTTCCACTCTTTCTTCGATGACTCCCCGTGCATGTTGCCCCGCCACGGCGAGCTTGTCGGCCTGCGGCCTGGCGCGTTCCCGTGCGTGCCGGCATTCGAATCACCGCACCGGATCGCCTCGGAGTCTCTACAGCCTCGCGCAACAGAAACCGCTCGCGCTCAGCCCGATCAGAAACCTCGATGCCCGACTAAGCGAGATCTACTCGACGGATGTACCGGAATAACTTATTTAAATACGTAGCTTGTAGAGTCTGAGAATTCGTACCTCGACATATCGCACCCGCCAAGCCCGTGTTTTGCAATGAAACATTATTTATTGTTTTTTTTTATTATTAGTTGCAATTGTTATGGAATGCCGCGAAGGCAAAAATATTGATAAAGTGACGAAATATTTGTTTTTGTTTTATGTTTATTCTGTTCAATAAATTTGTTTATAGAGACTTTGTAGTGATTACAAATAATTTGAAAAATTGGATACGATTTCCAAAAGAATTTGTTAAAAACGCAGTCGAATTTATATTAAGGCAATTCTTCATGATGTAAAAAATGATGTGAAGATTATGGATTACAATAAACTTTCAGAAAAAGGTAACTGTATGAAGAAAAAATTCTTCTCGCTCCTCGACGTCAAAAAGAACAGTGGGGGAAAGTTAACGAGTTTTGCTGATCCGCGAGGATCATAAATCCTTCGAGTTAACGAGAGCCACGGGCACTGTAATATCGCGAATAATCCTTGTTGTTATATCTCAGAGGCAGTGCATTGATCTTTCTTGCTCTGAAATTCGGTTCCAGATATATATACTACGTAACTTCCGGGGGTCGAGATGAAATGTTTCTTGGAACAAATTTATTTGTGCTCCTCTCGCGTCCACTTTGAGTGTCCGAACGATTGGGGGCTCGTTTATCGATGATCGATCGAGTACTCAATCGGTTCGATCTCAAAGATTGATATTGAATTTGAGCGATTCGCACGGTGGAGAATATATTTTTATTGGTTTATTTTTTTTGGTATCTTATTTTGTAAAAGGGGTCGATGGAAAGTTGTAACAGAAGAATCTCTTAAGGCTTTTCTTTCTACCATTGCATCTCACTCCCGCGTTCTCCCACGTGTTGCACCGTAATTACGTACCTATAATTCGCAATTAATTTTAATTTTCTTGGACGCGGGAACGCGCGCTTTCGTGAAGAGAAAGAAGAAGAAGAAGCTCGAGGAGACGCGCGCGATGCGGTTGTAGGCACACGTATATACCGCGATAGTTCCAGCACATTCTACAACTGAGTCGGCTATCCTACTGTACATCTAGTCGTCGTCGGTTCTAAATTAGCGGAGCACGGTAACGACTCCGTTGTTGCGCGGTAACGACGCACTTCCGACCCCCCGACGTATTCGCTAAGATTGCGCACGTATGTCTCGCATAACGATGATTAAACAAAAGAAGAGAAGAGAATGAAAGAAAAAAAGTAAAAATACTGGGCGAATAGTTATTCAATCACGCTCGACATTCTCAGCACTTTGATAATTTGAAAAAAAAGAGCGGAGGGAATAATCTTTTCCAATCTGCGCTGTGCATGTTACCCATGTACGAAGTGGAATTCCCTTTATACCTCAGCGGTAATCAGAAACGAGACTGATTCAATTATTTTCAAGTTCAAATAAACAATTAATCACACTTTTTCATTACTGTTTTCATCGGGGTGAGATTTGATTGAGAATTACTTTTTTAAAGCTTCTTTGTAATGAAATCGCTACGATTTTTAGTAGACGATGTGTGTGTTGCGATGTTATGCTGATGTAAAAATGTTAAGAAAATAAAATACGTTTATTAAAGATTGCAAACAAAAAAAATCATCTTTAAGACTATATTTATTCAACAAGTTCGTCCATTTATGAAAAAGAGATTATGGTTTTTTTTTTTCACAAAAATTAATTCTAACTCCGCACAGATTATGGTCTTTCGAGGCCCAGAGAATTCGACAAAAAAAAAATTAAAGTGCACCAGACAGTAATGTCGATGAAACTTCGCCTCGAGATTCGAGTCACGTACAGAGGCCCCTGTTACGTGAGTTAGTGAGTAGCCAGACTAAATTCGTGAGTACCTACGCCGTACGATTACACAAGTCGCCGTGGCGAACCGAGAGAAGAAACACCGGCTGCTGATGCCTGTGTTCGTTACACTTGTAATAAATTCTTGTACTCCCACACTCAGTCGGGGACCACCTCGTCGTATATTATTATACCTATCTACTCCCACAGTCACTGCCAGGCAACGAGCAACGGCCCGAACCTCGAGGCGGAAGTTCTGAACAAATCTTCTACAATTGTAACGTGATCACGTGTGTAATGCGCGGAGATTTGTATTGAGGAAGAGGGATGATGCGGAGAAGGAGATAGCGCAAGAGCGAATGCGAAGAACAGGAAAAAAGGGTCCGGATGAACCTTGGGGATCGGAGCAGGTCAGGCCGGGTACATCTGTCCTTTTTCGAAATTCCTTGGCGATATTCTTTTCTCGCAAATTGAATGGCACAACATAAAGTGATTGGCAGTTTTTCTTAGCAAAAGCATATTCACGATTTCCCAAATTTTCATACACCTTTGAATTCGATAATTGGGTTCAAGTTTTTCCAAGCAGTCCATCACTCTAATTCTATTCAACGCCGCCCGAAGTGTTCGAAGAAGAGCAAGAGGAATCCCGTTAGTTTCATTAGTCGTTCCTATGCCCCGACGTAGAGGGACTAGCGCGCACATAATCACAACTCCTGTTGTCTCGCGTGTCCACCCGTGGTACATTGATTCGCTGCCGTGGGCCTGCTGCAAAGTGGCGACTCGAGCGAGAACGAGAGACGAGCGTAAAGCTGGATCAAATGGGCCGATAATGGGCTCGTAGTCGAGCGAAAGAGGGACAGCACAACACGAAAAAAGGGAAAATAAATTCGACGTTCGATACAGCACAGAAGGAGAAGAGAACATCGGCGCGTCGGCGATTAGACGTCCGAGAGTGCTAGCCCTGCAAAAGCCTGCCAGGGAACGTAACCCGGGATCCTATTAGCGTCAGACTTGGCCTAACTAGGTCCGGCAGGCACGAAGTTCGACAACTCCCAGTCCAGGAACAATCGCACCAAGATGTTTCGTCCAACAGCGTTGCTCAAACAATGCTAAAAGCTCCCACAACGACTCTTCAACAAGACGTTTTTTAAACCAAAAAAAATGAAGATTCCAGAATAAGGATGAATAATGAAAGGGCGAAGTAGTAGAGCAGGATCCGAGCGAAAATTCGATACCGCAAGAGGCTCTCGGGAAGAGGTAAAAAAAGCAACATTTTGCTAAACCGGGGAAAGAAGAAGCGGATGGAAAGAGGTGCACATAGCCGGCAAGTTATCCGGTTTCATCTTCGCGGAGGAAGACTTTATCTGCTCGAAGATCGTGTGCTACCGTCCAACATCCACGGTAGTTCGCCAGCAGGGCGCACAACCGCGAAGATTTTGGACGCGACGATCTCGTATCTCCTTCGCCACCGGCAGCGAGCACCAACGCCAGCACCCTTTTTGCGACCTTTGAGACCTTCCCTTTCCAGGCCCTTCGTCCTCTCTCGTTCACGATTCAGCGTTGAAAACTTCCACTCGTTGTTTCCATATTACAGGATCTTTCTGGAGTGGCGGACGCCACGTAACTCGATTCGTCGGGGCTCGACTTCTTGAGCGACGAACGGACAAATCTCCGGGGCAAGGTTCTCTTTGTTCAAGGATTTCTGGGTAAAGAGATACCGACGAAGGAAGTATACGTTTCTCAGATCTCTGTACTATTTGTACGGATACATTAAATGCCCCGAGGCTCGCGAGAGGAACTCCACGAACACGAGCGAGTTAAATATTGTCGCAGCTTATCTCTTCCATTCTCTCTGTTTCCTCTCGTTTCTCCAGTTCGTGAATAAGTTTCTGTACTTGAACGGTTCAGAGGATTACTATATCTGAACGACGACAAAAAAAAGAAATAAATTTCAAGTCGTCAGAAATATTTCGATCGATCTGCTCCGAACTTTTCCACAATGAAGAATACGCTTGAGGACTATATCCATGTGGCGGGACAATGTTTTCTTCTTGCGCACATCTCGCTCTGACTACAAGCACGCGAAGGCGGGAAGGGAGAAGCAAACAGAGGCACACGACGAGAAGGAAAGACTCGTGCGTGCACGCCCGTGAAGTCTGTCTCACGAGATATAAACCCTCCGTTTTATTTTTCATTTTTTCCTCTTCATTCTCTTCTCTTCGTATTCCCTCCTTCTCGTATTTCCCAAGTTCTCGTCTATCCGCGTGCCGTGTATCTCGTGTATTGCCATGTGCGTGCCGCCTCTCCTCGAGCGAGAGGTGAAATATCCTCGGGAAGATAGAGAAGAGATAGAAAAGAAAAAAAAAGGGAAATATACGAAGAGAACGTGTGGGTTGGAAGAATATATGGGAATGAAGGGAGAGAGGAGCTGGAAGCGAGTGAAGTGTGCTCGGAAGAATGGAGAAACGTTTTGTGGTGGTATTGGTTGGGTCCATCACTGACACCGGAAACTAGAGGGGTCCCTTCCACTTTTAACAGCGTTGCAGCCCCTATGCCGCCGCAGCTTTAACTATTCGCTTCTCTTGATCCCCGATCCTGTAGCCTAGCCGTTGTGCACAACCGCAGTGGCTCTCAATTTGAAATCTTGAAAATCTTTACGAGATAACAGCGTGCCGGAAATTTCAATTGCACTGTATATCGAAAAAAGATTTGTCGGACGATTCCTCATTCCTTTTAACTGCTCGTTGAAAAAATTGTATTGTTGCTATGCAAAACTAAAGTCCTTACTATCGATCGTAAAGATGATTTTTTTCAGGTTTTTATCTTCAAAATTCTTTGCCAATTTCACTTTTAGCTGGGAAAATACACCCTCCTAAACGCGAAAAATTCATCATAAGCGCTGTATTTTTGCTTATTCCGCTCTTTCGTTAAGTCCAGCAATTTTCATCGAAACCCCAATTGTGTGGATATTTTCTAATTCGATTGAAGCAAAGTGCACCGTTACTAGTCGGAGTGCGAAGTGCATAATGGGTGCCGCTTCTCCTATTATCAGGGCGCGCTGATCGCAGTACTGAGGAAAGAGTACAAAAAGAAAAAAGGGAAAAGATTAAAGATACCGATGGATAAGGAGAAAGGTGTCGGATGCGAGTGGCGCACGTCGGGTTCCTCCTGGTCGTTGTACGAACGGTTCAAGGATCGGACTACTCGGTTTACAGCGGCTGTATATGTACTCGATCGTTGCGCACACCACCGCGACTCTGCAGAGCGCGGCAACGCCAGTACTTTTTCTTCTTCTCCCTCATTATCTTACTCCGACTCGTTTTATTCCCCTGTATCTCCGTCTCACGCCGTCCACCGCGATCGCGCAGACTCACTCAGACCTCACTTCTTGCCTCGTTGACCCCAAATACCAACGCACGATTAAGTACTCGACCGACGATTCTCTTCGATCGTCTCTCTGTGCCGCGCGCGTGCTTATCTCTCTCTCTCCGACTCGCCAATCCCGCGATATCGATACGAACGCGAAAGATACACACACGAATTTCTCGTCTCAATGCCCGCGGTGCAAAATGATTTAAACGCGATATCGGGAATAACATTAATGTAATGAATTAAATGAATATATAAATACAGATGGCGATTACGTATAACGTCGTTTTTTTTCATATACACATATCGATACCGTGCGAATATCGTCTCGCGTTGTCGCGAGTTTCTCGACGAATTTACACCATTCAACACATCGACCGATAACGTGTCTACATACGTGAATAAAAATGTATTCGCTGTATCGGGCTTCTCGACGGTAGTTCTCGCTTGCTCGGCGATAGCGTTAAAGGTCAATCGACAATCTTTTTCCCCTGTGTGCGATTGCATAATTTACGGGAACGAGCAGAGCCAACGCCGAAGCAACCAATCGAAGTTTTACATGCGATTCTTCATCTTTCGGAATCCTTGAGTTATTCTTATTTTACAGTGAATTAATCGAAGAATATTTTTTTCAATGCTCTCGGTTTTCTTTTTTCGAGATACGAAAGGAATGAGGCACGTTGGGGCGATGTATGAGAGTTTCAAGACCGTTATTATTATGATGGAAAGGGCTCGAGAGTTTGGCTCAACTGTACACTGGGTACCCTCGGGCACCCTCTGTTCCCTCGATAGTTTTGCCGCATCGAATGTCAAAGCACGCACGCCACGCGGAGTACCTGAAAAGGGGACGAAGGGAGAGAGGAAGGAACGAATGTGTCGCCGGGCCGTCTAGCACCTGCCGTTGACAGAAGGAATACACGATACTCGCTCGCTTTTCCGCGCTAACTGCCCACGATAACGTGAAAATTCTTATAATTAAATTATAATCATTGCTATTATCAGCGTTGTGCGCGGATTGAACTCAATATTTTGCAAAAATTTTAGGACCCAAAATCATCCGTTGGTTACTTTCCATGAACGTACTTATACACTCCGAGATTTATGTATGAGTGTGTGCGTGTGCTTTTTATATTATAGTATGTATTAAAGAGCCCTATTTGCGTTACACATCCATACATTAACACAGCAAGAGGCGCGTTCGCTTCGCTTCAACGTTGTTCTACTTCGCTTCAACTGTGGGTAATAGGAATTTTGTAGACAATCATTCACCCTCGAAGTAGGGCAGGGCCGGGGTTGCCCGGAGCTTTATAGGCATTGACGATCGATCCTTCAACGTTCAAATGATCAGTTTTCGTTGTAAAATTTTATCAAAAAATGTCGAAAAAAGTAATAATGATGATAATTTGCCCTTTCAATTTATACTTCCGTCCACAGAATTGTTTGTTCCCAAAGGTCAGTCGAAAGCAACAAAAAGACAACAAATCGGGATGTTTAAATTCCATAGAATCATTTTCATACATTGAAACTTGAATTTTTCACGCGACACGACGACTGTGGTTAGTCCAATTATGAAAAAAGATAAAGAAAATACTTATTCTGATGAAAGGAATCAGCGTTTTTATTTATTTTGCATAAAGCCGAGAATGCACATAAAGACGATTCGTTGCACCGCATTGTGGCGTGACATTGTGGCTATCAAATTTCTGCCTAGCGACGCCGACGATTGCGCGCAAGCGTTTATGATACTGGCGCACAGGTCGCCTCGTCGTTTTCGCATCATGTTTCGTTTACAAGTGCCTCGATGTACGGCTATAGTGAGCCACAGGTATGTAACTCGCCGCTCGCAAGAAATACCCCGCTCGGCGTATACCCCGGACTGTCTCAGCCATTGAAGAAAAACTTTGACCATTATGTACACCATGGAAGTTCCGAGATCGGGTAAATGTGTAACGCGCATTCGCAAGAAGACGGAACGGTGTAAGCGTATCGCAGAGAGTTGAGTACGTGTGAGTGTAACTCGAGAGGAGAACAACGTTGAAGCGAAGCGAACGCGCCTCTTGCTGTGTTAATGTATGGATGTGTAACGCAAATAGGGCTCTTTAATACATACTATAATATAAAAAGCACACGCATACACTTCTACATAAATCTCGGAGTGTATAAGTACGTTCATGGAAAGTAACCAACGGATAATTACCATCCTCAAATACCCTTACTTTTTTCCTCTCTTTTTCTTTCCTTCGTTATTTCGCTCATTCTCGTTATACATATACTGAAATGTAACTCCCGCGTCTATACACACACGCTTGATTTTGTACGGGTGTAAGTTCGACCGCGCGGCCAGGCAACGGAACGGGAGGATAGCAACGTGGGAGCAATTACCGGGGCAAAGTGCTCTCGTGCTCTACTCTCTTCTCGCTCGTCCGGCGCAGGTGAAAAAAACTATCAGAAGAAGCATAGGCCGAACACATCGCGGGCTGCTACACACAGCAGCCCGTGCAAGCATGTATATCCGCGTGGCCGGAGACGAGCAGGGAGAAATCCCGACGTAAATGGGGAAATGAACGACGCCGAGGCACAACGAAGAAAAAAAAAATGAATTGCTCGAAAATTATACGGATGACAAAAAAAAAAGTAAGCAGCCTTTTACAGCCTAGGTCTCCGAGTTTCGAGCAGTACGTTATTATAATGGAGAAACACATAGTGCGCGCGTTGTTACCGTACTTTTTTCTTTCTACGAATGAGAACGCGCGCGTCTCCGTCTGTCGCACAGCCGAGAAGTTGGATGGAAGCTCGAACAATGACGCTTATTATATCGGAGAGAGGAAGTCACGGGATATCTATAATCTTTTTTTTTTTCTTTTAGCAATAAGAAATTAATCGAGGTTGAACTTTTCGACAATTTGGAGAATAAAAAAAACCTTTTAGAGTCTAATTATCCGCTAGGTGACGAAGATTTTGCTGCAGATAACCTGATTTCCGGGATTCGGATCCGATATTTGTTACTATGAAAAGAAATTACAAATGGCGATGGGACTGATTTTTTATTTATCATTCCGGCAAAATGTCCCAAACATTTGGAATTTAATTCTTCCGACTAAAAATATTGATAAAAAGATAAAATGTTGTTCTTTTTTTTCTTGATGCGTTTTTCTTTTTCGTTCGATGATGGTTTTATGATTTGCGACGAGGATCTTTCTCATTGCGAGAGAGGGGGAGATTCGAGAGCGGATGGAAAAGAGCCGCCCGGCGGCGTATCGGAGAACCGGGCAATTACGATAGCGGTATATAAGCCCGCTCTTGTGTATATCCCTTGGAAAGAGTCTCACAGTCCACGAGAATAATTAGGTGCACGGTAATGTCGACCACTCGACGACGAAGAGGACGATCTCCAGGAGGGCCCCTGGCAACCAGACCGGGGAGAGCATCGTGGACGAATCGTAATAGTGGAGAAGGCGATAGTCCCCACCCCTCTTTGTACATCCATTATGCCAATAACGTCGCGTAACTCTTTCTCCTCTGTCGAGACTCTTTGCTCGCGGCGGCATTCTCGATTACAAAAAAAAAAAAAGAAACTAAAATTGTTATAAACTTCTACCGAGCGTTCGAACACCAATTTAACGCGATCACGTCTCTTCGGGGCCGCGTTCCAATTATCCGATTCCTCAAATTTTGGGAACGATCGACTCTCCCTCGAGCGCAATCTTGAAAAATCGAACTAATAAATTGTTTTCCGTGCTCGAAGTCAATTGCCACGATTATTTTTCTCTAAGAAAACTGAAGAACTAGCCCTGCGGTATGAACGAATGAAAGGATACGCGTCGCCGTTGGAGAAGCAAAAGAGAAAAAAAGGTTCCGAACGTAGTTCGAAGCTGGCCAGTGGACGGCGAAAGTCTTCGTCCCCTGCGCGAACGCGGAAGCCCCCAACTGGTGCGCGTCTGCACACTCACGAAGGGGTCCTTCGTGCTGTGTCCGCCTGGCCCTTTTCGCCTCTGCCCGTCAGCCCCCAAACGGAGTTCCGATGCATCGACGTTCCTATGCTTCCTCTATGAACGCCCGTAGAAGTGTACTAACCGACTCGAAAAAGTGATACCACCCCTTTTACGCTCGCCTGCTTCGTCACGCTTCTTCCTTGCCAACACTCTTGGCTAACGTACAAAACCCTCTATCTATGTATGCACATCGAAGAAACACCTGGCAATCGATAAACGGACAAGCCCGCTTGCGGCGCAGAGCAAACTCTCAAAAGGACTCGTATCATACCGCGTCGAAAACAAATGTAACCGGTAGTAGAAAAAAATTAAAAAAAAAAAAGGAGAAAAAAAAAAGGATTCTTCGAAGAAGCGTAGCATGGGCCGTGTTCTTTGATTGTCGATCTCGTGAAGCTACTGTTCGAATATGCTTTGGTTTACATTTATAAGAGAGAGGATATCCCATGGCGAGCCTCGTGTAAGATAGTGGACCGGTGGGTGATAAACGGCCTTGGACAATGAGTCGTTTAATATCTCGCGGAGCTAATTGGAACGAGCTCTCGGATAATATCGCTCGAACCGTTCGGCTCACCGGTTATACCCGATCGTTCGGCCAATCAGCTAGCCCGAAGACGAACGAGGAGCACGGTTTCGCCGATAGGATCGCGATTCTTATCCGCCGTTCGGACTCTCTTTCCTTTCGTATTAGTCGTTTTTTCAACGAGTCGTCCCGAGATACTTACGAAAGAGCTCTCACTTCGTCATAGAGCGAGTCTTCATCAATCAGAGACGAGAGAGCTACCTATCAATGTGTAACTATCGAATTCATTATGCACGACTGTAATAAGCGAACTTAAGGTACACACTAAATAAAAAGGTTATAAGTTATCGATGATCATGAAGGAGAAATTCAGGCGCGAATTAATAGTCTCGAGTTGAAGCTTGACTACAAACTTGACTCGACTCTGCATCGTAACTTTGGGCTCAATATCAAGACCACGAAAATTTATGCAAAATCGATACGAAAGAACGGTCCGTCGGTCAGCACAGTTAACTTTCCAATTCGAGTGCCTCGCGAGTAACGAGAGAACGAGAAGAGCAAAAGCGACCGACAGGAAGTGCGGACAAAAAAAATCCACATCGACGCGAACAATGTATGATCGACGAGTCCACAGAGGGGCCGAGTGACCGCATGCGGGAATATTCGTTCTGAGAAACAAACGTCGAGGAAAAGAAGTGGGTCACCGGGGTGCCACGAGATAAACGCGGATTGAGACGAGAGCGGAATCCCGAAGAAATTGCTCGAAGGGTGAAAGACATTCGGGGAACACAATAAGTAATACAATCGGTAGTGGCGAAAGACCCAACGAAACGAAAGGAAGAAAGTAAGCGACGCGAGAGAGGAGAGGACAGCGGGAAACGGTACAAAACGACGAGGGAAGGAAGATAACAGAACTCCGGTACCGACGACGTTTATGTTCGCGAACGGATGTGGACATATCGGAACGCCGAAAGGCCAAGGCACACACGTGGCCGGTGTGTATTACGTATATCTACAGTATGGCGGATCGAAAGTTACACAAAGGAGCGAGCGGAGGCGGAAGGGGAAAAAAAATAAAGAAAAGACGACACGCGACGGATCCACCGTACTGACGCGAGGGCTCGGAGCTGCAGAGGTACAGATAAATATATATATGTATATAGAAATATACACATATGATATATAGATATATGTGAGTATCCTCGAGACTCGCGCGCCGCTAAACAAAAAGTTCTTTGCACCGAGCGAGATAAAAGAAGAAGAGGAAGAGGATCGTGTGAACTTTTCACGAAAGATGTAACGCGATTGTATGTATGACGCGGAAGGAGAAGAAAAAAAAATGAATGATGTCCAAGAAAGTCGGGGCGACGGTCGGCGACGATACTGGAGAATATGACTCTGTTTGTGATGAAGTGAAGTCCTTCGCGAGTCGATACTCGTGCGGTCAGGTTGATTTTTGTAGAACGTGGGACACGTGAGACGACTGACGATTTTTCGTCGTACAATTTCGCGACTGTGACAGACGATTCAATGTCTCTATTCGTATCACACTTTTCAAAGGTCCGATTGAAATATTAAGGAGGCCAACATCGGGGGATATTTTTATTAAGCGATCGCTTCGTATTTTAGGTCATAGGGGTTCAGTCATTCTTGTTTACATTAGATCTTCACTTCGAGAAACTTGCATAGAAGATGCGAATTAAAGATTCACGAAAAAAAAGTCCGTACATACAAAAAATTTGAAAACTATATAATCAGAGGATGATTAGAAAGCTACTCGTTATCTAAACCGCGTTCGAAAATCGAGTTACTTTCGAGCACCATTTTTTTTTCGTATATTTGGGGCGTTGAGTCACGCAATCGTGTCTCGTCGTTCTGATTGGCGGTAATTGACTTTTCGTCGGAGTCAATGAGACGATAATTCGAAGTATCAAGACCGGCGTCCAATGGTTGAATCCTTCCCCGCTTTCTCAAGGGTGTTAATTGTCTCTCGTTCGCTTTTGCTCGACGCGACTCCACAAATATTGAATAAACCAAGAAACGCCGTGAACGTTCATTGGTTCACCGTCGATCATTCGAGCGACCAATGAGAAACGCTTTCTTCGGCCCGCCGCGGATATACCAACGTCGAGCGAAATCTCAAAGTGTGAAGAGATAAATCATCGGGCGTACGGTACTCGGAGAGCCAATTATCGTCATTATGGTAATTTTTTTTTCGCGATAGCGATACGCGAACGAGCGCGTGGTACAGGTTACTCGAGCTCGAGTCCCGCATTTTCATTCGTGGGTGGTTTTACAATAAAGCTCCGGGTTCGGTTCCGTTTAGAAAATGACTTCGCAATCGATATAGAGAATAATGCCACGACGAACGATGATTGGGGCTTGCGGGCCGCGTGTGTAATAAAGTGCGAGAAAACAACGTACTGTAACAGACACGAGAATCGAAGGTTTAATGTCCCGTTCGGTCTCTCGAGGCGAGGACGAACGAATGGACGCGGAGGGAACGCGAAACGCTTCCCTCGAGTATTCCGTGTCCGGCGTGGGCGCGACCGGCCGGCAATTAAAATACGACGCGAGACGGCTCATTGTATTATATCCTCGTGTGTGTATTTAAAAAAATGATTTATCGCTGCTCTACGTCAAAACTCACCGTGTCGGACAAACGACGTCATTACATCGGGCTATTTCAGCAATGTCGAATATTTCATAATTTTCGTTATAACAAAACGCTTCAAAAACAACGTCAATTAGACGAACGATACTATGAATTCATACTTTATGAGATTATAAAAATGTAAACAATTTTTCTCACAAATCGTCGCGATTCTATGAAAAAATGTATGAACGAAAACTTAGCTTTTAATTTTTTTCATCCATTTCTATTGATTACAATTCGCAATTGATAAATGTCGATACTATTCAATTCCTTCATTTCGAAGAGCCGATTGTGCTTTTATTCAAACAAAAATCTCGATATTCGTATTTTCTCTAAATGTAATCGTTTCGTATCACGAGAATAAGAATTGAAAACAAATTGATTGAGGATAACGGAAATTCGCGGGTAAAGCAATAACTATTGTGATTAATGAATTACATTGTAAAGAGTATCTAATCGATCGTGAGTACGAAAGAAAAAAAAGAAGATGAAAACGAAACAGAAAAAGTAGAAAAGATATTAAAGCGATGGAGAATCGATCGAGAGAATCGATGATAATAAGTCGTCGTCTTGCGCGAGAACTCAACCCACGTAGATCTCGCCGCTTTGGAGTTTCTTCGTGCGTAATGCGTTTTATTATACTCATTATGCGAATCGATTATCAAGGTCTCCACCTTCTTCCCGCGGGGAAAAAATCCCAGATGAATGATCGTTCACCGTTGCGAATAATCTATAAATCACTAGAGAGATGTGCACAGTTGTAGCCAACTCTCGGCTATCGCGTAGCACTCGATCTAAGCGATTGTCGATCTATGCGCCGATGAAGCTCAGTCGCGATTTCAAAACAGGTCGATATAATAACATGAGTAATCGGTAAACGAGCTTCCGCCCTCGACAGACAATATTTCGTGCTAAGTCTGATTGTCTTTTCAATCGCATCGAAGAGAGTTCGCTTGAGGCGGCGAGTTTGTTCGGTTGACCGATCGATTAACCCTGAGAGACGAAAATCCAACTCGACCGAGCCTTCGCGCGTTCATTGCCATTATCAATTTTTTTTACTAAAAAAAAAAGGTTTTTTCAAAGAAAACATTTTTTTTTACATTTCTCACGAGACAATTGTAGCTAAGAACGCTGCTCGGAGAATTGAGGAGTGTACGTGACGAATGCACATACGTGTAGACGAAACGATTCGATACGGCACGATGAGCGCGAGTTTACACGGATCGACGCCCTGTTGAGTGTACAAGCATAGGAGTCCGGCGTTGCGAGTAAGCGCGATCAAACGGCGTGTAACGTTGATAGCAGTGGCAAACAGTGGAACGTGTACAACGCCTTTGTACACGTGTATATAATCGAGAAACTATTATTCGCGAATGAGGAACGAGTTAGCCACGCACGACGAGCCCGATCGACCGGAGGTAATTCGCAATTTGCATTTCCCTGTGTCTCTCTCGCATCTCGTTGGCATGCGCTATATAGTTTGCGTCGTCTAAATGTAAACGAGGAAATTTCCTACACTCGTTCGGACCAATGACAAAGCCCGCGCAAATTCAACGCATGGGACGGACGAGTAACGGCGCTTCTCACTATCGTCAATTGCGAAACGAGAACTCGACAGCCGCTCGCTGGTCTTCTGCTCGTTATATATTTATATCGGCGCGAGAATGTACGGCCGCATGAAAAGTTGAATTGCGCAATATCCGGAAAAGAGCTCGAAACAAGAAGACCGGAATTTTGTGCACTGGGAAGAATATGCGGTCGGTTAAAGAGTAATAAAGGAAAAAATGCATTTTTATCGAAAAAAAAAGGAAGGCCATAACCGCTTAGAGTATAATCGATCGATTCAGGCTCCGAAGATATGAAGAAACATTTTTTATCAATTGATTATTTGGTAAAATCACATAATCAATAACCATATCCTTACTTTTTATTTTTATTAAAAAACTATGTCTGATCTAAGAAAAATGTGAATGCTCAACACTGTGAACATTTTTTTCAAGGCTCCGTGAATCCCGGCGCGTGTAAGAGTTTCGTTCCATCGTGCGAGCGTGTAATACGGTGCAACAAGCCGTATCCGCGCAGTCTCGAGTAAACAGAGGAGCGCAGTGAGATAGCCAGGCAAAGCGCCGGCTGTACGCTTCCGTGCAAGTGACGAGCTTCGTTGACCGCGTGAAAAATTAATTAGCCGCTCTCATAGTCCGTCGCTTGTTCCACAGCTGTGTAACTCGCGAAAAGAGCTCTGCTCTCCGCGCTTCTCTCGCTCGAAGCGCGGAGGGAGATCGGCATCTGAGCGCGGAATTCCGAGTCGTTTGTTCGCGTACGAAAAAAACGCTTGGTAGAAAAGAAGAAAACGTAGAACCAACGAAGAAGAACGCGTACGCGTATCGCGGTTGAAGGGCCAACGGAACGGATCGAGAGGCAGATGAATCGTTCGTTCGATCGAGAGGTAACGAAAGAGGAATCTGCATGCGGTACGCGGATAGATCTCGCTACTGTTCCTCCTCCCCCACGCCTGCCGCGTGTGTTTCCGTTGTTGATTTCGCTCATGCGGCCTGCTACCGGTGTGTATAAACTTTATAAGGGCCAAAGCGAGCTCGGCTCGCGGTGTCTCGTCTTCTGAGTGACGGCACAATCCTCGATCCTTTGGCTCGATACCCTCGCGGATATCTCGTCGAGACAAGCGAACGGCAGGCGGAAAGGCTTACGAGGGTCTCCCTTTCGATCCTACGAGTCAACGACGCTGTGACGTTAGGGGCACGAAAGATACGACGGAAAAAGTAACCGAGATTGAAGTAGGGAAAAGGATTAAAAAACTGATAGAAAAAAACGAAAAAAATTGGAAGGAGCAGAAGAGGGAAGTCAATGGGTAAGGGAAGGAGTCCGGACGAGTTGAGGGAAAGGAAACGCCGTGGACAACGGATGGATGTATGCTCTATACGTTGAGAAAAGGTCCTTAATTATGCGGTTTTACGCGCTCGTAGAGAGGTTCGACGTGAAGAAACGAGCCGGACAGAGCGAGAGCAAGATGCTCGAGACGTTCGGCCGAGAGAGTTTGAAGGAACGGAAGATCTCGACGAGTTAAAACGACGAGGAAGAAGAGACCGGGGAGGAAGATGGAGGAGATGAGAAAGGAGAGGAGGCCGAATGAGAGATAGTGACTTCTGTGCGCTAAGCCGGACGGACGAATGCAAATGTCCGAGAGCGTCACACGAGAGAAGCGTATAGAGGCCTCGGCAACCGGAGGTCGCGGCAGTGGAAGAAGATCTTGCCCTTTTAGTTAGCAGATGCCGCGAGATATCGAGATACTTGAGTGCACCGACCATTTCACCGGGCTGTGTGAATATTATGTACCTGTGTTCGCTCTGCCGTCTACGATTTCTTCGAGTTTCCGTGACTACTTCATCGCTACGTTTGTTTGTTTTTATTTCATTTTTTTCCATCGAACATTTCAGCGATATGAGAATTATTACGGAATTCGGCGCGCCGCAGAGTCGTCCGGGCTTATCGTTCGTAAAGAACATCGCGGAAGAATCGGTAATCGTGATACTACCGACTATATTACTGCCTGCGAGTATGGTAATAAAAAACGAAGGTATTTCAAGGCATACAAATTAAAATATACATTTGGGATATATTCATTGAGTCGTTTCCGAGATAAAATATCTTGGCTGGAAAGTAACTCTTGAAACATCCGTTTCCAATTGAGAATTTCCAAGAGTCATTTTAATATGAGGCTGTATTTTATTCATTGTCAACGTTCAAAATTATCATTACGAGCAAAGAAAAAAAATGTAATGCCACGAAGCCCCAATAGCAAAAACATCGATAGTAAAACAGATCGGCGATCCCTACTTCCGCAAAAATCGATTGAGTTGAATAATCATTATGAAATTCGTCCCAGAATCGAAAAGAAAACATGGTTTTGGCGTTTTAGCATTTTCTGCAATTTGAAAAAAATGGTGGCTGAAAATCTACGCCGCAACTCGAAGGGTTCTTGCATTCGGTACACAGCGGCGCGGCGCAGCTGATAGTCCGTCCGTTGAGTCCCGTGTGAAAGCACACGGCGTGGTGATACGCGCCCGGCGGAGAGGATCGGTTTCTAAGGAGAGAAGAGAAAGCCTGAGAACGTAACTGAGCGAGCGAGCGAGCCGACTCGCGATCCTCGCTGAGTTCGCCGGTGCCACGGAGACGACGAACGACGAGCGAGCGCAGAACGAAGAAGGAGGAGAGGAGTCCGCTGTGTATCCTATCGCACCGGTGTGTCTATGAACGTTCGCGGGCTCTCTCTCTCTCTATGTTTCTTTTTTCCCTCTCACTCGCTCGCTCGCTCTCGTTCGAGCTGATACGAGCGGGAGCGGCTACCACATAACCCCGGCGCGCCATGACTCTGGCCACGCGTGTGTGGATACGTGCGATATAGTCCTCGTTTAACCGCGAAATGCCGACTGCACGCTATATCCCGCATACGTGTGTGTATAGAAACAGAGCCGATCGAGAGGGAGACGGGGATAAGAAGAAAATAAGAGATAGACGGCGTGATTCACACAACGTCTGAGGCGAGACTGTGTCTCTAAGTGCTCGAGAAGCCGGGAGCTGGCTCTCTGTGAATTAAAGCTATGAACCGTCTCTGAACTATCGAATCCCCCTACCCTTCTCCCGCGCTCTTATACGCTATCCGTGTATTTACGACTGTCGAATAGGCAAATATCACGGACATCGCGCAGAGAAACGTTTATTAAACGCCGAGGCATTTTTTTCCGCGTCCCAAATTATTCAGTCGTAACATTTGTGTACGAAAGTCGAATAAAAAATATCCCATGCCGTTCCCTTTTTTTTTTAATGAACTTATCATTTACAATGATTCGTAACGAAAATTAATTTTCGTTGTATTGATAATGTTAATGTTATGTAAATGACAGAAAAAATGTGTTATCCATCATTATGTTGTTGGTCTAATCGACGATTGTTCGAGATCAAACTTCAGCTGTGATAAATACGGGATGTCCTGAAAGAGAGGCGGATTGCATTGAATTTAACAACGATGTGTCCGCGAGGCATGATTCACGATTTGTTGTACATCCGTGCCAGCGATATTAATCAAGAGTATGATTTTTTTCAGTTAGAACAGAAACGGCATTAATTATCCGCCCACGGGTGGCAAACCGCTCGAATGTTTTCTCATAGCCAGAATGCACTTTTGAATAATCTGATCTCACATTTCTATATGTTTCTCTGCTGGCATCTCTCGCTAACCAGCAAGGCGTAATCCTTGCACCTGGATAGCGCAAAGGATTGCGTCACAGTGCGCCCTCGAGGTTGCAAGAGCTCTTCTATACGCTACACGGCGAATCCGTTTTAACGAATGTATCGCTCTCGAGTAACTGTGTACGTGCGCACGAATAGCGAGCAGTGAATGGATCATCATTGTTGAGAATGAAATGAGAAGAGCAAACTCCGCGCGTCGTCCCACCGCGATTTCGTGTCAGTGTAATCGTTGAACAAATCGTAAAGCCATTGAGCGGACGATATTTGGAGAAAATAAAATTAACTACATACTTAAATTTGAGTTCATCTTCGATCAAAAATTATTGTTGACCGTTGTCGAATACGCGAATGGAGAAAAAAATTCAGTAAAAAAATATGATTTTTGTCGAAAAGTTATTGAACGAATTAGTCGTGATTTTTACGGGAAAATCGAAATATTTTCCAGGGGTGAAAAAAAAATGCTCGTGAATGCCAAAGAAACACGATCGCACTCTCGGCTGCGAGCTCGCATAACGAGGGAAGACTGGCTTCCTGGAAAGCGGGGTTGGGCACCTGTCCCTCAGTGTCCGTCAACCTCCGCTCGCAACGACGATTTTTTCGTTGAGAATCACTGACCGCGGCCGAACCACGTGTGGCCGGCCAGACGCTGTCAAGGACCCGCCAAACATACGTTTTTTTATACCGGAAATGATATTTTCCTGACCGAAAACAAATTCTAATGCGCGACGATTTCCTTCGAAAAAACTCGGTTGTCGGTTTTGCTACCCCCTCATAAATTCGATTAGTCTCGAAAACCTTACGCTTGGGCGACGATTAATTAATTCAACGTTCGAATAAATCGTTTTGAATTACAAGCATCGCAAGAAACGAAGGAAAGTCAACTGCAATTTTTTTCATTGCCCAACCGTCGTTCCGGCGAAGGGAGGCAACAGCAGGGCATCAAGTCCCGTTGACTCATGTTTTCGTAAACGTTAGTACACGTGACAGAGACGCAGCAATGTCGGACGACGACACGGAATACTAATGCAATTCCAAGGGTTTGCCATCTCGGCTCGCCGTCCAGTTCGATCTTTTCGATAACCCCGCGATTTCACTCGTCTCTTGTCAATTTCTCTCGGAGAAGGAAAAAAAAAACACGCGACCGATACTGGAAAGGACGCCGGTCGTGCGAGCGAAGTAAAAGTGCGAATGCGCCGGCGCCTGGCGTCTCGCGTAACCTGTTGCCTAGCAGCAAGGATGCATCTCGAGAATCGTCAAGATTTTTCGTTTTGTTTACAACATCGAGCGTTCGAACTTTCGGCACGGCAAAGCGAAAAAACAGCGACGCGACGAAGAATTTCCGTTGAAAAAAACCGTGTACTCACCGGAAACTGTTGGCAGGCCAGCGACGAAGAGAACTAAAACGAGGACGACGGCAGCTGCTGCGTAATCCAAATATCGCCGTGGCCTCAGCATTTCGCCGTCGTTAAATTAAATCCCAGGGCGCACAAAAACAAGTATTCGCCGCACACATCAGACTCCGCGTACACTGTAGCAACACGCGAGCCGTCGATTCGTCATTTGGAAATCTTTTATTTTCTCGCTTTTTTCCTTTTACTCTCGAATTTTCCACCGACAACCCTCCCCGCGCTTACGAAAAACTTCACACAACAATCCTTCGCGAAAGCCCCTCACCGAAAAAAAAAAAAAACACCGATATGTATATTTCGTTATTAATATTATTATTACTTATCACACGTCGCGAACGTATTTATCACAGTGAACACTCGATAATCGTGTAATCGCGCACCGAAACAGTGTTTACATACGTCCAGTAACGTTCGTACAAACGTGGTTAGAAAGAAAAAGTCATGAGGGACCCATATACGAGCACGACCGCGCACGAAACACTTCTGGGTTCTATTGTTCGCTTAACGCGCTGAAAGTAGTTCCCTCGGTTGCGCGCGCACCTGCCTGTTGACGAGTGTATCGCTGCGCTGGGCAAGATGGCCGCACCACGAGGCCCAATAGGACACTGCTAGCACGAGGCTCCGCCGCGGGACTCTCGGGGGTACGAATGCGTGCTGCGGCGCGCACGTTTTCATCCCCTATACTTGGCGCACGGGGGCGCAACGGGAAATAACGTTTTTTTCACGTAATGGATTATAATTTTTTTCAACGAGTAATATTTGCATCGAATATTTCGTATTCGGCGATGTACACGATTACACCGAATCAAATCGATTATTGAAAAAAATGTAATTTTTGTTTTATTTTACTTATGATTTTTATGTTTTATTTGATTTTTAATTTTTTTAAATCTAATGAAATTCAATTAATTACGTCTGACGAGAATATGTCTGGTAGAAATGGCAAAATATTATTGCGTATATTTTTTTTTTCGGTGTTTAAAAAATAATAACGGCGAATTGTGAAAAAAATGATTCAAAAAATGCAAAGTTATTCAGGAAAACTGAACAATTGTTTTCGCGAACCGACAGAAGAAAATGTACAAAAGCGTCACGAATGTTAATCAATGCAGTATTTTTTACTGAAGTTAATATTCAACTATAAAACACGCAACGTATAGATATCTCGTGGTAATTCGGTTGCCAAAATACATGCCGATTTTTCTCCCATGAGCAGCAAATACGATTCTATCTTCTCTGATGAATTGAACTATTAATAACGAGCGGGTCGTTTCGAACGAGATCCAAAAACTAATTGATGCTCCGAAGGGGCACGGAGGAAAAAAAAACGAGTAGTTTGGACCCTTAACGATCACAGATCCCATCATGCCTTCCTGATTGATGTTTTTTCATTAATTTCCCATGGCTTTTTTTCCCACCTCAAATGCAACTCTGGTATTGCCGCCGGGCGTTGCACAAGCCCGGCGTGCGAACGACTCTACAGTCGGCGAGCGATGCTATAGCGATTTAATTGTCTCGCTAATAAACGCATTAATTAGCGCTCGCGCGCGGGCGCTCGCCTACAAAGGGAACCCGAGACTCGCATCACTTTTTTTTTCTTTTTCGTTTTTTCCAACAAACCGTAATACGTGATACGGCGCATATGCACCGGCAAACTTTTGCCGACACATTGAACCGCAGCGCTTTCCACACACGCACTGGCGCACTGTTGCTTATTCATGAATGGCAGAGACTATTCGTTGCTAGGAGAATTATATCGCGGGGGAATCGGGCGAACGCGCGAAGATCGGCACTTCCGTAGATTTCTTTCGCGTCGCGTGTATGGTGTGCCGATGCCAAATAGGGCGGAGAACGTTGCGCAGGAATTAGAAGAATCGGATACTTATTTGTAACGCTTTTAATGTTGAAAGACATTCCGCAGAGCTGTGTGAATCTTTTCATTAACAGATTAATGGATTAATTAAAATTTTGCTTTCTTTCTCATTTCGCAAGTACGGCAAATGAATTGCAAGAAACGGCTATTCAATTACTACGTTTTTAATGGTCGAAGAAGATACACTCGCATATGCAGCTTGTAATTATCTAATTTTATGTAAATAATAATTTTTTGAAATATAAATAACTAGAGCACTGGTCACGATGGAGCCATCTAACTCTGCTCCGTTTCAAACAAAGTAATCTGAATCCTCAGATAAAACGGAGAAAAACTAATTACTGTTAGTGTGATAATTATAATGATATTAATCTACTATTAACGAAATGAATCCTTTTTTTTGTACTCAGTTGAACGAAAAAAACTATCATGATTATGTAATTTTTTGCACAACATCAAATGAAATCAACATTTCCGTGCAGCTCTTTCGTTCTTTCGATGCCAAAAAAAAGATCACATTGTTTAATACTTAACTTTAAAACTTAATCTACAGCTAAAAATTGCACCGGCCCCGCACGATCGCGCACAGTGAGTTTTGCGAGGTAAAATAATTATAACAAATTCGTGAATTAATTCTCGAGATTATCCGATTCGAGCGATAAGTCTCGTTCAAAAAGAAAATGTTCTCGAGAAACATACTACTTTCGCGAGCATTACAACGATTGCTCGTTGCTAATGCTCGCCGATCTCGTCGTGCTTACTTTAATTAATCTCTCTCTTTTCATCTCCCTTGTACAATATTTCTCTCTTTATGCTCGGCGATTCCACTGTTGGCTGATTGCGCCTAACGCGAAATTCATCGGCTCCGGTACGGGCGTTCTTTCGTATTCGGCCCGATGTCCCGTCGCGCTAACGAATACAAATGCAGAATTATAATTCGGTGTATGCCGCGAGCTCGAGACGCACGGTAGCCTGTTGCTTCGGCTATTTAGAGCCACGCGAGTCGACAACGCTAACCATGAGATACAGAAGCTTGGTGTAACACCCCGTTTAATACTCAACGGGGCCATTAGTCCTCTGGCGTTGATGAAGCAGTTTAACTTATTGCGAAACAACGAACATCAATTACCGCACCAATTAATGACTTCGTCATACGTCGGTTCTGTAATTAATAATTTTCTTAAAATTTTCAAAGATAAAAGAAAACCGAATATTCGGTAAACAATTTCTTACCGATTTATGCGATCATTGGAATATTGAAACATGAAATATGAATATGAATTATTGAAATATGACAGAAAAATACAGCTATTAATCATTTTCGAAATGATAATAATTATTAATGAAGTTATTTCAAGAAAATATTATATATTCATAAAAGCAAGCAATAATATAGTCTAGTATTACTATTGATATTATTATTATTTAAATTTATAAATTTATCTATTGTTCAACAAAAAAAAAAAAAAAAGGACAGGAATAAAGATAATAATGCATAAAACTCGCTGTATTTATCTTCCGCATTCGTAGTCGATAAAATTCTTCCAGCATAAAAGTATTTTTTTTTTCCAGCTACGAGTTGCGTGCTCATGACAACAAAGACTTCGTTTAATCGATATCTGGAAGCAGGCGTGCGTCGTTGAGACTGATAAACAAGAAGAATGGCGGACCCGTTGATACCGTCGTCGCAGGAGAGCAAGCTCAGTGCACTCAACAAGAAAATCATCGAGATCAAGAAGAAGATCCAGCTATCGGGCAAGTTTCGCTACGTCTCATCCATACGTCCCAACGCAACCTCCGTAACGTTTTCTCGACGCCATAGAGAGTGGATCTAGCATTCGCGATACGTGACTGTGTATCCTGAATACTCCTCTGAAGATTCCTATCGAGCAACGTCCGAGCTAAGACCAGAAGAAGATCGCAGACGAGTAGGCGCGCAAGTAGAACCGGTATCCGTCTCTCTCTTCCCTCGTTCGCGAAACCATTCGATCCTCGTACTCGGTACGCAGCAGACATACTCGCGCGAACGGGGCTGAAACAGAAAAAAAACGTAAGGAAAATAAAGCAAAGTGGAAGCTGGACGAACGTCGAAGCTCGGACGTTAACTGACAATGTGTCGCTGAAAGCTTTGTATTCCTAAGTCGACGTGACCTACGACCAAAAAGAAGCTACTTCAAAGTTTTTTTGCTGTTTCTCTGCACTCGATCTACTATTTCTGTATTCTCGTAAAGATTATCAACAGTGGAGTTTCTCGTCTAATGTCAATTCTGGAAAGTGCTCATATCGATTGTGCAACAGCGAGCAATTTGCTATTTATGCGAAAATCGTTCAGGCTTATTAAAAATGATCATCGAACAACAAAAAAAGTACAGTTTTATCGATGCCCGTTTCGGAAAGTTAAAAAATTATTTCGTCTTGTCTTCAGTAACAATCTTTCGAGTAGTGTCGATGAATCGGAAGGCTTCACAGACTCTTCTATTCGTATGAAAAAAATCTCGTCCGGATTCAATATCTCATCGAGCAAAACTTTAGATCCAAGACCGACTGTAGCTCCTCGAGTCGTTTTCATTCGCTGGACAGTCATGCAGAAGTCAAATGCTGGGATCTCCGAAAGGCACGCGAAGTAAAGTATCTTTTGCGCGATGAAGCCTCTACGTATGCTTCTGTTGTGTTTTCTGCGCAAGTGTTGCGCGAGCCCCAACGTTAATTGCTCTCATCAAGCACTCCGACGTTCCTCTCTCGGTTTCTTTTCTTTTCGTCGTCATCAGCAACGGCAAGGAGCAAGGAGCAAGCGGAATGGCTCTGCACTTGCTTTCAACTGTCTTAAACTCTTCCTATCTCCGTTTCATTGTTGTCTCTCGTATTCTTATCCATCTCATCTTCATCGCCCTCATCTTTGCGTCTCGTCGTTCTCATCTCGTTCTTGAGACGCGATACAAAGACGAGTCTTCGGAAGATATCGCATCCCCTTTGGGCTCTTTTTCTTTCGTCAAGCTCGTACTACTACTACTACTACTACTACTACGACACTCCACGAGAGGCCCCGCGAACGAGTGAATGAGTCGCTAATTCAGCTGTCGACCGACAAAACGCCAAGGGGTCAAGTTTTACGATTCCACGAATGAGTGCTCAGCGAGATACATACCGTCTACGCAGCTACTCCTCTCACTTGGCGCATCATAAAAAGACGTTTAGATATGCAATGAAAATCTAATAAATATTGTTGAGAAAAAAATATCCCTGGAAACCGAACGTTCTGGATCTTTCAGATTTATGTCTAGTCTTCGAGAGATTTTTTTCCTATAGATTTGCGCAGGATTGACGATGATTTATTACGCCATATCTTGCACACGCTTTCGCGATAAGGCTTCGATTGCGTTTCGCTGTCGCTGTGCATTCGTCTTGCTCCTTCCCGAGTAAATTCTACAAGGCAACGTCGTTAGCAAGGATTCACCCTGCGGTCTTCCAGCAGACTTTTAGCGTCTTATTTTTCCACTCGACAAAGACGAGGGCGAGATATAAGCCGCGGCAGCGGAGAAATGCGGTGGAACCGAGCAGATGATACAGAAGAAAAAACGTACACCAACCGGAGAAACGAAGAATCTAGTAGTTCTTTTAATAAGCGTAATGCGAGGTTAAGGAACGAGTGGAATTTAACGCTCTAATGTGTGCAACTATGTTATAAGAATATGTGTGTATTTATACATGGGACGACGAGCGAGCTCGACTCGTAGATTATTCGTCCCACGAGGAAACCGTCATACGCGAACGAATGAGTCGCGCCTGATGATCATTCAGAGTGTAATAAATGAGTCACGAGCTTTTCCATCCACTCAATCATACTTGAGTGCCACTTGTTACATTTTTTTTCATCAGCGGAAAAGGATAAATTTCGTACAGACGAGGAGAAGCGAGAGAATCTGTTCTTTGCTTTAAATTTTTTAATTTTGTTTCAATATTTTCACTTTTAATTTTCCTCCGCAATCATCCTTAAGAAACTTCATTATAGCCTTCATCATAAATCCAGAAGTACGAACATTTGATTTTTTTTTTCAGAGGGTCAGAGAAAAGCAAACTTCGAAGAGTGCGATGCGAAGAAGAGGGAAAGTAGCGACAAAATCGCGACACTCAAGAAGGATGTCAAGGTTCTTCAGATTAAGTTGGCAAAAGCTAAAAATGTAAATATTTCCAATTTTTCTGTGTTGCAATGTAATCATTGTCGAGTAAGAGTGAGAGCGTTAATTTTATGCGATTGAAGAACGAAGATGCGGCAGAGAGAATCGCCCAGACCAGTAGAGACTCTTCGGCTTGCGTTCGCAAACGTGGGATGGAAGCGGCGATTGGCCGAGTCGACGAGGACAATATTAGGTTGCGAAAGAAGCTCGACATGGTCAAGTATCAAAGCGACAAGGTAAAGTTACCCGCATCCGATCGGAAGCCAAGAAGTTCTCCGGATAAATGTCTTCACGGTTTTTTCATACGACTCTAATGATACCTTCAGCAACAAGGAAGACTCACGTCTCTCTTGGTCGAATACGAGATGCTGGTGAACGGAAGGATGAAGAAAATCTCCGAGAAGAAATTGGAGCATCCACTGAAAAAGGTTCTCCGGCATAGTAAGACACCGTGGCAGATGCGATCGACAATGTAGGAAGGATCGCGTGGAATCTCGAATTATACCGTTTACTTATGGATCATTGCAGAAAATTGTTAGCCTGGAGAATCAATTGCATCGCGTGAGTGTGATGCAGATGGAAGCTGACACCGTGCGAAAGAAGTACAGGTGTGTTCGATCGAGCCTCAAAGCCGATGCTGCGTTTTATGTGTCGTCGCTGAGGAATCTCGAGGATAGTATCAGGGAACAAGAGGCTGAGATAAAGCAACTCCAGGTACGATTGTGAGATGCGCCTACAGAAGAAGTAAATTCCTTACATGGACATCCTTAATAAAGCATAAAACATTGTTTTCTGTCTTTCGTCGTTGATCGTTGGTTGTTGTGATCGGCAAAGGCTTGAAAAAAAACCAATTGCCCACAATTTATCAAGCTTATAACTTCCTCAGATCCGTAATAAAAAAGAGTCATTAGATGAAAAATCAATCATGAACGAAAAAAAGACATTACCGTGTCTATTCATGAATAAAACTTGCAGGCTGTTTTTTTCGAAGTTGGTAGATAATATTTCTTGGTGTTTACTTCGCAATCTCAGGGAGTCAAGGAAGAAGCGATAGAGCTGCGGGACATAACGAAGGACACCCTGACGAAGCAGGAGATCGACGCGATGACGACGAGCAAGGCTCGAGACTTCGTGATCCTGGATTATCGTCAGAGAGTCGAAGACCGGAAGTTGGAGCTCGAGCGCCTCGAGAGAATGATATTTCCGGCTACGCGCCAACTTCCCCGCGACGACTTCGAGCCGGGCGGCGATGCCAAAACGGCGAACGGCGAAGAAATCGGCGAGGTACCCAAGGACGAGGTCACGAGGCTCGAGGAGGCCTTCGCGAAACTACGAGGCGCGACTGGCGTGACCAGAACCGAGGACGTACTGGACCGGTTTTTGGGCCAGCGTGCGACCAAAGAGAAGCTGCAGAAGATGCGCACCGTCACGGAGGAGGAAAAAATGAGCTTGGAAAGAAGAAGGCAGCAGCTGACCGACGAAATTGAATCGCAGAAGTTCTCTGAAACAAAAGACGCCGATCAGTAAACATCCTTTTTTCCATTCTTATCAAGATTCCCTCACTTCCGCTTCAAAATCGTACTTGGCGCCTTCGATTTGGCTTGATAAATCTGGAAATGCTCAGCTCTACACTTAAGATCCGAGCTAATGCCTTTGTAGAAAAAAATATCATCAATAAACGAAATTGCGTGTTTCGCAGGAATGCCGAAGAGCTCGAACAGCTGAATCGTCGCATAGCAGAGGAATTGCAACGTCAGGAAAAAGCCGAGCAGGAGAATCGTCGAATTCAGGAAACGTTGAACGAGATTGCACGAGCGCTATGGAAATTTTGCGACCTGCTCAGGGTAAGAATAGAAAAATTTCACTTTTCAAGTAATTTTCTTGCAATAAAAAAAAACATGTACAACCCCTTTTCGTCGAAGTCGGGCCAGGTATACGAGGGTATGAATCAACGATGAAACATATCGGTCATTATATCTATGCGGTTCTGGTACTGCCTCGTATAAAGAAACAGCGAGCATGGACCGACAGAACGCTCGTAATTAGAGAGTCGGGCGAAGGAACGAAGTTTCTAAACCGAATACATGAAAATAAAAAAAATAAGACAAAAAAATATTCTCAGACGTTGCGCCCGGGTGTGATTCACGTTTTGGAACTTCTCTCGCCGAGCGCCAACCGTCATTATCTTTCCTGCGGATGCCCGCTCGCGCCAACAGACATTTCTAAAGGGTGCAATTAAATTGGCGAGCGCGCAAGGTTCGCGCACGTTTTCGTCTCTAAACACTCTCGCCGTTGCGTACCAAGCTACCTCGCATTGCTTCCAAGTACTTCACGAGAATCCCGGAAAGTGAAACGAGTGTCCATCGGACAAACGTTGTCGGCAAAGATTCGCAAAACGAAGGCCACAAAAAAATGCCTGATCAATTTCAACAATCAGTCTGGTCCATTGGCCTTTGTTTTTCTTTACCGAAGTACGACACGTTTTGGCAATAATTTTTTCCGACAATTTCCCACTCGCAATGTCTTTCAATTTTTTTTACGACACATCTTACGATTAGGAATCTAAAGTTAGAGAATGTCCCTGCCTAGAATAGTCTTCCGGAGATCCGACGATTTGAGATAAACGGAGCGTTCGACGCCACGTAGAGGAAACTAAGCCCGAAGCCTCTAATTGCGTATCCGTGTACAGTAGATCCACTAATTGAATTAGTGGACGAACTGTACAAGTTTTACACGATCGCGGACACGTTCGTCGATGTTGTAGATACAAGTTGTGAATGCGAGGCTCGAGCGCGATTGAACCTCGAGGCCCGGAGGGAGGGCTTTGAAGCTCGTACAAAGATTTATTGTTAGTTGTGGCCGAGAGATAGCCGCAACCCCGCTCGGTCGGTGGCACCGTATCCAACCGTACGAGGTTGGCCGTTGAGGTCGCGGGTCGATGGATCTACCGCGATAGCCCCTAACTGTAATTCTCACCTTCGCTTGATGCCCGCGGTGTGCCCCGCAATGGACGGAGGAGAGAAAAATATCCACGGGTTTGCCGCTACTGCCGGTTTGCGATGCATTAGCACCTCGGCTCGCCGTCGATGGCAAACTATCGAAAGTAAACACATTCCGACAAGCAGCGAGAGTATCGGTACCAATGGTTATCGAACTCGTGACTCCGCGCAACCGAATGACCATTTTCGTTGTTGCCACAGACGCGGCGAGACTGAAAAAGGGTTTTGATCTTCGAGTTACGCGGATCCATTCGATAGTATCTAATTGCTTAAGTATCGACGCTTCGGACGGGAAAGTACATATTTGAGGGGTAAAGACCATGATTTTTTTCTGTTTAAGGATGTGAGTGATTCGGAGGTGCCGGTGCAGCCCGAACTCGTCGACGATCCGCAAGATCTCTTGGAACTGCTCGAGGAAAAGATGAGGAGCTGCATCGAATTGATGGGAGGCCCGGATAAATATGCGGAAATGATGGACCAAGCGGTGATCGATCAGGTAAAGGAAAAAAGACTTTGCCTACTGATTTGAACTTTTAAGGCAACGTGAGAAACACTTTCCCTCCAGCCCAACCTGAGCGCAGTCGTCAATAAAGGCTATTTCTTCTGGCGTGCGTGAAGATTAGAGTCTAATGAAAATAGAATTCCACTGCATTTATGAGGTCTGCAGTGGCTTCTTAATTTATTTGAAGGGTAAAGATTATCAGCACCCTGATAGAAATTCCATCACAATTACCGACTGCAGCGTTTCACATGCCCTTAAGGTTAAGTGACAGGCGCTTTCGCACGCCTGCTAGTCCAGTCAGTGATAAAAAATGTAATGTATTCGCATTTGACGTTAGATTCCCATCCCGTCGACAACAGAACATTACAGTTTTCCTTACCGACCGTGGTAAACTGTAATCAACTTTTTAACGCAAGCTTTTACAATTTCAAGAAAAGCTTCTGCGAACACAGAGGCAACACCTTAATTGAATAGGACTCATTTTCAAGCTTAAATTGAAAGCTTGCACGCAAAGTTTGTTATAGTTTTCACTACCGATAACGTCAATTCGCACGTTCAGTTATTGCGAGAAGAACCGCTCGAGTTTTTATTGGAGAATGCGATTGATAGCGAGCTCAAACGACATTCGTTGTTTTTTTTATCAGTTTGAAATTCTGTCGACCGGATCAAAGTCGGACGGTGGAAAAGTCGTCCAAGCGGACGAAAGACCATTGTTCCCTCAATTTCCGGGTGTCACGACTCCAGCTGCTCCTCCTCAACCCTCCGAGGACGAGGAAGAAGTGCCTACGAGAAGCGTGCTTAAAAGGCAGGCTCAGTTGCTCGTCGATACCAAGAGTCGTCGGAAGGGCTTCAATTTCCGGCGATAAAAGTACGAATCTATTGTTTTTTTCACGATTTTACGATGTTATCTTGTCTTGTATTTTAAATAAAATTACCAAAAAAAGTCTCTGTTATTCTTTTTCTTTACCATCAATTTTTTTTTTTTTTTCAAGTTTCCCTATTAATATTTGCGGACTATTGTGCCATTTACCCCTGTTCCTCAATTCTTACTTCATTCGGCCTCTTTCTCCTCTTGTAGATGCGAGTCCGCGGCCGCTCTTACCCCAACTGTATCGCATTTGCACGAGGGCCCAGGAAAACCACGGAAAACCTGTGCCGATACAGTCGGTCATGCCAAGTAAGAATTGACATTCGTACTTGATAATTCACCCCAATCTTCAGTTTTCCGACCTCCCACTCACCGGTCTAATAAGCCAGGTAGGGCACGACTAGGCGGTCACCCATCCAAGTACTGACCGCGAGCGATACTGCTTGACTCGAGTGACCACTTTACCAACAACTGCTCAAGGGTCCCCGTGGCGCCATCTCGCCACCTCTGGAGACACTATTTAACACCGCAACATTCGATAATGCACAAATATTTCGTATCCATGCGAAAAAAATAGCTGTATTCGCTAATATCATATAAAAAGTTACTTTACGAATTCTATAATTCTATGCACTCAAAACATTTTTTTCGTATGGGAACAAATTTATTCGCAACAATGTATTGTGCTTCTTAATTTCAGTTTCAAGTTCTGTAGATCAGCTGTAGATCAATGCAGACCATATACTTTTTTACACAGCTGTAGTCGACGTGAGCCAGTACCGTGCCGTACCTTCTCGCCACCATGACGAAGATAATGACCATTTAAAAATATATAACTTCCAATAAAACCGGAGAGAACCCGCGCGAGCGAGCGCGTAGAGTCCGTCCGTATACCACGAGCTATTTTGTGTGCTGGGCTGTACCGTGCTGCCCCGCTGTCGTTGTATTATGCGTCAGTCCCTCGAAAACTCGTCACCTTCGCACCGAGCGTAAGGTAGTGACTGGCTTTTTGACAGCTCACGATAGAACAATCTCATTCGAACCCGCGGACGCTCGTTGCGTGCTTTATCGAAAAAGAAGAAAAAAACCCGCGACGCGATCTACGAAGAATTCATCGAAATATCAATAACAAACGCGAAGCTTTAACTTCTCACGCGTTGCGCGCGCGCGTCTGTGTGTGCACTAGAGTGATATACATCGTCAGATATGAAAAACTCTTGTCACTACCGTTGGGATAAATGT
This sequence comes from Ischnus inquisitorius, assembly GCA_963924025.1. Classification (NCBI taxonomy): domain Eukaryota; kingdom Metazoa; phylum Arthropoda; class Insecta; order Hymenoptera; family Ichneumonidae; genus Ischnus; species Ischnus inquisitorius. Next base: position 16,753,550 of record OZ001245.1, on the reverse strand, counting down.
TAATTGACGAAGTCCCGAAGGATCTCTTGGATCATGGGCTCCGAGGACGATATCTGCTGGTATCACGGCGCTCTCTCGCGCGAGGGTGCCGAAAATCTATTGAACTCGGGTGAGCTAACCAGGCGATTTGAGCGAATCGGCAATAAAAGTTTCATCGTCGCTCCGTTCCCATTGTTACCCTTTTTGCCGATTGGTCGATCGGCCAATGTTTCTCGATGATAAAATCTTGATTATTATCCGCCAGAGGAACACGAAGATGGCACGTTTCTCGTCAGGGAGAGCAGTACCTCTTCCGGAGACTACGTTCTGTCCGTACTCCACAACGGCGAAGTGATTCACTATCAGATCCGAAAGCACGGCGAGGATGCTTTTTTTTCAATTGGTAAGATATCGAAAAAATGCCAAATAAATTTGTTATATATGCCGATTTTTCGTTGTCATTCCTAATCGATAGATCGGAGTTACAATATCAAAATTTTTTTCAGACGATGAAACGACGATCCACGGTCTGGACACGCTGATAGAATATTATCAGGAAGACAATCACAGCTTGGAGATAAAATTGACGAATCCTTGCCGAGGCGTTTCGCCGCCCCACGACACCAGACGGCACGGAAGAACGAATTTGCTTCATAGAGCGACGATTCAAGGAAACTACACAATCGTAGACGAATTGCTCAAGTGCGGATACAGAAGTTTGGAAGCGAAGAATCAATTGGGACAGACAGCCGTGCATCTGGCGGCGAAAGACGGAGCCGATGAGATTCTCAAGAAATTGATACAGAACAAAGCCAGCGTGAATTGCAGAGATTCCGCCGGCTATACTCCTCTGCACGTAAGTGATATGCGCTTATACCATTCGAGAAACGCCAGCCGATGAGGATTAAAATTGTATTCGGACTTGGAAAGTTATATCGCAAAATGTTCGGTTGATATGTCATTAAATTATCCATTCAACTCTTACACGAGAAATTTTTTGCAAATTCTTTTGTAAATGCAAATATTTTTCCTTGTGACATTTTTCTTCGTTAATAAAACTTTTTAATGAATAGAAAACTATTTTTTGGAACATTAACAGCGGCGTGAAGTCGAATACGAATTTCATGAAGATTGTTGACCGTTATATTAAATAATTGTTAACAATGGACGATGAAAACGGTTTTATTGGGAATTAAACTACTGAATATGCATATATACTCGAAATAGACGAAAAATGAATCACATGTAGTGAAACTTCCAATTTTCATAGACTTTCGTGTGAATTCATTTCGATAATATTCCTGTCGTCCGAATAGATTTTTTTTGTCTCAAAAGTATGTCAGGTTTTATTGAGCGTACTGGAGAGCTTGTGTTTCAAAGCAGCTAACAGGATTCGCCACGAAACTTGCAAGGTAAATTGTGATAACGAATTTTCGGACAATTAGCAACAATGAAAGCTCCGTTAAATTTCGCCGCAAAACATGTATATCTGAGGCTCGCCTTGTTTTTTTTGTTTACTTAACGCCCGCGTGTTTTCAACGTTCGTCTTTCAGTATGCATGCCAAAGTAATTTGCCGAGTACCGTGAGAATTCTGATCAACGGAGGCGCTAACGTTCAAGCGAGACACACGGAAACAGGTAGGTTAATTTATTATATGACGGACTCACGTTTTGGTTCACTTTGCGACGACAACATTTCGTCGATCTTTGATTTTCACTCGATGCTGACTCGATGTTTTCCTGCTTTCGTCGTCAAAGGCATGGTGCCGTTGCACGAGGCCGCGAGCGCCGGTCACAGAGACGTAATCGAAGTTTTGCTGTCGATGAACGCACCGGTCAATCCGCGAACACTGGCGGACGACGTTCCTGCCGACCTTGCCCGGCGAAACGGCCATCAGGACTGCGTGAAACTTTTGCGTGAGTACGAACCGTCGTCGCTTCTCGTTAATCGCCCAGCAACCGTGTTTCATTCGCTTCCAATGGATGCAATTGTTTTCTACATAATATTGTTTTTTCTCGTGCCTTGTATGCAGGAAACTACGAAAATCCAGCACCGAAAGAGAAACGCAGCGATTGGTATCACGGAACTCTCGATCGACAAGAAGCCGTTGCCCTGCTTCGTAAGCACGGCGATCGAGACGGCACTTTTCTCGTACGTTTCAGCGACCGGCGAGGCGGAACTTACGTTCTCACCGTCAACTATCATCAACAAGACTACCATTTTCAGATAAAGAAAAAAGTATGTATACGTACGATTCAAACAATCGGAAATCCTCCCCCAAAAAGTTGGCGCGTGTTGCGATATATCTCGAACTTATATCGAAATTATCGAAATTCGAATATAGTAAATTAGCTGAATCGCGTCTTGTCGCGAATCTTTTTTTAATCGAATACTAAGATCAAAACTTTGTTTGCATCGAATTACAAAAAGATCATTCTTAGCTATCGATCGCGAGATAACTTAAGAGCGAGCGCAAGGAAACCGTATTTTTGGTATCAGCGGTTACAAACGCCGGGCACTTTAAAGCCGTTTCGGTCTTTCGAACGGTCTTTATGAATCCTAATTCCAACGCGTTTTTTACGAGCTATGAATAAATAAATTGATTGACGCATGATTTTATTTCCATTTTTGCAGAATGAGTTTTTGTTCATCGACGACGGTCCATATCTCGCTTCGCTGGAACACGTCGTGGAGCATTACCGATGCATGCCGGATGGGCTTCCTGGTCCACTGGTATATCCCATACCGCCGGGGCCTCGACCGCCAGTTCCGGAAATGCCACCTTCTATTTTTAACGGCGTAAGTTGTATTTCCTATCTCATTTCTACCGAATGTCTGAAAGAGATTGATAATATTCGAGACTCTTCAGTCTTTATATTTACTGAACATTTGATTATTTCGCTTTCACTTTTTCACGATTTTACCTAAGTCCTTTGTACGATAATATATTTTTTATATAAAGAGTATTTTTTACTTATGTTGGTGACTTTTTTTGTAATTGATTACATATACATTCTAAATCGCTTCTCTTGCTAGAAATATAGTTATAAGCAATAAGTTTCATCGCCAATATTTTTCTAGAATACGTTAACGAAAAAGAGGGGTTCCTTTACGAAATTGGCTGTACCCGAATCCACACTGCCGGAGATACCGTTGCCGGAGGTTTCAGCTTCTTGCCAAAACATTACCTTCCGAATGGGAATAAATACGGAGAATATTCTACCGATTATCGAGCCCCCGGAGAGAAGGAGAGCGTCGGTGGAAACGAATATCAAAACAGCCGCTGTCGCGCCTTACATTCAAGGTAGGCCGAATCTTCACATTCTGTGATAGAATTACAGTTTACTGTTTGTATAAATGAGAATCAACGGTGATTGATGGTTTTTTGCATTGCACAGATTTTATACCGGGAGAAAACCTCATACTCGGCGAAGTACTGGGCGAGGGTGAATTCGGAGCGGTTTACAAAGGCGAATACTCCACTGCCGATGGCATTTCCGAACCCGTGGCGATAAAGACACTGCGAGAATCGCACAATAACGCGACTCGCGAGGAATTCCTTCGCGAGGCGCGTCTCATGACGACACTCAATCATCACTGCATCGTCAAACTCGTTGGTTTCTCCGAGGGACCTCCCTTGTTGATGGTAGTTCTTTCGCTGCAAACTCAAACTTACGTCAAAATAAAAACGGTCCATCCTCTTTCCGACTTTTCTCTGATGAATAAGAATTTTTATGGACACGACAGAGATTAAATAATATACATTTTGTCGTTTTCCAGTTTTTGATTCCCATTTTCAAAATCGTATTTTTATGTCATTGGAACTTATCATAAGTTGTAATCGTTCGCTGGAGTTTGGAAATTGTTGTATTGGAATGTTATCATTTGAAAGTATTTCAGCAGCGAATTAGTCGGCCTATTCACCGCTGTTTCACCGATAATTTTGTCTTGGCGCGTAGAAAAATTCCACGAGACTTTAGTATCGTTGGCACAGTTGATTAACGTACAATTATCGTTGTAGGTCCAAGAATTGGTACCGCTCGGCTCCATGCTAGCTTATCTACTGGAATTTTCCGACCGAGTCAATCCGAACTACGAACTGAAAATATGGGCATCGCAGATTGCTTGCGGTAAGAATTATTGTTTATTTGTTCACTCGATTTAAACTTTGGGCATTAACAATGTAGGGTTTAATTAATTTTTATTTCCGTGAATTATTTGATTTTTAATTTTCATTCAGGAATGAAGTATTTGGAGGAAATGAGACTGGTACACAGAGATCTCGCGGCTAGGAATATTCTCCTCGCTTCGAGGCATCAGGCGAAGATCAGCGACTTCGGATTGTCGAGGACTTTCGGCTCGAGCGACTACTACAAAGCCACGCAGGGTGGAAAATGGCCCATTAAATGGTTAGTTGTAAAATTTCGCCAGCAACGAGTATTATTTTGATCGATCTTCGTTTATTTTGACGTTGCAGGTACGCTCCAGAGTCGTATAACTTTGGTACATTCTCTCACGCAAGCGATGTCTGGAGCTTCGGTGTCACACTGTGGGAAATGTTTACCTACGGCGAGCAGCCGTACGGCGATCGAAGAGGAGTCGATGTGAGTCTTCCACGACAAGCAATTAGTTCGAAGCTTCAATCGGTCCCGCACCAAATGGGTGATTGAGTCTTCGCATAATGGAGAATTTCCGTCCGTCTCCGCTTGAGGAAATTGAATTCACGGGGCTTCAATCTGAATCTCAAATTAAATCTTGCGAGAAGCTTCTATTTTTAGCCGATGAATGACCGAGAAATTTAGTTAGAAACACACATCTTCGAAGAACGCCTGATAGACTCACAAACCGAAATTGTAATCATCCCGCGAGCTGACCTTGAAACAAGAAATGTGTCGAAAGTTTATTTTAATTCGCGTCAACCTTCGCTTGAATTACAAAAATATAATTTGAAGAACCAGACATTTTATTATCATAAATTTACGAGCTGGCCCGTTTTTTATTTTTTGATGGCGATTTATATTTTCAACTCTATTGCAGGTGATACAGCTAGTTGAAAAGGGCGAGCGACTCCAAAAGCCAGAAGACTGTCCGGATCACGCCTACCTCGTGATGCAGCGTTGTTGGTCCTACGCCCCTCAGGATCGTCCGACGTTCAAGGAACTACTCGATATATTCAGCAACGATCCTGAATACATGAACCTGAAAGAGCTTGTCACCGAGGTCGACATCAGTTGATGCGCATATCCCACGCGCGTCGGCCCAATAAATATATTCTTCGATACTAAAAAGAAAGAAAAGAAAAAAAGAGACTCGCAACCTTCGGGGACCACATAGCTGCATTCCCGCAGTCGGGAAGTGATCGTGAACGTCAATAATCCATACGAAAATAAGTTCGTTCCATTGTATTGCCAAAACTGCTATTTGCATTTTTTTATACTGTAAGACTCTTTTACCTCGAAATTAGGGAATATCCCGAGCCCGCGCGATTACTATTGCAAACAGAGATCGGCAGCTATCGTTATTCTTTACTTCTACGACCCGAATAACAAGTTTTCGTCAACAAGATCGCTTCATTTCTCGATTTTAAGAAATGTTCCATTGATAACAGCTCAAAGATTAAAAGTTAAGCTCTTGCATTGATTCATCGACACCATTGACGGAAAGTTTATTTTTTGAAAATCAATCATTGTGTAATTGAAGAAAACGGTAAAGCAAAATGTTTCCAAAAGTAGCGATAGCTCGGATTTCTGTATCGAAACCACGAGTGCCGTATCGATTGGTGCCATTTCCGCACATTGGTTTAAAGCTAAGCTTTGTAAATAAGGCGCAGCGACGAAACGGTATTTTAGATTAATAAGAGAGAAAATTGAAAAAAAAAAAAGGCATGGGAGAGAGAATCATTGGTTTTTTACAATAAAAATGAATATTGACAATTTGAAAAAGACAGTGGCAAATTTTATTATCGTTATTCATGTTGTACAATTAGAGGCTGCGAAAAATCAACGATATTACGAACGTTTCCTCGCGGAAAACACGAAGGAATTCGTTGAGAAACGTCTTTGACCGTCGTGCCGCGTATTCGCGCGCGTAAAAGTAAATGGAAAAATAATTGCGAAACTTATCCGATACCGATTAGTACATAAACGCTGAGGATATTGCAACAATGCTCGCACGCGTATGCACTTAGAAAATTAGTTCCAGTTTTTCTTCTTCTTTTTCTTCAACTCAAGCGTGACCAACGCAGATACGTAAATATACAACGAAGGGATAGCAATATAGATCTTCGCAAACGCCAAATATATGACAATAATAATTACGATAATCGAACGTTAGCCTAAGCAGGTTTGTTAACAACTAATTGCCAAATCGACGATGCGGTGCGTAAACACAATCGAACAGACGGCTAATGTGCACAGACGCGTAGATCGGTCTGTGCAACGATGAACTGACGCACGTCGCGCTGTACATGTTTTTATTTTCGTGTATCTCTTAAAACGATTTCTTGTCATCCGTTTACAAATTTTACCGATGCGGCTGGATGCTATTGAACGTGAATTCGTTGTATTTTCGATCGCAGTACATTGTGAACGAATTAAAGAAAAAGATGTGTATAATAATAATGAAATACCAAGCGCAACGGAAAAACGCGTTAGTCAGTACAATTCGATAATTCCTGCGTTGCGAAAACCGCGACCGGCGCTCTCTCGGTGTTTTCTTTTTTGTTTTTTTCGAGCACGACCATTAACAAACGTGCCAGACGAATGTGAATTACGAAATTGCTGACGAATCGCGCGAGTAAGACAAAATATGAATGACAAGAAAGAAAGAAGAATGAACGAATAATTGTGAGCGATGCAAGATCAACGAGACAAATGCTTCTAACGCAACGATATAATATGCTAAACGTTACTGTTTAATTGTATTATCTTTATCTCATTCTTCGTCGTCGTCGTCGTGCGAGCGATCGAATCACGGTTGCAAGAACAAATCCTTTTATCTTTTTTAATCGTTTAATACACTAACAACGGATAAACGCACGGGTGCGATTTTCATTATTCAAAAAACATTTTCTGAGCGACGTATGCGCGGACCCGACATGGTCAACACACGGCAACGTACAAAAGGCAAGGTTTTTCACTAATATAATTTACATTACACGTTTCTGTTATGTACAAATTATATACAGGGAAGAAACAAGATGGGAGGTTTGCAATCCATTTTTTTTTGCTCGTTTTTCTTTTGTTTTATATTGTTTTTCTTTGCCGATTCGCCGATGTTTCGTTCGTTCTTTCACGATTATCCGAGAATGGATCAATTGCCATTGTTGCTACTGATTTGTTCGACACAACCTTGGGGGACAGCAAAATGTTCTTACAATGTGCCCGTGAGATCTTTACTTTTTTTTTCCACTTTTTCACGACTCGGCGGCAAACATCGCTCCGACAGCTTGTTCCGATTATTCTTATTAATTTACAATAAAGTTTTTCTTTCGCGTTAATCTCTCCTCTCTTCTCGCTATATATAACGCTTTCGTGGCGTCGTTTACCACTGTTCGCGAGACAATAGAATTTTCTTACACACCCTTTTTTTTCGTAACAAGATTCGTTAGTTTTTTTTTTATTTATTTTTTCCTTTTTATTCCACGCGCGATGACGGACAATACGAGAAAGCAACATTTTTCTCGCACAATCATTTTTTTTTTTGTCTATTTTCTATTCATTTTCATTCAATCGCGTTACTTATCATTTATAATTTGCTTTATCCTCTCGCATTGAGGCGACACCGCCCGACGACTATAAATACATTCGTTTCATTTATTAAAATTACAGCGTAATAAAAAATAAATAATAGCGGAGTCTAAACTCTATATACATAACATCGACCCCCCGCGTTTTCTTCTTAATAACTTTGCTTGAAGTATCTTTTCTTTTTTATCATTTATTCCTTCCGAGTTTACGACTTGCGGACCGACTATACTCACAGAGACAAGTTTTTTTTTTCTTCAATTAAACAATCGAGGCAGCATTCCAGATTTTCTTACAAATATGCTGAATTCGATGGCGCGCAACTTTTTAGTTCTGATTGAAGTTTTTCGAAGTTTACACACAAAAACACACACATATAGTGTCGAACAATTGTCGATAGGATTTTTATTTTTCTGAAAGTTTGTCTGTGTCTTTGTGTTTGAACTTGTTAAACTTTTGAATTAACCTTTTTCGATGAAATAACGCGAGGTAGCTCTCCGTTGCCCAATCGCGATGAGACGAAGCGAGGGGCGAGATTCTTAGTTTTTCTTTTTTCATCTTTCATTTTTATTTTGTTCTCCTCCATAACACAGAGATACCCTTGCGCAATTATCCGTCGCGACGGTTCGAGTGAACAATAGCACTGGATAAGAGAGAGCTTCAATAGTCGTGTAATAAAGCAATTATTTATCAACCAACTTTGGTATATGGAACGAAAAAAAATAAAATTGAACCCGATAACGAGCTTCGATAGAGAAAATTTTGCAACGGTTTCGTTGACTTCCCTCTCCCTCTCACAGAGGAAGAGAAACAATGGAAATAACAAGTTTTTTTTTTCGTTTTCAACAATTTGGTTTCTCGCGACGTCTCACTGCGGAATTCTTACAAATTATAACGCATTTGGCGTACGCTCGAAAAAATAAACACAAATATAATGCAATCTTTGAGCATCACAGAAACAACGAACGAACGACAAATTCTTCGTCGCAACGATCGTTGGTTTCGCGCATGCAAAAACTGCCAAACCGTTTCACACACCAATTTACGTTTTCGCGCGAATCTCGCCTCGAATACCGATAACCTACGAAATTTCTTAACGCCGAATTCGCGCGCAATGAATGAAAGAAAATAATAGAAATTCGAATAAAATCGCGACGAGGGGAGACTTCGACCTTTCGACGTACTCGACGGGAGATTTGTACCGGCGAAGCCCTCTCGAGCGCGACTACATATGATTCTCGAAGCCTGCGAGACAATCAATCATTCAGGATGCTCCATGCGAAATATACAAAAAAAAGGAGAAACAAATGACGAACGAATTACAGAGAAAAAAAGATCGGTCCTCGACGTGTATCGGGTGTAAATTTTCTTCGGATTAATTGATAACTCGTCGAATCTCCGCCCCGATTATATTTCCCAGTGCGAACCGACGACTTTCGCGGTTCTCCGTTCCTCGCGAGGAACGTTTTACGATCGGAGATCCGTCGACGAAATTACAATTTTTTTTTGTTTTTTTTTTTTTTCAATCGTTGAGGACGTGGAGGTAGTCGAGAATGAGACGAAGACGAAACAAAATGTGAGAAAAGAAAGTAAAAATAAATCAGACTTGTCCACCCACATCGGCTTGATATCTCAGCGTGAGGTATTCTGCGGCTTGTGTCATGCGCTTGATGCTGCGGTGAAGACCGCGCAGGTGACGCCTAAAGTTTTCCGCGGCGAGATTTGCCAATCTGTCGCTCGGCTCTTCGCTCTCGAGACCGGAATCGTTCTCGATGCCGATATCGGAATCGGAATCCGACGAGCTTGAGATTATGGACGATGCGCTCTGGACGCTCTGCATCGACGTCGTGCTCGGGCAACGGGCGTGTCCGAGTCTAACGTTTTCCGTCGACGGCCGTGACTTTAATCGGCGATTCTCCTCGATCTCGCGATCCTCCTCCTCCTGACCCTCGTCCGATGACTTTTGCGACCAGAGCAACTCGAGCTTCATCTTGTTGACGATGTTGTACAGACGATAGAGATCGGTGTTCGGCATTGTGTCCTTTATCGTCGCGCCGTGCTTTCCCTTCTGTGCTACCGTGTCATCGGCGTCGCCGACCGCGAGATCCAACAGCCTCGACGGCACGAGTATCGTTTCCTCCATCTCGTTCACTGTCTTCACGAATTTTTCCATGCTGTTCAGTATACTCGCGTTACTGAACTCGGGCTCCTCGTGACGAGCGATTCTGCGGAGGCTCGTCCTGTTAACATACAAATTGCAGGAAAAATATTAGTAATTATTTCCAATAGAGATATTTTCATTATTATTAATAATAAATCACAAAAATAATCGTATTGCTGCTGTATTGTAAACTTGATCGCTTTTTTATCAGAAATAATTTTGGAAAAAAAAAACATTTCATTTATTGTTTTATTCGGTTTTATTTCGAACGGGCGGGAAGCCGATAAATAACACAGATATCTTGGATTCCAGCTAGTAGAAGTTACTAATCATTTGATGACCAAACATTTCTTAACTCATCGCTTAATGTTCGAAGGAAGAGAATGGTATCAGGCTCGTTTTATGTCGAGACGTGCCGCTCTATGCTTTTGCCATCGAGGAATTTTTCGTGTCGAACAAGAAAATAATAGCTGACCATGGATTCCGAGACATTCTCGAGATAAAATGTAGGAACGATAATATTTTCGACAAGGTTTAAGAAAAAAAAAACACGCTATCCACTCAACTATTATTGGACTAATTAATGCAATAAAGTTTTGTAATTAATTTGAGCCGAGACAAGTTGTGTCACATCATTTTCCCGCAGTCATAACAAATATGATAAAGAAGCGATCAATCGTTTTTCCCCTATCGAAGTCAAGAGTCCAAGAAATTGAACGTTGAATCTTTGCGCAAAAAATGAATAGCGACGGAATCGTATTTCCGATAACTGCAGCGCCGTTTCATTATCATCCGTTAACACCGGAAGTCTAATCCGTTCGGTCGACGCGAAAGGAACGTGGACTTTCGACTTCTGCGCGAAGTCGGACACTCGAGAATCATAAAGTCAGGGAATTCCCGCGCGTCTCGACGGAGAGATTTGTCGTGGGTCGACCGTGAATTGCAAGAAATAAAAATAAAGAAAGAAAAAACTGTGAAGCTCCTCGGGTGCAGCTCCCCGCGTGTCGAGTCACGGTCGTTTCGCGCGTACCGTTCGCCGCAAAACGAGCCAGTCCGTAGCGAACGCGTGAGCAAGGGAAAAACACGGAAAACAGATGGAAATAAACCGTGCAAGTTTTTTAACAAAGTTCTCGAAGAATGCATCAACGGCGACAATGCATCCATAGATTGAGTTGCATATGAAAAAGAACCTCTGACGCACCGGATTGTGTACCGCGTCATACATCTGACTCTCCGTCAGTCAGTCATACTCAAATGACTTTTTTCTTTCGTCTCGTATGATCGTGTGAATGTGCGCAGAACACTGTAAGAAGTGTTCACGTAGGACGAATATGTTCCGTTCGACGTCAAAGAGACTCCTTGATCGATGCCACCAATGCCTCGTATATCACTCGTGCTAATTGCTATTTACTCGTCATCGTCACCTCTCGAAACTGGACTTTTGTTAAATGCTGATAGATCGCAAATACACTGGAACTATGACGAAGATTAAACGAATTCGCCGGATGCGCGTTTTGGTTCGAACGAAAAAACAAGAAGAAATATGTTTGAACCCGGAGAACTTTCGACGAAAAGAATCGCGCGAAAATGAGATGCGCATCGGTAAAAAAAAAATGCGCGCCCGCTGACGATTATCAAGAGCAAATTGTCAATAGGTCGCAAAAAAAGCTTGAATAATTAAACTGAACGTCTTTGACCATCAAAAATAACATTTTTTCGAGGAAACAGAATTTTTTACTTGTAATCATTATTCGAGGCTTAAACTTTTTTATTATCAGTTATTCTAATCGAAAATTTTCACAAAGTTTCAAACACTTTCCATTGTTCTTTCACTTCTTTGTTGTACGGATAGATTCAAACCGCCAATTGAATTTATTTATTTGGGTTTTGGGTCGACCTTTCTTTTTCTCGGTGCACGAAAAGGAACCCATGTACAAGTGTATAAGATAATCATACCTCGATGTGCGGCGGATAGAAACCATCGGAGGATCGGGAACTCGACCTTGATCGACGGATTTCTCTCGCCATGAAAAAAAGTCCCGAATCATCCTACCTACGAAGTAAAACGTATTCCTTCCGCGGTGCGTAATTCATTTCGATATCGATAAGTATTATCGTGGAATAGATTTTCGTTTTGGTCTTCAACTGCGCAAAAGCCGCTACATTATACAGGCAGGCATAGATACGCCGTCCATAAATATATTTATTATTTGAGTGTCTATATGACCATTCGTCGCTGCGACGCGGTTCCAAAGTTCGTGACATTGAGAGAAACGACCTGCGTGATATTGGGATTTCGGTTGCGGCCGAAAGTCCGGGCACGAAATTCAAGGACAAGGAATGTTCTGGATTCCATGGTATTTTTCTCACGACCGAGTGTTCGCGGCTCGGTCTCTTTTTATATTTTGTATTTTCATGCCTCTCTCCACAATAACGACTTCTCCCTCTTCCAGCTCGCTTCGTCGTTCCTAATACGATGCATGACCGGAGAGAGTTACGTTTGATCTTTGGTTTAGCGCGCGGTAGTTACGCTATCGAGGACAACCGAGAATCGATACTTATTTTATTATCACACTCCCGGCACCGTCTCGAGAAAGGCTCGCGAGAGCGTAACCGGCGAAAGAAAGGGAAGGTTTCGATCTTTGGACTCCGATCACACTTGACATCGTTTCGCCGGTACGTCGCTTCTGCGAGAGCACGAGGAGGAAAGAAAATACAAGAAAAAAAATCGACGAATTTCACGAAAATATTAATGGAGTCGCGCAGTTTCCTCATATTATTCGTACGCATTTGACTTTCGTAAAAATAATTTCGTCGCAGCGACGCGTATGACGGAGTCTTTGACACGTTAAGGAAAAAATCCAGAAGCTCGTATTGCATCACGCAAAATTATGTAAAAAAGAAAAGAACGCGAGAAACGCCCATACATTATTTTTCAAAAATCGATGAGTCCGCAAGGCGTAAAACAGAATCATTCTTGTCGCAATGTTTTCCAATAATTTATTGTATTTTGTAATAATGATAAAATAAAACGGAATCGAACGTCTCGGCCGGAAAAAACCGGATCGGAGGTTCACGGTTCATCGCCGGCGAGACACGATCGTCGCGTTACATGTCAACACCGCGAGGGTCGGAGTGCATTTTTCAAGACTATCTCAATTGCCTTTCACGTTCGCAATACGCCCGATTGAATACGACCTTTGGTGTCGTTCGCGATAAAGGGTGTCGAATTCGCGCGGTGTATTGTGTGCTAATCGAAAGAAATGATATCGACAGCATTTTTCGCGACTGTTTACACGCGTGAGTTTATTTGTCTTTCGAGAATTCCGTTCGATCGCGGGGTCATGTAGACACTCGCGATTCGCGCGTTCGAGTCCGTCGACACTTCCGCGGACCTTCGACCGTCGTTTTTCCGCGCCGTACGTTCCATTATTTTTTTTCTCTCGCCAAAGGATCCGCCGCGAACGAAGCACGGCGTCGCGGAAGTTTACCGTATATATTTCGTCTGTGTACACGAGATACTCCGGATATTGACGTCAGCAGCCGAGCGTCTTACGCTCCGGCGTGGCTGGGCGTAATTAATACGAAACCCTCAATGAGTTTGCACACCTTAATTTACAATTCAAAGCCATCGTCCATTGACGCGATGCCGAATTGAGCACGGGCGTGTTACAGCCTTCGAAGATTATTCGGCAATTCTTCTCGTTTTCTCAACTGCGCAAAAAATTTAAGATTTTGTTTTTTTCCTTTTCTAGAAAAAAAAATTAATATTTCGTATATTTTGCGTCGCAAAACTTTACATGAGTTCATCATACAAATGGGAATGAGAATTTTATGTTGTGAGAGTGTTAAATAAGAAAAGAGCTCCTCCGATATGTGAAATACGAGCGCAGTATCGTGCGTTAAAAACAAATAAGCATTTCTCTAACGACTTAATATTAAAATTTGCATCATCCGGCAGCTGGGATTTGTGGCCTATGTACGTCATACTCTTGTTTTCCGCGTGCAAACATTGACATTGCGTAGCGAGGCGATCGAGAATAACTTGTATATAATATTTTTTGTTCGCCGCGCGCGAAAAAAAGAATTCTTATCTCCTAATCGCGGGAATACACGACGTATTTCGAACCGCAAATTTGAGACAAAATAAATACAAACGCCGGCGGGTTTCGCGAAGAAAAGTTATCGAAAAAAATCTCAACAAAAAAGAGCGCGATGATGAGTCGAAGAGAACGACGAAATGGGAGAACGCGGGGCACGGTGCAGTCGTGTAACGAACTGGCTTCGGCATCGGCGAGCACGTAAAACGATTTCTCCCGTCGGCGAAGTCCTCGCGCGGACTCGGGCGAGTTCTCACTTTTACGCGTCGCCGTCGTCGATCTTCTTGTCCCTCTCCCGTTGCTCTCTGACCGTTCGATACGTATGCGCTTTCGCGCGAAACGTTGAGAAAGAAATTTCGTCGAAGTTTGTAAACATTGGGAGGGAGTATGCGGCGCGCGTCGGCCGCGCGGGTTGATACGCGACGCGACACACGTCGCACAGGTGTCCCTGACACGTTCGTGAAATTTGAGGTATATTATGACGAGTCTAGAGAAAAAAATATGAAAAAAAACGGAAAAAATGAGTGTTTCAGATTCGAGCCGTGGCACGTGCCATATCTTCCTCTTGTTCTCGTTCGGAAGGACCGAGTGGGGGGGGGGGGAGCTTTTGCCTTGAGGTTTATTAATAAATCATATACGACACTTACGGCACCCGAGTATAGCGCTCGATATTCCTACAGCTATAGTCACTATCTGAACTTAAGCCTATTTTTAGACATTCTCGATTCTTTTTTTATCTGACGCGGACGCTAATTCGATGAACACCCACGCTTATGTGTGTGCTGATCGGAAGATTGTAAATTACTTCTATTGATGTTTCGATCAGATGAATTTTTTTTGGCATTTATTAATCGGTGTATTTTTCTCATGTATATTCATCACTTCGATAGTGTCATATTCTTTCATCGATTCAATTATATACCGATACACTTTGGTAAAAATTTGGAAATGAACAAAAATGGGGCCAAGATCTGTCGTAGCTGCGTAAAAATTTGCATCAGCCCGCCGTGCCATAGTTGGTGCGTGAACAGCAGACAAATGTATCGGGCCGACTCCTTTCACTTTTATAATACAACAACGCGAGTGTGTTTCGTCGTTTTGCCGCCTACCGCGGGGGCATAGTTGAAAGAGTATCCGCTTAAGCGAGTGGCTCTACGATTCGAAAAGTGAATCATCGGGAATTTTCGTACGCAACACGCTTGACTTTCGTACGATCGTGGCACGGTCAGGGTTGCCGAACGGGATAAAGGAAGCGGAACACGAAGAGGATGTGGGTTTCACAGGGAAATATCAAATTCGCTTTATGCCTCGACGGCACGAGAGTTTCGCGTGATCGATGAGATACTCGAGTCTAATCGTCGTATCGTCGTTTACGATACAAATCTCGAGACGTTAAGTCATCGATATCTCGAATCAATAGATCCCGTATCGAAATGCGCATAAAAGCGATTTCTTATCAAAAACATCGCGATTGTGAAAATAAAAAAAACAAATACAAATGGCGTTAGAAGATAATGAATTAACGATGATTCGATTGAGGTCGGGCTCGGGTTACTAATCGGGGCGCACCGATCACGCTGGAAACGCGTGGGAAACGCGTGTCCGAAGAGTTTCCGTTCTGATCGCGAGCGTCGCGACGTCAAAGGGATAAGATTTTCTTCTTTCCGCCTTGGCGTGAGCATCTGTCGAGGATGAGAAGCTCTCTTCGTTTCTAATCAAATCACCACGGATTCTCTTTCTCCTCATGTTTATTCCATCCGCATATAAAGTTTCTATGCAAATACGATTGATCGATAAAAAATATATACTCGATTATGTGAAATATCTTCAATACCCGTGGAAGTTTCTAATGAACATCTTTTTTTTTATAACATCATTTACTTTGCACTCGGTTCGGAAGAGCAAATCGTAAATTTGAAAATTGCTCGTGGCGGCTTTGTGACGCGAAACGACGTAAAAAGAAGCGTGGATAAGAAAGAACTTCTGCTGTAGGCTTTTTGAATTAATGTTTGTATATGGTGGGCGAGAGCCGCGGGTGTCAACGGCATCAATCAGCGATACGTAAAAGCTCCGTGTATGCAAGCGGAGCGACGATGGTGTATGTGATGAGACGAAACGAGACACTCGAGATTAGACCAGAGTCGAGAACCGGATCGAACCGGCGACAGTTCCTCGGACACTCAGTGGACACGGAGGCCCGTGCCGAGAATTCCGTTCGAGGAAAAGAAAAAAATCGTCGTCGTCGGATAGCCTCTCCGGCCTCTCTCGGCGTGACTCTTTCTCCGTACCGCGAGAGTCGCGGGTGCTCTTTCGAGCGATCAAAGTTCGTTCGTTCTCGATCGATCGAATCGGGCTCATCGATCGGACTGTCGACGGATCGCAAACAAATGTAATAGCAAACAAATGACAAAAGAAAGGATGAAGAGGGTGGACGACTGCAGCAATCTCGATGGATTATTTTTATGTGCGAATTTATCCTTATCAGAGATTTCGATTGAAATCGAAGAAAAAGCGATTCAAACCGGTTCGACGCTACCAGTTCGCGATGAAAAATATTATTTGCTGGATTCGTCGAAAAATGTTCTATCTCGGTAAATCTGGATCATGTATAAATACCGTCTGCGAAAAACGGCCCATCCTAGCAGTTGATATGAGCTTATTTCCAGATCGATCAAAGCTTTAAAAGTTCATCGAAGCAGTTCAGTATCTTTTGACTTTTCACCGGGTATTAAAAAAATCCGATAGCTTCTCGACCTCGCGGTAAAAAAGCGAGAAGCAACAAAGCGCGTGTGGCAAGAAAATAAAAAAACTTGAAAAAAAAAAACCGTTATGAGTACCGTGCAGTCAAAGTCTGCATATCGATCGTCTTTGTACCAAATATGACATAATGATCCATGTATCATGTTAATCATACGAGAGGCGATATTTTACGATGGGAACCCACTGACCCCCGTTTGCAGCTGCAATAATCACGCGGGTCGTGCAACCCTCATTATCATCATCATTTCTTTTTTTTTTTGTTCATTAATGCATATACCATATAACATCGCGCTATCGTGCCATTTCTCACGCGACAATAAAATTGATCCTTGAACTTTGCGACTACAGTGGCGCGAGATGTCGATGTACTCTATCGAGAATGATCGTGCATTATTTCATCGTTGATCATTGACGATTCGACGAATTTGTATCATTAGCGAAGTTCTCGATGATTCTAATAACCAACGCGGAAAACAGACACCGAGAAGGCGAAACCTGATGGTAAAAAAAAACGGAAATATCCGTGACGACTTAAGTTTGCGAGCGATTAAATTTTTCGCGCGTTTGTTGCAACGATTGAATATTGAAATAAGCGCGGAGTGAAGGAAATATGGATTAGCCAATAGGAGAACGATGAATATTGATGTTGCGAGAAGTTTATTCACCAAATTAGATTTTCCAGTTTTCCAACGACGAGCACGGAAGAGAGGGTTGGAAGGGATATGCATAATGGATCGAATCAGGGTGTCCCGATTTAAGCGCCACGTAACGACCAGGAAGGTCAGAGTACATACGTGTATGCCGAGACGCAATAGCCTATCGATCAGCTACTGGCTACAATGTTCAACGAGTCTCTCACGGCATCTTATCGCTGCTGAATTACACATTTCGTCCAATTATTGGGTCTCTGTTGAATTGACTTCCAGCTGTTTACTTTTTTTAAATTTTTTATGAATGCAAAATGTTCATCTGCATTTATTCATGCTATCGAGAGTTCGATTATTCCTGCCCAAATGCGATGAAATCGAGCAATGAATACGATATGAAAATCTGTACACTTTTTTTTACAATTAATTTCGCATATTCGAGCATTGCCTCGCATTCCAAACCGCCGAAGGTCTTCGAGTTAAAGCGTTTATAGAAGCGAGTTAAGCCTCTTTGTCGTGGAAACTTCGACGCGGTTTCGTCGCGGGCTTCGCCGCAGTTTCAAAACACTATCTTATCTACCTGGCGCGCCCGATATTCCGCGATAGTTTCGTATATACAATGTCCCAGATCGCGATAAAAGAATCAAACTCGAATATAGTTCGTCGTGACCTATACCAGAGCCGCGTCAAAAGGTCGATAACACTAAACCGTCGTACGGTGTGCGAGCCGATGACGTTAAAGCTAAACCGGTGCACCGCCTATTTTCGGAAATATATAGTCACCGTGTCATCACCTCGTCGCGGTGTTTGCCGTAGACATTTGGACGCGGAGAACTGAGACACGAACGAAGTAAGGAGCAAAAAAAAATGCGGAAAAAGAAAGGAAGGCTCGATCGTGCTCGAACCTTGAACCTCTTTCGATCACGCGCGAAACAATATTAGTCTCTGACTAATTTCGCGACTGTCGGAACGACGTGAAGAATAATTGGCGAAGTTTTTTTTCAACGACGACGGGAATAACCTTGAAACACGACAATTACGCGAAATTTTGTTTTTTTTTCCTGCAGTTTTCGGACGTTCCGCGTATCAAATTTGATTCGTTACCTGCTATTCACGTCACTAAACGCGCAATGGGAGTCCGACGATTATTGGCATTGAAAAGAAGATTCGAAGGAGTTGGAAAAAACCTTATATCGCGTGTAATAATAACCGGGCTATAAAACAATTTTTTAAATGATTTATTATTGATCAAATTTTTTAAATGAATCTATGAATGTAGAAAAAAAATTGAACGACAAGTAAGCGATTTGATTTCTTCAGCTATCAAATTTATCGGTTGAGCTGTACGAAGAATTTAGGGACAGAACGTTGAGAAGAATTCGACTCGCGAGTTCTTTATCGTTAATTCGAAACCGTCGCGCCGAGAATGACCGATAAAGTGTAACGAACACCGATCGAATATCTTTTCTGCTCGGTGAAGCACGATGCATCATTCGCGTCCTTGTTTCGCCGGGGAAAAAAAAACAACAACATTCGATCTGATAACGAAAAACAAAGAAACATGAAGAAACTGCAAAAGGATAATCGCACCTCGATCGAAAAGGACTTTGAACAAATCTCACGAACGCAATCGGTTCTTTGTTTGTTGCTTCGTTGCCGCCATTGATAACGTTATAAATATACAGAAAATGTAAATATTATGCATTAAAATATTCTCATGACTCATCAACGCGAGAGTGAAACGATCGGTTGGCAAATACTGATCGAATAAAAACAATGAGAGTGCAAAGAGCGGTGTTAATAACGAGGGAAGAAAGCGAGGAAGAGAGTACAGGAAGACGCATCGATTTGCTTATCAAATTGCAGCTGTTTTTCTATGCACGGCGCGCTATCCCTTTCTTGGGGCATTGTTAATAGCCACGCTGCGGTATCATTTTATTTCCTCGACGCAGAGAATCGAATATCTAACTTTCTCATTGTCAGTTCCGCCACTGAGCCGCGAAAGAGGGGTGGAATAAATAGTCGACGGAGCATACTCGGAGAGACGAAAGTTTTGCTGCGATAGATAGTTAGAATTTCTTATCAGTACGTCGGCTAATAATCGAAAAAAGGAGTTGAAATTTGTAGACAATCAAGTTGTTAAATTATCAATGGGAAAAAAAGATTTTAAAAAATGGAGTTTTTATCACCGATTTTGAAGAAATTAGACCCTTTTCTCACCCCTTCCGATACTTCGTTCACGCGGAAAGTAATTCTCTTTTTGTTTTACCTCATAATCAAAGCCTCGATAAAGTGCCACATCGTAATAGCCTCCTGGCTAGTGGAACATGCGAAGTTATTCGCCCACTGGGCCGTGTTATAATATTTCTGGAACGTTCTGCCAACCTGTTAGTTTTACGCCCGTGTCACGTAAAGCGTAATTACGTTATCGTCGAAGGCAAGGTTACGCGAGAGTGCCTCGACGATTCGAGGGACGAAGGGGGGGCTTATAGACGCAGCTCGCAAACTCAATCGCGTAACACCCTCGGTCTAACTCGGCGGCTAGCGAGCACCAGCACCAGCGGCGCTGTAGCAGCTCCGCCGTGCCGGAGAACACATACGCCGACGGTTGCATTATCGACGAGCGCACCAACCTCTTCGGCATCACCGTAGCCGCACAGGAGCGTTATACGGCTCGTGACTTTCTACTTTTACCTCGTGCGAGGCTCGTATCTCCCGCTTAGCTCCTCACGAGTCACGATCGATTTCGACCTCGTACACACCGACGTACCGTGTCCATATGCACAGTAGGAGGTATCAACTACGCACGCGACACTACGTTAACACGGCTGCCTATTTCTTGCCTTTTTCGCACTCGAATCCTTATTTTATCGCGAGTCATCGCGAATCTCTTCCCCAAAAAAAATAGAAACTTCGCCGAAGGATTCTCGTCTCTTGTCGGAACTTTTTGGTTCGTATTTGTTGAAAATCAAGGTCATATCCTTGACTCTACATTTTTTCGGATTGTGAGACTTTTTATGATTCATTGTAAAATAGCGCACTTTTTTTTATGTTAAAGACATCGACATTATTCATGCCGGTGCGCCTTGCAAGTGGAAAGTGTTAAACAGGTTGCAAAGTGAAACGTTCTAATGATATTTCGAATCATCGACAAAAATCTCCATACGATGCTCACAAGTGGATCAGAATTCAGTAACCTGGATTCAAAGTTTAAGTGGGCCACGTGTAGTTTGGTTTCGATAATCGATTTAGTGAATAGGTCGTGAGTCACGCGACAGTCATCGAGCCAGAATCTATCGGCTGAAACACCGAATTCTTTTTCTTCCTTTTTTCTCGAGGCTCTGCGCTGTGCCCGAATCGGAAAGGTGCAAGGACGTTGAATCTTGCTAAACAAAATTTCGGTCGTTTTCGACAGAAGGACGCAGTGGAAATAACGAAATATTTTGGTGAAAAATTCGAGGGTCGTCCGAGGGAGTTTAATGACCAGAGACTAAAAATTGTTTTTTTTTTGCTTACGAGCCGAGGACGTTCACGCGTATTACCGGTCCGTTTGCGGCGACGAAAGATCAGAACTTAAAAGATACTCGCCGGTCTCCTCGCGCTCCGAGCAAACCAATTTCCATCACTTAGTGCACGAGCCGGGTGAATAAATCAGTGATTCAGTCACGATTTATATTTAAATAAATAAATAAATGGGTAGCGTTAGCCAAGCTCAGCTTTTACACTAAGACTGATAAAATTGCATGCTTTGAATCAATAACAGCTCTTTTAACTAGAAGCAAATCCTTTTTCGTAGCAGAGACACTGGTTTGAAATCAAATTTTTACCACGGAATAAGCTTGTTTTTAGGATTACTTCAAAACCATAATTCCCGGGTAGACTCACATTAATCACATTTAAATAATTGATAAAGGTTTGTGGAATGCGAAATAATAATTCGAAATTTTTCCAAAGCACATTACAATATTTCGCCTTGTAATATCATCGATACTTCTTTATTGCGCAGTTCTCGTCGAAGACTTCCCGGTTTGTGGAACCTTCGTTCTCAACCACGAAACTTCCGGGTCCCCGTTATTTCTTCAATGGCATTGGTCCACCGTAGCAAAAAGCGTACCGGCACTGTTCTCTCGTGTATAGATATACATTTTTTTCTATACATTAAAATCCGTTATGGGCGACTTCGCGTTTGGTCGTTACTGTACTCGGACAAACTGGTTTTCCGAACCATCGAAACCAATTGCCATAGACGGGAGAGAAACGTGACTCCGAGTGGTGTCGTGACGGAAGTACTTAATGACAGCACACTCGAATCAATGAATAAGAGAATAAATTGACCAATCCGTTCGGACTAATTGGCAATGAGCGCGAGCATCTAAGATATCATTATTAAGTTTCCAAAATGATTTCGTAGCAATTTTTTTTTTTATTATCGACATCCCGCATTCGGAAAGCTTTTTTTCAAAGTCGATTATTTCACGATTTTGTTTTACGTAAAATAGGCAACAATTTTCAAAACCTGTATGATTAATCGATCAGGTATTGTTCGCTCTCATGGCGTAGAAGTGAAAAGCTAAAAAATCATTCGTCTCGTAACTAATTAATGAAAGCAGGTTTACAACAATTCCGAGTATGACTTTAGTATGGCTGTAACATCTGTGTATCTCACTTGTGTCACATTATCGATTGCATAATGGAACAGAGTCGAGAATAACGTATAGAGATAGTTATGTGGCCGAAGAAGAGCCGATGGAACGGGCAGGAAATCGACGTAACATATGATTCTTGTTGAGACTCCGTTTTTTTTTCTCTTTCGCCGTAAAGCGCCCGGAGCGAGACGTCAACGGATTACGTGAAAATAACATTCCGCGGTCGTCGTACCCGCGTTGCACCGGCTTCCTCTCGCGGAGGCCGGGGGTCGTTCCCTCGGCGAATCATACGTAACTCTCCCGACTGTACGAGTTCAACCAGACATTCGTTGTACCCGACGAAGTACTTCGACTACAAAGTTACTTTCGACCCCGGACTTTGATAAATTTTTTTTTACGAGCCCAACATTTTTGCGCAGCCCCTGCCGGACGATTAAGCGCTAGCACGATTCTGATTGTCTTCTTAATGACGCAACAACGCATCGACAATAAATCACATCGAGACATTTTGAATTGTGATCTTAGAAAAAGTTACATTGATCATGAATTGCACAATGTAGTCTTTTTAATAGGTTTATTAAAAAAAAAGGAAACAACATCATCATTAAATATCCATATTTCTCGGAAATCGATAGTCGATCATTAATCATTTTTTTCCACCCAATCAAATGCTGATTATTTTTGTTATTGTCGCATGTCCGATAGATTAGAAATACAACCACCAAATGATTAAAAAAATGTAATGAGCAAAAAAATGTTTTCCATTGCTCAAAATTGGATACGAGAAACTTTGGTTATTTGCTCGATCGGTTTTTTTTTTCAATCCATTCGCGTCACGTTTCCGGAAATAACGGTGGAAGGATTCGCGCGGGAAGATATCGCCGATAGTGCTAATTCGGTGCAAAGAGAAGTCTCGCGCGAAGTTTGTCATTAATATTTTATTAGTTGCGAGCGGAGCCTAACTGCGCATCAACGCGTCCGACACGATGGGAGGTTCGAGAAACATGCGATGTATGTACGAAATTGCTGCGATCAATTCTCTCGCTCGATGATGACAAGGTGCTATACGTACTCCGGCTACGTTCTGGAAGGTTCCACCGGCGTTTTGTCCATAGCCGGTACGCGCGTATGCACCGCCGCAGCTAAGAAACGGAAGGGCCCATCTCGCTAAGTTTTCTCGTGTGAAATCGCGCCCCGGCACGTTCTTCCGTTTCTTAACGCGCGATACCTGCGGACACCGCGTATCGGTATAAATTATTTATGTATATATGTGCATACTTCGCGAGACGAGTGTCTGCGACTCGGGAATGCAACGACGCGACACTATGTGTATATGTCACTCGCTCGGATTGTTTCGCGTATATGACGTAATAATACGATGCAAGAGTTTCTGGTGGTGTGAACGAGACACGGTGATTGAAACAAGAGCGCATTCGCGACTTTTGACGAAGAAATGGGCAAGTTTTTATTTAAAGAAAAGCCTGAATATTCATCTCGACTTCTCGGGGAAAATAAATATCATTATAAATACAAACTCTCACGTTTTCGGGTCTGAGATATTCGCATGCAGAAAAGATAAATCCGACCAACCACCAAATTGGTTATTCAACGTTATGCAACTTATTAATTCTCGTAACACTTCGCATCAAACTCATATTTACCCTGCAAATTGTAATTTAATCGTACGACATTTTTTTCAATTGACATGGCAATTACTCGAATAGAATCTACAAAATATTCTCATTGAACTGTTTTTTTTTGGGTCGCGAACCTGAGCCATAATTTACGAGACTTTTTTTTTTGTTTCTGATTTTATGATGGAATAATTTTTTATTCATTTACGATAGAATCGCCGAAGCGTAGTCATTTTTTTAATGGCTGCAACAAGCGCTTTGATGGAATGAGAATTATTCACATAAAATCGGACGCTGAGTTGTTCGAATTATTCATAGCAGTCGAAAAGCAAGTGTTACGCGTGCATTCAAAGTTACGGTCGGCGGCAGTTATAGCGATCGGATGAGCCGTTCTCGCTGGTAGGAGAGAGACATCGAAAGAAAGCGAAGTAAACTCGTTGGGTCAGTCGGGCGCGTAGCTCGTCGGATCACAGATGAGAAGCGAGCGAGAGAGATAATAACGGTACAACTTAAACGCTACGTTGGTGCACTCTGCGCATTTCCATCCTAATAATCGGTATCGTCGTGCGAACGGCCGAGGCTCTCTACGGAAGAGGAATAGATCGCGCAAATTGAGCTGCGGCAGAGCTCGGGAAATTTATGGCGCGACCAATGGAGACTAAAGTCTCGCACCCCTCCCAGTTCGAACGAGTGAAAGTTTATTAAAGTAACATTTATCTTCCCCGGAACGTCCGTAATATCGTGAAGCAACGAGACAATGAACGAGCGAGGACAGAAATTTAGCAGTTTAATATTAATTTTTTTTTTAATATATATTTTTTCTTTTTTTTCCTCAACACGTGTATGAGAATCACTCGGAATCTTTCACCGTCAGAATTCTAATCTCCGATAAAACAGGCTCACCGACTAATGCAACCGCGCGATAAAGTTTTATCTATTCCCACGAACGTCGACGTCATCGGTGCCTTCCCGCGCGACGGCGGCGATATGAAGCGGTAAAAATTTTTATGCAACGCAACGTCTATTATTAATGTTCGTCATGCGATTTGTCGGCGGCGTGAGGTTTTCCGAGTCTCATTGCGTCAGTCATAGACACGGATACAATCGTATCTCGTGGGCGTTGTTCGCCGAAAATTTCATCGCAATGTTTTGGCTCGGGTTTATTATAATCTCTGTGACTGTTGCTGGCGGCGAATACAAGCACACTCTCTCGCGTTGGCGTCGGTTGGCCGACTTGTAACGTTCCTAATTGTAAGTAGCGCACGGACCGACCAAACCGACGGGCCCGGAACATTCGAATTCCGGAAGGATATTGAATTTCGTGGATTAAATTTTTTTATTTTGAATTTATCGATCAATGAATCATGCATTTGTTAATCAAATTTCAAATTGAATAAACAATAAAATATGAATTGTTCTCTTCATTTTTTATCAGAAATATCAATAAGGTATATTTGATGCAATGAATTTATCTCCAATAAGCAGAAAAATTAAAGTTGATTAAAATATCGTATAAACTTGTGGAACAAATTTTATCTATTTGTTCGACAGATTCAACTGGTCTCTTTATGATGTAAAAATAATTTGCTAAAAATTCAATGTACAATTACGGTGGAAAATTAGTGACGAATATATTTCGAACCGTAGTCGCTACTTCACGCTCAATAATATACTTTCATTTCGCGCTACAAAAAAAAACATTTACTTTTCACCTACATTATACATTACTTTTAGGTTTTGTGGTTCTGCATAAAAACTTCTAATTTTGTTAACGGTGCAATTCAAGTCGTTTCTTTTATGTCGATTCAGGTAAAAATCACACCAAAAGCCATTCTCAAAATAGTTCTACAGCGTTTATACTCGAAATATACCTGCAGTTGATTATTATCGCTTTAGCGAGACCCCGAACCATAAACCTCGATAATCCTCAGATGGGAAACCCGGACGCTCATCAACGCTCGTCAAGGTGATGCTAAAGTTATTTGCAAATTCGTTCTCTTTTTTTTTTTAATTCTCATTATTGTCTCGAACGAGCGAAAAAGTGCTAGTAACGACCAAGGTTCTTTTGCATCATATATTATTTATCGAATGCACTGATCCAGTGTAATTGAAATTCACACAGAACAATAACTACATTAGCAGATATGCAAAAATCAACGATACAAAAAGAATCCCCGAGGGAATTTTTGTTCGGAATTGTTCGGCAAATGTACTTCCGGCGATCAAACAAACTATGAAACGCTTATTTCAATCGGATGATTTATCGTCGAAAATATATGAAGAAAGAAATCTTCAATCCACGGTGAACACGCGAGGCGGTGCCTCGTAGCGCGACGAATTGTGGTTATCGATCTATCGTTAGTCTTATCGTGCCGGTGTTTGTTTTGAAAAAGTACGGTGCATCCAACGGGCGCGACCGGCTTCCCGTTATCGCACAACAATACTTTTTCACTGTACAGTTACGCACTCCACGCGAACTGACGTAGGTAAAAAAAATTGATTTACCGTATACCCTCTTTCTCGCGTGTGTTGCATAAATACGACGATTTTTTGAGGAACAAGAAAAAGGGTACTGCGCGCCGCGGCTACCGGCATTGTTCATGGATTGACTCGAAGGATGTAATTATTCTTTTCTCTTCATTCTCATTCGTTCTTAATCGAATCTCGAACGCGGACACAGCTCTCTTTTCCGAGAGGACGCAGAGCACTCTCTCGAAGTGTGTTATCCGAGTGTAAGCTGCACGACGAAATGCTCGCCACGGATATTGACACAAGACTCTCTCGGTTAAATCGTATTTGGGCCAAGGGCCGCGCCGACTAAACTCTACGCCCAGTGGCCCGATAGTTCGAGCTCATCGGGGATTTATTTTTCGTTTTTCGAACGAGACATTCGTCGACGGCCGAAAGCTCGGCAACGCGAAAAAAAAAGTGTCGTTTACAGTTGCCTCCTTTATTTTGCTGCCTTTATTTTGAAACTCGCCTTTGGTTCGGGACAATGTAAGAGCAGCGGGCTAAAAAAAAACAACGAAAGAGCTGACTCGTCGTTATGGAAACCTCGAACGCGTGACATTGTCGCTACCGAGAATTCTTCGCCAACGAAACATTGCGTTTCTACCATCGGAACGATTCTCAAAAGGAAAATTAATCCTTCGACCCGGTGGATCTCGACGCATGACTAAATCAAATTTTATTTTCTTTCCAATGAATAATCGTTTGTATGTTCTACGCGATGCTGTGGCGACAGGGAAAAAATTATCGAGTGAACGCTTCAAAGCGGTCACGATCGCGAGGGAGGGGCGTGTGTGATTCTAGCAGGGCGTTGTGGCGGCCAACCCTAAAACCTCGCGGTCTACGGTCCTCGTGTAATTTTATTACGAAAAAAAAAAACCTACGAAAAAATTGTCACGAAAAACGACAATATTGTCAGAAATACGCCGTATTGCATCAGAAACTTTTGTCAAAACGATCGTGATTTGCACCGCCAAAATTATCAAAATCATTATCGTTTCGTGTTTTGCAACAGTCTAAAATTATTATTTGTGCTTGAAAAATATTTTCTACGAGAAAAAATTCAAAAAATGTGGACATATATAGCTGCAGTACGATTATCTTCGGGGCATAATTTTTCGTATATTCAATATTTCGCTAAAATAACACTGACCTGCTGTCCTCGACGCTGTTTGTCGTCATTTCACCGTAGTTCATCATGGCACAATTTCTGTATACTGTTTCAGCTTCTCTCGTTCGTTGTTGGCTCAGATACAAGCTCGATGTTTCCTTTTCTTTTTTTTTCGTCGATGTTTTGGAGTCCTCTCTGTCGAGGATTTCCCGTACGGACGTTCACTTCTTCGTCGTTTGTATGCTTTCGAAAAGAAGATTCTTCTCTACGTTGAACGGCAGAGATTTATTCTTCGACGGGAACGGTTATAACTCGAGATGCATTCGAGATATATGCTTCGTCTTCCGATGTGAAATTCTTTTTTCTTCAAACTCCGGCAAAGCTCGGTCTATCGTATCGTTTGTTCTCCTCGACGATCACACTTAACGAACGTATTTGTATTGTCGACGACAGGAGCTGCTCGATCACGAGATGTTTCGCGACTGTTAGTTGACACGGGTGTGTTCAATTCGTAGCAAAAATCCCAGTTAAACGAGCTGCTGGAGACAGACAGACGAATAGACAGAGGTGCGCGTACGTACGGTCGATCACGGACTACCTCGTCGCGTTAAAGGTGGCCCGATGGCTCCGGGCTCGAAGCTTATATCAAGAGAGGAGGAAACACCGACGCCTCGAAAACTCGGGAGTGGGAGAAACCGACGCGCCGGGGAACTCGCGCTGTTTCAAACATCGCAGTTCGCGAAATTGAACTATAGAACTCTCCGTAATGTTCTTCTTTATCATTAATTCGCGATAAGACGCTTCGAAACTCGGTCCATACATTTCTTCATGCACGATCTTTGAACTGGAGTGCGCATTTTTTATTTGTTAAAACAAAAAAAAGAAAGACATAAGCATGCGGGAGTAGAAGTTTCAGCGGTTCGAGAGGTTTAGTTGGTGAAATGGCCGTGCGACGCTTCGGGGCGTCGTCGTCGAATAGTTCGCGGCGGTATCCACGAGAGTCGATATAGACTCTATGGCCGGGCTAGCCGCGTGTGCTCTCTTGTTGCGGCGGCGATTCTTCTCTCGTTTTCTCTATATACAGTATATATGTATGGGTAGTTATAGGGAACACGCGAGAATCCCCCACTCTCGAACGCTCGAATAGTCGTACCACAATCGGAGCCTCCCCATTGGTTGATTCGCGAACACGCCAGCCGCAGCGAGAGGGGCCGCCACGCCGCACCGTACGTCGCTCGATCGCAATTACTGCGGCGGCTCGCGAGCACGAGCGCGGGTCGTACAGGTGCGCGTAACTGGGTTGCCGAGGCAGACGGGCGCGCGTCGTCCGCGTCTCTTTCTTCGGCCGATAGTATACCGCGAAATCGTAGCATTTCTGCCTCTCTCGCTAATATCGCTTTAGGAGAGTACGCTTGCACTCGCCGAAACTATACGGAGTGTGCACTCGTGCCATCGATGCACTCGGCTTCTCGTAGCCGGGACGACGTTCGCATACTCGTTGTATCGTATAGCACACACAGGCGGCTTGAGTTACCTATGCCAAATTGCGTTATAGACTGTTCGCTTGCGAACCGCGTAAGTTGCACATAGCTATAGCCGATTAGGTGTCCTGAAAATATACAAAAGAAGTCGTAGTTTGAGCGATGTTGAACTCGAGCCAAATACGCCGAATGCGAATGGGAAAAATCTCGGCCCACCGCGCATGGTGTTGCGGGCATACTTATTTTTGCAATTCTCGTAGAAATTGACTTTGGGGGTTTTTTCATTGTAGCGTACAGAGGGAAATCAGATTTCCGCGACTGAGGTAATGTTTGGTAATTTATTTTTTATTCGAATAAATTTCTTCGTTTTTTTTTTTCGGTAACTTTGGAATATAATTTTGCTAAATATGATTCAATCACCGTGAACTAGCATTAAGAATTGTCAACGTTTCGTTAAGCAATCATCGTATATGTTACTATTTCTTTATTAGATTTGTTTCGCATTCCAAACATTTTGCATCGCCATGTGCCTTGCAAATTGATGTTTTCGCCGCGAGAAATGCGATAGCTTACCAATTTTGAAAGCCCAGTCGACTACTCTTACGTATCGTTAAACGTATGTAATTGATTCACTAGTTTGCGATTATTTTGCGCAAAAGTGCAAAGCCGCGCAACGTTGAACCTTCTTATCTTTACTTCCTTACACAATTCTGTGCTCGCAATTCAGACGCGAGTTGATGGCAAAACATGTTTGCGGCAAGAAAAAAAATGTAATAATTGGACCCCCTGCGATTCGCGGCTTGCTGATAACGAGAGAAAATAAATATACGATAATGAGTGAACGATGACCGGGGGGGCCCAACTTGTGAGATAAAACGATCGAACCGCGCGAGTACTTTGTGATAGAGGATGCTTCTCGACGACGACAAAATAAGAGTATTGCGATAGGCAACGTGCTATTTAATTTGCATTCTCATTTCATCACTTCATTCCGTTCCGCGGGATACCGTCGAAGTATCTTTGTGGGTCTAATGAACCAATGAACTTTAACGGCTTCTCTGTGTAGTCAAACGTTAGCTGCATGCAACGCGGCGTGAATGCCGAGGCGAAATCGGCTGCAGGAAGCGCGCCATAGTCCGTATCTGGAACGTAGCGTCATCATGCGCTCGAATCACAATTGTGAAGAGTGTCTCTCGTAGCAGGTGCTCGTTGTGCATGGATGCTACGGATCCGTGGATGTAGAAAAAAAATCTCCCCATGATGCCCGCGTAACTGTGCGTTACTCAGGCTTATAGAATCCAGCTTTGTCGAACAATAGCTCGATAGACGCGTTCGATCGCGTGATTGCGAAGTGTATCGAATACAATTTCGAGATTTTATCGGGAACGAGAAGCGAACCCGCCGAGCTAAATACGCAACAACGCTATGCAGAGAATTTCAATAGCAATTGAGGAACGTATAGTGGCGATATGACAATTTCTGTCGAGCCACTCGGGCGCTCTGCTGGCGAGCTCCCGAGGAACGAACGTCTTACCCAGCCACAGGCGGGCGCCAGCGCGCTTGCACGCCTCAGCCGCGTGATACACTTCCTATTGTTTTTATTCAAAATATATATATTCCAATCCGTGCGAACGACGCTGTCACATGCGCCGGTGAAAATTGATCTCCACGCGCCTACAACTATCCGCGATGTCGCGGCGTGAGAATTTGCATTGAGCAAGCATTGAGTGAGTTTGGAAAAAAAAAAAGTTGACATTGACTCCGAGAGTCTTCGACGTCGTTCGAGTTTGAACTCTTGTGATGGGAAATGTAATCACTCGTCTATACGCGCGTGAGACGGGACTTCTTACTTGAAGAACGAGAACCGTGACCTTGACAATGAACAGAACATATAAGCTTAGTCGCAGTTACACGCATTATTGGAAGGACGCTGCATTCATTTATCTATTTCATTTTCATGAATAACAACTTTATTTACTGTAAATATTAAAATTGTGTAAAATAGAAAATATGACAAGTATATTCACATTACTATCGGGTTTACACGATGAAAAAGCATTTTTGATGATTTTATTAAATAGTAGTTTATGTAAATCTACCAGATATTTTTTGTTTTTGCATGTAAATTCGGTATTTTTTGAGTTGACGGAATGACGAGAGCGACTTGAAACGAGCCGATAAAAGATGATGGATTATACGAACATATCCAGAGTTCATTGTCGGCTAATTAGTATCTCGAGAGTTCATTAGCGTTAAGTGATCACCCGACGGAAGATTACAGTAATTTTTCCGCGTTGACGCGCGCAAAGGCTTTAGAACGAGCTGGAAAAACTGCACCTAAGAAGAGAACGAGCACGCGACGCGTCCAGGCACATTTCGTTGTTCGACGCGAAGGAAAAACTCGATTGACGGATCGTACGAGTTCTTTCTTACGCGTGCAATGCATATACGCTGCCCGATTGGAATTGGAAGACGACGACGCGGAGTAGAAAGAACGAATACGAGACGTCTGTGGCGCGGCGGGATTGTTGCATATAGTAGCATTAAATGACTTCAGCTGCGTCGTAAATCATCTGTTCTAACTTTTTACCGGTTTGGCTTAGCGCAAGACGAATGCATCGCGAATAAATTTAGTATCGATCACTCAATTTGTTTTCCCAGACTCGCGGTCAATACTTTTTTTTTCAAAAGTAGACAGAAAATAGAAAACATGGATTATTCATAAAATATTTTTTTTTATCAAATGGAGAAAAAAAACGGAAAAAAACGCGTTACCTCAGAACACTCATTCGGTCTTGTCTAAGCTTTACCTCGGTCGTTAGAAACTTTCCGTGAACGCGCTTGCATTTCAGACGACCGTGCGCCGATAGATTGTCGTACGTGTGAGTATCGGATAGTGAA
Source organism: Ischnus inquisitorius (assembly GCA_963924025.1). NCBI lineage: Eukaryota > Metazoa > Arthropoda > Insecta > Hymenoptera > Ichneumonidae > Ischnus > Ischnus inquisitorius. The sequence continues at coordinate 16,721,876 of OZ001245.1, read as the reverse complement.
CTTTGGCTTTTCCGCACGCGCCGTGATGTTTATTATCAATCATCGCGAGCTTGCCTTTTTTTTTCAAATTATTCCGCAAATTATTACGTCCAACGAAGGTCACGAGCGAATAGCTGACTAATTCGATAATCGAGAGTTCATTGAAAAAAAATTATCTCGGCCCGAGTAGAAATTTACGAGAGCTTTGCTCTCCGTGAAAGAAATAAAAATAATAACTGTAGCATCACGGTAGAATCAGCCGTGGATCACGTGTACAAATCACGACTGATAAACCGAAAATCACCGGGCTAACACGTTGGAGAACAGTGAAGTAACGCGAAGCTTCGTCTGGACTTGTGTCTGTTATGTGTGTGCACTCCGTCGGGTCAAACATTGGCCGGAATTTTCCTGTGGAAACAAACGTAACTATTTATATTATTGTTTTTTTTCTTAAGCTCCGGATCTTGACGCTTGACCCTTCATTGTATTATCGTCTGAGGGGCGTCTTACCGTGCATCGAATAAAGAAACAAATAAATCCGATTCCAAATTCTATACGAAAATACTATCGGAAATAAAAAAAAAAGACAACTATTCATATGAACAATGGAAATTCTTTTGGGACACCTTAAATGACTTTTCGTCGCAACATTGGTTATCGTCCGACATTTTTTCACGATGTACGTTTCACCTCAATTTGGACTTTGGTACTTTTCAACGACAAGAGCCGTGGCCGTGTCGCACGTTCCCGTGTGAACGCGCGTCTCGTTCATTCTTCGCCGTTGATAACGTCAATAATCAATTCTCCTCGTGCCCAAAACTTGTGCGCAAGTACCCGAAGGTGTGACGATTAAGTAATAATGCAAAGCGTGTATACGAATTCCTCGAGAGTCCATGGTTCAATGACACGCACCGTTCTCGCCGAGTGACGGCGTAATATGGAAAGAGATTGTTGACTTAACGCGTGCGACCATCATCGCACGGCTCCGCATGTAAATCGACAGTAGCGATTAAATGAAAATAAAAACAGACAATGAAAAGATGCGATAGGCGACTACCGTTGTTAACGATGCAGGATTATTCATTCGAAAAGACGATGACGGCAGGCAATCACGGCGCGGACGACATTAAGTTCGCCCGCATTCGCCTCGCTCTCATCAACATACACTGACTGGCAGGTCACCGCATAAGTTTCAGGACGGGTCGCAATTTAAATGATACAGCATACACTTTCCGTCTTCTCTACGCGCCCGCGCTAGTATAGACGAACACGAGGGTGTTCCGGTTCGTCGAAAAAAGTATTCTTTAATTGTCGCTGAAAGAAACATGTATGCAAAATTGGTAACGATTCATTAATTCTACGAACGATCTAATCGATCAATTAGAGAATTAATTGCAGATTTTATTCCTACGTAATGGTGTTTTTTTCGCGGCGATTATAAAAACTCGACGAGACTCGAGATTTTTTTATCTCATTTTATTTCCGTACTTTCGAGAACCTTTTTTTCATCACCGGCTCTCGATGCCCGGACGTCATAAAACTTTGTATCAACACCAATCATATTCGTTAATTGCATCGTCAAAAGAATTTTTTTTAAGGTCAGAGTCTTCTGTTAATGCGTACGTGTGGTAAGTGTGTACCAGGAAGATGATTGTTCGGACGTGATAGACGTCAGAAACTCTTCAGTCGTCGGTAATTATTGCATCAAGTTCAATATTGCAACTGGGAGAATTAACGTAAACGTAAATTCGGTATGCTCAGCGCCCGACGATTTATGCGCGCCAGGAAAATTCTCTCGGATCAGCTTCCACATCAGCATTTGCATTATATGATGATTTTTTTCGATACAATTGACCCCGCTCGACGAACAGTACTCTTCGGTAACGTCGGCTTATTGAAATATGATTCAACTCGTGTTGAACCGCGTTGTCATTGCAATTGGCGAGATATCAATCGCACCCGAGTATCGAAGTATACACGACGAATGTTTGTATACAAGCTTCTCCTCCTCATCGATTAATTGCGGTCATTTGCGATAACCGAGCGAGCGAGCGAGCTCTTACGTGACCGTTCTGTTCTCGCTATCTCGTCGGTCGTGCGAATAAAAGATGAGTTAAAAAAACCACTGTCACCTCGCACGAATTTACGACGCAGCAGCACGGATTATAAGAAAACCTTTTTCGTAGTCATGTAAGAGTCTTTGCTTCATAAGAAACGTGAAAGGGCTATGCATTGCCGAGGGCCTAGAAGAGGATGCGCAGAAGCCTATGCGCATACTAGAGCGGTGGACGATCACGCCTGTCGGGGCTCGCCAGTCGCTCGGCAGTTCGCCGCTGCGCGTCGCCACGTTGCACGCCGGCACGTCGAGCTCCGTCGGAAAGCACGCTGTTACGCTCTCGTACATTTCCTTTCGTAAATCCTGTTAACAAAACTTTTACCTCGTGAATAACCAAGTGTCTCCACATGTTCCCGAAACTTTCCTGTACGAGTAGTTGCGCGAGTCAAGGTTGATTCTTAGGTAATTCACTAAATATTCTTAAATACGAAAATCGACCGGCTTCGCACGACGCCGGTGTTTACTGCAAAATCCGCTTGTTTATCCTCTGTGTCGTGTCCCGATAGTATCCGGCATGAATGAATGCCAAGTATTCTGTCGTTGAATACATTTTTTTACACCTGCGTCATTTCGACTGTTTGCCCAAGTTCTTTCATTGTTTCTAAAAAACAGTTTGAAAATCTACCAACACTACGAGATATTTCTTTGTTCTCGCGGCCATTGCAAAAACGATTCTCGCGTGGAAAAAAAACACCGCGACCGCGACCGAACATTTAGCGCGACAAAATCGTGATCTTCTCTTTTATTCGAAATATTCGAAAGCTCGAAAAACGGAAATTTTTATAATGCTTCTGGTTTGCGTGAACTCGTCGAATTTATCCGAACGGACGGGAAATTAAGGATTTTTTCGAAACTTCGATTCATATCGAAGGTGCCAATGACTGCTATTGAGCCCGGCAAATGTTTGACTAATTTTTATTAGTGAAAAAGCTTTCGTAAAACAACTTATTACATTCACTTTAATATCATTACATAACGAATACGCGCCGCAATTTCGTTAACTCTGGTATTACATAGTATTGGGTTTCAATGTATCGGTGTATATGTGTTCGGTAGTTTTGTTTTCTGTGGTACGTGTTCATTTTTCTTTTTCTTGTTATCAGCCTGTGTATGTACATATTTCGCACGCATTTTTTGCGCGTACACGTGATTATCTCGGAAAGAAATAGTATGACAGTAATAAAAATCATAATCATTCGATTAAACGGTCGGGAATTCGTTGTTGTATAATTCCGCTCGCGTTCCGTGTTTTCGTACCGAAACGCTTCTCTCGCGTTGACCTTTTCAGGTTTTTGTTTTTGTTTTTTTTTTTCTCGATCGCAGACAAAGGCCCTCGTACGAAGGAGACATCAAACTTTCTCAATTAATGTACACAATTCACGAACAAATTTAATGACAATTAAGACTGATAATGAATATATAATGTACGGCGAACAGAGGAGAATTCATCACGAAAAAAATACGCCTTTAAAAAATCGTTTACAGTTTTACGACGTTTCCGTGCCCCTGTTTTCTCTTCTCGTGTTTTTCAATTCGAAAACACTTCGTCCCCGCTATTTCCAGGCTCTTTTAATCTATCTCGGCGACTCGTCGCGCCCTCGTTCTTTTCCTTTTCCCATCGTAATTTCATAATTGACTAAATTTTATATTACGTTTTATTAGCTAGAGAGATCCTCGTGCGCGCACACACTTTCCCTACGAAATGCTCGGCACGCGCACGCTCCATTGTCTAACTTCACTTGGGTTGTGTTTTCCTGGGTTATTTTTTTTAACCTTTTTTTTTTTCCTCAAATAATTATTTATAATATTTATATTTATTTATAATATGAATTTTTTTTTTCATCGTCATTTCTTAATAACATCGTATTTACAAAAAAACTTGCTTTATTTCTCGATTATGACAAAGTTCCTTTTTCAATTTAACTACCTAAATTTTTTTCTTTTTTTTCTTTCGAGCTACAAAAAATGTTTCGTTCAGTCCTCTGTGTATTGTTTTTTTTTTGCTTCCGGTATTATACGCACACGCTGATACGCTTCCGGATCGCGGCCCTTCGAGGGCCCTCGGTCGGAAGCGAAGGCGAGCCTCACGGCGTCAGATTAATTTTTTTAATGTTTCGCATTCCTTGCGCTCCGTTCGAGCAGCGAGACGCGCGCACAGCAACGTATTCCGGAACATCGCTCGCATCCTCGGGTTAATTCATTTCACCGTCGTTTCGCGAGGCTAATCGCGACCAGACGAATTTATATACAGACCAGCGTGATGCGCCATTTCGCATCGTCGAACTAAATCCGAATCGCATAAATTCACCCAAATCGTGTATGTATATATATTTTCCAATGCGTTGATTCCACGTCCGAGATTACCTTAATTCGAGATTACAAGCGAGATTGAGGAAATTACTATACTTCATTAAATGTTTAATATGTCTACGGCGTTTAACTTTGTACATTGGAAATTAGTGTAATTTTTTTCTTTCATTTTTCTTTTTTCTTCAATTCATTACTCTTTCGCTCATCTGCGGTGGTTTTCATTAGTTTACGAGGGAGAGAAAAATGGGCGCGGGGGCCTGATAGGGAGGGATACATGATTGATGTCGAGTCGCGAGGATCTTTGAACGGTCACCGTAACGGCTGATATATATTTTTTTAATTCGTCGCTGCATTGTTTTTCTTTGAACCGGATGTTTTTTTTATTTTCTTCTTTTTTTGAGCTTTCCTCGCGAGACTCTGGACTCAGTCGCGCCCGTCGTATTTCAACACGCGATTATTTATAAAGCTCTCGAACGGGCGTTACGCGGTTATAACAAAACACGCTATTCACCCACGCAAAAAAACATTCTCGTTATTCTCTCACGCACGAATGAATCACAGGAGTTACCGTCGACAACGCACCGATCTCTTGTCGTTGGTTTCTCGATTAAAATTGCCGAACGCGCGAAGTTCAATTAAATTCGCTACCAACGCGCCGTTATTAATATTATTATTATTTCTCATTACCCACGAGAGATGCTCGCGCCTTCTCATATTTCGAACGCGAAGATTTCCATCGATCTCGGTCTCTAGATAAATTCGATTAAAAAAATGTCGCATCCCGACGGGCTTTTCGCGAGCGCGATTCTGTTTTTTTTTTTACGTTCTTTTTAAAAACACTCCAATTTCAATCTAGATAATATAAGTTTAGCATACCGATTAATAATTTTCGTAATTTCTCTCTTGGTAACAATGCGTAAATCGACGTCAACGTTGCTAATATGTATTTACAGAATTATGATCAATCGTATGACAATTATATCGAATTATCGTACATAAAGAACTTGGGCGAAGGGAGGGGAAAAAACTTACAAATAAACGTAAAATCATTTTTTTGTGACACCTCGCGTGGATGCGCGTTAGAGAGATGTGGACGTATCGATTGCGCCGTTTGCCGATAGACCGGGGCCGATTCAACGGGACAATCAACGTTCCGAGATTGTCGATTAAAAAAATAAAAATTTCCTTCGTAAATTGCATATTTAATCGACGATTATTTTTTGTTAATTTTCATCGATTGTGCAACTTTACGTAATTATAAAATTATTTTCTTAATCTAAAATCTCGTTAAATCGTCGTGTCACTGCGGCCAGAGGAAAATTTAATCAACGAATAATCCCTTAAGTATCGTTATTAGAACACACTTCCTTCTCCTGGTCCCTCGACCATCGTTTCTCAATTATTCATCGTCACCATTGCATTCGTGAGTTTTAAAAAGGACTAGAGGCCACTCTTCCATTCCCTCGAAGCTCTCGGATCCCGAAGTGTCACCGTCAACGTCTTTATTTGCCTTTCCTCCCTCATCCTCTTCGTCCGCATCTTCCTCTTCATCTCGTATGTCTTGGTTCGGACGCGCGGAGCTCACTATCGAGCGGGCGCGCGTCACCTGGAATGGGCTCTTATCACGACACGATTCTAAGGACTAGCTTCTCTCGCACGTCATTCGCCGCTGTTCACCTCGTCGTAGTGGGAAAATTTGAGGAACACCTGCTCGAGGGTTGTCTGACTGAAGCTATACTCCTCGATGTCCAACTCGAGCTTGGCTGCGTTAGAGAAAAAAAAAATAATACGACAGTATTATAAAACATGATTTTCATCGCGTGATTGGTAAAAATGAACTCTTAATTATATTTTGCAAATCATTCTGATCTTTTTGATTTCATAGCGTGACAAGATCTCTCAGCCTGTGTTTTACATTTCTTCATTTTGCCTAAAATCGAAATTTCTAAAGAACGCGACGATTGAAACAAAATTCATCTGGTCTTAAGGGAATACAAAACACCGCGGGCGATAATAAAACTGTAAAGCTATCTTCTCAATGATGCTGAAACTGGATGTTCAAAGATGACAAAATTTCATTACAAGGTCTATTAGACGTTGTAGAATTGCATTTTTAGTTTAATGTCAGAGTTTCGGCACTCGGAAGAGAAGCCTTGCAGTTTTTATTATCGACCAGCCTCTGCTCAGGCAAGCGATCTCGTATTGCGCATCATCTTGAAAAAGCGTTTCCAATTTCGTCGCGGTGATTTTTCACTTGGTTTAAATGGCATTGCATGAATTTACCCTTCTCCAACTGTGTGAAGCAGTCGGCGAGCGAGGTGACTGCGTGCTGAGGCACTGCGAACACCAAACGGTCGGCAAAACTTTCCTCGAGCGTCGCGTCCGGAAACATTCCGGCGACGAAATCTTTGAGTCCCGTTATCCGATCGCCCGACGGCGTTGTCGGCGTGCAATCGCCGCCGAGCAACTTCATCTCGAGGGTGTAACCGGCACCGTAAAGATTTTTGAGGTGTTGAGTCGAGCCTATGCAACGAAGCTCGCCTTTCACCATTATTCCCACTCTGGAACAGAGCGCGTCGGCCTCCTCCATGGAATGAGTTGTTAGGATAGCTCCCCTTCCTCCCTGCAATGAAACAGCGAAAAAAAGCCTTATAAAAAATTCAACCACTGCGACTCACAAAAAAAAAGACCTCAAGTTTAGAATCCCATCGTTTTCCAAAATTGTATCAAATTACAGAAAGAATTACAGCATTGAATCTCGAATCTCAACATCTCGCCTGAAGTTCTTTGATAAAATTCTCTTATTTACCGTTTTCGTCAATCTGCTAGGTAATAAACTTTCTTATAACCTTACTTGTCGTCGGAGGTAAAAAAAAAAAAAACTTAGAGATTATGTCGAACCTGGAAACTAGCAAGGATGGTATCCCAGAGGAATCTTTTGGATCTCGGATCCATTCCGGTGCTTGGTTCGTCCATCAGAACGACTTTTGGCCCGCCGACCATAGCCATGGCGAAGCTCAATTTCCTTCTGGTCCCGCCGGAACACTCCTGGGTCTGTTTGTCCGCGTGTTCGTGAATTTGAAGACCGGACAGATAGAGATCGACGATTCTGTCTATATCGCCCCAGGGAACTCCTCGTATTGCCGCGTAGCACTCGAGGTGTTCCCTCACGGTGATGTTTTTCCACTGGGCGTCGTGCTGGGGACAATAACCCATTTGCCTGAAGGCCTCGTTCATGTGAGTGTTGATGTTGTGACCGCCGATCTGTACTCGTCCCCGGGTAGCCGCCTCGTCGGCTATTATTATCTTCATCGTCGTAGTTTTTCCGGCACCGTTGTGACCGAGAAGACCGAAAACCTCGCCGGGCTCGACGGCGAGGGACAAATTTCTCACAGCTATCTTCTTCTTGGGCACCGGTTCCTCCTCTCGCTTCGAACAGCAACCACACGAGCCAATGTCGTGATTGCGATACTCCTTTCGCAAATTTTGCACCAATACAACCGGCGGCTCTTGCACCGAGGAGGACGTTATGAAATTGAAGACCCGCTGACGTTCGTTCTTCACGTCGGTATCCTCGTGCTCGCCGACGTCCGAATTTTCCATTATTTCCTCGCCAATCGAACCACCGTTGCGCTGAAAATTCAAAACGCCGATCTGTATTTAATATTCGTTTGAAAACCGATTCAACGTATTCAATCTTTTTACTGTAGGTTTTTTATAGGTCGAATAGCAAATATTCTAAATAGTACGAAAAAAATTCTCAATCGAAAACTTATTAATTTTTCAAGGTTGGATACGATTCGATACTAGATTAAGTTATCAGCATTTTTTCAAATCAATAATATCATACTATTAAATGTATTAAAGAGCGAATCGGTGTGTTACTTACGAGGAAATACTTGAATACGTCGCTAACTTTTCCGCCGCTCTTCTTGACGTCGAGGATGAGAAGCACGAAGAACCATAGCGGCACGTGTATCAACACACCGAGAGCCATGACAATGATCTCGGTCGTGAGATAGTCGGACATTGTCAGATGGTGGCAAGCCGCATTGATCGAGCACATGAGATGCACTCGATCGACGTAATAAACAGCCGCGTACGGCAGATACATTGTGTTCAGCAATGAAAATACGACGTGTAGTGCGAATGCGGCCGTTCCACCTTGAAGAGTACCACCTTTCCTTAAAATATTTCTTCAAGCCTTCTTAAAAATTCACAAGTGACACGGATGAAGCGAGCATTGATATACTTACCGAGACCGAGCATGTCGAGAATCATCACGAGGAGAAACGGTATCAGACCGAAGAACGTCGCTATGTTCGGCAGAATGCTCTGCGCCGAGTCCATTTTGTCGAATATGTAACTGAGACAAGTGGAAAAGAGAATGGACGATGGACAGTACAGCATCAGGAGACCGCCGAGGGTCATCAGGGCTGGAAGTTCTTGGAGCGACGGAACGTCGAAGAGAAATATTATTCCGAGGATGCAGAGGCTTATGAACGCCATCAAACCGGTTAGGACGATGAAGTATGTCAGGAAGTACATTGGAAAGGACAAACCATTTACGCGGAGTTGATTTTTCGTTTTTATCTGAAATGAAAAGAGACGAAAGAATCATTTTTTTGCTCAATGACCTCGTTTGCATCCTTCTGCCTTTCACAGAAGCCGTTTTGTGCAGTAAAAATGAGACCTGATTCTTAACACTTGCGGTTTTCACGGTGAAAGTGATACTTTGCAAAAATAGGGCTGGGCTATCGAAAAAAAAGCGAAAACAGGCAACTGATATAGCTTCGGAAACTTGAATTTCTTTGTGAACTGCTGGCAATTTTGTCTTTCGTTTGAATTACCTCACGATCGTAAACCATATCGACGGCCAGGGTAATGGGAACGAGAACGAAATCCATTCCGATGAAGAGTGACGAACTGGCGATGCCAATATTGAATTCCTGCGGCTGCGAGGTCTGCTGGAAGGGATGAGCCTTAACCTGGATCGGTGCAGGATCATTCTTGCCCGACAGAAGTCTGAAAGAGTTCCGTGATTTATCGATCCTTCCTTGATCAACAAACGGATTATATCGACAATCTTATGGATAATATACCTGTGATACGCGTTCGACAGAATGTTCATGAATATTGGTAGAGAGTGTTGCATCGTGTCGTTGTAAGTTAGGGTCAAGTTGATCCGATTATGCTTGAAATCGTCGATACTGAAAGCTGCCATGTACGGGGCGATGTCTAACAGGATCGACGTGTTTCCATCGTACTCGACCAAAGATTTTACGGTCTGAGAGATGTGATTTATCAGTGGCGATATGTCGCGATCCGTACTGTTCGTATAAAGAATTCTCGTGTCCTCACGGTAAGTATCTAAAATTTTAATTTGTGTATGAGAAGACTTTTAATAAATCTCGAAATATTCAACGATTTGTGATAGAAATTTTGGGGTTTCAGGACCTGCTGAGGCACTTGACAGACCTCTTCAGGCTCCGATGTAACGCTCGAAAATTTCTTTTGAGGATACAAAGCAAAACGTACTGTTACTCAACTCCAACGATTGCATCTTGATGTCAACCGTCTGGATGCTCTTCATGTAGAGACCAAGAACAACCAGAGCGAGGGGCGCGACGATGGTGAAATACAACAATTGAATATTTCTGAATAATCGCAAGACTCGAAGCCTTAGCATCGCGTATAGCGTCTGGAAAAAGTTAGGCCGTATCTTAATTGGATCCAAACCGAGGCCGAGGATCGTGGGGTTCTTGTCGTTGTGCATGCCGTCCGGCAAGTCTCCGGCTCCTTGAAAACAATAACGCGTTCCATTTTTTTATTTATCAATATTCGAATTCGTCGCAAGATGCATTTCCTAGTCATTGAAATGTTGAACGATACATAGGCCACCTGACGAAAAGAATTATCTATAAGATAAAAATTAATATGTTAAATAAAGTGTAAGATTTGTCGATTGTTCGACTTTCGGACGTATTTGAAGGGGTGAGTCGTTCGTCTAGATGAGTGACTTACGTGTTACGAGACGAGTGTCGTATCGATTAAACGTCTCATTGGTTTTGAAAAAAACATTAGACAATGAAAGTTTCAAAGGACACGACAAGCGACACGTAAAATAAACTTTCAGAAAACATACGTACATAGATAATGACTGGAAAATCCATCTTTATATTTTTTCTTTCTTTCTCATAATTTTCGCAATGCCGCAATAAGAAAAAAAAAAGTTTATATAGCGGCTCACCTTTGACCTGTCCGTCACCCTGAACAGTCGCCCCTTCGTTCTGTAAACTCTGGTAAGAAGTGCTCTTGGATTGAAGCGACAGTGATCTACTGAGTGCACGATTTCGCACCATTTTCTTCGAAAGGTTGTCCATCGTGCACTCGGTCTCGTCGTCCTTCTCCAGATGCAAGAAAACTTCCTCCAGAGTCGTCATCGAGACTCCGTAACTGCTGATGCCGAGTCTGCTCGTTCTCGTCTTTATTTCGTGCTCAATCGCCGAGAAGAGAGGAGCAAAACTCTCCACCGAGTTGTGAGGGAGTATGAAGCTTAACTCGCGACCGTGACGACGAGCTTTCTCGGCTTTTGCAACGTGCGAGGTTACCAAACGCGTTATCGCGTGCATACGGCCGTTTCCTTCGAGTACCAAACTGCGAAACGAACGTCAACGATATTTACTCGTAACACACATATCTTGCAATTTATTCGGAAATACCAGATTTTAATAATCATTTTTCCTCGCGATTACTTATCTTGGAAAGTCTACGGAACCTAATCTTCGAAAAGATTGACAACGTTTCATAAAAAACGGAAAACTTCGAAAGATCAACCATCCAGTCAATGAACGAATTTCGATCGATTGCCAAAGATAATGTAATCTGGTACCTCTGAGTCAAGCTCGTCGCTGTTATATCCTAAAACTCACGTCAGATGATAGCCAATTCCGAACTTATTCTTCAAGAACAGCGAACTTCCGCAGCAACGGAGTTTTCCTTTGCTGATAACGGCCTTACGGTCGGCGAGAATATCGGCTTCGTCCATGAAGTGGGTCGTCAGTAGAATTACTTTTCCGTGTCTTCTCGACTGCAGAAAAGACCACATCTGTCTTCGCGAATAAGGATCGACGCCGGCGGTCGGCTCGTCGAGAATAATGATTTTCGGATCGCCAATTATCGCTATTCCAACCGACAACTTTCGTTTCTGTCCACCGCTCAGATACTTCGCGAATGTATCGGCTTTTTCAGTCAGATCTATGTCCTTCAGAGTCTTCTTCACCTATTTTCCAGAAGAGACGGATAATTAAGAGTTTGAAACTCATTAATCCTTTGGTTCATGGTAATTGGAACGGATGCAATCTATTTAAATCGTGTAGAAACTTTCGAAGGGCATTTTCTCGATTTGAATTGCCAATCGGATTCGTCGGAATTACCTTGAATCTTCGAGAATAAAAGGGGCTTTTACTCACTTCCATCTCTATCATCGATCTGGGAATGCCTCGCACAGCTGCGAAAAATTCCAAGTGCTCTCGAGGCGTCAGGAGATCGAAGAGAATGTCGTGTTGTGGACAAACACCGGTCATGCTTCTTATCATTTGCATGTCGTTCGAGTCTCGCACGTCGTAGCCGAATATCAGTGCAGTTCCAGCCGTGGGCGCTGTGAGACCGGTTAGAATGTTGAAGAGCGTCGTCTTTCCAGCGCCATTGTGCCCGAGAATAGCTGTTATTTGACCCTCGTAGATCGTCAAATTTATTCCATTGACGGCTTTGACCTCGGGCTTTCGACACTTTTGATAAGATTTGTAGAGATCGACTATCCTGATCGCTTCGCGGCCCTTCATCTCTCTTACTACCGGCTCGACGTCGCGATTAGCCTCCTCCTCTGGGATGAACGAATTCGACTCGCCGTTTGAGGAAGGCACTTGTTGCTGAACATTTCGTAAAAAAAACAATTACGCTTTTTTTATTTTTTTGAAAGTTCAAGAATAAACGTTGATATTGTTAACAAATTTTCATTAACGAAAATTAACACGAAAAGTAGGTTAACTTGACCCGAAATTTCTAACCGGATCTTATGTTGGTTTGTTGGAATTTTCTGGAGAACGAAGCTTAATATTTTTGATTAATTTCCTGGTTCTTCAGTAAACTCTGGTACTTCGGTAAAGCAGACTTAACGCGATGTTTTTTGTCATCCGAGAAAAAGCTTTGAGAGTCAACTTACTCGCTGAACTTTCTTCTGACACCAAAATCCCGGTGTGAAGCAGAACCATGCCGGTCTCTTGATTCCATACTCGCTCGGAATTACCGAGTCGAGGTAGTAAGCGAGTACAGCGTACAGGAAGATGTCCAGGGTCATCATAATCAAACTTCCGCCGAAGGGCATACCGGGACCGGACCAAAGATTGTCAAAGTTTACGCCTTTGCCGCCAAGATCTGCCACGAGAGCCTTCAAGAATTTCTCGTTAATTAGTTTTGCGATCGTTGAATCTTTTTTTCATTCATAGTCAATGAAATCCATTTTCATACCTTATCCATTGCCAATGCGACTCCTGTAGGACTGAGAAGCGACACAACCCAGAATGATATTGAGCTCGAATCGTCAATGAACACGTGAATAAAGTACATCAGACTGAGCCCCGTAACAGCAAAGTTTCCAAGTACACCTGCGGTCTAAGAGTTTAAAGTAACGATCGTTATGCGATATTCATTTAGTCTGTAGTTAAAAATCAGAACGGCTGATCAATAGGATTATTACATTATCAGAACGGTTAAACGGTAGTTCACAATGAAAAGAAGATGTTTATCACTCACCCGTGACTTGTCGAAGAACGGTGTAATCATGAAAGCAAACATGATTACGGAAAAACTGTACAGTACGACGAGCAAGAAAATCGGCAAAAAGTGTGTATGTTGAAACATTTGGAGCGTGAATAGCAGAATTACTGCCACGGCCGAGAGAAGAAGCACGAATATGCTGTAGATTATGAACCAGGACAACCTGCAAGACGAAACAATTGTATTAGGAACATTCCGTAGACAATTATCAGAAAACGGACTTCTTCCTTCTATAATTAGATAACAATTACCAAAAGACCGAATCTTTGAGACCCATTATCTTCATTCCTTCCTTGATTTTGTTCTCCTTTTCGCCGACGATAAGTATCAGAAGATAAGTGATGAATTGCGACAACGCCATAACCATGTAAAGTGGAAAAAAGACTCGGAACGCTACCATCCAGTCTGTAAATTCAATTCCGAGTTATTGAAGAAATGATCAAGTGTCGGAAATTCCTTGATTTTGTATAAAATTGTAGATTTTTTTTAACCCTTTTCGTGCCGATGGGACAAGCAGTAACATTTATGCCGCGAAAGTCGGTTTTTATGCAATTTTATCTCGTTAAGACCAGTTTTTCTATTGACACTATTACGATCAATATGGTATCGAAAAGGGTTAAAATTCGAGAATTGGAAAGATTTTCGTACCTGCGGTATAAGCTTTCTTTGGAAACATTGCCAGCTTGACGTCAGGTACAGTGATATCGTTGTTTCCAGTATCGAGCTAAAGTAATATTAATATTAAACAAAAATCGTTTTCGATGGCAAAGAACCGTAATGAGTGTGTTTCCACACCACGTACTCTGATTTTCGTGATATCCATAATCATCTGAAGAGCCATGAATCCCGAGTAGAAATAATTATTGACGGGACACGATCCTCCGGTCTCGATGGAGAGAACACCGCCCATCCAGTGGCTGGTGTCCTTGCGACACGTGACCGGCGACGAGTAAAGCTCCGTCGGCGGTGGCGCCGACGTGTACGATGGATTCGTTCTTATTTCGTATCTAAATTTATTTTTTCACCCGTCCAATTACAAGTTAGAATAGTGCGATGCGCTTGATTGAATCGATCTTTCATTCTAATCGATGGGGAAACAACATTTGTAACGATTAACCCAAATTAAGGAAGCGGCGCTTGATTCGCGATGGGAAATTGCATTCGAAGCTGGTTTTCACCGAGCGAAACTCAGATAGAGAATAGAGTCAAAGAGGAAGAAAGCCCGTACTTAGAATTCTAGAAGAGATGCGCGGGTGTGCACACAGGGCGAAGGGTAAATTATCGGGTAATTGGATTGCCACGAGTTCGGGACGCCTCCCTGTAATAATGATTGAGGACGCGCGAGTTGCGAGAGCGAATGAGTCGATTAATTAACCCGAGGAAAGGCAACGGCGTGTGTTGCCTCCGCGAGACTGCTTTTGTTATTGATCTCCACGGAATTTGCTCTCGTAGGAGTCGTTGCCTACTCTCCGCAGACCGTTATGCAAACCCGGAAAAAATGTTCACCTTTTTTTTAATTCAACGAGTCGTGTCGCAGGTAAAAAAGAAAAACAAAAGCCACCGGAAAATTTGACTAAAAAGAAAGAATTTTGGCAGCGGTTTCAGTGCTTGGCCGTGGCTGCATTGATAATGAGAAAAAGGGGTTTACGCGTCGCGTTGCATATATAGATGCTTGCCGTCTAGACGAGCTAAACGCCGTTAGTTGGGTGAGCGCGGAGAGCAAAAAGCGCGGAGGGTGAAAATTGTGTCTTGCAGCAGTCGAATCGTTATTCCGACGTAGCTTGAGAAGCACCGAGCCCGCCGGCGCGCTTGCGATTGTTGCCGTGAAAAAGCAACGGAAGTACCAGCCGGCATTATCATTTTTTTTCCGTTTTGCGGGGTTTTTTTTTTCAACTCCTTCCTGAGTTTCCCTTGTTTCACGCTTAAACTTACAGAAGCCTCTGTGTTATCGGCCGAGGTTCCTCGAAGATAACGGCTAGCGGTACACTGTAAGGATCTCGCCAATACGCTGCCTGCAGGTCGTCCTGTGTGTCCAGTACCATGAAATTTAGGGGTAGCTTCTCGGGATAATCCCACATCGATAGCCACAGGCTATTCATGGCGTTTAAGAAAGTCTGTGAATCAAGAAAGAGAAACAACATTTTTCAAACGTTAACCACTATTGAGCTTAACTACTTACAATTTAATTTTCAACTTCGAAGAACTTCAACGAATATTCTAACATCAATATTTTTGCGCGATAAGGATTCCATTCCATTTCCATCGAATGCGTTTCGTTTCGAGTTGAGATGTTATTAATTGACGAATGAAACAATAGATTTAAGATCGAATTTTTTTTTTCAATATCAAAATTTCTTGCTCGATATTGGACCATTGTCGTATTGTTAACAAAAGTTTGCTACCGGAACTTTGGCATGGGTTTTCAACTCGGTATTTGATCACTTTGCATCGAAAGCGTTTTCTGAAGTACTTTTCGTGATTTTCGTTATTCGCGACTATCGAAGAAACGTTCGGTTGTCACGACGTTCCACAGACTTTTCAAGCAGTTCGATGTTACCGTGTTGCATGGACGACAGCGTAGGTGTCCTCGTTTGTGAAATACGAGATAGACGAGCCCGGATCGACTGTTTTGGGACGCGAAAAGCTCTTGGGAAGTTGAACAGGGTGGGTTGGCACGAGGCAAGACTTGCCGTTGGAGGAACAAGAGAGTTCTCGCGTAACTTGTCGTTTCTCGCGAAGGATCGAGGGGGGAAAAGGGAATTGAAAGTCTCAAAGCCCATCCGGGAGGTCCCGGAGGTCTTTGCTTTCACGGGACACTGATGTAAGTGATGTGCAGGGAAAATAGGTCAACTCCAATAATACAATCCTGCGGCCCTGATGTATAACGCGCCTCGTATCAACACTCGAATTGCTTATTTCTATTTCCGTCGTATTGTTCCACGTGGGAACAAACGAATGAATTTAATGAATATTGCAAATTTTCATTTCAATAACTTCGTTTCGTTTTATCCGAAAAATGAATGAACAATAGCGCATTGAACTTACGAGAGTTTCCGTAGAATTAGGTACAACCGCTATCGTGTTGTTTTTGTATCCATTGAAAAATTCGAAAATATCGCCGTCCTGTTTCTGCGTTCCCATTGGCGGATAGTTTGGATTGGGTATAAGAACCTTAACGACTATCAGGATACCCAGCGTGTAGAGTGGTAGAAAGACCTCCTGAAAAAAAAGAAAAAAGAATACATGAATCTCGTTATTTACAGTTTTCGTCGAATTTCCTTTTTAGTCGAAAATATGAAAAATATCCGAGATGAGGGAGCGCTATCTCCACGTGGCTGGAAATCGTTGCGCATAAGTATCAGCAAACTACCCTGTGTACGAGCACAGTAGTACGCCGTACACGAGGTCGGAAGTGGGCACGGCCGTTACCCGGTTGCCATGGAAGTAAACGTACCCCAGGCGACCGGATTTCACCGTTACGCTTCTGTCGCTCGATGAGCAGACGACGACAACTTATCCGCCAGTAGCGCACTTCAAGCGGTCGGGTAAACCCCGAAGAGTGCTCACTCGAAACTCGATATGTCTCTGCCTCTCTCTCTGTCTCTCGTGCTCATTTGCGGTTATCCGTCATACGTATTGGATGGCTGTATATGAACTGGGTGTGGGTGGAGGAAAAAAAAAACGAAAAAGATTCCCTCGTGCAAATAAAAATTGCACGGATATTGGATAAACTTATAATTGCGTAATAGAACTTGCGCAATAAGGGAAGTATGTCGTTTTTCGTGGACATCGTCACGGAGGACTCGTTCTACGAGAATCTCACTCTCGGAGTCGTTCGAATTCTCGAGAGCAGTCCTTGCGTAAGAAACGTTAAGGTCGAGAGAAGAAATGCATGCGAGAGAAGTGCATTGTCAACTTGGGAACAGCGACATTGCTGTCTACTGCCCGAAGACCTGAAGAGCTTTTACGCCTCTATAGACGGCTTTCTACTGACTTGGAGCCTAGACATTTCAGGCGAGTAATTGGACGACGAAAAGCAGCTCGGTGAAATAGAATTAATGAATTTTCAATGTCGGACACGCTCCGGACGGAAGAGTAGATACGTTAAGCTTTTCAATTATCCGTAAGTTATGTCGAAGAGAAGTTTGTTGTAACAAATGGTGTTTTTAGTTATCAAAGCCTAATGCTTGCTTAGACGATAAACGCTTCCGTGAAAAATTGAAAGACACTGTTCTTGAAGTTGTTAGAAATCACCAGTTGTTACTAGCTAACCTTTTATAGATCTATTTCGAATGGAATCGCGAATTAAAGTGATGCATTTGGTCCATGTACGTATAGGCGAAGAATTTCCGGTCGGAAGAATGTCGATCGGCGAGTTCGCATCGCTGAAACGCTTCGTAGCCGCGAAGGATAATCAATCGGAAACCGAGTTGAGATCACAGCAGCAGGAGAGTCACTCTCAGACGGACGCATCGGAAGTACCATCGCTCGGACCTCGTTCGAAGCTCTTCGAGCTCGATCAGTGCGGGTCTGGAAAAGTATTTCTGGCTTATCAAGTGCGTCCAGAGCTGGATACGGAGCCGGCGGTCTGGTTGTATCGCGAGGAAGAAAACGGTCCCGGCAATTGGTATCATCTCGCCGACAATTTCACGAAATACTTCAGAATGATGCTCGTTCATCTGGGACTTCCGCTCTGGCAGTATTGCGCGGTGGGCGTGAGTCTGCCCACTTGGGTCGAGCAAGTCTACTACTTGGTGGGTCCCCATCTATTGCCCGGCACGGTCAAACCTTCCACGAGTATTTCAACGAGTCTTTGGAAGGATGGACCACCGAACACTATCGATCCGGCGATTTTCAAAGGTCGCGAAAACAAGCAACGAAACTCGCGAAAGAAATAATGAAACAAATCGACCAAGTTGCGGGAGCGTTTTAAGTAAATAAAGCGTGTAGAGAAAGGGAAGCAGAGAGTGAGAGAGAAAAAAAAGAGAGGGGTTGATAAATCGGGGGACGAAGTCTAAAGTCGTAAATTTCTTCGAGCACGGTTTTGTACGGAAAAGATTCGAATTTCCACGTGAATGTATCGAAAATTGTTCTTGAGCGAAGCTCGCTCTGCGGCGAACGTGTAGGAAAGTTGAGTAACGAGTGTTCGAAACAGGCCAAATTTCCTTCCTCCTGGTCGAGCGAGCTTGAATTTCGTTCGAGCGTGCTAGCTATGCAACGCTATTCCACCCTCTCCGCACACGGACGCGCGCAGCCACACACATGCGCGCCCGGGTTCATACACACATGCATGTTACTATAGAGTTATAACTCGTCAACCTACTGGCGACCGACCCTTGGCCTAATTGGCACAGAAATCGAGAGAAAAACCTGCGCCGGACAAATTGGCGTCCCGCGATTTCGCTTGGCAGGAAATAGTATACGCTCTCTACGTTGCGATTTTATACCGTCGTTTCTCCGTGTCCCCTCGATCCCCCTTCTTCCTTCCCCCACCGCGCATAGCTCGCGGTCTTCGCACACGGAGGGCGCAAGCTGAGACATTTCGTCGCCACTTCCCACGAATTTCTTTTCCACCCGACTGTGGAATAATATTATACTCTATTTTTCTGCACTTTGCCAGGGGCGAGACGACGGAAACTTAAAGAAGAGAACTTGTCGCGATATTGCTTCGCACTCCTGCTCCGCGGCTTTCGTATGATAATAATGTTCTTTACGACTCTTTTGCTTCTCAACTTTCGTTGAACGTTCGCGAAAGATGAATGGTTGGAGCTCAAAAGACCGAGCGCGATGCTCATAAAATCTCGTAGAAATCAATTTTAAAAAACCGCACATTTCTTGCGACTCTCCAACATCGGATATTATGCAGAAAGTTTCGATTATTGGCATCATTTGGAATTGTTGAAGAAAAAAATTGAGATACGATCAAACTTTTTTTTATCAAAATTTATGAAAATTAGAGAAATTTCTAAAAAAATGCATACGTATACGGAAAAATCTTATCTCATCTCTTACCTTTAATTTAAACGCATGAGTCTGAACTTTGATATAGTTGTGAATACATTTTTTGAAGGTTGCTTCAAAAAAAAAATTATATCCCTATTATTAACTCGTGACCTCTCAATAAATACTTATGTATGCAAATTCCTTGTAATCTTCCCTTGTGTTAATTGTAACATCGACAATTAATTCTTCACCCGTCGCAACGATCCGAGTGTCATTCGGAATGAAAATCTCTTCTTCGTATCTCGACAGTTAATTAACTATAAACCTCGCGTTCTTCCACGTACCTCGATGGAGAAACGTGCCAATGCCGTTCGATTAATCCCAATTCCGTAATCGTCGCTACCGAGATGACACAGGTCCGATTACGGAAATGGTAACGAGAGTATGTCGATCCGACATCGACGCATTCGCATATTCAAATGATGCGTCGCAATGCTCGTCGCCTTTTTCCGCGCGCTCTTGAGCGCTCTTACGCAACGTTTATCTTTCGGAAAAATATGCGCGTCCGTAGCAGCGTGAAAGATTCACAGTTTGGAGCTTGACATCGGCTCCGAACGTTACGTACATTCGTACACGTGCGGAGGATATCGGGAACAATAATCGATAGACGGTGTGTTGCGTCAGCGCATGCACGCGCTTAAATCGTGTTAACGCTACGAGCCAATCTGACGATTCGAGCGTACAGGTATCGCGCTGTATCGTATACGTGTGCATTACAGCTACAACGGAGTAACAACGTGCCGACCTCATAGGTTACAGGTCGTTCCTAATTCGCTTTGAAATAATCGCGCGGAGTTGCAACTATTTTATCCAACTACAGTGGATCTGTGCTGTAACGCGTATCGGGCCATCGGGCACAGGCTCTCTTTAATCCCACAGTCGTCGAAGCCTCGCCGCGACCGTGCACTATTGGTATAACACGAAATTTAAGCGTCGCGGTGTAATCGAATATAGCTCAGGTTGACATCGAGCTCTGCGTCGTTCGATCGTCGTGGAAGAGATTTTTTCGCATAGATTTTTCACAGTGCTTCGAATACAACGAAACTCGGTAAGAGTCGATGATGATGGTTCTAGCGAATCGCTACCAGTGTGGTGGATTATTTATGATTACTTACCGCTATGGTCTTTCGTTTCTCGCGCTTCTTGAGTAGAAGGTTTCTCACGAGCATAGCTCGGAGTTGGGACAGGTACACCCCGCAGGATCCCATTTTTGGAACTGCGATCCTACTTCAGTTTCTGCAAAAAAATTAAGAAATCTCATTGACGCAATAACATTGATGCAGAAAACGTGAATTATAGAAAAATTAATGTTCAATGTTGCGTCTTCAATTTATACTATCGAGGGCGTTGGCAATGATTGATCGAGCAACGATTTCTATGTTGTGCCACATTCACACGGTGGAACAAGGGCGTGTCGCCTACTGTCAATTTTAATTATTTCGTCAAAGTGCTTGGCATTATAACTGGTTTTTATTGTCCTTACAATATACTGATGTATGCTTCAAAGGATGAAGTATTATTCAATCAATAATCCTAAAAGAAATGAACGATTAAAGGACAATATCCATAACTTTGTTAAACATCACATCGTCGCCTTTACAATAAAGAAAGAAAATGTAATATTTTTGAAATATGACAAAAGTGCAATGACTTCGAGTGAAAGAAATATGTTTTCAAAACGTGAATAGACTTTCGTTTAATATGATCAACAAACAAGGAGGAAGCGCTCGAGGCGACGAAGTCTGCGGATTTGATCGATGCTTTCGTCTCCGTTCATTCGGATTAATTAATGTACAAATATTGGTCTCGATAACGCTGTTTCCATTCAAGCCACATTTAATCTTACTCCGTACGAATATAGTAAATGAATCTTGTATCACGTGAACATCCAATGATACTTTCCGACGTGTAAATAAAATCGAGAGCTATACATCGCTGAGGATAAATGGCAAATGTGAGAATTCGAACACATGTTCGTGGCAGAGACTCGTCTGGATTGGGCGCGCGTGCCAATGTACATACATGATGTCCACGGAACCCCTACAATTTACTTTGGGATCGAATACGCATTAAACATCGAAATCTCGCGATACCGAACCGCGGGGGGCTCGTTTATTTTGCGTGCTTGCAGATCGAAGTCGAGGTCGTGACCTGAAAAATATGTAAATCGTTCGCCAGGGCCCGCGTACTATACTATAACTGTACGGGCGTTGCACGTATACACGAAAGTCGATTTGAGTGTAGAACTAGAAATACGAACCCCGCCCGTGCGACAGGACGAGAAGGCAATTCGGTCGCGCGGTCGTTCCCTAAGGAAACGGAATTTCCGGTACGTGCATGCCTGCTCGGTGCTCGGGTTCTCATTCGCTCGGTTCCTCGGGTTCGAAAAATCGCCCTCGCGTCTTTCGCATTAACCCGCGCCGGCAACTTTCTCAATTGAATATGAATCTCGAAATAGACTCGTTGTTCTCCTGAATCGTTCATCGCGCCTTTTCCTCCATTACCATTCGCGAAGGGCGCTGAATTGATGATTCGTCGATTTATTCCATAATTAAGATGTCTATCACGAAAATGACGTCTCGACATTATTACTTGTCCATCAGCCGCAATGCATGCTTATCGCGTGGCACCCGGTGCCATCGGCGGATGGGTGATTATTTCGGAGCGTTATCGGCATCGAATAAAGAAATGGTTGATAAAAATAACGCTAGACGCAAAAACTTATCCGATAGAAAATTGCGATGAGGTATTTTATCAATTTCTTTCGGCAACGAAACTAAGTCACTGTTTTGCGACTTGAAAATATTGTTCCTTCTCCATTCTATTGCTGTCTTGTTAGATCGCCGTGAGGAATCGTTCCATCGCCACGTTCATTGCGAAAAAAAAGTACCGGGCACCGGCGCACTCTTGCAGCCCGCAATTGTGTGTGTGCGCGGTGAAACAAAGATTTCCGTAGGTGGCCACGCGCTCGAATAATCGTTCGTAGTTTAGAGGGAGCTAATTTGGTTAATATTAGACCGGAAAACTCGACCTAGAAAGTGCAGGCCCGCGGGGACTCGCGATTCTCTTTGCTTCGACGCTAAAGCGCGCGCGAGAGAGGTTGATGCGGTCTCGTTATGCCGTTAGCCCCAGAGTCCATCAGACTTCCACATAGCGTTGCTAGCGCAATGCGCAATTTTTTGAACCTTTTTTTCGCCAGTCCCAAGGAAAGATCCGACGCTCGATATTTATTAATACAAAAGATACAGCATCGTGAAATGCGCGCAATTTCTTGGCAGAAGAAACATACGTATACGAGGGAGTTGCAGTTTCTTGTCTCCCTGGCGATCGCGCGGGCCGGCGCGCATCGATCGATAATCACTACCGTGGTCGACTTGACCCTCGTACTTTCGAGTCAGGGACGTGGACGCGGCAACGCGAGCGGCGTTGCGCTCCACCAATCAATAACGTGTCGTTTTTGCACGTTCGAGCATTTGCACGAGAATGAAAAAAAGAAAAAACGATGGTAACAACTGACGTTGAAGAAACCATACTTGAGAAATATATACGCAGAGAAAGTCCGGCCAGGAAATGGAAAAACGTTGGTACGCAACGACAACAAAAATCGTGCCAAGGCTTTGTAGGCAATCTTAATTTTCTTTAATTATCCCGTACGTCGATTACCTCCGAGATATTTATCGACTGTTCAACCTACAGACCATTAAATTTCTTCGTCGATTTCAATTCGCCAGTCTTTTCGGAATGAAACTCTTCCTAATATTTGGATGAATTTTGCATTACTTTTTTCCTTGCACGATAATAATACTCTAATCGATATTTTGGGGTAAATGCACTCTTGCAGCGTACCATTTGTGAAGATTTTTATTATTTTTCTTAGGCTGTCGTTTTTTCACGATAACATATTGTTTTTTACTGATAATTCCTAGAGGAGAACTGAAGTATCTCCGCGACTTTTTTTTAATGATTATTAACTTCAATAATTGGTTCAATTTCAATCAAAGTTTATATTGAACACAAAAATCGCTTGCAGTCTGTAACTCTTCGCATTTCTTACGTATCATCTCGGAGCCCTTTGAGACAGCGATAATACGAAACGACGAACCGTTCTGTCGTGCGATTTCATTGAGCACAGTTTGCGAAGTACAATAGCGCAATCGTATGTCTGTATACATAGATGTACGCGTTTGTACGACTGCAGAGGCAAAGGTCCGAGTCAACGTACATCGCGATGGTTGAACTTAAACTTCGTTTGCCGCGTCGAGGGCGAGTACCGAGGGTCGAGTGCTGCAAAGCGTCTCCAATTAGCGAAGCCTCGCGGCCGAATGCCTGACTCTCTCGTGCTCTCCATCTTCCTCGTTAATTAATCGTAACTCACTTAAAAACGGTAGCTCGCTCGCGATTGTGCCAACTCTGCCAGACGAGACTTCCCCCGGTGCATTTCGTGTATCTCCCGAAGTCTCGATCCGTTTCTCTCAGCCGCTAACTCCGGACACGTACTCTCTTCTATTCGATACGTTTTTCTTACTCCCCGCAATTACCGACCTCAAACATAGATATATTTATATCTACGAGGAATCATACGATCGCGAGCGAGAGACACGGGATTCGCGCGACCGGAAACGTGAATTGCACGTAAACTTGCAACGCGCCGACTGGAGGGAATAGGGCGACGAACTCGAGAGAGGGGTAGTCGGTGTCGACGTCGGGACGCGCCTAACAGCCCAACGTCGCGACGACTCGCCGCCGACGTTGTCTACACATATCCCACCGTTCACCGAACGATTTCATACGTTATTATCTGCAATTCTCTTATACATGCATCGTGACGAGTGCTAAAGTTTGTTCATAAATAATTGACGGACAAGGGCCCGACGAATGGAGAAACGAAGAAACGTCTGGATGAGGTCCGCGCGATGGGGTGGCTAGGTCACCCTTCCTCTCGCAGTCACGGCACGATGAGTTCGCGTGTGCGAAAGTTAGCCTGCAGGCGAATCGAACATGATTCATCCCCCTATGCGTACTCTCTCCGTGCGTGTGCTTATATCGAATACCGACTTTCGCGGATATCCGTGGCTACTCAATTCAGTGTCACGTTTTAACTTGACGATCCATTTCGAGACTGACGGAGTGTTGTCGCTGCAATTTTTACACGATCGCGTTTTCCGTTATTCATCGAAGATTCTGAGGGAATATAGCTGTTTCCATCACCGCTCATGGGTTGGCAGCCAATCGATCAATATACCCAGTTGATTTTGTTAGAATAAAAATATTATTTTCATCCGCTAGTTGAGTATGACTTTTACAGAATCGTAATAAAAAAGAAAAGAATTCTGACGAGGCTCCGGGCCGACGAACGAAACGTCAACATATGGACTATGTTTTTTTTTCCTTTCGCAAACACTCTGAAAGACCGAACTCGTGAACCAAGCGATTTTATCCTCGCTCGGCCGAGAGTAGCCGCAGCAATATCCCTTCAAATTTATTCACTCAGCGCAGCTATTCATCGCCACCACAGAACTTCGCCTGAAAGCGCTCCAAACGTCGGTGATATATTTATGCTGTACAAAACTTACAGAACGCTGAAAATATTACGGTAAAAAGAAAATTGTGCAATATACGGTGAACTCGATAAGAAACGATTATTCAGACTGAGTGGATTCTTTTTATGGGGTAAAAAGTCAATTAATCGGGATGAGGAGTCAATTAAAGTTTGAATTTAAGCATTAAGAATATTGCGCTCGCACTTATAAATTAGTCTTTCAAAGAATCCTCGCATTCGTATCTTTTTTATGGACCTAATAAAAAAGTTTTCGAATTAATGCGATCATTCTAAACGATGAATCATCGATCCTCCGTTTGAAACAAAATTTTATTCTCAGTTTGTTTTACTACGCTTTAACGACACTGCAATTGTCTCGCCAGTTAGTCTTCGAATTATTTCGAATCCTTAATCAAAAT
Source organism: Ischnus inquisitorius (assembly GCA_963924025.1). NCBI lineage: Eukaryota > Metazoa > Arthropoda > Insecta > Hymenoptera > Ichneumonidae > Ischnus > Ischnus inquisitorius. The sequence continues at coordinate 16,696,672 of OZ001245.1, read as the reverse complement.
TGTATTATTTCCATGAACCTTTAACTACCAAAAATATTAATTCTTTGGTAAATATTTCTTTCAGCTAACTTCGCCATAAAACGACGTAATAATAGTATCCCAGTGCCTCATTTATCGCTAAGCGTTTCTCCATTACGACAACGATTCGTTACCCGTCGCTCGAGCATCCGTTATTCCATATAAACTCGCTCAATCACGTATCCATCAACCCCTTCGAAACGTTCGGAAACAAAACAGCTAGCGTTATGTATATTTCCCGAAGGACCGTCGACGGAAATAACAATAGATTAAAAAAAACGAAGAAAAGAAGGGTATTCGAAGGAAGTTTGCGAACGCGAATGTTGCAGGTGCAAGCCGGGCGCAGTGTTTCTCAATCGCCCTGCGTTCCGGCTATCACGCGATCCTCAACGTTGGGGTTGCTTTCGTCTAGCTTTATCCATCCCCGGCCTCTCTCGCTCCGTTCCTCGAGTTCACTCGGCAGTATGCCGTGTGTACCGCCGCGAGAGTATCGACCGTCCAAGAGGGGTCGGGCGGGAGGGGGATGCCAACCCCCTCGCCGCCCTCGCTCCGCGTCGACCGCGCGCACACCGTTCGTCCACCAGGAGAACTCGTGCGGCGCCCCTCGCTCCTCTCGGCCCCTCTCACGGCAACCCCCTGGCCGTTTCGTCGTTTGCGCTCTCAGCCTGCCGTACAAGTTTAGTCCCTTACGTTGACGCTATCTTGTTCAGCTCGACTCTCCCGCTTTTCCATTCCCTCCCCGTCATGTCACAGACCCCTAGGCACCGAATCACCCTCGAACCCGCTCCGTTTCTCTATCTTCCATCCTTCTCTCTTCTTCAATCTACACTCGATATACTTCGTTTTCCTCAACCACGTGATCCTTCGTGCTTTTGTCTTTTTTTTTTCAATTTCTCTTGTTGAGGTCCTTCACGAACACTTTGGACCCCGGGCTATTGCCATGTTCTTCGTCGACAGATTTTTCACGAAGTCAAATATGGGGAAAACAAAGTACATCGGAAAAATGTTACATTTTTTAATGCAAACAATGGATTAAAATAATTGAATGTATTAATGGGAAAAAAATGAGGCTTTTGTGCGATATCTTTGGCGTTCCCTTGAATAAAAGTTGTTTTTTTCGTAAAGTATCCAGGGTTAAATGCATATTTTACTGGGCCTGGCTCAATTATTACGCTATCTAGTAATAAACAATGGGTTTTCGTCTGAAATTAAATAAATGAACCAGGTTTCAAAGTAAATTTCTCTTAAGGTTTAACGCCAAAGCGTTTCGTTATTTGTGCGATATTACAAGCCATCAGACCGTTAGGCCACATTTCATGGTAAATTGAAAAATATTTCAAGCATCTTCTTGTCTCGCGATTCGCCTGAGAAGATCGAATTAATGTTGATCAGTAAAATCCTCTGCGCCAGCGTCTAGACTCTCGATATTAAATTTTGTCCAAAAACAAGCGCTTGATAGAAGACGAATATATCGTGGAAACGTCAGCGAAAGAAAAATTGCTTTCTTTCGGAATGCGAAAAGATATATTTTCTCGACGATGCACGCCCACGTTGTCTTCGCCAAGCGCCCCCGTTGCTTCGCCGCCCGTCTCGATTGGCTAGCGGCGATGAAAAAAAAAAAAAAATAAGACAATTCGAGCGAGTGTAAAACTGCTGGTCCGGTGGAAGATTGGCCGAGGTTCGCCCTCCTCCCCTTGCCTGTCTTTCCGCCGCTATAGAACTCGACGATCGCGTCGGGATACGGTATATACGAGACAAGGATTATAACACTACAGCACTCTAGACGCCAGGCTGTCTGGCGAAACGATGCTTTCACTACTGCGGCCAGCCGGCTCGTGCAACGCGTAACGCTACCGCTTTCTTCTCGGACGTCTTGGCCGCCAAAGCGCTTCTCTTTTATCCGATGTGAGATACTACACATTGGATTGTAAAAAAGAATTCGGATCTTCAAATTCTTCGATTCCAATTTGTTTTTCACAATCTCCTCTATATCTAACAAAATCAAAGAAAAGGCTAAAGTGCAATTCTAAACTCGATTTTTCGGCTCTTTTATTCGTTCGTCTAGCAGAATCATTTGAAGGTGCATTCAACTTCAATCGCCCTCTCCATTTCATTATCGGGTTCTCGTTTTTTTTTTTTATCAATTGTCTGTCAAGGCAGCTCCGTGCACAGCACCTGCTCGACTCCTCATCGCGCGAGGGTCAGAGAGCAGAAAAAATGCCTATCGCACCTCCTTCGGCCTTTAAATCCGTCCGTGGGAACGCGGGGGCGGCAATACTTTTACCAGGGTAAAACTCTGTCTCCCTCTCGCTCTTTCTATCTCTCTCTCTCGCTCGTTCTCTCGGGGGTACCGAAATCGATTTCGACGGCTTGCAGGCCACCACCGCCACTACCGCCGGGTGCACCAAACGCCGTTGGATGCTTCTCTCTCCGTTTCTCCTCTCTCCCTTTCCCTCTCTAACTTCATTCTTTTCTCTATATCGTTGCGAATTCTCTCTCGTCTGCGGTCACCGGATACTCCGGTCTCGGCCGGATACGCGAACGACAGTCGAAGCTTTGCCGGATATTTCAGACTCTCCGCGATATCGGCAACTGAACTTCCCCGTTATTATTCTTCTCTCGGCAAAGAGAGCTCCGATGCCCCTCGGCCAGCGTGCAGCACCCGCGACTGCATTGCAAGAAGAATCCGTGAAAAAAAAGAGATCTCCCAGGCCGACATTTTTTTCTATTTTCGCAATATTCTAGTTCACTCGTTCTCGACAAGAAGATAAACAAATGAACGCCTTTCGTCCGATAAAAAGATTTATGAAATCGTTCAAATTATTCCTTACACTCACGCGCACTGCAGTGATGAATGTTGAAGATTTTTTAAAAAAATTTTCAAATATATTCGCAGGGAGTGAAATTTGTATGAATGTTAACTTATGGAAAATTCACCTTTCACGTTCACGTGCAATCCGTGGTTGGCCGGGCGTACGGCACTGGCCGAACGATCGCAGGAAGGACCGCCATGTCCGCCACCGGGGACGTACCCGGGCTCACTTCCGGCGCGCCTCCGCAGCCCCAAAGCTCAAAATCGGCGTTGTCCGATCTTTCTTTTTAAACGTCAAGTTTGTCAATTAATCGCGACAACGCTGTCACATAGACGTGACAACTTAGGTCAGGCACACACGTTCGTGAGGTCAGCGACAATAGAAAAAGTTTCTCATCGCAAAAAGATTCGCTGTTGTAGACGATTGCGAAAACAAAAACAAAACAAGGATCAAAACAAATTCGTCAAGGCGACGATAAAATAGTTTTCGTATTACTATTGGTACTTCTTTTTAATCACGCACCACAGTCACTCTCGACGAATAACTCTGCGATAATCAGCTCAAGCCTCTTCCCTGCATACTGATGAGAGTCTCATAATCCGCCGACGGTATCTCTAATCGATTTCACACGAGTCTCATTCGTCGCAAGTTTGACGATAAAAGAAAATTCATCAAATTTTCAACAGCCCCTCATATTTCGTAGCACTCTCGCGCACCCGCGTTGACGATAGAACGAGAAAAAAAAAGCGAAGAAAAACTCAAAATTTTGACCGACCGTCGAGGCTTTTATGAGAAAGAGCTCGTAGCACCACGAGAAATATTGTTAATCTTCGTTAAAAATCGATGATTATTCAATCATTTCCGGCTCGAATTCGTCTATTATTATTTATTAATTTTCATCTTTAATTTTCTGTCTTTTTTGCTTTAATTACTATTCAACGTTCGTGGCAACGGCGACGGAGACCGACGGCGCGAAGAAACAGAAACGCTCCTCCCGATATGATTTATTGCGACGAATTTTTTGTGATTTCTTCGCCGTTCGGCGAAAGAACTGACGAGCGCGACTGCGACGATTCGTGTCGAGGTTCACCGATGGGTTGCGTCGTGCCACGATTATTATTTCGTTCCGCTCACGTCGACCAGCGACGCCAGACTGCGAGCTGCTCAGTTACGTTGCCTCTCGGTGGAGGGCTTTACGTCGTGACGCGTCTGCGTCCGGACGGCTGCCACCGACGCCGACTCCGAAGCCAGCAACAGCACCAGCACCAGCGGCAGCGGCAGCGGCAGCGGCGGCACGTCGCGTTTCATGCACCACAGTATGAAACGCGCATACACACACATACACACACACACACACACACGAGCGAAACGCCTCGGTTCTCTCCACCGTCGTGAGAACGTACGTGGAGAGTCGCGACCCCGCACCCGACGTTTTATATATAGAAATTTACCTATCGGATACTATACAGCGGGTTGGTACCCTACACAGTGGCCGCGCGCTTTTCTCTTTGCCTAGGCTCTTGTAACTATTATTTTTCTCTCTTTCTCCGCCACCTTCGTATTCGTGGTTTCTGCCCACGTAGACTGTAACCGACGATCGCGCGATCTCGCCTACCTGCTCGAAAGAGAGAGAATGAGCGAGCGACTACCCACCCATTTCTTCCCTCGATGAGCGCGCCTGTGGCTAAGCTCAACTACGCGAGCTCGCGCTCTCGGCCTCTGCACGTATACGCGCGGATAGCCTATTCGTACGTGTGAACGTATCTTTCGCGTGTATTAGTCCATACCACCGAAGGTACAAGGTCGATAGAATTTATAAAGATGTTTTTATTGACTATAGACGAAAGGCTGGAAGAGTGAATGCTTGCGAAGGGAGAGAGTGTTATAACGATGATAATGGATATGCGACACGCACTCGCCACGTCATCTCGTTGACGTAGTTTTTTTTACGGGCTCGCAAATTGATTGGACGACGGATAGATGATTGACGAACGAAACTATTCTTTCGCCGCTGAATGGAATAACTTGGCTTTTCCGATATTCCGGCGGAAATGAAAAATTTGTTTGAGAATGCCGAAAATTGTAGTTTCTCGCAAGAATCGACTATAAAAATTTGTTGCAGGAAAAATTCATTATTCATCTTTTCGGAGCTGTGCCCGATATTTCTTTTTCCAGTGTTAAATCTGCAATTCATTGTTATTTATTAATTTGTTTGCAGGAAATTTCGTAAAATTCAAACACACGACTTAAAAGTTATTGTTCCAATGCTCATACACTTCCATTTATTCTAACGTAATTCAATTTGAAAAAAGGATAGAACGACGCTCTGCAGTTAATAAGTAAATGAATCGTACAGATTTAACTTGTCAGCTTTCTCGAAAGCCGAGACTCGCCGAACCAAGTTCGTCGGTTCAGCCGTTCGATAAATGAAGCAGAGAAGTGTACGAGCCCGGAGACGTACATTTTTCCATGGAGCAAGAGAGTTTAGGCTGGGTAAAACGAAGGAGAATTCTCACGTCGTAATTCCACCTGTGCATATACGATTCCCTGCTCGTTTTAGTATCTTTATCCTTCATTTCTCTCCTTATCATTCGTGTTAACACTCTCTCTCTCTCTCTCTCGCTATCTGTGTCCAACACGGAAATAATTAATTCCCTTATGAATAAACAGCTCGCGGATCTATTAATAGATCGCGAGCCCGCGTACAGTGGTGCATGTTTTTTGCACGTATGCACATGATATTGTTCGGGGCTGCGCGGTCGTTACAGTCAAATGGCAATGGATCGAGAGATCCAAACCTTGTCTTCACAGCGTCAGCATCTTCGGCGGAGGTTGAGCGTCACGAGAATACTTCTGGGGGATGGCGAAGCTACAGTTTCCTGCCTAGTCGGAAAAGAGATCTACGAAAACGAGTCCCGAGCGAGAGCTTCCAGCGTGAATCGGGTGTCGACCGGAGCACGGGCCACTTTCGCGATAAAGACCGGGACAAGTCCTCGCCCCTCGCCTCTCCATCCGCCCTCCACGTCTGCCCCGAACTCGACTCTTCTCTATGGAACGAGTGTTCTCGCTCCACGACCCACTTCGATTTTCTTGCTGCGAATAGCAGATAAGGAACAGCGCGCGACTTTCGCCGTACCCATAACGAACAGTTTAACCCACCTGAGGGACGACCAAGATTACGACATTGTGCGTCTTGATGTTACTGATAAACTTTCGACGAGCATTGCATGTTAACGATACACAACAGGATTTAGATTACATACAAATTATCGATATTGTCCAATGGAGTAATTGTACTTTTACTCAATGTCAAGACGTACAAGCAGCTTCGAAACGTTTCAAAAGGTTTTATGAATGGAAACGGTCAGATTTTTTTTCGCTGTTGGCGATTCTCATCCTAAATATTGAGATTCTTTGCCGATTCTTGATCAGGGGAAAAAAATTGGATATGAGCTTGAAATCCCGGGCGAAAAATATGTTCCAATAACAAATTTAAGGAATGGCAGCGATTTTTTTTTTGGCATTTTCTAACAGTGATATTTTCTTTATCGGCTTCCACGGAAAAACATTCATACGATAGGGAGCTTGGCAGAGTTAAAAGCTCTTTGTGGCGAGTTGAGGGGTTTTCTCGTTCTGCTACGAGGCGTAGAAAAACGCGATAAAGCGTCGGAAATATAAGGTTCTACAGGTTTTTTCTGCCAGTTGGAAGAATTCCGAAAAATGCTTTCGACCACACGATCCGTTGTACTTTTTCGAGTTGAATACAGAGTCACTATCAGTTTTAACCCCAAGTCAAACCCGCCATTGCCAATTTCCAAAAAAATACATTTTTCATACGTTCCCGAGGCAATTAAAGCTTTCCAATAGTCTCCGCTTTCATTTGCTCGCATTCTACGTTCGAGCAAAACACGTCCTTGACATTGGCGTTTGTCGTTTCCGGAAACAATTGCGATCACGTGTACGACACGAGTAACCAAGCTCCGCCAGGAAACTTTGACAATGACGAAAATCTGTTCGCCCTTACGAGTTATTGAAACTCATGAGAGACGGATACGATTGCATGCGCCACGCAAGTTACAGTCCCCACTCTACAGATCACTATCTTACTCGTGTAATAATTAGTTCTTTCGTGAAAAAAAATGTATCTGCTCTCATCGACCGAAGCAGGAAATGCGCCGCAACTGATACTTCGTTAAGGTCATGCCAGGATGTTGGTGCATTATTCTCATCGGATGAAACCACCGACGATCGACCTATCCATGACTGAGAACTCTTCTTTCCATTTTTTTCCCTTATATGTAAGCCACAACCCGTCCAGGCACGTGTTTCTATTCTCCAGTGACTAAAATTTCGTTTCTTGCTCGGATGGACGATTTTGTCTGTATGCGAAGAACCCATGCAACGACTAACGCATCGTCGCACCTATGGACTTTCCTCTCGGCGTCACGAAGATGTCGTTACGTGGCATTTCGCCAGGGGAATGTATATATTTATATATTCCTATAAATATATATACATATACAAGAGTGCTTTATACTCAAAAGCTCTTCGGAATCCCGTCGAATCGAGTTACCCGGCAAGAACCGCACACGAGCTTTGTAGTGAAATTTGAGAGCGAAGCTCGTTTTACGGGTGATGGACAGCGACGGACCGTGGTACGCTAAGAAAATTACGCTTCTGCTTGTCCGTGACGCAACGAGTCAATTGACTCCAGAATCATTTTGCAAAAGTAATGAGAAGCCGTAGGTACCAGGCCAGCAAGCTTGGGTCGTTGATGCTCGTTTACCAAATTGCAGATCGCATTTCATATTTTAACGAGATAAATTGGGTAACAAAGCGAGAATGTTCGACGGATCATTCTACGATTAAGTCGTACCCTGAGGATCGTCGTTAGTGATATTTGATGGAGACTTGACGATGCATTATTAAGATCTTAGCAAAATATTGGCTCTAGTAACAGCGAATTCCATATTTGAAACTTCGTATTTTCGTTTCAGGGCGATCGGTCTGCGGTGGATTACAGTGAGGTGCTAAAAGAGACATGCGAGTGGAGATTATATAAGGTAGGAAGTGACAAAAGGCAACCAATGCTACATAAGTTACATAATTAGTCATATTCTGAAAAAAAGAAAGATCAGATGGATAAGAAATGCCCTATCCGTTGTAAGACAACGATAAGATTTTTTCAAATTCTATACCAAACTATCATTTACGCTTCGCTTAAAAAAATTGACATCGAGTAAAGATATCGAGAGTTTATCAGTTGCTAAACACTCACCAGCGAAAAGATACTTCCCGGTAAATAATAAGCAATAGAAAAAGCTTCACACACTGAAACTATTCGTCTACTTAGTTCGCTATTCATTGCTAACGTCAACCGAATCGTTTTTACTTTGACACTGTTCAATTTTATACATTTTTCCACTTTTAACAATACAGGACTTGACATTGAATCCAAGTGGAAACTTCATTAATGTCGTAACATTAATAAATCCATAAATAATAATAAATATCAATAAATGGCTTTTTTTCAAAAGGATTATGAAGAAAAGTTACTTACTTTTAAGATTATGGAGACTAACTTAGGCAAGTAACTTCAGTGTGATCCGAGAGTGGGTTTTTTTTTTTCATCACTTTAGAGAAAAGCGAGCTCACGGTCCCTTAATGCGTAGGCGACAGTGGTGATATCCGTCAAGCTCAATGGTGCATGACAAGCTTTTGGTTGCAGGCTTGAGCGTACCGTATGCATCTAATAGTAGTGTTATATTAATACTGCGCATCGTCGAGCAAATCAACGGCTTAGCATGCGTTAGATCTTCTCCCTTTGGGCTATAACCACGAGTCTGGAATACATTAGAGGCACAGGCCTGAGCATCGGAGAGGAAAAGCATCGTGCAACCTCGAACTTGCTCGTGCACACGAGCCAGCGCAACGAGATGCGAAGGCCGCTGGCACCGGCTATGCCGCAATTTCTACCCGACGCGTTGTTCCACCATTCGCGCTCTCCTCTCGCTCTCGGCCGATGATACGACGCTCAAGTTACTTAGTTGATAGTCGAAGGAAGAGCGAATTAATTGGCTCGTGACATTCGACGCAAATTGATTAATTGCATAAACACTCGCTCGCGACGCTTATGCATGCGATAACGGCGCGTATGCAGCTGAAATGGTATATCAGCGCTCAATGTTTTCCAAACCCGGGATCTCTTCAAAAGACGACACTGTTTTTACATATGCATATAAATACCATCGGAATGTCTCGAATTAAAAAATACCGGTGTGTTTGCCGTTTCCGGAAACATTCGCGACCTTTCCCATAAATTCTTCATCAACCCGATAAGATACCGTGCTTTTAGTCCGTCAGAACATGCGTTATCGCTACTAAATCATCGTAAAGTTGCGGAGTATCGATAAAACTTCTCGCTTCAATGAAAATTGTATCTCGCACCAAATATCGCTAGGTTCGCGATAAAGTTGCTTTCCTTTAAAGGCCCTTCTCATAGAGAATTGCGTGCACAACGAAAAAGTACGAATCAAGATAGCAAGTTGAACGGTAAATTCTTTTCAAATCGATAAGCTCTACAAGCAAGTGCTCATGACCTTCCTCATAGAAAGTTCCGCGTGCCAAAAATAAGGCCCTGCGGATTCGTCTCCTCGGATGCAGGTTTATCTCCCAATTCGTCGTAAACAAACAACGCGACTTGTTCAAATCCAGGAATCTCCTTTTTCTTTCAATGCTCTTTATTCTTGTCAACCAGTACCGCGTAACATACAAAGTGATATATAGAAACCGAGTGCAACTCGACGCATTACAGAAGATTGCGAGTGGGCGAAGTGCGCGCGACACAGGAACGCCAGTGTCCCTGTCCGTCTGGCTTTGCCTCGCCGTTCGCTGACTCGGCCTATATCATAAATTATTCAGTTGGCAGTATATATGAGGATTATGATCCCGGCCCCGGGGGAGGGGAGAAGGTCCAAGCGTGATTCAGTACTTTGACCGAAGCCCCTCTCGCGGGGTCGCGCTCGAGATAGTACCATGTAGTACTACTATCCGCGACTGCGGACTCGTCGTCGGAACGAGATCGTCCGACGAACGACGCGAAGCAACATCGGAATAAGATATAACCCGCGAACGCATGTATAGATATAATATCCATAAATCGCCGCGGCACATGTGAGCTTTCTTCCTCTCCCTTCGCTTTCATTCTCACGCGTCTTGTTATGTCCGTCTGTACTTTCCGCGACGAGCTATATCCCCGGGATTATATAGTCACTGCGACCTAACAAGACAAAGAGCTTCGGAAGATTCGAGAGAAATGTAAATTGTTACTGGACGATCGATGCAACCGGAAACTACCGGATCCTGAGAATTATAATGAAACACCAAAATTTAAAATTTCCCCGTTTCGCTTGCTCGCTGAGCTTTCTCGGTAAGAAAAGATTATCTCGACTCTTCCTTACGAGGCATTGTATGTGCGGAAACATTAATGAAAAAACAAGCATGACGTCATTGACATCGGAATATCGAACGCGAGTCACCCTCGGACCCTGTCGCGTGGAATACATAAAATCGACGTGCTTCAGGTACACGGGCTAGTAACACGGACGTCAGAAAGGACAATTATCATCACAGAGTCCGACGTCACGTAACGAGGGTCGATTCGATATGATTTTATTTTTTGATTATCGATTATCACGCGAAGGTCGAATAACTGATGATTTGTCATATTTTCGAAGCTAACGAGTACGCCATGAGGGTTTGTTGTTAATTTTTTTTTGTCGGCTTTTTGTATGAATCGTTTTTTAAGGGCAGATTTCAGATGTAAAGGGAAGAGCGACCGAGGCAAGTCCAGTTATCGCTGCCAATGACCGTTCGGGATTTCCGAAGCCACGGGATGGGAAAATAAAAATAAGCCAAACTCGCGAATCTGCGAAAGTGTATGTACACGGGGATGGTTCTCGGTGAGTCTGGTATGGAGCCAAATCAATTTTTCTATTTACGGTCAGTCGACCGTGCGACTCACTCGCGCGATCGCTTCTCTCTCTTCCCGTTCGCTCGCTCGGTCGCGGGACTCGTCGGCTGAAACTTTACGGGTAGCGGCACCGCTCTCGTACGTGATCGCACATAAACGAGCCTTCGTTGATTTTATTGTGCCGTATATTGCGAATAGATAGAGACGGGTGTTGTACGTGGAGCACAATGTGATACAATAGCCGAGTTGATTTTATTAGATTTACTCGTCGGCGATTTGATTTACGTTCGGTAGGAAATAAAAACAATTTTCGATGAATATCGAATTCAAATCATGGCTCTGATTCACAAAAATCATTATGCGCATTCAGCTTCTGAAAAAAATATATAATAATAAATTTCCCTGTTGGAAGATAATCTGAAAACGAATATGAGAATCCGTGTGAACTCAGTTAAAAAAAATGGAAAATAGAACGATGAACTTTCAACTGGGAATTTAAAGGTACAGTCGACTTTCGGCGTAAAAAATGTGTTCTAGACACTGAAATTAGGTTTTTTTTTAATTTGAAAAAATGTGTATTAGTCATTTTGCAATAATCCAAATTTAAAAAATGGGTTTAAAGGCGCGGAAAACTGTGAAAAAAAATTCGAGGTCTTTATTCCACGTGTGCGGTCGGAAGGTCTGAAAAATCCATATCCGGGCAAAGGTTTAACGAGAAAGATTTACCCGCAATATTCCGCGAAATGTGAAAAAGTCGTGTTTCGAGTATTTTAAGAATACCGGGAAAATGTGCGTAATAAAAAGTAAACGTTGAGATCCCCTGGACGTTTCGCGTTGGATATTTTGAACGTGATTTGCGATGTGAATAGAAAAGATTTGTCTTGAATTATTTGCCGAGCGCGGGGGATACCAACGTTCGCCGAGAGCCCGAGTGCAAGCAATGCAGTTCGCGCGCCGCTCACCTCCGCTCGAATTCCCCCGCCCCCTAACGGTGTGTTTTGGCCGTTTCGCGCTATCCCACGAGGCGATGAATAAGATGAGACAGAGCGCAAAGTCCTGCTAAACATCAGTTCAGCGTCGCCGACACTCGCTCTAAAATTAACGAGCCCCGACTAAAATATCTTCGCCGAAATTCACGGCGATTATGTACCACGCGGCGTGCGCCGCGCATCTCTCGTCGTTAAAACGACGCCAGTAACAAGGTCTCCGTGCAACTCGAGAAAGATAGATTTACGACGTGTTATTTTTTTTATAATCTCGAATCTCCTTTCGAATGAAAGGCGAAGTTTATATTCCGAGGGAATTTTTTTACAGTAAACTGTACATCAGTTTTGCGATTGTCAGTAGAATATATTGTTTCACGGAATAAATGACGGTACGAGGAGACGTTCGGCGCAATAATATCAACGCTTCAAATTGCATCGCGCTGTTTCGTATAAATGTTATATCCGCATTACGGAAGTTTCTGAAGATTTTAATTCATAACAGCAGGCACTCTCGATGCAAATGCGAGTTACGTATAGCATATTTTCCGTACGGTTCGCGGCGCGCCACAGCGAGATGCGTTCGTGCAGATTGATCAGTGTGGGTGGTTTTATACCGTAAGCACCGGCCATTTGGTCTTTCTACGATTGTATCCCTTCCCGCCGATATTTATGTACAACCGATGACAATTTCTATCGCCTCGCCGCGTAAAAAAATTTCCCAAGGATACAAAAAAACTTGTCGAATGAACTGAATCCTTTATTGAAAAAAATAATATTTTTTATTAAAAAAAATAGTAAATGTTCGGATAATCTCGTGTTGAAGGGCATCGATAAAATATCGTAGAAAAAACGATCTCGGAGCAACAGTTCGAAAGGCGAAGGGATATGTA